>OZ018320.1:86240772-87668272 GCA_963969495.1 Ceratothoa steindachneri
TTCCAATGCCCCGAGAACAATCAAAGCGCTTTGTAAGTCGCTATAGATCACAATCCGGTCTCCGAACCGGGCACGTCACGTAATCTTCCGTACCGAGTGGTGTATTGCCACCAGCTCTGCCGTGAAGACAGACGCAGCGCCTGGCAGAGCCCCGCTGACTTCAAACAAAGGGGATACGGCGTGGAAGCCGACCACATCTTGGGACTTGGAGCCATCCGTATACACTGGCACGGTTCCAGCGTGAGACGAGGTGTGCTCTAAAAGGTCGAACGCAATACTCCCGGCGCTGTATAAGCTTTAGGAGCAGAGGCGTGGCGACAAATAGTCATATGTGGTACCCTCCAGGGTGGGGTCCTGGGCAGAACCATGGGCGCCACCGGCCCGAGAGCTATACCTAGCTCCCCCAACCAGTACGCGGAATTGAGGATCTCTCAAAAATTCAGATATAAACATTGGGAGGCGTCCCCTCGCCCCATCGTGTGAAGAGTCTCCATGATACCGTATCGCTATGCGGTATCATAGGCCTTCTTCAGATCGGAAAAACACCGTGGCGTAGTGCTGTCTACGAAGCAGGGCCTCGCAGACGGCATGTTCCAGGCGGAGCAGAGCATCCGACGTGGTGTAGAACTTGCGGAAGCCGCGCTGTGCAGAAGAGAGATGGCTTCGGCTGTCGAGGAAAAAGGCTAATCTAACATTTACCAATTTCTCCAGCAACCTGCGCACGCAAGAGGTTAAAGAGATTGGGCGGAAAGCGGCCTGAGTAGAGTGATCGCTCCCCCCGGTTTCGAAAGGCGAGCACAGTAGTGATTCGCCAGGAATCTGGAAGGAGACCCTCCACCCAGATCCTGTTGAACAAATCTAAGAGAAAAGCCATGCCTCGATCACCCAGGTGTCGACGCATAGCTTCTGGGACATCGTCCGGACCATGGGCGGTGTCCGCCCGCGAATCAAGAGCGGAACGCATTTCACTCACAGGAAACTTGTCGTTGAAGGGTTTTCTTCCGTTGGAGGTAAAGCCAGCCGGCGGCCTTAAGGGACATCGTTAGAGCAACGCTTGTAGCGCCTGTAGGCATAATGCTTCTGTTTGAGGGCGGTTTCAAACTCGGCCAACCACCACGGGAGTGGTCGGCGTGCAACACAGCCAGACGTTCTAGGAATAGTAGTCAGGCCCGCGGCGATGAGGTTGCCAGAGAAGAACTCAATGGCCTCATCTATCGAACTAAACTTCTGGACTGTGATAAAGAATTCAGTCATTCCTTGAAATGCAAGCCACCGCGCCCGCGCCCGCGCCAACCACCACCGAGTTGGGCTCTCAGGAGGAGGTTGCCCTGAAAATGATATTTGAATGGGAAAGTGATCACTACCATATAGGTCATCGACCATCCGCCAATCAAAATCAGGCTGTTCATCCAAAGAGCACAAATATAGGTAAAATAAAGAAAATGAAGCAGTTCCTGCACAGTGATGCGTAAACTCATCCACGTTTAGGAGACCTATCTCAAGCTCTTAGATCTGATCGGCAAGGACTTGTCCCCTGGGATTTATGGAGTAATTTTCCCAGAGAGGATGCCTGCCGTTAAGATCTACAAGCAAGAGAAAGGGTCTCGACAACTGTGCCACGACGGGGTGGAATTCCCCCACGTCGAAGTCAGCTGACGGTTGAATGTACGCAGAAATGATAGTATACCTCCTATCCAGGTGCAGCTGCACAGCCACTGCCTGAAAGTAGGTATCTAAAGTGAAGGGAAGAATGGAGACATGATGCCGGGTGTAAACCGCGCATCCCCCAGCCCAGCCATTCCGTGGTGGCAGGGTCACAAGACCCTTATACCCCAGCAGGGCGGGCAGGGGGCACGCTCCTAGCATGGTCTCCTGCAAAAAAAATAGCTAACAGGGAACGGGACGAGACGAGCCTCCGCAGCTCGTCCAAGTTGGCCCGGAGGCCACGGCCATTCCATTAGAGGAATATGCTTGCTAAGCCTAGCTCGGAGGAGACGCCGGAGCCCTCCTCGAACAGAAGACCCTCACGGGAATAGATGTCCGCTTCTCGGAGGCAGAATCCCAGGTGCTTTTGGACGGACACAGCGCTGTCGCCGTTGAGGACCTATTGGGGAAGGTTGGGCTAACAATGCCAGTCTTTTCCTCCCTCCGCCTCGAAACCTTAGGCGGGCGTGGTGGCTTCGGATGCGGGGGGGGCCTTCTTTTCGAGGAACCACCGTCTCCGAGCCACCCCGACCACCACTAGGCGTGGGGAAGGAGCCGAAGCTCATTTGTTGTTGTCCTCCTTTCAGGGGAGAGCTTTAGGAACCCTGGAAGATGGCCTGTCGACCAACTTCAGGATCTTGCCTCCTGTGAGTCTAACAACTCAGTGGAGGCGCGTTGCCGTTTCGCCTTACGGGAAACGGTTACGCTGGGGGAAGTTGGGGGAGCCATTGTTTTATTTGGGGATGGGTATGAACCCTTTTTGCCACCCGCTTTACCAGGGGAGCACCAGGGTTAAGTAAAATTTGCAGAAGGGCTCCGAATGGACGCGGAAACAACCGTGCTCGTTGGCCTGGATGGGCCAGGAGCCGAGGGTGCTTTTCTAACTAGTGTGGCATAAGATGTCCAGGCAGAGCCGGGCACGCCAGGAACAAATCCTTAGCCTTGCATAATAAGAGTCAATCCTGGGCCTGAACGGCCAGGATTTCTTTCTCAAAGAGATATGCACCACATTGCTTCGAAGAAGCGTGTTGAGACTCTCCGCATTTGACACACTTGGCCACACACGATTTTGGATTATCGTGTGCGGCCTCGGAGCAATTTACACAGACTTCGGGTTACCCCAACTTTGCACCTCTACATCAACAAATCGTATGGCCGTAGCACTTACAGTAATAGCACCGCCACGGCAGTGGCACGAATGCCTTCACGCGGTAGCGACCAGCACGCACCGACTCAGAGAGCTTGTCACAGTCGAACGTGACAAAGAGTGTAGGGGTGGGTCTCGAGGCTCCTTCCTGTTTTCTCATCACACGTTCGACCTTGACCGCCCCATGGTCAGCCAGCTCCAAGGTGATGTCCTCTGTGGAGTAGTCAACGAGTTCCCTCTCATAAACTACTCCTTTCAAAAAGTTCATAAATGAGTGTGGCGTCTCCCTAACCAGGGTGCCATCAAGTGTCCGAAGAGCACTTATTTTGGCCGCCTCGCAGGGAACCGCCGCATTCACCAGAATGCTCCCGTCCGAGGAACGGGTCAACTTCACCTCTCTACCAATTACCCTAGCTAAGCTCTCCTCTAATGGATCATGTTGCCCTTAGCCAAGATGCTGCCATCAGTCGAGCGAATGACGAGGAAGCGTTTAGAGCCAGCGGGCTCGAAGACGCTAGGTAGCCTCTGAATAGGGGGCCCTGATGTTATCGAGGCTCCGCCCTGAGCTCTTTTTTTCTTAGTTGGGGGCTCTGCACCTGGGCGAGTAGAGGGACCGGATGTGCCGATCTTGGCTTGGTCGCTTACCAAAGTGGCAGCAGAAGCATCCGTCCCCGCAGGCCTCGCGGATGGAGAGGAGCCCCAAGTCTTTTTATTCTTTTTGCTGTTGTTTTTCTTTTTAGGAGAGGAGGGAGGCTAATGAACCCACTTCCCTTCTCCGCCCCCATGAGCCCCAAGGCCAGATGGCCCGTCTTAGCCATGTCCTTATCCGAAATTGAGAAGCTCCTGGTAGGGGCACCGGTCGGAGGAGATCCCTCCTCTCCTTGTACTGCCTCGGAAACCCTAGCCGTTTGAGGAGGACCTTGCAAAGGGGCGGATTCGGGTTCGGTGCTTGGCGCCAAGCCCGGATCCGCCCTCATGAAAGGCCCGACCGTCTGACGCTGGGTTGCCTCAAGGACCATGTCTATCTCAGGGGGGGCCTCCAGTTGGCCAT
Organism: Ceratothoa steindachneri; assembly: GCA_963969495.1. Classification (NCBI taxonomy): domain Eukaryota; kingdom Metazoa; phylum Arthropoda; class Malacostraca; order Isopoda; family Cymothoidae; genus Ceratothoa; species Ceratothoa steindachneri. Next base: position 86,244,675 of record OZ018320.1, read on the forward strand.
ATTCCCACGACATCGCAGGTCCCGTTGGCATCATTGTCAATTGTTAGTTGGTGTGGGGAGGCACAAGCCTTGACCCCAGCAAGGTTCAATATTCTTGCAAGCAGGTCTTTTGAGTGAAGCGACCGAAGGGGCGTTGCTTCCCTCTCTCCCTAAGGAGTTTTGCCCTACCAAGTCGCTTCACTGTGGAGCCGCCGGCTATGAGCTGCCTACTGACTTTCTTGGCAGTTCCTTTGGAAAGAAAATGAGACTTCCTTTGGAAAAAGGGAGGTGCCCGAAAGCACCTTCAGAGAAGTGGTTAAGGGGGAGTCCCCTACACCCGTAGGTGAATGAGAGGAGTAAGCTTCCTCTCCGGTTAGAGAAATATGGAGGGTCCTCTGTGTAAGCACAGGGGGCTGGGGACCTCCATTTTTTATGTGGAGCTTCCCGAGGGTGGCTCTGTCGATGACACAGGTGGAATTTTAGAGAAGGTTTTTAGTTTTATCATCATTGAGCATGGTGAACCTATTTGTTGTACGAGATGCAATAGCTCATCACCCCTCGCAGTGGCCCGCTCTGCAACTGGTGCGTACATGCCTGGCAGAGGCAGGTTCTGCCATATAAGGCCGCCCCTCCCGCCTGGTGACCTGGCAGCCCTTTAGTATGGCAGGTCTACCTTGAGCACGGCGTAAAATTGATAATGTTTGAAAAGGAAAGGAAAATGTACGTGAGGATCTGAGGGGTTTAATGACGTTGTTCCCTCCCCCAGCCCCGTTCTGGGAGGGCTGGCTGGGAAGAAGTCAGCATCTACCCTGTGAAATTAAAGGCTTTCCAGAGATATTTGTGGGAGAGGTTGTAAGAAAAGCGACGAAGTAGGGGAGAAATACAGGCCATCTGAAGGAAGGAAGAGAGGCTAAGCTTGAGCACGACGGAGCGCTGGATCCCGTCAGCACAACTGCCAGGATGGCAAATCACCGCGCCCCTTACGGGGGGATGAGATGGCAAACCAAACGTTTCCTGTTAGGATGGGGAGTGTGTGTTTTTATGCTCTATCTTTTTTATATGCCTGGTTATTAAGTTGGTTTTTAAGTACTGTTAAATTGGCGTGGTGAAATGTTTTACATAGCTGACCGAGTTTGTTTTATGCTTTAATATGTATATGTTCCATTTTCTTGTTGGTTTGATAATAGATATGTTATATAATTAGTGAGTTGTTAGATTTCTTGAAATTAGCTTATGCAGTGAATAATTTTTAAATATAAGCTTTGTGGCGGTTCACCTAAGTTCGAACTGTCGAATTATCAATGTTCACGAAAGCTGAAGGCAAATCTCTCTGAAGTTCTTTGCTTGTTTTCTTAAGAACCTTCAAAGTATTCTTTATCATAACTTTTTCATTAGGAGGTTTTTTCTTGCGTTTTCCTTCACATTTTCCTCGACCAATGTCTCAGTTAACTATCTCTAAGATTAATTTTGGTCAATATTTCTCCTACTCAGAGCAGCATTTTTTCTAAGAGCTAAAATAAATGCCCACTTCTTTGGTGCAAAATCCTCAAAAAATTTCAAAGGTAAATCAATAGGAACACGCAAAAAGGCCTTAAATCTCAATTGCTGAATTAGAACTGGCTCCACTCAGCTATTAGGAATAATTTGCATATTTGCCAAAAGTGACTATTTCGCTACTTTGAAAAGAACACTATTTATAGTTTTCTCCATATTTAAGATATCTAAAATAATGACTTTACTTTGTGAGAACGCTCAATCTATCCATAGCATGTTGAACTTTGTCCCTCAAAAAATTGAGATCGTTTTGTGCCAAAGTTGGAATTCGTCGTCATTCGAGTTGCTGTTAGGTTCGCCGTTGAAGTTTTTAGGGGGATAAACTTCATATAGATTAAATAAAGTGTTATCGCGTTAAACCAGCTTAATTAAGGATTTTATTAATGACACATTTGCACCCATAAACTCCAATCCACTCATTTGCAGAAAAAAATACATGAACATTAATACATAACTACGACAATATTCACTGCAATAACAAATAATACGATACTATTCATGTCATTCATATTTCTGACAGAAGATATTTGATTATTCATCTTTAAATAAAGGAAAGACCTTATAATAGAAACACAAATAATTTAAATTAATTATTTGAAAAGAGCAAGTTTAATATCCGCGGCAGAAAAGAAACAAGGTCTGCTTACCAAAATGTAGCGCACCCTCACTTATTCCGATTTATATCCTTATGACTTTTAAAACTTTCAATAATTCTCGGAGTAACCATGGGAGGACCTTGGCAATTTCGTTACAATCGGCTGAATAGTTATCATGTTATTTCCAAAAAATCTAATTCACTGGTTAACCTTGGGAAGACTTTGGCAATTATATTATTCAAAAGGGAATGTCAAACAATATAAGGGTTTCAAATTTGGTTAGAATCAGCCGTATAGTCATGATGTTTTTGTCAAAACAATATAATTCCCTGGCTAACCTTGGGAGGACTTTGACAATTATATCATTCGAAAGAGAATGTTAAACAACATAAGGGTTTAAAATTTTGGAAAGCTTCTTATAGTATAGCATAGTATAGATTATCATAGTATAGTATAGCCTAGCTTATCATAATATAGTATAGCCTAGCCTAGAATAGTAGAGTATAGCATACCCTGACCTAATATACTTTAGAATAGTTTAACATAGTATTGCCTTGCCTATCCTCGTATAGCATAGGGTAGCCTAGCCTTGTAAAGCCTAGCAGAGTATAGCCTACTTTACCGTATTCTAGCTTATCATAGTATAGTATAAGCATAGTAAGACCTAGACTAACATAGTATAAACTAGTCTGGCATAGTATAGCCTACCTTACCATATTATATCCTATCCTATTATAGTATATCTTGGTATAACACCCAACCATAGTATAGCCTAGACTACCCTAGCCTATGCTAGCTTAGCATTGTATGATATAATCTAGCCTAGTCAAGCGTAGTATACTCCAGTATAGTTTTACATAGCATAACATACCCTTATATAACCCAGCCTAGTTTATAATAGCATAGAATGGCCTAGAATAGCATAGTATACCCCAGAGTTGCCTAGTATAGACTTGCATATATAGTTTAGCATAGTATATATTAGAATAACCTAGCTTAGTATATTATACCCAAGCCTATCACAGTGTATCTTAGCCTAGCTACCCTAGCTTATCAAAGTATAGCCTAGCCTTTCTAGTAGAGAATAACCTAGCCTAGCTTAGTGTAGCCTACAACTGTGTACTTAAAGTTAGTTTAACCTAGCTCAGCTTACCTTAGTCTAGTATAGCCTATCTTAGCCTAGTTCAGTGGAGCCTAGTTTAGTATATTCTCTCCTATCCTAGCCTAGTTAGCACATTCTAGCCTAGACTAGCATAACCTAGTGTAGTATATCCTAGCCTGCCTTACCCTACCCTACCCTAGTTAGTATAGTATATCATAGTATTGCCTAGCCTAGACTATTAGATCTTAGCCTAGACTTGCATAGCATGCATAACAGCTTAGCCCACCTTAGCAAAGCCTCATTTATCCTAGCCTGGTATAGGGAAGATTAGTCTAGTTTAGCATAGATTAGTATATCATAATCTAACTTAGCATACCATAACGTAGACTAGCCTAGTATAGCCTTTCATGCCCTGCTTAGCCTAGTATAGCTTAGCTTAGCATAGCATAACCTAGTTTTAACATTAACTATCCTAGACATGTATTGCTTATACCATACTATTATAGACTAGTTAAACATAGCTTATTATTTTCTAGCCTAACATACTATATGGTATCCGAGCATAGCATATTATAGATTGAATTAGCATAAAAAATCATAACCTTGTACAATATAGCTGGGCAAAGCTTAGCATAGTATAGCCTAGCAACGGGGACTGACCGACATAATGAGATGTAGATTCGCACGCGACTAAAAATAGCTTTATGATTTTTCATATATATTTTCAAATATATATGCAGCCGTATGAAGCTCTATTTCTTGGTCAACACGATTTTATTTCCCTAGGAAAAGAATAGTAAAACCATTGTGGTTTTTCATTAACTAAAAAAAGTTATGAGTAGATGCATTTAAAGATTAAAGTAAACGGTCAAAGCAAGTGTAACAGAAATACGACAGAAGTAGGTGATTTTTTTTTTATTTAAGGGGCTATCTGGCGGCTGCCGACTTAGGCATAAGTCGCCGTAAACGAACAGCCTAGTTCTAGGCTACTTTAAAAAAAATGAACAGGAAACAACAATAAAAAGAAATGACAATAACAATGACAAAACAATAACAAAAACAATAAGAAAAACAACAATTAAACCTGGTTAAATGAAAGGGAGAAGGCCGGCCTCCACCAAAAAGTCAACAAGTCCACCAGTCAAAGTGCACGCACTCGTCCCGAGTACAAGTGACAGGCGGAAGCGACCCCACCCATTCCGGTACCAGGACAGGTATTGTGCGCGAAGATCACCCAGACTGGGACATTCGACAAGAATGTGCCGAACAGTCTGGGAGACGACGCAGTCGTTGCAATAGGGCGCAGAAGAGCGCTCCATCAAATAGCGATGCGTCACACGAGTCTATCCGATTCGGAGACGACAGAAAGCAACCTGAAGCCGCCGTGGCATTGGGGAATAGGTCCATGGGAACAGTCGCGGCGCAATGGCACGCAACTTTAAGTTCCCTTCGACCGTCTCCCATCTTCTTTGCCAAGCAGTCCGAAGAGCTGCCCGTATTCCTGCCATGTAGTCGGTGTGAGAAAGAGCGAAACGCTGTTCCGGTCGCAGAGTTCTCGCGCACTCTTTGGCGCCCTCATCGGTGCGCTCATTCCCCGCAATTCCTACATGTCCAAGAACCAAGGGAAGATAATCTCGACATCCACCCGGCTCGCCAAAACCGTGGCGTCACGGATATCGCGAACCAGGGGATGCGGAGATTCCAAGGCCCCGAGAGCACTCAGGGCGCTTTGTAAGTCGCTATATATCACAATCCAGTCACCGAACCGGGCACGTCGCGTAATCTCCCGTACCGAGTGGTGTATTGCCACCAGTTCGGCCGTGAAGACAGACGCAACGCCTGGTAAAGCCCCGCTGACTTCAAACAGAGGGGATAAGGCGTGGAAGGCGACCCACTCTTAGGACTTGAATTTATCCGTATACACTGGCACGGTTCCAGCGTGACACGATGTGTGCTCTAAAAAATATCGAACGCAATACTTCCGGCGCCGCACAAGCTTTGGGAGCAGAGGCGTGGCGACCAATAGTTAAATGTGGTACCCTCCAGGGTGGCGTCCTGGGCAGAACCAGGGGCGCCACCGGCCCGTGAGCTATATCTACCTCTCGAAGGAGTTTTCTGGCCCTAAACCCAAAGGGCTTAGGGTATGACTGGCGTCTCTCGGCGGCATGGAGACCATCGAGATCAGCTGCGGAAGCAGTGAGAGCTTTTTGTGACTGAGGGAGGCACCGGGCTCGCGCGTTCAGGTGGTCGATGCACTGCACGCGGCGCAAAGCGAGTGGCAGCTCCCCAGCATTAACCAACAGGCTCTTAATGGGGGAAGTGCGGAAGGCACCGGTCGCAAGGCGAAGGCGGGTGCGGTGGATTGAATCCACCTTCCGCAATAAACGCTCAGCGGCGGATGCATAAAACTCGCATCCGTAGCCGAGCTTCATACGAACAAAGGATCGATAAAAAAGTAGGGCAGTAGTCCTATCAGTGCCCCAAGTGCTGAACGTCACGGAACGGAGAATGTCCATGGCGCGGGTATGAGCCTCCCAGGTGAGGCGTCATTCGAAAACAAGACCAAGGAAACGGTGTGACTTAACCACATCCAAGCGCATCTGGGTCGGGGTGAAGCCGTAGATGGCGGCAGAAGTGCATCACCTTAGTCTTGGCCAAAGAAAACCGAAACCTGTGCGCTTCGGCATAGCAAGAGACGCGGTTCAATGTCTGTTGAAGTCGACGCTTCAGAGTTGGCATCTGGGCGGCACCAAAAGAGATCAAAAGGTCGTCCACGTAGAGCGGAGCTAGAACATCTTCCAGCAGCACTGAGGTGATGCCGTTGATGATCAGGGCAAAGAGTGTGACACTGAGTACACTTCCCTGGGGGACACCCTCTTCCTGCTCCTTTTTGCCGGAGAGGGCTCCCCCCACCCACAGGCGGAATCGACAATCTCGTAAAAATTCAGATATAAACATTTGGAGGCGTCCCCTCGCCCCCATCGTGTGGAGAGTCTCCTTGATACCGTATAGCCATGCGGTATCATAGGCCTTCTCCAGAGCATCCGACGTGGAGTGAAACTTGCGGAAGCCGCACTGTGCGAAAGACAGATGGCCTCCGCTATCCAGGAAAAAGGCTAGTCTAACATTTACCAATTTCTCCATCAACTTGCACATGCAATATGTGAGAGATTGGGTGGAAACCGGTCGGAGTAGAGTGATCTCTCCCTGGTTTGCGAAAAGCGAGCACAGTAGCAATTCGCCAAGAGTCTGGGAGAAGACCTTTTACCCAGAACCTGTTGAAAAAATCTAACAGAAAGGCCATGCCTCGCTCACCCAGGTGTCGAAGCATGGCGTACGGGACATCGTCCGGACCATAAACAGTGTCCGCGCACGAAGCGAGAGCGGAACGCAACTCACTCACAGTAAACTTGTCTTTGAAGGGTTCTTCGCCTCTGGAGGTTAAGTATAGCCGGCGGCCTTCCACGACATCACGACGTGCATTGAATGCTGGCGGAGCAGCATCACGGCTAGAGAATGCAGAAAAAGCGGTTGCTAAGGATCCCGGGCCAATTCTCCTGGAGAACGGGAGGGGGGTCCTACGAGAACTTGCCCCGAATCCTTTTGACTCGCATCCACACCTCAGCTAAGGGGTCTTCCCGTTAAGTGAAGACACGTATGCCTGCCAAGAAGAGCGGCGGGCGTGCTTCGAAATATACCGGAACCTAGCCCTAGTCCGACGAAATTCAATGACAGTGAAATCGTTCATGCGGCGCTTATAGCGCATGTAGGCATAACGCTTCTGTTTAAGGGCCGTCTCACACTCGGCCGACCACCATGGGAGTGGTCGGCGTGCAAAACGGCCAGACGTCCTAGAAAAGTAGTCAGGCCAACGGCGATGAGGTTGCCGGAAAAGAACTCAATGGCCTCATCTACCGACCTAAACTCCTCGACTGTGATAGAAATTCAGTCATTTCCTAAAATGCCGTTTAACGCGCCCGCACAAAGCACCACCGTCGTGGGCTCTTATGCAGCAGTTGCCCTGAAAATGTTTTTTTAAATGGGAAACTGATCACTACCATGTAGGTCATCCAAAACCCCCCAATCAAAATCAGGCTGTGCATCCGAAGAGCACAAAGATAGGTCAAGGTGGGAAAATAAAGCGGTTCTCGGAAGTGATGCGTAAACTCATCCACGTTTGAGACACCTATCTCAAGCTCTTCGATCAGATTTGCAAGGACTTGTCCCCTGGGATTTATTTAGTAATCTCCCCAGAGAGAATACCTGCCGTTCAGATCTCCAACCAAGAGATAGAGCCTCGGCAAGCAACCGTACCACGACGCGGCGGAAGTCCCGCGCGTTGAAGTCAGCTAACGGTGGAATGTACGTAGAAATGATAGTATACCTCCTATTCAGGTGCAGCTGCACAGCCGCTGCCTGAAAGGAGGTATCTAAAGAGAAAGGAAAAATGGAGAATCATGCCGGGTGTAAAACGCGCATACCCCAGCTCGGCCATCCCGCTGTGGTGGGATCGCAAGAACCTTTAACCCCGGAAAGGAGGGCAGGGGGCACGCGCTAGGATGTTCTTCAGCAAAAAAAATATGCCCTCCAGGCCTAGCTCGGAAGAGACGCGGGGGCCCTCATCGAACTGAAGACCCTCACGGGAACGGACGTACGCTTCCCGGGGGCAGAACCCCGGGCGCTGTTGGCCGAACAAAGCGCTGAAGGCACTGTCGCCGTTGAGGACTTATTGGAGGAGGTTGGGCTTGCCATGCGAGTCTTTTCCTTCCCTTGCCTCGAAACCTTAGGCGGGTGTTGCGGCTTCAGAGGCGGGGTCCCTCTTTTTGAGGAACCACCGTCTCCGAGCCACTCGCTCCACTTTAGGGCGTGGGCGAAGGAGCCGAAGCTCCTTTGTTGCTGTCCGCCTTTCGGGGAACAGCTATAGGAACCCCGGAAGATGGCCTAGCGACTATCTTTACGGGTGTTGCCTCCTGTGAGTCTAACGACTCGGTGGAGGCACGTGGCCGTTTCGCCTTACGGGAAACGGTCACGCTGGGGGAAGAGGGGAGAACCCTGGTTTTAGCTGGTGCTGGGTATGAACCCTTTTTGCCACCAGATTTACCAGGGCTTCGAATAGGGGGTGAAACAACCGTGCTCGTTGGCCTGAATGGGCCAGGAGCAAAGGGTGCCTTTCTACCTTTCGAAGCATATGACGTCCCAGACAGAGCCGGGCGCGCCAGGACCAAGTGCTTAGCCTCACGGAATGAGAGTCGATCCTGGGCCTGAACGGCCAGGATTTCTTTCTCAAGAAGATATGCACCACATTGCCTTGAAGAAGCAGGGTGCGGCTCTCTGCAGTTGACACACTTGGCCACACACGATTTGGACTTATCGTGTGCGACCTTGGAGCAATTTACACAGACTTCGGGTGACCCCGCCTTTGCACGTATACTTGAGCGATTCGTATGGCCAAAGCGGTGACAGTAATAGCACCGCCACGGCAGTGGCACTAATACCTTCACGCGGTAGCGGTACCAACCGGCACGCACTGACTCAGGGAGCTTGTCACAGTCGAACGTGACGAAGAGTGTAGGGCTGGGTCTCGTGGCTCCTCCCTGTTTTCTCATCACACGTTCGACCTTGACCGCCCCATGGTCGGCCAGCTCTAGTGTGATGTCATCAATGGAGTAGTCAACGAGTTCCCTCGCATAAACTGCTCCTTTCAGAAAGTTCATGGTAGAGTGCAGCGTCACACTCACCGTGGTGCCATGAAGTGTCCGAAGAGCACTTAACTTGGCCGCCTCGGCGGGATTCACCGCATTCGCCAGAAGGCTCCTGTGCGAGAAACTCGTCACTTTCGGCTCTCTACCAATTGCACTAGCTAATCCTCTCCTCTGATGGATCATGTTGCCCTTGGATAACATGGTGCCATCAGTGGATCGAATATGGAGGAAGCGTTGGAAGCCAGCAGGCTCGAAAACGCCAGGTAACCATTTGAATCAGGGGCCCCGATTTCCTCGAGGCTTCACCCTGTGCACTTTTGGTCTTAGTCAGGGCTCCGCACCTATGAAATCAGAAGAGCCGGATGTGCCAAGCTTGGCTTGGTCGCTTGCCAGAGTGGCAGCAGACTCATCCGTCCCCCCAGTCCTCGCGGATGGAGAGGAGCTCCGAGTCTTCTTTGTCTTCCTGGTGTTGGTCTTTTGCTTTTTTGGAGAAGAGGGCGGGGAATGAACCTGCTTCTCACCCCCGCCGTTAGAAGCCCCTAGGCCAGATGTACCAGCCTCAGCCAGGTCCTTCTTCGAAATGGAGAAGCTCCTGGTGGTCGCAGGGGCATCATCCGGAGGAGATCCCTTCCCTCCTTGTACTGCTTGAGAATCCCCAGCTGTTTGCTGAGGACCTTGCATAGGGGCAGATTCGGGTTCGGTGCTTGGCGCCGAGCCCGGATTCCCCCCTATGGAAGGCCCTACCGTCTGAGGATGGTTTTCCTCAAGGATCATGTCTATCACAGGATGGGCCTCCAGTTGGCTATCCCCTCCCAGGACATCGCAGGTTCCCTTGGCCGCGTCATGAGTCTTTTGTGGGGAGGCATAGGCCTTGACCCCGGCAAGGTTTAATATTCTTGCCAGCAGGTCTTTCGAGGGAAGCGACCGGAGGGGCCTGGCTTCCCTCTCCCCCCTAAGGGGGTTTGCCCTACCGAGCCACTTACACGAAGGGCGGTCGGCAATGGGATGCCTGCTGGCTTTCTTGGCAGTCCCCTTAGAGAGCAAAGGAGGGACTACCGCTGGAATTAGGGAGGTGCCCGAAAGCACCTCCAGAGAAGGGGGTAAGGGGGAGTCCCCTACACCCGTAGGCGTAGGAGAGGAGTAAGCCTCCTCTCCGGTTAAAGAAGTATGAAGGGTCCCCTGCGCAAGCACAAGGGGAGGACCTCCATTTTCTCGGTGGAGCTGCCCGAGGGCGGCTCCGTTGATGTTCTTGGGGAAGTTGGGGGTTGTTTTTGTTTTTTTCATCATTGGGCATGGTGACCCTATTTGTGCTAAGGGGCGCAATAGCTCATCACCTCTTGCAGTTGCCCGCACTGCAAGTGGTGCTTACAGGCCTGGCAAAGCCAGGCGTAGACATTTCGGACCATCCTCCCACCTGGTGGCCTGGCAGTCCATCGGCATGGCTGCTCCACCTTAGACACGGCGTAAAAAAGATAGATTTTGAAGACGAGAGGAAAAGGGATGTGAGGAAGGTATGGGTGGGGATGAAGCAGGTTGTTAAAAACCATCCAACCTAGACCGGAGCTCAGGACGGTTGGACGAGAAGAAGGTCAGCATCTACCCTGTGAAATTAGAGGCTGACCAGAGTAAGTTGTGGGAGAGGTTGTATGAAAAGAGATGAAACAAGTGTTTTGAAGGAAGGAACAGAGGCTAAGCTGGGGCCGGACAAGGTTCTGAGTCCCGTCAGCACGGCGGCCAGGATGGCAAATCGCCGCGCCCCTTACCGGGCAGAAGTAAGTGATAAAACTCCCATGAAAGCATTACATTAACTTAATTATAATGAATATCCGACGGTAAGAATATTGTATAAATCTCACAACCGAATTTCTCATCCTCATTGAAAAATATTGAATTTACTGATTTAAAATAAGTATTATCTAGTATTATGTTAAAGTTTTTGGTTCCTTCACTAGGAAATTAGTAAAAAATGACAAAATATTCAGTTAAATTTACCAGTTACTAGGTCACTTGACTAAATTTTGTGTCATCTTCTCTGACATTGGTCAATTTGGCTAAGTACAGTAGATAGTGGGCGATTATGATTATGTTCTTTTAAAAAATTAGAAATCTAGTGTAAAAGAACTGTAATTAGTTAAAATAGACAAATTTAATTTTTGTGGGGCATGAATGATACTGGTGGGGAGAATTCTCTCCGTTTTATTATTGAGAACGAACCAAGAAGAAGATTAATCAAAAAATATTTTAGGTCAATCCTAAAACAGTTTTTGTCAATATGCCTCTTTTCCGCAATTAAGACAGTATAATTTGCAGGTGGAAACTAAATGATTTGGCAAATTTATCTATGCAGGCTGATGTAAATGTCCCACCTCACTCCTAACTAAAGGAATTAACACATTTAATTAGAACCGTTATGGCTTAATGTTCTCATCATTTATCTTTACTAGTTATCAGATATTCGTATGCTTTATAGAATCATCTTGCTTAATACTACTATTACGATTGTGATCTTTTTGATTTTTGAGTAAAATAGGAATTCAATGTGGCTGCATTCATTGGGGGGGGGAAGAAACAGATTAATAGAAAGATAAACACCGTATCAATATAGAACTGAATAATACATAGAAGTGAACTAAGCTAAATATAAATTTGAAGGAATGTCACTACAGCTCACGGAAGTCCTTTCTCTTTTACAGGCGACTATTCTTTGGTGTATTGAATCTGAAACTACACCATTCTTTGATTCTGTCACTACAGAAAAGGATGTGAAATTGAATTAAATAGTAATACCATAGTGATTATTTGAGTCGTAAGGAATTTTATTATAGCTTGTTGGAGCGAAATAAAATTATTTCTATGAAATAAGTCAAAGGATACTCATAATTGATTGCCGAAAGTAGCGAAAAATACCAAATGATTGTTTTTCTTTTCTTAAACGATCTTCCCTAAAAGAGGAGTAAAAATTTCATTTTTTATTTAATCTCAAATACGAGTAAATACTATTTTAACGCTAATTAAAGCACACTTTAGACTGTTACTTCTTTTTTTAATGTATTAAAGGGGATTTGTGCTCGGTCCTTACGTTGATAAGTTTTTTAAATCCTTCCTATACAACTTTTTATGAATTCAAAGCCATTAAACTAATAAATGTTTGTAAATTTCTCCTCACAATGTAGAAGAAATTCGCAGAAACAAATGCATAGTAATTGGAATTAAATATTTGTCCTTGAGGAAATTAAATATTGAATTATTGTGAGGAGCAATTTACAAGCATTTATTAGTTCACTGAATTGAATCCATAAATAGATGTACAGCGAGGGTTTACAAAACCTTTATATAAGAGAACACCAGGCAATGGCTTCGCCACTCCCCACTAATTGGGGAACTTGTGCTTCGCTACTAAGATTAAAATTTAAAATCCAAGAAAAAGCAGCCATAGTTAAATTTTTATAAATTTTCTGAACTTCGCCAATTATAATAATTTTAAAAAGGAACTCTAAACGAAATTTTTCCCCTTTCAAAATATCACGTTGCTAAAATATAGTTATAGAAGAAGAAGATATATAAAAATAAGTTTTGTGAACTACACCATTTGTAATTCTTTGGCTTTTAAAAAATTCACAAAATTCCGATACTTATATTTATTTCAGAACTTCACCATTTTGGGGGGGATATCATAAAAGAATTATTAGAAATAATTTTGATAAAAAACATACATAAGTCATAACCAAACTAAGATGAAATTATTATTCAAATACTCAAAAAAATCCCCTTCTTAAATCACAGTTAGTGATGATAATTTATTTTTGCAATAAAAAATCCCCGATGAATGAATCAAGGAGATTGTTTGATCCCTACTACAGATATCTTCTTTACGCGTTCTTTCATTCATGTTCCTCACGCTCGAGCCACCGTGATACGCTAAAATGTTGGCCGCGATTCTTTTATGTTGGGAGGTTAGATGGACCGAACAATCACCAGAATACACACTCATCCGAGGCGTTGACCAAAGTAAGCGATATAAATAATTTAGGCATTATCAGTGTAAATGTAAAAATAAGACGTGGGAGCTGCTTGCGAGCGTTCTTAGTAGGCGGGTCAGAATCAATGTGTGCGGGGAACTTGCCGTTTGCCCCTCACTGCGCTGCCTGACGACGCAGCCGCTGTCATATTGATCGAGAACAAGCGAGTCCTCAGAGGCGCGGGCCGGAGGCGAGCAAGCTCTGTACGGCCTCTCAACACGACAAGCAATAGTCGTACCCGATTCCTTCGGTCCACCGCAGTGCCCGTGTAAGTGATCGTGACTCAAAACGGTGTTACTCATAATTGACAGTGCTCCTTCAACGCACGTCCTCTTTTGTGAAGGTGACCCCCATCCCCCATGAAAACTTCCTCAATGATTTTAATCTTGTAATACGAAAGCGCGAGAACAGCATCATGTTCAGCTTTGCCAACAAGATGCTCAATGCACTTGTGGGCAACGAAGAAGGACCCCAACCTGGGGGCATGGGTGCTCCTGCACAGAGGCCTCAAGCCCCTGGAACGAGAATGGGGGCTCCCTTCGGGCAAAGACCAGCAGGTATGGGAGGGCCTAGACCTCCCGGACCTGGACCGGGTATGCAAGGTGGTCCTCTTCATGGAATGCAGGGGGGGATGCATCCACCCGGAGGGATGGGCGGTCCAGGAGGGCAAAGCGGGATGAACACTAGTATCATGGGTGGACCAAGTGGCATGGGTGGACTCCCTGGACCTGGTGTCATGACGGGAGCTCCTGGTACGATGGGAGGACCAGGTGGTCCGGGCTCCATGGTAAGACCACCAGGACCTATGAGCCAGAGACCTCCAGGTATGGGACCAATGGGTCCAATGGGACCTATGGGGCCTATGGGTCCAAGAGGAGGAATGATGAGACCGGGAATGCTTCCTAGGGGCATGCCACCTCCTGGCATGGGTCCAGGTGGTCCTAGAGGACCAGTGGGAATGGGAATGCCACCTGGAATGGGTCTGAGACCAGGAATGGGCCCTATGGGACCTAGAGGAACTTCAGTAAACGGCCAAGGCCCTAGAGGACCAAGAATGGCTATGATGGGACCTAATGGACCAAGAGGACCCCTTCCTGGAGGTTCCCCAGCTTTGGGAGCCACTACAGCCACAAGTGTACCTATTGGTAAGTTGAGCGTTTTTCAAAATATAAATAAAACTGCTTTGAGTCCTAAGTTTTTGAGATGTTACTCAATAGCACCGTTAAAGTTCCAACCATTCATACAAAAATCTATAATTTAAACATTTTAGAGAGGTTCGAAACTTGTTATTCTTAGCCCATAACATCTCGGATAAACAAGAGCAAATTAACTGAACCCATAACATCTCGGATAAACAAGAGCAAATTAACTTAACCCATAACACCTCGGATAAACAAGAGCAAATTAACTTAACCCATAATTTCTTGGATAAACAAGAGCAAATTAACTTTCCGATAACATCTCGGATAAACAAGACCAAATTACAATTTCTTATTCCTAAAGATTTGGGGGAAATAGATTCTTGTTAACTTCACCCCAACAGAGTAAAAAAAAAATGCTATGAACTAATTTGAATTTTATAATTTTCACCTTAGAATTTTTTCTTTCGTTCTCTCTTTTGATTTTCCTATTTTATTATTTCTTAATTTCGTGTTCAAATTTACATAATAACCTAGAATATTAATGATACATGGATAAACCATACCAATGACAATTTTTTAAGTAAACGTATTTTATAAATTTATATTATCATAACAGTAATAACACGATAAGCAACTTAATGTTTTAGTGAGTGATTAGAACGTTAGTTCATTAATCGATTAATTAGAAAATTGACATAAAATAAAGTAAGCAGTTATTTATGTAAGCAACAAATAGCGGAATTATTGTCGATAATGTTTAAAGAAAGATAGATAATGCTCTCAATGATTTAGCATAATTTGTTTTTTTTTTCAGATTTGTAACTTTATTTTTTTTCAATGCTCCTGAATGCCTATTTCTTTTAAATTTAGGGGAAAATTTACGCTCTGATAAATTTGTCTGTAATCACTTTTACTTCTTAACAACCTAATTTCTTAGGATTACCAAAGTATTAATTTATGTGCTACATACAATCAAAAAATGTGAATATGATTGTTTTCGATTGTAAATATTGAAACAATCTACAGAGGGAGGGAATTTACCGTAAGACTAGCGTTTTTGTCTCCAACAACTAAACTTCATTTAAAAAATTCTCATTATGAGATTCTTTGACAGATATATTATTAAAATATTAGAAAAAGTTGTATTTAAGTGTACTTGTAAATTCAACTATAATTTCCATTTTCAGTGTGTGATACGGCTAACATTTATTATATTATCTTTAGCATGGATTGGGGACAGAAAATAAATTTCTTAATATGTAGTTAAACTTTATTTTTTTAAATAATGGTGACTAGAATTATAATGAAAGTTTAAAAAGAATTGTAATAAAAATACTACTGTCGATGATGTTTATATTATAATTTTGCATCAATTGATAGTTATGCTGTCCCACGATGCACAGTGCTAGAAAATAAGTAAACAAAAATAATTTAACTACTCACGAGAAAAGAAAGTTAGATAACTAGTCAAATTATTTGATATGATTTACTTGTTATTCTTAATAGGTTGAAACTATGTTGCTTTTTCGTACGTATTCAAAGTTAAAGATCAGTTAATCGAATATTTTAAGAAATGGAAAACTGTTGCACCTTAAAACTGATAGATCTCTCACTTCACAAAATTAAGATACGATGTGTAGAGTCAAGGAAGGAACTATTTAGTTACGATTTGACATAAGGCAATGGTGATTAGTAATGTAACAAATCTCATCAATAAAGCATCTGAACCGGAAGGCCTCTGAGAAGGAGTTTGTACATATGTACCTCAAAATAGATGTACACACTCTTGTCCCTTAAAGAAGACCAAAATACAGTGCAGATTAACAGAGTTTAATATGTAGGAGATAGAAGTACCTGGATTTCTGCTTCTAAAATTAGCTGAAAATCAGCATATATAGGTTACTCCCCAAAATAGTTGAATATACATACTAAAAACTAGTAATTTGGTGCCGGTTTAGCCCACCTGGTGTCATTGGTATTTGACAGTTTTAGTTATTTGGGTGTTTGATAAACATATTACTATAGTAACTATTTCAAGTATGGTATTTAAGTAAAAAGAAGAGTAGTTAGTGAATTATGAAAAAGAGAAAAGAAACTGAGAGTGAATCATTAAGGTACTGAGGGGAAAAATCGAGGGAGAGAATATACAGGAGTTAAAAATTAAAGGATTAATTCATTAAAAAGGTTTAAAATAATCAATCTAGTAGTAGCTACGAGAATTCTTTAAAATTATTGAGTTACGATAACTTAAAGGAAGAGAGTTGACAAGGTGAGCTTAAGCCTTTTATTCGAGGGGAAGAGAGCAAAGAGAAGTTCCCCACAAACGACAATATAGATGTCTGGTACAGGAAAATTAACGTTGTCTATTAGGTTTACCATCACCTATAATGACACTTTATAGTGAAAAACGAAGGTTAGGTGTTGCAAAAAGTGTTGTGGAGAGTGAAAGAAGAAACGAAGGTAAAGAAAGTGATAAAGTAAACCAACAAAGACATATGGATAGTTAGAGATCAAAGGATGCCATACAAAAAAATAATCGAAAATAAAGGGGTATTATAAACAAATACTAACAATTTTTTAAGAAAAGCGCACATTCAAAATAAAATGTATACTTTTATAATTGTTCAAAATGTTTGGAATGCGAGAGACATATCTTAGGGAAATGTAGGAAATATTGTTTCCTTCTTTCATCGTAAAAACCTCTTTCTTAGGCAATTAAAGTCTGAAAAATAAATTGTCTGCATTAGAATTGTGGTATATAATGAATTAATAGGAAAAATTAATTAGCATTAGTTTCACTGTAAACAAAAAGGACGTAAGTAATCAGTTGGTTGAGTAAGGCTAAATGCAAATAAATGTTTAGAAACAGATATGTCATAATAATTAATTACATAGTTAATTAATTACATTTTATTTTGGTCCAATTAACTATGGAAGTTCACAATAAGCCATTTGCATTCTTCTATTTGATGAAGTTAGAGAAAGTGGAATTGCTTCAGGTATTGAGTTCGACTCGTTAAATCAAGGCAATACTTGTGGCCCTAAAAATAGAGATGGCATGAAACACTCAGGAACCTACCCTAATTAATCAATGAAAGGGGGCAAACCAGGTTGAAGCCACACTGTTTCTTAAACATTTACACATAAAATAAAAATAGTGAATTTGTGGGGTTGAAACTGTTTGGTTTGATAGAATACCGTGCTTGCCGACATGCGCTCATACAAACCAGCCAAGGCGTGCATATCTTGTTACAACGATAACACCCTAGTAACGTAAAAATGTTTGTTAAAATACGCGTGGGAAGCAGAGTCCCCCAAATATTGAAAGGGCTCGCCTGCAATGAATCTACTATTGATCGTATGAGTTTATCGTGCACAAATTCTCATCCATTTCTGCTTCCTCTGAATCGCAGAGTTCATACAACGCAATTCTGCACTCATTTTCATGAAATCATATGAATTATTTTTTGTACGATTTACACGTTCGTATTAGTAGTTATACGAGTATTAATAGTTTTAGGATAGCAATCATCTACAGATTGTGGTTTAAGCGGTGACTATAGGCCTGATTTCTAAATTTTCTGCAAGGATAGAATGAAAATTTGGTCATAAATAGTTTATTGTGTTTAAAAAAATATCAAAACATGAGTCTTTGAACTTTTCTTCTTTATTCTAGAGCACGGGTTCAAGATCACTTCTATGTAGCTATGTGCTTTTCTTGAGGCGCAGCACAAAGTTGTCCATGACGTCCTTACAAACCGACCGACTAATGGCTCTGATCTCCTCCCTGATGGTTTCCTTGAGTTATGTGATGGTCCTTGGTCTCCTTGCGTACACTGTCTTTAAGGTAGCCCCAGAGAAAGAAATCTGAGCCGGTAAGGTCCGGGCTGTGAATTGCCTAATCAAAATCAGTCTTGAGGCTGATTACACGGCCATTAAAGTTCTCTTTCAGCCAATCTCGGGACAGGTTTGAGGTGTGAGAGCTTGCTCCATCTTGCTGGAACCAGAACTTCTCCATAAGCGACCAGAACAGGGTCTGCAGCTCCCTCTTGAAAGATTTTTTAGGACCTCAATATACAGTGCCTTGGTGACTGTCACTGTCGCGCCAGATTCCTCGGAGAAGAATGCTTTCAAACGGCTTATATAGACAAGCGTAACGAACACACCACCCAGGCAGAGAGAACTCCAACCGTAATCAAGAACAAGATGAAAGATCCGGACAAATCTAAGGAGTGAAAAAAAACTTTTATTTGCAGCCAAAAATAAGAAATGCGGCCCTAAAAAAATTGTTGAAGATTTAAGAAAATTTGTCCATTCAAGAGAGCTTAAGAATGTGCTTTTTTACCTCACCAAAAAGAACAGACGAAAGAGCAAAGGTGATCTTACAACGACTCCGTGATCACTTTCACCCAATATCGATGCCACTTACGGAATGATTTAGGCAGAAGATTAAAATGAGATTCCGGCTAAACATCAGACATCTTTCAGGAGATAAACCAGCCACGGTGAAGTTGTGGTTGGATGAAACATCAATGGAACAAAGAACAATCACTCATTTGTATTGAGTGGAGGAAGGTAAAGATCAATGTGTATTTGAAGATGTTTAAGGAGAAAGTTATCACCTGTGTCGATTTCATCATATAAAATGCTAGTATATTTCCTTAACAAGAAGATGAATCCTGACAACGCAAAAGAAGGTTCAAGACTTGTGCCAAGCAAATTTTATAGTCTAAGGTTTTTTCCAGATTTGAATACCATGGACTTTGGAGTGTGGTCGATGCTTATGCAGAGGGCCTGTCTCAAGTTCCATCAAATTGCAGAAGTTCTGAAATGCAAGGTGCATATATCATGGGAGACCCCTGCGTGTTACTTGGGCGCAGGTCATACCTTGAACTAGTTGTGTCATAAAAAAGGGACCTTATATCCAAGATAATTTCGTGTTGAACTACATGACCTTAGAAGTTAGTAGAAAGATAAGACATTAATTACTGTATTTTGGGCGTTGGATGGAATTATGATTATTATTGGATTTTCTGTCAACAGGATAGAATACTACATTGTACTTCTTGCACCAAAGAGCTCTATGTCAATAATAATTCTAACCACAATTTGACTTCTCTCCGAAATTTATATGGAAAGGCAATACAAATAAGGCGTTCAGTATAAGGAAAGATGTCTTCTAAATTATGTCAATACTTAAATATATTTAAGAGTATTGTAAGAAGTTAAAAATAATAAATATTTGTTTTGGCCCTATCTTTACAAAGAGACCGAGTTCCCTATGTTCAGTCCTTTTATCCTATTAACGTACTAGTTAGTATGATATATGCATCTTTGCCTCATGTGACATCTGGTGAATTGCTCACCCTCCCATTTTTATTGGTCCACAGGAGGATTTTCTTTAATTATTGAGGTTGCGAATTGTCAGTATAATTACGCCTCTAACCTGTAAATGGAGCAAAGGTGAAACGGCAAAAGGTGAGCAACCAGGAGGAGATTTGTTGTGAAAACAACGAGGTTTCAAAGAAAGGGTTCGTACGAGTAATTAAGAGGTCACACCTAAATAGCAAGAGTATTTCGAAAAGTTGTAGCATGTAGAATTTAAAGATTGACCTAGTGTAAATATTATTGGTTTTGCGGGTGCAAATCGTGGAAGTGATAAGAATGTGAGAGGTTTTTCGTACCATAAAAGGTTTTGAAATTGGGAATGAAGCGACTCAGTTTATATAGTGGAAGGAATGCCTAAAAGTGGCACTCATTGTATTATAGAATGTGTCTGATGGCTGTATTGGAAATCAATTGAAAGGGAAAGAACGCATGAGGACTTTCAAAATGCTGAAATAGTACCTTTTTATTATGATTTTGAGGAAAAATGGAAATGAAGGAACTATAAGGGTGATAAGAAAATGAATGCTCTAGAAATTGTAAAGAAAGTTTTTAAGATAGAGGAAGTAAAAATGGGAATATATGTATAGCCGCATTTCCTCCTACGTTCAGTATTGCAGGCATGACATGCAATCTTCCAAATATCAGGCCCAAAGATGTATGGAATAATTCAGATCGGGGACATGAGAAGGATAACTGATCGATTAATATGGGATGAGTAAAGTGGTTTTAGAGTTGCTAGGATTTGTATGGATCAGGTATGTGCACTCAGATAGCTGTATGAGAAAAGAAGGGACAATAGATGTAAAGCGCAGGCTGGGTTGGAAGATTTGGCCAAGGCTTTTATTTGTGTAGATAGGGAAGCCTTATGGTAGGTTCTTTGAAGTTTGTCTAGAGATTATCAGCAGATATTAAAAATAGTAAAACCTCACTTAAAACAACTTAATTTTTGTGCACCTTCTCCATTGATCTAGAAAATAATTAGCAGAAAATTTAATCTGTGTCTATGGATTCTAGATGCCATTGTAAAGGAAAATCAGAATATAATATTACATTGACTAATTTAATGTCAATTAATCAATGGCTAGTAGTATAAAACCAACTTGAAAATCATTTATATAATGTAACTAGAAATTAATGGTAAATTATTTCGGTTTATATTTATATAACATTTATTTTTAATTATCATAATATTTAGTGGAGCACTTTTTCTTTACCTAGAACCATAATTCTTCTTGGCATGGCTTTCACCATATTTATACAAATTTATGACCCTATCTCTCCCCACTCAGCTTGAAATTTTATATATCGTTGTTTTATTTGCACTTGTGATACTTCTTATTACATTTCCAAGCACTCCTCCAAATCTCTTATTGGATATAAATCTGGATCCTTGGTGGGCACTTATTGGCGTGCTCCTCAGGTTCCACAAGCAATCTTTGGTGTGGTTGAATTTATGTAATGAGGATTTGTCCTACTAAAGTTAAGGCTGCGACAATAAGAGCCCTCCCCCCAATTTTTTTAAGGGATTGCTCAGTTTGTACGAGAGATTCAGCACTATACTTGGTCGCTTTAGGTTCATAGGATCATTCAATTTCATGTACGAAGGTGGCTTGGAGTGGAGAGGATCTTGCTTTTTTTTGTCGAAGAGTATACCAAGAATGCTGAATTGGTGATGCGGACCCAGCGTGCCTTCTAAAATGCTTTGTGCTTAAGCGTCATTATAATGTTTCGGATGGAAAAACAATTCGTCGTTGCATTTCAAACTTTAGATCAACAGGATCAACTTTAAAATAAAAACACTCCGGCCGACCTAGGATTGCAACAGGGCCGGAAAATGTCAGGGCAGATTTCAGAGCTTTGATACATCAGTCTCCTTGAGGTTCTCCACGGAAACACGGCTGACCTACATGTGTCTGCTTGAAATTTCCGCCGCCTTTTGTACAGGGTACGTAATACACATCTATAAGAAATGATAGTTGTCATGAGTTGAATGAGTAAGATTATGATACCCGTACAGCTATGTGTGGGGATATTCTCCAAGGCATTCCTCTAACATCATCTGATCTGTACAAACAGAACTTTAGGCAATGGTCTAATACTAATCCTCATGAACTTCACTGGCGAGCATTCTTGAATCTAAAACTTTCTGCCAAGTGTCCCGTAAGTGAATGAGATAAGTGTGGTCCTTATTTTTTGGTTGGGGTCAGAGCTACAAGAACGGTAACGTCATCTCCTTATTGTTAACTGATTGAAAATTTTCTCCGTTCAAAAGTCCAAGAATAACTAAACGAACATTATCCAGAAGATGTATGATCGAAGAAAGATGATGCCACATCGCATACGTTTCGATATTCACTCGGAATTATGCGATAATTTCTTCTGGGTTAACTAGTCTTTACGGGCCAGGAAATTTGTAAGACTTCAAAACAACAATAAAGCAGGAAATCACTGAGATTCCCCAAAACAAGGACCGTAGTTTAATAGAAAACACCCGAGAGAGTCTTCAATAATGCATCCATATTCACGACCGCCATTTAACTGATTTTTGTAAAAAGAATAAATCGTAATGGCATAAGATGTACGTTTCCAGCATAATTTTTTCTGTATCTTGGTTTGATTACTATTTATTGCCGTTCAAAATTGTGAAGGTTTTATTGTTGCATCTTGTTTAACTTTATTTCTTGGCGTTGTGGTATACAATTACTGGAGATATGTTTCTAAAACTAGTAATATTTTTGAGGCATAAATTGTAGAGTACATTCTTTCCTGGCATCGAAACATCTCTCCTGGCCCTGATTAAGGCATGCAGCCCATAAGCATGATAGAACAACCTCCATGCTTCTTGAACCCTTCGTTTCACATAGGTAGTGCCCAGAACTGCTAAAAATCTGCAAACTTCTTAAAATAGGTTAAATTTAAATAATTTTCTTACAAGATATATTTAAATGGAATTTCATACCTGATAATTACTTTCATCTATAAATATAACTTTAAACCATTCTTTCTGCGTCCAATATTGTGATTTTTGGCTAAATGAAGACGTTAATTTCTTTTGATCTTGGTTAAACATAGCTTCCTTCTAGCCAACAAGCATTTAGCCCTTAAGTTAAATGGATGAAACGCGAGAAATTATATAACAGTAAGTATACACATAAAAACAAATTATAACAACCTTAAACAACTTATATGAAGTAGTTGTAATAAATATAAAGGGGAATTAGATAAACAATTTCAAATACGAACAGTTCAAGAGCAAGTGGACAAAGCAACACTTCTTCTGAATAAATTTCCAGCATTGCAGATAACTTTTCAAAGGTCAGTTTTGTGGTTACATTGTCTTCTCTATCTCCTTAACTGTATCTCTTTAATATGATCCTCAAGTTTTCTATTCGATTCAGGTCGCAATTAATGAGAGGCCAGTTTAGAATTGAATCTAATACTAATCCATTCGACTATGCAATTCTTAGAGAAATCGTAGCTATGACTAGAAGCCTGATGCTGCATAAAACAAGCAATTTTCTCATCTTTACTCACTGTATTTTGAACCAAGGTAAGAAGATTTTCTCTAGGAGCTCTCTGTATACCTTTAAATTCATTTTGACACCATCATCCACTTTTACTTTTCCATCTCGCTTGGCTCTAAAATATTCATCTCAAATAATCAATCCTTCCCTTTATTATCGCTTATGATCTGCTTCACCTAGCCACTCCTGACAACCCAGCTTATTGATTTACCACCTAGCCCATCCAATTTGATTCTTGATTGGTTGGTGTGGATAACTTTGCGAAAGACACTTGTTGTGTATGTATTGGCCCACAACAAACCTATTTTTGTGTTTGTTGGTGTACTGGCCTTTTGAACTTATTCCTAAACGTATAGAATTTCCTAAGAGCCTTTCAGCTTGTTTCTCTCGAGACGGGATTAGCTTAGAGAGATTGAAAATGGCTTTGCTGCTAGCTAGAGGGATTATGTCACTCCTCGTTTGATTTAAAAAATATTGTTATGGGTAAGAGCTCAAAATTCTAATAGAACCCGTATCTTTTGAGGTTTAAATCCATACTCTACAATTTTCTTCACTGCTCGATGATTACACTGAATTTTGTAAAAGATTTTTGAAAAGAATTTGCTTTACCTATTTCCTTCAAGATATAATTCTCTTCTTGGAAAATTTTCCTTTTACTGTCCATTTAAAAAAAGGGATTCTTGCCAAACATTTGTGGAAGTTCGTTATAATATAATCTCAAAAAATGGACAAAAAATTATGTAATACCTCAGAGAACTAGTGCTGTATCTACTATTTTTTTCCTATTACATTCATTAACATATGAACAAAAACGGTTCCTAAACTCTTGGAAAATGATGAAATGGTAAGAGCTATTGCATATAATCTATCGACACACTTTATAGGTTTTGTGTGAGTGGAAATATAGAAGATAATATGATATATTTTCTTGGATATTCGGGCATCTTTCGGCTGGAAGATAGCCTGGGTGAAAGATTCAATAAAAGAGGGAATGGGAAAGCAAATTTTAGCGGTTTCATATAGGTGTAGAGAGAATGTGTGATGCCCTTCTATCTGTTTAATATATTTAGAGGAGCATAAAATGGAGAACTAATAATAGGAATGTAGAAAATATGTGTCAGATCATATTGATCAAGATTGGTAAGCAAAGTTCGTGACCTAGAATGCAGAGGGAATTTGAAATGTTAAGTGAATAATTTGATTGGAGAGGCATGAACGTGGGAATAAAGTACATTTATTCATACAGAAAAGAATAAGGCGATGGTGCTTGCTGCTTAGGATTGTATCAATTGCGATATTGGAGTTTCTGGAGTTCCTCCTGAATAAGAAAGATTTTGTAGTATCTAGCATGGATATTGGATTATAGTGGTGCTTGTTATAAGTGGCGATCAGAACGTTAGGGAAACTTAAGCGTTTAATTGAACAATGTGCTCTAAAGCCGCTGGAATGTATACTGCTGCTAACGTTAGTATTTGGAAGCGAGCTGGTGGTATGGAAGAAAACAGAAAACAGTACGAATGTAAAAATTTTAGAGGGAAGCCTTGTGTCCATAGGGTATATTTTGACAAATAACTCGATAAAAAATTATATTGTGTGAAAAAGAATGTGAGCAATGTTGTGGCTGAAAATCTAAGAGTCTACTGATGTAGCAGGAGAATGTATGATGAATTGATGGGAAAAGAATTGTCCACAAAATGTACTAGAGGGTGTGATTTTGTGTTAAGCATTGAACGACTCTGTAAAAGGTAAGTTTATTAGGTGATTGAGTATTTGAGAGAGAAAAGGAAAAATTTGGTATAAATAGATGATAGATGTAAATGGGGAATTTTAAATCGGCGTGCTTGGGGTCTCTCCAGGGATGATTCTGAAAATAAATGCTATAGCAAATATGACCTCATCAGTGTTCAGGGCAAGTTAGGCAGAGTAAAGAAACTGATGGTTTAATTTGTGCTAGATTGGGCATAAAGGAATAGGAGAGCGTATTATAATGTTTAAATTACATTGACGATGTGCACCGACAAATTCTTTTGTAATAAATGAGGAAGAATTAAGCAAAATTTCTTTTGGATAACATTTTGTTAATAATATCAAATAAATTGTTTTATTTTAATGGAAAGTCTAAATGTGAAAACAACTTTCAATAGAAAAACTTTTTAAAAAGTTATGGCAAGAATGTTAATGGCCTTACCCTCTAAAATATATTAATCACTTTTCCTGAGCAAAAAAAGTTTTGAGCTTTGATGACTAAAGATTAGGGACAAATCCAGGATTTAAAATGATGAATCTTATTAAGATTAATTTATATATTTTGTACTATTAAAGAATTTTTAGTATTAAACAGTTGTGAATTATTTATATTTCGGGGGGTAGATTGAAAAAAAAGTAACAGGGTAATCGTTTTATAAACGGTCTGTACTTATTTTGAGACCTTTCATTTTATAATGGGGACCAGAAGTTTAAAGTAAAATCCAAGCCATCTTTAAAATGAAGATAGTTATAGGGTAGAAGTAATAATGATTTTATATAGCGCTCTTTCCCTATGCTTACATTTATTTATCAAAATATGGTTATATACCTTCTAATTCCTATGTAATTTTAGGAAAGGTTCAGAGAATTTAGTTTTATGAGGAACATCTTGCAATATACCTTTGGAAGTTAGTCTTAGGTTTATTAAAAGCCTGCCCGAGCACGGTTTCTTAAGCGTCGAAATAAAAAGAAAAAGCAAGTAAAATTCGACACGCGATCTAACAGTCAAAAAGGCTGGATCCCCCAGAGAGGGCTGGGTAGCAGCTGACATGAGATTGGACAGCAGTATGAGGGGGTGCAAGGAAGTAGGAGGGTCCATCACTAATGCAGAAGTTCCTTAGTATCAATTTTTAGTGAATAATCACTTGGCTTAACATCTCTCACCGAGATAATCCATCCTCGTTCTTCCAGCCTACGTGCTTGGGGCATTTTATGAAGCGGCAATGGTGCATTTTAGATACATAGGCTATTGTTTTGGTATAGTGTCTCCGGGTGCATAAAACTGTGTTGTATTGTTTAAGTGGTAAAGCGGTAATCACTTTGGTATTCTCCCTCTTTAACAAAGAACAAGGTGGTTTAATTTCATTTATATCAGACTTTCTGTAAAAGGTTTTGAGAATTCTTGCTAGTTGATTATATTTTGTACTTAGTCTTTCATACAACTCCTTTCATCTACAGAAGCCAGCCGAAGTCATATTAATGAATGAAGGTAAGACAAACGAGACCTTCTGTTTGGGTGGTATCCTGAGTACGATTAGATTAACAGAAAACATAAACGTTGGTACTCAAAAGATATTTTAATTAAATTCAATCCGAGCTTCTTCTGACCCGATAGAGAGCCCCCAGATTGTCGTCAAATGGGGGATTTGTGCAAGCATATTATAGTTTGCTTCTGATTGGGATTTTTTTGCCTATTTTTTGCAAACAGCCTTTCATTTGCAACCCGTGAAATTAATTTGGGTTTTGTAATATCTTGTCTGCTAATACTAGGAAAAAGTGGTAGTCTAGTGTGAAAATACTTTCCTTTTTACTGTACAAATATAATTTTGTGGCACATTCAGTATTCTGGGTTGACGATGACTTTGATCATGGAATTTTGGGATAACCTTATGTGAAATCATTAAATACATTCGCTAGGAATGAGTTATCCTAAATAAATAGTATACATTCAGGCGCCTACATCGTGGAAAAAGGATAGATTAGCTGGCTATATTATGCGGAACTTTGGTTTGGTGATTGTGGAAACCGACGAGTGTAGTACAGAAAGCACGTTTGAGAACAACTGAGCCAGGGTAGATCCCAATCATAAAGAAATTAGGTAGCAAGCGAACGATTGAACCTCGAATTAAAGATTAAGGAGTTTGAGCTAGCAGCGCAGCCAAAGAATTCGCAGTCTGGTTGGTCAGGTGTTTTTAGGGGGTGTAACGACCTGTTCAGGCAGTTAAGGATAGTGACCATTTTACAAGGATGACCGGGAAAGATTCTTCAGGTCGTTTGAACAGAAAGTAGCAATATATAATTAATTGGGATAGGGTGTATAAGATCACTATCTGCACTTGGCGTTGCAGACAAAAAAAAGCTATTGTAAAATGACGTTGACTACGGATTTATGTAAATATCTCGAGAAAAACTACATGGAGGATCCGATTGAGGGTACAAAGCTAGCTGATGTATACTTAACAATGGTAAAAAGGAGTGAGGATAATAGGAATAAGGGGTTTAAAAATAGCATGTCTCAGGATAATTACGTAAAGGCCAAAAAACATAGCCCCAGAAGAGCAAATTTAGCAGAGGAGGAATTAAGTATAAATATTACCTAACAGAATAGAATGAAGAGTTCGATAATAGGAGAAACAGTTTGACGTTCTGGAATCACTGAGGGATTGGCACCGTATAACTTGATGCAAGCGGGCTCAAAAGGAAGAGAAGAAGAAGAAAAAAATAAAAGTAGCTTAGTATAAGTCAGTAATAATTAGTCAGAATACGTCCTAAGCACTGTCATAAAGTTTGAGAAGAAATAGGATACTTAGGGCATGCGAGACTATTCGCGAAGGGAAGTTGACTTGACTAGAGCGAGAGTTCCATGAACCCATAAAGATGCTAAGGGTCAGAAGTGCTTCGTCGAGTCTTGGACAAGAAGAGCTTGTTTGAGCCACCAGAGGAAGCCTATATGGGGTAAGAAAGTGATAGAGAAAGAGGTGAACGGGACAAAAACAATCCGTATAGCTAGGCTATATCTGGAGTCCCCGTTCCCAACAAAATAGTACGAGCTCGAGGCTTATGATTTTTTGCTGTCGGAAGGTGTTTGGCTGACATTAGGTATTGATAATATGTTTTGAGAGCAGCGCAAGGGATGATTGTTCCCTTGAAGATTAGTACGTAGGCAAACAGAGGTCCGAAGCGCATCTGCATGAGTGGTCACACCTTCTATAAAGGAGATGGTGGAGAGTAGTGAATATCTGTGTTGAAAGGAACAAAGGACAGGTTAACCGGAGAGTCACACAAGGCAGAAACTTACTTGTGTAGTGCGCCGAGCAGTAGTCACAGAGTAAATAGTTCCCCTGGTAAGAGTGAGACATCAACTGAAGGAATAGATGCTGAGGGGAGAAGTTTCAAGTTCAAAAAGTAGGGCAAATTGATTTTAGAAAAGATGGACGAAAAGCAACCAGAAGACAAAACTCTCCGCTGCTTAAGTGTTTGGAGTAAATGAGTGATGACTTAGCAAGCATATATTTTCTAAGATGAAGATTTCTGATGAGGGAATTTGGGCACCTCGGATGCACGAGAAAGAAGAGCTCCCGTTGGTAACTGTTGCAAGTATTAATCCTGAAGTTCCTTTAGGCACATCGTTTTATTTATTGCTCATGACCTGTGACAGGTACTCGGGAGGAGGCAGATTGTGATAAAAAAGGTTCTCTTAAATCAATACCTATTGTCAGAGAGCTTTTGCTTCTTCTTCAATAGATATTTTAGGCCTATTGGTAATAAGATATGTATTAGTGGTGCCACCTACTAGAAGGGTCTTTACGATTGTGATTAATGAGATAGCTAAATTTTCCTCGCAAGTAGAACTTTCGGATACAATTCGTAAGAACATGACGAAATTATGCCAAAATTGTTTTGAAAGCTGCGCTGAATATTAAAAATTTCTTTAAGAACTTCCACCCTTTATCATTATAATATAATTTGTGGCTTGGACAGAAGCCATGCTGATATAAAAGACGAAATACAGAATTCAACCTATGACACTGGGATTAAGGTTTACCTTATCTTTTGTTTTCAATTAGAGACCCTGTTAACTTTGATCTTGGGTTTAAACTATTTGAAATTATTTTCACTCATCGGGTTATGGGTCTCCTTGCGATGTTATAAAATAAGGAGTAATGAACAAAATACTAATGTACCAGGAGAAAACCAGTGTTCAGCTTTATGCTGTGTCAGTGTATTGCACATTGTAGTGTACAGCGGATTGGATTGAGTCATTTTCCGTAGGAGAACCTGAATACGACTCAATTAACCTTGAGAGACAATATGAAAAAACACTGTTTTTCGTAAGTTTGAGCCCGCCGAAACGATGGTAGTTTTCTTACCTAACTATAAGAACCCATTTTAAGTTACGTTTTTAGGTCATCAAGGTGTATTCGAGGCTTAGAAACCTATAATCCGAATGATGATACGGAGTTAGTCTTCCATTTAAGCGCGAGGCAAAAGCACGGGGTAAAGCGGCTCCTGGAGAACTTCCGAACTACTCCAGGAGCGCAATGAGCTATCTCATGGCATCTGGTTTCCTCTAAACTAGCAGCGATAAGCTCTGCTTCATATTGAGCCACGCCGCTAAATCGGTGATTGCTCCAGAAGGGGATAAAGTTCCTCGTAGTAAATGGCTTTGTGGAATCGTTATAAGAAGGCTGGGGAACTCCATGTCATTTACTTCCTGAATTAGGTAATGAAACTAAGTTTTTAAGTTAACAGACTTCCAGGAACTGAAGCAGCATTGGAAGAGGTTGGCTTAACCCATTCTCCGTATACAAGATGTAATCATAGAGGTGGCTGGGGCTAAATTTGTGTTAAAGTTTAACCTACAGAGAGGATAGTACAACATTACCATGATAGAAAAGACTAAAATTTAGCTGCGTTTGTGAAGCAAGATTGGCTATCAATACACAATTGTATCTCTATGGTTTTGAAAATCTTATCAAGTAGCTTCCAGAATATGATTATTCATGTATTCGCCTACCTAGTATCCCTTAGTATCTACCTGGATGTCTTAATAATTTTCTTTTCGAAAAGAGACTTTTGGCGCAATGTTTGCAAGAGATAAATTTAAAATTTATATTTTGCATACTACACATTGGTTGAAAGTGTTAAGTGACATAATCCTTATGCCTTTATGAGTAGGTTTAAAATAATGAAGAAATGGTTACTGCGAGGGTCACTGGCGTTGTAATCTTATAATATGACGGTAGAACACTTAAGATAAAAAGAGAACGTCATGACAGGTGCCTTGTGTCGAGCGCCCATTAATATTGACGATAATTTAGTTTTTTAGGATTTTTCCTGTTTATGAGAATAGATTTAGGATTTTTGCCCTAGTTTGTAAGGAATTTATTTTTGCTTTTATTCATAGTTGTATTGGTGGATGGTATTTTGTTAGTTTACGTGCTTGAAAGGATAAATTTTATGGATTTCCTCAGGTGTAAGGGATTACTTTTGTCTTTTTGTTGTAAACATAAGAAGGACTATAGGGTTGAGCTTTGGGGGTGGGGAAGAGAATGGGGAAAGAAGCTGGTTGAAGTGGCAGTTCCCTTACTTCTTGATGGTAGAGAAAAATGTTTGTAAGTTAAAGCAGGGGTTACGGTTGACGAGACCTCTGGAAAAAGCAGGAAAAATGAATAAGAAATGTGATTGAACGTGTTGACATATTCAAAAATATAGAATACCCTGGAGGGGAGGATAACAGTTGACTTGCGATTGGACAGCAGCATGATAGGACGGGGTAAGGAAGAAGGTCTTAAGTTAATGTAGAGGTTCCTTAGTAGATGTCTTCACGGAAAAATCACTTGGCTTAACATCTCCCAGAGATAACCTCCACATCTCCAATCTTCCTCACTCCATGCTTAGAGGATTCTTACGAGTCGGGCCATGAGGCATTTTCCGAACTCGCTACTGCTGGGGCATAATGTCTCTCAGTACGTAAATATGTGTTGTATTGGGGACTTTATCAGAGCAGTGATCATTTTAGTTAGTTTATAGTCTTCAACTAAATAAAGTCAGTGTTTAAGTTTCATGTATATTAGAATTTCTATGTAAAGTTTTGAGAAAATTGTGTTAGTCAATTATATTTTGCAGCTTGCTTTTCATACCATACCTCTTCCTTCCCTCTCTTGGAGCCGCCCTCAGACACATATTAAAAAAAAAGGTAAGCCAGCCGAGAGCTACTAGTATCTTGGATATCATTAGCTTGAACGGGACACATAAATTGGCAGTAACAAATTGGATTTTGAGTGAGTTCACTGAGAGCTGCATCTGAGCATTGAGAAAGCTTCGGTTTTGTAGTAGTAGGTTTTCATATAAAAGGTGTTCCGTTAGGACGGATCGAAGTTAGCAGTAAATAAAACAGTATTATTGGTGAAAATTTATTGATTTCACCATTGGATCATGTTATTTGAGTCATGGCAATTATGTGTGAAAAATAATATCATCTAAATGTCCGTCAAGGCTTAGGCGGCACACCTCCACTCGATGGTCAAAATTGTTGATGACGTCGTTGCATAGTTGCTCCTTGATCTCACCAATATGCCTTATTATCTCATGCTTCAGCTGTTACATTGTTGTTTTCTTGTTGGCATAGACCTTACTTTTGAGATGACCACAAAAGAAGAAATCTAAAGGCATCAAGTCACACGATCATGGTGGCTAATTGACCTAGCCGTTTCGAGAGATGATGCGACCTGGGAACTTCTCATTCAATAAAGCCATTGTTGCATTGGCTGTGTGGCATGTGGCGCCGTCTTTTTGTAACTACAAATCTTCGACATCCATAGAATTTAATTTATGCCATAAAAAGTTGGTTATCATCTCACGGTATCGCTCGCCTGTCACCGTAACAGAATTCCCGGCATCATTTTCGAAGAAATACGGCCCAATGATTCCGCTAGATAAAATGCACACCAAACAGTAACCTTTTGTGGATGCAGTGGCTTTTTTACAATCTTCCTGGGATTTTCATCAGCCTAAATGCGACAATTCTGCTTATTAAAGAATCCAGCAAGATGAAAATGGGCTTCATCACTAAAGATGATTTTTTGCGAAAGATTATCATCAGCTTGTCTTTGCTCGTTAACCCAATTGACGAATGTATGGCGCTTCAAATGGTCAGCAGTCTTCAGTTCTTGGGTCAATTGAATTTTGTAAGCGTGTAGAGACAAATCTTTTGTAAAAATTCGATGTAACGTTGTTGTGGAGAGGTTCAATTCCTGCGCGCGATGACGAATAGAGGTGTTTGGATCTTCGGCCACATTCTCGCGCACTGCAGCAATGTTTTCAGCTGAACGCCGTAAACGAGCACGCAATGACGTTTTCATATCTGCCACCGACCACGTTTGTTTGAATTCACGAACAATTTTCGCAATTGCACTCTCGGTTGGTCGATTATGTTAACCAAAAGAATCACGAAGTGCCCGAAATGCATTTCTGTTTGAACGTCCATTTTCGTTAATCTTCCCATGGTTGAAATTGCCAAAGACTGAACCTTAACTCACATTTATAATCAGCCCAAGTTATTTGAACACCGTTTACAATACAACTACTAAAGTTTACAAGTATAACATTTTAAGTAAAACTAGTTATAGTTGTATTTGGCAAACGATATTAGCATTTGTTTGGTCAGATTTTGTGTTTCCGTAACGTGTTAATCTTTCTCAGTGAGGAAAGGTTAAGACAGGAGGAGAAAGGGAAAAGTTTGCTAGTAGAAAACTAAGTTAATAATACAAATTAGTGACTCAGAAAAGGAAAATAGAAAACTTCGAATGATGGTTGTATATTGGAGCTGAGTCGTAGATAAATTGTTTTCTTTTCAACGAGGGTATTTTGCTTTCAATAGAAAAAAATGAGATGAAGGTCATCCATAAGAACGTTGGAGGCAATAAAAAAAAGAAATAATAAAATAATGTTAATAATTAAAAAAATAGTAATGGAAAACCTTTTTAACATAATATATTAAAACTAGAAAAGCTTCTGTTCAAACTCGGACAAATCATATATACACTAAAACTAAACAAATTGAACGCTTTTACTTGGCTCGAATGTAATATCTTGCCCTTAATCCGGTAAAGATTCGTTATATCACCTATTTTCTAATGAAGTTAAAAATAGATTTTTCGTATGCAGTTTTATGTATACATTTCAGATCTGATACTCACTTTTTCGTTACTTTTCTTATAATAGACTGAAGGCCCATAATAGGAAAAGCATGTATTTTCAGCGAAAACTAGTTTAAGATCTGAAAATTACACACAAAACTGCATAAGAAAAACACATTTTCAAATTCATTACCTTACCAAACTTAACATAACATAACTTAACCTTACCCTAACTAAATTTTCCTCAAATTCGCGCTGAAACAAAGTTTTGTGCAGAAAACAGTTTATAAACAAGAGGCTAACACTTGGTCGAATGCGGCCATTAGAAAGCCACGTGCCCTTAAACGCATTAACCGAAAATTTGTATGTGGTTTACGAATATTTGAATCTTTTGTAGTTATATTTCAGTAAAAGAAATTTCGACCTTTGCTAAATTTACAATTCCAGCAAGAAAGACATTCAATAACTTACTGAATTATACTGTCAACCTTATATATTTCTAAGGCAGAAATTAGGTCAAAGGTTGAGGAGGGGCTTCAAATGGCTCAGAAAGATTCAAATTTAGCAAAATTCTAACATATTTTGGAAAAATGAATAACTACGTTATTATTATGTTCCGGAAGGTGCAAATGACATAGGTGAACATAATTTTAAGAATTAAGAACGTTAATGTCTTTGAAAATTAAAATATCGTAATTGTGTTAAACAAATATTATCCTTTAATCCCACTTCTTTGGTTATCCTAGAAGAAGTATTTTGTTATAACGTAGGTTATTATGTCATTATTAAAGTGTTGATAAATCTAGGTGTATTTTCATTTTGGCAGAACAAATTGTCATAAATCTGAACACGCACGCGCAGATCACTTGCAGATATAACATAGCATGCTATTGGCTAACTAGTCAGGCAAAACGTAGGCCAAAAGTTGAAGGAGGGACTTTAAATGCCTCAGAAAGATTCAAATTTACCAAAATAATAATATTTTCGAAAAATCAATAACTACGTTATTTTTATATTCCGGAAAGTGAAAATAACATCGGTGAACATCATTAAGAACGTTTTGGTCTTTGATAATTAAAATATTGTAATTAGGTTAAAATAAATATTTTCCCTTAATCCCACTTCCTTCGTAATCCCAGAAGAAATACTTTGTTATAAAGTGAGTTATTCTGTGTTGTTATTATTAAAGTGTTGATAAATCTGTGTGTATTTTCATTATAGCAGAACAGATTGTCATAAATCTGCTAGAGATGTAACCATAATGCCCTTGGAACGAGGCTAAAATTGAGTTATCTCATCCTTAAAATGCATTTTTCATCACTGCAATAAGTTCTCGCCACACTTTGTTTGTATTACAATCAATTTTCTCTCATCTCTCTTATCCTATGTTTCAAGGATGACATATACCATGGAGTATAAATCGTTTTAGTCCAAACTCTATCGTATTTCGCCAGTTCTAATCAGGAGTTAATTAAATTCATCAGTCCTTCATGTATTTACCCAATCCTCTTTGAAACATTTCCCTTGGCCATCAAACCCACTATCTATGCAACGTTGATCAAAGGAAGGCAATCTATGAACCTATAATTACAGAGACACCAGAGAGCACTACTTTTCTATCGGCTCGCTCACTGCTTTCGAGTTATAAATTGTTTCAAGATTCGATTGATCAGTAAAAGTATAAAAGATACTCGTTCCAATAGTGAGATTTACAACTTTTTACATGGTGAGTATAATACTATTACAGGGAAAAGACTACTAAAGACCTTTAATTAACCCAGCATCAGCTAGAGTTAGTCCTATTACAGTGAAAAGACCACTAAAAACCTTTAATCAACTCAGTATCAGCAAGAGTTGATATTATTACAAGGGAAAGACTACTAAAGACCTTTAATCAACTCGGTATCAGCTACAGTAGATACTACTACAGGGGAAAGACCCCTGAAGACCTTTACTCAACTGAGTATCAGCTAGAAAAATAAGAAGGTGAAATCTACAGCGAGGGATCTTTATGAGAAGGGTAACCCGATTTACCGGTAATCCTACAATTTAGGGGTACAGAAAGATAACCTTAACTTTAATGCTCTCCCAAGAGAGTAGTAAGACACTTAACTACATGTGTTTCAATTAAAGTTGAACGTGTTTTTATTCGTGTGCACGCGACTCTAAGATCATATGTCGGTTCGTAGGTCGTCGATTGGATGGTAACCATTTTACTTTTCACTGAATTTTTTGGATATAACATCGTAACTATTCGGCTGACTTTACCGTAATTTAAAAGCCTAATAATGTTTTACAATCGCTTTCGAATGATGTAATTCCCAAGACCCTACCAATGTTATTCCGGGAATTATTGAAAGCTTTGTATGTCGTAAGGTCATATGTTCATAAGGTTATAAGTCAGAATTATTAAGAGAACGCGATTTAGGTTTGTTGACTTTGTTTCTTATTTCTTGAACTACGGAAACACTTATCTGCATGCGAAGCTATGATTGATGCAGGTTTCTCTTATAGCTAAAAGAAATCGTAGAGTCAAATAAAAGAGGATAGGAATGATCATCTCCCTTAGAGCCTTGCCTGCTACTGTCAATGAATTAAAGTCACAGTAAAGAAATAAAACAAAATACATATTTACACGCAACCCTTATAAAATCTCTCATTTGACGTCTCTATCTTTGCCTTTATTAGATTTTATTTACATTATAAAATACAGGTTGTGAGGGTATGGAACGTACATACTCGCATGCCGCCAGACAATCGTGGGAACGAAAAAAATTTGTCGTTTGAGTTGACCTTCGTCTCCTCCCCCCCTCCACCCTTTCCCAACATTCTACCGCCCTCCTCTGCCTTTCCCCTTGACCTAAGTCATTTTCCGCGCCAAACTTTCCCAACAGACGACAGAAAGTCTGACGAAAGAAGGACTATCTCACGGTGAAGCTTAAATTCTATTTGCCTTCTTCATGATACCATGGAGATTGTCCAGAAGGCGCTTCGATAAGCGAATTGTCGTGAATGGAATCTCTCTCTCTCTTGATTTCACACAGTCCGCGGTATAAATGACAACGCCGTTCATCCCTCTAGAGCAGTGTCCCAAACCTACTCGCGTAACCCTCACATTGAACGAGAGTCGTGGCCGTAACGTATCGACTGCCAACGCGCCGCCGAGTTAACTTGGTCGCTGTCTCAAAGTGTTCCTGAGGCAAATACCGCCCCGCAGAGTCTGTGACTAAAAGAATACGCTCTGTTGCTCAACGTAACTTGAGAAACAAAAGGAACATCCAAATAGTTACTGGAAGTTACTATTTGTTAGTGTCACATCCATTTAGGAGTGAACTAACCAGAACTGCAGTCAACAGCCCCAAACCCGTCGTCTTATCCCCCCTCTCCCCGAGAACTCGTGTTAACGCCACCCGAACCACCCCGTTTGGACCTGAGTAGTCGTCTCTTCAATCCATCACAATTAATGGTAATCTGTAAGCCCAGTGTCTCTCTATTCTTAAATTACCCATTTAATTAACAGTGATTGGTACTCCCATTGAGTCATTATAAATCTAGACGCTTAACGTCAGTGTTTAATATTTAATCCTTATTTACCTAAATGCCCGTTTAACTATTGCTACTACTTATTATTTTTGTGTAAAGTAAAGTTTATTTTTGTTCGTGTGTTTATTTGTGGCTCCTCTTCTCTGACGTACCCTTGGCAAGACTTTAATTAAGAATCCCTTCGGCTAATATATTCAACCTGTATTATGCACTCTTAGAATTTAACAAACACAAACCTCCCCCCAGTAAAAAGTGGGACTTTTGTAGTGTGAATCTTGGCCGTGTCACAACTCGCCTCTAACCAGCCTTCGCAAGTTCAGTAGGAATTAAAGCTCTCTCTCTCTCTCTCTCTCTCTCTCTCTCTCTCTCTATATATATATATATATATATATATATATATATATATATATATATATATATGTGATGGTAGATTGAGTCACAGGGTCAATATCATTGACTTAAACAAAAGCGGTGTGTCCGGATCAAGGACTAGAATAATTATTGGACCAGAAAATGAGCAATTCT
This sequence comes from Ceratothoa steindachneri, assembly GCA_963969495.1. Classification (NCBI taxonomy): domain Eukaryota; kingdom Metazoa; phylum Arthropoda; class Malacostraca; order Isopoda; family Cymothoidae; genus Ceratothoa; species Ceratothoa steindachneri. The sequence continues at coordinate 86,281,636 of OZ018320.1, forward strand.
ACGACAAAGGTAAATTGTATTTTTAAGCTTATTTACTGACAAGCTTACCTTACTCGGTAAAGTAGGCTATTACATGTTTGTGGATGATTATTACTATTAAGATTTTCAGTTATTGTAGTGTTGAAATGCTAGTTTAATAAGTTGAATATGTTTGAATTTGTATTTTTACTACCCATCTCTAATAGCGATCAACAGTGAGCTACGCTAATAGCTTGGCAGGGAAAGTTAGGATTTCTTAGTTATCTGTGAATCAATTTTGATGAAACTATTTCAGGCTTATCTGCAGAATATGGCAACACTAATTTTATTTGTTTTTATTATTTATTTCAGATTCGTCGTTGTTTGATTGAGCCATGCTAATTGCATTTATCCTCTTTAGAACAATAGTACATCGCAGAGGCTTCAACGATAAAGAAACGACTTTTATCATCAATAATAATGCTGAAGGCACCTCTGCTTTTGTTATTGCGGGGATGTTAGGTCACGTTTGGGCATGGTTAGACCATTTGTGAAGGAACCTTCGATAAGGAAGAAACGATCACATTGTGGTACCTACAAGACTACGACAGGTACAGATTTTAGGACTATTAGCTGCGAGGTTAGTGGAAAACCCGGGCAAACAGGCAAAGTCATTTTCATCGCCGACGGTCGTCACCATGTACCGAAGGCTACCGGGACCATGGATTCCGTGCTAGCTCCCCCGAAACTGACTCCTCTAACGACCTGCCATAAAACTTTGAGCATTCAATTCTCCAGGAAGTACATGACGTTAGACATTAGACGTTATACATTAGTTGGTTCTCTTCATTGGTGAGACCAGGATTCCCTTGATGCACCAGATGGTTAGGAAAAAGGTTCGTTCTATTTTGGAGGGATGCATAACCAACATTTGCAACGACATGCTGTGGGTAGATCCAATTGGACACAGGATTGTTGGTCTAGTAATGGTGTCTGATGGGGTTTAAATTGACCGCAGTCGCCTATTGCTATTCTTGTAGAAAGTCTTAGATCCATCCTTATCACTTGTAAGAACTTTAACCCTACATAAATAAAAACACTTCATTCCATTCTGATAGGGTCACCCAAGCGTTCCTAGTCTTTTACGGTATACAAAGTGACAAGTTGATGATGTGGCCCCCAGCCTTTTCTGATCTTAACCCATTTGAAAATTTGTGCTTTAATATTAAACAAGATATTTATGTCAATGGGTGTCAATTATCGTCTAAAGAAGCCTTATGAGCGACCATCAAAGCTGCAGTAGAGGCAGTTCGACCTGCTACTATTTCAAAATTAACATATCCCTTGGATGATATGTTTCTTTAGGGCATCCGTCAAATTGGTGCTCATGTGGGCAAAATTCATTCATTAGGTCCATCAATCGTGTTTTATAATAACTTTTTATGTTAAATATATAGCAAAAGTATTCCTTATGCGTATAATTATCCTTTAGTTTTCTCTTCATGTCTACATGGGCTACTTTCATTCAAAAGCTATTAGCGTGGTTTGTCACCAAAATGGTAAAATCTGAAACAAAAATTGAAGGATGTAACACAGCATAATGAAAACATAACATTAGTGTAGCCATATTGTGCAGACCACTTTGGAAAAGTTTCATCAAAATTTATTCACAGATAATCCAGAAATCTTAAATTTTATTACAAAGGCTATTATTGTGGTTGAGGGTGCATAATTTATATAAGTGAAACCTTTATAATTTTAAATATTTCGATCATTTGACCATGAAAGTACCTACTTGCAATGGATAATAGCGTAAACCAACTAATTCGTCCTATCTACGGTCTTTATCTAAGTTTAGGAATTAGCTTAGTCGCCTTACATTTCCTTACTTTTTAAAATAGGTGTTTCTATTTAGGTAAGCAGAACAAAATTACACTGAGTGTTGAGAAATTTATCTCGCTATTTAATTTGTTTTCTTCATTAGTTTTGCTGCATTTTTTTGACATGTTGAGTTCCTCCGAAATTAGAACCTTTGAACATCTATTTGCACCAAGGGGAGCTAATATACCATCTTTTAGTAGTAATTCTAATAATTTACCAATTACTGACATTAAACTGATAGAAGGGAAGTTATTTGGATCCGATTTTTCTTGGTTTTTTTTTGTCGAGGGGCATAAAATTCTCTAAGATTGTACACTACGGTATTACTAATTCGTTCAACAACTCCTATATGTGAGTTGGGCACACAAATCAAACACACGTACCTTGAATCGGTCCATCTGGTTATATATATATATATATATATATATATATATATATATATATATATATATATATATATATATATATATATATAATAATAATTTCCCCGTTATTTACTCGCGTGTGAGAGAATTTTTTGTTCCCGAAATCTGTACTTTCGCCTTTAGAGGGAAGATTATTTATTTTTTTTAAAGAGCCCATCTGGCGACTGCCTACTTGGGCAATAGTCGCCGTATTAATAACTGCCTAGAACTAGGCTACTTTTAAATTTAATGCAATAACACAAAAAAACAAACTAAAAAACAACAGAAACTAACAAAAGGAAAAAAGAAAGGAGTAGTAAGCAAGCTCCTGCGTCAGGGGGAGGTTCCTCCCAGCGCACTAGCGTGCAAACCTATAAGGAAAAAAAACATTAAAAAAAACCCCTAAAACCTGGTTAAATAATAAGGAGAAGGCCGGCCTCCCCCCAAAAGTCAATAAGTCCACCAGTCAAAGTGTACGCACTCGTCCCGAGCAAAAGAGACAGGCGGTAGCGACCCCGCCTATCCCGGTACTGGGACAGATAACGTGCGCGAAGATCTCCCAGACTGGTACATTGACAAGAATGTGCCGAACAGTCTGGGGGATGACGCAGTCGTCAAAATAGGGCGCAGGCGAGCGCTCCATCAGATAGCGATGCGTCACACGTGTGTGTCCGATTCGGAGACAACAGAAAGCGACCTAAAACCGTCGTGGCATTGGGGGATAGGTCCATAGGAACAGTTGCGGCACAATGGCATGCAACTTTAAGTTTTCTTCGACCGTGTCCTATCTTCTTTGCCAAGCAGTCCGGAGAGCTGCCCGTATTCCTGCCATGTAGTCGGTGTGAGGAAGAGTAAAACGCTGGTCCGGTCGCAGAGTCATCGCAGACTCTTTGGTGCTCTTATCAACGCGCTCATTCCCCACAATTCCTAAATGTCCAGAAACCCAGCAGAAGATAATCTCAGCATCCGCCCGGCTCGCCAAAACCGTGGCGTCACTGATATCGCGAACCATGGGATGCGGAGATTCCAATGCCCCAAGAGCACTCAGGGCGCTTTGTAAGTCGCTATAGATCACAATCCGGTCTCCGAACCGGGAACGTCGCGTAATTTTCCGTACCGAGTGGTGTATTGCCACCAGTTCAGCCGTGAAGACAGACGCAGCGCCTGGCAGAGCCCCGCTGACTTCAAACAGAGGGGATACGGCGTGGAAGCCGACTTTCTCTTGGGACTTGGAGCCATCCGTATACACTGGCACAGTTCCAGCGTGAGACGAGGTGTGCTCCAAAAAGGTCGAATGCAATACTCCTGGTGCTGTACAAGCTTTGGGAGAAGAGGTGTGGCGATAAATAGTCAAATGTGGTACCCTCCAGGGTGGCGTCCTGGGCAGAACCAAGGGCGTCACCGGCCCGAGAGCTATACCTAGCTCTCGAAGGAGTTTCCTTTTGGGTTTAGGGTATGACTAGCGTCGCTCAGCGGCATAGACACCGTCTAGATCAGCAGCGGAGGCAGTGAGAGCTGTTGTCGACTGAGGGAGGCACCCGGCTCGCGCGTACATGCCAGTAATGCACTGCACGCAGCTTAGAGCGAGGGGAGAGCTGTGGGAGATTCTCGCAGGTAAAAACCTCTACGAAGTCTTCACTTGATATATTATTAATTTGTTTAGATTATCGGTGTTAAGTCTTTTTCTCCTTTTTAATTGCTCATATTGCATTTATAATATGCTTTCATCTGTTCTAAAAAACAACAGAAGCATTTACGCACATGTTTAGAGTTTAGTGCAAGGTCTTTTTCATATTTCTTTTACTTTTCTAACTCTCAGCTTAACTGCTCTTCGAAATATTATATATCTTGCATAATTTACTTCTAAGTCGTTTGTTTAGGTTTGGTAATATCTATTATGCTTTCCTAGTGAGTTCATGATTTCGTTGCACATCCAACGGATTCTCTGATGTATCGTATGTTCTGTGTAAGTACATACATATTTATTTTCTTATATTTTTATACCTTCGGAGGAGCCCATACAGATCTATACTCACGTTCACTCATTTATCACATCTGGGGTCTTGTTCACATGGGTAGTTAGTGGCAGTTTAGGGGGGTTTCTTAAACGGACAGTTTTGTAAAGTTTATATAACCGCGCACCTACCGCACCTCCCGAACACTAAGAGTGTCGAGACCACCGTACGCTTACTCCACACGGACAGCGATAATTACACGATACAAGGAAACAATACTGAAGATCTTAACACACATGATACTACCATAACCAATTTAAATTGCACAGGTCAGCCTAAAACTAATATTTCAGTCTAATTAAGAATCACAGATACCATACACTCGCTAAAATCGCACTGGCTGAACTAAAACATTACACTAAACAGCCAGAAGCAGTAAATAACAAACACGGTATACGAATTTGCAAAGAAAACTCCTTATGTTTGAATTCTCTACCATAGAGCTCCTTATTCACCTCAGTTTTGATTCCGGCGAGGAGGTCATCCAAGACATATATTATAACCGCACCAAGCAGTGGGCGGTTTTCAGTCCCTGACGAACACCACAAAAAAGTGCAGCTCGACTATAGAATCAAGACTTTCAGTACAATTAGATTAGCGCAGCTCATGGAACCTCAACACAATATTAGAGCAGACCAGTGTCTCAATTGCTAAAAAACGGAACAACAAATATTAACGAGCCAAGCAGCCCGTGTCGGCTCAAAATGGATTGTAAAAGTATATTTTAATACTAACTGCAATCATAGCGGTAAACTTAATGTGACCATACCTTTTGCTAACCTCGGACGCGGTCGCTGAGCTAAGGAATCTTCGATACTCCCAACCTTACCAAAATTCCACCTATCTATCCTCACCAATCCCCTCCTCCCTCCCCTCACAAGAACATTCGCCGAGGCTGCCGGTACAATTAGGGCCTTCTAAGTCCCCACAGCTCCAATACTTACATACTCAACCATACTGTCATCCATTTTAACACCAACTATCACCCCAACTAACCACAAAATCTAAATGGCAACCGTGATCTCCATGGGATACCTGAACGCCACCACCCCACACACTTTCCAACACGACAGTGTTGGAATAGCCTTGTGGCTATTCCGCTGTGAGCATACCAGACTGGCCTTCCCCACATTCTTCGGCCATCGTGGAGCGACTATATTCCACGACATATCCCTCCGCAACGACCATGCAACACCCACATAGCCCTTAGTAGCCAGGTACTTTCTAACTACATCCTTATAAGCCTAAGCCCCAGTAGCTCTATTCTTATACCATAAACAAATCACACAAAGAACATGGCCCATAGGTGTCTAGCCACGGACCTTTTACCTCAATCTATCCCTTCCTAAGTTTGTTCCAAAAGATTTTTCTCTCATACTTCCCGATCTTTCTGGTTCACCACGTTGACCCTTCTGCTTTTCTTTCTATCTACATCATGTCAGGTCTTATTTTATTAAAAGGTAATATTCGACGAGGAAAACTTGCTGCAATAGTGAATGCATATCTTGAACGTCCGTATTATGAAAACAGCTACTTCAGCCATGAGTTAGTATGGTTACGAGAATCGTCGAATTTGAAGCTACCAACTAGCTAGATTAATTGGTTCCTTTTATTTGCAGTTATGTTTAAACTTATTTGAAATCTAACTTTATTATGGTCACTCTTCTCTATTGATTCATCTACTAGAGCTAGTTCCTTTAAGTACTTGTCCGTGGTAATAATTAAATCCGTCTATTTTGGCTACGCGTTAGTTCCTCGTAGTTTTGTCAAGGAAAGTTTTCATGAATACAGTTCAGTAGTTTGTCTCATTCTTTAACCGAAGCATTTGCTAAAAAAATCACGATCGGGAAGTTAAATTCTTCGCAGATAATCATTTTATGTTTCTTTAATATTACAGGAGAGAAAGGAAAAAATATATTTATCGTCGCTTTCTATTAGGGCGGAAGGCCTAAAAATTATTGCACTATTAATTCTATATTCGGCAGAGTCGAAGTATTCGACTTCTTCCTCCGCTCCTCTATCATCAATATCCATATTTACGAATGTTAAGTTGTTCTTTTAAGTTGAGCATTCCTCCCTCCCATTCATCTCTTATTCATTCTCTTAAAAATTCATTCTATTTGAACATTTTGAGGCTGAGCATAATAAATGCTTCAATAAATTTCCTATTATCTGTGACCAACTAATATCCCCATGGCTGTTACGTGAGATTTCTTTGTGAAACTAGGCGTTAAATTCTATTGTGTTTCTTATAAAACGTGTTTACAAAGAATCAATTTAAGTTGTCCATTAAAAGGACTTCTCGCTACATCGATTACTCTGGCCGTTCCCTTGTTTACTATTATTTCACGCTTTGGGCAGCAATTGGATTATTTCCTCATCGATTTCTCCTTCTGCTGCTATAGTTTCTACTCTAGTGCAATTGTTTGCATAAGCTGAACCATACATCTTTCGAACGCTCTTATTTATCAAGCAGCAAGATAAGCCTCACTAAAAATGAATTTACACGTATACAGTCTTTTAAAAATATTTTGGGGCCCAGAAATTTATCACAGCTGTTAGCAAATCTAACTAGCATTACTTGACAACCATCTGAGATAATTATTTATGTAAATAGTCCGTTGATTGCAGTCTTAAAGTTGAGTGGATTATTGGCATAATTTCGGTAATTGCTACATTTAGATAAATTTGCTTTCGTTACTTTATATTAAACTTGTAAATTCGTTGCCACCCACAACTGATGCAATTGCAGTGGCTTTGCTCTGCAGTTATAGATTATCCATTGACTGTATCGCATCAGGTTTTCCCCCAATTTCCTGCCTAAAATTTGTTATCCTGATATTCAACCTAGGCTTCCATGTTTAGAATCTTCTCAATTTACCTTTCAAGTGAGGCCAATATTTTGAATGCATTACCACACTCATTCTTAAATTGCACAACACCAATTGATTGAGCAAGTTCAAACTGGCCTGGAATGCTGTTTTGTGTTCGAATACGACTTTTATATTCTATTTTGCTATTTAATCACCACTTGTGAACTTTGGTTTTTATACAACTCTGCTATATTCCCGTCTGTTAACGTGGTGTCTGCTTTTGTTTAGATGACCACTGGCTTCTAACCTTCCGCGGAAATTATCAACGGACATACGAGGGGCGGTCAATAAGTTTTGCGAATCGGTAGGGCAAAACAGAGGAAGGGGGATGGCTGTTTGTGGGGGGTGTTAGGATAAGTTATTAAGAGTCAGGACTTGCAGCCGCACGCTTCTGCTTCGTCTATTTGAAGCAGTAGCTGATCGCAGATCGTCAGTCACAAATTTTTCAACAATGGAGAAGGTTGAGCACCGCGAAGTGATCAAATTTTTAACCAAGGAAGGCAAGAATGCAAAAGAGAACCATGAACGAATGGTTGCAGTATACACCGACACCGCCCCTTCCTATGCAACCATTGCTCGCTGGAATAGGGAGTTTCGCCATAGTCGGGAGTCCCTTGAAGATGACCCCTGTCCAGAACGCCCATCAGACGTGACCAACGAGGACATTGTGGCCTGTGTGGAGATGATGATCCTCGAAAACTGACTGGTGAAGGTCAAAGAAATCGATCGAGAACTTGGAATATCACATGGAAGATTTATCAACATTATCCACGACAATTTGGAACATGACCAAGGTCTCTGCCCGTTGGGTCCCTAGAAACCTCACGCCCCATGATCGAATTCAACGTCGTCAAAGTCCACAAGGACAGAGTTGCACAAGCTGCCCCGTGCGAGTGCGGATTCGAGAAGCTCAATCCTTCCCCCAAAAGTCCAGATCTGGCCCCTAGCGACTACTTTTTATTCTGCCAGCTCAAGGCTGCACTGAGTGGACGCCGGTTTGGGGATGATCAAGATGTCCAGCTCGCCGTCCAGGAGTGGATTGAAACAGCAGTCAGGAGATTTCTGGTTGTTGGAAATTTGAAGCCTCAGGAACAAGTGGCGCAAGTGCATTGAAGTCGAGGGTAGTTATATTGAAAAATAATAAAACACCTTTCCTCATACCTGGTTCCCTTATATCCGAATTGCCAAACTTATTGACCACCCCTAGTATGTATCTAATTCCCTTAAAGTATCCGCTATCCCCTGATTCTTGACATAACTTAACAGAAAATTACTCTTATATCCGCCATTGGTTTAGAAATTTAATCTTATAATGTTTGATCAAGCAAACAGACACGGCAGATTCTATTACCATGAACCTGAATTTCAGAAAACCAGCAAGTAAAGCATTAATACTTAATTAGCGCCATAGTGTAAAGATGAGAGTAGTACAGTATGTCCAAATATATAAGTACTACTATCACAACCCAGCTTTCTGAAAACAAAAGACGCCAGGAGCGCATTAATTTTCGTCATATCATAAAAAGGAAAGGGCACAAAAATAAGTAGATCAGCAAATAGGATTCACTGTAATCTAAGGAAAGAAAGCTTTAGTTACTTCTTAAAATGAAATGTAAAATATTGCACTCTTTTCTACAATTTTCTCATGTCATATTTTGATGTTAGGAACTTTATAACTTTCAGTCATTATGGGGTCAAGAATGTGTTTTTCTTAAACATTCAAAGAAAGAATTTTAATTGTGATAATTTCCTTTCTGTAACCTACTCTGTTATGAAAGAATTACATCTTCCGTCTTATGATGATCTTCCAAGTCTCTGTATGAGTGCGTTCTACAAAAAACTTAACTTATTTCCAAATAGATGTGAATTTGTGTTGCCTGTATTATATAGGATAGTGTCCAATTCAAGACTACTTACCTTGATATTTTCTGGTTTATTTTTAAAACGGTATCTACCCCTGAACATCTCTATTTTGGATCTTTCATTTTTTGCTGAGTACCAGGTGCTGGTATTTAATATACTCTAAATTTATTTGTCTATATTTTTAAGTTGCCCTTAAATATTGTTGCTTTTATATATTTGTTCACCACATTTCTCTATCTAATAACAGAAGAGGTCAAAGGAATTAAGTATTTTTCGTTTAATACATAGATCATTATTAGTTTGAAAATATACCCAACAATTGTAGTTCACATTCAACTAACTTTTTGAATGTTAATTTTCTCTGCACAAATTGAATGAATTTATCGTTTATCTTTCCCTAAAATAACGTAACTACTAATAATTTTTCTCTTCATTGGAAGTAATTTCATACTAATTTGTCTTTGAGAATCTATTTTCAGTCCAAATGTGTGAGTTTAGTGTTTCCTATCATCATTAATTTTAATTCTTCTGTACTTGAGCAAAATACTACATAAATCATCTTCAAAACAAAAGTGACTGGAATTTATCGATTAATGCTAATTCTTTCGGTTTTGTGTCCAGACTTTGAATAATTAGTTTTGATAAGTGCTTTTTTAACAATAATAAAGATTTTGAATCTCCTTGTTATCCCATTTGATGCGTATTTTAATCAGAGTCGAGCATTAATTACGGTTTTTTATATTTAGTTACAAATTTCTTTGTCTTATCCCCTGGTTCATATCTCACATTTAAAATCAAACTAGTAATAATCTAGCTAAATCCTCGTCATAATCAACGAATGCATACGGTATAGAGAAGTATTTTGCGCTCTGTAGTTGTTTATTTTACGTTACTAAAGCAGTGACTAATTAGCTATGTGCACCTAATATCTTAGAGAATATTGTAATACAAAACAAACAAAAAATAATGTTAATTTATTATTTTACTCTAATTTCACACTTTTTATCCCACGAAAGAAACGCTTATAAGCACTGCGATTGAAATATTCAAAACTCTTTACTTTGAATGTTGATGGATATTCTGTGCCATAGAGTGGAACGTCGATGCTAGCCGAGGATCTGCTCTGCGATGACGTGCAAAGGGAGCACGCCAGAAATTAAAGGAAAATAGATCCCAGTGCGCGGCTTAAATAATCAAAATCGAGTGCAGTTGGCCTTAAAAAATCAATTTTTTGAGGTTCTGGGTTTAGAGAAACTGATTGTAGAAAAATAGCTTTACTATATATAAAGAAAATATTATTAGCAAAAGTAAATAATGACAATAAATAGATGAGAACCGGGGTACCAAACGGGGGTGGGGGGATGCAAAGGACTCGATGGGGAACGGGATTCCGAGAGAAGATGTACGAAGATTGCTTCCAGGGAGAGTGAAAATAACAGGGAGGGAGACTCGCCTAAAGCCTTTGAAGAAGACGAGGAAGCTGGGGGAGGGGGCTGGCTGCAAAATTCCTTTTTAACCTCCCGGATAAATGAACGAGAGAGTACTCCAGACGAAAACAAAGTAGATATCCGAGTGATAGATGCTTGTCCGTTTTTATCGTCTGTCGGGCGGGACTTTGGTCTTTAGCTACGACAAGGCCGGGTTAAGAGGTGATATGTCGCGTTCGTAGCTGCAAGCCGTTGGGAAGCAGAGCATGGCGTACCAGACTGTAGATGGCTGCTAACTAAGACGGGGTTGTATGGTATTGATAAAAAGTTTAAAAAAATAGTAATAATTTAATAGGACATACAGGAATAGTTATCACTAACCTGATTCAACATAATCTCGATAACCAGGGGCTTACATAAAGGATATTAAAAAATAAGAAAGGTCCCACAATACAAAAAAGGTACATTCGAACAGGCGAACTTATCAAAGATAAGTACACAATAAAAAAAATGGTACAAATTCGTATAAGGCATTATAAAAAACTACAAAATATATTCAGGAATATATACTGAAGTAATCCATTTAATGTTACAATTAATTAATGGGAAATTACTCAGGCAAATCCAGAGGATTTCTGCTTAAGCTGTCCGCCAGGCTTTTTGAATTCTTAGAGAGAGAGAGGCTCCACCTCATGAGGCGACGATTAGTATTCTTAACGTTTATTAAGCAAGAGAGGGGGTTATGGTTAGTCTCGAGAACAAATTCTTTACCTAAGAGAAACATTTTCAACTTTTGGAGCCTTAAAAGATTGCAAGGGCTTCTCGCTCGATTGTGCATAGTTTTTCTCACGGAGAAGGAGTTTACGGCTCGCCTTTGCGTTGGGAAATCTTGCCATTGTCACTATACTGGACGAGAACACATGTTATACCATCGTTACTCGCGTCAGTCCTTATGACAAAAGGTTTAAGGGGGTCGGGTAAGCGGAGGATCGGTGCTGAAGCTAACTTCTCTTTGAGCTGGTCAAAGCTAACGATAGAAAGAGGTGTCCAGACGAGGCACTTGGGTTGGCCTTTTTCTTGAGGAGTTCACACAGTGGCCCAGCGGTAAAAGCGAAGTTCATAATAAAACGTCAGCATAATGAGGCGCACACCATGAATGATCACAACTGCTTCTTTGTTGCAGGCAATGGCATTTCAAGAATTGCCTGTATTTTTCAGCTTGTGGAGCAAAGGAATCCTTCACTATGCGGAAACCCAAATAGTCAATAGTGCCTAAGGCGAAGTGGCACTTGCTGGACCCAATCGTGAGATTGTGTTCGCGTAGGCAGCACAGGAGGACAGGAAGGGCCGCCAGATGGTGGTCCCTTTTCTGTGTCGTCATATAAATGTTGTCGAAGTAGAAGGTGATGTGAGATAATCCATCCAATATTCGCTTCATCATTCGATTATAATTGCTACATGCCGTCATCAACCCAAAGGGGAGTAACCGGAAGTGCATCAAATCCTTGTCGGTGGGGTAGGCCGTGTACCTCTTTACCTCTTTCATCAAAGGAATCTGCTAATAGGCCTTACACATATCTAATTCTGTAATAAATTTTGCCTTCTCGAACATGATCAAATTTTGTTCGATAAGGGGAATCGGTTTGGCATCGAACACGGTGACGGAGTTTAACTTCCTGAAGTCGAGGCACATTCGGTAAGAATTGTCTGACTTCTTCACCATGACGATCGAGGAGCAATACTTCCACTTCGAGGGCTATATAATACTAATCTTCAATAGCTTGTCTACCTTCTCATTGGACGCTCTAGGTACGGCTTCGAACGGACAGGTTTCTAGGTGGTGAGCAGAATATTGTTTTTGAAGTTTGGCAGCACAACCAGGGATATCCGAGGTTAAATCGGTGAACTTGGTTAGTAGCGCCTTTAACTAGGTCTTCTTTGGGATCGGAAGCTCATGGTTTATACTAAACTCTGTGGATGGAGAATCGGGGGCATCTGAAAAGACGTAAAGAGGATATTCTGCGCCTTGTTCCCCGCAGGAGACTTGTAATACGACCAAGAGGTCGTATTACAAGCGGGCAGCTGGACTCCAAGGAGGATTCTTCGTCCACCGCCACAAGTTGGTTGGCCCCAGCGCATCGATGGTACTTTTTAAGCATGTTCACATGAAATAGCTTAGTGCCACACGGGGTTTGAATGAAGTTGTCGACGGGGCCGTGTCTCTCAATCACTTAGAAGTGGGCCTTCCATTTGCTCAAGTGTTTGTTGTTCTCCGTGGGGAATAGCAAAAGGAATTCGTATCCTGGTTTATATTTTCGTTCTTGGACTTACAATCTAAGAACGTTTTATACTTGCCTCAGTTGGTCTCGGCGTTCTGATGCGCAATCTCTGCACACTTTTATAACATCCGCCTCAGGTATAGGAGGTAATCATGGGAGGATTGAATCTCCTAGTCAAATTTTAAATTGGAGAAGAGCTTTTTTAAAATGCTGAGGGGCCCTCATACATTACGTCCATACAGAAGCTCAACTGGGGCTAACCTAAGGTACGATGGGGAATTTCCCGATATGCGAAAAGGGCTAATGGCATATAACGGTGCCATTTTCAGGGTTCATCGGCGCATAGTTTCTTGAGGATGGATTTAAGGAAGCCGCTGAGCCTTTCACACATCCCATTTCCAGCTGGGTGGAAATGGTTCGTAAAAAGGGGGTTTATCATCAGAAGCTTGCCGACGTACTCCATCAGTTGTGACGTAAATTGGTGGCAACGATCGTACAGGATTTCCTTGGCTAATCTAACGCGGTAGACGATGGAGATTAGTGCTTCCGCGCAGGCGATGTTTTCTATAAAGTTAAAAGGCACGGACTCGGGAAACCGAGTGGAAAAATCCATTAAAGTTAGCACATACATGTGCCCTTTACTCGATCAGTGTGTATTTGATTGATGAGATACAATTGCCTGCAACGGTGTGGGCTTTACTCGTCCTTTGACGGTAGTCTTTTGGAAGATCTAGCTAGACCTGCATTAGCGAAGGCTTTCTTTATAGGCGCCTGGCCAATAAAAATATTTGAGGATCTTCTGGGTGGTCTTCGTGTGGATAAAATGGCTTTAAAATAGGCTCTCATGGGCAGTGGTTAAAATGTGACCAACCTAGAAACACGAAAAACACAATATTTACGTCTGGGGTTTGCCTTTTTCTGAGCACGTGCGGAATCGCAGTTCTTCTGGTTCCTTGCGAAGTCTTCAGTCATGACATCCTTGATTCTGAAGAACGTGAGGTTTCTAGGGGCGAGGGCATCTTCGAGTCTTTTATTGCTTGCGGACTGGTAACAACGTGTTGAGTCACGAGGTTGGGGGAGACCCGTGGGCATTGGCCAATGAAGACGGAGCAGAATTTAATAGGGGCTGCTACTACTTCTGCCCAGCCATTGAAGTGCGCACAATCAATGTAGCACTTAACGATGGGGAACCGATAGGTGGAATCCAAGTAGTCGTGCAAGACGGCGAATTTATTATGGTCTGGATATACTGGGGGAAGGAGGTTGTCCAACACCACTACGCCGCTGCACCTGGTATCTCTCACAAGGATGAAGACACGGCAGCCACTAATCGTTCCAGATTCGAAGTTAATGCCCTGCAGGGGTATTCGTATCAAACAAGAAGTTTACCTGGTGGACGCCGGGACTTTAGGTACTCAAAGGAGGAGAAGATTCCGATGGTGTTGATGGAGGCGCAGACGTGGGCTAGATCTTGTGTACCTGGTGAGAAGAGTTATTCCTGAACTGAGAGTTCTGTGGACAGTTCATTTTAACGTGGCCCTCCACACCACAGGAAAACAAATAATGGGTCTCTTGAGGAAAGATCACGTAAGGGGCGATGAATAGAACGGCTTTACATCCTGGCGTTCGTAAAAAAAGAATGGTTACGGCTTCAACGGCACAGTTACCCTGGAAACTTGCTTGCATTTTGCAGGATGAATTTACCTTTGTTTGGCTTAGGTTGGGGGAAAGGGGGTCGTTTTCTTCCCTTCTTTCGGATAAAGGTTGTGGCTTGCTGAATAAATATTGTCCTCTTCTGTCCATTCCTTGGATGTGAGACACAGCCGGTCTTTTACGAGTTCATCGTAGTCATGCATGTTTTTAGAAGCATCAATTAAAAAGTCGAGGTGACGCTGGAGGGTGTTCTCAAACTAACGGCATGTTTGGCCTGAACGAATGCGGGCATGTCTGAATTTGGTTCAGTTAAAGTCTGGGGAATTTAGCAAGGGCAACAATTAAGCCCCTTCACCTGCCTGAAGTTCCAATGATTGATTTCAAAGAATTTCTCGAAGGGGATTAAAAAGGCTCCGAAATCCTCGCTTTCCTTGAAAACCAGAAGCTTAACAGGCGCGGTAGGGGGAGCTTTGGACCTCGAGCTAATAGACAACTTCTCGTTCCTGGTCCTACTCATTTCAATTCATGAAGGTTAATTCTTTCCCTTTCTTTCCTTTCTTCCCTTTCTTCTCTTGACTATAAGCTAGGAGTTCGTTGTCACTGAGACCAAACCAATGTCCTTGCAACATGAATGTGTTAAATGATGAGGATATTTTATCGCGCTCGACCAACTTTCAGGAAATCACCACAAAATGGGGGAATTATTTAGACGCAGAGCCGGATTGCTGGTAGGCTTTGGTGGACCTACGATTCTTGACTTAAAAAACAAACACAGCGATATTTATTTCGCACGGCGCAAATTCTTAATTGTACTTGAAATATTCACTCCGGAATTTAGCGAGAGCCTGTGTTGCCCAATATGCAACGAAGAGACGACAAACGCAATACAAAAAAAATAACTAAGATTAACTCCTTAACAATACAGCAGACGTTTTATGAGGCCAGAAAAAGGTTAAGGGTTCACACGATCACAAAATTTAACGCATAATACGCATACAAAAGGAAAAATAGGCAATGGGTAAAGTCTTTTCTACAGTTTCTAAAACAAGAACATTTAATATACAAGAATAAAACCCTTTAAAATTCTGTCACAGGTCTAAGATAAATGAGATAAGATACTGTGGGTGAGCGTAAAAATCCTGACACCAGAATTAAATAATATTATATATATATATATATATATATATATATATATATATATATATATATATATATATATATTATATATATATATATATACAACATGTGTAATGCCCAACACATATATATATAATAATATCCTTGAATTAATCATCTCGAACCTCCATATATCTAATCTAACAGTAACTGACCTTTCTAATTCCATTTCCGAACACTTCTTGGTCAATTTTAAATTCTATATTCCCTACCACCTACCTACTCGCTTCTCCCGAGATCCTTCTCCTTTCCGACGATTATCGTCGATTGATACTACTTCTCTCTTTAACCATGTTGTTTCTGCCCTACCTCCTATTGATACTACAGCTTCACCTGACTAAACCTTAAACTCACTGCACCAATTATTACTCGCCTGCCTTGACGTGCACGCCCCACTTATCACTCATTCTTCAAACTGCCATCACCGCGCCCCTTGGTTCACCATGGAACTCCTTTGTTCAAAGAGGTCCTTACGTGCCCATGAACATGCCCTTTATAAAGCACGCTCCAGTGGGCAGAAAACGACCTCCCTCTCACTTGCCTATCGCCTTGCTACTTCGACATATTATTCCAAATGAAAATCAGCGCGTGAAGCTCATTCACGCAAACTTTTGTCTGAGAGCAAGAATGACCCTCGGGCTATCTTTCCTCTTCTCTGTCGTCTTTCGACGCCTAGCTCCATTTGCCACACCTCTTCTCCCATCAACCCCTCTACTCTTTCTAAATTTTTCTCTGATAAAGTTTTTAACCTTCGCGCCATACTACCCAGTCGTCTGAACAAGCACATGCTGTTCTTCCCGACCATACTCTATTGCCGCTTGTCGTCCTCACTAGAGTTTCCTCTGAGGAAGTAACTACCCTGATCTTACGCTCTAACAAATCTGGATCCCCTAAGGACGTCTTTCCACCCAACCTCCTCCACCAAATTTTCCCTGCTTTCCTCCCACTGATTCTTCATCTCATTAACACTTCACTTGCCACACGGGTGGTTCGCTCTTCCTTCAAACATGCCTCAATTCATCCTATCCTTAAAATACGACACCTTAGCCCATCTAAACCATCTAGCTATCACCCTATCTCACAGCTTTCATTCCTCTCTAAGGTCCTCGAGAGAGTGGTTGCCTCTCGCCTTAATGGCCATATTTTTAACTGCAATATAGATGAAACGTACGAATTGGGGTTCAAAGCTAAGAACTCTGCTGAAACCGCTCTTCTCAATGTTTCAGACGGTTTACGTAGAGCTGCCGATAGGGGTTGTACGTCCATTCTAGTCCTCCTAGAACTCTCCTCTGCTTTCGACACCATCGACCACACTTTTCTCCTTGATTGTCTTCAAACATTTCTTGTTCTCTCGGGCACTGCACTTGCTTGGTTCCGCTCATACCTCTCCCCCCGCACTCAGTCGGTCGCGCTGGATAACGTCTCCTCCGAGGCCATGCCTATTCATTTTGGGGTGCCTCAGGGCTCAGTCCTTGGTTCTTTCCTTTTTCGCATCTACTCACTTTCTCTTGGCTCCTTTATTCGGAATTTGGGCCTGTCCTTCCACCGCTATGCTAATGACACTCGGATATACCTTTCCTCATCCCCTGTGTCCATCAATTTAGGCCTTCGACAAAGTTCCACACAAACGTTTACTAACTAAATTAAAAATGCACGGAATTGAAGGCGCGATAACAAGGTGGATAGAAAACTGGCTAAGTAATCTTAGGCAACGCGTAGTTATAAATGGAAAATCATATAGCTGGACAGACGTCACTAGCGGGGTACCTCAGGGGTCTGTTCTAGGACCAGTTCTTTTCTTAGTATACATTAACGACATAGACTAAGGCATTTCAGGCATAATATCGAAGTTTGCTGACTACACCAAAATCGCAAATTCAGTATTAACTAACGCACAGATTAATGAAATGCAGAACAACCTTAATAAATTATCTAACTGGGTGCAAACGTGGCAAATGACTTTTAACACTAACAAATGCAAAGTGCTCCATATCGGATACCGAAATGTCAAAGCAAATTACTCACTAAATGGTACTCAACTCTTAAGCGTAGACAGAGAGACAGACCTAGGAGTAACAATATCGAGCGATCTAAAGCCCACTCAACAATGCTCAGATGTCATTAAAAAAGAGAATAAAATAATTGGATTAATTGGTAGAGCGTTCGAGTATAAGTCCAAAAATACAACCTTACTCTCTATAATTCCTTGGTCCGTCCCATTATGGAATACTGCATCCAAGCCTGGTGCCTGTACTTTCAGAAAGATAAAGTGAAATTAGAATGAGTCCAGCGAAGGCTCACTAAAATGATACCAAGTCTAAGGAACAAAACCTACGAAGAGCGACTTAGAGAACTGAATCTCTTTTCGTTAAATCACAGTAGATTAAGAGGAGACTTAATTCATGTTTTTAAAATTATCAAAAGCGTAGACAATATGGACCGCAATAAATATTTCACTATCGACCAGTAAAATTTCACGAGAGGAAACAGTTGTAAAATTATAGGTAATCATTTTAACTTGCACGAATCTAAGAACTTCTTTTTTAACTGAATCGTCAACTTATTGAATGGGCTTCCTAGTACAGTAATAGACTGCAACACCGTAGATACTTTCAAACGCCGTATAGATAAATACTTTGAAACCAATCCCCGACTTAGAACTTTTTTTATAGCGATTAACCAACTCCCGAGCATTCAGGAGTCAGGTTAAACCAATTTCCCCTAAATAAATTTCAGTTCGGGATCTCTTCCATGTTTCCTGTACAGCTCTCTCTCTCTCTCTCTCTCTCTCTCTCTCTCTCTCTCTCTCTCTCTCTCTCTCTCTCTCTCTCTCTCTCTTTCTCTCTCTCTCTTTCTCTGACAAGACAGTGCGTTGATAAAAAGAAAAAAAGAGCATGTTCTAAGCCTAGATGAGTAAGATAATTTGATTCTACATCTATATAAAATGTAAATACGTCTCTGTCATCTTTTTCAGAACGCATAAATCCTAGATATGTACATGAATAAATACATTTAAAAATATCCTACAGAAAATTTGCATCACCAAACGGTACTAGCAGTGTCCAATAGTCAAATAATTTTAAAATAAGAACGGAAGTAGTAGATGGATCTAATAGATAATAAGCGTAAAAAAAAAATTGCATGTTAAAAAAAGAGCATGCTCTAATATAAGATTATTAATATAAGTCATATTTTCGTTTATTTTTTTGTATATATTAATGTGTTCCTGCACTCCTGTTAAAATTTTCTGGTTGCGTCTATTTTCTAACACTACCAGGTATATACTCGTATTTTCACTATTCCAGACCCGGAAACGGGTGGGAGAGGTGGGTGGGGAGAGAATTCATCTTTGCTATCCTATGCCTTACACGAAGTATTGTATACAGTTCGAATTTAGGATAAAAATAAAGGTATTTTCCATTGTAATAGACCGAACGGTGTCTTAAGGTAGTTACTATCTTCCTCAATATTTTTGATCTCAGGAAACCCGGTTTAGACTACAAGGTCTGTTGTGGCCTGTTCATCTACGAGTATGTAATTACCAAGCTCCTTTCAGCCTACAACTCCATAAACGAGTGGCTGTCTGCCAACTTTCTCAAACTTAACTACGATAAAACTGGTTATTCGCGTTGGTACCGTTCGATGGTGGAGAAATCTAAAGCTCTCTTCCCCTCCCTTAACATTGGGAAAAACAATGTCTCCTTCTCTGTAACCTTCAGAAATCTTTGTGTTATTTTCGACGAGCAACTCTCGTTTAACCCGCACATTCATCGTATCTGTAAGTCTTCCTTCGGTTTCCTCCGCAACTAATCATGTGTTTGATTCCATTTTGATCGACAATGCCTTGAGACTGCTATTCATGCCTTCGTCACTTCACGCTTAGACTACTGTAATTCTCTTCTAGTGAATCATCCTTCTTCGTTACTTCGCCCCCTACAACTAGTTCATAACTATGCTGCCCGGCTTCTCCTTCGCTAAATTGTTTACCTATTCGCTTCGGCACTCACTATAAAATTCTTCTCATCAATTACATGGCCCTAACCCTCAAAGCTCCACCTTATCTCTCGTCTGCTATCTCCTGTCGTCAAACTCTTCAGGCACGTCGGTCTCACCTCGCTCCCATCCTGAACACTCCTTGTTCTATCCTCTGATCGATGGGTGACCGTTCCTTCTGAGGTTGTGCTCTAAGAATTTGGAATGCTCTGAAGACTCATCTCTTCAGAATTGCCTTCTCTCCCCTATAAACTTTCCCTACACTTGCTACACAACCTGTCCTCTGTGAGGGCTAACAGCCCTGTAGGGCGCATTATAAATATCTATTATATATATATATATATATATATATATAGATAGATAGATAGATAGATAGATAGATAGATAGATAGATAGATAGATAGATAGATAGATATAAGTTACTCAATTGTGGTATTTATAATGATGGAAATAATAGCATCCATTAAAACTATATTGAAATCCTACCAAGTGCACTAGGCTTTAGTAAGAAGCGTATTAGCAACATATACAGAGAATACTTATGTGAAACATGGAGGCGGTCTCTTGCTGTGGGGGGCTAACTTTCGCTGGTCAGGATGAAGACAGGGTCATACGGAATATTACCCGCACGTAAATCAATATAAGTAGTTATGGCAAATACAGAAGGTTCTGTGCTCGGCACAACACGAAGGAAGTATTATATACAGGAATTATCAACAGTTTAAGTGTTGATTGATACGAAATAGAGCGAGTGTCGCGCGAGGGTCCGTATGGTTAACGGCCAACGAATGCCTCACACAAAATTTTACCCGCACGAACCTAGTTCGCTCTTCGTTTTCTTTGGGCTTGCGCATCACAAGGTGGTTGTCTCGAGTAATTCACATATTAGCCAATATTTATAAACAGCAAATTCTGGGGTATTTTAACCACCCAAAATAAAATAATAAATCTACTATTCTCCTTTCCGCAATTTCTGGAGTGAAATACACAACATATATATATATATATATATATATATATATATATATATATATATATATATATATATATATATATATATATATATATATATATATAAATAATATATATATATATATATATATATATATATAGTATATATATATATATATATATATATATATATATATATATATATATATATAAATAATATATATATATATATAGTATATATATATATATATATATATATATATATATATATATATGAATGCAATGCCTCGCAGGAAAAATTAAAAGCTGCTTCCAAGCACCTTCGAACTTTATTCAGTTCATTCTCAAGGATAACTACAAGAGAAAATAATATAAGAGTGGTATAATATACCTTTTATCTTTTACTAGCTTATATATTATAGCTTATATATTATATAAGCTAGTAAATGATAAAGGACTGCCTCTAATCACCAAATGAGGAATTAGGCGAGGGACGGGAAAATTCACATTAAGATTTAGCTATAACAGGTAGCAAGGTCAAACCGAGAGGCAAGAAAGAGTCAAGAACAGAGACAAAAGGGTTAAAACGATTAACAGATAAAGAGATAGTCTTAAGCGGGAGATTAGGAGAGACGCAAGAAGTAAGCATAGGGGGTAGGGGAGAGGGTCAAGGAGAGAGGAAAAGAAATAGAATAATGTTAATACAAAATTAATGCAATAATTAAATTGACAAATCGGATGCCCATAAAAATGAAAATTGCCTAAAAATTAGGAACATAGGTCAAAACTAATTTCTTTAAGAATGATCTTTTCATAACAGCATCAATTTTAAAAAGGCCAAGGGAAATGTTAAAGTTATTAAAATAGCTTTTACATCAAAATTCAACGAGGTTTCTTTTAATAGAGTCATTTGAGCGAAAATTACATTTTGCTGAATTCCAATCAATTAAGTGGTTATTTTCGGACATATTCGTATGCACAAAAAACGCACTATTATTTACCTCTTATTTACAATGTTAGGAGAGCTGTAAATAAAAGTGCGTTTTTTTGTGCATATGTCCGAAAATAACCACTTAATTGGAATTCAGCAAAATTTATTTTTTGCTCATATATACGCCATTTTCCACTTACTTCAGTGACGGGATTACCCGACAGGATAATCAAATTCACATAAATAGCAGAATGAAAATAGCTGGCAAAATCGAATGCACCACGGGCAGTTCATCGTTGCGATATAGGAAGATGTCTGAGTGGCATTTTGTAGGTTATTTTACAAACAACGGATCGCCTAACTTTTTCTTATGTAAATAGAGAACCAGCGTGCACCTCATGGTGATCTGGATACGAGTACTACCTTATGTGTGTGAGGACACGTGTGGATCTACTTAATTTAAGTGTGTCCCCAAGTGGACAACACGCTCGTGTCGCCCCTGAAACCTTTTTTATCTCTGCGTTGGGGGGAATCAAACCCATACTTCAATGATTGAAATTCAAGGGTATATCCACTAGACCAGCGACAACTCCATATAATTTTATAAGGAAAGATTAAGGAACATGAAAGAGTACAGAGCGAACAGATAATTCACTGGAGAACAAAGTATTTAATGAATTGACAAAAGTACATTTTCCTACCTAATTCGAGCATATTGAAGTCAAATCCGAAATCAGATTCTCTCTAAATGCTACATATTTTTAGTAATATCAATAACTACTATTATACAATAATTTTCATTTTATTACGCCTATCATCATGCCCTGAAGTAATATAGAATCATGCTTTTGCGTAACTTATAGTAAAGCAGGTTTTTTTGCACAAACATTTTATTGCATATGAGAAGAAACTCGAATTACACATTAGGATTACAAATATTGTACTCAAATAGATTTCAATCGGGCAAAAATTTGCGTTTGTAACTCTTTCTCATGTAAGTCTTCTCTAGCTGATCTCTTCTAATCGTTCTGCAGTAGTCCGTCATCATGTGTCGATCCCTGTGACCTTGGTAGCGCTCTTCCATCGTCATCAAATCCTGATGGAAGCATTTCCCTTGTTCCTCGCTCACGGCGCCAAGATTCTCTGGGAATCGATCGAGGTGACTATTTAGTAAATGCAGCTTCACACTTATGTTGCATCCCAAATCACGATATGCTAAAAGCATATTAGTAACCAGATCTTCGTAGTTATCCGCTTTTTCGTTTCCCCAAAAGTTACTAACAACGGCAGAAAATGAAAGCCAGGCTGCCTTCTCTTTTTCCTTCATGGTGTTCACGAATCTAGAACCACTCAGAAGTCTTCGGATTTGGGGACCATCAAATACTCCTGTTTTTATTTTTTCGTATGACAAAGCAGGAAACGCCTAACTATGTACTGAAAATAATCATTGTCAGTGCTCAACGCCTTGACATACTGCTTCATCAAGCCCAATTTGAGATGAAGTGGAGGGAAAACAACATTCTCTCGACTTATGGCTCATTAACAATGTTTGGCATTCCTGCTTCCCAAGTTTCTCGAACTGTTCAATTTGGGGGAAACCAGCGTTTGTCACGGGCTCGACTGTCCCACATACAGATATAACATGGAAATTTTGTATATCCCTTCTGCTGGCCAAGGAGGAAGTTGACCATCTTAATGTCTACACATATGATCCAATTGCGTTCACGATATTTAAATAAATCCATGACCATTCTTATGCCATCGTGAGTTTCTCGCAGATGGATAAAGTGACCGAGAGGAACTGCACCAAAGTCATTTGAATTATGCTAAACGACACAGCCTCCACTTAGCAGGGCTATAGGTGCCAAGTCCCAACTCGATAAACATAACGATGAACATCGTGGCAGTATACAAATTGTTTATCCTCAGAAAAAATACTTAACAAATGTACTCTCCCTTGTTTGGTAATATGATACCCGTATCGACCTGTCAAGCATATGTCTTTCACTCAACCTGGAGCCTAAAAGTTCTGTAGCTTTCTTGGAGAGCGCCAAATTACATATCAAGTCATTTAAGTCCTCTTGATTGAAACAGTGAGGAGCTAATGACTGTTCAGCATCTGATGATAAATCTGCTGACTCTGAATCCATTCCGTGGAGGTCCATATCAGGTACATCATTTTCATCTTCCGAGGAAGCATATCCATTCAAAATTGGAACTGATAAAGACTCAGAATGAGGTACTGGCCGTATCGCCGAGGGAATGTTGAGGTAGTCGACCTTGTTTCTATTTTTTCTTGCCAATCTTTTAGTATTCACCAGACAGAAATAACAGTCCGATACATGATCCTTTGCCTCTCGCCACATTATGGGGATCCCACCAAATGGCACACCATTTCTCTTTGCTTTCGTCCACTCACGAAGATGTTCTACACAAATATGTCAAACAGCAGGAGGAGCCCACTTCTTATCTTGATCGCCAAGAGGAACATCAAAATATACCTTATATTGCGGATCACAAAGTTTAATATATTGCGCCTTTGAAGAACTAGCATGTAATAGCGACATATGTAGCTGAAGGTGTCTGGATCATTAACGCAATTTCCTCTTGACGAAGCCATCACTCTAATATGAGACCTGAAAAAGAAACAATAATGTCAATATTTTTCAAAATAACACTTATTACTATCTTACTACTATGTACTGTAAATTATTTGCTTTCTGCAAGCGCCCTCTCTGTCCGTCCGGAGGGCAGTATTCGGGGAAACGAGAAAATAAAAATTACAGAATAACTATAGCATGTAGGTCAAAATGGATTATATATTTGAAATCAGCATGAATAGCGATTTAAAATTGGCAGATGAATCTAAGTCACCAGAAAATGTGATTAAAATTGTTATTCCCCTTTGTAATCAAACATCATCTTATTCCACCTTTGATTCGATGGTTGGTAATTATAATCATTTATCTTCGAGTAAGCATCCCTGCAGAACATCAGTTAGGTCAAGTTTTCTTTAGCCAATACTATGCTCAAATGTTTAATTCTAAAACTAGAATGTTATCCTATAGCCCATAAGTGTTTCTAGGGTTAAATGTGTTGCAAGGTCGTTGGGAGAGGTATGGCAGTTTATTTCATCTAAAATATTTCCAAAAATTGGAAAACCTATTTAAGGCTAAAGAAAAAAACATGAAATATTGAAATTATTGACTTTTACTAGACACATATGGCAAAATGGTTGCGGTTTGAATACAAAAGAAGTTATTAAAGAAATTTATTTCCAAAGTGCTTATAAACTTTGATAATACAATTGTTTAATGATATATCCATATTTTATCTTCACTTATATATCTTCTAATCCTACCTAAGCCCAACGGCCTACCACAAGAAGTTTTTATTGATCATGGTCCTACTTTTGAGTTTGCCACGTTACTCATGCTCCTGATCATATTTCTCCTCTTATCCTCTGCACCGTAATAAACTACGTTTCCCTATGTTTAGAGCTGGCCTGTTTGTGATTTCATACATTTCTACTCCAGTAACTTAAGACATTTCAATACATCTTCTTCTGTGTTCTTTTTCTTATTGTTTATTGGTGTTCTCACATGTATCTTCTAGAGTAGTTTGAGCTGCGCTTTAGCTTTTGCAGGATTTATTGTTATGTCTAAATTCACTTTTATCTGTTTTAGCTGTGTGTAGTGGATATTTTCTTGCCTAAATTCAACATAAAAGAATTAACACAGATAGCTCATTTATACAGGTTTTTTACCAAAGTTTTGTGTAGAAAATCTGAAGGATATTACTATTAAATTTATTGAATTAAATCACCGTGTGGCATAAGAACCTGATGCAGGCCTTGTCGAGAGCCTCTGTGTGGAACTGGGTGAAATGTGTGAGGATTCCAAAATTTAACTGTGCCTTGGTAATACGAGGATACTTGTTGGTCTCTTTCTGAACCACGCTCCACACATAACTGTGCTGGGAGTTGGAGTCTGTTTAATTGGGAGGTCAGAATTTATTAGTGATTTTGTCGAGAAAATTGTCTCACAGCCAAAACTGGATCCTCCTGCTGGTGGGTCACACGTATCGCCTTCCAGCGGCCACCTCTTGGACCTAGGGTAACCCCAACTCCTCCAGGCATTTGATATAGAACCTCAGGAAGATAAACTAGGGCATAACGTGACCATCACAAGTGATAATCACTAAACAATGACGTGGACCGGAAACTCGGATTTTATGACTCTCTGTACATCTTTGGCGGACATAGCATGACACCGGTTTTTTACGAGTTCACCACTTGGTACTGGGAGAAATTCTTCTCATCCGAAAGAACCAAAGTATGCCAGACTTGAAGGGATGTTTCAGTTTTTTCAAAAGATTCGTAGCACATTTATCCCATTTTCGTTCATATTCGCCGACAGAAGCTAACCCTTTTCATGTTGTATAATTAGTCGCAGATGTCTTCATGCACGATCTGCCTGATAAGAGAATGTGACACTCCTTTGTCCAAGGTCTGCATCCCATTGACTTGCTAGGATCCTTGTCAATGGTCGTCTGGATATCTTCGATAAGGTCGGGAATTCTTTACGTAGCAGAACGCTTAGAATGAGATTCGCAGACGCCGTCCCGTTTGCGAATTCAACTCTTTCCTAATTCTCTGTACCGTCCACATATTAACACCTAAGCACACGGAGAACGTTGTATTGGGAATCCTGGGATGAATACCAAACAGTAAAACTGCCCCTTTTCAAATGTTTGGAAGACTGAATTTAACCATCGTATTACTTCCTTCATAGATGCAAAACTGAGTTTGTTACGAAAGGTAGAAGGAAGACCCGAAGTCAGACAATACGTATCCATAGAATTCAGAGTTGCAAACGGCAACAAATTACCTATCGCACCTTGTATATGTAGAAATTAGTAACTTAGAACGCATTTTATCATCTTTATTGCCTGCCAGTTTATCAATTATACTCTGTTTAACTCACGATGTTTTTTTCATTAAGAACCTCACGACAGAAATCACTATAGCACCATCTAACTCCTTCACATTGTAACATGCAAATAAAAGAGATATAATAATATATCAAGAATACTCCTTACCCAAGATAAAATTACCTTCAATCTTCTTTAGTACACTAAAAACAAGTTTAATTAAAATCTACCTTTCGATCCAAATTTGCAGAGGTGTCTATCGCATATCATGCAAAAACAGAAGCATATTGAGTCATGGATCCGAGGTGTATCCAAAATATTAATGAATAAAAAAATGATGGATGAACTAGAAATTCATTGATTAGTCTATTCTATAATACTGCTTCAAAGTATCAAATAAATTTGTATGAAGCAAAATTCACGTCACCCTCTCATTTTAATAACAAATTAAAAATTGTCGCATCCACACTATATGATTCCCTTTTCATCTTTAAAATCTATCGACAAGAAATTGCAACGTTAGTTATATTCTCAATAGCTTGCTTTTATCACAAATTGACCTCAGCTAGCGCTAGCTACCATAGAGTCATTTAAAATACGTCCATGTATAGTACTAGCACATCTTTGTTCTTCTTAGTGCCTTCGCCGATGCTGTATTTGACAAACTTTGGTGTATTTTCATATTGTAGATTCGATAGTTGACTATGACCGATACTGGAGTGGGAGGGGGCATTTCTCCTTCTCCAGGGTTTGAAATAAGTTTTTCCTTCTCTTAAGTAAATTGCCTGACATGGCTACAAGCTCCACCTACCAGTCACCACCGTGATGCCCAGTCACGGAGCTTACCTGCCTAGTAAATAGTGTCAGCTTAAAGAGAATCTGGACGGACATTCGAACTGCCAACTCAACGGTTGCAGTACAAGCGCGCTAACCACTATACTAACCGGGAGGCTCTACTAGCACATATACAGGATGGAAAAACGAAATCTCTACTGTGTTGTACAAATCTTTTTGAATATGTTTACATACCATTAATTATTTACTTTCCTGCAAGGTCTTTCATGATTTATTGAATTTTGTGACTGTGTAAATTCATAAAAAACAACACCAGTGTACAAATATGACTGTAAAATGTGAAGATACTGTAGCTTTTTAAGGGCAGAAATACAGTGGGCAATATTTTTAAAATGGTGAAGCTAACTGAGCAGATCGGGAGTTATAAAGAGACAGGCAGTGGTCTCCTAATAGTGAATAGCTCCTTGACTCGAACGGGGAGGACATCAAACCTCATCAAGAATAGGATGAACAAGATCAATGGCGAACTCCAAGGAAGAGTGACAAATATCTTGCTTTGTAGGCCAAAATAATCCATATGTCCATTCAAAAAGTGATAAAGAATGGTATTTATCTTCGTCAAACGGCTCTTTGATAATTCGCAGCCTCTAGATAGCCTGATGAAAAGTTTTTCACTACCAAGTAAGCCCACCCACAACAAAATACGCATGTTTAGATATACAAAAAATGAGATGCCGGTTAATTTATTTTACATATTAGAGGAGAAATTCACCCTGTAAATAGATATCAGCATCGGAAATGCCTGTATAATCCTTCAAAATGATGAGGCAACCTCACATACGGCAAAAAAAATATCAAGCCTGCTGTTAGATAAATTTTAAAGGGATTTGGTCAAAGTTTGCTAGATTCAAATTACATAGATTTTGGAGTGTGGTAAATGCTTGAGTAGACGGTCTGTAAAAAATTTAAGCAAATTGTCGAAGATCTGAGGTGAAAACTGGAAAAATGGTGTTAGAAATCTGCGTCCTACTTGAGCTCAGGTCCTACCTAGACTTAGTCGTGTAATCGATGAAAAGGTCGGTCAAATTGAATATTATTTATATTATCTTTAAAAATATTATTTTTTCATTTTCATCTAAACTTTATATAATATTTCATTTTGTTATAAAATTAATTAAATTAATATTAGTTTAAGCTATATGTAAACAACGCGTAATATATGATCTTCAATAATATAACGTACAAATTTGAAATTAAGCATGATAAAAAAGTTTGCTGAATGTGAATGTGTGTATCTAACATTTCTTACATAAAAGACACGTTCTATTCCTGAGAAATATTTTAGAAACATTGGTTTATTATGAAATAAATTCAAACTGTGTAGAAAGGAATAAAAGATTTTCTCCCTAAAAACATTCATCTGTCAGATACTTTTTAAAGATTTTTTATGAAAATTCAGTTTGGAAAATAGGGGAAATCTTCTTCTACACGTAATAGTGACTGAGATACATCTTGAAAGCTGTTATTCCTAAGTATTTCTCAGTTGTATTCAGAAAACGTAAGTGTTACTCATCTCTTTATTTACTAAAGTCGGCGTAGGTTTGGATTGTAAAATTTTCTTAGCGATGCTTTCTATATTCACATTAGGATGTCCTTTATCAAACCGATATCTTTGACTTGTATATTATTAAAACTGAATCAAATTTCAAATGATAGACAATAAAGAAATAAAACAAGCTATAAATTATTAAGATATAGAAGTAAGTAATAATTATTGATGGTCAATATTACCATATGTTTATATATCTCTCTTTCCCAGTATAATCTTTCAAATTCATAAACCATTCTATCAATTTTGAGAGGGTATCTCCCGCTTCAAGTACTGAGGGTATCCATGGTTATTTCTTACTTCTTGCGTTCAGAGTGTCTAGTGGAGATATCTTGCTTCTGTGTCTAGGTTGTCGCAAGAGGATTTTCTGTTTCTTGTGTCCAGGATGTCCAGTGGGTATTTCTTGCTTCTCCTGTCCACGATGTCCAGTGTTTATTTCTTGCTTCTCCTGTCCATTATGTTCAGTGTGTAATTTTTGCTTCTTGTGTCCAGGGTGTCCGGTAGGTATTTGTTTCTTAGGTTCACTGTGTCTAGTTGATATTTCTTGTTTATTCTGTTCAGTGTTGGGTAATAAACCTTGCGTATATGATGTTATTTGCTTTATTATGCGTTCTAAATACGATTGACTTTGCCGAGATTTAACACAAAACACTTTTAATGTAATCAATTTTTATAATATTAAGTTCTTAATACTTTCTAATAAACCTCCAAAATATTGAACAACGCCTGGAAAGACACAAGCCGAATAAACGTCTGATAGAATTCCATCTGTCGTGCAAATCTATCTTCAGTGCTGGTATATGGACAGAAGGTCATCTGAACCATCTAGTTACTGGTTCTTTTTTTATTTTTTTTCGAAGATAGATTGAGCTGCTATAGTACATTTATCCAGGAAAGAGAATGAATACTGGTCCTAATTCCTTGTCTGCCTTCTAGCCAACCTCCAACTGCAGGAGGCTTAATCTTTCGAATGAAAACAAACTTACAAATTCGAACTCAATTGGATTATATTTGGTAAACCGAACATGTTCTCTGGAAGACGCCAAATGTTTGTCCGTACAATCTTTCATTTAATACTGTGCTACAGGGGGTAACTTACAGTTTCCATGCACATAGTAGCATTCCTGTATTTCTTTTAGGTACGCTAAGTTCACGGTTGCCTTTAATAATTTAAAAAAAAGTTTAACATAAGGCTTCAGGAATTATAAGGCGAAAAGGCCCTGCTATTTAAGCACAACTATTAAACTAAAGCAAGAGTACTTTTTTGTTTCATTACTTTTTAATATAACTTTGTCAACAAATCTCTCAAAATATGTAAAATTCTCTTAAAAAACGGAAAGATGATAATAAAATAGTCGTATCTTTGATTCTTAAGCATATTTGTTGACGTACTTCCGATACTTGATTAGTAACACTTCTCCAATTTTGTATGATTTTTAATAAATTAATTTTGAGTTATAGCCCTGTTAAAGCGCTTTCTAATAATTTGAAAACATTTTTACGAATGTCAAAATGGTTTAAAAAATGGTAAATATCAAAATCGTAATGTCGTCGAACACAAACTTACTCAAATAATCTCACTTTGGATGTTGATTTCCTATTCACAAAAGTTCCGGTAAATGAAACTTTATTTTACTTAGAAATAAAACATCCCTAATTTAGCACAATAATCTTCCTATACTCACTGATATTTTCATTAAGTTTATATAATTTGTACTACTCAGAATTTATTCACGTACAAAGGGAAGTATTTAGACAAAAATATTGTTGCTCATTATAGAGCTCTTTAGCCCCTGTACTATGCTTTGTTTATGGAGTATTAGAATTTAAATTATGTACTATCTAAAATATGTGATGTAAAATACCACCAGCAACATAAATGGTTCATTCCACTAATAAAAAAGAAAATATAGATAAATTCTTTAAAACAATATATTCACTAAAACATAAATCGAATTTTAATTAGAATGGGAAAATATTGTCACCCTCCTGTTCTTAGACATTCTCTTTAATTGCAAAATTCTCATTAATTCCATACAATTTTCTCTTTACCGCAAACCTACGGTGACAACATAAAAAAAATTATCAATCTCTAATATCTTCCTAAGGGGTAGCTAAATTGTTATCTTAATTCCTAGATGGAGAAATTCGTATATTTTAAAAGAATTTTTATATCGTTGTCAAACCAACGACATTTCATAAACGCCGCTTAGGTTGAAGCCAAAAAATTTACCTCTTCTCTAAAAAGACAACTAAGATAAGTCCAAATAACACCATCTACCGCTACATAAATTTGCTGATCAAGTTAAAATTTAAATATCTACAATAACTGATGGAAATCATCAACAATAAGATTGCTTAAAAATAAAATAAAAATACTTTCTTCACAGATATCTAAAGGCGTTATATTACAACAAATCCTACATCAGACTAATTGGCAGAAAACACTGTACAACAACGAAAAACCGGAAATTAGAATAACTTTTTTTAGGGGTAAATTTTTGCGTAAATCACGAACATAACATCTGTCTCTTTATGCTACCGTCCAGTTTCTCGTAAATTACCACCTTTCTTACGTTAAATAGATTGATTGATGGTCCCGTAGGGATTGAATGCAAACAGGATTGGGCCGAAACTGTAAACTCTAAAAGTTATCAACGAATTTTGATATAATTTAAACGGGGTATTTCTAAGCTATTTTTCAACCTATCTATGAAATATATTTCACATACTACATTATTTTTATTCACAGTTTACAGAGCTAAAATTCCCCAAACAGATCCTGTTGTATATGTGGATCAGTTACATTAAAACAATACAAGAAACAGTTGATTAAACATGTGAAAAAACCTTATGAGCTGTACTTTGGATGTAAAGTGGGTGACCAGGACAAACTCTGGGCACCTCACATATGTTGTGTCAGGTGCACAAGTTCCCTTTCTGCCTGGGTGAAAGGCAAAGAGCCTGGCATCATGTTTGGCGTACCAATAGTCTGGAAGGAGCCAAAGTCTGGAAGGAGGTACTTCTACTTAACAGATATTTAAGGTGGGTATCGAATGTGTTTATTTCCTGGTCTTTAATTTATTTTCAAGAGATGTATCAATTAAAAAGATCAAAATACATACTATATTGTACTTCCACTATTTCTGCAAGTTATCACAGCTAGTAATAACTATTTTTAGTCTGATTTTATTTATTTCACTGCAGGCTGCAACAGAAAAAGAAATAAATAGACATATATCCAGATCTTCAGTCTGCTATTGTCCAGTTCGATATTCAAGTGCTATTTCTGTACCACAACCCCCCTCTGAACTACCAAGCGATGACAAAAGCAACTCAGACGATCAGAATCTTCTCAAGATGTACCATATCTGCCACAGATTGAATCAGACAAGAAACCACACCTCATCACCGAACCGAAACTCAATGATCAGGTTCATGATCTAATATTTACTTAGCAAAATATTGAACTCTTGGCCTCATGTCTGCAAAAGTGGGACCTGTTAAGTGAATATGCTCGTTTTGCAGTATTTAAGAAGCGTTCTTCACTTTTGAAAACAACTTCACTTATTGTAGTAATATCAGAGGCCTATTCAATGCCCTTGAGCTGACCTACAAACCAAATAGGTGGAGATTATTCATAGATGCATCCCTTTACAGCATAAAATCAGTTATGTTTGACATTGGGTCACCATGCCCTCAGTTCCAGTCGCTCACTCAGTGATTTTATAAGAGACATAAGAGAACCTTGCTTTTATTCTAGATCGCATAAGTTACAAGAAGAATGAGTGGGTAATTTGTGCGGACTTGAAAGTGGTGGTCCTACTTAATGGGATATAAACTGGATAAACCAAGTTTATGTGCTTCCTTTCCAAGTGGAACATTAGGCCAGATGAGAACATTATATACGCTCAAAATCGTCACCTCTGGAAACTATGACGCCATAATGCAAGTCATGATTTTTTTTTTTTAAATTTTATAGAGCCCATCTGGCAACTACCCACTTGGGCATAAGTCGCCGAAAAACACGACAGCCTAGAACTAGACTACTTTAAAATAAAAATATGAAAACTTAACAATGATATAAATTGAAAAAACTTAACAATCCAGAAAGCAATCTCCGGCACCGGGGGGAGGTCCCCCTCACCCCTGGTGCCGGAGAGTGCAACCTACAAACAAAACAATAACAAAAAAAAGAACCTTCAATAAAGGGGAGAAACCCGGCCTCCCCCCAAAAGTCAACAAGTACACAAGTCAATGTGCACGAATCTGTCCCGAGTACAAGGGACAGGCGGTAGTGACCCCCCCCCATCCAGGTACCAGGACAGGTATCGTGCGCGAAGATCACCCAGACTGGGACATTCGACAAGAATGTGCCGAACAGTCGTTGCAATAGGGCGCAGGCGAGCGTTCCATCAAATAGCGATGCGTCACACGAGTGTTTCCGATTCGGAGACGACAGAAAGCAGCCTGAAGCCAGCGCGGCATTGGGGGAGAGGTCCATGGGAACAGTCGCGGCGCAATGGCACGCAACTTTAAGTTCCCTTCGACCGTCTCCCATCTTCTTTGCCAAGCAGTCCGAAGAGCTGCTCGCATTCCTGCCATGTAGTCAGTGTGAGGAAGAGCGAAACGCTTGTCCGGTCGCAGAGTCCTCATGGACTCTTTGGCACCCTTATCAACGCGCTCATTCCCCACAATTCCTACATGTCCAGGAACCCAGCAAAAGATAATCTCGAAATCCACCCGGCTCGCCAAATCCATGGCGTCACGGATATCGCGAACCAGGGGATGCGGAGATTCCAATGCCCCGCGAGCACTCAGGGCGCTTTGTAAGTCACTATAGATCACAATCCGGTCTCCGAACCGGGAACGTCGCGTAATCTCACGTACCGAGTGGTGTACTACCACCAGCTCAGTCGTGAAGACATACGCAGCGCCTGGTAGAGTCCCGCTAACTTCAAATAGAGGGGATATGGCGTGGAAGCCGACCCCCCTCTTGTGACTTGGAGCCATCCCTATACATTGGAACTGTTCCAGCGTGACACGATGTGTGTTCCAAAAAGGTCAAACGCAATACTCCCGGTGCAGTATAAGCTTTGGGAGCAGAGACGTGGCGACAAATAGCCAAATGTGGTACCCTCCAGGGTGGGTTCCTGGGCAGAACCAGGGGCACCACCGGCCTGAGAGCTATATCTACCTCTCGAAGGAGTTTCCTAGCCCAAAACCCAAAGGGTTTAGGGTATGACTGGCGTCTCTCGGTGGTATAGGCACCATCGAGATCAGCTGTGGATGCAGTGAGAGCTGTTGGCGACTGAGAGAGGCACCGGGCTCGCGTGTACAAGCGAATAATGCACTGCACGCGGCGCAGAGCGCGTGGCATCTGCCCAGCATCGACCAACAGGCTCTCAATGGAGGAAGTGCGGAAGGCACCGGTCGCAAGGCGAAGGCCGGTGTGGTGGATCAAATCCACCTTCCGCAATAAACGCACGGCTGCGGATGCAAAAAACTCGCATCCGTAGTCGAGCTATGAACGAACAAGAGATCGATAAAAAAGTAAGGCAGTAGCCCTCTCAGCGCCCCAAGCGCTGAACGTCACGGAACGAAGAATGTCCATGGCGCGGGTACAAGAGACCCTAAGGCTGCGAATATGAGCCTCCCAGGTGAGGCGTCGGTCGAATACAAGACGAAGGAAACGGTGCGACTCAACCACATCCAGGCGCACCCCATTAAGAAACAAATCTAGGTGGGGTAAAGCCGTGGATGGCGGCAGAAGTGCACCACCTAAGTCTTAGCCAGAGAAAACCGAAACCTGTGCGCTTCGGCATAGCGAGAGACGCGGTTCAATGCCTGTTGGAGTCGACGCTCCAGCGTTGGCATCTGGACCGCGCCAAAAGAGATCGAAAGGTCGTCCACGTATAGCATAGCGAGAACATCTTCCGGCAGCACCGAGGTGATGCCGTTGATGCTCAGGGCAAAGAGTGTGACACTGAGGACACTTCCCTGCAGGACACCCTCTTCCTGCTCCTTTGGGCTGGAGAGGGCTCCCCCCACCCGTACGCGGAATCGACGATCTCGTAAAAATTCAGATATTTACATTGGGAGGCGTCCCCTCGCCGCCATCGTGTGGAGAGTCTCCATGATACCGTATCACCATGCGGTATCATAGGCCTTCTCCAGATTGAAAAACACCGTGGCGTAGTGCTGTCTACGAAGGAAAGCCTCGGAGACGGCATTTTGCAGTCGGAGCAGAGCATCCGACGTGGAGTGGAACTTGCGAAAGCCGCACTGTGCAGAAGAAAAATGGCCTCCGCTATCCAGGAAAAAGACTAATCTAACATTTATTAATTTCTCCATCAACTTGCACACGCAAGAGGTTAAAGAGATTGGGCGGAAACCGGTCAGAGTAGAGTGATCTCCCCCCGGTTTGCGAAAGGCGAGCACAATAGCGATTCGCCAGGAGTCTTGGAGAAGACCTTCCACCCAGATCCTGTTGAACAAATCTATCAGAAAGGCCATGCCTCGCTCACCCAGGTGTCGAAGAATGGCGTACAAGACATCGTCAGGACCATGGGCGGTGTCCGCGCACGAAGCGAGAGCGGAACGCAACTCACTCAGAGTAAACTTGTCGTTGAAGGGTTCTCCGCCTCTGGAGGTAAATTCCAGCAGGCGGCCTTCCGCGACATCATGACGTGCATTGAATGCTGCTGGGGCAGCATCACGGCTAGAGAATGCGAAAAAAGCGGTCGCTAGGGATTCCGCCACAGGCGCGGGGTCCCAGATTGCGCTCCCATTCTCCTGGAGAACGGAAGGGGAAGGGGGCCTGCGAGAACTTGCCCCGAATCCTTTTGACTCGCTTCCACACCTCAGCTAAAGGGGTCTTTCCGTTAAGTGAAGACACGTATGTCCGCCAAGAAGAGCGGCGGGCGTGCTTCGAAATATACCAGAACCTAGCCCTAGCCCGACGAAATTTATCGACAGTGAAATCGTTCGGGCGGTGCTTATAGCGCATGTAGACATAACGCTTTTGTTTGAGGGCCGTCTCACACTCGGCTGACCACCATTGGAGTAATCAGCGTGCAAAACGGCAAGACTTCCTAGGAAGAGTAGTCAGGCCCACGGCGATGAGGTTGCCGGAGAAGCCCTAAACGGCCTCATCTACCGACCTAAACTCCTCGACTGAGATAGAGAATTCAGTCATTTCCTGAAATGCAGGCCACCGCCGTCGCGCCAATCACCACCGAGGTGGTCTCTGAGGTGGCAGTTGCCCTGAAAATGGAAATGATATTTGAATGGGAAAGTGATCACTACTATGGAGGTCATCGACCACCCCCCAATCAAAATCAGGCTGTGCATCCGAAGAGCACAAAGATAGGTCAAGGCAAGAAAATGAAGCGGTTCTCGGACAGTGATGCGTAAACCCATCCACGTTTAGGAAACACATCTCAAGCTCTTCGATTAGATCAGCAAGGACTTGTCCCCTAGGATTTATGGAGTAATCTCCGCCGAGAGGGTGCCTGCCTTTCAGATCTCCAAGCAAGAGATAGGGCCTTGGCAACCTGCCAAGATGCGGCGGAAGTACCCCGCTTCGAAGTCAGCTGACGGTGGAATTTACGCAGAAATGATAGTATACCTTCTATCCAGGTGCAGCTGCCCAGCCACTGCCTGGAATTGGGTATTTAAAGAGAAAGGAAGAACGTCGACATCATGCCGGGTGTAAACCGCGCATCCCCCAGCCCGTCCATCCCGCGGTGGTGGGGTCGCAAGACCCTTATACCTTGGGAGGGCGGGCAGGGGGCACGCGCCTAGCATGGTCTCTTTCAAAAAGATAGCTAACGGGGAACGGGATGAGACGAGCCTCCGCAGCTCCTCCCAGTTGGCACGGAGTCCATGGCAATTCCATTAAAGGATTATGCCCTCCAGGCCAAGCTCGGAGGAGACGCGGGGGCCCTCCTCGAACTAAGCACCCTGACGGGAATGGCCGTACGCTTCCCGGGGCAGAACCAACCCTGGGCGCTGTTGGCCGGACAGAGCGCTGAAGGCACTGTCGCCTTCAAGGACTTTATGGGGAAGGTTGTGCTCGTAATGCGAGTCTTTTTCTCCCTTCGCCTCGAAATCTTAGGCGGGCGTTGCGGCTTAGGAGGCAAGGGGGCCCTCTATTCGAGGAAACACCGTCTCCGAGCTACCCGATACACCTCGGGGCATGGGCGAAGGAGCCGAAGCTCCTTTGTTGCTGTCCTCCTTTCGAAGGACAGCTTTAGGAACCCCAGAAGTTGGCCTAGCGACCATCTTCAGGGGTGTTGCCTCCTGTGAGTCTAACGACTCGGTGAAGGCGCGTGGCCGTTTCGCCTTACGGGAAATGGTCACGCTGGGAGAAGTGGGGGAAGCCCTGGTTTTAGCCGGGGCTGGGTATGAACCTTTTTTGCCACCAGCTTTACCAGGGAAGCGCTCGGGTTGGAGAGCCCCCGCAAAAGGGCTCCGAATGGGCGCGGAAACAACCGTGCTCGTTGGCCTGGATGGGCCAGGAGCAGAGGGTGCCTTCCTAACTATTGAGGCATATGACGTCCCAGGCAGAGCCAGGCGCACCAGGACCAAGTCCTTAGCCTCGCGAAATGAGAGTCAGTCCCCGGCCTGAATGGCCAGGATTTCTTTCTCCAGGAGATATGCACCACATTGCTTCGAAAAAGCAGGGTGCGGCTCTCCGCAATTGACACACTTGGCCACACACGATTTGGACTTATCGTGTGCGACCTTGGAGCAATTTACATAGACTTCGGGTGACCCCGACTTTGCACGTCTACATGAGCGATTCGTATGGCCGAAGCGGTGACAGTATTAGCACCGCCGCGGCAGTGGCAAGAATGCCTTCACGCGGTAGCGGTACCAACCGGCAAGCACCGACTCAGGGAGCTTGTCACAGTTAAGCGTGACGAAGAGTGTAGGGGTGGGTCTCGAGGCCCCTCCCTGTTTTCTCATTACACGTTCGACCTTGACCACCCCATGTTCGGCCAGCTCTAGGGTGATGTCCTCAATGGAGTAGTAAACGAGTTCCCTCGCATATACTACTCCTTTCACAAAGTTTATGGTAGAGTGTAGCGTCACACTCACCGGGTTGCCATGAAGTTTTCAAAGAACACTTATCTTTGCCGCTTCGGCGGGATTCGCCGCATTTGCCAGAAAGCTCCCGTTTAAGAAATGGGTCACCTTCGGCTCTCTACCAATTGCACTAGATAATCCTCTCCTCTGATGGATCATGTTGCCCTTAGACAACATGCTGCCATCAATGGAGCGAATAACGAGGAAGCGTTTGAAGCCAGTGGGCTCAAAAACTCCCGGTAACCTCTGAATAAGGGGCCCCGATGTCTTTGAGGCTCCGCCCTGTGCACTCTTGGTCTTTTTCATGGTCGGGAGCTCCGTACCCGGGGGATGGGGCAGAGGGGCCGGATGTGCCGATCTTGGCTTAAACGCTTGCCAAAGTGGCAGCATACCTATCCGTCCCCGTAGCCCTCGCGGATGGAGAGGAGCCCAAAGGCTTTTTTGTCTTTTTAGTCTTTTTTTTCTTTTTTAGAGAGGAGGGCGGGGAATGAACCCGCTTCTTACCTCCGCCGGAAGGAGCCCCCAGGCCAGATGGACCGGCCTCAGCCAGGTCATTCTCCGAAATGGAGAAGGTCCTGGTAGTCGTGTGGGCACCGGTCGGACGAGATCCCTTCCCTCCTTGAACTGCTTCGGAAACCACGGCCGTTTGAGGAGGACCCTGCATAGGGGCGGATTCAGGTTCGGTGCTTAGCACCATGCCCGGATTCACCCCCATGAAAGGCCCTACCGTCTGAGGCTGGGTTTACTTATGGACCATAACTATCTCTACGGGGGCCTCCAGCTGGCCATCACCCCCCCCCCCAATACATCGCAGGTCCCGTTGGCATTATCGTCACTAGTCTTGTGTGGGGAGGCATGTGCCTTGACCCCGGCAAGGTTTAATATTCCTGCCAGCAGGTCTTTTGAGGGAAGCGACCGAAGGGGCCTGGCTTCCCTTTCCCACCGGAGGGGGTTTGCCCTACTGAGCCGCTTTGATGTGGAGCGGCTGGCTGAGAGCTACCTGCTGGCTTTCTTGGCAGTTCCCTTGGAAAGAACAGAGGGGACTGCCGCTGGTAAGAGGGAGGTGCCCGAAAGCACCTCCGGAGAAGAGGGTGAGGGGGAGTCCCCTTCACCCGTAGGCGTAGGAGAGGAGTAAGCCTCCTCTCCGGTTGAAGAGATTTGGAGGGTCCCCTACGCAAGCACAGGGGAGGGTACCTCCATTTTTTTGCTGGAGCTGCCAGAGGGCGGCTCCGTCGCTGTTTCAGGGGAAGTTGGGGGTTGGGGTTTTTTGGTTGTTTTTAATACAAGGGCATGGTGACCCTCTTTTTTATACATGACGCAATAGCTCATCACCTCTTGCAATTGCCCCCACTTCAAGAGGTGCTTACAGGCCTGGCAGAGCCAGGCGCCGCCATTTCGGACCACCCCTCCTGCCTGGTGGCCTGGCAGTCAATCGGCATGGCGGCTCCACCTTAGACACGGCGTAAAAATGGATAGAATGTGAAGAGGAGAGGAAAAGGGTTGTGAGGAAGGTATGGGTGGGGATGAAGCAGGTTGTTAAAAAACCCGATCCCGAACCGGAGCTGAGGGGTTAGGGAACAATGTCCCGTCTCCCCCCAGCCCCGATCCAGGGTGGTTGGCTTGAGAAGAAGGTCAGCATCTACCCTGTGAAATTAGAGGCTGACCAGAGAAAGTTGTGGGAGAGGTTGTGTGAAAAGAGAGGAAACAAGTGTTTTGAAGGAGGGAAGAGTGGCTAAGCTGGGGCTGGACGGGGTGCTGAGTACCGTCAGCACGGCGGCCAGGATGGCAAATCGCCGCGCCCCTTACGGTGTGCAAGTCGTGAGCTACTAGCCAACTAGCTAAGAAGGAAAAACCATTTTGCCAAGACCGTATATAATACTAGGCCTAATAAAGTAATTTAAAAATACACGGTAAAATGGAAAGTCATGTTTCCAGTACCTTAAAGCAATCTTTCTAAAATAAGTGATCCCAAGATTAAAGTAGGCATATTCTTAGGCCCACAGATTCGTCAACTTATAGCTGATGAGGACTTGGAGGCGACAATAGATGAAACTGCGCTAGCGGCCTGGCAAGCTTTCAAATATGTATACAAAATACTTCTGGGGAAAGACTAAGGGGCCCAGTTAGACGCATACGTATAATAGAGAGCCTAATCAAGTGTAAACAAGATCTCGGATGCAGTATGTCACTGAAGATACATTTTTTACATTCTCATCTGTATTTCTTTCCAGAGAATGCAGGAGATGTGATTGATGAACATGGAGAGAGGTTCGATCAAAATATAGCCTCAATGAAAACAGGTATAAGGGAAAATGGAGCCCTCCTATGCTTACTCACTTCCGCTGGAACCTGAAGCATGACATACCTGAGACCTTGTACAAACGAAGAATTAACTACTAAAATGTAGTTAATACATTGTATAATGCTAAAAAATATGCTGTATCATTATATATTCCTGAATTAATTACAATGGACAAATTTAATCTGACTTTGGGAGTGAAATGCATTTATGGTATCGTGGAAATTGGTATAAATTGCATAATTATTAAGTCGGCAATGTACAAGAAAATATTACGTAATGGAAAATTTTTGTGATTAAATTTGAATTCAGCACAATCAACCTCACAATTAAATGCCATGAAATCTATGTTTTTTTGACACTGAAGTTTGTTGTACATTGAGAGTAAGCAAACGCATATACGAACGCAATTGTAATATAAGCCGAAGAAATAGTTTCATTACTCTCTTTAATCCCATCTTATTATAAAACATCAAATAGCGTGGGATCAACCAAACTTTTATATCGTTCAAATGATAATATCGGACGACAGATTGTGAGGTTTTCTCTAATTGATTCACTTACCAGCTTCCATCTATCCCTAGAGAACTTTAACCTTATGTTTTCTCTAAACATAGTAACACTCATGCCCAGTTATCCATCTAGCATAGTTATTTTTTTTTAATTTCCTTCAAAATGTATCACCCTTGTGGTATTAGTTGTTAAATCAAGATATGCAAAACGTACCTATGTTAATTATCTCTTTTAAAACAAAATATGAACCTTTTACTAATTATTTTGCGTTAATAATCACAAAATTGTCTTATTTATTTTAAGTTTAAATCTACTTAAATATAGGCATAAAGTCTAAAATAAAAATGCCCTATTTATTTTTTTACTTGAACTCAGCAACAATTACAGATCACCAACTACTAAATAGAAGTTTTTTGCAATTTTAGTGAAATGATTCTTTGGTTTGTACTTCAGATGATATGCATTAAATTAATGAAGTCTGGCACGAAAGAAATTGAGCCTTGGGAAAATATATCGTTAACGTGGATTAGGTTGGAAAAATACCTCCTAGTTTTGGATGCTTCTGATTTAGTTTCTCTTCTTATTTTAGTTACTCAAAATTTAATTTCTTTAAACTTACCTCTTTCTTACTTTATTATTTCTAAGTAGATAGATGAAACTTGGTGAACAAGGGTTTTCTTGCCATTTACAATTATAGCGATGTGCGTTGTTGCATTTCCTTTCTTCCGGCATAAATTGCGAATCATGAGTCATTGACGTATGACTAAAGAAAAACTATATACGATTAAGTTGCCTGGTTTGAATAATTCAACTAGTTGAGCAAGCACTAGGAGTTGGGCAACAACCACTTATAAGATAAAAAAAGTGTTCAAAGTTGCTTAAATATCATTTACCACTAATGTAAACACCTATTCTTCGAAACGGACTGAGAATATAGTTGTATGTATAAAATGTTTAAGAATATTCAAATGTGTATCTACACTGTACACTAAGGAATATTTTTAACGCCACAGAGAAAAATAAATTTGAATATCAGATATGCAAAAGCTAACAGGAATCTGAAATTTTTTACTGAAAAAATCTATTCCAAAATTTGTGACATAACTAAGCCCCTGTAATTGGTTCCTTATCTATGTCCACTAATATATTCGCAACTTAAAATTTAAGTACTATAACAGAACAGTGAAAAGAGGGATGGAGAGTAATTGTCTCAAAATTTGTCTTCTACACATACATAACATAATCAAATTTTGTTGCAGCGAACGTTAAACCTTTTTCAGATATTCTTTAATCTAACTAGCTAGATTGCGAGGGGGTGGAATATCTCATTTTAATGCCTTTTACTTACTACTTAAGAGAAGGAAGAGAAATGCGTTTTTCTTTACCTTTAAGAAATCCTCTACCTTTATCACACTTTCTGTTTCTTTTTCATTTTTATTCTATTTCTTCTCATGTAAAAAAAAATGATTTCTTTTTCTTTTATGCCACTAAAAAATTCCATATTTTATCCAAATTGTTGCTTCGAAGTATTGCGACATTTTTTCTAACCCGTGTAAAATAATAGTTACTTTTTATCATCGTTAACTCATTTCTACCTAAGATAAACTAATATTTTTTAAAACTAATTATATCTGCCTTAATATACATATATTTAATTTGCCTTTTATTCATAAATTAAAATAATTTAGATATTCCTTTCTTCCTTAAATTTCCTATTATCGCCAAAATATCCTCTATCCCTTTAGGATTTTAGCATTTGGAATTTTCTAGCCATTTTTCTACTATTTACCTCAGTTATTCGTAACTTAATAAGATTGAACTAAAGCTAAGGAACAGTGTAAGAAAGGTGTTTAACAAAGAGAAGCAGACAGATGACAAAAATATCAGAGTGAAGATGGACAAACGTTTTATATTCATCATCGATCAAAACAAAAAAAGACTGGATATTTTCTTGCCATAGTTAGTCATTTCACAACTTGCGGTAAATTTGGTTCAGAGAGTGAAAATTTAATATATTTTAGTGGATGAGAGATGGGGTATTTGATTTATATTTACTTAGAAATAAACTAAATAAATTATTTCTGATTAAATAAATTAAATTTAGTGAAATATTTGCGTTATTGCGGTATTTCAAGCAATATTGGCGAAACATTTTGAAACGGGTTTGTTCTAAAAGAGGTTTGCCAAATTAAACCTACAGATTTCAATTCTCGAGCTCAATTAACTTCATACATTAATTTAATTTTTAATCATTGATATCAAAAATATTTCTTGTCCTATAATTCATTTTCAGCCATTAAAGTGTTATGAAAAATATTATTACTTGTAACACAGCATAGCTAAACATAGTGGTAGTCATTAAAAAGTATTTGTGTATTTATAAAACATAAATAATGATTTTATAGTTAATTTAGTTGTGTTCAAATTATTTTGAAATATATGACTAATTTGAGACAGCGTCGTTTAAATTTTTCTCCTTGATGAGATTCACTCTCAATGAATGCGTATCGTTCCATAACATAGTTACAGAGTAATTTTTTTTAATTCTGTTCGTTCCTAGTTTTAAGATGTTATATTGAAATCCCCTTATCCAACTTTATCAAATGCTTTTGGCAATATTAACCCTAGGCTTCTCTTATTTTTTGCGCTAGCGATTTCCTCAGTGACGGATGTGATGGCCATTTCTGCACTTTTTCTCTTTCTGAATACTAATTTGTACTTTTTTAGGAGTTCATTTGCCTTCAGGTGATATCAGCTGTTAGTTAATTATTTTCTCAATTACATTTCCGATGCCGTCAAGTAGAGAGGTAGCTCTCATAATGAATTGGTGGCTTCTCTGGTTTGAGTATAAAAATAATCTTCGCGACCTTTAGTTTATTTGGGAAGTACCCTGTTGTAATATAAACATTTAATACCATTGTTATTCTCTTTAATATGCTGTTGATTGCCTACTCGTAATTCACCTTGCTAGTCCTGATTTTCCTCGTGCTTTCTTTTGAAAGAGCTATATTATTATCTTCCCTTCTTGTTTAGTGATCTTTACGTACATAACAACGAAGATGTCTCTCTAGGCAGTGGTGAATTAGTGAAGATGCTTCAAAATCGATGTCA
Source organism: Ceratothoa steindachneri (assembly GCA_963969495.1). NCBI lineage: Eukaryota > Metazoa > Arthropoda > Malacostraca > Isopoda > Cymothoidae > Ceratothoa > Ceratothoa steindachneri. The sequence continues at coordinate 86,325,392 of OZ018320.1, forward strand.
AATTTTTCATTTTCCTCTACGCGTATGTCGCAAATCCACTTCCAATGTTCACTAATTTTCAATTCAATTATATCTTCAGCTTCTATATTGTTTCCTTGGTTGTCTTTTATTCAGAGTTTTTCTCGTTCCTGCTTTACCTTCAATTGTATTCACTTTTCTCAAAAGTTTCCTTATAAGTGCATCATTTTCATCCTTGTATTGTTTCGTTCCAATGGTTACTTTGCTTTTCTGTTATTTTGGTATTTTTTTCTCGTTTATTTCTTCTCATTTATGAGTGTAGCCCCCAGTTTGAGTCGGTTCTTCTTATTTTTTCCAATATTTCACCTAATCTTATGTTCTTTTGATCCACTTTGGGTGTTAGGTATAGTTCGTTATCGCCTTGTAGCCGTCTTTGGGTATTGCTTTTTTCATTGAGCTCTGTATTTTCAAATATTCTATCTTTATTTCATATACCGTTTCTCTTTCCAGTAGTTCTGACATTTAAGTATTTAGTTCTCTTCTGTATCTCTCCCAATCCGATATTTAGTATGCTTTCTTACCCTCTCGGAGATCTGTACTTGTCTCTGTTTGACTGTGAGGAGAGTCGCTCTGTGATTTGTTCACGGTTTATCTTCCGGTTGCATGTAATAGTCAGATTTTTGAGGCAGTGCTCCCTGTTAGGTAAGTTGGATAATCAGGTCTTAGCCTCCTGAGGAAAGTGCTTCCAGGTGTATTCTTAATTTACTTTTATTTCTGTATCCGTTTGCTGCCAATAGGCATTAATATCTGCCATGAATATCACCTGTTTTTTCACTAAAGTTGTTTGTAAATTTGTTAATCGGAAAATGATTTCTTATTCGAGTTTGATAATCTGTAGCTATTAGGATTTTAATATCTCCATTTTTATTTCTAGAGTGATGTATGACTCCTAGTTCTTTGCGAGTTCTATAGCTCATGCCCTTTTTGATCGTAAGAGAAGCTCTGTCATGATGATTCCAGCATGCTTTAAGGCTAGGAGGTGCTAGTTCCACTTCTTTACCTCATTTTTGTTAAGGTTGAATCTGTGATCAGAAAATATTTCCATAAACCTGATTCACCTCTCTCTATCTGTTGGAATTTTTTGTAAGACGTTTAACTTTGTAATTCATTTCTGAATTACATTCTTTTCCTTTTATGCATTTTTCTTGTGACTCCCTTGTGTTCCTCCTACGAAAATATCGAACTCTCAAAGAGATCGGAATCACTTGCTTACCTTGCCGTCGCTTGTTTGTTTTCCAGTGTATTTTCTTTTTGGTTTGCTTTTAACGTCTGCATGTTAAGAATGTCCGAAGAATCGATTTGATGCAGAATGTTTATTGATTCTAACTCATTTGATTTCAGTAAAGAGTGCATCAAGTCTGCATAGGTTCTGGCTTTAGAGCATTATCTCTGTGTGCATTTATTACGTATGTATATATCTTTGTATACATGTCTACCGTTATATTTGGTAGCATTGTCTTTCCTAGCATTTTTCTCCTTGTTGCATCTACCTACGAGTGTTTAATCTAATCGTCTTCTTCTCATGTTTCTCTTTTTCTTTCCCTTTAAAAACTTTTTTCATTTTTGAGCAGAGCATGGCAATTGTCCTGTGGTTTCCCTCGCAGTTTATGCACTTATTTACTGTGATCGTTCAATTTCTGAACGTGTTCACTTCGGTGACACATTGTAAACAATTTATTAACCCTTTTGGGCGGAGTTCAATGAGATGTGTTCTTCAATTTCGTGGCAAGTGAAGTAGATATGTATGTTGCCAAGTAAATCTCTCCGTATGTTCGTGGAGGGAATCAGCATGCTGAATGCCAATAGTCATTTTTCTTGTGTTTTCGATGCCATATTCAGGTTCTCACATACAACTTTAAATACATGTGTAATCTTAAATCTTGAACATGTGAAATCTTGTACTTTAAGCTATCTTTTGAGTTCCATTCAGTTTTGTCTGATCTCTTTGCATAAGTGAGCTCCTACCAATGCTTCCACCTATTGGAACAAAAAGCTCCTTCTTCTTCGATCTGATCTGCAGGAGAGTTTTTGCTTCTAGCTCTAACTTCCTCAGTGTTATGCTGTGGGCCGTCAATATTAGTTGTTTACCATCCTTTTCTTGGAGGGGAGGAGAGATGACCGTGAATCTATTTGTAGTCTTAATACCCTTAATTGGCGGTATTTTAAGTCAGAGAAGAACGTTTGGTAAACTTGGTGAGTAGGTCTGTTTCTTCCATTTGGTATACATCAAAGGGGTAGTAACTTTATTTCATCTGGTTGGGAGGGGGGAGCATCTTTATTTTTCCAGTTTTCTAGAGTGCCAACTTCGTGTGGGGCTCCTAGTTAGTGAAGTTTGAAAGGGAAATGACTAATCAGCTTCTGAAAGGAGAGGGCCCTAATATATATCGTATTACTATCTTTCTTTCTTTCCATTTTAGTACTCTTCTGGTTCACTCTACCTAGTTACACCTAGCCTTTTCATTTTACAGTTGCTTTTGTCTCGTAGCCGATAACGGGGAATCCTTTTTCTGGCCTCATAATGGGCTTTGCTGCAGTCACTCACTATACCTTAGTACTAACTACAATTCAGTCTTTGCGTGTAACCAAGTTATGTAGTGCAAGTTTGATAGGAGTTGTATGTTAACAGAAAATATAAGAGAAAGGTAGGAATAAGCAGCCCCTCATTAGGGAGCTACATCGCACAAAGAGAACAGAAGGAATATCCAATCAACCCGGTAAGCGAATATACCTCTTCAAAATTTTTTATTTGCTTCCGCCTTTTGTCTAGAAAAGTGTCTTTCGTGAAAAATTGCATTTTTTGCATGACATTTAATAGTCCTTACCTACTTTCCAGTAAGTAGATTTACCAGAACTTTTAGTGCCTATAAAAAATGACTGAGTTCTTGGATAATATTGCTAATTCAGATTCAGCTATTTTAAAAAACAACTACACAATATGAGTGACTCAATCATACATCACTTAGCTTTTCTCTTTGAGCATATTATCTATTAAAACTAATCATCAAACATCACATTTCTTTACTATTTATTTAGACTTTTGAGAGATAACCCATTTTACTATAAACAGTCACTTGGTTATGAACTTCAGGCGACAATGAAGTCGCGTGAAGACATACAATTATGTTATACTAAACATTAAATTTATTTGACTCTTCTTTATTACTGACATATCAAATATTATCTTTTCTTGACTCTTCTTTGTTGATGTGGTACCAAGATTAAACTTTTCTTGACTTTTCTTGTTGATATCTTAGTACACATAAAATTTTCTTGACCTTTCTTCGTTAATAGAAGATTAAACATTAACTTTTGTTAACTCCTCTTTGTTGATATCATCCCAAACATTACTTTCATTGACTCATCTTTCCTGACTTCTCGTGAGAATTCAACACGACCCCAAATTCACGGCGATGTTGATTGATTTTCCCAGGCCACCAAGTGTTCATTCTGCCTAAAATACTTCTTTACTATCGATTGACAGAGTCGACAGATTGATTATCTTGACTTAATTTCATTAATTCAGAGAGTAAGGATTGCCCAACATTTACTTCATATGTTTGAGATTAAAAATATATAGTCAAGTAGTAAACAACGTCTGCCAAGCTGCTTATTTTTAATTTATTTTAAATTTTTCTATAATTCGAAAAAGAAACGTAAACTAACATTAAAATATTCCTGTCATATATAAATAACACGATATTAAGGTTCATTCATATAGATTTTAAGAAGGACACTATACTCCTGCTAGCGAAACATACTTGTCTCGTTTCTATGTAGTAAACTTCATGGAATCAAAGTTTAATCATCCATTCATATCTAAGTAAAACACATATTACCCAATGCATAATTAAATTAAGTATAAAAACATATCGAAGTATCATCGAGTTCCGAAGCCAGCGGCCCATATTTGGGTTTGTTTTCCTCATACGAGACCCACCAAAAACTCTATAGGCGTTATTCCTGTTTTATTAATAGTTGTTCAATTTCCAAGACAAGTTTTATAAAGGCCAAAAAAATTGCTTTAATTATGCGGAACACATATTCTACAAATATGAATGCAAATGAAGCTATATATATCAAATGAAAAGTTGATTAAAACAGTGAGAAAATAAGACGAAAGCAATATTTGAAAGCAGTCTTGCGATTCTTGATCCAATCACTTTTCGACCCTTGGCCAATTCTTGCTCCAAAAATAATTGAGTAATAAAAAAAAATATCAGCTTCCAGAATTTAAATCTCGCTGAGTATGCAAAACTACAATGTAATAATGTTTAAAAACAAATTAATGGACTATTGTTGCTCCATTTAATTTTAAAATATCTAACTTATAATGCGAAACAAGAGTGGAAAAAGGAATGAGATGAAGGAATGATAAGATTAGACAGTTAAAAAAAGCGAGGAGAGAGATAGAATTCCTTATGAAATGTCAACTATTCTCATGGCGTCCGCAATTGGTAAATAATCGATTGCTAAAAATTTTCCGCCATGATGGTCTTAGAGTAAGTAAAATACAGTTTTGGTCTATGGTTGACAGCAAAACATCCGGCGTAAAGTTTGCTTTTCTTGGTCAGATGATGGAATCAAGGCAAGAAAAAAAAGCTTTCACCTTGTCATCATCTAGTTGGGAGAAAGCATATTAGAGATTGAAACAACAGGAAATAGAGGGAATTAGAAGTGAGAGGAGTGCGCACGAGAAACATATAAAGAGCAAAACTGTGTATGAAAGTTCAGTGATAGAAGTAAGTGGGAGAGAACTGTTACTTACATCCTAAATCTGACTTTAGCTGAAATTTGTTTGAAGTTACATATTATGTATTTGCTGGTTTGTTAAAAAGTTTGTTAAGAGACTTGTTCTTTTAAGGATGAAGGTTGTAATGTTAATATACAAGGAGGTATTCTCACCCGAAGAAGATAAATTCATCTGGGCTCGAGTGATACATTTTTAAGATAAAATAAGACACAAAAAGAAGTGAATTAAGGAAACTTTAGGTGACAAGTTCTGAAATATCGAACCTCTTCAAAGAGGTTGTAAAACCTCAATAGTCATAAAACTAGGATCGGTCACCAAACTTCACCATGAAGGACAAAGGTGAATCCAGCTCTCAGTGTTACTGTCGAATTTCGGATACATATATTATATCCTTTCTCCTGTTTATGGAGGATGTAAGTGAATCAAGAAAGAATATTGAAAGACTTGAGCTGCATCGAATGTGGTGAGTTGCCGGATGAAGCCTAAATTCAAGTCGCTTTCTTGGTGGGTTCCATACGGTCTAGTTATGCATGGTTAGGATTTCCTTTAAACTGTAGGTCCCGACCTAGCAATAAACAACATCTTAAATGAGTTCAGTTCAGTGCTCTACCCTCACCCAAACTTTTTTTTAATCTGATGCTCAATATTCTAACAGGCAGGATAAAAATACTGCACGAGGGAAAGTGAAAGATTTGAGAGCAATTAAGATTTTAAGATAGATATGGGGTGTCATAGAGACGGATCAGATAAATTATGAAATTATAAGCTCAGTTCAGGAAATACACCAGATATTTTGATGAAATTGTAAGGGAAGAGAAGTATATTGTGAATGTTGATTGACTCTAATATTTAGTACTTTTAACTCGAAAATTTATTTACTCTATTACGAGGCAAACAATCAGATTTTATCATCATTTACTGAAACTAGTGTATAGCGGATTTGCACTGTAAACAAAGGACGTCCGTAATAATTAAGGTAGAATTACTTTTATTCTTCATACATAAATAATAGTAATTTAAATTTATTAATAGATATTTTCAAAGGAAACTAAGCATATAAAACTCAAAATCCTTTCTGAATAAAGGAAGAAATCGCGAACAAAAAAGTGGCATCATGAACGGGTTGTATATCGTTTGGGAAATAGTTAGAGGGAGAGCGAACTATTTTATTTTTAGACGCCGAGCAACCAGGAAACCCCTTTTTCTCCCTTGAACAGGTCATTTCTTTCGCGTCAGTAGAGTATAAAAATCAAATACACCATCGTAGTGTAGGGGGAAGAGAAATATGTTGTCTGTACGAAAAAGGAGCGAGGGAAGAACATTACTGCTGTGATTCGTTGTGAGTGAGGTGATGAAAATGTCAGAAGATGTATCCGCTTATGCACAGAAGTAAAACATTCCCTATCCTCTGTCGACTGCCACCTGCGAGCATAGAAATGTTCGTCTGTCAACTTTCGCAGCGTTCAAACCCAGGAACAACTAAAGTTCAGATTGTTTCGTTTTCAACAAAGTTAAAAGAAGAGTGAGCAGAGAGGATTGGGAAATTTAATATAACCTAATTTAATCTTATTCTTCGCTTACTTATTGTCACATTCATTGAGTATGATAGTCGTTTATTAGTATAATGCAGAGATTTAAGTTTATTTTATTATTTAAAGCCACTTCTGAAGAAAATGTGTTTCTTATTAAAATTCAGTGTTGGTATTGGTTAAATCCACTAAAAGCATGTATATTTGCAGTTTTAACAGTGTGTTGTATACTTTTGCAGCCCACTCTAAATTTGCTCTCTGCTATATCTTTTGAGATTTCCCCTCTTTTAGACGTCTGTTCATCATTTTATTCCGAAAGAAAAGGAAAGGCTCAGTTAGGTTGTCATCATTCTCCGTTCTTAACCAATCAATCAGTTACCTTTTATGATTTCTTCGATTATGCATCTTTCGCCTTATTTAACATTTCGTTCACATTTTCAAATTTTTCTCTAAAGAATTTTATAGTGGCACCATCAATGTTAATTATTTAATATAATATCAAAAAGGGCAATACAATTATCCATGATTACTAAGCGGGGAATTTGTATGCCCAATTTGCTGCACAAATTCATGAATATTTAAAAAAGTTAAGGGAAGTAGAGCTTTACCCATATTTTGAATTCATACTCACTAACATTCCATGCTCTTCTTGATATTTCCTTTCGAAGTAATAAAAGAATTGTTTTTCAGTTGGAGCGCACTCCATCTTTTTATCTTTCGAGCTCAGATTCTTCACATTTTGCGAATTAGGGGATCTATGGACAAAAGAATGACTGGGAAAGTCGGATGCCGCAAGAATGTTTTAAGAGAAGTTGGACGGGGTTCGTTTATGAAAGTCGGGTATTCTTCACATGGAAGAATTATTGGCGTCGTTTTTGGAGCTAGCGCGTAGGTAGGGTTGTGGAATAGAAAGGTTGGGGGTAGGTATTCTTGCTTCTCTTGCCACAATGGATCTGTGTATGTTTTCAAGTAGGGATACGATCCAATTTGAATTTTGATCTTTCTAATGATTTAAAGGGGATTGAAAGTCTCTTTATTTGATAAATTATATTTTTATAGCATATCTTATTCATTAAAGATTCAATATAAGATTAAATATAAATCTTTATTTAATTAGTTCAATGGTTAATGTACAATTTTTCTTCCTTATTTAAAAGAAAATTAATGAGTGTTGTGGTAAAACTACTCTATATCATACACTACTCCTATATTATGTGGGGGTGCATTAATCACCTACTGCAACGCGAACCGTTGAAGGACTGTTCGCAGGGATTAACGACCGACTTGGAGGTCACACTTGAGGCGTTGGGTTTCAAATCCTTAATAATCAAACAAAGCATAAATGATTGGCGAGATTTACTTGAATAGGCAGAGGTATCGATCAAGGTTAGTTAAATATGAATAAACAAAAATTTTATTTTATTTACCAAGATCAAAATAAGAATAATAATAATAGGCAAAGGGGAATTATTTAAATTGAAAGAGTCTCTTGATAATTATTATGAGGAGGGATTCTCAAATGAAATTAAATGATTAATGTGACTAGGCTCAGATTAAAAGGGGGGGACTTGACAATACTAATAATAGAGGGAGTTTCGGTCTTACGGGTCGATGACTTGGAGGAGGGTCCTTCTTACGATGAGGCGAGTTGGGAACGATCCAATGCGGCAAGTGGGGCAGGTTCTGAATGAGGAAAGGGGAGCACGATCCGAACCAACTTTCCGATGAAGATAGCCAAACTTCAAAGATGACGTTCGACTGGGAATATGGAAATTCTCGTAATTCCACTGAAAGAGGAATCTTCTTTTCCTCAAAGGTAATCAATGGAGATTTTCTTCGGTTCGATTAAACGAAGGGAGACAGTTGCGCAAGTTCAAAGGCGTGCCGTTCACAAAAGCTACCAATTGACTTGGATAGAATCACAGCTGAAGAAGTCTGCTGTCTGATCAACGCTTACGGAACGAGCCAATAAAGACGGCCGTGAGATGCGGGCACGAATCGTCGAACTACAGAATACCCCGAGTATTTGTATGCCATATTGTGAAGGGAAGGTGGGAGTTTGTAAAATAGAGTCACAAGTTCCAGACATCTTAATCCGAAAAAGAAGTCGATTAATCATTTTGCAGCAAGGGGCGAGACAGTCCTGCTCTTTCACACCTCGTCACCGGAGGGGTTGGGGAAGGCTTGGGACGGGTTCGCAGGATTGAGAAATATTTTCCCAACCTGCTCAGGAAGTGACGTCGTCCATGGGGCCATACCATAGCACTTGGACTGCTATCAATTGACGGGGGGAGGGCTGGTCAGAGGTTGTTCTTTTACACCCCTCCCTGGCATACGATGAAACTTTTCTGAGAGAGAGGGAATAACAAGGGACATCGCAGATTTGGATAGGGGGAATTATTTTTGAGGCAACAGCCCGATAAAAAATAAACGGTGGGTTTGACCCGTATTCGACAGGCTTACAAAAAGGCTATGATATTGATCTGAGCAAAACCTACTATAAATTGGTACACAAAACACATTACATTTAAATTAAGGAACAAAATTAGAACTTTGACTAAAAGGTTGGAGGAACATCAACAAAAAATTATATTAAATAAGTATGTACAGTGACCAGAGATATATTTACAGAGTAAAAATAAAATAAAAATAATATATATTTACATGACGGGTTTACAAGCGATCCATAATTTCGTGGATTAGCCATCATTGTAGGCTAATGGATTCCGGCTAAGATTATCAGCTAGACAATTTTCGGTACCAGGTATATACCAAACTTTGAACTGATATTGTTGGAGTATCAAAAGCCTTTGCATTATACGTGCATTCTCTCTCTTAGTATTTCGGAGGTACGACAAAGGACGATGGTCAGTCTCGACAATAAACTCTTTCCCTATTAAATACATGCTAAACTTGGTAATACTCCATACTATAGCTAAATATTCCCGTTCTATAACAGAGTTACGTTCACGTGGCAGTAGCTTTCGGCTTGCGTAATCCACTGGGCTGCTTTCACCTTCGTCGTAGTATTGAAGCAGCACGCATCCAATTCCTTCATCACTCTTATCCGTCCGGATGCCGAAGGGTTTAGAACGATTAGGGAGCCTCAAAATGGGGGCAGACGCTAGCGTGTCCTTGATCACCTAGATTCTAGCAGTAGCTTCAGGATTCCATGAAAGTGGATTGGGGGATCTCTTCTGAAGGAGGGCATTTAAAGGGGCGGAAATAGACGTGAAGTTAGAGATAAATCTACGGTTAAAGAAGGCCGATCCCATGTATGACCTCAGCTGTTTCTTCGTGCGGGGAAGGGACATCTCGTCAATGGCTCTGACGTTTTCTTCTTGGAAGCCTATATGATTTTCGAGTGAACAGGCTCTTGATTAGTAGGGACCATATTATGCTCAAATTGATTGAAGCAACCGGGGGTCTCGGAGATGAAATGTTCAAATCCATCTTGCAATTGCTGCAGCTGACTCTTTTGAAGGGGCGCTAGCCTAGGGAAGACATTCAGCACTGGAGATGATGATTCCGGGGTTGTAGGTAAAGATGGGATAGGGTAATCACCATCTATTTCAAAGCATACTACTCCTACTACATTGAGGGGGTCAGCGGGATACATCGCTTCCAAAGGGGACTCTTCATCAAGAACCACAATATTGTTGATACACGCATGGCGGTAATAATTTTTTGACATATTGTTGTGAAAAACCTTATCTCCTGAGGCAGTTCGAATCAGGTAATCCACTGGTCCTTTTACATATAGAACGGAAAAAGGGCCCTTCCACTGGCTCATGAGTTTGTTACTCTCCGTAGGAAGTAGCAACATCACATCCTCTCCAAGCTTAAATCTTCTCTCTTTCTCCTTTAAATCGAAATGAGTTCGATACTTCTTCAAATTTACCTCAGCATTTTGACACGCTATGTCCTCACATATCTCAAGGCTCTTTCGGAGGTCTAGGAGATACGAATAAGAGGATTGGATTTTGTAATCCAGACGGGGATTGGTGAAAGGTTCCTTTAAAATAGCAAGGGGGCCTCGTAAATTACGGCCATACAATAATTCGAAATGGGCAAATCCTAGGGTCCTATGGGGAATTTCAGGACACGCAAACAGTGCTACGGATAAAAAGCGGAGCTATTCTCGGGGTTGATCAATACACAATTTTCTGAGAATGGCTTTCAATGTGCCATTTAGCTTTTCTCAAACTCCGTTTACGGCTTGTTGGGGGAGGGGGGGTAGTAAACAGATTTGCCATGAGGAGCTTTCCGACATACTCCAGAAGGTCGGAGGTAAATTGACTTCCTCGATCCGACAATATCTCTAGGAATTCCTTTCAGAGAAAAAATGGAAAGGATGGCTTTGGCGCACGAAACGCTATCTATGCGCTTAAGGGGAACTGCCTCAGGAAAACGGGTAGCGAACTCTACGAGGGTGAGGACGTAACTGTGTACTTCCCTAGACGGAGGATGAATGGGGCCAATAAGATTAATGACCACACGAGAAAATGTTCCGAGATGATCGGGCTTTTCTGATGGGGGCTGGTTTGACGCGCCCTTTTGCATGTCCTTTGGCAGGCATGACATGATTTGCAGTACTATGCAATTTCTTTGGCCGCATCCGGCGAATAAAGATACCTTAAAACCCTCTGAGAGGTTTTATTATGACAAAATTGACCGGAGAATACACGATCGTGAGAAATTTGGAGGACTTGGGGGACGTGAGAGCGGGGAACACACAAGGTGCGTGTTTCAGGTTCGGTTCCGTCGAAATACTTACGATGTAACAGCTCATCCTTGACAAGGTATGAGATGCTTTTGCACCACGGGAAAACTCTTGCTACGGATTCATGGCTTTCTCCTAAAGGGGGATAGGAGTTGCGCACCCCTTCTGGGCGAGGGAAAAATCCTCGTTCCGGAGTGACTCGATCTACGGATCGACGGGGTTTTCTAAAGGAATGGGTTCCATCGAAGCCTGGCGGCCTGGGCACGGATTAACACGGGTTGTGCCACTGGTTTACTTGTAAGCTGGGCGCTCTGTCCAATCAGTTCTGAGCAAAGCTCGATGTGGCATTTTACAATAGGGAAACGATTCGCTCGGCCGAGGTATTCATGAAGCACAGCGAACTTTTAATGGTCAGGACCGACTGAGAGAATCAAATTCTCAGATACCACGATGCATCTGCAGCCAGTGTCACGTACAATAGTGGACACATGGTATCCATTCTCGGCTTCATTTTCAAATTTTAAACCACCGGGGTAGCTCTTATTAAAGACCAAATTTACTTGTTAACCGGAGTTGTTGGTCGACGAGAGAGACATAGTGGTATCTTGAAATGACGGAGGAGGAGCCGAGGTGGCACTAACTTGGTGTACCTAAGAGGAGGACACGCTTCTAAATTTAGAATTTTGAAGGCAGTTCGTGCGTACATGTCATTCTATTCCGCACGAAAAACAGATTATCTGCTTTCTGGGGAATAACAACGCGAGGAGAGTGGAAATTATGGGCTTAATGTCTCTTGGTTCCGGAGGAATTAAGCCATAATCAATTGGAGTCAAAGTCAATTAACTCCCAGACCGAAACACCACAGTCCACCTCAGTAAGACTACCCCTGGGTTCCGAGGGGCCTTGTACATTCAAGAATATAGGGATATTTCTTGTAGGAGGCCTGGAGTTATTAATCTTAAACTTGGGAGGAGACGGGAGAGGATTCTTATTAACCTTGGGATACAAGTTATCGCTACTTGGCTAAACACTAACATCTTCTAGGCATTCCTTGAACGTAGATCAGCGCTTGTTTTGAATGATGACACGAATTTCGAGGGTCGGGGAAGCTTAAAATTGATCTTTTAGGACGAAGTCTAGAAGGGACTCGTACTATTGGGAGACTTTACACGCATCTAACCAAAATTGTAGGTGTTTCTGGAGGGTATACCCAAAATGGCGAAAGGTCTGACCGGGGCGGATTATTCGTGACGGAAACGAGTACGATAGAAGTCTAGGGTAAAATTTACGACAGGTAAGATTTCAGTCTTGAGGGTAGAGTAGTCCATAGTTGACTCTGAGAGAATGGAAATGAATATGTCTTTCAACTGTGAGTTTAGGAAGGGGAGCAATTTATCGACACTATCTACCTCGATGTTCCAATTGTTGATTTCAAAAATCTTCTCGAAATACGTAAGGTATGATCCAAAATCTTCTCCTTCTTTGAAGACAGGTAATCTTACTGAGGTGGACTGTCGTGTTTCGGTCCGGGAGTTAATTGACTTTGACTCCAATTGATTACGGCTTAATTCCAGTTCATGCAGCCTTATTCTCTCACGTTTTTCCATTTCTACTCTTCAGCTTCTCTTAGTTCTTTTTCATGCGCTCTTGGATTTGTTCCTTTTCTCTTAGTTTTTGTCCTGCGCTCTTCTCTCTTCTCTTTAATTTCTCTCTTTTGCTTGAATATAAGTTAATAATTCTCGGCCCGATAGGTCCATGACTCTCCTTGACTCTTGAAACAGTCAAACGAAAAAGACATCTTGTTGGCTTACTAGGGAAACGTAACCCGCGAACGGGGTTATTGACGTAATTAAATCACTCGGGAATATATGTGAAGCCTAACTTTTCTCCAAAATAAATATTCAGAAATTATCACACTGAAAGAATACTAAAAATCTTCTTACCCGGATAGGACGGCTTAATATTTCTAATCCTGTTGAAGATTAACTCAAATATTCAGGTAAATGGTATACAAAAAGACACAGAATGGGTTCTAACTAATAGTCCAAATTTTAAATAGTTAAGAGATTAAAATTACACTGACCTATAACTAACATGAACGTACTTCGGCCAAAAATAGAAAAATAAAGAAACTTAAAAAATGAGATGGAACTACTAAAACTCAAAGTGGATGCAAATCAAATAAATTGATTACTATGTAATGGACCTCACACACATGACACCAGTTTTTATATAATATAGAAGTAATATATATAATATATGTCAAGGTACAACCACTCTATACAATACACTTGTTCTATATTATGCGGGGGGTGACTTAATCACCTACTGCAACGCGAACCGTTGAAGGACTGTTCGTAGGGATTAATGACCGACTCGGAGGTCACATTTGAGGCGTTAGGTTTCAAATCCTTAAGAATCAGACAGAGTGCATAAATGGTTGGCGAGATTTACTTGAATAGGTCGAAAGTATCCTTCAAGTTTAGTTAAAGATGAAACAAAAAATATAATTTCATTTACAAAGATCAAAATAAGAATAATAATATGAAAAGGGGAATTATTTAAATTGAAATAATCTCTTGATGATTATTATGAGGAGGGATTCTCAGAATAAGATTAATTGATTAATTTAACTAGGCTCAGATCAATCGGGGGAAATTGAGAATACTAATAATTGAGGGGGTTTAGGCATATGATTCGATGACTTGGAGGAGGGTACTTCTTGCGTTGAGGCGAGTGGGGAACGATCCGATCAGGCAAGTTGGGTACCATCCGAATGAGACAGATGGGGCAGGAGCCGAACCAACCTTCCAATGAAGATTGCTAAACTTCAAAGATGACGTTTGCCTGGAAATGTGGGAATTCTCGTAATTCTACTGAAAGAGGAATCTTCTTTCACTCACAGGTAATCGATGGATAATTTCTTCGGTTCAATTAAACGAAAGGAGACTGTTGCGCAAGTTAAAAGGCTTACCGACACAGAAGCTACCAATTAACTTGGGTAGAATTACGACTGAAAAGTATGCTGTCTGACCACTCTCACGGGACGAGACAATAAGTACAGTCTTGAGGTGCTGGCTGGACTCCTCGAAATAGAGAATAGCCTTAGTATTTGTATGTTCGATTCTGAAGGTGAAGGGGGGAGTTTGGAGAAAGGAGTCACAAGCTCCAGACATCTTAATCCGGAGGCGGAGTTGATTCATCATTTAGCAGCACGGGGCCAGACAGCTCGGCTCTTTCATACCTCTTCACGAGCGGAGAGGGTTGGGCTTGGGACGAGTTCGCAGGATTTGGAAGTATTTTTCCAAGGAGCTCAGGAGTTGAAAATTCGAGAATGTTTGAACAGGAAGTCACGTGGTCTCCGATAAATGTGTGTGGGGGGGGGAGGGGGGGATCAGAGGTTGTTCTTTAACAATGAGTTATCAATGTTTAGAACTTTTCTATTGTCTCTTCCTTTTAAATTAAAGAGCTAACATTAACTTGAGAGAGATTTGCGCCTTATCGGACTAGCAGCCAAATGATAGGCTGAGGCGATGCATAATAATGCCAACGAGTATAATTTAAAATATGTATATAATAAAAAGCTCAAAGCAAAAAGTAAGCATTACGAAACCCCAAAATGCACTTATCTGCAAAACCATGAAGAAAACCAATGGAATCTACAGTATCAAAGTCAGCCAAAGATCGTAAACATATATATATATATATTAGAAGGAGGGGCGACTATGATCACTAATATGAGAAAATGGGCTAATTATATTTAGGACAGATGATTCAGTGATATATCAAACCTTGAATCCAGACTGGGAGATTACAACTATTTTGCAGGAAGATTAATTAATTACATGGAACCGGAATGACAAAATCCTTTCAATGGTTTTAGGAACAAATGAGTGTTGAAAGTTTGGGTAGTACCTTTCTGCGACATTTGGGTTTAGGCTTGGTTTATTATGCATTGTTTGAACAAAAGCTTCTTGATATCAGTGGTAACACAAATGTGAACAGAGATGCAATGATGATAAAGATTTGGAGAATAAGATTCAAGAGAAGTAATATTAATTGATTTGCATAGCATAGGCACTGATACTTAATGAGAAACAAAAGCTTTGAGTGAGAAAGAACGACCTTGAAAGTATTGGACTAATTTCAGAGCATACCTTTTCACAGTCCTTTTCGAAAAAATGAGAGAGGGCGACACGTTCAAAAAGACAAAAATCATTAAGACAATATTTTTACTTAGGGGCTGACTCTTTTTCGTGTTTAGTTTATGGTGCGAAAATAAGCCTGTACTTGTGATCTAAAAGGTTTTTTTTTCATTCATAAAAAACAACTGGTAGTTTGTACACAGAAAATAGGGAGGATTAGTCGTTTGTAGAGACAAAAGTGGGGAGAACGACATGGGGATGTTATGGAAAGTTACCATGTGGCATGGAAAAAGAGTAGAGTGAAGTCCGCTTCATATCTGAAATATCTTACAGGAGAAAAGGTCAAGAATTCGGGTTTATACATCGATAGGGTAAGCAGGTGAATCTGAGGTGAGAGAAGGGAAGAGAGAAGAGCCATTAAATTGAAAAGTGTGAGAAGAGTTTTTTCCCTCAGTATAAATACGCTGGGTGTGCTCTTTACTGTCAGATAAAAGAAGCGAAATTCAGGATTAAGTAGCAAGGATCTAGGATAACAAATGGGAATGATTTGTTGAGATTAGGCGGTATAGAAGTATTAAGGGTGTTTCAAGGCAGAATGAGAGTAAACGGTAAAGAGAGTTGTTCGTAATATTTGGGGTCACTTTTAGGAATGGTGACATCTGAAGATAGAAGGAAGTAGACAAGTTGCAAGGTCATTAGTTTCTGGTTTATAGAAAACAACCGACGATGGCGATAATTAGGAGCAGATGTCGTACAAAGGGTGGCCGAAAAGAAGAGTGATACATCTTGCCAGAAACTGGTTAGAAATGCCTTATATTATATTTAGCCAAAACTATAGTACAGGGTGAGGAAGAGCAACTTACTTATTTAGAAATTCAATTAAAACAAAAGTAATGCAGATATATATTTAATTCTTTGAACAACATCAAAGACAATATTTAAATGTTATGTTTTCTCAGTTTTAAAGATGATATCAGGCAGATGTCGTCCATTATTCTTAATACACTGCATTAATCGAACTCGGAAGTTTCGTTCAACTCTTTCCAGCATATCAACGGGTATGTTGGCGATAGCTTGACGAATGTTGTTCTTCAGGTGAGTCAGGGTCCTAGGACGATCGTTGTAAACAAGTGATTTTAGATAGCCCCATAAAAAATAGTCCCAGGGTGCTAAATCAGGCGACCGTGCTGGCCACTGCAGATCTTATCCCAAGGAGATGAGGCGTCCTGGGAAGTGTTGCCGCAAAACAGTCATTGATACTCCTGCTGGCTGTGCGTGCTTTAGCACTGTCTTGCTGGAACCATCCATCTGGTTGAGTGTTGGCAAGAAAAACTCCTGAATCATGTGGACATAACGGTGAGAAGTCACTAAAACTGCCCATTCGTTTTATTTAAAAAACCATGGACCAATTATTCCAACTCGCAATACTGCACACACAACAGTTACACGTTGTGAATGTAGGGGACGCTGATGAAGTTTTCTGGGGTTATCAGAGCTCCAATACCGCATGTTCTGCCTATTTACAGATTCCAAAAGATGAAAGTGAGCCTCATCACTGAAGAAAACAAGTGTGTCGTGAGGCGTGCCAAGAAGCACCTCACATGCATTTTCTCTAGCAACCAAATCGCGTGGATTAAGTTCCTACACCACAACCAATTTGTAGGGATGAAATTTTAGTTTTTCCTGAAGGATTCACCTCACAGAACAAGCAGACAACCCAACAGCAGCTGCATATTTGCAGGCAGATCGCTGAGGGTAGCGCAAAACAGAATGCCTTACCGCGTCAATGTTTTGGGGTTACCTTGCTGTTCCTGGAAGCCCAGATTTTTTTTCTTCATATCACCAGTTTCCCTGAAGTTGTTTAGCCATGAAACAATCGACTGCCGGCCAGAAACACGACCACGGAGCACAATATTGAAATGTGTACGGAATGCACGTTGTGTGGCGATGATTGAGCGACCAGTAGAAAAGTATGCCTTGACAACAAATGCACGCTTCACCTTCCTCCACTAGATGATGCCAACTGAACAAAGCGATGCAGAGCTACAGTACAACTTTACGCCCCGCCCTCTTGAATGTGCCTATCTCTACCCTCCTCGGAGCAATCATCGTTTCAGGGCGCCAAATTTAAATAAGCAAGTTTATCTGCCCCAGCCTGTATAATAATTTCTGGGGCAATGCGCCCTTTTTAGTTATGTTATTTGAAGATCTAAGAACTTTCCTAAAAGGTCCAGGCAAATTTCTGCTTTTCATATCAAATGATGGTGTCATGACGACGGTCCACAATCTGACTACGTTTTAAAGATGGCTTTACCTCGCGAAGCGCTGATGACTTGATTATAAAACAACCAAAGCATTTACTCAAAAGATTTTGTGTGAAAATGCTCATAAAGATAGGGTGGGAAGGTCTCGCAACGCCAAAGAATCTAGTCAATATCTACAATTAAGACAGATCCTGCCACAAACGATGCAGGCAGGAAAACCTGTAATCATACATGAGAGTTTAATATAAAATTATCTTATTTCTCGCGTTCTACAATGGCATCATGATGTGGATCAAAAGCATTAGTTTATATTTTTTTAGTAAAATTAACTTGCAAGTGGCATCTAAAGACAGAAAATAAATATATCAATTGCGTGAATCCTGTTTCATCACTAGTTTAACCTTTGAAATCTCGAAATGTAATTTCCAGCCCGTCGCATCCTATTTGTAGGGAGCCTCATGTTTAGATTTATATGCCGGTATATTTATAAATTACTTCCTTTCTGTTTTTATTATTGTTTTTATGCCTTTATTTTGTTCATAAACTTCCCGTTAAAGTAAGCTTTATATTTAACATTAACAACCCTACTATAACTTACATTTAATTTAACCCTATTAGTAAGCCTAGAAACTCTAAGTTTATCACATTATTCTTGATATGTACTATATATATATGTACTTAAATATATATGAAAGAATCCTAATACGAATTTGACCCAAGTATTTGTCTAAAGACTACACAAAACATCAATTATCTCATATGGTCAACATATTTTTAATATATTTACATTTTCTTGCCATTTTTTTTATAAACAGATAAACAGAAGCTCATAGTCATAAATAAAGATTATGCTAACGACGTTTGAATGTCTCGACGAATGAAAACCAGAAATACAATAAACTTCAGCGGAATCTTTGAATGCGAATGAGAAAGATGCATGGAAAATGGTATTTATCTTCGATTTCAATAAAAAAAGATAGAATTCGAATTAGTGATTAAGATAAGGATAAAAATGATGATAAGGAAAGTCAGATGTTTTTAGGCAAGTTAGAAAATAATAAAATACTAAAAATATAATTCTTAAAGTGATTTACGACGAAGCAGGAGAGCTCTATGCCGCTGGATTAAATGTAAAATTATTTGATGTCTATGTGCTTAATCTACTAGTAATTATCAATTATCAAATGCCAAGAATAGGTTTAAACCAACAATGCCTTTTAGAACCAGTAATCGGCTTCAGTTTGCAGCTTTTGAATGCGATCAGTCGTGGTAAATTGTTTAACCAAATCCACAAATTTGATCACAGATTAATTATGCTATCCGCGCAGGATATAAGTATAAAATATGGTATTTTTATTTGTATTATTAAATTAAAAGAAATATAATTAAAAATTATACATAATTCCGACCAATCGCAGTCAAAATATTTATTGCAATTATTTAATAAAGCAACGCATGCTACTTATTTAATACATGATATTTATTTACGGCGATACTTGATGATTTTCATACTTCTTCCATTAAATCTAACCAAGAAACTTAATTCTAATTTGAGTGGTTAGCTTCGTTTATAGTTGATTGAAGAACCCTTTGCACAAAATTAGAATATCGTTACTAGCTTCGTTGGGATAAAGCAACGCACTTTTTCCTTATAAGTGAGAAATGACGACTAGATTTACCTTATTAGCTCTTAACTATAAGTAGACTATGATTTAAAGAGGAAAACGATCGCAGTTCTTAAAAGATCTTATATCAAACACCAAGATCTTACTCTTAGATTGCTCTTTTCCCTATTTGAGTTCGAACAGAGCCCACTCTGTGGGATAAAACATCAGTAATCATAAACGTTTGTGGGATCAAAATTTGGAGGTAGCGAGTTAGAATCTAAAAAATATAATAATTTAATTATACAAAGATTTTTACAATGTAGCATTTAACTGTGCAGGATTTTTATTTACTTTTGAGATAACTCACACGTTCTTCCTAGATATTAGGCAATCTAGAATGTTTTTACCTCTTTGTACAAATATTTTTTATGTAAATGCAAGCAATATTATATTTTACATTTTGTTTTATACCAATTTTATTTTTTGAAAACACCGAAAACAAATTCTTTAAGAATTTGTATTCTTCTGCCAAAAAATAACTAAAACAATTGATTTCTTCCTAGTGAGCCATTTTTTGACGGTTGATTATTCTTTTATATTCACTTTTCTCTTATGGCGTTTGTTTTCATTGATCCTCATATACAGAATAAAAATAAAACAAAAGCTAATATTTGCTGCTACAATGATGATTTAAGCTTTTTGGGGCAGTTTCTTAAAAATCAAAATATTACTTTATTAGAGAAATGAAACCCTCAGGATCTCCCTTATCCAACTCGGATGCCATAGTAATCAAGTTCTGCCTATTGCCATATAGCCTCGTTTCAACTATGTCATAAAGAAATAGTAGGAATTTCTGAGGGCTAGCCCACATCGAAGCCCACCGTAATAATGCGCCAGCTAAGGTGTGAGATGCAATCATTGAGAGGAATACAACTACATATCCTAAGGGAACGCATCCCCAATATGTAGTCGCTGATTCGACTCTCAGCTACCATCAAGTCGATACTAAGTTATCCTTCGAGAGAGGTAAACCCGGCTTCATCCATTCATAATCTTCACCCATCATCAACCTGACAGAAGATGGGGCGTGGGAATCGTGGTTAGCGAGAATAGCGCCTTCATTATTTCGTTAAATCAATCTGACATAGTCACCCAAACTCCTCGCAGCAAGTAAGCCAGAAGATCTAAAATACGAGAGTGACAATTAGGAAGATGAATCTATAGCACCCCATTATCTCTTTACACCTATTGCAAGGCTTAATGGTGTATAACAGGAAACGAGTTAGACTGAGGCCTCTGTCAGACCACCCTGAGTCCTAAAAACAAGATATATGCTAGGCCTTTTACATTGAACAACAATTTGCCATAATCTCAATCATTTATATCAAAACCAGGTTCATCGCACGACGCGCCTAGGATCGCGACGTCGATTGCATATTATGCATAAAAGGAAGTAAAGCTTTTAAAAATAGGAAATAATCGTAAGTGAAGCCTTCCATATTGGGCACAAGTGCATGCAAACCGAAGTGCAATTTGCTGCCAGATCGATTCATGAGAGTAAACTAACACAGCGAACGAATTAAAGAAAGAAATAAAAAAACAGCAAAATTCCTATGTTAAAAATAACATTTTACATCGCTAAAATGGCCATAGAGGCAGCGAATGAGGGTTTACTCGCTTCATCAGGATGGTTTCTTCTGAGAATATGAAAAAAGAAAAAATCCATTATATTCAGAATTCTTTGTTTGATATAAATGGAATCACACATTTCTGTGAACTGACAAGACAAAGGTGAGAAGATAATCTCCGAATGCGCGGACAAAAAAAACAGTCAAGAAAAATGGAAGTCAAGGATAAAGAAATGCTTTAGTTGCCATGGACAGCACCACCCTAAAAGGAAAGAAAAAGGAAAAAGAAATGGCAAATTTCACTCATTTGCTGACATGACTCACCAGGTAGAAACACTCTAGGTTCCAAGGAGAGACAAATGGCAAATTTTGACGTATCATATACCATCCCTTGACAAACCTTGCCTCAATAAGAACATAAGAGATGTACTATGTTCAGTCCTTCTATAAATAAGCGTAAATTAGGTGTATTTAAGGTTTGTCTGGTTCAAGAAAACAATGAGCAAATGAAACAATTAGCAAAAGATGGGTTTGCTCAGTCTATAACTGACAAAAGCAAACTGCAGCAAGAAGCATCGGATAACGCAAAAAATTCGGAGTCGAGACAAGTGATCACGCAACCACAAACAAGAAGGAAATAAAATTCCATCATACGCTCACTAGCGTGTCACCGAGCCCCGTGAAAAGTAAGATGCAGATATCACGTAAATTCCCAAATTTGAACGCAACAGAAAACGGGCAAGAAAAGGCTCCTCCAATCATTGAGATTAAGAAGAGAAAAATATATTCTCACAAACTATTTATTATGCAAAGAAACTTTAAATCTATGCAATCTAGTAGACTACGAAAATAACCCTGTATGGAAATAATATCATTGAAATTTATTCAAATTTGATCCTCATCTATGTACATGGTATAAACAAAAATTCAACCTGGACAGCTCTAAATATGAGGTAATATTAGCTATTACCTCATATTTACCATGGTCGCATATAATTTGCCTAATAAAAACATGTAGGATTTGTACTCTGTGGTGGAAACGGAAGGGCAACTGAGGCATTGATATATTCCACCTGGTAACAATAACCAGCATGCCAATATCTATTTTTCTCCGCGTTCTTGGACATCATCAATCAGAGACTTTCTGACTTTTTTCGCGAGTATCGGAGAACAAATTGGAACGCCTTTGGTGAGATGAAGTGGTAAAGAAATGGTACGTGTGCTTCAAATAATGATGAGAGTATAGGGGAAAGAAAGCGGCTCGGAATTATTGGAGTCACTTTTAGGAGTGTTCGTGCCTGACAACAGGAGGAATTAGACAAGTTGCAAAGTCATTAGTTCCTAGTTTATAGAAAACAGCCGACGATGAAGATAGTTTAGAATCGATGGCGCAGGAAGTTTGACCGAAGTGGTTTGAAATGTAATGGTTAGAATAGTGGTGCAAACCTTTGCTCTTAAAAAAATGCCCCCAAATTCTAAGCCTTATATTTTATTTGTCCCAGACGCATGGTAAAATAATTTTAGGGGCAAAACGCCATTTCCCCAACAACTTTCCCTAAAACTCCAGCGAAATCCAGCTTTTTCATATCAAACGATGTTTTCATGAAGGCTGTCTCCATTCTGATTAGGCTTTAAAGATGGCTTTTCCTCGTGAAGAGATGATGGCTTGTTTATGAAACAACCAAAGCATTTACGCCAAATATTTTGTGTGACGATGCTCATAAAGATCGGGTTGGAAGGTCTCACAACTCCAAAGAATCTAGTCAATATCTACAATTAGTGGAAGCATTGTAATCATACATATTTCTGCTACCAACTGACAGCCTGTGCTACACCTGAGAGTTTAATATAAAATTATCATATTTTTACGCATTCTACGATGGCATCAAGATATGGATCAAACGCATTTGTTTATACATATTTAGTGAAATTAACTTGCAAGTGGCATCTAAAGAGAGGAAATAAATATAACAATTTTACGAATCTTACTTCATCACCACTTTAATTTCGGAAATATTGGAATGTAATTTCCAGCCTGTGGCATGCCATTTCCAGGGAATCCCGTGTTTGGATTTACTGTCCGGTTTCTTTATAAATTACCTCCCTTTTATATTATTATTGTTTGGCTGCTTTATTTTTTTCATATCCTTTCCGTGTAAATACTCTTTTATATTTAGCATTAACAACCCTAATATAACTTAAAATCAATTTAACCTTAAAAGTAATCCTAGAATCTCTAAGTTTAGCTCATTATATGTACTATATATATATATATATATATATATATATATATATATATATATATATATATATATATATATGTACTTAAATATAAATAAAAGCATCCTAATACGCATATGATTTAAGTATTTGACTAAAGACTATCCAATTTCGAAAACTTCTATTATCTATACGATAACATATATTTTTTAATATATTTACCTTTTTCCCTCCGTTTTGTAAACACTTGTTCATAGTCATAAATAAGGATTATGCTAACAATGTTTTAATGTCTCAACCGATGAAAACAAGGAATACAATAAATCTCAGCGAAATTTATGAAACGAAAAGAGAGGAAAAAGGGGAGATAGATGCTTGAAAAATAGTATTTATCGTCGCTTCAGATAGAAAAAGTGATAGAATTCGAATTATTTTTATAGCAACTTATGTAGATGATAAGAAAATATAAAAAATAGGTGAAGCAGGGGAGATCTATGCAACTGAATTTCATGTAAAAGTATTTGATTTCGAAGTGGTTAATCTAATTATCAAATCCCTAAAATAGGTTTAAACCCACAATTCCTTTTAGCTATTAGAAACCCTAATCGGCTTATCTAAATATTTATTGGAATTATTTGATACAGCGATGCATTTTATTAATACATAATATTTAATACAGCGATACTTGATGATTTTAATATTTCGTCCACTAAATATACCCTAGAAACTTACTTCACATTTGAGAGGGTAGGGGGCTTTGCTTATAGTTAAGTGAGAAACCCTTTGCACGCAATTAAAATATAGTTACTAAGTTCGTTGAGCTAAAGTAGCACACTTCTTCCTTATGAGAGACAAATGACTAATAGATTTGACTTCTTATGCTCTTAACTACAAGTAAACTATCATTTAAAGGAGGAAAATGACCGCAGTTCTTAACTGCTCTTCTATCACCACCAAGATTCTACCCCTAGATTGCTCATTTACCTATTTGAGGTCCAACAAAGCCTATTTTGAGGTATAAACTATCAAAAAATATAAACGTTTGTGGGATCAAAGTTTTATGGGCAGCGAGTTAGAATCTTAACAAGGTGTGCTAACCAAAAAGTCGCGTGCTCTGATATATTCGAATTTATGTCCCTACGACCTTCAAAACTTCCAATAAATTATATACTAACCTTGGGAGGACATTGCCAATTATATCTTCCAAAAAGAATGTGAAGCCGCATAAGGGATTCAAATTTTGTTACAATCGAGCAAATGGTTATAATGTTATTGCGGAATAATTCCTAGGCTAACCTTATTAGGACGTTGGGAATTATATGACTTGAAAAGGAATGTGAAACAACATCATGGTTTCAAATTTCGATAGAATGCGCCAAATAGTTTATATTTTATAGGTAAAACAACATAGTTTCCTAAATAACCTTGGAAGGACTTTGGCAACTATATCATTCGACATAGAGAGTAAAAACAAAATAATGGTTTAAATTTCGTTAGAATCTGCCGAATAGTTATGATGTTATTGTCAAAACAAAATGATTCCCGTGCTAACCTTGGTGATTACAACATAGGCATTGAATTTTTTTTTATATTTGACCGAATAGTTATGATAAAAAAAATAATTCCCCGGCTCACCTTAATGAACCTTGGCAATTATATCTTTCGAAAGAGAATGTAAAACAACATAAGGGTTTGAAATTTCCTTATAATCAGGCAAATAGTTATGATGTTATTGCCAAAATGAAATAATTCCCCAGCCAAACTCAGGAGGACTTTGCCAATTATATCGTTCTAAAGGGAATGTAAAACAATATAATGTTTACAAATTTCGTTAAAATCGGAAGAATAGTTATAATGTTATTGTTAAAACAAAATAATTCCAAGGTTAATCCTGGGCGTGACTTTGGCAAATATACTCGTATCATTCGAAAGAAAATGCAAAACAACGTAAGGCTTTCAAATTTGGTTATAATGGCCGAAGGGTTATCATTTTATTGCCAAAACAAAATAATTGCCGGCTAACCTTGGGAGGAGCTTGGCAATCATATTCGAAAGAGAATGTAAAAAGACATTAGGGTTTTAAATTACGTTAGAATCAAATTAAAAGTTATCACATATTGGCGAAAATGAAAAGATTCTTGGGCTAACCTTGCAAGCACTTTGGCAATTATATCATTCAAAGAGAATGTGAAACAACATAAGAGTTTCAAATTTCGTTACAATCGGCCGAAGAGTTATAATGTTATTGCAAAAACAATATAATTTCCTAGGTAACCCTGGTAGCACTTTTGACCATTAAATCCTTCGAAAGAGAATGTAAAACAACAAAACAGAAGCAAAAATGTGACCGCCTGACATAATGAGATGTAGAGTCGCCCCCGACTATACTCGCATGCGACTAACAATAGATAAGAATACTAATAATTTATATGTATGTACATACATACTTACAATGTAGTAGTTAACTATAGG
The DNA here is from genome assembly GCA_963969495.1 of Ceratothoa steindachneri. Lineage (NCBI taxonomy): Eukaryota > Metazoa > Arthropoda > Malacostraca > Isopoda > Cymothoidae > Ceratothoa > Ceratothoa steindachneri. The sequence continues at coordinate 86,350,748 of OZ018320.1, forward strand.
GGATTCCTATTTACTTTTTTGATAACTCAACTGTCGTAGGTTAGCCGGGGTTGGTGGAAGTGTATATACTTATATATATATATATATATATATATATATATATATATATATATATATATATAATATATATATATATATATATATATATATATATATATATATATATATATATATATATATTATATCTTGGAGGCACGAAGGGGGAAGGGAAATAATGGGGGAATTAACATTATTTAACGAGTGTGTGGAGATTTACTATCTACACACAAATACAATATGCATATAAATAAGATTTATCGCACAAATGACATGGATAGTCGCGATGACAGTTATGGAGTTAAGGAATTCGGGGGCCAGGTTGACTCACGAGAGGCTACAAGATGCGACTGGCTAGCTGACGTACACAACTACGAAGATTGTGATGCCTGGATACAAATCCTCAAACTTTGTAGGCTTTGCTTTAGGGTTTGAGGCCTTGGAAGTCGATGGCTTAGGGGGGGGGGTTGCACGGGTGGGTTACAATCGTTAGTTTAACTTCGAGAATGACGTCTGAAGGAGTATTCGTACCGAAACAAGATCGTAGACGAACCGAAGATTAGCCAATGGACTGGGGCTAACTTCCTTCGGGGGTGTGGGATCTTCTTGCTTTGGCCCTTGTGAGTGAACAAGAACAGATGCGAATTGAGAAGTTGAAGTTTCTCGTACTACGCGGCGGGCCTATACTAAATTTGCCAGGATAGGGACTGGGTTTATATGTAGCCCAACTGAAAGCGCTTTGCTTTAGGCGCTGAAAGGGTTTCTCCATATCAGAGACAGGTTTGCAAAGGGTGACTCCAAGCGGGGTTTTTGATATCACTCGGGAGGACAGCGGCAACTTCACCTCGCTCTCGGTGGTCCAAGTGTCTGCTTTATCACTGGAAGTAGATGAATTATCAGACGATCAGACTTGACATTCTTCAATCTCGTTCCTCGTGGCGAAATATTCACTTATTCTCACATCTCCTCCCTTCCCAAGATGGAACTTCAGGGAAGTCAAATGAGAAAAGGCGGAACAAACAACGAGGGAGTGCTTGGGTTAAATAAATTTTGAGTGAAAGCTCGCACATCTCAAGGTAATAGCGATACGGGGCTATTTACAGCAAAGACAAGAGTAGATAAAAGAAATTGGAATATATATTACAAAAGTAAATTACAGGAACTGGGTAAAGCAAAGGTGTAAATAACTTCTAATTCGCGTAGAAATGGTATTACAAAATAAATACAGAACATACAAAACAAAACAAAAGAAAACTCAATCATAAAATACAAGACAATGGCTACTTAATTAGCTCAGAGAAGAGTCGAGAGGGTTCCTACTCAGACTATCCGCAATTAAATTTTCAGAACCTTTGATGTATACCATCATAAACTCGAACTCCTGTAGGAACAGACTCCATCTCATAAGCCTTCAATTTTTGTCTTTTATGTTCCGCAAGTATGAGAGAAGCTTGTGGTCCTTTTCGATGACAAACTCTTTACCTATATAAACTATTTTAAATTTGAGTATGTTCCAAATGATGGCAAGGGCTTCATGTCATATAATGGCATAATTTTTCTCTCGGAAGAGCAACTTTATACTCACGTACGCAATAGAAAAGCTCTCGTAGTTTTCACCATATTGTATGAGGAAGCTTCCTATTCCTACCTTACTAGCGTCATTTCTTATTCTCAAAGTCTTTTGGGAGTTGGGTAGTCGGAGAATAGGGGCTGAAGACAGTTTTACTTTGAGTTAATTAAAAGAGGTGATTGACAAATATTAGTTTAAATAGGTATTAATAGATAATTATAATTATAATGTGCAACTGCAAAAAGTCTTAGCAACTATTGACAACATATCCTTTTTATGAATATGATGAAAGAGGAAGTGTGTTGAACAAAATCAATACCTGGTACTGCAAAACGGAGTAAAAATTCGTGCTCAGTGCTCCCAAATTACGTATAATTAACTGTCAAATCTTAGTCACTAAACAAAAAGTTAAAATTTGTTCCCCAGTGATATAATTAATTCTTTCATAAATCTCTACTTGCTGTAAATGCCTGTACCAATATCTCATGAGTCGTGAAAACTAATCTTTGAAAAAGATAGAAGAACAAATATCTGTCGCATTTATAGCGCGGTAGTGGTCCTATTCAGGACCAGCTGTTGAAAAAGAGGGAGATTTCTAAAAGAAAGTCTAGTAATTTTCACTTTAGTTCGTAACTACCTGTTGGGTTGTGAACGAGAGAACTCTCACTTCCTTGATGTGCCATGTAAAAGTCTAAAGGGAGCACCCCCTTGTTGGCGTCTTCCTTTACTGTATTATAAATTCATCCTATACAGGTTTCCTGGATTTAATTTAATTTCTTAAGGACGATAATAAACTTCGGTAGAATCTAACTCCTATTTCTCCAGCGATGGCTTGCTAATTCTGATATTGACGTTTAAATAAATTCATCTAATCTGTCTTGCACTTTTGCAGTGGGGGTTATTTTTATATTGCATCTCAGTCCTCAGCGTGTCTCTATGACCATGTTAACTCGGTACTAATTTTAAATTCTCCGATTTTGCCAAGTGTTTATGCAACCATTTTAATCTTTTTCATTCATTGTTAAAAAAATCCGGAGGAAAGTGATATTATTCTGGAAATAATAAATTAAATAAAATAATGATAAATATTAAGGCTGAAAATTAGAGCGGTAACAAAGCTTCTGGGAATTGAATGACGATAAGGCTTATTGTATGCTTAGAGTAAAAGTTCTTCTATACATTTTGGCTCGCAGACATTAGAAATTTAAACGCATTTGCTTTGTTAGGCAGAAACTTGAGGTTTTCCAACTAAAAGGGGGATCTTAAATGGCAGAAACAGATCTAGGATGTAAGAAGATGAATGATTTTGGAAGAGATGGAAATTGCTTGAGAAAAATTAAAAAACACAAGAATTTGTAGCAGATGGCATAAATACTATATTGCTTTGAGAAGAGTGAAAATTTACAATTCTACCAATAAATTAGTACAAATATTAATCCTCCACGCGGAAACAAAGTTCCTCCATTGATACTTTTCAGAGTAATTCAAATTTATTTTTTATCTGCTCTGTACAACAATTTGACTTGGAATGATTTAAATTAGTTACATAGACCCAAGTGTAAAACCAGAAATTCTATACTTCATTGCATTAGTTTAAACTTTTCGTTTTTCTCAATTGTTCTTATCGTATCACTAATTTTCCTGTTATCGTTATATCTATTTCCCTAATACAACTGTTGCTATGCAGGGAGCTTTAGGAAAATCAATATTAGGTGCGTACCAAACAAAGCAATAAATTCTCTTGAGAATTTATACATATATTGAAAGACATATAGTTGCAAACTAATTCCAAATATTTACATCTGCCTTCACGAACTTCTCTTAGCAGGATCTGAAATAGTTGCATGCCTTGGTTAAGGATTCCATGTCAATGAATGATATTACCTCCCCATTGGCGGCCCTCAAAGATTCTATAATGTCGTGAGCAGCCTTGTTGATAACCGTCTCAACAACCCCCTACGCGATATAATGGAGTGAATTGCATTTAGGGGAGCTGGGAGGCCAGAATAATTGGACATAGTAATGTAGAATGTTTTGAATAACCATGCTTGCGTCTTTCTTGTTTTGCGTGCGAGATCAAAGTCATGCTGGCAAACGTAATGCCTTCCCGCAGCTACTTGGTCCATGTCTGAATTAACTATAGTCTTCAGCATCTCAATTTAAACGTTCACATTTGAGTTGACGCACTGGGGGCGAAGATGTGAGGAGGCACAACGTGGTACTTGCTACTGACCACGCTCAGAAACACTAAATAGGTGGAACATTTGCTATGCATGACCTTAGACACTTCCAATTGGTCTTTACATAGTCTGCGATCCTTCTACCGGTTCACCCTCCTGTTCTACATGAAATCTTTTTGTCGTAGACAAAATGAAGAAGACCGGTGCCATCGCGCTTGACATCAATGATGATTGCTTGTGTCTTCAGTCAGTGGGGTCATTAGCATTTAGGCACACTTTCAACTTTGTATTGATTTACCTTAAACGCGCTGTAGTATCAATCTAATATCCTAGCCAAGTTGCTCATTATTAAAGAAATATTTTAGGAAATATTTTCTTAGATTTTAAGTGATCTAATGTTAATATAGTGATCCCTTTCTTGTCTCCCGTTAATTAAAAATTGAGATAAAACGATATTTGAGAAAATCACGTCAATAATCCCTTGAATTTCTTTTCTTTACAGTACTTACGTACTTTCAGATGTATCTTTTCACCATGAACTAATCGTTCATACCTTGTAGACATGGACGATTGATTTTTGTCTCACATAATTCCTACTAGTATAAAAGCAATTTGCGATTTACTCTTCCCAGAGATAACTCGAACAGAATTGTTGGCTTTTAGTCGCGTGAGAATCTAGTCACGGGCGATTCGACATATCCCTATGTCGGTGGGTCGGGCCCCGTTTTGCATTTTATTGTTTCATTAACAACATTGTAACTATTCAGCCAATTCTAGCTAAATTTGTAACTCTTATGTTGTTTAACATTCTCTTTCGTATTACTTGTATATAATTGCCAAAGTTCTTTCAAGAATAGCCCGGAAATTATTTTGTTTTGGCAATAATATCCTAACTGATCGGCTGATTCTAACGAAATATGAAGCCTTTATGTTATTTTTTATTCTATTTCGAAGGATTTAATTGTCAAAAGTCCTACCAGGGTTACCTAGGGAATTATATTGTTTTGGCAATAACATTATAACTATTCGGCCGATTCTAACGAAATTTGAAACTTTATGTTGTTTAACATTCTCTTTCAAATTATATATTTGCTAAAGTCCTCCCATGAATAGCCCAGGAATTATTTTATTTTGGCAAATATATCTTAAGTATTCGGCCAATTCTAACGAAAGTTGAAACCATTATGTTGTTTTACATATTATTTGAAATCATATAATTGCCAAAGTCCTCCCAATTTTAGTTAGGGAATTATTTTGTTTTGACAATAACATCATAACTATTTAGCCCATTCTAACCAATTTGAAACCTTTATATTGTTTTACATTCTCTTTCGAATGATAGAATTGTCAAGCTCCTCCCAAGATTAATCCAGTAATTATTGAAAGTTTTGAAGGTCGTAAGGACATAGATCAGAATAAGTGAGGCTCGAGACTTTTGGTGAGCAGACCTTGTTATCGTGAAAGTTATGTTTTCTTACTCCAACCACTTTCTCTATTTTTCACGCAATTGTTGTTTTGTAGTCGCATGCGACTTCACATCTCACTATGTCGGGCAGTTCAACGGTCGGACGCTCCCTGTTTTGCTGTTTTCTAATAACATTGTAATTATTCGGTCAATTCTAACGAATTTTGATTTCCAAATTTTGTTTTATAATCTCTTTCAAATGATATTATACACAAAGTCTTCCCAAGGTTAGGCCATGAATTATTTTGTTTTGGCAATAACCATAACTATTCGGCCGGTTCTAACGGAATTTTAAACCCATATGTTGTTTTGCATTATCTTTCAAATGTTATAACTTCCAAGGTCTTCCTAAGGTTAGTCTTGGAACTTTTGGAAGTTTTGTAGGTCGTTAGGTCATAAATCAGAATAAGTTAGAGCGCGTGACTTTTGGTCAGCAGACCTTGTTTGGTCAGGTCGTTTTACAGTAGTTGTGCATTTATATATGTCGACATAATCTAATTTTAATGCGTTATTTTACCATTAATACAAAAAGAAAGGGAAAATCACTACCTTATCACGTAGCTCCTTGATTGACAGGAACGTATAAAACCGTACTCGAGCATATTTTATAAAAATTGAGAGTTTCTTAGATTCAGACGTCATTCCATGAATATCGCGGAAGCCTATCCATCATAATTTAGCATTTCTTGAATGTAAATGAAGAGCGCTGCTTCGTTAAAACACTTCAAAATACCAAATTCATATCCATAACTTCGACATGTATATATGCAAGTGTTGAAACCTACCCTTTTTAACTTATATAGCCCCTTATGAAAGAATTTGGAAATTAAAATGAATTACAACAAGGAAACAATGATTAAAACTCTTACTATTAATATTGTGTATAATTATATATAAAATAAAGTTACCTGAAAATTAAATCTCAAGCATTAAAATAATATAAATGACACGTAGAAATGGCAAGTCTTAGAAAAGAGTTATTATACTAATCTTTCCAAAAAAGTGGGTGGCAATACATACGTCTTTTAGGTTAGAAAACTTGGTCGAATCTCAAATTGAAGAAATTGCTTCAAATTTGATAATGATACTAAATTGATGTAACTAATCTAGGCTACCTTAAAAATCGTAAAAGATATTTGTCTTTCTAACGAAGGAATTCTGACAATCAAACCTTTTTGTTTATCTTTTGCTAGGGAATTCTTATGGATATTTTTAATGATACATAAAATTGTTGGCGATGAGAATGGTTATTATAATCAAATTCATCAATTAACTTTTCAAGAAAATATTTTGAACTCCATTCTTTTTGGAGATATGCGACAGATTCTGTAAATTATTTGTAAGGGAACTTCAGTGGAATTAATTAATCTACTGATTCTCGGAAAATAAGAAAAGCCATAAAATAATATAATATTTTTAATGCTCATTAAACTCCCCAATTAGTGAGTTTAATATAAGCAGTATGAAATTTTATATAGAGAAAATAAACTTCATAATTAAATGAGTCGTTTAACCTCGCCAACAACCTATACAATGTTAAGTTTCACATATATTCTTTTTACCAATTTCATTATCATCCGAATTTATTCAGAATTAATCTGATTTTCCTACTCACTTCATTGAATGTTATTTTACTCCACAATGAACTCTTTTGGGGAAATAGTTTTAAATGGGATTCAATTAAATAGTCTATAAAATAATAAGCTGTTACACGAATGGTAAAATTTTCATTTATTCAACAATAATTCCACAACATTTTTTACCTGTATTAACTTAAAGGAGAGTAATCTAAAGCTGCATGTGATTGGGGGTAATTCCGTATTGGTTTTTAATAATTACTCTAGTGTGAAATTAAATTAATCAAGGTTCATTTATTACCCTCCGTTTATTAATTAAGCAAATTTAAATTAACTCAAATCATAATTAGAAAGTAAATCGTCACCGATAGAAGCAGAGGTAACATCATGAACCTCTGCGTAGAAGTGAAATAGTAAAGTTCTTTTCACTGTACGTTTTTATTTGGGCTCCTATAGCAGTTTAGAAGATGATCCAGGATTCTTCTAAGTCCTTATCGGCGTCTGTTTCAAGTTTGATTGAAATAAATATTCAACATCATATCGATTAGATATTTCCTGCAGGCGAGGAGGCTGAAAAGTGCAATCAGGCATTTTAAAGAGTAGAGGAACCATTTCCTTTTAGAGCTCCGTCTTGGCGTTTTCTTGATGGAATGTGGTCATTATACTATAAGGCTGGTGTCGGGAATAGAGGTTGATACCATAATTTGGCCGAGAAGCCTTGAGGCTGGGCACAAGGTCTGGCGACGCAGAGCAAAGTCGTGGGAACCGTGAGAGCATCGAGCCAATTCAGCTGATAAGGCAGAAGCAAGAAATCTTAGCGCGCGGAAGCAAGAAGACGCAACCCACCTTTCCGGGTGATATAAAGAAACCCAGCTGGAGTTCATCCCTATCCCCCGGTGGAGTGTTTGATTAAGGAGATGTCCCTCGTTGGCCTGAGGCATTATCGCTTCGGCCAACCCATATACAATGCTAGACACATCCGGGAAAAGGCAGTATAGGCCCACCTTTGTGCACGAGACACGTCGTTTTCTCGATTCAGCTACGTTTGCCCTTCTCGAGCTCGAAGGCAACAATTCTTACTAAAGAAATTTAGCCAAGGTCAATTGGCCCTCCTTGGATTCGGTTTTAATCTCCTCTGGCGCAAGTACTCTCTCGAATTAGCTCTCCAAAGTTAAACTCCATCGATTACGATTTACTCGTTCAATCCCGAATCCCCAGCCTCGTCTCATGAAGCATCACTGCCCAAGCTAGGCTTTAGCAATTAAATTGTGGTTTCTTGACTAGCTGACCCGTAAAGTGTATTTTCGTATGTTGGCTCAACAGCAGCCGCTTGTGAGTTACATTTGAGCTATCTAATCACTCCCGGTAATTCGTTAGTCTGATCCCTGTAAACATTAAGTATCCGTTTTCAATCTTTTCCATTTATATATATATATATATATATATATATATATATATATATATATATATATATATATATATATCGTATATCTATTGTAATTATCAAAGATTATTTTTGGTATCCACCGATCATAGCCCAAGACTTCCCCAACCTTCTTTATTATATTAACGGCCAATTGCACTCGATTCTGTAGATAAATCCTTCCACTCACTCGATTGGGAACCCCGTTTTCTTATCTTCCCCTTCTCTACCGCTCCTGGGAGACGAGCGAAGGTCACTCCATTGAACTTGAACGCTTCTGCATCTAAATATAATATATATATATATATATATATATATATATATATATATATATATATATATATATATATATATATATTTAAAGGCTTAAGGAAAATTGAAATTGGTAACACAACCCGAAAAAACTCTAGAGAGAATATTACATGTATTAATAAAAGCTTAAGTAGGAACATGGGAGATGTAGAGAACGGAAAAATAGTGTCAACTATTTTAACCATTATATAAACAAATAAATAAAGAAGTTGGATTAGGGGTTGAGGATGGTAGCTCTGGCGATGAGCATCTTGGTCCTAAAAGCGATGAGCGCTTGATCACACAGGTTCTTATCCAACTTCTTTATTTATTTTCATATAACGCTTAAAATAGTTTGCCCTATTTTTTCGTTCTCTACACTTCCCATTCTCTTTCTTAAGCATTTATTGGTACATGTAATATTCTCCTTAGCGTTTTTCCTGGTTGTTTTACCAATTTCCATTGGGCCTTTAAATACATTTATAAATCATGCGTCATGTGATTTTCAATTATATATATATATAGTGGTCATTCTACGACAGCTGGTCCTGCTTAGGTTGATATGCTAGCATAATATCGTTTGGGGTTGTTTCTTTGCATGGCTTACAATGTCTATAAACTTATTTTGGTTTTCGGACTTGACTAAATTTGACGATTTTTTGGTGGCTCCATGATTTCGGGAACAGTTTTCTGACACGTTGAACAGTCAATAGAGGAAAGAAAGCCATCTGAATATTGGACTTAGCTACATTATTATTATTCATCCCGGATATATAATGCCTACATATTGACTGCCGATCAATGATTAGTGAATAGTGTAAAGACTGTATAACGTGGCATATACAGCTGTGACGGAGACTACGAGCTCGTGGCCAGTAAAAATGACAAAAAGGAAGTTCTGAATCCGTCCCAAGCCGGAATTCACCAGCAAATCTATGATAAGGTATGAAAGACCCGAACAAGAGAATCAGGTCATTTGCGAAACTGATGAATTTTGAATATACCTATATATATATATATATATATATATATATATATCTAAATAAGAATCTTGGCTAACATTCCTGAAACAGGCCAACGGACAAATTCTAACAACCCAGTTCAAATAGAACCGCTTAAAGAATGCAAACAAGCTGTCAAACAAACTGACGCATCCTCTTGCTTTGGAAACAATCTAGTTCTTCTCAGATCCACATAAAATTTGCCAGGAGCATTTGCATAAGAACCAGAACTTCTTCTTCTTCATCGTCAGCGTATTAACCCGTCTTTATACGGGGTTGCTGTCTTTGATGAGTCCCTTCCACATGTTTCTGTCTCCTGCCATATTGGTCTACAGTCCCTTCTTTCTCATGTCAGCTTGTATGCAGTCTCTCGATCTAATCTTGGGTCTTCCTCTCCTCCTCCTTTCCTGTACTTCCATCTCCAAAGTTCTTCTTAGTCACTCTCTCCACCCCTCCTCCTTATGTGTCCATACCATCTAAGTCTTGCTTCCTGTGTCTTCTTCGAAATCTTCGCCACCTTTGTTGTTCCTCTGATCCTTGCATTTGTGATGCTGTTCTCCTACGTCACACCACACATCCATCGCAGCATCCTCGTTTCTGTTACTTCCATCCTCTTCTCATTACTCTTGTTTATGGGTAATGCCTCTGCTCCATACGATATAGTTGGTTTTACAACAGTTTTGACGAGCACAAGAACCAGGAGAACAGTTGAATTTCTTACAATCCATGCAAGTTACATGGATCATCAAGAAAAAGTTCCTCCAAAATCTGATGGTTTCTAGTGATAGTTAGTTACATGATGCCACTCCATATCTTTAAGCAGAGTCTTAGGCTCAATTCAGAAGGCTATGTAGAGCTGCTAAGGAATGTGTTCAAACTCTGGCTGGAGAGGTTTGCTGCTGTAAAGCTATACCTCCGTAAATACTCAAATGCGATTGTCAGAGAATTTCTAAGATTTTACCTGCCAGCCACAATTTATTTTATCTCAATCACACGAATATAGTCCTATTTATTAAAATAAGTGTAGCGCAATTAATAAAAACACCAACCACTCTGGTTGCAATACGAATGATGAGGTCTAGACCAAGAGCAAGGAGCTGTTCGAAGATCTTTCCAGGGCCAGAGTAAGGAAGAGAAGCACCAGGTTTCGGAGCAATCTTGGAGGCCGTGATGGAAAGACCATATATATATATATATATATATATATATATATATATATATATATATATATATATATATATATATATATATATATATATATATATATATATATATATATATATATATATATATATATATATATATATATATATATATTTACATATATATATATAAACATAACCCCAATAAGTACAGTAACGTACATGTAAATGCAGGAAAAAGACAAACAGTAGTTTACACCGATTTATTGCGTAACTAGGTTCTACAGAGATATCAGTCATCTCCAATCGATGACAAGCTAATGAGTAAGGAGACACAAATTTACCAGTAAAAATTTAATTGGGGAAAGGGGCGGAAGGGAACGGCATTTTTGGTCAAAAGTCGGATGAGTCTACTTCTTATCCAGGGAATGGTGTTGAATTGCATATCAGAAGTATTAAAGTTTGGAATTTCCTTTATGAGAGCTGATTCTATTAGAAGCCTTTGTATGTATATAGTTGTGCGAATTATAAATCATTTTTGCATTATCATTGTAAATTGAAAGGTCTTCATTTGAGATATGTGGGAAAAGGCTAGAAGATAGGCTTCCAAGGCGCAATTCGCATTTGTGTTCTTTCATTTGATCTTTTCGTATTTAAGGCACTATTAATGTTGTTGGCCCCACCAGCTTTTTAAAATTAATCAATTGATACAAATATGGAAATATAATATAATTTTTATTACACACATTTTCCTTCCGATTATCTTTTCATAAAAGTTGACTTTGGCTTTATTATGAGTTTTTTTCTATAAATCATAGGGGATACTGCAGCTCAATGAATGCTTGTTTCATTCTGCAAGAAACAAGGATCACATATGCGATATGCTCTCAAGAAAAGAGAATAAAACTACAAGACCTTTTAACAGATTCGTTGTGGCAAGAGAAATAATGAATATAGGCATTATAGTTTGTTTGTTTTTGTTTATTTTAGATATTTAGACCTCAAGAGAGCACTGAGTTGTTTAGTTCCCATTCACCTTTAAATATTAGGGTGCCATTCGTACAAACTATCTCATTGATTAGCGGACATCTTATCCAAATGTTTTATTACTATCTCTGAAGCTCACATTATTCATTATAGCGATTTTTTTAATAGAATTAAAAATGTTTCCTTGCTGCTGTTGATGAAGCTTTTGATGTCATTAAAAACTTACCTTTTTATAACCAAACATTGTCCTTATCGTGTAATAAAATTGTAAAGTTGGCTCGTTTTTGCGTTACAATGAGTTTAAAGCTGAAAATATTTTTTTCAGACAGAAATATTTACTGAATATGGGTTATCCCCTTTTCCTGATCTTATGTAATCTTTTATGGAAAACTTTGAGAAACACCTTCTCTCTCCGTTATCCCACCTATTCCCAAAACAAGGTTCCGCTGGGTTGATGATGTATGTGCCACATGGACTTTTACCTATAATATATTTGATTTATTCTTTGATAAATTAAACCACATTCACCACATGATTAAGCCATCGAGTGATCATCACTTTTAAAGACCACTGTGGTAACTAATATGCTTCCGTCTAAATCCTCTTAAAAAGTTGCTTTGAGAAAGGATATAAAGATAACAGTCTCGACAAGTCTTTATATTTTGAAATAGAAAGTATCCTTTTGTGGGGGATGTTGACTGTAGCATATTGGATAGCAGATTAGCATGAAAAGTGAAAAAGCTCGAAAGCATACGTTTGAACATCACCCTTTTTTTTACTTTCTTTAACAGGTAAAAGAGTTTATATTATTTTAGTCCGTTACTATCACTTTCTTCCTTATTTCTTAATCTATATTTGATTTTAAAAAAAGACAAAATTGCTTGTTTATCATTCATTCCTTATTCCTTAAGGTTGTTGAACATCTACCATGTAACTTGTATTTTGTAATTTTATGCTCATTCTAAATCAGTTGTTTCTCTTTACAATTTCTTCTTCAACATATAGGAACTTTCGTACACCATTCTGTCTAGAAGCTGCCTTGAAGCCTATTTTGGTGGGAATAAACAAGTATACAAGGATATGTGCGACAGTTTGCTTTGTCTCATCTTTGAACCGCCAAAGACCAACTTGCAATTTTCGTGCAGGATAACGCCCCCTACCACACGGTTAAGCCGATTGAGACCTTCCTAGACAACAAGCATATCAGTGTTATAAACTGCCTTGCGCAGAGTTCGGACATGGACCAAAGTGAGATGGTCAGAAGGACAATCAGAGAGGGGTCTTAAAATAGGTAAAGAACTTTAAAAATCTTTCAGATAAATGAAAGATGATTACTACGCAAGTGTCGCCAGTTGGCTTGTTCTTCTGGCAGGATATGCCAAAGCATCATCAAAAATAAAGGCCACCACACTAGACACTGTTGAATTTTAAATTTTAAAAATGTTTTCCATTGATACGTGTATCATTATATTCCAATCAAAATTTGTTTCCGCTGTCCTTCGGATAATTTGTGACACTTTACTTTTTCTTTTTATTTGCTCATCGGCTAATTAGTTTGGTTTGATCCATCAGAATTTGCTAAATTTACGGCTAAACGCCGTATTTTCATTGACAAAAGTTTTGAAAGATGTGATAATAATAAAAGCGTTCTGATCATTTTGAGCGGTAATATAAATGCTGTTTTTAGTATTGAAATTTGCCTGTTCGAGTACTGAATATAGATATGTGTTTAAGTTAGTCCCTTGGTTAATATTTTTTATATGTAATATATATACTACTGGAGACAGGTTGATTACATAGGATTAATTTATTTCTCCCCGGTCCGTTTAATTTAACAAAATAAGCGTTGTACTCAACTTTGATCTTTTTCTTTCCTGTGAACATTTTGGATAAATACTAGGTCAAAAAGAGTTTCAACTATAACATTTTTATAAGGTCGATTGTAACTCCATCCAGTCAAACCGTATTACCATTTCATGTTCTTCATTACGTAAGAAAAATCGTCGTAATTTACTGCTAATTTTTTTTCCTCATGTATTGATAAATTGTTATCTGATGTCTGATGGCCATTTCCTTCAGTTCCAAATAAATGTCTTTCAATAATGATCTTCCTTTTTTTTTCTTCTACGATTACTAGATCTAGAGTTGGCATTTGCTTCCACCGTTTTACGGGTATTGTTTAGTAGATCTTAGTGATTTACTGTTTTATTTTTTTTTAATTTGTAATTTAATGTGTTCTGTCCTATAACTAGATTTGGTTTTGAATAGGCAAGATTAATTGAATATATTCGATCCCTCATCTAATTAATTCATGCTCTCTTATTTTTATTGCCTTTTTTCGGTCTTGTGGTGGACAAATAGATTTAGGTTAGACTAGATTGTCTGATTCCTCTTCATCAATGTTGCAAATTGTAAAATAGTTTCTGGATATCATTGAAACATTTATTGAATAAAGATTGTATAACCCTGATGTTTACCTAATTTTATTAAACTGGTTTGCCAGTGTATCTTGGCCGAAATTTATGATTATTCTAAGGAGAAAAGAATTGTGTGAAAGATGTTTTGCAGTAACTTCCTCACAAAATAAGAATGAAAATGGGAATAGCATCCTAAGTTAAATAAAAAACATTTAAAAGTTTCCAGAAGAAATGATCTTTTCTTGGCCATTTTATTGCTGTGTCCTTGTGCTATTCAAGAACGAAAGATTGTGAAGGAAACACAATCATCAATGGCATAGCAAACAAGAAATTTAGGGATGCTTCGTTCACTTTCAGTGAATGCTTTAATAGGAACATTTATATCAATAATGTATACTATTGCTTTGAACTAAAACAAAACTAATTATTTTATCACTAACTTATATTTCTTTGTTTATATTAGTATTTTGATTTTATTTACATCCTAAATTTAAAAAAATTGAGCTATTGATATTTATTTCTATCTGAGTTGCTTTTTATTAACACTTTTTCCAGTTGCATAGCTCTTTTGACACTTTTTCCTCTCTGTCCAGTAAATATTATATAAATTATTATATTGTCTTTAATTTCTTGCATACTTATATTGTGATTTTCTACATTTTGCTTCATACTAATATTATGATCAATTTATTCGTGACTCAGAGATTTCCCACTTCTCTTAACAGCTGCCAGGTTAAGATCGGGAAATAGCTAATGACCTGTGGGGTTGAATCGACACCAGTAACAACAAGGAGTAACAACATGGAAAGAAGGTACCCTAGGAGACCTTACGGTCCATTCAAAGAGGGTACCTTTGGACTAGCAATTGAGCGGGCACAAGGCTGCTCAATTGTTTTGCGTCCCTAAACGGCCACTTTTCAAGATTTTGTCTAGTCTTGACTTGAACTGGTCAACCGATTCGCTGTTGACAACTTCCACTGGAAGTGCGTTCCACATACCGCAGATACTGTAATTGAAAAAATTTCCACACAGATTGCGGTTGTAAAGATTCAATTCAAGTTTGAAGCCGTGATTGCGCGTTCTGTTCTCACTCAGTGTGAACATATCCCGGTAGTCAACATTGTCGAACCCTCGAAGTATTTTGAAAACTTCGATGAGCTGACCACGCAGTCTACGGGTTTCCAGCGAGAACAGATCTAATTCCCTTAGTCTATCCTCATAACTTTTATGTTGGATAGAGGGAATCAGCTTGGTTGCCCTGGCTTGTACGCGTTCCAATCTCACGATGTCCTTTCGCAATGAAGGACTCCAAAATTGTACGGCATACTGTAGGTGCGGTCGGACAAGTGAGTTGTACAGGCACAGTACAATCTCCTGGTTCCGATAACCAAACTGGCGCTTAATATAGCCTAGCATCCTTTGGGCACAGGAATCATTACCTGATGCAGTGAAGACGGCAGAGTTCGTCAACCACTTCAGCAATTCAGCCATGGAGCCAGTGGGTGATTCCGTAGTACTATGTTTCCTACATCGTAGCCAACCCGAGACAGAAATGGCTCGACGATAATTTCCACGCTCAAATGCCCCCGAACTTGTAACATTCTCCCTCTCCAGATTCAAAACCTTTTCAATATTACGTCTGGAAAAAAACGACAAAAGGCCCCACAATGAAAGGGACTTTTTGTAAGATTTCATCTTTGTCGTTGCGGCCAAACATAAATGAAGGAAGCCTGATCCAATAAGCAATCGCTTGCGAGGTACAATGAGGCCAGCAATTAGGGAGAAGCCAGTTTTACTAAAAAAAACTTGTAAAATATGTATGACAAAACATGTATATCAGTTTATATGAGTTACATTTCTTAGTTTTTGTGTAAATAAAAAATCTGTAATTTTCCTTAAATTAAAATTTATTTCCAAATAATGGGCGCGCGCACTTTGTCTCTCTATCTTTCTCTCTCTCTCTCTCTCTCTCTATATATATATATATATATATATATATATATATATATATATATATATATATATATAAATATATATATATATATATATATATATATATATATATATATATATATATAAAATATATATATATATATATATATATATATATATATATAAATATCTAACACGCCGCAAGAAAGAGAAAACAGAATAATTTTTTTGCTCGAAAATAGTTATTTGCTACTTCGAAAAAATCTGTGCTGGGGTGGAATTCGAACCACGCACACTTAGGGAGCAAGCAACGGCTGCCATCTCAATAAAAGTGACCCTTTAACTACTCAATCTGCGCAGCCAACTGAATGATTAAAGGCTCACACGCTTAGTCTGCTTATCTGCCACCCATCTGACCCGCTTGAAATAGAAGAAGAAAATGACTATTTCTGAAGAAAAATTATTCCGTTTTCTCTTTCTTGCGGTGTGTTGGATTTATTTTATCATTCTCTGGCGCTAATGAGAGATATAATATATATATATATATATATATATTCATATATATATATATATATATATATATATATATATATATATATATATATTTAAAGTCCCAAAGAAATGAAAACTGGTATCATAACCGGGAAAAATGCTAATGAAAATACATTGTCAACCATTGAGAGCTTAAGAAAGAAAATGGGAGACAGGAACGACGAAATTAGGGAAAACTATTTTTAACCATAAAATGAAAATGAAAATGAATAAAGGAGTTAGAATCAAATCTGTGTCATCAAGTGCTCATCGCTATTAAGGCCACGACGCTCATCGACTGCCCTACTATATAAAAGTGGTTTCCGGTCGAAGAATGTTTACTTATCCATAATTCAATAACTATTTAAGCCGCACGCAAATTTTTACAGATTTGGAATCAGCATGTCAGAGACGAGGAGCTCCATCTACTACTAAAAACTTACTGTAAAAATTTCGAATGTTTGTCCTTTCTAGGTTATCTTGGACCAGTAAATCTAGGCTATAAGTTGTTATCAAAACAACAACCTTAACATGTGAAATCTTAGGTTTGACAGACCATTTAAGCTTCTGCAATGTTTAAAAACGAGAAAATACATATTACCACTATTTAAAATTCACGCCCATCTGATGAGGCACGCTGTAATGTCTGCGGCTGCCACCCACTTAGTCCGTTTGTCTGCTCGCCATACCACACACTTGCTAACCTGACTAACGCATAAGAAACGTGGTTTGTCTAAGGGCCCTAAAAGCTAATAGTCCAAGACACAAAAGTTGAATGTAGAATGTCATGGTAATGTGAAAAGCGTTCTTTTGTTATTCTTTCATGATACACTATTCCATTAATCATAAGTAAAAACTTTTAAATGTTAAATTTAACTCAAGCAGAGCATTTAATTTGTTCGAGATTGTTTTTTATGCTCTAACAAGGCCGAGTATCTTTGATTGTATATTTAAATATAACAAGTATTTTAATATTTATTGAAAGGTTTAAATCATTAATAACATCATATTTGGCTAAATCAAAGAAAATATATATAGCAAAATAATCCCAATTCTTGGAGATTTTCTTGCTAGATGACAAAAACTATGCACTAAAAATTTTGTATAGTAGGAATTCTCCATTAAAATTTATACATTCTCGAACGCGAAAGGAAAATTATTCTATACAATTTTCGAGTATTTCTGTCCCAATCGAGGCTACAAATTAAAGGAATTCTTCTCTTTAATTTGTTCACTACTTAGTGTGTGTCATATAGAAATGGTTTACTGGCAAAAATATAAAAACTATATCTTTTACATTTTGTCCCAATTTAAAAATATAAATGCTTTCTTCAAAGAAAATCAAATGAATTCTATAGATGATCTTTTAGTTTGTGTTAGGACACGCACAAGTTACGCCCTTCTTAGGTTTTAGCGTTTAACACTAATTTTATTGAATTATTTTAATTATATAATCAATTCTAGTAGAGAGTCATAAGTCCACTCTGTAGCTAATTGTGAAGAAAGTGGGCAAGGTAAGGTAAGGAGGTTTTTGTATGTTTCCTTGAATACATAACACAAAGTTTTACTATATTTTGATTCCGAGTACATGAATAAATTAATAAGTGTTTGTCCGATAATTTTTTAAATATTTTGATCGACGTAATTTGAATTTTGTTAGCTGGAAGAGAGTTCAAAATTCACACGATTTTATAATTAAAAAGTTCACTACTTTATTCCTTGGATAATGATTTAATATCAATTTATGACCATTTGTTCGCATTACAAAAGGAATTCAAAGTCCATATTATCACAACCGCTAAGAATTTGGAAGAATTTTCTCAATTGGCTGTGAAGGTGCCTATATTCATGATGGAGGTTATATTTCTTTAAGTCTATCTTCAAAATGTTTGTTTGACAGGCGAAGAGTGAGCTATGATGCTTTTTGCTAAACTCTCTCCAATTTAGTGATAGCCTTTTATAGATAAAACTGCAAAACTAAGCAGCATAATCCGGCTGTGAACGCAGGATTGATTTAGCCAATGGAACTACTCTTTCTTTACTCTTTATTTAAATGTTCTTACAATAAAAACGAGTATTTTATTTGTTTATTTTAGCTATTTGACACTTAGTTTCGAAATTTAAAGTCAGTCGAATTTAATACACTGAGATCACGTTCTTCAGAAACGTTTTCTAACCAATGCCCGCCTAACGTATAATCAAAGTTTTGGGTTCACCAGCCAATTTTCATTAATTAGGCTTATCGAGATTAAAATTTAAATACCATAAAAGAAGCAATTTAACATCTCGTTTCGTCTGGCTGTATTTTGTCTCGATTGGATCTATATTCCGCTATGATTCGCGAGATTATTATCGTCCACGAACTTGGAAATCTTGCTTAATAGACTTAAATCTAAGTCGTTCAAGAAGATAATCAACAGGACCCAACGCTGCTTCTAACTTCGGCCAAGTCAGACAATTCTTTATTTAGCACCACTCTTAATTTACGTTTTGTAAGGCAGTTCTTGATCTATAGCAATTCGTAATAGTCTACTTTTTTAATCTTTGTGCTCCAAGCTTGGCCAAAGGTCTTTTATCGGTAATTGAATCGAACGCCTCTTTGAAATCAAGTTAAATAATCTCTATGCCTTTATGAAATCTATATTTTTTCGTCATATCTTAAGCAAATTGTAATAAATTGGCTAAAAAAAAGCGATATCTGCATCAATGCTGGCTGGTTCTCTTAAATTATGTTTATCAGTTATTTAGGATTTTGTCTCGCAGAATGACTCCAAATGTTTAACAATAACCGATATTAAGCTAATAGGTCCATAATTTGTCACTCATTATTAAAATATTGTGTAGATTTTGCTATAGTAAGAGAAACCTTGTATCACTTGTACACTTAATGTCTTTAGAAAGAATACCATATTTGAAAGATTTTTTAAAAATGTGATGAATGACGCTATAATCTTTTTTGTTTAGGCCCTTTATATGTCGGATAAATTTAATCTAGAGCCTGAGATTTGGACGTTTTCGTTTTTTCTATAGGAAATAGGAGTTCGATATATGACCAATTAAGATTAGCAAGTATGTTTTCTTCATTAAAATATATTAGATAGGGAGAAATAAGAATGTAATTTACATGTATTTCAATGTAAACTCCTCAGAAAATCTATGATTTATGATTTCTTCAATACTTCCTGTGTGCCTATCAGTTTTCCTCGTCATTTTTAATTGCCTTTATATGTAGAATTTAGAATCAGGTCCCTAGTTAATATATATATATATATATATATATTTGCGCATTTATTTAATCAATTAATAAAGATAAATTTCGTAGTTTTTTGTGGTGTGGGTGGGGGTGGGGTTACCTCGCATTTTACTCGACGCTGAAAATAAACCTAATTTTTTCGGCTTAAACTGTTGATATTTTTTGTAACAAGTTATGATGGGAGTTTCTTACACTTATAACAAATTTTACGCTATTATTGATGAGTGCTGAGCATCTTTTTTAATGGTGTTTTTTTTAACGTTTAAAGCACTCTTTCACACTTTGCTGGGTCTAAGTAAGCGCAAAAAATATGGTAGGAGATTAAAAAGAGGCGCAAAAGATGACCCGAGGAAGAGCAAAGGTTCTTTTGTGCCATAGAGATTGGGAGAGCGTGATATTCATCCTGGTTACAGTTGATATAGGGTTTTTGCCACTGCTACATGACTTCCACCCTCTTTTGTTGCTTTCTTTACTTAGAACGCATGTTTGTCCTACATAGTAAATATATATATTTTTTAATGTCGTTCATCGCAACGATAATGTTCATTTTGATTAGTTTCGTTCAGTTGAATTGCTTCATTCTAGTAGAAAAAGCATCGAAATTTGCCTTACTAAAATTAGAAATATAATGTGTTCGGTTTTAATTTCAAAAGTTCCTTTTAAGATAAATCGAATATAATTGGGATAACTTCGGCCTATATTTTCACCAACAAAGAATTTCCATTCGGTTAAGATAATCTTTGATAAAAAAAGAGCAATGGCTTTCTTGTTACCAGATCTTTCATCATTCAAATCTTCTTTATATTTGCAAAGTTACAATCATTACATATGAAGTCACTCTCTGAGTAGCAACATTCCCTAGAATCATTGTCACTTTGTTCGTTTTGTGCGGAGGCTTATACATATACTACAACAAAGTTATTTTTTTTCAACAGGAATGGAGACTAGTGAAATATCCATATCACCTATAGGTACGGGTTTAAAAAACATTGTGTTTAAATTGTCTCCCACATATAAGAAGATCCAAGCCAACTACTCGTATGTCTATCTTGATTAAAAAATCTCTAAGCACTTAAATTAGATTCACCTTTGTAGTGTCACCATTTATTTCACTTAGACTTAATTTTTCGAAAGCCACAAGATTCGAAAGCTCATTGAATTATTCCGTGTGACTGGTGATAAACATTATTTATGCTGACTCTACCAGATTCACTGGATCTGTGTGAAGAAAAGTCTCATTAGCATTGAGGCTGGCACTGTTCTGGCAGAAAAAGCGTGAAGATTTATCTTAACTCCTGCCAACTCGAAGATCCTGATCAGTTTAGATGCAGCCCATCTCGTATAAACAGGTCGCATTATTGGTAAAAATACTCCCCAAATATTGAAGAAATGACCTGCTTCTTCCTGGAAAAGAGCTTTAAGCAGTTATTGATATATGAAGAATGCTCAAAGAAGTTGGTATAAGAACGGAGTCGCTTCAGTACAACTATAATAATAATTTTATTTTCCACCTTAAGATTCTTGATAGTGACCTATAATCGCCATCAGCTCTTTTTACCTAATAACCCCATGGAATATAAAGCTGATTTGTGTAATTTGCAATAGCCTTTGGTGAAAAGTCAGAAACAGGGTTAGATTAATCTTTAAAAAAACATTCTTTAGCCGGAGATTTTTCCCAAAACACATTAAGTTGCTTCCTCCAAATTGAATTGCATACAAGTTGAGTTCATCAGTACCCACATCCTTCTAGGGTACTACAACTACGTAACTGTTTGTTAAGACTATCGGTAATATTTACTTGGGTAGTCAGAAGGAGTGAATCCCGACACATGAACTCAAGAGAAACGTCTGATAGAGTAGGGAGTGGTGCAGCTACCTCTTGACGCTCTTGACATTAAAAAAAATGTACTAGGAATCTTTGCATACAAGAAAACGGCTACACACTATTGAAGATCCATTCTACTTTGTTTAGCTCGAGCAGAAAATAATAAGAAATAAACTAAAAAGCAAACGATTCACTATATTTTAGTGTATACAGGAGGGGGAATAAAAGTAACCATAAATATTCTTAATATTTGCGCGATTCATTTACGGTTCTCTTTTTAACAGCAGGGAACTAATACCTAACCAATAAATGTTGCCTATAATATTTTGGCTCTCATACACACACACTCTCCCTCTCATTCTTTCTCCCTCACTGTCCCTCCTATCTGCCTCTGTGTCTCTATCGATTTGTCTGCCTCTCTTTCTTTTTTTCTCTCACTATCTCTTTTTATATCTTTATTTACCTCTCTATCTATATATCTGTCTTTTTTTCCCACTCTCACCTCTGTCTTTCTTTTTCTGTCTCTATTTGGCTGTCTCTTTCTTTATGTATCTGTATGTCAGTTTCTCTCTGTCTCTCTGCCTGTTTCTTTCTTTCTATCTTTATCTCTCCCTCTCTTTCTTGATTTTCCTCTCCTCTTCCTTTTCCCTCTCTCTCTTTATCTATCTTTATCCCTCTGCCTCTCAATATCTTTCTCTCTCTCCCTTTTCCTTTTGTATATCTTATTCTTTATCACTTTTAGTCTATTTAGTACCGGAAATATTACTGCAATGTATGTGCAAAGAAAGCTATTACTGTGAAGATATATGTATTAAGGATATAGTTGTGAATATGAAACAAAACTTCACCACAATGTAAATTAACGTGCTGTTCATAAGAGCAAATCTTAAAAGCCCTTTAAATAAGAAATCAACTAGTGGCAAAACAATCATCTTCCTCCCTGCCCTAGTACAAAGGTTTGTAAAGTTTGCACACTTGGGTGTGAATTTTTGTCTTTTTGAAGGAGCTTGTTCTTTCTAATTTACTTTTGTGTAGGTACATTTAGCTATTACATTCTTTGATGAAACACTTTACATTTCTTCTGTTTGTTTCTTATTCTGTCATTTGTTCCTTCTTCATTCTTAAATGCATGAAAATGCCTCTTTGAACGCTTCAACCGAAAAATTCTTTAAGTTTTCTGAGTTTCCGGGCCATTAAAATCAGCTTTTTGATTTTCAAATGGACCTTGACTATTTAGGATATGTTAATAGGACGTATATAGAATGAAAATATCATCCTCGTCCTTTGAAGGATAGCCAAGACTACGATGAATAAAAGTTTAGGTTAAATTAGACTTCTTGATACCCTAGAAGAAAAATATTTGTAATATCTGTATAAAACTTTCAATCAAGTAATATACCCTAAGTTTCTTTTAATAGATGTATATAATGTGATAACTATATTTAAACTACTATCGTTTGATTTCTGGATATAAGCCTGGATTGATCAAATCCGTGCTTCTCGGGAACTGAAATTGCGCTATTGCATTTTCAATAGGCAGATTCGTAAAATACAATAAATTATGGTTTTGTCAGATCAAGAAGATTTTACTTTGTTCAAAATTGGTCCTACCTTTCGACCAAGAAAATTCTTATATACCCACCGTATATCATTTTCATTTGGTGTTTGATATCTTATTAGAAATCCCAAATCCGACTTGCACAACTGATAGTACGTGAACAATACAACGCAGGTTAGGAGAAGTATTCAAAATTCTTTTCATTTATTTCATAGTCTATGTACATCCTGAATTAATCTTAAACGTGCAGAAGAGTTCAAAACATGTTAATCAAATGAGCGAATAAGAGCAATTTAATAATTTAATTTTATATTAACTGGTTTTGACATTGCTTCCACTCAGTCCTCTAACAATCTAATGAAGTTAATTAATAAAATAACACTGGATAACTGAAAATAATAATTTTCAAGAAATAGGTTTAACAGTAATTATTTCTTAATAACGTAATTCCATTATTTTAAAAATATTGGAAGCAAATTCTGAAATATAATAATTGCCCGAATCTTTTCAAGCATCTTAAGATTGAGGTTCTTTATTTCCTAAACTTACTGTTTACTGGTAAGATATTTCAACACATCTGAAAGGGATGAATTATTCTTTAAATAGCCTTGCTAAAAAGAAAGTAATTTAAAATATTTTTAGGACATAGTTTTTGACCTAAAGTTCATTTAACCTTTTATTCCAAAGTTATCAGACATTCTTTATTATGCATAGTTCTTCATATTTGCTCCATCACCATAACATTAAATTCTTCAATCTCTTCTATGTAAAACTAAATACTCCTCATTCTTATATCCTGAAAATCACAAAATCTAATAACTCCCCCTTTTTTTAATAATAATAATATAAACTTTTCAATGTACTCTATTCTTTTTAGAACTGACCTGAAGTGAACTTTTGGTTCTGTCTTAATTTCATTCTATAATTTGTTTTCTTCTCCATATTATTATTATTCTAAAAATGGTTTAAGGAATGATAATTTACAGTTAATTAGTGCTCTGACAACCACGCAGGAAAGAACAACATCAATGATATTACTAATACAAAGATGCTTGCTCCTCTCTCGTAACTAATATAGTCACTATCTCCCTTTTCTGACATTTCTCACAAAACTGTTAAAAAACCTTTTTAGAGTCGAGAAAATACTTTTTTTTTATTATTTAGGAGCACCTAAATGTCAGCTTATGGGACCATCGAGCAAAATGTAAAAAGAACAATGGATTAAGAACAAGGATAAAAAGAATTTATTGGTTACACTTTTAGTTTGTTTGCCTAACTAGAAGAATGGGAAGAAGTAAAGAGAAATACTGAGTGAAAATGGATGCTTTAGATAGTTTTACAGAAGAAATAAGTAGGATGAAACAAGACAAGGTAATATGTATATTTTTACAGAAGTAAAGGAAAGGTCATAAACAAATTAAAAAAATGCTATAAATAAGATAACGCTTCTACATATGAGCGAGGGAATAAATTAGAAAATTTCAAGATTTAAATAGCACAAACGGTTATGCAAAACACCTGAACAAATCTGTCTGAAGGCAATCAGAGTGTTAGGTAAAACTTATCTAAACATTATGTTTATAATTACTATGTAAACTATTAAACTAATGTGTTTTCCTTGCCATAACATTCTGCAATATTGTTTAGAAAATAAAACGTGACCTTTGATCTAGATAATCCTCTCTAGGTTATCTCTCCCCTCCCCATGGGTGCATTCACTTGTCTAGGATTTTACTCTTCAAAGTCTCGAACGATTTTTTACTTAAATAGTCTTTTACTTCAAACTAAAAAGTAAAGACTAATGAGGCTATCATTAACAGAATGTTTGTAAGGGTAGATTCTTACTCAAAGTGGTTAAGTTGGAGGAAGGGAAAATGCGTGCAATATATTGGCTCAGATGAACCTTTTGACATCAGGATCGGGAGTAAACTCAGTACTCCGACTAGATTAGCTGCAAAATCTGGCAAAAGATCATTTATTAAATGTTAAGAAAGGAGAATTGTAAAACCATACATGGGTATTCATGGATTTATCCTCTTTAATTTATCGTTGTTTTACTGACTTTAAGCTTGTATATACTCGTCCATTCCTAACTACTGGTTTCAAAAAATAGTTCGAGTGGTTGGAGGTATAAAGCAGGTCTTCAATGGAGAAATTAACTTCTCTGACTCCTATTCAGGCATGTATTTGCCCTACCATTTTCCTCGACAATAATTTGTGTCAGGAACTCGGTGTTTAATGATTACCTGTGACACTTTACCTCTTGAAATAGAAAATAATATGGGTTTTACTGCTTGTTTGACCTATGTATTTATAAGGAAATAAGAATAATTTATCTTTCTCCTTTTTAACATATGATCTTGATAACATGTGTTAAACAAGACGCCACTAATACTAACCTAAAAAAAAGAGAAAAAATATAATAAAATACTGTTGTTAAGTTTATAATTTAAGAGTGATATACTGAATATTAGAAACCAACTTTCCATTCCCAACTATATCTATGTATAAGAATTTCAAAAGACAGAATTTCTCTGAAGCTCGGTCTGTACCCAATTACCTACATGACATTTCAGATACCAATAGTGAAAAATTTCCATTCAAGCTTTTTGTAAAATGAAGAACATCACTTGTAATCTTTCTTTACAGAAAGAAAACTGTTGTGAATTTTAGCAGATGGATGAGGTTTATTGTGTGGGCCACAAGTAAATTTACAAAGTTAATTTATTATTTGAGCTTGTTGATTCTAAATTTAGGTTATAAGCCCATACGAAACAAATAAATTTAAATTGAACTTTAAATACGTTTATCCAGAGTATTTTGGTGTATCATATGATAAACTTTCTACGTAATTGGGTATCATGTTCAAACAATACGCATTGGCAGAAATACGATATATCTTCAGATCTACGAATCGAAAACAAGCCTTTTTGTTCTTCAGACTGATCAATGGTTTAACTATGTGTACCTCCGTGAAGATTGAGTTCTTTCAGCCGATAGGACACAGACTGATGAGAAATATTGATAGCTAAATTCTCTAAAAACTGCTGCAATGTTCTCGAAACGCCCCCTCTCTTCACAAATTGGATAATGGCTAGGTCATCTATTTTTGTTGTCTTACTTGATTTACCAGCTTGATATAAACCTGTTTTGTTATAGGTTGGAAGAATATTAAAGATAACATTTATAGCGCTTGGTAGTCACTGCAATAAATCTTATTTAAAGAACATGTCACGTAAGCTTTGAGATATTTTTGCACGTTTTAATTTTATTTGTAAATTCTTATTTGCTGATATATTTCGTTTTATTCATCAAAATAAACATAATATAGTGTAGGTTATCGAATCCCAATTTAGAATCCTGGGATTTTTCTTGCAATAGTTATGGAAGATTTTTTGATAGAGATACAGGCCTTCTTACCTTTATGGGCGTTACTGCATATTTCTTATTCATTTGGAAACTTTATGCCGTTCATTATATTCTACCACTTTTCCGCAATGTGGTAATTAGTTTACTAGTCTTGGTAAGTGATTAGTATAGCAACTGTTAACCACTCAATACTGCATCGCATATACATGGGAGACGTTAGGATATAATGTGAAGGTGGCTAACCTTTGATATTATCCCTAAATACCCCTATTGTATACAATACAATATAAATGACAAATCATCTGCAAATTTGCAAACGATTTGATAACAATAGACATTTATTATTTACTAAATTAATTGTTGGTAGCATACATATGGCAAAATATGTATAGTTTTACTATATACATCGAAGTCGGTTAGCCTCCAGGGGATTAAACCATTCACTTCCGTTTTGAATGAACCAAACTATTAAACAAAAATTTTTATTACTTTTATCAAGTCAGTTTTATAAAATATTAGCAACTATATTTAATAAGTTGCGACCATTTCTTAAATGAAAAACACTCTGTGCTGAGGAAAGAAACAGTATGTCCCACTGTCTAATATGTGTACATAAGTAATTGAGTCAGGTGGGCAAATCTCTGCCCTGTACTCAGGCAGGTACGCAGCGAAGGAAAGGCAATGGCCTCCCAAAAGTAAGAGTGCGACTTAATTACAGGTTGGCTATTCAAAAGGGGAACTCGTTTGCCAGATTCAACTCAGGAATTATTTAAGGAAACACCTCTACAAAAATAAGCTTTAATACAAGATAAATAATTTAATATGGAGACAAGAATAATAATAAAAATTAGCCCAAAGGTTAGCGAGATAATAAATATTATAGCAAGCAGAATTAATGGAAGCTGAACTTAGGAATTATTAATTAATTCGATGGTTGTAAATAAAACGAGTAAGATTACTAAATCTTGTCGTTATGCGATTTTGAGGTTTTCTTATATTAAGTTGAGGAATAAGTTCTTGCGTTTTTTTTTAATGTTGTGTTGATTTAAGTTATGTTGACGTGATTTGTGTACATATTAAGAAACAATAATAAATAATTAGAGCAAAATTTGCAAAGGATAGGATACGTCTCTTAACAGCGTAGACAATTAGGAGTTTGCTTAGGCTACGTCTGGAAGTTAAGTAATAAGTCATGGCGGTTTATTTAAAAGTTGTATTAATTTAATTTTTGTTATGTACCCTCAAAGTGGAATGTCAAGTTGAAAGAGAGGCGCATATTTGACCCTTCTTGTTATAAATTTTCAATCGAGACGGAAACAATGCAAACGCAGCTAAAGCTCGTCGATATATTTGTGCTGTGTACGAAGAAAGTGCTTTATCAGAAAAGACAGCTCAATGGTGGTTTTCACATTTCAAAACGGTCATTTCAATCTTAATGACGAGGAACGTTCTGGTCGACCCATTAAGTGGATGAAGATCGATTGAACGACCTTCTTCTTCAAAATCCTCGTCAATCGACTAGAGAATTGGCTGTACAATTGGCGTGTGATCAGAAAACTGTAGTGAATCACCTTCATTCGATAAGGAAAGTTATAAAACTCGGTGCATGGGTTCCGCACGCTTTGATCGAAAACAACAAACTTCAACACTCCACGATTTCCGCAGGTTTGCTTGCTCGTCACAAGGCTACTCGTGGATATAAGGACATATTTCTTTACGGCATCATCACTGGCGACGAAAGGTGGTGTGTTTCTGTCAATATGAACCATCGAAAACAATGGCTTAGCCCCAATAAAAAACCACTTCTGCGATTAAAGCAAAGACTTCATCCACAAAATACGACGCTGTTTGTGTCGTGAGATTGTGAAGGCATCATTCTTTATGAGCTCCTTGCAAAAAACGAGATTGTCAATGCAGAACTCTACGTTTAACAAATGTATCGACTCGCCAAAGCTATTCGTGAAAAGCGACATCATCGACATTATGGAGTCCTTCTGCATCACGACAATGCTCGTCCTCACATTGCCAATATGACAAAAAACGCCATCCAAACGCTTAATCGGAAAATCCTGCCACATCCTCCATATTCGCCAGACTTGGCTCCATCAAATTTCAATCTGTTCTGAACGCTCTCCAACAATTTGCGCAGCGTTTCGTTCAATACTGCTGTGGAATTAAGAACCTTGTTAGACGAATTCTTCGAGTCAAAATCTAGAGATTGCATATTGCAGAGACATCAAAAAACTATTTGAACTTTGGGAAGAAGTCGTATAAAACAACGGAGGATACATTATTGATTAAATTGCATATTGTTATCAATTAAAAATTAAGTTTTCCTAAAATTGTTGATGGTAATGAATAAATATGATTAAACCTCAAGAACTTATTCCTTAACCCAATACTTGAGAGAATGAGCTGACTTACGAGGGTAGGATTCTGGATTACCTCGGATGATTGACCGGAGCGTAAGATAAGTGGCCAGGTCTTCGTAGAACGAACTTAGGGTATGAGAGTTAAGGAAGCTCCAACGGGTTTAAGATTATTCCGAGTTCCGGTGCGGGGGGAACGACCACTGTAATTACTCGGCAACGGAACGGCGTAGAATCTCCAGGAAGACGGATCTAAAGAGGCGGAGCCCAGCACAGTTTTCCAAGACGTAATAAATTGGTAGTAATATTCCTATGAACAGAGCGAATCAGGTATAGGATCTGCTCAAGAGATCACGACGAGGAAGCTCGGTTCGACTGGGGTATAGATGCACTTGCTCTGGGACAAAGACTTCCTAACTCGCACTCTCTGATGAGAACTATGCACTTCGTCTTAAATAGGGGAGTTCGTCTGGAGGCAAGGGGGGGATGCAAGACGAGCAAAGTTTCAAGGGATTTCATGGCGTCAGTGAATGCAAATAAGGGAGTTTGGTAAGAGCCGCTTTGATGAAACGACCGGGGGTAGTGAGAGAATTCTTTTTACCTCATAAGGGGAAAGAAAAGGGAGACATCAGCGCCAGACGAGCGTTCAACACTATCAGGGTGGGAAACAGGGGTCATAAATAATAAAAACATAGCTGGCGCTAGTCTAGGACTAAGAAAATTAAGCCACACGGCGGGTTCGAAGTCATACTTCCACACTCTGCATTAGGTTTGCTTTGAACGGTTCAATTCATACCAGATGCAGATTTGATGGGTAAATGCCTCAAAATAAGTAAAACTATTATTTTGCATTAAGTTAAAGAATTTATTGAGCAAATGATTAATTTTCAACTTACTAATAACTTGAAAATTATAGGGGTGGTTCTGAAGATAAAGGCAAGCTATATTAGTGCTACAATTTTATAAATTCGCGAACCGTTACAGTATTCAACAGGATAGGACGAAGCATTTCAACAAAACATATTTAAGCTACCCCGTCTTTACTTAACCCCATAAACCTTCAAAACAACCCGCTTAGATTATCTCTTAACCCTCTACCAAGAAATATTATTACTCGGCCATGTTTGTCCGATAAAAATGCAAATACAAATTAATGACTTTTATAGATCTAATTAAAAATTTCAAGTATATTTTATCTTCCACTTTGCGCAATGATCGACAGAAGCAAGTTAATTTACTTTTTTTGAAAATCTGACAATAAAAGGTAATATGACAAAAATACACTCTCATTGCCTTGATCTCCCTCGATGTATGTATAGAATATTTACTAGTTTAAACAATTACTCATTGCTTCCGATAGCAAGAACTTGATTTAAAGAGTGAGTGAGAAAATATTTTTGACGATGGCAAGAATTGAATAAAATACTCATATAAAAAGCCACAGCCGCTCGAGAAGAAAGCGTGCAATATATGTAAACCAGGAACAACTATACAAATTGTCCTAGATCTCTAATAAACAAAAGTACTTCTAGGTTTACTTTTTCTTAATCTGAGTTTAATCCTTTTTAGCGGGATGAGGGTGTTATGTAATACGGTAGTCCTTTCTGAGCAGGTTCCAATTGCTGGACTTCTTTCTGGTTCAGAAATTAGACGTTGTAAAGAATAGTCAAATGGTGTGAAGAGGGAACGACAGTTTCTATAAACTTGTATTAAGTTTATACCCAGAATATATAAATGAATAAATATATAATTTTCAACCTTTAAAATCAAACCTAACTTAACTTAACCAAAAATATTCATCATGGAGGAGGTCCTTGAAAATCTATCCATCGACTCTAAGCGTCAACGCAGTGATAGGGAGAATATGCGCAAAGGTAGTAGCGGATGAATCGTTAGGGGTGTTGCTAAATAGCAACTCTGCTTGGTCTACTTTCAACAGCTGTTTTTTCGAGTGTTTAGTATTTCTTCAACTGAGGACATGGGCCTGATTGCCTGGGCCTGTAGGGCTACCGATTGCCGAAAGTGCTCAAAATATCCATAAATTGAGTTTTCTCTATAACATTGCTAAGACAAAATTGGGCTATTAATTAAACGGAGCTCTTAGTTCGAGGAACTTTCGCGACTGGAAAAAGGAAGTGCTCGTGTCAACTAGAGACACGTTAACAATTGCGGAAAAAACCAGGAGCGAACGATTTAAATACAAGTTAGGCCATTGACAGAGAGTTTAAGATAAACTAGAATAATGGAAGATGAAATGAATCATATTTTGTGTGCTAGGAGTGTATGGAGGGTGATAAAAAGGTAGCCATGCTTTGGGATTTTGCACAGAGATGGACCCTCAGAGACCGAATTTTAATAACCCATAGTATCCAATTAATATAGAGGTAACTATTTTGACTGTAAAAAATGACGGGCATCCTTGAGCTTGATAGTTTATAGAGGTGGTAAAAGGGAAGATAATTTTTAGTGGTGTTTGGTTGGCTTGCTATGAATTTGTGAGTAGAACGGTAATGTTTAAAGTTTAAGTTATAGCAATTTATGCCAATTTTCTATCCACTCACATTTAGATGTATATATGGGTTTAGGCTTCAAACAAAAAAGCTGGTTTAGATCCTTCTTTTAACAAAACATGGCTCTTTTTTATATTTCTTTGTTTTTGTACTCTCGTAAAATAAGAGAAATGCAACATTGTACAGAGGTGAAATGCTGATTCTACCATAACTTAAATAGCTGATTTGTGAGACCAAACTGATTGTGATGTTCGGTGAAGCAAGTGGCATGTGATTATTTGGTAAATAGCTTAACTACCCGTTTAACACTTAAATTACCCGTAAAGAAAATAAAATAGAATACGATCAATTTCATCTTTATTAAATATAGTCCATTAAGGCCTTAATTATATATATAGCCTTTCATCCCAGCAAATAAAAACGCCATGGGAGCTGAGATTTTTACGTCCCCCACACTTTGTTAATACTTAAACTTGTATTCCTTAATATTTAGTGTATTGATCTGTAGTGTATTTTATTTTCGTTCGTTTCTTTACTACAAATTCATTCATTTATAATCCTTTGTTTCTTCTCCCCTGTGCCACATTGCTAGAGATAAACTTCACTGCCCTTCTAAATTATTTATTCTTCCATTCCTATCAAACTTTATTGAGTATAAAACGTTTCCTAGCCATTTCTTCTCTTCATCCTATATTCTCCTCTTTTCCGACAAAAAATCATTTAGAATCTCTATTTTTTTCTATTATAAGAAGCTTTTTTTAAGTAAAACGAATTCTAAATTTTTAAATAGAAATTGGAAATAATGGTGCTTTATTCATTCGTGTGAAAGCTGTATACATGTAAGTACTCATCGATTTCGTCTATTAGCTACTCTTGAAAGGCAGAAAAATCTAAGAATCTGGGTTCACTGAGGTTTCAGTTAGGTAAATTTACTAATGTTTGATTTTAGGGATACATTTTCCACGAGTTATAAATATGGCTATTAGAACTCAGTGCGAGTGACAATGGCAGGGGCTGAAGCTTTTAAATGGCTCTCAACGGTAATTTTTTCATTATATATTAGGCGAAGTCAAATACATTTGATAGCCCGTCGTTCTCCGCCTCAAATAGAAGACTCCGTGGCATGACTTTGTATAACGTAATGAAAAGCTACGAGACTACAGGTATACATGCAATCTTTAAAATATATATGGTAGATTATTATATATTATTTTTTGTCAAAGTTAGAGTCCCCCCCAAAAAAATATAGATTGAAAATCTTGGTAAATATTTCATAAAGCATAAGGCCTTTAAAACATAATTTCGATGATTATGTTAGAGCACATTTTTCGAAGCCATATACATATATAGAATATATTGAGAGATCGATACTATTGTTATTATAATTACAGCTTAAATTTTCTATATTTTTCTTTTTTATTTAGGATTACGTTGCATTGTAGAATTAATTATTTTAGGCAAAAATATTATTATGAGGTCATATTGGAGATATATCTTTCTCCTCTCCTCTGGCTTTTGGATTTGATGGCTTCTCATGGTGGATGGTGATGAATTTGAAATTTAATTTTCATCGTAAACAAGATTCAAAGCGACCCTAATCGTGCCCTAGTATTTTTTTTGGTATTTATCTAGTTTCAACCACACACTAATCAAATGCGTGTTGTTATACTTGTATATTCTATATTTTCGATATAGATATATCAATTAGTATCACATTTAACCACAACACAGAAGGTTGTGGTTAAGGGTAAGTTTATTCTTCTTGTAATTTTGCAGGTTATTTGTGCAATTCTCTTTCCTTTATTTTGGCGTTCAGTAGCAAAAAAAGATTAAAAAAATCGAGATTAATTCCAAATTTGACGGAATCGGGTTCAAAGCTTTGTTTTCCCGCATTTCGCTTTCCAACTGCCAAAGAAGAAGAGCAGAGTTAGGCAAAGGCCACATAATGGTACAAGAAGAATTATTAGAATTTACAGAAAACTTTATTAAATTTATGCAACGTATGAAATCGATATCGTTTAGATTAATGAATCAATTTAATAAATTTAAGGAATATTTTAGGCGTAGCTCATAATTTATATTATGAAAAAATAAAACATTTGAGCATAAATGATAGGTATACTTCTTTCTATCGTAGTAATATTTTTCAGAGGGCTAATATGGTTCTAGAATAAAAAGCTACCTATTTAACGTTTAAATCTAAATATGATATTCTATCCTTATAGAGGCGCTTGTTCATTTTCATTTAGACTATGCAGTAAAATTACTGTGCCATTTATACTAAAGAAAATTACAAAATTGGAACGTGTCCAACGATGAACAATGAAATTAATTCCTAAACATAGAATGAAGCAAGAAAGACAGGCATTTCAATGTTGTGTTTGAATAGTTGTGTTTAAGAAAAATAATTTGAACTTCAACAGAAAGTTTTCATCACCTCCGTCATCGCTTTATCCTGATTAATCGATTTCCTACGGTACTTATTCCATCTGATTATTAATTGATCCTTCAGATAGAATTTTTTATTAATTATCCATTTATATTGCCAGTCAATCGATTACTGGTATTAGATAATAGACCCTTCATCAAAGTTCCATTAAAAATTCTAATGGTTTCAAGAAGAGTTAATTCTTTTTCTTCTCTCAGAGATGTTAGTATCTGCTTAGTTTGGGTTAATTTTAGTTTATATCCTTTTTTTTCAATGAATTAAACTTTTCAACTCTAAACTACATTTTGGTTTCTTTTATAGAAAAAATTTCTAACGAGAGGGTCTTCATTTCCCATTAGTTCTCTCACTAGGGGAAATTTGTATGCAAAATAGTTTCCTAACTAAAATTATGGTTCAATAGATATGTCAGACTCATTGTGAAGGATGAAATTATTAGGTAGGAAATTGAAAAACACTAAATTCCCTGAACTACCTGTATACGACTAAATATTACATGAAAGTAAATTATTAATAAATTAAATCATACAAAAACAGTTTTATATCTATCGCTGAATGGATAAAGATTACCTTCGATGGATTGTAGACTCGTATGGAGCATCATGTCCTTATACATATGTTTTCTTATGGTGAGGCCTGTTCTCCACGAGAGGTTATATGGTCAGAGAGTGACTCACTTCTGATTCGTTTTCTAATTTTATTCTTTCTTTAAATGACTGAATTTCCTTCCTACTAATTAAATAAATTTCATTTAATGAAGCAATGATTTATTACACACTAACCAAACATCATGGAACCCTTCGAGTGCCCGCGT
Organism: Ceratothoa steindachneri; assembly: GCA_963969495.1. Lineage (NCBI taxonomy): Eukaryota > Metazoa > Arthropoda > Malacostraca > Isopoda > Cymothoidae > Ceratothoa > Ceratothoa steindachneri. The sequence goes on from OZ018320.1 coordinate 86,385,444, forward strand.
CATGGGTATGTGGATATGAAAACCCCATTGAGCGGATATTACGACCACATTGGCAGAAGTCCGGAAAATAGATTGGATATATAGAGTTTTAATTTTTTTAGCAAGCTCTATTTTTTTGTCATATTCCATTAGGTGCATACCACTATAAAGCAAATAATGCAGGAACGACTTAGTAGAGCTTAGTAGAGCGAGAAGAGGAAAGTCTCTCTAAAGCGGAAATACCCGGTCAAACTTGAAAGCTGCAACTTGTTCATTGGGAACATTCAGGAAAGGGTTTTGGGTAATTTTGAAAAAAATCTGTTTATTCCATATGCGTTTGCAACTCATTATTTATTTTCTCTCAAATATGTCATAGATCTTAGATCGAAAAATAAAGGTGGTGCATGAAACAACGAAATTAGCAGGGTACAAAAGAAATAACACAATAAATAGCTTTCTTACCCAAGTTAATTCTCAAGTGTTTAAACTTAGTAATTAATTAAATATTTCGATTCGAATGCAGGGAGCACAAGAATATTTTCATTGACCTCAACGAGAGAAACCTCAATTCACGTGCCTTATTCGACTCTATAAGTTACACAAATGCATACCATAGTACTCAATGTTTATATATCTGCATCTTTCATCTGCCTATCAAAATATTTAACAGGCAACTTGAAGTTACACTCTCTTAAATTATTCTGTTAGTTAATTCTTTAAATTATCCTAAGATTGCAACAAGAATCCCACCCTAACTTGAAATTTCTAATTTTCCTGCTCTTTCTTTTCCCCGTAGGCTCCTAAGTATTTATTTCTGGTCTTTCTTGAGCATTTTGCAAAATTTGTTCTCTCATTTACCTAAAAAGCGTAATTACCATTAAGGAGAAGCTTTATAATGTCATTGGAGAGAGAGTTACCGGAAAAAATCTAAATAAAAGGTCGCGTAGATTTATTTTTACTACAAATTGCTACACTTAAACAAAATAATTTCTCAACTAACATTACTCAAAATCGTTTAAAAGCTTTAAATGTATTAACTGTATTAGTGTATGTAAATCCTATGCAGCAAATATAAATTTCTTTAGTAAAATGCAATAATCAGAGTGAAAGAGAAGCTGAAACTATTTCTGCTTTAGCTACTTGACTTATGCTGGAAGGATAAGATGATGATTCCGGAACAGCTATTTTAGGAATTAAAGTGATTGCAAGAGAGATAATTAATAAACGAAATAGCACTTTCATCATTTCTTATAACCAGTAAGTTCTTCTAAAAGAGAAAAATGCGCGGATCCAAGTGATTGTAAGAAAGATAATGAACGAAAAACACTTTCATAATTTCTCTTATCCCATAAGTTCTCCTAGAACAGAAAAATACTTTATGATTTCATCAGACTTGATACTATTTTTAATGATTAAAAATTTAATAGTTAGTAATTTATAATTTTAATGAACAATAAGCCTAACAAATGGAAAATAGCTTTAATTTGTGATACTGTTTCTTTGCTAGATTTTGCTTTCTTTGTAACCTTTGAAGGACTTTACTAAATATAAATCAGTAAAGTATTCGTTTTTCGGAAAATACTAACAAATTTCAAACGCTAACGACTTTTCGAATTAAATAAAATAATCAACTTTATTTTATTAATATACAGTTATATATTTCATATTATTGACTAAAATGTCTGTTCCTTTGTTTTAGCATAGTTAATTTTAAGGGTTTGATACATTTAAATCTAAGGGGGAAAAAGAAAAGCGTACACGTGTTATTTCTCAAACTAACTCAAACTTCTTCCTAATGCATCTTAACCTACTTCCAATATGAACCCCTATCGGGAGAAAGAACCACCTCCACTCATAATAAAATGTATAGTTTAACGTTGGTTTCAACTATATTCTTGTAGAGATATTACTTTACAAGTTAAAAAGGATGACATCCTTTTTCCATAATTGTAGTTGAATAACTGAAGAGGTTGACTAAAATAACATCAGCGTCTAAGGGTTTTTCAAATGTGGTAGACAAATATTTTTATTTTTGTGTGAATATCATTCTCTGGGAGTCACAGAGAAAAGGCTATTTATTTACAACCAGGATATAGACTTTTCTTGATTAACCAATTTACCTTAAAAGGTCAGATATGGTAATAATGCAAAGATTAAAAATATGTAATATTTTACAGAATGTTAGCATGGGTTCTTTTCATCCAACATCTTCATGATATTTTTTTATTTCCGATCAATGTCCTCTACCCTCTTGAACTTCGTGGTTCATATCTATTCGTCAAAAAGGTTGATTTTAACGTTTTGCAGTAACCTGGATGTTGATTGATTGGTAATCCTGGAGATGTGTGAGGGAGAATGCGAACAAGTTTAAGTTAATTTCTCAACTAAAACTAATAATACCATTAAAATGACCTCAGTGATATCATATGTTTTTAACACCAACCAAATATAATGGAACCCTGCGTGTCCCCAACTCATGGGCGTGTAGTAGATATGAAGATATTATAGAGAGGATACTAAAACTCAATTGGCAGGAGTGCACTTTATGTAGTGCTGTGATTATTTTAGCACCCATCTAGCTAATAGTGCTGTGAACCCGTAAAGTGGTTTTGTGGTAATGTGATTGGAAATGAGTGTAATGATGCCGTAGGGAGCTACTTATCTCCGAGAGGCAGACAAAGCTTTTTCTGCGCTCGTGAAGATTGAATCTCTGATCTAAGGTAAAATTCCAAAGCCGTTTCAAGTAGACTAAAGAGAACTCGCTAAAATGAAAGCTTTATATTATTAAAATAAATTATACTTGAACTGTACAACTCGAATATATGTTAGCAAAGAAATCGAACATTATTTTCCCAACGATTAACTGTTAGTAAGAACTATACTATACACATTATACTATAAATATTAGTGTTTAATACCCTTTATACTATGTTTTGTTACTTGCCATTCCTACTATAGAAAAAGCAACTTAACTATAATGTTTTATAGTATATTTATTCTCATGGAAATTATATATCTTTGTGAAAAGTCAACAAGGATAATACTAGGAAAGGCTATTATACTTTAGTCTTCTTTTGTAGATCGAAACTATCCCTGCATACAATATCGTCTATCTATAATTAATATATGATACTCATCTAAACACGTGATAAAATTGTCATTTATAGGTGGTAAGATGTCATATAATTTATTTAGATCATACTCTCGTCACAATTCTAATTCTATATGAATTATATTGCTTTCTGTTTTTCTTTAAGGTCCCTTTCATCATTTTGCAATATGAGCTTTCTATCTCACTAACTACCTCTCTACTGGTCCTTTCGTTTATTCTTTTGATGGAGAGTTAGAAATATAGATTATTGGGGCTGAGAGAGTATAGTCGTAAAGTTGGGTTAGAGAGAAGACGATCGATGGATCTCGTTTCTCCAAAGCCATCGAATAGTCGCAGCAAAATTGCTGGATAACGAAAGAAGAAAATTTTAATAAACATTCAACTGCAGACACAAGTCGGATGAACCAAAAGGCCTTTGGTAACTCGCAAACAGCTTTAATAAAGCGGTGTTTGCTGATATCTCTTTGATCACGTAGAGCAAAAATTAATCAATTGAAATTGAGGTATGTTTGCTATTAATATATCTCACAACAGAATACGTCTAATACACTTACTTAGAACAATTATTTTAGGGAATCGTACAGAAAGTATATACGATCCGTTACGTGAAAAAGGCTAAAATCTATACGTTTAGGTTTCTGCTCCCCCATTCTCAGACATCTTAAATGTTGGAGGAAGCAATTTTCGCTTAAGTGTCGTGTTTACAACTTTGAATCGTTTTTTTCTGGCTGCAAACCTACCAATAAATGCAACTTTTAAAGTATTAAAAAGATTTTTATACTCAACCTGAAAAGCAAATTGCCAGTAATAGCTACAGGCAGTTTTAAATATTCACTTAACACTATTTAAATGACTAAAGCTGAAAATTATTAGTACAAATATTTCGATATAAAAGCATAATATATAAAACATGAAAACTTTATAATAGTTACTTAGGAAAAAACTTCCAAATCGGTGCCCTAAAGCATACAAAATATCACAGCACAAGCCATGGCTTTGTCACTCCTTCCTACTCGGGGAGCTTGCGATTTACTGCGCTTGCTAACAGCCCTTCAGGCTGTTTGTGTCAGACGTATTTGACCTTTAAAACCGCTTTTTTCGACTACAGGATATTTCCTTTTATTATGGCGTAGTTTAATCTCCTCAGCTAGATGGCTGAACGGTTTGTTACTCTATAGAGTAGAGCCTCAGATATCTTTACTTGAATGGCTTGTTACTCGAGTATGTAGCCTGTAACACTTTTAGTTTTACGGTACCCTTTGGTTTGTTAAGTAGCACTTCAGATAGATGGATGAATAGCCCAGTACCCAGCTGAGTAACCTGTGACATTTTTAGTTTTACGATATTCTTTTCTTTGTATGACAGCATTGTTTGTACCCTTAAAAATGACAACGTATGATTTTGCTAAGAAGGTTATTATGCATCAGCAGAGAATTTGCAAAAATAGACACAGCATGAAACTTTCGTTTTCCCATTACCCACTTGTATGGTTCTGTCACAAAAAAAGGTGTAAAAGCAAATCACGATTCAGAAGCAATACCTGGTTAGAAGGGTCAAAAATACTTATGGAAACAACCATCTTTTTCGTTCATGCATTTTTCAACAACTTAACCACTGCTGTTCTTTTGTAAAGAACAACTAAAAACTTATGCAATGCTATTACTGACTGGAAAAATTATCTAAGAGGTAGTGTGCGCAAATTTATTAATCCAAACTCCTATAAAGATCGGTGGCAATGTATTGACAGTAAAAATAGATGATTCCTTGTTATCACGAAGAAAGAATAATTTCGGAAGGGGGTTTGCCATTGCAATCTGTTTTTTGGGGGGGATTTGCTGGGAAACGCGCGAGTGTTTCATGTAGGAAGTTTTTTTTTGCTATTTGTTTAAGCGCCCCTTGAACTCCTTTTAAAGTAAAAGAAAACAAAAAAGAACGTTAATTAATCTTAATACTTTATTTGTTAATCATAATATCACACCATATAAAATTAGTTGATTCTGAATTTCTTTCTTGAAACCGCTCCTTTCTTTTAACAACCAGGTATTCTTTATTTTTTTCCCTTCTTTTTCTTATTTTAGTTCTACTTATTATTCTTTTATTATTATTATTATTATTATTATTCTTTTCCTCTCCCCCTTCTTTTGCTCTCTTTTTAGATCTCTTCTTTTTCTTCTCCTTCTCTTATTTTTGTCCCCTTGCTCCTCTTCTTTCTCTTAGGTCTCTTCCATTTACCTCTTTCTTTTTGTCACCCTCGTCCTTTTCTCCTCTTCCTTCTATCTTCTCCTTTTCTTTTCCTCTCTTTATTATCCATCTCCTATTCCTTTCCTTCTAATCCTCTCCTCTTTCTTACTCTTATCCTTCTCTATTTTCTTTTCTTCTTCTTCTCTTCCTCTTATTTATTCTATGCTTCTCTTCCTCTACTTCTCCTCCTCCTTTAAAAAAAAATATATATACAAGGTTTCCCAGAAAAAAGTTAAACGTACTTTGAATTAGTATAACTCACAAACTATTAGAGATTTTTGAGTCCTGACAAAAAAACAAATTATCAACTATTTATCTGTCGATTGCGGAAATTTCATTAAATTCCCTTTTACAATATTGATACACTGATGGGTTTAGTGGGGGCTATCAAAATTATGTTTGCGCAAGGAAGTAAAATAATCAAACTTTGAAGTTTAAAATCAACAAATATATTTAAATCTATTTTTAACAAAAACAGCTTTCATATGGGTAATACAAATTGAATTTTAATTTTCTAAGCACCGTTTCCTTCCACATGTCCTCCATTTCTTTCCAAGCAAAGTGGCGCCTTTGATCGCATTAATTGAACAACTTTTTTGATTAACTTGTAATTTTCCTTAAGACTATTGACTTCACGTGTGACACTATCTCTTAACTGGTTGATGCTTTGTAGTGGAGTAAAATACACTTTATTCTTTATATATCCCTATAATAAATAATCGCACAGTGTTAAGTCAAGGGATCTTGGGGTTCATTCAATTGCATGATTTAGCGCGACAATGCGGTTGTCAATTCTCTTCCCCGAAGTTTTGTTCGTACAGCAAGCTGTCTATGAGCTGGTGCGCCGTCCTGAATGCACCAAAGTCTATTGAATTGATTGCCGTAAATCTAGAGGAGTCCTGGGAAGATCTTTTCGTTGATCATGCTCAGGTAGGCAGCACCATTCAAGTTATTCTGATCCACAGAGACACTTTCTGCTGTCAAAGTTGAATGCTAGGGGGTGGTTCAGCGGCGCATATTGCTGAATGTTATGGCTATTTACCTTTCCACTCATGAAAAAGGCTGCCTCGTCACCAATCACAATGTTTTCCAAGAAACGAGCAGGTTTATGGAGAAGCCATTTGACAAATTTTCTACGACGAGGAAAATCAGTTTCAAGAAGCTGGTGTCTTGCATGCATCTTATAGGGATGCCATTTTAAGTCATGTTTAATAATGCGGTTAAATGATGACTTTGGCAATTGTAACCCATTCTTTCTGACTGATACATGTGGATTTTGAAGAAGTGTCATCTGAACATGTTCGATATTTTTTGTTGTTTTTATGGTTCTCATACGACCCGAACGACCTTTATTTATGTAGATTTAAGCATGTTCCTTCATGTTGGTATTTGCGAACATTTTTCCAAATTGTGGGCTTACTTGGTGGGTGCCTACCTGGAAAACATTGTTTAAATGTATCTTGTACTTGTTTAATACTGCCAGTCTTAATAAAGTTTGTGACTACAAATACGCGATGATCTTTTGTTAACAGCATAATTACAAAGGTTCTATTGAAGTAATCTTTTACCCAGAAACGCTTGATTTGCTTGGTAAGCAATAATGATGAGACCATACCACAGTGTGGTCAAAACCCACTGTAAAATAGCCTAGGCTTTGCGTGAAGAATCGCACAGTAACCTAGGTTACCTAGGCTTCCTACGCTTCTCTTGAAAGTGCACGGTGGCCTAGCCTTCCTAGGCTTCGCTTCATTATTTTACTTCCTCGCGCAAACATATTTTTGATAGCCTCCACTAAACCCATTAGTATATCAATATCATGAAAGGGAATTTAATGAAATTTTTATAATAGACAGATATATAGGTTTTAAATAAAACACTCTTCACAGGACCCCAAAATCTTCAATAGTTTTTGAGTTATACTAATTCAAAGTATGGTTAACAGTTTTCTGGGACACCCGGTATATCGTGAACTTCAGAAAATTCATTAAAATTTAAGCATTGCTGCTTTTTTTATCATATCGTATATTCGAAAGTTTGATCAAAGTTGCATCTAAAATTGATTTTTAATTTTAATGTGGTCATTCATTAACTAAGACCCCAAAAATGTTTACTATTTTGTCACCCCTCTCAAAAAATTCTGTTCCTAAAATTTAGAGTTAGTGATGATGTTCGTATTGCTTCATTTTTACCTTTAATGCTATGCCATATCCTCCAGGACGTTGATATCCAAGAAGTTCCATAATTCTTGACAATTCCTACTTAAACTATGATTACTACGTAGTGAGGACTCGACTCAAATTCTACGGTGACTGGCCGATAACCACTTTTGATGCCTGGCTTGCCCTAAGGTGTGTTACCCACTTTGCTGTCACATTTACACTGCTCCCGACTTTACTTATTAGAGCTGGCATTGCTTAGCACCACAGGTAGGAGTTATAGTGCCCCCTCACCTGGTTTAGCGCATCAGCTGAGATGGTTGCCCTGGATGTGGCCGTTGTTCTAAGCTAGCAACTAATTGGAACCACGGGTGAGAGTTGGGGGCGAGTATCAGGGGTAGAGTAAATGTCCAGGCTCTGCAGCTACGGCTGCTGCAGCCTTCTTTCTCTCTTGGGCCTCAGTGACACATGAATGTCGCTTCTTTTCAAAGCGGTTATGGGCTCTGTTTATCAAAGTACGCCACTAGATTCTGTCCTATGCACATTCCTCCAGTTATTTGGCAGGGATTCAGGCGAGGGCTGTATTCGCCTTCACAGAGTCCTTGAAACGCTTGCGAAGCATATCCTAGTGGGAATCTACATTGCTATTATTCTCTGACATAGCGCATAGAAAATTAAAACACTTTTTGCTTACCACTAGGTTACCTACACTGCTCTGCTTATAAGCTGATTTTCAAACATGTTTTGGGGGGTTGAGGGACTCAAAAGCGAACAGCGCTCGATTGCATAAGTCTGGACATCATCTATTTTTTACTTTCTTTAACGGGTAAAGGAGTTTATATTATTTCATCTCGTTTGTTATTTCTCTCTTCTTTGTTTTTTAATCAAGGTTTGATCCTTCTTTCATCTTATAAAATTACGAAATCTATTGCGTTATTGAGCATTAACAGTGTCGCGTGTTATTGAATTCGGATGTTCCCGAGGTTCTTTATCAATCTAATTTTGTGATTATTGTTAGGTAAGGGTAATACTAAGAATTCCTCAATCTGCTAGAAACATTTCCTGGTGTTCCTTATCCCTCTTTGGGGCGCCTCCCATGTGTAGATATCTATATTGAATTTAGTTACTTTTTTAAAATACAATTATTTATTATATGTGCGCTTAGATTACGATGGAAAAGTTAAAATCTATCTTAATCCTTTTCCTTCAATTATATGTAATCAATCCTTTATTCCACAGCATTCAAGAAACGACAATATTTTTTTCTAACGGGCGTACCTCATACGAATACTAATCTCCTCCTTGTTTAATCTTAAAAAAAATTTCTATTTAATTTATCGCATCTTGAAGATGAACGAGCAATGATATAAAGCACACTAGATAAGAAGATGCTGGAGCTCACATATTTTATTTCAAGGCATTTTTGCGTCATTTTCAATTTTAAAGATGAAAGTGTCTACGATCATATTAAAAGACTCCATTTACGTATCAGTTAATGACATATGTTAACCAAGATTATAATTTACCTTTTCTTTGAGATTTGTTTCCTATAAAAGGAAAGAAATTTCAGCCGTTCTGTGGTCTTTTTATTTTGCATCTGATGGTCTTTGAGATACATTTTCATGGGACTAGGAAATACAGGTTTACGCCTATATTCTCTTCATTGTTGGGGGAGAAAACTAAGATTTTTTAAATTAATTTAACGAATAAATATGATCATTAAACAATTAAGATATTTAACTAGAAAGCATTGAAAAAAATGATAATGTAGTTAAGTAAGCGAATGCTTTTTACATAGAATCAATAACAATATAATGAGACTTATTGCAGCATAGGGAAAAATAAGACACTGATTCTCACTAATTGAATTTGATCAACAACAAAGCCATGACTTTTTACAGTTAAATTATGATTAATTACAAATATTAGGGCGAAAAGGTCACGTCCTAGGTATGGGTAAGATTTCCTTTAGGTTGGCGAACTGCAGTAGATCGACATGGCATCGATTCCACAAGTGGAGAGAAGACTTCTAAAGATGTTGAGCTATACCTTCTCGATATCTATCAAAATTTCTTTGAGATTTGTTGAGCTAGATATGGGTCGCAAATAGATCTTGCCACCACGTCCCAAAAATGCTCGATTGGGTTGAGGACGGGTAAGAGCGGTGGTCACTTCATTCGTCGTAAATCTCCCAAATGCTAATCGAACCACTTCTAAGCAACGTGGCCCGATGAATTGTACATTATTCTGGCGGAATATTCTATCTCTGTTGTATTACATGAAGTTCCTTAATTGATGAAAATAGTCACAAAGTAGTTGACCCTAGCGGTCACCAGTCACTGGGTTGTTTAGCAGTACCATTCAAACCGTACCATTAGAAATAAAACAACTAAAATTGTGAGTTATCGGACCAGGCAACATGCTTTCATTCCTATCAAATGTAATTTACTGGTGTTTTAGTTATGCATCTGGTATATTTTGCAGTGAAAGTGGAAACGGTTTATGTGAGTGTTGCTTGTTTGTTACTGTCGTGGTACAACACACTATACCATACACTACTCCGATATTACGTGGGGGGTAACTTAATCACTTACTGCAACGCGAACCGTTGAAGGACTGTTCGTGGCGATAACGACCGACTACGAGGTCCAACTTGAGGCGCTGTGTTTCAAAGATGAAACAACAAAAATATAATTTTATTTACAAAGATTAAAATAAGAATAATAATAATAGGCAAAAGGAAATTATTTAAATTGAAATATTATGAGGAGGAATTCTTAACGTGAATTAATTGATTAATGTTACTAGGCTAAGATCAAAAGGGGGACTTGACAATACTAATAAGGGAGGGAGGTTTCAGTCTTACGGTCGGTAAATTCGAGGAAAGTCATTCTGGTGATGAAGCAAGTGGGAAACTACCTGATGAGGCGAGTGTGACACGGCCTGAACTAGGCAGGTGGAACACGATTTGAACCAACCTTCCGATGAAGATAACCAATCTTCAAAGATGAAGTTTGAAGGGATACGTGGGATTACTCGTAATTCCACTGGGAGAGGAAACTTCTTTTTTTCAAGAGTAATCGATGGAGATTTTCTTCGGTTCGATTAAACAAAGGGAGTTTGTTGCTCAAATTCAAAGGCTTGCTGTTCCCATTAGATACCAATTTACTGGGGTAGAATCACGACGGAGAAAGTCTTGCTGTCTGACAAACGCTAACGGCACTTAGTTAGACTTGAAACGATGAGGACGGAATTGAGGTCCGGGCTAGACTCCTCGAACTACAGAATAACCCAAGAATTTGTATGCCCAAAACTGAGGGGGAATGGGGAGTTTAGACAAAGGAGTCTCAATCTTCAGACTATTAATCCGGAGGCGGATTCAATTCATCATTTAGCAGTGAGGTGCAGGAAACAGCTGCTCTTCCTCACCTCGTCACCTTAGTCTTAGGACGAGTTCGCAGGATTTGAGAATATTTCCCCGAAGTGCTCAAGAGTCGAAAATTCTTGAATGTTCGAACAAAAAGTGACGTTCCTCATGGTGGGATACACTCGCACGTGGTCTCCAATAAAGTGGCAGGGTTTTTTTCACCCATACCTTTCATACGATGGAACTTTTCTGAGAGAGAGGAAAGAACAAGGGACGTCGCAAATTTGGATAGGAGGAATTATTATTAAGGCGACAGCCTGAGAATTGAAACGGAGCACCTGATCCTTATTCAACAGGCTTACAAAAAGGCTATGATATGGATCGGATTAAAATGGGTCGACAAAAACATTGCATTTAAATTAAGGAACAAAATTAGAACATTGTCTAAAAAGGTACTGTAACAACTCACACAAAAAACAAACACTATATTAAATAAGTATCTACAAGGACTAGAGATATATGTACAGAGTTAATAAAAAGAAAAATAATATATACATGATTAGCTTAAAGTTTTAAATGTGACCTATAATTTAATGGATAAGCCAACATTGTCGGCTAGTGGATTCCAACTAAGATTATTAGCTATATATTCTCTGTACCACATATATACCAAACTTTAAACTGATATTGTTCGAGTATCAAAAGCCATTGCATTATATATCCATTCTGGCTCTTAGTATTTCGAAGATACGACAAATGGTGATGGTTCGTTCGACAATAAACTTTTTTCCCATTAAATACATGCTAAATTTGGTAATATCAATACTATAGCTAAAGCTTCCCGTTTCATTACCGAGTAACTAAGTTCAGGGGCAGTAGCTTTCGGCTCGCGTAATCCACAATGTGGCTTTTTCCTTCGTTGGAGTATTAAAGCAGCATGCATCCAATTCCTGCGTCACTCACATGCGTCCGAAAGTCGAAGGGTTTGGAGGGATTAGTGAGCCTCAATATTGGGGCGGACGCTAGTTTGTCCTTGAGCTGCTGGAACCTGGCTGTAGCTTAAGGATTCCATGAAAGGGGATCTGGGGATCTCTCCTGAAGGAAGGCACTTAAAGGGGCAGAAATACATGCGAAGTTAGAAATAAATCTACGGTAAAAGGGGCATCTCGACAATGTCTCTGATCTTTTCGTCATGTGGGTCCATCTGATTTTTCGAGCTAATAGGCCTTTGAGTAGTAAGGACGATGTTATGCTCAAATTGATTGGAGCGCCCCGGGTCTCGGGGAGGACATCCGATGGTCCAAGTAAAGATGGGATAAGTTACTCACCATCTTGTTCAATGCATACTATTTGTACGACATTAAGCGGTCAGCGAGATACACCGCTTCCAACAGGGACTCTTCATCGAGGGCTACAATATTGTTGAGACACGCAGGGTGGTGATATTTCTTCCAGATATTGATGTGGAAAACCTTATCTCCTGAGGGGATTCGAATCAAGTAATCCACTGTTCCTTTTACCTGTAGAACGGAAAAGGGGCCTTTCCACTGGCTCAGGAAATTGTTACTCTCAGTGAAAGTAGCAAAAGTACCTCCTCGGCAGGCTTAAAACGTCTTTCCTTCGCTTCAAATCGAAATAAGTTCAATATTTCTCCAAATTTAGATCAACACTTTGGCACGCGATGTCGGCGCATATCTCAAGGCGCTTTAAGAGGTCTAGGAGGTAGGAATAGGAGGAATGGATTTCGTTATCCAGAAGGGGATTGGTGAAAAGTTCCTTTAAAATAGCAAAGGGGTGTCGGACATTATTGCCATATAGTAATTCGAAGGAAGCGCTTCCTAGGGTCTTATAGGGGATTTCATGACATGCAAACAGTGCCACGGGTAAAAAGCGGGGCCATTCTCCGGGCTGATCGATACAAATTTTCTGAGGATTGCTTTTAATGTGCCATTTAGCTTTTCGCAATTTTCGTTTTCGGCTAGGTCGTATGGAGTGGTAAACAGAGGCTTTACCATGAGGAGCTTGCCGATATACTCCATAAGCTGGGGGGTTATTGTCTTCCTCGATCCGAAAATACCTCTTTGGGAACTCCTACCCGAGAAAAAATAGAAATGAGGGCTTCGGCACACGAAACGCTATGAATGCGCTTAGAGTGAACTGCCTCAGAGAAACGGGTAGGGAAATCTACCAAAGTGAGGACGTAATTGTGTCCTTCACTATACGGCGTATGGATAGGGTCAAAGAGATAAATGGCCACATGAAAAAAAGGTTCCAAGATGATCAGGCTTTTCTGAAGGGGGTCTGGCTTGACGCGCCCCTTTGCTGATGTCTTTTGCCAGTCATCGCACGATTTGCAGTACTCTGCAATTTCTCTCGCCACACGTGTCCAATAAAAATACTTACAAACCCTCTGCGCGGTTTTGTTATGAGTAATATAACCGGAGAATAAACTATCGTGAGAAATTGGGAGGACTTGAGAGACATGAGTGTGGGGAACACTCAAGGACTGTGTTTCAGGTTCGGTTCCTTTGCAATATTTGCGGCAATACACTTGCTTCTGAGTCATGGCTTTCTCCTAAAGGGAGAGGAGAGTTGCGCACCCCTTCTGGGCACGGGAAAAATCCTCGCTCCCGAGGGTCTCTATCTCCGGATCGACGGGGTTTTCTAAAGGAACTGGTTGCTGAGAAGAATTAGCTGTCTGGGCACGGGTTATCACGGGTTGTGCTACTGGTTTGCTTGTTACCTAGAGGCTCTGACAAATCAGTACAGAGCAAAACTTGATTGGGGCTGCTACCCCTTCAATCCAACCAGTCAAATACTCACATTTGATGTGGCATTTTCAAATAGGGAAACGATTCGCTCGGTCGAGGCGATCATGGACCACGGCGAACCTTTGGTGGTCACGACCGACTGAGTGAAATAAATTTTCAGATACCACGATGCATGTGCGCCCAGTGTCACATACAAGGGTGGACACACGGCATCCGTTCACGGCTCCAATTTCCACTTCAAACCACCCAGGGAGCTCTTATTAAAGAGAAAATTTCCTTGGTAACCGGAGTTGTTTGTCGACGAGAGAAAAGTAGTGGTATCCTGGAGAGACAGGGGAGGAACAGAAGTGGCACTAACATGGTGTACCTGATGGGAGGACACGCCTCTAAATTGGGAATTTTTAAGACATTTTGTGCGTACGTGACCTACTATTCCGCACGTAGAAGAGATTATCTGCCTTCTGCGGAATAACGACGCAAGGGGAGTGGTAATTATGGGCTTAAATCTCTTGGTTCCGAAGGAGGGAGGTTCCTGGGTTTCAAGGGGCCTTGTACCTTCAATAATTTAGGGGTATTTCTTAGAGGGGGCCTGGATTATTAATCTTAAACTTGGGAAAAGACGGAGGAGGCTTTTTATTAACCTTGTGATACAAGTTATGGCTACTTGCATAAACATCAGCCTCTTCTAGGAATTTCTTGAACGTAGAGCTGCTCTTGTCCTTAATGAAGGCACGTAATTCGTGGGTCAGGGAAACTAAGAATTGATCTTTCAGGACGAAGTCCAGAAGGGACTTTTACTCTTGGGGGACTTTACACGCATCTAACCAAAATTGGAGGTGTATCTGGAGGATGTACCCGAAATGGCGAAAGGTCTGACCAGGGTGGATTTTTTTGTGACGGAAACGTGTGAGATATAAGTCTGGGGTTATATTTTTGGGAGCTAAGAGTTCAGACTTAATGGGAGAGTAGTCCACAGTTGGCTCTGAGGGAAGGGAAATGAAAATATCTCTTAAACTGTGAGTTTAGGAGGGGAAGCAATTTGGGACATAATTACGTGTGTCCCTATTGTTGATTTCAAAAATCTTCTCGAAATGCGTAAGATATGATCCAAAATCTTATCCTTTTTTACAGACGGGTATCTTACTGACGGGGGCTGTAGAGCTTCGGTCATGGTGTTAACCGACATTGACTCCAATTGATTAGGGTTTAATTCCATTTTATGCTGCATTATTCTATCACGTTCTTCTAACTCTCGTTGTTCCTTTCTCTCTTCAGCTTCTCTTAGTTCTTGTTCCTTCGCTCTTTTCTCTTCTCTTTCATTTCTCTCTTCTTTCTTGATATACTTTAATAATTCTCGGCCCGACAGGCCCAACGACTCTCTTTGACACTTGAAACGGTCAAACAAAGAAGACATCTTTTTGGTTTACTTGGGGGAACGTAACACGTGAACGGGGCTATAGACGTAACGGAATTTCTGAGCAATATAAGTGAAGCATAACTTTTCCCCAAAATAATATTAAAAAATTATCACACTAAAAGAACACTAAAGCTCTTCGTACACGGTTAGGACGGGTTAATCTTTCTAATCCGGCTGGGAATTAACTCAAGTATTCGGATAAATTGAATACACAAATAGACAGAAGGGCTCCCAACTAATAATCTAGATTTTGAATAGTTAATAGACTAATGTTCCACTGATCTAGAACTAACATGAACGTACTTCGGCCAAATTAGAAAAATAAAGAAACTTCAATTATGAGAGGGAACTACTAAAACTTAAATGCGATGGAAATCAACAAAAAAACAAAACTGATATACCATGCAATAGACCTCACACACTTGACACCAGTTTTGTAATATATATATATATATATATATATATATATATATATATATATATATATAATATATTTCGTGGTAAAATACTCTATACCATACACTACTCCTATATTATGTGGGGCGTGACTAATCACCTTCTGCGCGAACCACTGAATAACTGTTCGCAGAAATTAATGACAGGCTAGGAGGTCAAATTGAGGCGTTGGGTTTCAAATCCTTACTAATCACACAGAGTGCATAATTGGTTGGCAAGATTTACTTTGAAAAGGCCGAATGTATCGTTCAAGGTTAGGAAAAGATGAAACAACAAAAATTTAATTTTATTTACAAAAGATTAAAATAAGAATAATAATAGTCAAAAGTGAAATATTTAAATTGAAATATTTTCTTGCTAATTATTACTATGCTCAGATCAAAAGGGGAAATGATCCGATGAGCCAAGTAGGGCACGGTGCGAATAAAGCAGGTGGAGCACGATCCAAATCAACCTTCCGATGAAGATAGCCAATCTTCAAAGATGACGTTTGACGGGAAATCTGGGATTACTCGTAATTCTTTTCCTCAAGGATAATCGATGGAGATTTTCTTCGGTTCGATAAAACAAAGGGAGTTTGTTGCTCAAATTCAAAGGCTTGCCGTTTCCATAAGCTACCAATTTACTGGGGTAGAATCATGGCGGAGAAGGTTTTGCTGTCTAACTTACGCTCACGGGACTTACTTATACTTGAGACGCTGATAACAGCCTTGAGGTCCGGGATGGACTCCTCGAACTACAGAATAACCCGAGTATTTATTTGTATACCTAATTTTAAGGGGAACTGGTTAGTTTGGAGAAAGGAGTCACAAACTCCTGACATCTTAATCCGGAGGCGGAGTCGATTAATCAATTAGCAGCGAGGTGAAAGAAACAGCAACTCTTCCCCGCCTCCTCACCGGGGGGGAGGGAGGGGGAGGCTTAGAACGAGTTCGCAGGATTGGGCAATATTTCCCCAATGTGCTCAAGAGTCGAAATTTCTTGAATGTTCGAACATGAAGTGATGTTCCACATGGTGGGATACACTCTTTTGTGGTCTCCTATAATGTGTGGGGGTAGGAGGTTGTTTCTTTACATTTACAATGGACAATTCTACCCGGACGCAACCGAACATGATCGAAAAATACCACTGGTCTGTCACTGCACTTTTCAGTTTGGACAGTAATACTCTCTATTAAGTATAATGGGTAGATCGCCTGTTGTTGAATGTACGTAGCAATAGAATATCTTATTCGTCTGACCATTACACTCATGCCCTGTTGCTCGGTGGCCTTTCCCTTGTGCTATGGGGATAGTATTGCTGACTGGTTTGTAGTACAACACCCCACTACCTTTCTGCTTGCATCATTCCCCTAAAACATAGATCAGCCTTTGTTGGTTTCATTTTCCGGTAGTAGGAGGTTGCCAAGAAAACGGACAGGTTATGCATTAATCATAATATATTTAATAATAATAATGGCAAAATGGCCTACGAAATAATAATAATGACCTATGTAAACTTTCATTCTTTACTTCTATTTCTAGCTGTTCGTCCATGCATTTGAATTTTCACGTATTTGTGTATATTACACGCATATAATTTATATATTAATTTTAAATAACTATATTAGGTGATTCATCAATAAATTGATCAATCAACCAGTAATCATCTCTATAATCAGTAATTCACATTCATTTTAGTCAATTAATCATACCTATGTATTTTAATGATATTTCCGTTGCTGTTTACTTTCACTCGTTGCTTTCAAGAATTACTTTTTAATTTTACTACATTTTAAACCAATGTACATTGAAGCAAAGTGATGTTAAGATTAACGAAAATGGTAATTTAAGAGAGCCAGTGGGTTAAGCAAAAAGCTAATGACAGCAGAAGACACGTCAGAAGTTTAACCGGTTAACTCGAAACGTCACACCTTGGATAAATATGTCTTCGTAATGTTAGTTATAACCAGATTATAAATATCTAAGGTCAAGAGATAAAGAAACTTGAAGAGAGCAAAAGGCTGAAAGATCATCTGGCAAATAAGAAATGGAAAACAGCAGAGGATAGAAGAGTGATGGGTGCCAGGAGAGAATGAAAATGAGAAAGGCAGAGAAGAAAAGGGCAATGGGTAGGCAGGCGATAAAAAAAAACGACCACAGCCAGCAAAGACTGGTGTGCGGTGCTGTCAAGCGAGAAAGAAACGATAAGGGCACTCTTAAGAAGAATGTGGACAAAAAAGCAACAATGATAGATAGCAAAATAAAAAAGGGGCATCAGGTGATACAGAAAATGAAAAAGGCTGATATTATAATATTGAGTGGACATAAATTAAGAAATAAAATGAAAACAACAGAAGGGAGAAGATTTATAAATTCCCAAGTGAAATAAATGACAACGGCAAATACAAGAAGACTGATGGATATTTAGGCAAGAAAAAAACAACTACATACGGAAGAAGAATAATGGATCGTCATAACAAAGCAAATGCCTACGACAAGCTAGCAGAAAACTGATCGGTTGTTAGCTTTCAAAAGAATAAGAAAATCAGAGAGAAAAATACTGATTTGACGGCAGGCCCAAGTGATAATTGTAACGCAGATAGCTAGAGATTGATATTTCAGCAAATATACGAGAAAATAAAAATGGTAAAGGGATGAAGACTGAAGGGTCGTCAGGCGAGAAAGAAAAGGAAAATGGTAAAATGCCTAAAGAAAGATAGAACTCCAGCGAGAGAGAAAATGACGGCCGTAAAAGAGAGAAGAATAATATGCTTAAAATCAAAACGGGGCGACAGCAGGATAAATAAGTTTCATTAGGTGAGATAGAAAACGAAGAAGGTAGCCAGAAGAAGACTAATGGGTAATCAAATGAGAGAGAGTATAAAAATTGTAGAAGAATAATGTGCCATCATCCTAGAGCGAAACGGAAAACGGCTAATGGCCAAAGACTACCTGATACTCAGGAGATAAAAAATATAACAAAGACAGAATTCAAAAGAAAATTAGATCGTAGTCGATAAAGAAAAGGATGAAAGTAGAGGGCTGAAAAATAAAGGGTCATGAGGGGATAAGGAAAATACCACATGGCAGAAGACTGATAGGTTGTTAGGAGATTAAAATTAGCAACGCCAGCCAAAGAAATCTAGTGAGTATTCAAATGAGAGGAAAAAAGAAAGCAGGAGAGGCAAAAAGGTTGATTGCTCGTCATCAGATGAAAGAAGCAATGAAAAGGCAGAGAGAGAGAAAGAATGAGAGGGGAATATATAGATAGAGAACAAACGTGAGACCCTATAAAAAAATAATACAAAAGTCACAAGGAGATAGATGGGTTATTGAGCTACGAATCAAATGATTACGATAGATAGCAGGAGACTTATAAGTCATCACGCAATAAAAAAATAGAAAACAACAGCCTGAAGAATACTAATCGCTCGTCAGGCGAGAGAGACAATGGACATTTACAGACGGCAGAAGTATCTTGACTTGTCAGGGGTCAGGAGGCAGGCAAGCGGCAGATAAAGGATGTATTCAGCCAAAATGGAAATTGAAAGATGATAGATAGACTAATGGGTTGCATGTAGAGCAAAGTAGTAACTTATTAAATAAACCGTTAGGTTATCATGAAAAATAGAATGTAAATGCGGCAAACTAGAAGAGGCTGATGGCTTGATTGGCGAGGAAGAAAATGTAAATCGTAGAGGAAGATTGATTGGTTGTCAGAGCAAAAGTAAAATAATGAAGGCAGACGTCAGAAGACTGACAGGTAGTAAGTAGTCAATACAAATATAATAACGGTAGAGGAAATTCAAAAGACAGACGGCAGAAAAACAGATTGGTCATCAATCTAGTATGATGTAGAAGATAGACGGAAGAAGACTATCAGTTCTTCGTGCGATAAATTGAATAACAAACGAAGGAGGACAGGTGTGATTGATCGTAATTAGAAAGATAAAATTACGACGGTAGACGGCGGCATATAGATGCCTTTTTTCGAGGGATAAAACAAAAACTAACGAGGAAAAGACTGATTTGTCGTCAGTCGAGAGAGAAATGAAAGCGCCATTTAGTTAAAGATTAAATTACGTGTGAAGAGAAAGGGAAATCTTTTGAACAATATCAAAAAGGCCGTTATATACAGAAATGCGGACTGTAAAAGGACTACATCCCTGATGGTCCAAGCTTAGTCAAATACTACTTGCGACAGTGGAATGGGGAGGGTGTGCCACCTTTCCAAGCTTCAACTGCAGTACAGCTCCAAATTCCTGTTTACCAAATGTTTGGTTAGAAGGGTTTGGTACAAAGAGTGGTGGAAATGGAGGAAAAGGGAAATTATCAAGAAAAAATAAATACCACGTTCTACAATTTTAGTTTAAAACAACCAGGGCACAAGGCAGGAGAGGTGGCGGTTTTCTTTCGGGAGATCATCTCTAACAGTCTACGAAAGGTAACCCCCTGAAGTAAGGGGTAACAAGGAAGAAAGGCAAAGCAATAATAGCACATAGCAAAGGTAAAAATTAAATTTGAGACAGAAAATGATTGACGGATCGTCAGGGGGGTGGAAGTAAACTATAATGGCAGAGGACACACGTATGATGGGTCGTTAAGCGAGAAAAAAATGGCTGACAGCAGAAGAATGTGAGTTGACAGAGAAGTTATAAAAAGAGTAAACTATAGAAAACTTATTGTTTGTCAAGATGAAGGGAAATGAAAACGACAGATGGAAAAGGATTGATGGTTTAACAGGAAGGAAAAATATGACAGCCATTTTTTCCCTTTAAAAGTCTCTTGGCGACTGCCAAAAAAGATAAAAGTTGCCGAAGTATAGATACCCTATCAATTAGACTATGATAAAAGAGAAAACAAACAACAACAAACAACGAACAAACCAACAAAACGCACGTGGGAAAAAAACAGAAAACAGGCTTGTGCGTCGGAGGAAGAACCGCCTCCCACCCACGCCAGGGCACGCATCTAATACCCCAACCCAAAAGATAAATAAAATAGAGGATGGTAGCCTCCATTAAAAAATAATTAGACCACAGCCTCATTTAGAGAACCCCGCCCAGATTACAAAGGAAAAGATGTAGCGACTCCGCTTATCCCGTTACCTGGACAAGTAACGTCTATAAAGATCCCTCAGACTGAGACACCCAACAAGAATGTGCCGGATAGTCTGGAGCACCCCTAAATCCTCACACTAACATACAGAGAAGGCTTTCATCAAATGGCCGTGCGTTCTACGAGTGTGTCCAAATCGCAGATGAAGGAAAGAAACCATGGAAACAGTGGCGGGACGATGGCAGGCAACTTTAGTTTCCCACCAGCCGTCTCCCTTCTTCTTTACCAACCAGCTCGGAAGGATGACCTGAATGATACCTGCCATGTAGTCATTGTGAGAAATAGCGAAAAGCTGATCTAGCCACACCGTCGTCGCAAACTCTTTGGCGTGCTTATTCCATACAATCTATACCTTTATATGAACTCAAGATAAGATTATTTTGACTTTGCCCGGATCAGGCAACCGTGGCGATGAAGACATCGATAAGAATGGAGATGCGGAGATTCAAATACCTCGCAAGCAACCAGGGTGTTTTGTGAGTCTCTAAATATCACTATCCGGTGGCTAAATAGGGTATGTCGCGATATCTTTCGTACCAAGAAATGTATTTCAACAAGCTCAGCCAAAAGGATAGAGGCAGCATGCGGTACTACCCATCCCTTGTCAAATCAAGAGAATATTCCATTGTGCCGAACCCTCTATTCGTATTTTGAGCCATACCTTTATACTGAAACAATTCCATCGTGAAACGAACTGTGTTCCAAAATGTACCTAAACACAATATTCCTGTCACTGTTAAAGCTTTGGTAGAAAAGGCATATACAAAAATAGTCTAAGGTGGTATCCTCCAAGGTTGCGTGTTGGTCGGGATCTATGAATTTGGAAGACAAACGACTAATATATAGATTTTCAGGCGAAAAATTTAACGGAGTCAAGAGATCGATAACTCAAAATTTGTCGATAAAATTTTGACAGCAGTAAAAAGGTAACCTAAAAGGGCATCAGCCGAAACATAAAATGACACCAGCCACAGCCCAAATTTGTTGGGTCAAAATCTACCCGTGACGCAATTGAAAGCTAAGCAAGAAAACTTCCTACTCCAAATGTATTTTCAGCTTCTGCCACTTAGTGGAATATTTCAATGTATGCTTTCAAATTTACAGATTTATATACCGAAACACAATTATATTTATCTACACAAAAATTTATTATCGAATACGGACCCCACCAAATTTTTCCAAAAGGCATTAAATATGTTCCTAAAGATTGAACTTTTATTTTTTATATTTAAAATGTATATTCAAAACTCAAATATGGTATTTCATCCTAACATTTTGTAGAATGACTCATTGATTCTAGTAAATCAAGGTTAAGGTAAATGCGCAAAGATAAAGAGCCAAGAAACCATATTGAAGCGGTATGGACCTCTATTTACCATATAATGGATATTTTGTTGAGAGAATAAATGCTCGTTAAGCAAAGGATGAAGTTAGTTGTAAAATGTATGAAGATTACATAGGTAAATCTATCGTGCAAGAATACTACTCAAGAAGTGTGAAGGGAGGAGGGAGATTCACTTCTTTGGCCCCCTGTTTAGCAACTAAGACAAATTCCGTTGGAGATTAATGGAAATGTTAATTGTCCAAAAACAGACTCTGAAATTGCAATCTTTCTGAGAAAAGATCTAAAAATAGCATCTTACAGCCTTGGGAAAATAGCTGCTATGGCCCTTCCTCTGTTATAAAATGAATATTAATAATATATAGCATTTCGTTAGACAAAGCCATTTTCCTTTCCTTCAATCCGGGTCGAAAGTAGATCCTTAGAGCCACGATCCCAAAATTTAGTAGAGGCGCCAAATATCATTAGGTCTAATTAGATAGGGTGATCGAGGAGTGCTTCTATAATATAGAGGTATATATAGACCCATAGGTGGTGCTAAAGAAAGAAAAGAACTCCCTTTACAAAATCTTTTGAGATTGTACGGAAAAATAACAATAAATATTGATTGAAAGAGTTTCTAAAAAACATTAAGCGCCCTGTCCACTCTGTAAGGATAATAAAATAGCGTGAACGTCTCACACCCTGGAAAAAGAGATGCAAAGTCGAATACATCCGTGTATCCTTAAAAACTCTCGATAAAAGAAACAAACCCGAAAGAGGAGAAAGCTCATCGACCCAATATAGATATATAAAAGTTTCTCTGATCAGAATCCTGGACGTATTGAAACGATTCATCACATTCTGCGAAGCAGAGCACGATGTAGAAAGATTAGTTTTACCAGACGTAGTAGTGACACTAAACCAATCGGATCGATCCTAGAATTCCAGCTAAAATTCCAGCCAACAGTATCCTAATTTGCTGAAAAATTGATATGTGAGTATGCTTGCATACAAAACAGGAAATAAAAACAAATTACATTAAATAACCCAGTGATTTAGATCCACAAACTTATTAAATTTGCAAACCACAAGCATGTTTTCAAAACAGTGTGCACCAAGACAGAAATGGTGAACAAAATCTGCCAGAACAGCTTGCTTTTGTTTAGCATGAGAATCCCACCATAAAATATGGAGAGAGAGAGGCATACCAACATACAGATGTACTTCAACTATTATAAGAGGGAAGAACACACGACGAGAAATTGTACAGAGAGCGAACAAAATTGCTCTGAATGCAGCCAACGAGGGCACTATTAGAAGTACTGTGCCTAACCGACGGGAAAAAATTACTCAATTGTGGCAGGGCACAGCGTACAATGGCAATAGCTTGCTCAAGAAGATAATTCTAAGGAATGGCCAGAGCCACAGTACACTAGATGAAGGAGAACAAAATTCATTTTATGGTACCAAATGAGTAATCAATGGAACTTCTAAACTGCATATTATATGCGCACGTAATAAACATAGCGAAACCAGAAACATCTGCAATACTTTCAAAGTATTGCCCGCAAAATATGAAATAAAAATGATGTGGTTTTCCTAGAAGCAATCCACTTCAGAAATATTAAACTTTAGTGTGGCTAAACCTACTGGAAGGGTGAAACTTAAATCAAGAAAACAGACATCGTAAACAAAACTAAACCAATAGAAGATAAAGAGAGGAATAAAGCCGTGGAAGATAACACTAGGTTTATTCAGGTAGCAAACCTCAAACACAAAGTGTATTTCAGCGACGAATACCCACAGCCTAGGGAGAAAAACAACAGGACATAATTAATGCTCTACTTGAAAGCAGGAAAAGATACAAAGATTTTATATCTGGAAACTAAAAGGGTGGTGGTGCCAAAACAACCTAGTGGTCCCCCGGACTGTAAAAGAAGAACAAATGAAAGGATCCATAATAGACAATGGCACACGATTTTCCCTACAAATTATCAAACATAGGGGGAATGAGGAGCCATTTAACTACAGGAAAAGTGATAGAATCCAAAACTAAAATAACTAAAGTAGGATTAAATGAACCCGATTACGACAAAAACATACGGCTACTACAATCTTCCCAATTAAAACAATTTACCGGACAAGACTCACGAATAAGAACAAGAAAAAAGAACGCTGATGGAGATTCCAAACAGTGAAATATAATCAAAAACAAACTAAAGTGAACGAAGTAAAAATACAAAAATGGAAAATCCCAAGCGATAACATGAGGAAATAAAAAACACAAATAAAAACACTCACAACAAGATATAAACGTGAAAACATAACAGCATGTATGCTACAGAATACCCATGAAGGCAACAGTCAATAAATAAAAACAAATTGCAAATTTTGTATGGATCATCCGTAAAGTAAGTTAGAAAAAACAAAGATAGAATACGAATAACAGGGTGATCGAAACAAATCCGTGGTGGTTCTCGCTTAAACTACGGAGAGGTTGTTCAAAACGGATGGAAAGATGAAAACAGAATCCAAGATAAAATAAATTAGGGATTGTGGTTCTGATTCCACGTTAATTAGTAGATTAAAATAAGGCAATATTACATTCTTTATCTTCCATTCCCTGCTCGGAAGAATAAAGTAAACTTACATACATTTTTTCTCTCAAACTAATTTCTCTTTTCACCCCGGGGTATCCTCTCCCTCCGACCCATCAAACACGGTTGAACCTAGGAGAGAGGAGCGTTGGGGAACGGTGAACTGAGAGAAGCTGGCCGAATGGTTCTATTCACTTCCTCGCCGCCAGGGAAGAGGGGAGAGAACCTGCGAACGATTCCTTATTCAACTTGCACAAAAAAAGAACAAAAACTTCCTTGACTAACTAAAAATGAATACATTGAGGTCGAAAAATACCCAATATGACCTTATTCTGTATCATAAACGATTGAATATTTTAATGTTGTTAAAAATAAAACTTTACCTTGCAAAAACACTTGTTTTCACTTTTAGATGTTTCCCCTGTTTGCTATGTCAGCTCTTCATGTCAGTTGCATTTCTCTTCCCGTTTAAATAAAGAATTAGAAAGCTCATTTCTCATCTTTCATCCACCATTCCTTTCATACTTGGACCCCATTAAGTAAAAGCCACCATCACTCACTCAAAGGGGATATTAGGACTGACCTACTTACGTTTAATAAAGGGTCTACATTCCTCTCTGCATATTTGGGGCTCATATCATTTTCAACCCTTTAACTTTAAAATTATACTTATTTGTTAGCATATTTTAATTCATATTCATTTGCGAATTGAACTTATCTGAATAACGTATCGGTTTATTATTTAGGCCCTATATAGAGTTAATAAAGATAAATATTAATTTTACACTTGAACAAGAGGATTTCTTCCTATTACCAAAAAGTAGAAACAAACTTATCAAAATCTTCGATATGAAAGAGAAAACTTATTTTGTCATGCGTCGTTTCTTTTTCTTCTCTTCAGGTAAGGAAAGTTGGAGTTGTAAAATAATCATAATTGTATAGCAAACTTTAAGCAGTAATAAATAATCCAAAACAAGATGCAACACTTCATCGTCTAGTAGAACCCAAAACCCAAGCAACTTTGCCAAACTTACGAAACACACAATACACTTTTTTTCTCGCCTAATAAAACAGATAAACCAAAATAACCTGACATAATATAAAAATATATGCAAAACAAACTTTTCTAATGAAACCAATGAACCCACACAACCTAACCTAACCTAGCAAACAGCAAACACCTCAGGTAAGAAAGGTTTGAATGGCTTGTCTTCTGGTTAAAAAATTAATGAGTCTTATCTTCAGATAAAAATAGCTGGGATGGTTTATCTTCGAGTGTTTGTTTAGAGGTAGCTTATCTCCACGTGAGGCTTATCATCTGGCATTAAACATCTATCTACTTAAACAAACCTGAATATAATTCCCTTGCAAAACTTTCCCTTACAATTTTAGAAGATAAGTTTCAAGGTAGACCATTTTTTATACCCTTGTTTGGATATTTTACTAATATTTATTATACTTCGTATATGGTTAAATTAGGCTATAGGCGAACCTAAACTAACCTAACCTAATCTAACCATACACGAAGTGCATATCTGCTCTCTCTGATTTGAGTATATGTCCACTCACGATGCATCACTATCCAGACAACTACTTGATCGAGTTCAATGGAATCCTGTGCTGAAAGACGCCATCTTTGGGAGAAAAGGGAATTCTGATTAGTAGTGTTTTAATAGCCTATAACTCGGAAACCAAGCATTTCTGGACATATGTTCATGGAAACTATTTTTATTATTTAGACATAGGGAACATAATCCTTAAGTTATGTCATCGATTTTTGAAACACCCTGTATATCAAGTGGGCAATGAGTTCACAGGTCAACAATATTTATATAAACACTGATTTATAATCAATTTCAAGATGAACAATATTTATACAATGCACTAAATGGCATTAAGCTCTTAGGTGAACAATAGTTATAAACCTTTACATTTAAATAGCAAAGATGTTCCCTAAACTTTATTTATACCTTTGCAGTTGAATGATTAGTTAAAGCACAACGACTACCAACAAGAGCTAGATTTACCGTGACAAAGGGCATATAATTCCGAAAGGTAAATTGATGAATACTGGTGTGGCTCTGCACGTCATCACCTCTCGACATTTAAAATGAGAAATGTTGGAATACAAGTATTTAATAATCGGAAAATATTTGTACCTGCGAATACAAAAATATTTGAATTATTCTCTGCTTGAAAGTTTTTGGTAAAACAATCCTGTTCATTCTATGACAAAGGCTTCCCTGAGAAGTTTCCACTGACCCCGGTTAAACGCTGGAATTGCCACCTTAGGCAAGGCTGTCTTTGGGTCTCTTTTTCTATAAACGCGTTTGTTTGATCATTTTCGGGACATAATAATTTTCTCATTCTGTAAATATTATAATTATAGTTTTCTTAATATTAGTTAGGCTTGACTAGCCGCACCTAATGTAACCTACCTACCAAACCAAACTAACATAAGCACAACCTTAGGTTAGGCTGGTGAAACAAAAATAAATCTAGAAATTAAATAACTTTTTAACAAATAGTTATTAATGGATAAGGCAGGAAAAGGGAGACTCAACTACAGCTGTCATCTTTAAGCAGGGGCGGGCAACCTTTTCAGAGTGAGGGCCAGATGAGACGTTGGGGGCAGGCTGCGGGCCAGAGTGACAAATGAAATCCACAAAGTGACCATATATATATATATATATATATATATATATATATATATATATATATATATAACAGGAATTTTATTAAAAAACATACAAATCAGGGAGATGGCTGATGCTGGTTGCCATGAAGAAGTGTTACAATGTCCAGCTCGATGAGGTTGAGAACAGAAGAATGTCATTGTGGGGGCGGTCCGAGAGTTAAGAACGAAGGTGTGACTTCGTGTACTTTATTTTGGAGAGGGCTGTTCGCAACAGTAGGTGCCGCCAAACATGGCCACAATGCGTTGAGCATGCGCAATGTATTTTGAAAACTTGTTAGTAGGGATTTCGAGGTCGCGGAAGAAGGACAGAGGAGAAAAGTTGGCGGCCCAGACGCTAGGCTTCGCGTATCGGAGGGTTGCCCGCCCCTGATATAAGGATTGCGTTCCCTCTCGACCACAAATTCCTCTGCTGGAAGAGCGCTATAAAGCTTTTCTATATTATCACTTATCCTACACTTTCTGCAGGGGATTCGATTTTTGTTTTAGTTTTCAATAAAAAAATGTAATAAACATATATGTATGCTAGTTTGAGAGTAAGAAAATAGAACTTGAGTCTAAATGCCTCGCGAATGAATGTGACGTCACATCTGAGAGTTGGGGTTGTCAGATTCATCCGTTTCTGTACCGATTTTCCTTACTCTCGCCCGGGATGACGTCAACGAGGGACGACCGGCTCAAGGCTTCTTATCTTCAGAATAAAAACGTAAATTTTAGCCTTGGATCTTCGTTCCCTGTTTCAATTTATTTTTTTGATAAATAAACAATAACGTTCTAGTGATTTTTTATTAATAAACAATAACGTTCTAGTCAATGCGATGTAGTAGGATAATAATAAGGTTCATTAATCCTCTAGAGAAGTCTCCTTAGTTCTTCAACCCTCAGGAGCCACAGCCAAAATTGAAGTTTTTTCCGTTTTCTTTTGAAGTTAAAAGTTAGCTTATAAAAAAGGCTTCTTGAAATTTCCTTTTTTGGGAAAGTGGACGGTAGCCTTGGCGTATTTATAAGGCTCTTAAAGAGGGTTAGGGAACTCCAAGAGACTTCTCTAGAGGATTAAGGAACTGTATTATTACCCTTACCTAACCCCATTGACTAGAACGTTATTGTTGATTTATCCAAAAAATTTAAAAGGGCGAAGATTCACGGCTAAAATTTACGTTTTTTCCGTTTTCTTTTGAAGCTAAACGTTAGCTTATACAAAAGGCTTCTTGAAATTTCCTTTTAGTGGGAAGTAAATGGTTTGCTTGCGTATATGTAACTCTCTTGAAGAGAGTTGAAGAACTCCAGGAGAATTCTCTATAGGATTAAGGAACCTTATTATTATCCTTACCTAACCGCAAATATATATATATATATATATATATATATATATATATATATATATATATATATACTACCAGTTTGAAGTTTAGGGCCACTATAAAATTTTTAATAAATATTGGCCATTTTATTTCATGCAGATGAGGAAAGAATAAAAAAATATTTATACAAAGATTTATACTATTTACTAATTATATCAAATAGCAACCATAACACCATTTTTTTCCAAAATAAACGTACACTTTGGCTTCATCAATATACCTATCATAAATAATGATGAGTGAAACTACGTTTTGGCATTCCATTCCAAGCCTTCTTCATGTACTCAAATATGTGAGATGCATTTGTTAGGTGCGTTTTGTGCACATCTCTGTCATTCTGATACCATGCAGATTCTATTCGAGAGAGATCTGGGGATTGTGGTGGCCAAGCAATAATTATTAGAACCTTTGACTGTTTTTATCTGACAATATATCGAAACGCACGCAAAATAAACTCTTCTGTTAATTACAAATAATTCAAGTTTGGACTAAGCAGGAAATAGAAATTATTCCTAGTGTATTATCATCCAACTTTGATGATATTTAGCCCACTCTAATTTCTTCTTTTTGTTGACTGATTAACTAGTACCTTTAGTGCAGCTACAGGATCAAAAACACAGCTGCCATTATTCTTCTCGCACATTTGAGACTGGTTCTTTTACTCTTGATTTCTGCTCCCAACTGTGGCGCAGTTTTCTTTCTGTTCCTTTTATTTAAGATGGCTATAACTCTATCATTTGTTTCAGATGTTGTTTTTTCTCTCCCTACTCTTTGTCTGAGAGCATTACTTCCCGTCTCTTGCTTCCAGCAAAGCGCATACTGAACACTATGCCCTGATATCAGCAGTTTCCAGGCAATCATTCTTTGTGAATATACTTCATTATATAATATTTCTATTTGAGCTCGTACTTCAATTGATAATTCACTGCTCCTTGCCATCTTTAGTGACTAAAAGGTATTTAAATATAATATTTGTTATAAATTAGCAAATAAGCACATATCCATTTAAGCTGTCAGTATATGTCGAAAAATAGTTAAAATAAAGTGCCGACACTGATCTGAGACAGAACAAAAGATAACACTGCTTTTTATAAACGATTGGACTAAATTGCTAGCCAAAAAATGTTAAAGAAGCCAATAAATTTATTCGACCATAATTGAAGTAAAGGAAGGGTATTTTGATCAAGCGAAAGTTTAGGTTTATTTTGAAAGATTTCGTCTTATCTTTGCTAAATGGATATAATTAATAAATCTTATAAGTATCTATATAAATATATTTTATTATTTCCTACTTTGCATGAAATAAAATGGCAAATTTGACTAGTATATATATATATATATATAATTGAGGAAAAAAGTCTTTGCATATTACGAATTCAGCGCTCGGAACCTCCTTTTCTTTTTCCTTCTTTATTTTCAGAATTTTTAATCATGTGCTACTTTCTTTGTGGGCACTCGCCATTATGTCACATGCTACACAACGTTTTTATATTCATACCTTCAAACCTTCAATAATTTTGAAATACATATATATATATATATATATATATATATATATATATATATATATATATATATATATATATATATATATATAGAGAGAGAGAGAGAGAGAGAGAGAGAGAGAGAGAGATTTTTTATTTTAATGAATAAATGCATTTCTAATAGTGAAATTTCTTTACTCGCCAGCAATATATAAATAGAAAACTATTACGTGCTCCTAGTACCAAGATTAATGTAGAGGTAGAAGAAAGAACATAAAATATCTTACCTTGTACTAGAATTAGGTAATGCTATTGACATTATAAATACCAAAGGAAAGCGAGCTTTGTAGTCAACTAAGACCTGTTAAAGATATAAAAGATATTGATTAAAATGAAGAGTTACCAATCCCCAAAAGATTTTCAGGATTGGCAACTCATCCTTGTCGGAAGAGTTACCACCAAGCAAGTATCTGCTTGTAGGCAAAAAAAATCAATGGCAAATTTTAATATTCGGACGTCAAAAAAATGTTTGGAAACAGTAGCACATCTTTGCAACAAAGCTGGTGTGGATATTGGTAATTACTGCAACTGAAGGAAACACTAATCCAAAATTTGATCTTAATATATGCATATGCTATTCTTATCCTCGTTTGAAGTAAATTAACCTAAATAGACTAAAAAATTAAGTAATTATGTATTTTTTTTTAGTCTCGGTATTTGGCTCGAAGCCGAATTCGAAGGGAAAGAAATGTCTTAAAGATGATGTAGTTATTCTGTTTATGTTAACACTATGGAGTTGTGTAACAAGTGGATAAAGATTAATTTGTAACTCTTCCTCTCTTTTCTGGAAATATATAACTTTCATTTCATTTTAATAAGTAGTATTACCTGAGAATACATTTATTAACTAGAGTTCGTAATTATAATGAGATTTCTATACCCTCAGTATGTCAAATAGAGCCATATTTTCGATTCATTGCTTAAAACTCTTCATGTTGGCTCAGGCCCATTCTGTGCCTTTAGTATGTCGAAATCTCTTATCTTTTATAACGCGGAGAAGCCGGGCGCGTCACAGCTTCCTCTCCATGTAGAATTGTAGGTCAGCTTTAAGACTTGAATCTTGGTGCCAGCTTGCAATGGCATTGCAATACCGGCACGAAAAAAATAAAAACGTAACGCTCGATGGGTTATAAATGCATTTTTATTTAGATTGTGTAGGTAAAAACTTCCGTTCTGATTAGAACGTAAGATTGTATAACTCAGAGAACTTTTTACTATTTTCTATAGATGATTAAAGTGCAAGTCCGAATATAAGCTCGGATTTGAATGTTGATTTTTCTCGGAGCTGAAAATGCAGCTTTGTGTAAGGTGAAAGATGTTTTTTGATCCCTTCTCTTCAAAGGCATTTATAAATTTCAATAAAATATAGGCTTCTATTTTTATAAAGATTAAAAAATGCTAGAAATAATTCACTTCTAGACTACAAATATAATATATACATAGATTGAGATACATAAACTTAAGAGTAATGCACAGGCATTGTAGAGAAAGTAATTACCATCGAACACAAGATAAAATATAATGCTCTAGCCTGGCAAAGGAGAAAAATTATACAAAAGAATTTTAAGCATGGCAATATTAGATGTATCTCCTCTCCAAACGGTCGAAGAAAGTTAGGGTATAATACTGTTAAAGGGAATGGCAATATAATCTTCGAGTTAACTGTGAGCTAGATATAAAACTGCCGTTCTTATAGAAGTTAAACATAAATTGTGTTAAGAAAAAAATACATGAGAGAGAAATGATTTTCGTTTTACAGAAGTGGTTTTAAGCTTTAGAGTTAAAGCGTGGTCACTATACAGTCTGACGTCAGAAATTAACTTATGGAAATATGGCCTACGAGTGCCAGTCTTTAGAAACTATATTATAAAATGAATGAAATCGTTATTTTCCAATTTAATAACGAATCAAACAAAACAAACCACTTTAACCAAGAGCAAAGGAAAAAGTGCAATTCTACCTAATAGAGAGGTCAGAGTAAGATTTGGAAACGAATACATGTGAAAAGTGGGCACAAAAAAACAAATAGTGAAGTGGTAACTTTGTTCAAATTAAAACAGATCAAAAAATTACCTTCCCTCGCGTGTCATAATCAATAGAAAAATACTAATGAAAACGCTGAAAACTATTAAAAAGAGCATGACAAAAATTCGTTTAAATATTTGAAATTGGCCACTTATTTAATGAAAAAGTTATTTTCCATAAACATCATTGTTATCATTATCTTTGAAAGGAAAAAATGAAAAAATCCAAGGGTGTTAATACGAAATAGAAAGGTAATGGTCCAGGCAGTGTCATTTCTATATCTTTGAGCCTCAATTAAACACACCTTACCATAAGTGAGTCAGCACACATCAAGGTATCTTAAGTCTTCCACCAGCTCTCAACCTTTGTCTATCAAGCACTAAACCCCCAGTCTTTTTTCCTTGCAACATTGGCCATGGTAAGTATATAGCATAAACTGATACCCCCGATTTTTATAGTCCCCTGGGGAACGCTGTAATTACTACCAGGGAAGAAAAAACTTAAGATAGCTATTTGCAGTGACCCCAAAAAGGTAATTCAAAATAGGAACCTTAAACTTAAGAGTTGTTGCTTTTTTGAGGAGAAAATGGGGAATTAAACATAATTTCTTTGGTATTTATGCTAAATACTTTTTGATAAATATGGTTATCCGATTGTCTTATGGTCTATTCCCTTCATTTGTTACGTTTGTGAAAGAGTTTATATTTAATTTTTAACTTCTTCGTTTCCTAGGATCCTCTCTTTTCTGTCTTCTCCTCTAACTTCTACTATACACTCATTTCTCTGATCTTGAGAGCCACTGTTTCTTTCCTTTTGATTCTGATTATTTCAGAACATAAAATTCGTCTTCTCAGGAATTTCCAAAGCACGCGTGGATTCGTGATTTACCTTAGTGAAAGCAATATTTCCATGCATTAGAGAATATTTTCCCTTTAAATGGCATATTATCGTCTGGAGGCTGTCGGTTAGTCGAATTGTGATGGATAGGATTGGTTGGGCTGCTTGCGAGTAACATATAAACAAGCCCATAGCTGATTTGGTGAAGATATAGGTAGATGCTTATATATCATAGAATATAACAAGTAAAGATAAACAATGCAATATAATGTCGAGGCCAAACTAAGTATTTGAAGATATTGTAAAGTGAATTGCATTTTGTCCTAGATTTATATCTTACGTTGCTTTGACTTTTAATTTAACGAAAGGGAACAATACTATCTTGACGTCAATTTTTCCTGGGAAGGCCTAATTGACTTGATTAAGAAGAATAAATGAGAATACCGTTAAAATGATATCTGCTTAAAATTCCTCTAGCCACTGTACAAGGAGCTCGCCGACCAAAGAGAAAGAATAAATATGTCCTCTCTGCATATTTTTTGAATAGGGGAATTAAATATGAGACAATAAAAAGAAAAGAAATAGGAGTGATTATGCAAAAATGAATAAAAAAGAGGCATTATTTTAATGCGCTCTCCAGGGCCATTTACCTTCACACAACTAATGTCGATCAAATAAGGAAACGGTCGAGAGAAAAGATTAAAAAACATCAAGCCACCCTTAAAGGCACCAAAGAAGGGTGATAAAAGAATACAGAAATCATACTATTCCACATTCTATGATAGTAACAAATATTGAGGAAGCGCAATCACCCATGCAACACAGAAGACTACGAGAAAAAAGTAATAAGAGGACAGAGATGGGCCCTAAAGTTCTCGGAAACTAAGATGGATTTAGTGAGATAAATGATACGAGAGAGCTGGGATGTTTCAGATGATATATGTCAAACGGGGAGTCGCATGAGAGATCCTTTCCCCCCTGGTTGAACAAAAGGTATTGTAAAGTTTTATAGTAGTTCAATGGGTGGAAGATTTGAATCGCTGGTTTTAGCAAGAAAGTATTGAAAGAAAAAGGTAATGAAACAATGAATAAAAATCGAAAAACTCTTGGGGTCAAAGTAGCAGTAAATTGGCAAACATTTGAAACACCAGCTTTGAAATTTAATCGACTATTTTAGATGTTGCCCAGATTTGATTTTCATCAAGCCAGAAAATGGATTTACCAATGTAAGTAAAAGAAGCAAGATATTTAGAGAGAGAGAGGAATATCCGATGGAGTATCCACCAGTATATTTTATGATTGAAGTTAATAATATTGTCCCAGAGCCTTTCAGTTTCATCAGCATAAAACTAGAATGATATATGAGGGGCAGTCAATAAGTTTTGCAATTCGGATATAAAGAAACGAGATATGAGGAAAAGTGTTTTATTATTTTTGAATATAACTACCTCGAATTCAATGCACTTGTGCAACTTGTCCCTGAGACTTCGAATTCCCGACAACTAGAAATCTCCCGACTGCTCTTCAATCCACTCCTGGACGGCGAGATGGACATCTTCATCGTCTCCAAACCGGCGTCCACGCAGTGCAGCCTTGAGCTGGAGGAATAAAAAGTAGGGGCTGTGGGCTAGATCTGGACTGTAGGGGGGATGGTTGAGCTCCTCGAATCTGCACTCGCGCAGGGCAGCTTGTGCAACTCTGGCCTTTTGGAATTTGACGACGTTGAAGTCGATCATGAGGCGTGAAGTTTCTAGGCACCCAACGGGCAGAGACCTTGGTCATGGTCCAATTGTCGTGGATGATGTTGATAACACTTCCATGTAATATTCCAAGTTCTCGCTCGATTTCTTCGACCTTCACCCGTCGATTCTCGAGGATCATCCTCTCCACGCGGGCCACATTGTCCTCGTTGGTCACGTCTGACGGGCGTCCTAGACGTATTTGATCCTCAAGAGACTCACGACCATGGCGGAACTCCCTATTCCAGCGAGCAATGGTTGCATAGGAAAGGGAGATGTCTGTGTACACTTCAACCATGCGTTCATGGATCTCTTTTTTATTCTTGCCTTCCTTGGTCAAAAATTTGATCACTGCGCGGTTTTCAACCTTCCTTATTGTTGAAAAATTTGTGACTGACGATCTGCAATCAGATGCTGCTTCTTAAATATATGAGGCAGGAGCGTGCGGCTACTGGTCCTGACTTGTCATAACTTGTCCTAACACCCCCACAAAAAGCCATCTCCCTTCCTCTGTTTTGCCCTACCGATTCACAAAAATTATTGACCGCCCCTCCTATCAAGGCGACGCATAAGATTATCATTGAGAAGGAAATAGTTATCATCCATGCGGAAAGCCAAAAAAGCATCTCCTAGTATATGAGTTCATACACGATCGAACCTAGTCAAAGCGGTTTTCCAGACATCCAGAAATTCACGCAGGTTATGAAGAAGAGTAAGATCAACATTATCCAATGCTTCCAAAAGAGAGAAGTGCCAGAATGGAAGGAGGGCAACAATCAGACACGAAGAAAGCGGTCATTTATATAAAGAGAAGCAAAGTCAGTGCTGCTTCCAACCTAGTTTCCCAAATTTGAAGAGTTACTAAAAGTTAAAGGCGGGCCTGCAATCTCGAACCTGGAATGACACTACACTTTCAACGAAATTAAATGGGAACGTGGTTTTAGCTACGAGGATAAACATGGATTTTGGCTAAGGGAGGGAATCGCCCAAATATTGCCCGATAAGATTCTGTAATAGAACAGGTTATCAGAGAAAGACAAAAGGTTTGCAGCGGACTCAAAGAAAAATAATCGATACAAAACATTCTATGCGAAAAAGAGGGCAAAAAAAAATTACGAGACAAGGTTTTCTAATAAATGGAAACAACAAAAGTATGACAGTTTTGGAATGTTAAAGGTATGAAAATTCTCCGACAGTCTTCGTCAACATGAAAGATGGACTCGACTAGAGTGGGAATCAATGTAGCATATCTTGTGTCTTTCGGATGAACGAATAGCTGACCGTATCCAGATTGATCTCGAAAGAACAATACAAAGGAATATGAAATTATATGTTATACTCTATAAATTGTAGTAGCCCACTTAATATTTTTCATATTTTCCTATTAGGACGGCGGCTACGAGAGCAAACTCTCGCCTTATTGCTTTACCATCGGGTACTCCTGGGTAGCGTCCCCCGGCTTGCTCGTTGCAGACTCAATAGGGCGAGCGAGAGATTGTTATCGTAACCGCACATCCTAATTGCGTCAGTACAGCTTATAAATAAAAAATCCTATTAAAATTCTATGATGAATTTTAATGTTGTTTGAATTGTGTTAAGTTTCTAAATAAATTGACCTTGCTAACAACGGAAATTATAATAGTTTTCATATGATATTTCATTTTTGTTTGCATCATGCGATGGCAGTTGGATAGAGGAGCTACAAAAATAAATTGAAATTGAGTAAAATTCAAGGAAATTTCAGCCGGACGTTTTATAATAAACAAAGTCTGCTGGCCAAAGTCGCGTGCTCTCACTTATTCTGATTTAGGACCTTATGACCATCAAAACTTTCAAAGATTCTCGGATTAACCTTGGGAGAACCTTGGAAATTATATCATTCAAAAGAGAATCCAAAAAGAAATACGGGTTACTTTCATATTTCGTTAGAATCGGTCAAATAGTTACCATGTTATACTAAAACAGCAAAAAAACAAACGTGGACCAACGGACCGACTGACAGACATAGTGAGATATAGTGTCATACGCGACTAAAAACTTCATTGAACTTTTAATTAGAAAGATAAGCAACTTAAGTGGTTTTCTCATATGTGTGACTCCAGGTTTAACCATTTTGAAACACCAACAGTAATCGGCCATCATGTAGATATCTCAGCAAGCTTGATATCTTGATTCATTCTTCCTGATTTCCTGGGTCCATCAAAAATACCCTCATTCGAAAGAGAATCACTTATATATGCGAACTTCTAGATGTAAATAAAATCTCGTTCTGTTTATTAATTGCCTTCATGAGATTTAATATCAAACCTAGCTTTGTATGCACCATTTGGAGAGAACGTCTCTTGAATCAACTAATAAGTTGTAAACGATATTTTGGAATACAGGTGTCAAAGATATTCGAGCTGGCCATTCATGCTCTTCAAAATGTTTTACGTCTTGACCGGCCAATCTCCAAGCATAGAAAGTATCGGTGATTGGTGTAAGCTCCTTTCATTCCTAATATTAGAGATAAGCTTGAGGTCCAAAGAGATTCTTTACTGATATTCATTGTATTTGATGGCATCAACTTACAATCAATTTGATAGAATTACAAATTGAACAAACGATAGAGTCTTACCATTATTTAACAAAAACTTTGAGAGTTCTAGTTAATAAGTCTAGAAATATTCTCTATCCAGATGGTTGAAACATAACACCCAAAGCTTTGATCAATCCTTCAATCTACAAGCACTGCACCAAAGATGAGACCCACGAAGAGAAAAGCACTTCTATAATTTTTCATCCCTACTTCTGTAGCAATAATTAGTTGTATCTAGTTTCAATAGATTGTTCTCTCCTAAAAAGGAGAGACAAAGACCTAACACCACGATTTACTAGGGGTGGTCAATAAGTTTTGTGAATCGGTAGGGCAAAACAGAGGAAGGGGGATGGCTGTTTGTGGGGGTGCTAGGACAATTTATGACAAGTCACAACCGGCAGCCGCACGCTCCTGCCTCGTCTATTTAAGAAGCAGTAGCTGA
Source organism: Ceratothoa steindachneri (assembly GCA_963969495.1). Classification (NCBI taxonomy): domain Eukaryota; kingdom Metazoa; phylum Arthropoda; class Malacostraca; order Isopoda; family Cymothoidae; genus Ceratothoa; species Ceratothoa steindachneri. The sequence continues at coordinate 86,423,185 of OZ018320.1, forward strand.
TCGCAGATCGTCACTCACAAATTTTTCAACAATGGAGAAGGTTGAGCACCGCGCAGTGATCAAACTTTTGACCAAGGAAGGCCAGAAAGCAAAAGAGATCCATAAACGCAAGGTTACAGTGTACACCGACACCGCCCCTTCCTATTAAACCATTGCTCGCTGGAATAAGGAGTTCCGCTATGGTCGTGATTCCCTTGAAGATGACCCCCGTCCAGGACGCCCGTCAGGCGTGACCAACGAGGACAATGTGGCCCGTGTGAAGAAGAAGATCCTCGAATATTTACTGGTGAAGGTCGAACAAATTGAGCAAGAACTTGGAATATCACATGTAAGTGTTATCAACATCATCCACGACAATTTGGCCATTACCAAGGTCTCTTCCGCCTGTTGGGTGCTTAGAAACCTCACGCCCCATGATCGACTTCAACGTCGTCAAAGTCCACAAGGCCAGAGTTGCACAAGCTGACCTGCGCGAGTGCGGATTCGAGGATCTCAAACATCCCCCCTACATTCCAGATCTTGCCCCTAGCGACTACTTCTTATTCCGCTTGCTCAAGGATTCATTACGTGGACGCCGGTTTGAGGACGATCAAGATGTCCAGCTCGCCGTTCAGGAGTGTATTGAACAGCAGTCGGGAGATTTCTAGTTGTCGGGAATTCGAAGCCTAATAGGCAAGTTTCGCAAGTGCATTGAAGTCGAGGGTAGTAATATTAAAAATTAATAAAACACTTTTCCTTATATCTCGTTTCTTTATATCTGAATTGCAAAACTTATTGCCTGCCCCAAGTAGATAGTCGAAAATATATTGTGAGATCATTGAGCCATGATTGTGTTAATGTTTTGGTTCATTAAAGCTAGATGATGGTAAACTGAATATTTCACAGTTGTCTTCATTAATTTTACCCTCATCACTGACTTAATCCAGATACAAGCTTTCATATAATTCTAGTACTAGAATATCTGGTCTATGAAAAATTGACGTTATGGGCATGCCTTGGTATTTATTTAACAGCATTTAGTTTTTCTTGTTTATTCCTCAAATAAAAAATATAAATTTAAGGTAATATTGCTTTGTTTAAATGAAAATACAAAGAGAACACAAATTTCTTGACTTTTGGTGACAGTATGTATTAGAGTCTTACGAAAATAGAAAATGTTTTCTAGATTATTAAACATTAGAAGCTCTTACATTTCATTTAGTAACCAAATGACAACCATAATTTTAACTTTATTAAGCCACTATAAGCATTGAGTTATAAATTTAATTTTATTATATACACCAATTAACGTTTAAATTTTTATAACTTTGGAAATCTCACATATATACAACTCTGAGTTGGAAATTTACTACAAGGTCTGCTGATCAAAGTCGCGTGCTCTCACTTATTCTGATTTAGGACCTTACGAACTTTAAAACTTTTAATAATTCTCGGAATAACATTGGAAGGACCTTGACAATTATATCATTTGAAGGAGAATGTAAAACATCATAAGTGTTTCAAATTTCGTTAGAATCGGCCGAATAGTTATGATGTTATTGCTAAAACAATTTAATTCCCGGGCTATACTTGGGAGGACTTTAGCAATTATATCAGTCGAACGAAAATGTAAAACAATATAAGGGTTTCAAATTTCGTTAGAATTGGCTTAATAGTTACATTATTATTACCAAAACAAATAAAACATAAAATGGGGACTGACCGACATAGGGAGATATAGATTCGCACGCGACTAAAATGTTGAACAAAATTAGATACCCATAATGAAAGTTCGTCATGCTGATAGTATCAAATCGTAATATCCTCTTTTCTTTCCAACTAAACCTTAGGTATAAAAAATCTAATACCTTCAGTTTGGCCTTTTAGAGGAGTAGGAACATTATCGGTATCTCCCATCCCCGATCTTCATGCCAAAATAGGCAAGCTAGCAGGTCTTTACAAATTATGTGATGTTTGATTGTTGAACAGGCAGTGTAACTTTGCCACAACGTGGCAAATGCTATTGGGGTCATTTCTGCATTTTTCTATTAATGATGATTTTTAAAATAATGAATAATTCTAATTTTGTGATACACAGTTCTCTGATAAATTCTAAAAAAAAAAAATCTAAAGTTTGAAAGGAAGATTTCTGAAACAAACAAACAAATTAATTGAAGGCATTTACATAAAATACGCAAATAAAAGTAAAAAGATGCATCAAAATAATAAATATTGTAAGAAAAATAACTATACCTGATCTGGAAAAATGGATTACTGATTTAAATTCAACGCCAAAATTACATGGCGAATCAAAAATTACATGGCTTTTAGGCCAAATTCGAGCGGATATTTCAGCTTTAACATTGGCGCTGGGAAACGCTGTTTCGTTTGGAATGCGCCCTGAGGTTCTAATTTGGCTTCTATTCCCCTGTTTTCTATCCATTTACGATTTCTGGCTGCACTAATCTTTACCTTTGGCAACCGAAGCTTCAATTATAAAACATGATTTTCGAGCTTTCTCCTTCATTTCCTTTGACCGCAATGTGCAATATCAAAATCAGAACAATCGAATATTAAAATTCATTATTACGATGTATTTGAATCACACGTTTTCCCAATGATATTTCAACATTCTTCATCTTCAGATTTTAGTAATATATAAATTTCTTAACCACTGTACATTAAAACTTATTATCCTTCTCCTCTTGAAACTGAATACTATATACTTCTTAATTCGCTCTCTCCTACCATTCAATGTCACTCTTAAACCCATCTTCTTTCTTTTTGCTGGCTGATGTCTTACCCGCATTTCTTAATGTGTTAAAATTCTTTATTATCACTATGATGTAGCAAGTTACCTTAAATCTTTAATTTATTTCCATTTATCTATTCAATCTAATTTTATTATGTCTACCTTTTTTTATGAAATTTTGGAATATGGTGAATTTTAGTAATTACATGTTGTTGTTTTTAATCAGATCCTTTTCTTCACCTTCGCTTTAATTATAAGTCAGGTAGTGCTATTTTGGAGATGTTTCAAAGTTTAGAGATGGGAAAAATGAGTAGTTTTGCTATATCTGAATGAGTCAAAGTAAATTTATATTTTTTTTATAAGGTACGCATTAATTCTGACTGAGCATCCTAATAGAGAGTCTTATTACGTATTTTATGTGTAATTAACAGCGGAGGCTAAATCTTAAGTTGTAGTAACTAGCCTCAAACTTGTAATATTGGGTGTTGAAGTATTATTTATTTAGCCATTAAATATCACTCAGCAACCAGATCATTGAGTCAGGAAATTATTTAATGTGATTACTTTAATAATAAATGAAGTTACCCCAGTGACCTTTATTAAGTCACCACATGGGTAATCATAGTATCAACTTTGAGTATTAAATACGAGTAATAACCAAAATTATAAATTTAAGCCATTTTTTAGGCAATGTAAATAAAATAGCATAAAATGATGAAATTAGGAAATTTTAATTCGTTTGCTTTGATGTTGTAAAATAAACTTTATTTGTGTTCACATAATGGTGAAATTAACACAGCATTTTTTTCTCAGGCACACAACAGCCACTATTGGAGTGCGGGGTTGCCTCCACCCCCCCCTTTTCGTCTGGAATGAGAACCTCTCAGGATAGCCATAGGAGAGGAGCAGCTCAGGACCAGAAGAGTTTGGGGATAGCGAAGGGCCAATTTCAGGGACCAAGTAAAGTTCAAGGTCAAGTTAAATTTATGGATCCCAGAGTAATACCCGTGCATGGGCAGGAAAACGGGCCTGAGCATAAAAAGCAAGGCTTGTTGCGGCAGTCATCTATAAGTCACGGCAGGGTGGGGAGTCAAGAATTTAATAAAGATTTTTCTATCAAATCTTGTTCAAATATTGAAAATCAAATCTCTCATTTTTCCTCGACTTCAAATATACCTTCTGAGGTCGTTTTGAAAAGTGATGGGTTATGGCCTTCTTCCAATGTATCAAACTCTCAGCCTGAGCTAGCTCCGGGTCTCTCCTCCATTGCAGTCCAATCGAGCGCAAGTAAGTTCGATGCAGCCCTTTGTACGTGGCTCTCGTGAGGATGGCTGCCAAAACAGCAATAACGTAGAAGTGCTTTGCCTCCTCTAAGTAATGCCCTGAGCAGTAATATGTAATTTTTGTCGTACACCCATCTTAATCAGCTACAGGTAATGCATGAGTGAACTCACATTTCCTTAATACTCGACGATTGGCAATACTCCGATTGACTTTACCCATTTTTTTTCTCCGTTTTGCACTAATCTTCCACATGAGTTGCCAAAACATTACCAAAACTCTTCTGTAGAGCGCTTGCTAGATGCGAAGCTAAGGCATGAGTTGTCACATTAGTAGTCACAAGAAATGAAATTAGCACGTCATGAAGGAAGATTAGCAGTGTAAAACATTTTTTGCCCTTAAGCTTGTTTTTAATTTCACCTAATTATGTCAGGTCAGCCTATGTATCTTCTCGTATATATCCATATATATTGTATATAGTGTATAGATAAAAAGTAATTTTCGTCTTGTCACCTTGCCTTGTGGACATGTCTATCTCTCGAAAATTAATGTGAAGGGAGAGTCTAATTTATAGATAACTCATCTTATAAAATGGACTCCTGATGAATGTACTAATAGCGAGACTGATTTTCCATCAGAGCATCCTTTGTAGAGTGTTGATGCCTTCCAAAGTAGGTGTATGTTTGAAAGCTTCTAATATCACTCTATCGTCATCTAAGCCATATACTGCCTACTCTAGGAATGCTTTAAAGTTTTTTGACTCTAAGGTAGCATTATCACAGTCATAAACTGTAGTTCAATCTTCTATATCTATTTATTAAACTGCTTTATAGTAACTACATGTTAGCTCTTAATATTGATTAATATATTTACGGAAAATTAGTCTTATCCATTGCTGTACATTTTTACCAGAATTATAATTTGTATTCGTTATTCACATTTTAACTTGTGAATTAATCATTTAACACTTTATTTAAGGAAGCACAACTGGTGAACATGATTAAACATTATTATTTCAAAATATTAAGTTAACCTATAAATTAAAATTATATATGTAGAGTGGTTAATACAGTAAAGAAAATAGTAATATTCATTTATTATAATATATATATAAGTAAGGAAAACTGGAGTGACGGTATGTGCTTATTATACCAATGAGTAACCACCTTAACACTGCACATGGCACAGCTAGGGGACGTTCTTCAAACAAATGACTGCGGCGGTAAAAGTAAAGGTGAAAATACCCAATTGGTACAGTTCACTGATGGTTGTTAGATTGGGTCTAAGATAAAGTAAATTGGTTAGTGTGGATCATTAGCGTCCCCCAGACAATCCAGATTCAGTTTGAATATGGTTGTTACTTATTGTTATAATATCAACAACATATATTACTTTAATTGAATTACTCTAGAATGAAAAATTTATATTAACATTTAGTGCTGGTAGTATTAAAGAGTTGCAATTGAAGCCTCAATTGGTCTCCTAAAATCAAAAGTATACAATAATATTAATCTTTTTTCAAAAAGTAAATTAGAAGGATAGCATTTGAAAAATAAAGGTCTGCTTTCAATAAAAAACTAAGAAATGCAAATAACTATCTTTTTTTTCTCTCTTTTTATTTTTCATCTATTTGCTAGCTCTTTCTTCGCCTTCTCTCTCTCTATCTCTCCCTCTCTCTCTCTCCCTCCCTCTCTCTCTTTATAATTTTCATCATGAGTAGAACAACACTTCATCTCCATTAGCCAAAAAGCTAGCAGAACTCTGGAATCTTGGATGGCTTTTGGCTCTTCTGCTCTGGTTAATCATCCAGATGATTTTCTCATTGATTTCTTGATTAACCATATACTGCATATTTTTTTCCATTTATGAACTTGCGGCTGAGGGACGCGTTTCATGTACTTGGATGAAGTAATCTTCATTCCAAGTACATTGAAATCTGTGTTGTAGGGATATGTTCTATCTCTCACCCTGACACCTGATAGCAGACTCCTTCCAATGGTTACGACCTTGAATTTATCTTGGTTGGTTCTTATTTTCCATTTGGCCTTGCAGATGTTTAATTATTCGATTTCTGCTGCCGTCCTACGAGCCTGCATAGGGGCGTTCCGCCAAGGACACTGGATGATCTGCCAAAAAATCATAAGCAAAATAAGGTTGCCAGAGGGATGTTCATCTGCTGTGTATATCGAGTAAGGAGTGGGGAAGTGACCCCCCACCCCTTGCGGGAGCCCTGCATTAGGCAAGAATTTGCTCCGTCCATACTTCATAAACTAACATAAGGCGCTCTCTCCATGACATAAACAAATAGAGTTCTTTCTTTGTTCTCACTTAGTCCTACCCACAGGATCTTCTATTGCATTCCCCTTCACCACAAATTATCAAATACCTTTGATACATCCCGACATACAAGGTCCACATTACTCCTCTCCCTTTTGGCTTGGGAAAGCTTTTCCGTGATTGAATTTATCGCTATCTTGGTAATTCGGTTTTTCCGAAAGCCAAATTTGTACGGATTGCTCTCTCAGGTGAGAGAGCAATTTTTGATTGATGATCTTCTTCAAAGAGCATTCCAACAAATTCCAAGAGTGAAATTTCCCGATTTCTCTCCTTCTAGGTGAGTCTTATAGATTTGTGTGTTCAGTTAGTCTATGATTTCATCTTCAAATTCTATATCATATTCTTCATTCTCCTCTTCAGCTATACTAAATCTGTTTTCCGAATAATTACAGAATATTGATACTATTTATTAACACTTGGAGAGATGGGAGGGAATTTTTAATCTTGGATGAGATATAGGATGACATATGTCATTTATAAATTTTACATTATTGAAATAAACCATGATACCTTTACCACCATGAGAGTTTGATATTTAACACTTTTCTCCGCAATAAATGACTAAAAATATGGTGGGTTTTTAATTCAACATCTTCACCACTCCTCCCCCTAAATGAATTGGTTTGCAGCAACGCCAAATAATTTGTTAGTGTTCAAAATGTTTTATCGGGAAGACAAGATTTGTAGAAACAATTACGAGTATGTATCAAGTTGAAGGGTTTATCCCATTGAATTTATTTTACTTTCTGTAGGCATGAAGAATACCTATAATATCTTCCCAGCCGGATGCGGTGGGCTGGCTTGAGGAATCACACACACCAAAATTTAGTTCCTGTTAACTTAATACAAAATGGCAGCGGTAGAAGGGGTTACTGCAAACCCTGTCAAATTCTGCTGGTCAATCTGCAATAAAAAGATGCAAGTATGTAGATTTGTGTAACGTGAGGGCAAAATGCGTTGAGTGAAAGAGAGGGAGATCGTTATTGTGTTTAAAAATGGCAAATTGTAAGTGGTCGCTTTTTGAGATGTGTATGAACGGTCATGGAGAGATCTCTGATATGCACGGAATAGAGTGCAATCAAATATGATTTGTGGAAATGTTTTTGAGTAAGGAGTTTCAAGATACAATAATTAAAAGTGACTATGCAAGATTTATAATTTTGTTGGTGAATATGAACTTTGCAAAGACTGTCTGTGGTGCTAATGTATGTATCTTTTAATAATTCAACAGAGGCTGACAAAAACAGGTCCTGGAATGGCTTAGGATAAGTAGGTCTTGAAATTAAAAATAGGCATGATTGATAGTTGCACAAGAGTTAGAGAAGGACGACTGGGTGAAAGCGTAAGAGTTTTGAAAACAAAACGTTTGGAAATAATGAAAACAATCGAATAACAAAATATATTGGTAGGTTTTGGGGTTGTGACAATCTTTTGTATGGACAACACATTTATTCACGGCAAAGATTGCAGAAATACTTTGAGTGAGAAAGAAAGAAGAGAGGCATAATTCAATGAAGATGAAATGTTAGGGAGAACAAAAATGGAAAACTGTCTAATTAGCAAGGGATGAACTGGCATATAAGGAGGAAGTATATAAATATGAGCATGGAGCAATTCTAGGTGAAATAATCATCACTAATTCTATAATTTAAGAACGGGATTTTTTGGAGTATTTGAAAAATTATTTCATCTTAGTTTGGTTATGACTTATGTATATTTTAATTTTTTATCAAGGTAATTTCTAAAAATTTCTTTAGAGTATGAAAAAAAAAAATAGTTTATTTTAGAAAATAAATAGGATTATCAAATGTTTTAAAAGAAAATGAATTACGATTGGTGAAGATCAGGAAATTTATTAAAATTTAAGTAAGGCTGCTTTCTTATTTTATCTATAACTATATTTTAGCAACGTGATTTTATGAAAGGAGGGAAATAGTTTGGAGTTCCTCCCTTAAGGGGAAGTGACGAAGCCATTGCATGTTCGCTTTATATAGATGTGCTAGAACAGCACAGAAAGAGTAAAACGCTGAATCTTCCTATTGGACTTCCTATTGTGAAGTCCAATAGGAAGAAAACGATACCAGTTGCAGGTGCTAAATGGAGCAGATGGAAATACCCAGATATGCGGAATAATGTAGTTATGTGAGCTAAAAGTAAAAAAAAAGGAGTTAATCAGAATAGGAAAGCAACCTTTCAAGCATTTGGCCAAATAAAATGCATGGCCGTATGAGAAGAAATACGGAGAGAGAGAAAGAGAATCGAAAAATAAAGCTATGAATAGGTCGGTTAACATTAAAGTTAAGAATATAGTTAAAATTTTGAGAATTGAAAGATCTAAACTTGATAACGAGAGTACATTGATTGCTGTATAGAGTAAATGTAAGGAAAATGAAATCATGGTAGTAATGAGTGATTTAAAAGTTACAAACTAAAAAGCTCTATCAAGGTATGGAACCAATATGTTTGCATAAGGGAAATATTCTAAAAAAATATGAAGGCAGATTAAGTAGATATCATACTATCCGAGATACACATGTAATGTCGATTAGGTTATAGAATAGGTCTAGTGAATGTGTTTCAAGCTCTTTATCTTTGGAATATTTCCTGATGAATGGAGGTCTGCTTTTATGGTTTCTTCTTCGCAAGAAAGATGACAGAAAGAGGAATATAAGAACTCGAAGGCTCAAAGCCTTTTGAATGGGGTAGTCATGGTGTATGAATAAATCTTAAATGAGTTTATTAGCAGGATGACTGAGTGAATGTTAGTTGAAGAGAAACTTTCGTTACAAGGAGCTACAAGGAAAATAAGTACCCTAGAAGAACTTACGGTCCATACAAGGAGGGTACTTTTAGCACAATCTTCGAAGGTGTCCGTTGGCAACCTCGAAGATCACTCGCGAGGATCCTAACGGCGATTTCGCAAGACTTTATCTAGTCTCGACTTAAGCTGGTCAACAGATTCACTGTTGACAACTTTCGTCGGAAGTGCGTTCCAACTACCGCAGATACTGTAAGTTAGGAATTTCCCGCACAGATCACGGTGGTATCACTTCAGTTCAAGTTTAAAGCCGTGATTTCTTGTTCTCCCCTCGCTGAGCTGGAAAATATCCCCGTAGTCCAGTCTGTCGAAGCCTCGAAGTATTTTAAACACTTCGATAAGCTAACCATGTAGTCTCCGGGTCTCCAGCGAGAACATATCTAATTCCCTTAATCTATCTTTATAAATTTTATGTCTGATAGAGGGAATCAGTTTAGGTTCCGTGGCTTGCACGCGTTCCAATCTCGCGATGTCCTTTCTAAATGAAGAACTACAAAATTGTACAGCATACTCTAGGTGCGGTCGGACTAGGGAGTTGTACAGATACAGTACTATCTCCTTGTTCCGATATCGGAACTGTCACTTTATATACCCTAACATACTTTGGGCTTTCTTCTCCACCTCATTACACTGTTTCGAGAACTTGAGGCCAATGGTGATAGTTACGCCCATGTCCTTCCCAGTGTCGGTGGAGTCAAGAGCAGTGCCCTTAAGGATATAGGGTGATTGAGGATTTCGGAGGCCGATATGCATCACTTTACATTTGTTTACGTTGAAAGGCATTTGCCACGTATCAAGCCACTCCCCAATCTTTCGAAGATCATCTTGCAGGCGGGCAGTATTTCCATCCTTTGCAACGTTCATACCAAGCTTGGTATCGTCTTCAAATTTAGAAATCTTGACAACCATGTCACCGTCCATGTCATTGACGTAGATGATGAATAGTAGTGGTCCTAGGACAGAACCCTGAGGCACTCCGCTAGTAACGGGCACCCACTCAGAACTCTGTCCATTCACCACCACCCGTTGCCATCTGGCATTTAGCCAGTTCTCTATCCAGCCCTCTACTTTTCCGTCTATGCCTAGCGCTCACACTTTCCGGAGAAGGCGGCGATGTTGTACCTCATCAAAGGCTTTCTTAAAGTCTAAGTAGACCACACCAACCGCCTTGTCCCGATCGTGCTCACTGAAGACGAAGTGGAAGAATTCCACCTTGTTCGTCAGACATGACCGTTGCCTTCGGAAGCCGTGCTGGGAACTCCTCAGTAGCAGCTTTGTTTCTAAATGCGAAGTCAGTTTGTCCACTATCATGTTTTCCCTGCGTTTACCGACTATCGAGGTCAGATTGATAGGTCGGTAGTTCGATGGTTGGCTACGGTCTCCTTTCTTGAAGATAGGAGTTAGCTCCACTTCACGCCAGTCTCAAGGAACGCATTCGGTCCGGATTGACATGTTGAGGATTGCGCTCAGGTGGCGTGACACTTGATCGCGCACTTCTTTCAACACTTTAGGTAGAAAGCCATCCAAGCCAGGTCATTTATTCGTCATTAGGTCATTGATCTTCTTTTTTGTTTCTCCTTCCGTGAAGTCCAAATCCTCCAGCTTTTCTCCCAAGTAGGAATCCGTTGGCTGGGAGATGGGACCACACTCTTCAGTAAACACTCAAGAGAAGTAATCGTTGACAGGTTACCATTTTCTGCATCTGAGTGCTTTAATGTCCCATCCTCATTCTTCAAAGGGCCAATCGTTCGACGCATTGATTTACGGCTGTTTACATATTCTAAGAACTCCTTGGGATTCTCTTTACAGAGTCTCGCCACCCGGAGTTCCTCAGACCGCTTAGCCGCCCTTATGCTGGACTTCACTCTTCTAGCTAGTCTCCGGTATTCGTCAAAGTCACCCAAGACCTTCGATTGCCGGTACACATTTCTCTTCTCCCTAAGCAGTTGGCTGATTTCTCATTATAGGGGCTGGAACATCAGTGGTGTAAATCAACTATAGAGTGGGGTAGAGGCACCCCCGCCCCCCCATGCGGAAGACCCAAAGTGAGTGTAAACTTTGTTCTGTCCGTGCACTCTAAACTGATGTTTGCCGCTCTTTCCATGACATAGTCACAGAGAGTTCTTTCTAAGTTTTCTTTTAGGCCCAGTCGTAAGATCTTGTACTGCAATTCCCGTTGCCACACCTTATCAAACGCCTTTGATATATCCCGAGAAACAATGTCCACGTAACTCCTTTCCCGTTTTGCTTAAGCTAGTTTTTCAGTGATGATATTAATCGCCATCATCGCACTTCGCTGCCTCCCAAATCCGAATTGATGTGGGTTGAAGAGGCAGTTCTTCTCCAGGTGAGACATCAGTATTCTGTTGAGGATCTTCTCAAAGCGCTTCCCGCCTAATTCTAGAAGTGAAATTGACCGGTAGCTCTCCTTCAACGTTAGGTCCTTTCCGTGTTTAGGCAAAAAAATCATCTTAGCCATTTTATAAGCATCTGAAAAGTATCCCATGTTTAAAAATGCGTTATATATTTTTCTCATCCCTCCGATAACATTGGCTAATGCCTTTTGAGAGTTTAGCTTTGTAAGCCCCGATTGTTCTGGGTCTTTTTGTCGGAATGAGAAGAACGCGCCGAGTAGTTTTTCTTCGGTAATCTCAGCGTCTCCGTCGTACTATTTATCCACCTAGTAGTGAGGGTGCGTTTAGTGTATTTGTTCGTTAAGCTCGTCGATGATATTTCTTTCAAACTTTAGGTCATAGTCTTTGTTTTTCTCTTCAGTTATACTAAGGATCTTTTTCCCAAAACTTCGGAATAGCTCTTTAATTCTTCCTTCTTCCGTGTCGATGTTTCTATCTTCCTTTTGTAGCTCGATCTTCTGCTTCTTTTTCCTAGTCGATCCTTTCAGATTTCTGATCTTTTTCAAAAAATCTTTTGGAGTTGCTTCGTGATCGAGGCTATCGATCGCATCATCCCATCGTCTCCATTGTTGTTCGAGGAACAACTGGTTCAGTTCTTCTTTGACTTATTTACTTCGCTGTATTTAGTGAACTGACGCATTTCTGATGTTGATTTCATGCAATAAATTCATTTCATGGTTCATTTATATTTTTAAGTATGGTGATAGGGTGTGCGTGAAAGGAAGGCAAAAATAAGTTAAAAAAAGTTTAAACTGTATATCTTACAAAATAATAGGTGGTTGTTCTAAGATATGTATTAGAACCCGTGCTCTAGTAGAAAAGAGAATACAATGCTTAAGGTTACAGGGCATCGTAAATGATTATGTTAAAGATGAGGAAAGCAACAACAAGGGTTTGAATGTTTATATAAAACGATGGGCATTTCGAGCATCAGTGAAACAATAATGATTTAGTGTGGAACTTGCCCCAAACTTAAAAGTATTGATTCGAAGTATTTCTTTATAATGAGAAGACCAGGCAATGGCTTTGCCAATCCCCCTTCTGGGAGAGCTTCCGCCTCGCTACTAAGATTAAAATTTAATATCTAAAAAAAACAGCCATAGTTATATTTCTATAAATTTTATGAACTTCACTAATTATAATAATTTTATAAAGCAACTCTAAACTAAATTTACCCCCTTTAAAAATATTAAGTTGCTAAAATATAAAAGTTATCAGGCAATGGTTTCGTCACTCCCCCCCAACCGGGGGAGGGAAGTTGCGCTTCTTTACTACGATTAAAATCTAAAATCTAAAAAACAGGAGCCATGGTAAAATTTTTATAAATCTTTATAAATTTTGCTAAAATATAGTTAGAGATAAAAGAAAAAAGCAGCCTTACTTAAATTTTAATGAATTTTCTGAACTTTACCAATTGTAATTCATTTTATTTTAAAACATTATAAAACATTGGATAATCAAATTTATTTTTACTAAACTAAGGTATTTTGTTTTTTTCAAATTCTAAAGAAATTCTTAGAAATTACCTTGATAAAAATTTAAAATATGCTTAAGTCATAACCAAACTAAGATGAAGTACTCCAAAAAATCCCGTTCTTAAATTATAGAGTTAGTGATGATGGTGATGATGATGATGATGATGATGATGATGATAGAAGAAGAAGAAGATATATAAAAATAAATTTTTTGAACTTCACCATTTGTAATTCTTTTGGTTTTAAAAATTCACCAAATTTCGACACTTATATTTATCTATGAAATTCACCATTTTTTTCTTTGATATTATAAAAGAATCATTAGAAATAGCTTTGATAAATAAAAATGTCCTAAACAAACTAAGATGAAATTATTATTCAGATACTCCAAAAAATCCCCTTCTTAGAGATTAGGAAAATGATTGTGTTTAGGAAGAGGCTGGATAGAGCAAGGAATGAATTCGGTTGAGGTATTATATAAAGTGTGGGCTAGGGTATTATTTAGTTTGGACATGAGTATATTCAGTGGTTCTATGTGCATATAAGAAAAATGAAGGAAATAGATTTATGAAGAGAATGAAGGAGCGAGAATTTTATTATATGTAAAGTGTAAAAAGATTGCGTATAAGGTTGAGTGGATATTTGCATGAATATTTGAAACAGGGTTTGTAAGGGAAAGTCCTTGCATCCTTATTTGGATGGATAAACTCACCTAGATATGAAACTACAACACATATCACCCCATAGATAAACAATGGGCTAATTTAGCATGGAAAGCATGATGGGTCCCTTTGTGCATGATAGTCTATAAATAGCAGATCGGACTGGTCAATTCTTATTATGTTGATCAGCGCCATCCCTTCCGTTGTTGATATCTAGAAGTTTAAATTTGAATGATTGAATACAGAAAGGAAAGTTGATTTTTAAATTATATTAGTGATTTAAGGAGTAGCGAGTTTTACATTTGCGGGCAATATTATGTACTCATCAAATTGTGGATGAAGTTGAAATAAATTTTAATCAAGGGAATATTCCAAAATTTTGTAGTCAGAAAGGATTAGTCAAGGTCTTTGCTCGTACTTCACCTTCAATTTAAGGTAATTCCTCATATGCGGTAGAGATCTTAAGTTTAAATAAACCTATCACTATGTTTTGCTCGTACTTCACCTTCAGTTCAAAGTAATTCCTCATATGCGGTAGAGATCTTAAGTTTAAATAAACCTAACACTATATACATATATAGTCCGATTTAGTAGTTTGTGCATTTTCATCCTAAGATTGATTCAAAATGGCTTATACATTTTAAGTCATGTAATACATTAGCCCACCTAGTCTTTTATATATTAATGAATATTATATTTATGTTATTTATGGCTCCATTCAACACTATTCCAGCATTTAAATCCGATTCCGATATCTTCAATGAGGCTAAAAGCTTAGATAAACTGTTTAATTATAAATTTAATAGCTTTATATCTTAAGCCAATTTTCTAATTTTCATAATATTACTATCTTGCCAAACTAGTGCAAATATATCTCGATTATAATACGCACATTAGATAAACGTAGAGGCATAGTGATTTTGAATCATGCTGATTATGTACAAAATATGTTCAATTCTATCAGAATTTCAAATTTCTAAAGTTGAAAACACATCGATTGAAGAATATTTTAAAAATTTAGGTCAAATATATAACCTTTTTGCCTTCTCTAAAAATAACAAAAATATTTTAACCCATTTCTACCTAATTTCAATAAAAGAGAAGTGTTGGATAAAGATAACAGCGTTAGAGTAAATCTTGATCGAATAAATATGTTAGAAAATTAGGACAAATCTAGGAACTTCGATTGTATTTTTACTTCAGGTGATATGAATTAAAATACTTTTACATGAAGACCTTTATCGTATTTTTCAAATCATGTTACCCTTTTTGTCTGATAATAGGCAAAAAGGTTTTGTTTTTCCATCGGCATTACCCAGTGAGCGTGCATATCAAACCTGTATTCTTCCGTCTTTTTAAGTTGTTTTTTTTAGCCTATTGTGATGTGTTGCGCTATCTCTCCAAATAAAGGCTAACCACACTTCTTCGAAAAGATCAAAGATCCATAGCATCACATCTTGAGCATATCTTTGTAATTGCTAAGCATTATTTATAACCACACCGATTATATACGTTACGAAAGATGAGGAACTCTTCTTTCCTCGAAGGCCAATTCAAAATTTTGATATGTTTTGTTCCATTCTACCAACAACTCCCATGCGTGCATTACATATCTTAATTAGGTAAGGTTGTTGTGTTTTTACGGCGGAATTTGAGTGAGTCAAAGTTTGAAGTGAGAAGAGGATTGTTGATGAGAAGATAAGCTTTTGAGTAAACTGTGCCAAATAGATAAATGAAAGATGAGGAGCCACCCTACCCATAGGAACAATATCCCACGCAAGGGAGAAAAGGTCCCACTGATAGTCTTGAGAAACTGCTCAGAGAGGTACCTAAGACATCTGAAAAGTATACCCATCATTTTACAGGCAGAATTAGCTATAACTTGAATATGATTTTTTCAAGACATTATACAACTAAGTTTTAACCATATAAAGTTAAAAGAATTAAGTGGTTGATGTTTTTATCAATCATTACTAGGAATTCATGAGTATTAGATAGAGAGATAAAAATGGAAGGTTTTCTTGGAGGCATTGAAATTAACTTATTTTTATTAGCCGATTAAGAGACACGATCCAGTTCCATATAAACAGTTACAAGATTTTGCATGAATGACAGCGTGCAAAAGAAGTAGGGTGAGAAGATAAAGATGAAGATTTCTCAAAAAGTGAATTATCAGCCAAGTCGTAGCTGGGACAAAGTTTCATTGATGAAGAGTAAGAAAGGGTAAGAGAGAGAATAGAAACCTGTGGAACACAAGTAGAAATAAGGAAACATGGTAACATAGCACCATCAAATATGGCAGAAATTAAGAGGCCATACAAGGGGGATTAGAGCAGTTACTCTTTTTGTGGAAATGCTGTGCAAAAGTATACTTCCAAGAGAAATATATGATACTAGTGTTTTAGATGAGTTAAAAGAAGAAGAGATTCATAGGTTTTGAGAGAGGCGAAATGATTGACACAGAAGAGACATTCGAATCATCTAAAAATATTAAAGCGAAACAAAGATGCAAAAAGAAAGGTTTAGCAGAGGGAGAGAACTGGTGGAATGTAAACTTTAAACTGTCAACACCTGTAAGGTGTGCATGAAATTATTTTAAGAAAGCGCTCTGTACTCTTCAACGCGATACATTTTGTTTTGCTTCATAATAAAGCCTAAACAAATAAAGAGAGAATCACGCAGCAAAAAATATTAGGCATCAACTATATTCACCAAATTTTGGGCTATGAGATTTATATGTTTTTAATTCCCTACAAATTGCTCTGAAAAGTAAAGAAATTTCTGAAACGAGATAAAAATGTTCGTGGACAACTTCTCAAACTCAAAACGGGCTGAATTTTATCTTAGAGGAAACAACACCTGCTAAATGGTAATGGGCAGCTTGACTAAAATGACGAATATAGCATTAATTGAAATTATTTAATTGTTTCGCTATTCAGAAAAAAATATATTTCTCCAAAACGGAAATTACTTATAGCTCAAACTGATACACAGGTTGTTTAAATGGACATTTTTATGAATAAATTGACTTATAGGAACCAAAAATAGTATAAGATTTGCATAACTTTAAAACTAGGCACATATAAACAAATACTCCTAGGCTAATAACATAAGAATTAATTTCACTAAAAAAAATTAAGATAATGTTGGAACTCAGTACTATGTTTTTTTATAAAGTGAGCAAAATATGAGAGTTCGAGTCGATTTAAAAAAAAAAGGAAAACATTAGAAATCACAACTGCCGAGTTTCGAATAGGCTCATTATGCAGGAAATAGTTAATTTCAATATTCCAAAGCTTCTTTCTTTGCCCGTTATAGGGAAAAGTTACATGGTTTGAAAAAAATGTTTGTTTCTTTGAATTTTTTATGAAAGTTAATTTGTTTCCCATTTTTTTACATAATAGGCTTTCAAGTATGTACCCGAGCCTAGTTTAGTTCTGCAGTAGGTTCCTTGCTAAAACTATAAATTAAATTTCTCAACTTTAATGGTCTCCCTATAATGTTTGAACTCTTTTTCCATTAAAAGCATATTTTTCATTGTGTCATTTACTCTTTCATCACTTAATTTTGATTTCTACTATATTTTACATCATATACTTAAATGCAGTTTTTAATCGAATTATTTTGACCTTCAGTGTTATTCACGTCTTCTAAGTACCAATAAGATTTGGGTCACACAACAGATTTTTTCTTTTCAAATTTCGCACATAAAATAAATTAAATACCAACTAAGCATCTCGATAATTCAGGGGATTGTAGCCTAATAAAACACAACGATATTTGCCAGCCACTCCTAGACACTAAACTAATGATCCCATTAAAACCAAGCATAGTTTCATTCTAACTTCTAAAGGCGAGTGAAATAAAGACGGAGTGAAAAGTGGCTCTTTATTTTCGAACAGAGCGCTGAAACTAGACCATATTGTCTCGCCATATAAGGGGGAAGAAAACGAAAAATATCAGATGTAAAGAAGAGCAACGTTTGGAATTTAAGGATTTTATAATAGATCAAACTACTTAACTACATAGAGGAAATGTGTATCCTAAAAGAGAAACCACACTAAAACTTAAAATAAGTGATTTAACTGTTAAATAACGTGAGGAAATAGTTTTTAATGCATCGAGTAATCGAAATTCAAACTAAGAGTTTGTGGTTCTATTAATAATAAATTTTTATCTCATTCAAAATGGATTTACCATCCTTTTAATCCGTGTTCATTAGAAAATAGTAAAAATATAAACTCGTGAGTTATAAGATCTTCCATTATACACCCTTGAATATGAAGAATATGAATACGTTTATATTTATTAAAAAATTAGTCACCTTGATTTGAAATAATGCATTATTTTATTTTAACATTGACTATGGAAAAGCGTCATGAATCTTTTAGTTTTGTCTAACCTTTTTCTTATGTAATGGTAAGATTAGATTCATTTTTTATAATACTGAGGGAAATATGTATAAATAAGTTTAAAAATATTCTACAATCTACCATCAAACTAATAAAAATCCGAAGTTGGTAAAACAAACCTAGACAGTAATTAATAAAAAATACACCAACAGACGGGACTTATTTTTACGGGCTGGTCTATTATCTCTAACCAGTGACAATATGCGATTCCACATCAACCATGAATACCAGTTACATTTATATCTATTCTTAAATGCATCTTTTCCTTGATGAAATATTTTCCCTTCCAACCTTTACAAACATCATAAAAATTACTACGGTATTACAGTTGCAACAAAACGTCTCAGAGAATTTTCCGTTATTTCTTCTGGCCCAGGGCTGCCAAAGAATTTACCGAGTTTTGCAGGTCGTGGACATTTGCCAGAGGACTTCAGCGAAAGAACGAATACCCCTTGCCCCCCTCTAGAAGACCACAATTGTCTCGGAGCGTTTTTAGAGTGGTTATAGACCTAATTGGCCCAATTCACCCCGCATCAAGCAAAGGACACTCGTACGTCCTCACTCTTGTTGAATTTGCAACGAGATTCCCCGACGCAGTCCCCCTTAGAAACATTTATAGCGCAAATTGTGCGGAGGCCCTTACTTCTATCTCTTCCCGCGTCGGCATCCCGAAGGAGATCTTGTCCGACTGAAGTAGACAGTTCACCTTTGAGCTAATAAGACATGTTGGCAAGCTCCTTACGATCAAGTCCTTGTTCACCTCTCATTTTCACCCCACCGCTAACCACGTCTGTGAAAAATAAAATGGCACGCTGAAGACCATTCTGAAAAACTTATGCCATGCTCAGACCCAAGAATGGCATCAATACCTGCCGGTTGCCGTATTCCTTTGCAAAGAAATCCCCCACAGACCTTTGGGATTTGCCCCCTTCGAGCTCTTATAAGGCTGAAATGTACGCAGACCAATGAGCAATTTGAATGAACTTTTTTCTTCTCACCGCCTGGGTGAGGAGATTAAGTGCTCGTATTCTTACATGATAGATCTTCGGAACCGCTTGGAAGAATGCACCGATCCTGCATACAAAAATTCGGAACTATTTTAACGTTAGGTCCAAAGAAAGGCGATTCAAACCCGGTGAAGAGGTACTGCTCCTTATACTCACGGAGACAAGCAAACTCTTGTCCCAATAGAAAGGCCGTTTCCCAATCCTAGAAGCCCGCGGTGCTGTAGATTACATACTCCAGACCCCCTCAGCGAATAAATGGTTTCATGTGCAAATGCTTAAGCGCTATCACCGCCGCGCATGCATTAATATAATTGCCCTTGACGAAGAGGCAGTAAGGGAAGCCTCTTATCCACCCGAGCCTCTTAATTTAATCCAAACTGGAACACGATTTAAACCCCCAGTTGTAACCTTCTCAGAAGACGCAGTTGACTCTTTTGTTAGCTTAATTTCCCGATGTAATTTGTAAGAACCAGGCTGTTCTTTGTATTTTAAGCATGATATAGCCCTAGTCCCGAATTTCGCTGCCTTAGCGCTCCCCCTTAGTTTCCTACTAAAGAAACGTTTCTCGGACCTCCTCGCATGTAACACCAAAGCGACAGCCCACCTCCATCAACTGAAGGAATGACCAACATTAGTTCCCATACTGAGACTCCTGAATACGAACAAACGTTTTGGGATACGAACGGACGCTTGTAATGAAGGCGTTGGTTGCGTCATGCTCAAGTATGAAGAAGACGGCAACATTTACCCCATTGCTTAAGCTAGGCAGAAGCTCTCGTCACGCGAAAGGAACTATGCCGTCATAGAACTTGAAGCACTAGCAATCTTATGGAGTGTACAGAAATTCCATACATATACCTTAGACAAGGAGTTCGTGATCGAAACCGATCATCGCCCATTAACTCACTTAAAGAACTGTAAAACCAAAAACGGAAAGCTTATTCGTTTGGGTTTACTTCTAATGGAATACCAATTTCGAATAAGGTACACTAAGCCGACAGAAAACTGTCTGCAGAATGTCTAAGTAGGAATCTAGTCGATGATCCTCCCCTTGCGAAGTAAAATGTGTTAATCATTTTACTCCTGTGCACATAATCGACTCTGTGAACTCAGTTTGTTTTTATAATCCTATAATTCCGTCTTAACGTGTATGTTTATAGTCATTGGTTCTCATGTAAACTTTTGTTTTCCTTTTATATATGTTTTTTTTTCTATGGTATGTTTCTTTATCTTTTGTTGATATATGGTTCCACTACCCTTTTATAAATGAATACTTTTGATTTTTTGTAGCTCGCATTTATTTACTTTGTGTGTTGTGTTTTTTGCCCTAGTTAACGATCATACTCTTTTTAAGTATAACCTGCGCCAGGGATTAAACGGAGTAATTGATTTAATTTGTGACCGCCGTGTCGACTTAAATTTAAAGGTCCACCCTTATTAGGCACGTGTAGATTTAGGTCAAAATTTTTCCATACGCGACCATACCCATGTTTGGGGATGCCCTTTTTGCTCCTCTTCAAATCAGGAAAACGTCATCTTCGGAAAGGGATGCGTGTAAGGGAATGCTATCGAAGGAACACCGTAAGAGGAAGCCCCTTGGCGATACTCCTCTATTCTTTTAAGGCCACGTGAGCCAGCGTAAGAATTTTAGAAAGTCGAGGAAGAATCTGTCACTCGCTTATCACCGGTCCCAGCTCTGTTTGTTTTCAGACGCTGATCCTCAATCCCCCCCCCCCCCATCCCCTGCGATAACGCCGTGCGCGGCCATATTACCTCTACCCTCATATCGCAAGGCGAGTTTGATCGTCTGGAACGATGCGTTATCATGAATTGTGTTTGTTTAGACTGGCACTAAACATAACTTGGAGACCGCAAGGCTTTGAGGCGTCTATCAGAGCAGCCACCCGGGTATTTAACCTGAAGCTCATCATCTAACGTGAAGGTAAAAGCACGTCTTAGATACCGTCCGGACTGCCGTTTGTTCCCCCCCTCCCCCGTAACTCTTCGTCGTACGTCATCGAATATCTCGTCAGCAGAAATACCATCGTTAATCTTTGCCTAGGAAAGCTATAGAGAGTTGTGCGGGCCTCTTATCTTCACCACCCCTTCAAGATCCCCGTCTTTCGAAATTGAAATGCACTGACGATCAGCAGAATCGTCTCGAATTGAGATTACGTCTCTCTGGAGCAGAGAAAATCTCATTCTTCATCACGAATTAATCTAACCCCATCTTCAACTCCTCCGAGTCAGGATTCCCTGAAGTATTTTTTTGAAGACCTGCGCCGTTATTTTCCACCTCTCCTCAAATTCGCCTGCGCTTGAAGGTAAAGCAATTGTGTATGGTCATCGCTAGATTACCTCGTAATCATCATTTAATTCATTTAACCACTATAAGTAATTTGTTCTTCCTTTTGTATATATTTTAATTGCCCACCCTTTTGTTTATATATATTAAAATTATATTTTGGGGGTATTATCTTTATATATACTTTGAACTGCAACTTTGCAAGCCATTAATCTAAACCCAGTCAACCTTAATTCGCACTTTTTATTGGCCAGCTGTCTGCCCGTACTTATGCAAGACTCAGAGCGCCGAGCTAGTCTATACCTCGAAATATATAACCTGAATGGAAAAAGTAGGAAATCTAAATAAAAATTGGATTAATTATTTAGGTATATCAATCACTATTATGAATGTCACCAAAGCATATCCTCTTTGGAAACAAGGTACTTGTAGGCCTTTGCACTCAGTTTTGGTCATAATTGATGACAGTATGATCGGATACTGAAAGATTTATGAGCCTTTCCTCGTTTAACGAAGGATTCTGCCTACATATCTCATAAAGAAACTCCAAGATCGATGTTTTACTCCAACACACATTACAAAAATGGACCTCCAATGCCATTCGAAATCCGTGCGATATCCCATTCAGACTAATGAGCAAATAGAAAAACAGGTAACAAATTATATCAAGTGAAAGCTTGCAATGTATAACAGCTATTTTATTTATACAACACATAATATATCACCTCCATTTAAAATTAGAAAATATTAACAACTCCTAAATATGCACAGTAAAAAGCCTTTAAGGTCATATATAAATATTTGAGCTCAGTTAGACCCAAACATTTGGGTCCAATATTATTACAAACATACGAATACAAATAAAAATAAGGATAACAAAATCATCGTTATAAATAGAAATTTAACTAATGGAACTTCTCTACCACAAATAAAATATATCAAGTGAAAGTTTGCAATTTATAACAGCCATTTGTTGCATACAACACATAATATATGACCTACATTTAAAAATAGAAAAGATTAATAACTCCTAAGTATGCACTCCTAAACATACGGATACAAATACAAATTCAAATAACAAAATCATTGTTATAAAGGAAAATGTAACTAATGGAACTTCTCTACCACAATTAAACAATGATATCATTTAAGATTAGTTTCTAAGACAACATTATTAAAACATTTTAATTACCAATGACAAAAGAAAAGGAAAAATTAAGAAAGGTGATGAACAAAAATTTATTTATGAAAGTATAGCAAAAAAATTAAATTAAGAAAATAATTTGAATTTCGATACCTTTGGACTATAACGATAACAGAAATTTAAATTGGTCCAATTCATAAACACATTTTTGAATGGACAAAGTCTGGAAATTAACACATTGCTACTTTTTACCGTAAGTTCTTAACAAAATTAAAACTTGATAATGCGTGTAAATAAATCTATGAGAGGAGATAATACTGTATACGATTATAGTTCTTTGATTGGTTAGTTGCTTATTTGGTAGAGCGATAGTATTTGCAAACGGGAATTGTTTTTGATTATGAAACTAAATATTTTCAAGTAAAAAAAATATCACAAATGAATATTTGATTGTAAAACTATAAAAATCACTCAAATGAGATCTAACATTGCGTAAATAAAATAAGATTTTTTTTATTTTTACTTCTACAAAAAACAACTGAAAATAGTTCGATATTTTAAGCGCAAAAATGGGATAGCGATAGCTTTGGCAAACGGTCGAAATGTTTTCGAGTTTGAAACAAAATATTATTAGGTAAAATTTTAAAAAATCCCAAATGAATGTTTCATTTGAAAACTATAAAAATAACTCAAATAAGATCTGACATTAAGTAAACGCAAGAAAAATTCTTTTATTTTTATTCCTACAGAAAACACCTGAAAATAAAAAACATTTTAAACGCAAAAAGGGAAAATCGTAGAATATGACTTGACTCGTTTAGTTGGAATATATGTCTATGAATTCTCGGATAGGTACAATTGGTTGCCCGTCTAGTCACACGATTGCACTTTGTAAACTTAAAGATGGATAAAAAAAATGAGGAAAGTGACAAGGAAGAAAAATCAGACGTGAAGTGCTATTTAGTCGGCGAAAATGTATGTTGAGACTGCTTGAAAGGAAGAGAGAGACGAGGTGTGGACGCAGCAAAAAAAACAAACAAATGTAAAACAATAGAAAACAAATGTGTGCTTCTAGCTACTATATAATGCAGTTAAACATGTAAGGGAGGTAAACATGAGGACACTCAAGGAGGGAAATAGATTTATGAAACCTGTGAATAGTCAAATTAGGAAACACGAAAGGAAGCAATCGGAAGGATGTCAAATTTGATCTAGTATTGAAAATGATGATGGTATTTGATATGAGTATTTGGTAGGAGCTTCGGATATCAAAGAATGGTATGAAAAATTTGTTTTAGCAATAAATAGGGTAAGAGGAGATGGTAGAGCACAGTGATGAACAGGATAATGTTCGTATTCTAGAAGAAGTAACTTGAAAATGATTGGGTCAAAGGGAAAACCGAGGTCTGTATAAGGTCGGAATAAAAGAGGCTTTTAACGCTCTGGTAGGAGCTTCGGATATCAAAGAATGGTATGAAAAATTTGTTTTAGCAATAAATAGGGTAAGAGGAGATGGTAGAGCACAGTGATGAACAGGATAATGTTCGTATTCTAGAAGAAGTAACTTGAAAATGATTGGGTCAAAGGGAAAACCGAGGTCTGTATAAGGTCGGAATAAAAGAGGCTTTTAACGCTCTGGACCGAATGATGCATGTCATATTGGTTCAAAGGAGATGAGATCATATAATAACCCAGATAATTGTGCGATAAATGGATATGGTGGATGCCTTGTATGAACTTTTAGAATTTGACAGAGCATAAGGAGTGTGAAGGTACCACTCGTTGAGCGTACAAGAAATAAAGGTAGTTGTAACAGAATTACAAAGGAATAAGCTGATGAGTGTCATATTCAATGTGTTAATAAAAATTATGAAGAGGCATTTAAAAATGGTTTTAAAGCGTTGTGGTTTAACCGATTACTGTTTGTATTGAAACAGCTAGATATTAAAACACGAAACCAGAGGGTTTAGGCGTTTACTGGATTTCACAGTGTCAAGAAAACTATTTTTTCAGTAACAAATCTTTATGACATGCTATTAGCATTTGTAGACTGCGTGGTAAAATTTTTATTGTGCGAAAAGCTCCTATGTTTAAGCTAGGAGTGATGTTTGAAGTGACTGAATCATATAGATGTTTTGGGGAAGTAATGGTGTATGATCTGGGAATTAAAATTTATATTTTATTACCAGAATTAAATGAAATTGGTACGAAGGAGAGAATGACTCGGGAAGGATAGATGCTGCCTATGCTTAGGCCTACTGATGACCTGGTCATTGAAGCTTCGACCCTGCAAGATATACAAATATTTATTAAAGTAAAGCCCCCGGCGGATGTTTTTGCAGAAGAAAACTAAAAGTAAATGCAGAAAAGAGAGTAGGTGATTCGCTTTGTGAATGAAAGAAATGGGTATAGGTGTGATATTAGAATCTTTCTTGTGCAGATTTATCAACTGCGGTATTTTAATTATCGAGGATGTGTATTGAATAAGAGTGTTAACTAGTTGACGAAATGCAATAACAAATATGAGAAAGGGGTAAAGCGCCCAGGTGCAAGATGATATGTGGTTAGAACATGAGTGTGGTATGTGCGAGAAGGTCGCATTTGAGTATGCCGCTACCAAACATAGTATTAGTGAAACTTTGGTACAAAATAGAATAAATCAAAAGTAAAATCAAGCAGTGTAAAGCAAAGCTGGGAGGGATGTTAATAGTAAGTAGCGTAGATAGATTGAAGAACGATTAGATAAGAAATATAAATATTCGGAGCAAATACCAGAATATCGTTGGGACCTTGAATACTTTGAGGCATTAGAAGCTCAAAAATAGAATGAAAAAGGATAGGCTTCTAAAGAAGTAAAATTAAAATGAGCATTCTTGCGTGGGGGGTGGGGGTGGAAAACCTTGGAAACAATTGATCTATTATTTGAGTATGTTCTAAATAAAGGAGAATAAAAGAGGGAGAACTCTTGTTATCGAGTGAGCTAATTTTAATTAATTAAAGCGGATTTGTTAAGACTCGCTCTGGCCTTTATGTTCGGCCCAATCTCTATGACGGAGCAAAGAAACACCAAACATTGACGTGAGGGTTTGTGCTTAATACGGCATAAATGAGCAGGTGTGGAGGGTATTTGATTGATAAACGAAATGTGATGATAGGGACGATAATAATGACTGAGAATAATGATAAGGATATTTAAAAAAAAATCGAAATGTTTAGTAGTTGAATTCTAAACAAAGAATTATAGTTAAGAAGGAAAATTTATTCACACAAAATTTATTTGGAGCTAAATGCGTTAATTCCAAATGAATAGTTCCAATTTATGGCTCATTATACCCGATTGTCTAGAGATTAAATAAGGGAATTTTATTAATTTTAACTCGCTATTTTTTATCAGATACCATTTTTTTTAAAAGGAAATTTGGAACAAGGTAGGAATTTTCAATTGAGGAGGAGAAGCAGAAATGATTTGACACAACACATTGCAGCACATCAGTGGTTTTAGAATAATGCTTTGATATTTCCTAGTTTTGGCGCATATTTCGAACACTAAATCCTAAATTTATGCCTGTTAATCATTCGCGAAACAGGGAATATTCCCTTCTATGTAGATAAGCAAACACTAGGGGAGAAGCTTTAATCTTCAACTAATCAGTCCAAATGTCTATCGCAAATTCCTTTCTACGGAGCATATGTAATTTTTGCTCCCTCGCAATTTATTCTAGTTTACCTTGTGTTATTAAGAACCTTGTTTTCCTTAGACCATATTAGTTTCAAATAACCTTTTGCATAACAGATGGCGTTTATGGCATAATGATTAAATGCAACCGTTCTCGCTCATTCTAATCAATATTTAAAAAAAATACCGAAATCATCATCATGCCCCTGATCTAGCCTAAACTCATCTCGACAATATCATTTTCTATTTAAAGTTTTGAGTTGTCAAGTCACATTCAAACATGGTTTATCTATCTCGCCATTGTGTCCATGATAGGGCCATTCTTCAAGCAAGTTGCAATCTAAATTGTTTCCATCCATTCTGATCGAACATGATTCTCTCGTCTTTCTCAATAAAATCCACCTTTTTTCAGAGATAGGCTTAAACCTACGTCGAAAGTTGTTGTCAGGTGTAGTAGGGTCCACCATAATTCAAATAGTATCTTGAAAATTACGTTTCTTCCCAAACCCAACGGGCGAAGTTACGTCTCCTTGCAGTCCCAAAGCGTGGATAAGGATCTACGGATAATAAATGTTTGACACAGTTTCATTTCTTAGCCACTTTTCTTTTATATCTCTCCATATAACCTTTACGACTGAGATGCTCTAGTTAGTTTTCAATTTGTCCCTGAGGCTTAGAATTCCCGACAACCAGAAACTCATGACTGCTGTTCAATCCACTCCTGGATGGCGAGCTGGACATCTTGATCGTCCCCAAACCGGCGTCCACACAGTGCGGCCTTGAGCGTGCGGAATAAAAAGTAGTCGCTAGGGGCCAGATCTGGACTGTAGCGGGGGGATGGTTGAGCTCCTCGAATCCGCACTCGCGCAGGGCAGTTTGTGTAACTCTTGCCTTTTGGATTTTGACGACGTTGAAGTCGATCATGGGACGTGAGGCTTCTAGGGACCCGACGGGCAGAGACCTTGGTCATGGCCAAATTGTCCTGGATGATGTCAATAACACTTCCATATGATATTCCAAGTTCTCACTCGATTTCTTTGACCTTCACCCATCAATTATCGAGGATCATCGTCTCCACACGGGCCACATTGTCTTCGTTGGTCATGTTTGATAGACGTCATGGATGGGGGTCATCTTCAAGGGACTCACGACCATGGCGGAACTCCCTATTCCAGCGAGCAATGGTTGCATAGGAAAGGGCGGTGTCGGTGTACACTGCAACCATGCGTTTATGGATCTCTTTTGCATTCTTGCCTTCCTTGGTCAAAAATTTGAGGCTTCTAGGGACCCGACGGGCAGAGACCTTGGTCATGGCCAAATTGTCCTGGATGATGTCAATAACACTTCCATATGATATTCCAAGTTCTCACTCGATTTCTTTGACCTTCACCCATCAATTATCGAGGATCATCGTCTCCACACGGGCCACATTGTCTTCGTTGGTCATGTTTGATAGACGTCATGGATGGGGGTCATCTTCAAGGGACTCACGACCATGGCGGAACTCCCTATTCCAGCGAGCAATGGTTGCATAGGAAAGGGCGGTGTCGGTGTACACTGCAACCATGCGTTTATGGATCTCTTTTGCATTCTTGCCTTCCTTGGTCAAAAATTTGAGGCTTCTAGGGACCCGACGGGCAGAGACCTTGGTCATGGCCAAATTGTCCTGGATGATGTCAATAACACTTCCATATGATATTCCAAGTTCTCACTCGATTTCTTTGACCTTCACCCATCAATTATCGAGGATCATCGTCTCCACACGGGCCACATTGTCTTCGTTGGTCATGTTTGATAGACGTCATGGATGGGGGTCATCTTCAAGGGACTCACGACCATGGCGGAACTCCCTATTCCAGCGAGCAATGGTTGCATAGGAAAGGGCGGTGTCGGTGTACACTGCAACCATGCGTTTATGGATCTCTTTTGCATTCTTGCCTTCCTTGGTCAAAAATTTGATCACTGCGTGGTGCTCAACCTTCTCCATTGTTGAAAAATTTGTGAGTGACGATCTGCGATCAGCTACTGCTTCTTAAATCTACGTGGCAGGAGCGTGCGGCTGCACGTTGTGACTTGTCATAACTTGTCCTAACACCTACACAAACATCTATCCCCCTTCCTCTGTTTTGCCCTACTGATTCGCAAAATTTATTGACCGCCCCTCGTATAAAGGTGAATTTTTTGTTCAATTGATGATAGGGTTAGGATACTCGGTGCAATCATAAAAAATTGACAGCGCCATGCACTCGAATCTAAAAGAGAAGAATCACTTTATAAAATGAATCTTTCTTGATAAGACATTGTTTTGAAAGATAGTCGTTTCCAAAAAGTTATTGATTTAACTGTTCATTTCCAATTCATTATGCTAAAGTTTGCTAAAAATTGAAATTGAAGGAAGACCTTGAGTGTAAAATGCGAACGAAGACAACACGAATACTGAATAAAGAAGAAATTTTATAAGAGTTTTCAGGCCATGTTGGATGAGATTATATAACTCTCTGGGATCTGGAACTCAAGTTTGGCAATATGCATATGGATGTGAGTGAGGTCCTACTGATTTGCAACAATCATGGACTAATGCATCAACAATTGCATGGGAACTTAAGGAAAGTGGTCTAGTGGAGTTAAAAAAATACTCTAAGGTATTTAATATTCAGAGATTAAATATTATTGGCTAATTGAATATATATAGGTTTCAGAAATATTAAACTACTAGCCATAAAGTGCATTTAACAGATGAAACCTGTTTTATGTTTTGATTCTGAGAACAATAATGAGGACAATAATATCTTTTCAATGAAAATGTTTATACTTTAGCCCTAACAATCACTCGGAAGGCAATGAAGCTTTTTAGCATGGGCGTACGTATTCTAGATGTAGCGCCAGTATTATGGATGGATAATCTAAAAGGTGAGATCTGATTACATTGCGCAATAAAGGACGCACTACCTTAACACAAAAATATTGACAAATACTTATTCATACGATGATTACTCCTTACCTTTTTGCTTTCTTACCCTCATAAGTCATACTTCTTGCTATAGCAACAAGTTTTCTATTGTGTCTCGTCTATTTCACCCATATTTTAGCTTTCCCGTGACGTTTGCCCTTCCTGTTTTTTGAGGATTAGCTCCTTACCTTATGTGCTAAATAAAAAAAGTTGAAAAACACCACATTATTTTTAAAGCCAATTTGATTAAAATAATGAATTTATCATTCTTAAGCAGATTGTTCAAATGTTTTAAATTTGAATACCTGTTCTTTAATTAGTATTAGTTCTAGTGTTTTCGAAATGCACCTTCGCTATCACTATTTATTTTTGGTCAAAGAGGTTTCCTTTATTCATAAGTTTATCTTATAATCATTTTAACTACTCATTTCTACTCGATCTTTTCTTGATTACTGTTCTTTCGCCAATAATTAATGATTAATGATCCCAATGATTGAGACAATTTTTCAACTTTCTTTGAATAGTTTATGCTCTATGGAGCCGAAACAAGCTGCAAGCACTAGTATTACGTCAATTCCTTTTATTTCTTTGTAATCTCAGTTACATTCGCTCATACTTTTACCACAACAGCTTTAATGTTGATATTCATGCTTTCGTTAACTTACGCCTTGATCGCTACAATTCCTCCTGTGCTAGATCACTCTCCGACCCAGTTCGTTCTATATTTTTTACCAAATACCTATTTTGGCTATTCCTTGTTAGCCATTAGTATTTTTCTGAGAGCTCTTTGGAGGTTGCTTTTGATTACTGTTATTAATAATAATTATATGTACATGGTTATTTAAAAAGAATGAACCGATTTCATTACGCAATATTTTATTAAAAAAATGCAATAGAAAACTCCAGCAAAGTCACAGGGTATTCTACTCACAATCTACTTTTATTTTCTGTTTTACAAGTGTTCAAAGTGGCCATCACCTGCAGCACGGGAAATATCAATGCGAAAAGAGAATTTCTCCCAAACAGGTATCAGCATATTACGCTCCATTAAGTTGATTGCTGTTGTTATTTGATGTTTAAAGTCATCGAGGTTAGTGGGTATCGGTGGAACATAAACGCAGTCCTTTACGTATGTCCACAAGAAACAATCAAACACGGTGAGGTCTGGGGTTCTTGCAGGCTAAGCACAAAGAGCAAGATCTTAGGGCCCCTTTCGACTAATCCATCGCTGGGGCACTGCTCCATCTTGTTAAAAAATGAAGTCATGCGAATCTGCTTGCAGTAAAGTGAAGAGCCGCTTTTGGAGCATATCGAGATAGGTTTGTCATGCAATGGTTTCTCCTTTAAAGAAAAAGGGACCATTTACCTTGTCCCGAGACGCAGCACAGAGGACGTTCACCATAGGGGAATTTCTTTCATTCTCAACTCTTTCATGTGGGTGTTCTGTTCCCCAAATACACACATTATGACGATTGACTTTGCCGTGCAAGTGAAAAGTCGCTTCATCACTGAAGTTTAACGTGAAATGAAGGTTTCGTCTTCCTTCATCTTGAACATCGAAATGCAATATTCCATCCGCTTCCTCTTGTCGTCTTTGGTAAGTCTGTATGGTTTCAAATGTAATCGTCTTCTCAGCACACGCGAGATAGTGGATTCAGGGATCGCAAGCTCACGGCTAGCTCGATTTGTGAACTTCCGCAGGCTCTCCTCAAACGCAGCACGGATTCTCGTCATTTCTTCTGCCAAAACTCGTGATGGTCCTGTACTTTTTACTTCACACAGACATTTACTCTCTTGAAACTGTCGAAACCACCATCCAATGTTCTTAGGAGAGGGCGGATTAATTTCGAATCGACTTCGAAAAGCACGCTGCACCGTGACAACCGAATTTTTTTTCTCGAACTCGAGAACGCATAGGGTCTTTCCTGAAGACTCGTATTCCGAGGGTGAAAAAACAACTGAACGTTGCCAGAGGAACCACGCAACGCGACTAGAGCGCCCCTATAGGGGCCATTCAAAACTTAGGAAACGTCTTTTTCAAATAGTCACTGACTCATTCCATGACGATGCTTGAAAAATGAAACAATGCTTCATGAAATCGGTTCACTCTTTTTGAATAACCGTGCATAATAGATAAAAAATCTTGTTATCGCGAATAAAATCTTACTTCAAGATAACATCCATGAAATTACGACTGATATTTTTACAATATTGGGTTATCGGATATCACGTCTACTATTATTTGTCACAGTTAAAAAAGATAAAAAATCATTATCAATATTGAAAACTTTGCTTTGATCTTCAGATTTTCAAGACAATAATCATTAAATTCATTTGGAAAAATTTCTTTTTGGTTTCGGTAAATTTGGCGGAATAATATATAAAATTAATAAAAAATGTTTTTGTTATTTACTCTGATGAGAAGCTAGAATACTTGAGCGTAAAGATTCAATTTGATTCCAAGTCACTTAACCTCTAATCGAGTCGAAATCTCCTCCATTCACCTTATCCCAGAAAGGCATGGAGGAGGGGGTGACGATTGTATAGAGATCTTTTCGCTAACAATCCCGAAGTTGGAGAGGGATAAATAGAGGCAACTTCCCCAAAGGGTACCTTAAGAATGCATTAAGCCTCCCAGTGGAATATTTACTCAAATTTTAAACGGCAACCTAAATGTTGTGTGGTCTGGGCCATAAATTCAAAACCCTCTACAGACATTGAAAAAATCCCAAGACGATAACGAAATTAACCAAGATTAGCCTGAATTCAAGGCAGTATTTAAATTCAGAAATACAACTAAGACTATAAAAGTTATTTGTACCGAAATCTAAATGGCGACAAAAACTCTTGAATCTCATTTCTTAGATTCCACCTAAGGTTAACTCCAGGGCAAATAAAAAATTAAGAATATATCCACATCTAAATATACGGGAATTGCCTTCAGATGAAAATACCGACAAATAGAGATTCTCCAACTCACCAAAAGCGCTGCTCATATTGCAGCGAACTGATTACCTGTTCAAAATACCCAAATGATCAGAAAATATATTCGAATTGCAACGGAATCCACTGAGCCCTAGCCATGAAATACCGCATCAGAAAGTCCCGAATTAAAAAGAAGAAAGAGAAATCATCGAATATCATAATAAATCAGACTTATTAAGAAAATGCGGTAATGGCCAATAAAACGTTCTAAAATACACGAAACCAATATATGGTGATAAACAGGCAAAGGTAGCTAAGTAATGGCAACACGTATATGTGCCCATGTAGCTAATGTCACTAACCCCGGGTAATATATTAAGCATTTGATTGACTCTTGATTAAATGCATGAGCAGTGAGGGACCTGTGTTTGTCAAAAAACTGACTCTCGAGTGAAATTTTGAATTTGAAGCAAAATATAACAGAGGCTCAGGAACAAAAATCGAAGAAATACATAAGAAAAAAAACAAACAACAGGAACAGGACACAGAAATAACTGCCAGGGAGGAAAGAGTAAAAGTGAACGTATCCGTGAACTCCACTGATAAACCAGAGAGGGGTGTAAACCAGACGAATCCCCAACAGTATACGAAGAGGAAAAAACCCAACTCGAAGAAACAGAACAAAGATTTAGCAGAAATTTCTAAAAGAGGACATAGGTGAGAGTAGAAAAGGTTGTTATTTTTGAAATTTTATTCTTCCGAAGAAATAAACGAATAAAAAGGGATTGAGGCAGCCTCCGATAAACAGCAAGATTCAGAAATCTTCACAATGAAAAAAGAAAATAAAGAACTGAAATTCAAAAGAAGAAACTGAAAATTAAAGAAAGTAGGAAAAAGTAAACAAAAAGCAAAACAAAACACATTTAAAACCATAAGAAGATGAATAAAGTAAATCAAGATGAAAAGGGTTTATCTCAAGATCGAGTTAAAATAGAGAGCTTTAGAATATGAAGTTAAATATAAATATATCAACCACGCTTTTGCCCAAAATCTCCAAAAGTGATTAGCCAGATATGCTTGAGCGTAGAAAACCTTGGCCAATCCAACGCTTTCTTCCCATTTCCCTGCTATTTTCGACTCTGAAGCTTAAACTTTTCATCCTTTTAATTGCCTCAACAGCTTAAAAATACAACTTTTGGCCAAAATTTGACGAAATGGGGCAAGGAAATTTGCACAGGTTGTTAAAAATATTTTCTATTTCTCTTGTTTTGGCTTCTGTACTAAAAGAAAGCTGACATACAGGCTTTCTAACATTAGCTACCGTAATGTACAATGTTCGTGAACTTAAATGACATACAATAAATGTTTTCTAAATTTGATCGTCTCTAGGGTATGATCTTTTGTTAGCATTGAAACTAGTCAACCTAAGTGCTTATAGTAAATCTCATTCTATACTCTGGCAAACTTCGCCTTGTGGGAAATCTAAAGATGATGATAACGGTTGTGAAGTTGAATTTTAGCAATCATATAGGGAAAGTGCTATACGAAACCGACCTTCTTGACAGCAATTTAATTTATACGAATCAATTACAATTGCAGATTGCCCGAAAGTTGAAAACTAATTTTCTTTTCATTAAATTCCTTTTAAATAACACATCTCCAAAATGCCTTTTAAAATTTGTGTAGACTCTCATTCACACAAATAACAAACCATTATTCTCGAATGTATCATACCAAGAGGACTTAAAAAGGCTGTGTAACCGGAGCAGAGCATCCGAAAGGAAGTTCAACCTATTGAAGTCATACTGTATTATGTACAAGCAAGCATTGAAACGAAGCGAAAAATGCATCATGCTCGAGCAAATTCACAGAGCTCGCTCGTATGGAAGAAATATTGCTTCTCTCTCAGAGACATGTCAAACTCAGCCGACCAAAAATAAGAGTTCAGCAAACAAAATATTTATATATATATATAGAGAGAGAGAGAGAAATATAATTACAGTAAATCCCAGGGGAAAAATGAAAAGCAGATGAAGGAGTACTTTCGAACTTTGTTCAGTTCATTCTCAAGGAATTCATAAAGAATTATTTTACAAGAATGGTATATATAGGAGAAAATTAAGCGACGCTCCGCCCAGGCACAACAAAACAACACAGTAGGCGTGAAAAATAGAAGGGTAAATTTCCTCATTGAAATTAATTCTTTGGTTCCCTCAATTAAATTGTCCCCTGCACTTGAACACAATGGTGTCCTCCCGTTCACAGATCTATTAATTCACAGGACTCCATCTGGATTTAAATTGACCGTCTATCAGAAGCCCACCAACGCTGGGTCCTACATTCAGTTTTATTCGGGTCATAGGGATAAAGTCAAACGTTCTGTATTTAATTCAATGTTTCTCCGAGGGTTGCGGGTCCTCAGCCTAGAATTCTTAGATATTGCAATTTTAAAGATCTTTGAATAAGGTAACAACAACCTCTGCTTCCCTTACGAATTTCTTGCCAGGTGCTTAGATTGGGCAACAAAGACGTTTTATATATTTGAAATCTCTCCCACATTAAATTTTAAGAACTCTCTTGTTGTAGCGTTTTCTGGGGCCTTTTCGTTTCTTCCTCTTACAAATCATATGACTATGTCTTTAGGAATATTGTTGAATGATCGTTTATTAATTCTTCACTTAATTTCAATATGTCGCCCACTCTCCTTAAACGGCACCCTGTCATTAAAAAGTTGTTTTAAATAAAATTGTCCATTTTAAATCTTCGCCCTTTGATTTATTAAATTTATAATAGTTATTTTTTTAATGAACAATGTATTTATAATGGCATATGTATGTATTGATAGTGTTTATTTGGGAATAGATCTTATCTATATGTCATTGCCCTTTGGTAATTGTATTTAATCCCACTTTTTTGGTAATTTTGTTTTTTCTACTGTGCACACCTACTCTATTTTGTGTCCTTTCATTGTGCGTAGGCGGAGCGTCGCTTAGTTTTCTCCTATATATACCATGCTTGTAAAGTAATTCTTTATGTTTTGCGTGAGAAGGAACTAAACACATTTCGCAAATACATGGAAACTCCTTTTCAAATTTCATGTGTGATTTTTTGCAATTATTGCCCTACTCACGCGCTACTTTGTGAGTTTCTCATATACATATATTAACAAGCATATATATATATATATATATATATATATATATATATATATATATATATGATGAAAAAACTGTTTTCCCCAATAGCGAGTAAATTAATGTACAATGAAACCACTTTTTGAGCACAAAGTTTACTGAACCAGAACTAGATTTGGTATGAAGTTTTCCATACCATCATAAGGCGTTTACTGAGAGAAATTGACAAAGAAAACAGAAATACTAAAATATAGAGAAACCAGCAACTGACATTAATCAGGAGGC
Source organism: Ceratothoa steindachneri (assembly GCA_963969495.1). Lineage (NCBI taxonomy): Eukaryota > Metazoa > Arthropoda > Malacostraca > Isopoda > Cymothoidae > Ceratothoa > Ceratothoa steindachneri. Next base: position 86,458,741 of record OZ018320.1, read on the forward strand.
ATTAGTTTTAGGTGATTAACAATATTTTTTTCTAATGAGATCAGATACATAGCGGCTAGATTTGTGTTAACCTTCTAACAGATTAAAGTTTGGGATATTTTGATTAATATAGATTCGATGATTTTTATTTTCATTAAAATCGTTACATTGGTAAATTATTTGGGCACTAAGTAAATCACTTATGTGGTTGGTGTTTTTCACATGAGTGAAAATACTAGAAGCATCGCTTGTAATAAACTTTGTGCTTAAAGAGTGGTTTAATTATATATATATATATATATATATATATATATATATATATATATATATATATATATATATATATATATATGTATATATATATATATATATATATATATATGTATATATATAAATATATATATATATATATATATATATATATATATATATATATATATACCAGGTGGTTTTGTAAAAGTTCTGTTCCACTTGTTTTTTATCTTTCGAGATGTTTATGTGTCTCATAGAGAAATTTCAGTTAAACATATTGAAAGTTATACTTTACCAGCACGTGTCATTAAAACTCCTTTTCCATTTTTTGCATCTGTGTCACCTCATGCGCAAAATCAAATGCAAGGACACAAACAAAAACTAGAGCGAAATGTGCTAACATCATATTAAATTTACTTACCTATAGTGAAATTGAGACAAAAAGTGCTTTACTATAGTAACGTAAGAGAATAAAATGAAGATGAAGCAAAATAAAAGAAATAAAAAAATAAGTGTCAAGTGTAAAACATAAAAAATCAGAAGTATCTACACAAAACTGAATAACAAAAGAATACGTAAACATAATGGCATGAATGGTAAAATACACACATGAATGAAAATATGGCAAGTTCACCCAGAGTCATCACAGAAGTTGCAATTGCTTAATAGTAGAGCAACAGGTAAAGGATTGAATATAAAATGTTAAGCAGGTTATGGGTAGGATTCCATTCTAATCATTAGGTCTAATTAATATGAAGTGATTCTATTTTATACTTTTATCCACAGCAATCATTAGTTGGTCACCTGATATCAACTTCTGCTGTCTTACTAAAATTTCCTTTTCACCCTCTTTCATCTTCTATCCCTATTCTTCTTCCACAGGCTCCGCCATTCCTTATCCTTCTGACTTCAGAGAAAGTGGTAGGGCCGAAGGGAAGAGGGCACCGGCGAGCCTGAAGGGACCACGAAGAGGTTTTCTCCCCTCATTCCCCACCAGGAGACCGTAGAGCGGAAGAGGGACTACTGTCGATACACCTAGCATCCTCAAAAACAAACTATTACTACAACTCCTTTCTACTTTCACTGGCTAACGCTGACTTTCTCCATCTTGCTCCAGTTTGATCATTTGTGTAGGGAGAGGGATTTTGATGAAAGCACGACGGGGGCCACCCTCCAAACCCTTTACCACATGAGAGAGGGGGGTTGGAGAGTGGCCTAAGCCGGAGATGAATCTTTCCCTAATTCTACAAAAGATATCCTTCTCATTTTCTTCTTCCTCTCCTCCTCCTCTACCCTAAACCTCTTTTTTTTGTGTCTCTTGGCACAGAGCAAAAGGCAAATCGGGGAGCGGGTGAATCCGGCTAACTCCCTCTTCTCCCACCAAATTTTGCTAGCTCGTCTTCTAATTCGATACATTTCAGACTGTGAAGAGCTCCAAATGATTAATACACGATATTCTGTCCTATAACAAAACGATTTAATGAAAGTCTGGTAAATCAACCCATTGGCCAAGGAAGACCTCGCAAACGGAGAAGTAAGCAAGTACTCAAATTGTGGACATGAACCATTTCCATATGCCTGCAGCAGGGTCAAAAGAGATTACTGAAATTTTGGCCATCAATATTTCCATTCAAAATATGTCATGTCAGCCGTCGGAAGAGAATTTTTAAGCTCACACACCCATAGGAAAACTATTGAGCAGTTAGAAGAACAAGAAAGCTTTTCTTGCATTCACTTTCGTGCACGTTAAATGGAAGGATGAACAATGTATCCATATTTAATTCAGTGACTAACTTAGGTTAAGTTGGTTGTCATCTGATGTTAGAATATTTCCTCTCAGCGTAAGCGTCGTGTCTTTAAGGTTACTAGCATTGCGTCAGTATAAGGCTCTTTGCCAAGTGTGCGCTTACGGGGCACAATGAATGGAAAAATGTTAAAAGAAACATCCGACAGAATGCCGCACAACCTGCAACCCAATTTGCAAACCTTATGTAGGTTAAAAACATCTGCCACACGGCAAATCTGTCAAGACTTTCCTGGACAACGAAGTCATCAGTTATGAACTGGCGTGCATAGTTTCCAAAAGTAAAACAAAATATTTAGGTGACAATCAAACAGATGTCTAAAGTGAGGAATCCAAATACAGTTTAAGAACTGGGAAATTATTCAAGATGAACGAAGCAAGATTACTACGCACGATTGTTAATATATATGTAGTTCGTTCTTGTAGCAGGAGATGGAAAAACACGAGTGCGGATAAAGGCTTACACACGATTAATATTTTTAATGTCTAGAAATGTTTTCAAGTGATAATGTAATTGTTATTTTCACAAATAAAATACTTTTAGCTGTCTTTCAGCTCATTTTGCTTTGGTCACTATGAACTTCATAGTAAATTACTTATCTCCTGATAACTTTCGTCTTATTAGTCTAAATTTGCATAGCGTTTACACATATGTAGTCAATATTTAGATTTTGGAAACTTTTTGATTTTCCCTGGCAAAAATTATAGAACAGGCTTTAGAACTTTATTAACGGTAATATATATATATATATATATATATATATATATATATATATAAATATATATATATATATATATATATATATATATATATATATATATATATTGGCTTCCGCATAGTATGACCCTCGGTTAGTATGACCGGCCGCCAATTAAGACCAATTCCAAAAGTCGTGATTCATACATATTTTATTGCGTAAAATTCACTCAGATTAATATGACCATCGGATTATATGACTGGCCGCAAACTAAGACCATACGAAAACACCACAAGGGGCTACAAGAGTCATATCGAATGAACAGTTGCGAATAGCAAGAGAGATTTGAGGGATTTCTATAGGTTCCGTGACCTAAATCCCTCAAATAAACTCAAGATATTCAATGCGTGCATTCGCTCGAGACTCCTGTACCCCTTCGGTGCCGCTGAACGCGAACGCCAAGACCCACAATGCAAAACTACAAGTCCTTCTAAAATATAGTGGTTTTGCTTATTACAAACATCCGAAGAAGAGAACCTTACCGACAAAGGGAGCTCTACGACTCGGTTGGATTTCTCCGATCAACGTGGCACTCCACAAGAGAGCTAAGAGGATATGGTAAGCCATTGGTGCCCGCTTGACCCCTGAATTCTCTCGTACACACCTAGACATCGAAGTCGACCGACAAATAAGACCATTTAAAAGCAGCAAAATACAGTCTGACGGCGACGTGACTCCCAAATACACATGAAAAAATCGACATAGACAGGAAACGACTAGTGTAATGCGCAAGTTTTTTTTCTGTAGTGAAAATTAATTCCAAAATAAATCTAAATTCAAACTTTGCTAAAAATTTAAAACTCAAATTAAATTATAATAAAATTTGTTCAAATACCCACATAAGGAATAAAACCCCCGTTTCAAATAAAGGCTTGAATGCCAAAAGATCATTAAGATAAAAAAACTAAAAGTTAAATTAACTATGTTAATTTAATTAAATAAACTATAAATTTATAGTTTATTTAATAAAAAACCAAAAAACTAACAAAATACATAAAAAAAAAACAACAGAGCTACCCTTTCACCAGGGACCTTTTTATTCTATCTCCTACACATCATCTTTTCTTTAAATTTACCCTTTAACCACTTTACTCTCTTACTATTTTCTCTCTAACTCTACCTAAATTTCACCACCTATTATGTCCAATTCCAAGTCCAAGGCCTAACTTTGCCGTTTGGACAGCCATCTAAATACCCACGTCAAGCTTGGTAAAGCAATCTCAAAAAAGCATGGATAAACATTAGCCATTACTAATTCACCGAAGTGCTGGTACATTACGAAGAAAGAAAAAGACGTTACTGACAATTGAACAATCACTCAACGCCTTTAATCTTAACTTTCATTACTTCTTGTTTTCATCTATCGTCTCACACACCGTTTCGCCTTCCACACCATAAATCCTCCCTTTAGGGAGGTAGTGGAAAAGAGAGATATTAATACTTTTAGGCCAGTTAAAATTTAACAATATGACTGCCTAAACTTCTTCCCCCACCTTCCGCCCCTGGGTTAAGTGCCCTCGCTGATGGAAGCTGTCACCACGAACTCGTCCCAACTATGCAAGGCAGTAGCTTCTGCATAATTGGTAGTACAGTTGGAGGGAGGTTTGAGGACTAGCCCACTGCCAGAAACCCGTACCAGAGGAATCGCGGATAATGGGCCTAGCTGCAACTTCTGCGAGTGAGTATAACAACTCCGCCTGTGGGGGGGCCCCCAAGACCACTGAGGGACACACAACCGTCTCGGTGTAGTTAGAACTCACTAGCGACGGTTGATTCCGCGCTAGCCAACAAAAAGTCAGTCACTATTCACCCCTCGAGAGGAGCCCACCCTAGACCATCCACTCATTATCATCATCCTCACCCTTAACAGCCTAATCAGCGGGGCCTTTACCTACAGGTCGGAGGGGCCCACCCACAGTTAACAATATGAACACCATTGAGTACACAAGGCTCCGGTTGACTACGGAGCCTGGCAGACCCGAACCCGAGAGAGGAACACTCATCATAGCACTCTACACTGAGATAAAGATAGCGGTCATCAAGATTATAGATGTCACAAATGGATACATAGTCCTGTGCCACAAACATAAAGACATCGAAAAGCTAGTGATGACAGAAGGAACAAGCATTTTAAGTAAAATTGGACTATAACCAAATTTACCACACAACTTCAGGCTAATTGCTCATTCATTTGCAGAAAAGTCGACCTTTATGTGGACTCACATACAAAGCAGGAGCTAAAGGAAGAACTCGAGAGGGAAAACCAATACTTAAAAATAACACAGATAATCAAATTTTGACAGCACACTCATGTTTTTAAGGTGACCCGCACAACATCCGAAATGGCCAATAGGGCGATGCAAAACGGTCTCTTGGTCTTCGGAATGAGAATTCCACCCAAAAACATACATACGGAAAAATTCACAAACGTGCAAATAAACTTACAATGTTACGCGCTGGAAGAACACGTTACCAGAGACTGCCCAAACAGAGACAAAAAAACTGCTCAGAATGTGGGAGCGAAGGACACAATTTCCGTGAATGCAGGGTAACCACAAAAAAGTGCATAAATTGCAAAGGTTTACACAGGACAATGGCAGTAAACTGCCCAAAACGGAAGGAAATAATAACAAGAAAGGAAAGAGAGCAGGCCAGGCAAGAGAAAAGATTAAAAATCAAACATATGCACAAATGGCCAAGGCAACGGTAAAAGAAATAAAACAGACAGCAGAACAAAAAATAAACATAAACGTAAATGAAGGAACAGGGTTGGACATATTGGCTTGTATTATGTTCTCGCATGTGTACAATATTGCTCAACTGGGGACCTTTGCGGACACCCTCAACCTTCTCCTCGAAAAGAATCAAGTAAGGAAAATGTAGTTTCCACCCGACTCTCCACCAGCTCTCATATACGGAGTCACGGCAGGAAAAATTCTCTAAGTAAAGGATATGCTCGAAGTGGGAGCCGCAATGGAAGAGAAAAAGGTGACTGATGAGCCAGAAGAGGCCACATAATAAGAAATTGAAATAGAACAATCAGACAAAGAATTTAAAAATAACTGAAGAAAAAGAAACCAAAGAAAACAAAACAAAGACAAGACACGGAAGATACAACCGACTCGGAATCCTCAAAAGAGACGGAAAATGAAGAAGGCTGCAGGTATGAAGCCAAAGACTTTAAACTCAGAATATTTGTACATGAAGCCTACCCTTTACCAAAGGGGGCCAGACCCGCCAACATCAGAAAAGGGCTGGAAAAGGGCACCTGCATATGGACATATGTAATTGACCACGACGAGAAAGCAATGATATTAGACCTCTAAAAAAGAAACGTTAGACAAACTCACAAACGAAAAATACCAAAGTCCGAAGGAGAAGACAAACAAAACAAAATTAAGATAATGGACAATACAAATACTAAACTAAAAATATTTTACTTGAATTCGGACGGATGGAAGACTAAGGCCATTAAATATGGAAACATATTTAGACAAATAGACGTAGATATCATATGTATCTCGGAACATGGGGTAAAAAACGACGTGCCCATAAAAATAACCAATTATAATGTACTTCAAAAGAACCCAACAGGAGAGAGGTTTGATGGCGCGGCTATCGCTACAAAATAGAACCTATACTACACTCAGGGACGAGAGGTCGACGAAGCCTACATGGCCGTGACAGTAGAGATGGAATACTCTCCCCTCACTGTTGATGTGGCCTACCCCCCCCCGCCACCCCTATGAAAATATTTAACAATAACAATCCTACCATACTACTAGGAGACCTGAACGCCCGCTTAAGGGAATCAAGCTACCGATGAATAAACAATGCAGGACAAAATTTGGAATTATTTTGGGACAGGAGAATAATCCAAAGGGTAGGCTCAGACTTCCCGACATCAATCAGGGAAGATCCGCTACCAGACCGGATATAATTTTAACAACCCCTAACTTTCCATACACTATCTATATGGAACCAATGCCAATCCCCTGCAGCGATCACATAGGAATCCTGGTGACGATCAAACAGAACCCCATAATGATTCCCATAACACCAAGGAAATAATACGAGAGGGCAGACTGGGAAAAATACACCCAAAAGCTAGAAACATACCAACAACCAGATCTTAACGGGAAAAAACTAGAAGATTTGAATAACATAATGGATAACCTGATTGAGGCAATGATAGAGGCCGACAAACAAGCAGTGCCACTGACAAAATATAAGACACACATCCCAAATGGAAAACAGAAATGCGAAGAAAAGCAAAGAGCATCAAAATAAAGTATTAAGAGATAAGAAACTACGGGGCCTCTCTACAGAAAGCAAAAGAGCTTAATACACTAAAAAGAGAAATTATTTTCTTAATAGAAGAGCAACAAGGAGAATTGTGGCAAGAACTAATAGAGAAAACAGCCACAACTGAAGATCCCAAAGAAGCTTGGAGGCTTATAAAAGCGATAAAATGCAGACCACCAAGAAAGCCGATCAAAATAATGGAACAAAACGGAGTATACATCAAGACCAACACGAAAATAGAATAGAAATTCAGAGCCCATTAAAGCAAAATTAATACAATTGATGATGAGGATAATATAAACTTCGATATAACAACAAAAAGATTAGTCTACCAGTCCATAGCAGAAAACATTCACAGATTAACCGCAGCGTTAAAAGTCGAAAACAACAGACACGAACAAATAGGCCTAGGAGCCCCAATAACAACCGAGGAAATAAAAAAACAGTATAAAGACCTTAAAGCAAAAAAAAAACAGGGACAACGGGACTAACGAAGTACAATTACGAGAAGGCCCCGAAAAAATTTTGAATAGCATAAAAAAACTATTTAATGCTTATCTAAATATAGACGCATTCCCTGAGAAATTAAAATAAGAAAGGATAGTGTTCAAACCGAAGCCGGGCAAACCCGAAAACCTGGTCTCGGGTTACAGGCCAATCTCCTTGTTGAATTTCCTGGGGAAGGTCTTTGAAAAAATAATAAACGAAAGATTGGACACCTTCCTAGAAGAAAATGATAAACACAACAGACAACAGTTCGGCTTCAGGAAGGGTAGAGACTCCACAATGGCTCTCGCCATAATCACAGAGTAAATTGCCCAAACCACGGCCAAAAAAGGATATGTCGATTTAGTCCTTCGTGACGTAGAAAAGGCCTTCGACAAAGTATTGGTCGAAGGACTTAAATACAAACTCCTCTAACTTAACCTCGGCGAGAAAATGGAGAGGATTTTAGCCGAATATGTTTCCTACAGAAAGGCACAAATATGCATTTAAGGATATGTAGGCCCCACTTTCGCCCTACAAACAGGAGTCGCACAAGGGGGGTACCAAAACCCACCTTGTATTCCATATTTACCGCCGACCTACATGCCCCAATCTTACCTAACAGTTTAAATATTCAATACGCAGACGACATAACTCAAATAATTCCGACAACCATACAAATCCAAGATGGCAGGCTCGTATAACAGCACGAGTAATAAAAAACATAAATGATTACGAAAAACGATAGAAAATTAAAACAAACGTGGACAAATTCAAAATAATCCCTCTCCAAAGATTCAAAAAGTCACAGATAACCATAGAAGGTACGGAATACAAATACTCAAATGAGGGGAAAGTATTGGGCCTTCAGTTGGGAAGTCGTGGATACTGCAACCACGTAGAATCCAGGATCGCCTCAGCAAAATCGGGCTTAAGACTCCTCTACACTCTAGGGAATCTGAGCCCCCAACAGAAAAGAACTCTGTATAAAGCATTCGTTGAGTCGGTCCTGGTGTACGCACCAATCTCACTACATGTCACTTGGATAATCAACAAGAAAAAGATACAGAGAATTCAAAATAAAGCAGCATACCTAATCACCAACACTAGAAGAAGAGAAAGAAAGAAAATAAGAGATATATTAGAATCAGATGGAATCCAACCAATAAATAAGACACTAGAAAAACGAGCTAATAAGATATGGACGAAGATAGAAGAAAAGCTCGTAGAAATAAAAAACGAAATTAGAATACCAGAAGCAAACCGAATAAAGAAAGCTTTCCCAAGCAGTAGGTTCCACCTACAACAAGAAGAGCAACCTATATTCACGTGAATAACAATATTCTTAACCCAAGCAAAAACAAGCAAAACAAAGACATGATTGCCAGAAAATGTAAGAGAAAATAAAAGAAAACCAAAGAACAATTAAAAGAGACGCTAATCACAATGGTACCCAAATTCAAAAATACTCAAGCATAGAAACAAAGTATATAAGAATTATAACCAAATAAAGAAGATTAGCCAGTATTCTGGCAACTAATAATACTCCTAAACACTCACACTCACCTACCCCCCTCATCAAAACAAAAGACGTCTCATGCTATCTCCTCTATTCTCTTTATACCCTTGCTTCTCTCATCTCATTGGCCGCCTAACAGCCGCCCTGCCGAAAGTACCTGCCGATCCCCAATTTGTTCAACATCTTTGGGCGAGGAAAAATGGCATTGCTAGGTGGAGACCTAAACGACAGTTGCACATCTTCTGGTTACGGTAACACCAACCAAAAAGGAAGGAATCTGGAACTACTCCTCAAAAGAGATAGACTCCGAAGAGTAGGACCGGATTTCCCGAATTACCTAACGCATTGTTCGGCAACCAAACCGGACATAGTGTTGACGTGCCGTAACTTTTCCTTTAACATTAGCAACGAGCCCGGACCTGTGGTACCCAGTGACCATATTCCGATCCTAACAACAATCTCGCTGGCACCAATTCTCAAGCCCGTCCCACTTAGAAGGAGTTATATGAAAGCTAACTGGGAGCTATATTGAAAGATACTCAGCGAATATCAACCAGCTGACCTGGAAGACGCCAATCTCGAAGGGGTAGATGAGGAGATAAACAGCATCACTAATCTCCTCATCCTAGCCGACGAGAGATGTGTCCCCAGGATCTCCTATAAAATGCTTCCACAACCTAGGTGGACTAACAATATGAAGGATATCACTCGGGAACATAGGGAAATCCTCGAAGAAATAGGCAGGACAGGCCCAAATCGGGACTGGACAGCCAGAATGAGACAACTAAGCGAAGAACTAAAACACAGAATCACAGAGAAACCGAAGGAAATCTGGAATTTCATTATTAGTAGGTTGGGCAGGGAGGTCAGTCCAGTAAGTTTTTAGAATACCATCCGAAGACTTAGGGGACTGCTCACCAAAGCCAGAACAATAATAAAAGATGGAGATAAGATCATTGAGGATCCAGGTCTCTCAATAAAGATTCAGGACACACTGAAAAAAGATTTTCACTATAACCCTGAGGAGAACGAATACTTTAACCAAGAATTCGAAGACCAACTGCTCGAGGACCTCGGCACAGTGATACATAGAACCCACCCTCACCTGCAAGTATCTCAAGAAAGAGAGATGGTTGGCCATGGGTGCCCAATAGCCTACGAAAAAACCATGAACACCATAAGGTCCTTCAAGCAAAGGGCACCTGGCTGTTTGGGATCACGAAAAACAACCTCGTTAATGCCCCGAGGCAAATCATTCAGGGACTGGTTAATACCATGAATGCCGCCCTAAACAGAGACTACTTTCCGGACGGGTACAAGATGGCTAAAATCATCTTCATCCCGAAAGGAAACAAGACCCTAGACCAGGTGGAAAACTATCACCCCATCTCTCTTTTGGAGATGCTCGGCGGCAAGATCTTTGAAAAGATCCTAGCGAATAGGCTACAAACTCAACTGAGCAAGTTAGGAGTGCATAAACCCAACAACACGGGTTCCGCCAATAAAGGGGCACAGATACAGCCCTAGCGCTCCTAACAAAAAAAGTTGCCTATTGCCGTGCGAATGGGTACTATGTAGACATTGTGTTGAGGAACGTGCAGAAGGCCTTCGATAAAGTCTGGCTGGAAAAACTTCAATACAAGATCCTGAACCTCCAGCTAGACCCAATCTTGGAAAAGATCTTTTGTGACTTTCTTATGGACAGAAGGGCATGTCTCATGATCGAAGGACACAGAAGACCCGAATGCAAACTGAAGGCGGGCGTTGCACAGGGAAGTTGCCTGGGCCCATTGCTTAACTTGGTTTTTACCATCGACCTCCCAACACCGGTGCACAAAGACACGATGTATCTGCAATTTGCAGATGACGTCACCCAGATCGTCATGTGCCTAGTGAAGAAAGCGAGGGATCAATTACCGCCTACAATCGCGGAAGTCAACAACATTATCCGGTACGAGAGACGCTGGAAGATAAGAATTAACAGGGAGAAGTTCAAAATCGTACCTCTGTGCCGCACATTGACGTACCCCATTATCATCGATAGGAGGAGGAACGGCTACTCCGCCGAAGGCACTGTCCTAGGCCTAAAGTTCTCCGACCACGGATTTTCGAGACACTACACGGAGAGGCGGAACCTGGCAAAGAGAGAAATCTCCAAGCTATACAGGTTTAGAGGTCTTAGCTCGGCCAACAATAGGAAAATATACCTGATGTACGTTCTGGCTAAGCTCATCTATCCCGCAGTAGTGACTCAAGCGGCCAACAAGAACCTAATGAGAAAACTGCCGCGAATACAGAACTTTGCATCCCTACTTATTAATAATGCCAGAAGGCGTGACCAACGACGCCAGAGGGATCTCCATACAAGAAAAAAACTGGACCCTATTAACATCTCCTCCCCAAAACTGGGAAAAAGGGTCTGGTTAACTGTTACGACGATGTTATTTCGGAACTACAGGGAACAGGTGGCAGACTTAACATACCTGCCGACTGCGAGAGAAAGTCTCACGTCGTAACCAGTTCTCAAGTCCTAAGTTCTGCACACAAAAAAACATTACATCGATATACACTTAACAGGAACACAAAAAAACAACAGAGTGAAACCGAAACAAAAAACAGAGAGACCATTTACATAACATTAAACAACAGAGGTAAATTGCTGAGCTAACAGCTAATCAAGGCTTAAATGCTCAAAAATTTAACCCCAAGATAAGTAAACAAGAATTTAAACACTTACAATAAGAAGAACACACTAGCTACACGAATATATACAAAACACACAAAAAACACTCCGTGCAACAAATAGGACAAAAAGGAAAAAATCAAAAACACAAGTAATCTGATGACCTTCTACTAGGGCAAAATACCCCATCCCCACTTTAAATTTCACCTACTTTTATTTACTACTATCCCAACATCTTCTAAAATTCAGCATACCATCGAATAATTCCGAGTTAAAAAGAGTGGAGTGGGTTCATTATATCTGGTCGTGGCAAAGGAGCAAAAGTTTTGGGTAAGGTCTGCATTTACGCCCTAACCAGACAATCTCATATTTGAGAAAAATATCCTCTAAAAGAAGACGGTCTATACCTGCACTAAGAGGAGTAAAAAGCCCGAAGGGGGCCATGGAGCCTCCAAACCGGGAATACAAGAGGGTGCCCCTTCTCACTATCGGGGGAGCGACCAAAACACCAATTCCCACTGTCATGCAAGCCATCTTCGGCATGCTCAATATAGCCATAATAAGGCTTATTGATACCCCCAACGGCTACGCAGCAGTGTGTTGGAAGGACGAGGATATCGAGACACTGGTATCGGAGGAAGCCAATGAGCCCCTACGTACGATTGGCCTCGAAGCTGTTATCCCCAATGAAATCCTCGCACGCCGAACCGTCATACTTAGGAGACTCGACCCGTTCTTCACTGACAACTCTTTCGAGGACATCAGGATTGAGCTAACTAAACAACAGAATTGGGCAAAAATCGATAAAGTGGACAAATTCGGAAAAAAACATAGTCAAAGTAATCTTTGCAAACATCGAGATGGCTTAAAGGGCCATGAAGGATGGACTTCTTGGATTTTTCCTTCGTATAGCCCCAGAACAGGTTGAAGCGGAGAAGTTTATCCAACTCGAGTTCTGCCAACGCTGCCTGGGCGTGGAACAACATTCCACTAAAGAATGTATGGCGGCTAACGTCACTTGCTCCATCTGTTCCAGACTCGGTCACGGGTGGAAAGAGTGTACTTCCGAGAAGCCAAGATGCGCTAACTGCGGAGGGGACGAGGAGGCCGTGGCCATGAGGTGACACATCCGCATGGAGGCTATTCTGGCAAAACGCGAAGCGATAAAGCAGGTAAAGGGGCAAAAATCCAAGTCCTACGTCGAGGCAGTGGCAACAACCGGGACCAATAGCACAATAAACTCTGCCCCAAAACTATTAATGCCAGGTTAGTCCAAGGAGATTATGACCATGATCATCTTTGCCCACTTAGCGAATCTAGCTAGCCACGGTTGCTTTGCAGCGGAGTTAAATCGCCTCTTGCAAAAGAACGGTTTTCAGAAAAAGCTTTGGTTCCCGCCCAACCCGCATCGCACGAAATGTTAAGAATACAATTCATCGACGAGCCCCAGCAAAAGAACATTGAAAAATAAGAAGTTTTGAATTAGCGCCATAAAACCGCAGAGGAAGAAGTAACAACGGAAGAAGACTTGGAAAAAGATGGAAACACGAAAAAGTTCACGAAGGAGAAATAACAAAAAGTCAAAAGAAAAGAGAAGTGGAACAAGAGGCAAAGAAAGAAGAGGAAACAAGCCAATCTCAAGAAAGCTCAGACGAAGAAGAAATCGTAAAGTATCCGGGAGTTCCCTTCACGGAGAAAAGGGATATCCTTCTGCGGGGCTGCTTTTTCGACGCCAAAGACGTGGACCTCAAAATCCATGGTCCTTCCCAATGGCGACCCCCAAAGGGACAACCTGAAAAACTGCTAAACGGAATCAACAAAGGCAAATACAAATGGACATACGAAGGAGTATGGTCCCCGAAGGAAATAGGTGAACTATTGATGGAGCGCACGATATACATCCCGGACTCGCGTACATGCCATCGATCCGTCTGTCTTTAAGGAAATTAAGACTGGCCACAAGACTTCGGAGTATTATTTACCTGCAAGAAAAAACACAAGTGTTTGCAATAAGTGAAAAAATATATAAGTGAATAAATCAGAGTGATTAAAACATGTTATCAAAAGTGCGAACCATTGATCAAATTATAGCGTCTAGAATAAGCAATCTAAAGTGCGAAAAGTGAATCAATCAAGTAAATAATAAATTGCAATAGTCTAATAGTGTAAAATAGAGAATAATAAATTAAAGAATAAGCTAAACGAAAATAAAAAATAACAGTACAATTATTTAACAGATAAGATAATAATTTAACTCAACTGTGTAAATAGTAATTACATAAAGTGCTACCAAAATAAAGTGATAAACGATACAAGAAGAAATAATAAAACCAGAACAATTAATATATATAAATATGACTAAAAGAACAACTCACCTAAAATTATAAGGGCTGAATTAAATTAAATCGAATGTAAGGTGATTATACAAAAAACAAACAAACTAAAATTGTAAGTGGTAAAGTTAATTAAATCGATGGTAAATGAGAAAATTTACATTAAAAAAATCCAACTAAAATTGTAAGTGCTAAAATATATTAAATCTCTTATGAATGTAATGTGTCTATATCAAAATTTAACTTACAAAAATTATTCCTAAAAATTTTATACTAAGTTTATATAACTAAAATGAAAAACATTTTATGTATTTTATCAAAGTAATATATAGTACTAAGAAGATGATTTCCCCGTTGATTCCGGGAGAATCTGTTTTCCTACTCATACTTATAGCTTACTCTTCTCCCTGAATTTTCATAAAAATATAACTTCACCACTACACCTATTTATTCGTTCGTTTTACATATATGTAATTATTTTTAATTTTAATATTTGAAAAATGAAAAAACTCATTGTATATTTATCGCTTTAATATATCTTGATCTTGATCTTGATAATTCCATTTCTGTTCATTCCCTGATCTTGATCTCGATCTTGATAATTCCATTTCTGTTCATTTCCTGAAGATGACCTAAGATTAAAATATTCTGGCAGAATGAAAAATACCTTAATTAGTCCTTCTGCGAGATCTGCTCTGGTCGAAATTAACTTCGTAGGTTAGTTTCTATTTAGACCATAAAAAATACGGTTTCATGACGGAGTTTCATGCTTTTTTGAGCAGTTGAACTCCGTTTTGCGTAAATCATGTCTTTACCGATCCAGTGATGTGACGTGAGCCCGAGTCTTTCTGGATATCAAATTTCTTCACCCTACGATTCCTTTTTTGAGGTAGCAAGCCTCCTTTTTTATTTCTATGTAATTAACCTTGTTTGTATCACCATAAAATTGATTAAACGACTTGGTTCATGCAAGAAACTCGCTCCACCACCATGATTTTCTTCTAATGAATACTTAAAATTGTCGTTCTTACCTTATCTTATTGTACAAAGGTACACTCAGCCTTCTCGTTTGCGAAGGCATTAGGTTAGATATGCTATTATTACATTTCCAAACGCATCCTATTTACTCTTCTTCGGATCAAGCTGATACCATTAACCACCATAAGATTTGCCAGCTGCCTCCAATTTGCTGCTCTGTTTTAAGCGTCATTTGTAATATTTTTCGCTCTCGTTGTTTTTAAGAGCCATTTCTACTATTTTTCTATCTATTTGTTTTTCTTTATCGGCTACCTATTCCAATCCTTTTAGCCTAAATCTTGGCCGTGATCGTTTTTATTTTTCAATAACACTTCCTGTTTAGGGTGAAATACCAAGTTTCTTCAATATTTCCTCGTTTTACGACGTAAAACGTGTTTATGTCTAATTTTGCGAGTTCTCGAGTGACTATTTTTTTGCAAGTTGTTTTATTTGTAAGGAAAATCGCAAATGCATACATAAAAATAAATGCATGCACTGCACTCTAAATCACGACTAAGCTGAGTCAGTAGTAGTATGAAGGAAGAGGCCTATGTATTTATATAGTTGTGAAAATTATAAATTATTTTTGCATTATCACTGTCAATTGAATACTCTTCATTTGACTTGTGTAGGAACCGGCTATCTTCTAGCCTATCTTCTAGCCTGTTCCTACTCATGTCAAATGAAAGCCATGCAATTGACATTGATAGTGCAAAAATAATTTATAATTCTCAAAATTATCTACTTAGGCGTCTAATAGAATCTGCTCTTATAGAGAAAATTCCAAACTTTAATACTTACGATGGAAAAATCAGCACTAATCCCTTGATAAGCAGAATATTGGTTTTTCCTCTACTAAAAATGCTGCTTCTCTATACCCTACACCCCTAATTACATTTAGACTTGGAAATTTGTATGTCCATAGGCTAAGCATCTCTCTATATTCAATAGTTTACAAGCGATTAAAGATGACGAATGAATCCATCGAAACCTAGTTTCACAAATGAATGGATCCTATCACTGTGGTTTCTTTCCTGCTTATACATATATATATATATATATATATATAAATGTGGGCAAGGAAACCTTGCTTCTGTAATTATTCCTCGAAATGGCCATATAAAGGAACTGCCAGGCGCCTCATTTTGAGGTGTTAAATGTGCTGGATGTGGAAAGAATGAGAAGAGAAATGAAATTGGTCGTCTGTTTGAAAAAGGAAAACTGGATGTTCTGGCCATCAGTGAAACCCTGTTGAAGGGAAAAGGTATAAAATGGTTTAGTTAGGTTAAAGGGATAAAATCAGGAGTAAATGAGAAAGGGATAGTGAGCGCCTATGGTACACATGTGGGTGAACCTGAAAGTGTGAAATAAGCGTTTTGTGAAGAGCTAAATAGATCTCCGCAAGGTTTTAATGTAAATGAGAAAAGTAGTTGTAATGGGTGAACTGAAAGCAAAGGTAGATGATCGAGTAGTGAATACTGTAGATGGGAGATACGGAGTGACTGGAATGAATAATAATGGTTTTAGGGTTGTGGGAATGTGTGTTTAAAGAGAGGTGGTTGTTGGGAACACATGGTTTAAAAAGAAAGAGCACAAGAAATATACTTGGGAAAGAATGAGTAAGTAAGGGGAAGAAAGGTTGATTGAGGATCCAAGAAGCATATTAGACTATGGTCTGATAGGAAGAGAGAGTGTAAAGAGACCTTTGGTTGTAGATGTAAAGAGGGAAATGGTGGGGGACTTAGCCGACCATCACATGGTGATAGCAGAAGTAAGAGTAAAGAGTAATTGGGTTAGCAAACAAAGGAGCTTGCCAAAGAAGGAGGTGGCAAGGCTGGAGAAGCTGAAAGAAGAGAGAGGGAAGGAAGAATACATAGAGTTGGTGGTTACAAGGGAGTCGAAAGTGATATGAGAGTCTGATGGCTTGGGTGTGGAAGATGAGTGCATGTTGATGACTGAGAGCATAAAAGCATGTGTTATTAGGATGCTTGAAGAAGGAAAAGTTAGGAAGGTAGCGAATGGTTGAATGCTGAAGTGCAAGAGCTCGTGTAACAGAAGCGTGAACTGTTCAACATGTATATACAGAACAGAAGCGCAGTAAACAAAGAAAATTATAGGAGGAAGCGACAGGGCGTGAAAAATTGAGTGGCTGAACTGAAGAGAACATCGAATGATAGGTGGGGTGAAAGTGTTTGAGTATTATATAGAGAATAAAAAGCAATTTTGGAAGAAAGTAAATTGTCTTAGAAAGAAGAAAAGGGCGATATAAATAAGAGCGAAGGATGGAAGGCATGGAGTAATCAGTACAGATGAAGAAGTAAGGAAGAGATGGGCAAAATATTTTTAGAATTTGCTAAATGTGGACGGTAGTAGAGAAGAACATCTATTATGTCTTGTAAGAGGTAGGATGACATCAGAGAGAATTAGAGAGAGTGAAAGAATCAGCAATAAAGGAAGTGTAAGAGGCAGTCAAGAGGACAAACGTGAAAATTCAGTGGGTATAGATGTGATAACAAGTGAGATGCTGAAAACGGGGGGAGAGTGTATAGTAAAGTGGTTGGTGAGGTTGTTTAATGTATATATGGACCAGGGGTGTGTGCCGGAAGATTGGAGTAATGCATGTATAGTTCTTATTTAGAAGGAAAAAGGTGAAAGAACTGAGTAGGCCATGAATGCTCTTTTGCAGTCTCATTCTTTTCTTATGTTCTTATGTTCTTATATAGGGGTATAGTATGTTAAGCGTGCCTAGAAAGGTCTATGGACAAATCTTGAGTGAAAGAGAGAGAAGGTGCACTGAGAGCCTGATTGGAGAGGAGCAAGGGGATTTAGGAAGGGGAGAGAGTGTGTGAATCAGATTTTTACCCTTAAAAATTATATGTGAGAAGTACCTGTAAAAGAATAAATGTGTGTACATGGAATTTCTGGATCTGGAAAAAGCGTATGACAGAGTAGACCCAAAGGGATGTGGAATGTGTTGAGAATGGTTGGGATTGGATGCACCCTAATAAGAGCTATCAAATAATTTTAATTTGACTATAAAACATGTGTGATGGTTGGGAGAAAGGAAGTTGACTAGTTCAATGTAAAAATTGGACTCAAACAATGATGCGTGATGTCACCTTCGCTGTTTAATCTCTATATGAATGGCGTGGTGAGTGGGAAAAGGTAAGAGATGGGGCATGTTGAGAGAGGTGGGATATAGGGGTGCAGCATTAGTGAGTTAAGAAGGAGAAATGTGCAAGCTAGAACAATTGTTGTTTGCGGATGATTCAATGCTAGTAGATGACTCAAAAGAGAAATAACAGGCACTGATCGATGCATTTGGGATTGTGTGTGAATGAAGGCAAAAGCAATGTAATATGGTGCAATAAGGAAGGAATGAGTGGGCTACAAGTGAGTCTAAATGGGAGAAGGCTGGAAAAAGTGCACTGTTTTAAGTATCTTGGTGTGGATCTGGTAGGTAATGAAAGTGGTAACAATAAAATAGTCCAGCAAATGGAAAAGCGAATGCAAGTATATGATGCAATAGGTAGTCTCACGAAAGGAAAACGAATGAGCAGGCACACGCAAATAGGACTGTAAGAAGGAATAGTGATTCCTACTACTCTTTATGGATGTGAAACATGGGCGTTGAGTGCGAACGAAAAGAGGAAGATTAAAGTTATGAAAATTAAATGAGATGAACTGAACTAGTTCCAAATTACTTGGAATCTGCCTATAATTTTCCTGTGGAATTTTTTGAATATATATATATATATATATATATATATATAAGCTTTCGCATGTTAAAGGGAAGTGGAAAGTTGTTAAAAGTCCCTGTGATAGTCGACCAGGACTATCACAGGGGGAAAGGAGGTGGGCTGTCTATTGCAATTGTTTTATTATTCTACTGAGCTCATCGTCTCTATGAGGTCAGTGTGAACGATTTATTATCAAGTGGCCATTGCTCCTCATCCAAATCCTTGAACCTATATAATGCACTTACCGACATTTGTTACAATTTTTATATTTGATTTGAGGCTTAAAATCTTTCATTAGCGAAACCATTCAAAACCAGAAGCTCCTATTGGCTCGGATAAAGCTTGATAAAATCCAAATGGCACAAATAAAAACTCCGGTTTTTAAGTGGCGTGTCTCCTACATTCTATTACATTTGTCATGACCTAAATTTGGATAGAAGCTACTTTTTGGTAAACATAACGACAGTTACCATGCTTATATCTTTTTACAGATCCGTGTTCAGAGTGAACATTAAATTTAAGTTCTTTGTTCCCATATACCCATGAAATCATATTCAAATTTGTGCTAAAACAGAAAATTTAAAAACAAAGTTGCAGGCTATAATGAACAACAGTTTCCTTGTAATATATATTATTTGACCTCGTTTTTTGGCTTAAAACTTTCAGACTTGTAAAACAGACAAATATATAGAGTTAATTAAACTTGTGTAAAACAGACAAAGGGGCGCTATTGCATGCAGACATGAAGAGTAAAGTGAGAAGTAATTTACTAAAAAAAAAAGGAATTTTAAGCAACAACTTACCAAATGATATTAAAATGTTAGTTTTAAAATCTACGCTAATAAGAACATAAAAACGGACGAATAACAAATAAAAAAACATTTCAAAAATCCTAGATTTCCTGATCTTTATCTCACTCTCTCATCGAGTGACTCCATTTTTCAAGGAAGATAAAGCCCCTTCCTATCCATTAATCAGGACAACATTAAGAAAGAATTAGTTTAATAGCAGGATGATTACTTAGACTTCACTCCCAGTCGTTGGATTCAGATGAGCCAAAATTACTCGGTTGCTCTCTTGCCTGTGGGAGAGGGGTATAGTAAATGACGACAATTTATTGAAACTTAAATTAATGTCTGAAATAAGTGAGAGGAAAACTTCTTTATTCAGCATTCCCCAACGGCATTTTCGGAGAATAAATAAACTATTGCTGGTTATAGATAGATTTAAAGGTTAACAGTCAAATTCAGATATCATATAGACAGCCTAAAAGATATTCTAAAAAATGGAGAATGATACGCGAATTCTTTTAGTCTTTGTTTATTTTAATTTGAATTCTACATATCTGAAATGGTTTGGATTTTTATATCATGCAGGTTATTATATACTTAATTTTAAAGAGTACCAGATTTCAATTACCTAAAAGAAGGTGGAAGGCATTTAGATATCAATACTCTACCAAACCTTCATTTTTAGTTAAACATTATAAATGAGCTGCATAATTACTTCCTGTTTTTGCAAGTTTCACGAACGGCATCATATCAAGATACAATATTCAAGCAGGATAAATATGAACCCCCGCCTATATACTTTCTGGTCGCAAATGTGAAAGAAATTCATCTACTCAGAATCCTGAGCACCGTCTATGCGTCACCTGTAGCATTGACAAGAGCAATTAACTGACTTTCTCTCAGACGTTGAAAAGCACCCCTAAATAAGAGTACTTGTTGGCAACTAGTGATGGATTATAGTTGCTGTAAAGTTTTAAATTTTTCATTACGGTTCAATCACCACACGGGATTTTAAAAACCATTGTGAGTTAATTATGGGGAAAATATCTTAGCAAACATTTGAGCTAATCCGGTAGAAGCGTTCAACATTATTATGGCAGAATTCCATTTTATGAAAATGGAAAGATACATAAAGGTTTGTTGACATCCTACAACTTGATTGAGCATGAAAATTCATAAAAAATACACACACACACACACATATATATATATATATATATATATATATATATATATATATATATATATATATATATATATATAGAGAGAGAGAGAGAGAGAGAGAGAGAGAGAGAGAGAGAGAGAGAGAAAGAGAGAGAGAGAAAGGGAGAGAGAGAGTAAACTCTTTACAATATGACCAATCTTATGTAGGTGTTGAGATATTCAGAAAAATATGAGTCAAATAATTTGGCTCATAAGCCAAAATCAAGAGTGGCAAAACTGAGATAGCCAAAATCCAGAAAAAACATTTGTTTATGCTTTCTTTTATTGAATGGAAATCCTGGAAAAGATCATAGAGTACGAAATTTTTCCCATAACATTTATATAAGTTCGATCAATTGTTATATGTTATTACTATATATGTTGTTTACTAATATTAGGCCAGTGTCATCTCTTTATAACGAAGCAAAGGAACTAAGATTAATCCAGTGAACATTTAAAACATAATGGTCATTTTCTGGCCGATGTATATAATTATATAGTGTGATTATTTATTTTCTTGTCGATTGTGATGTGTTTTTTGCTCAAATATTGTGAAATTTTTCCACATATTTATAGACTGGAATTCCACTTTTAATTGATGGGTAGGGTTTTTTTCTAATTTGCATTTTAGCAATATTTCTCCAAAGTTCAGCATGAAATAGCAATTTTCTCATCAATATTATCTATTTTCCAATCCATATAATAATAATTAATATTTTTCATTATTTTTAAGGTTAAATTGTCACATCTTTTAATAAAAAATAAAAGATTTGTGAAGATAGTAATGAAATTAGTGTAAAAAATGTTTGGAAATTAATTAGGCATAAGAGGAGACTACTATGGTTTACAGAGGAAACAAGGAGAACACAACAATCGTTTATCTTCTCCCTTTCTGTTTTGATGGTCCAAATGAAAGTAAAATTATATGACAATGAATTAACCCTTTGGACGCAAATTTACATGGGTTTTTACGTTGAATTAGAATAATAAAATCTCTGAAAGAAAATTAAACCGAATGAATGGGCAATTTAGACCAAAAATGATTACATGGGTACTATTTTAGTGCTAATAACGGCCCTTAGAATTCCTTTAAGCGAAACTCGTCGATTATTTTGCGCGGTTGCGTCCAAATGGATATGTCTTGCGCACCTCTAGTCGACTAAAGAGAAGCGTTCATGGTTACTTCTATTTCGAAGTCTTTGAAACGTTGTAATGGGCTAAAATATTAGATAACATTAAATACTATAAAGATGAGTTTGAACTTGAACAGAAATAAGTTTTGATTAATTCTCGTACTTACGATAAAATCTGGAATAATGTATCAGTATTATACCAGCAAGATTTATTGATATTAGGTATATTAAAAAAACTGTAAACAGCAAAAGAGTCTTTATCATAGTCTCTAGTCTACTAATAATTTTATAATTCATTAATTATCTACAAATAATAAGTGAATGATGGTTTCGCTCGAGAGAAACAATTACATATGAGTACCTGCTTAAAATGGCCAGCTGAGGCCTACAGATTTTAAATTTAGTCTATTCTGATTCATGAGTTGATCACTGTTTAAGTAAAAAAATTAAGTTGTCAAAGGATAAAAATGTAGCCATATATTTGAAGACAAATTATAATTTAAAGAAAAGAGGGATACTCCATAGGAAAATAAATTCATTTTCTTATAAATTTGTAAACATGTATTTTTTTACATATAAACATTTAGCCTCTATTTCGGTTTGAATGCTGCTTCGAAAGCCACTGCATACCCAGATCAGGTGGTTGTGACTTATGTTTTCCAAAACGTCCACGATGGCAACTTTCAAAGATTTATTAGCATTGTTCCGCAGTTAGTTTGTATCTCTCCAAACGACTCTCCAGACGTAATTCTCGAGGAAATTCAAATCTGGAGACCGACAAGGTCACATGTTAGAGTTGTGAAGATTCTTAGTGAGCCTGTCTTGCATAGTGTGAGCTGTGTGGAAAGAATATCCTACTGGAACAAACACGCCCTCCTGAGGGTCAATTCCTCGATCCGAAGATTGATAACCATTTATTTCTCTTATACTTGCTCACATAGACTTGTTGCGGCCATGGTTAACAATGCTTTAGACATGCTAGACGAATTTACTCGTTCTTACGGAAACTGAACATTCTGTCCTTAATATACAGATGACCAGCACTTTTTGGAAGTTGAACACGAAAGACATAGTCACGTTCAAAGAGGTAGATATTTTCAATTCAGTGCAGTTGGCGATTAAGGCACCTATAATAAGGCGTCTTGTCATTTCCCGTATTTAATAAGCTTATACTATTTTAGGACAAAAATAGAGAGCAGGAAACTTGGGGTATTTTAGGCAAACTATCGTTGCTTTCTCAAATAACTGTTGGTAAAAAGAGAAAAATTAGTCAAATTTGTCTATTTTTACTCCAGTGAAAGGCTTATTCATCTAAACAAATTCTGATCTTATTATGCAGCAAACACAGCATGATGTTAAATCAGACTCTTAGAAGTTAAGGAAAGAGAAGAGCATAGACTCTGTAGCTGACTGAAAGAACTGACATGGGCACTGGCAGGCAGAAAAGTAAAGAATGGCGTTTTCGAACTTGAATTACCTTAAAAAGTGATTTCTTTTTACCTTCAGTAAAACTCTCTGAGCGACTTGTTGAAGTAAATTCAAATCCACTCTTCCTTCTTATTTATTTTGTTTTATTTCCTTAAACCTCAGTGGATGACTTTGCTTCACACTTAGTATTATAAACTACTCCCTCAACATACAATTGGTCATTCATGTCTATATTTATTTCTCTAATAAATTTGAGACAAATTTCTTCAATTTTAAAATGCATATATATATATATATATATATATATATATATATATACTTATATTATATATATATATATATATATATATATATATATATATATATATATATATATATATATATATATATATATATATATATATTTATATGAGGAATTAAACCACATTCTCCGAAGAAAATTTAATTCAGAACAGTTTCGGTGTATCTGACACCCTTTTTCAACTGACACTGGGCAGAAAATATAAGAGAAATGCATATAAGCATAATACAAGATCCTCTCTTTTTTCCCCCAATCCCCTACTTGTGGCTAATCTGGGAGGGGGGGGGGTAAGCATAAACATATTGAAGGACTGGCATTTTACTATTTTGTTTATTTGCGATCTTATTACATGATTAAACGAAAATTGACCCTCAGATAGATTTAAATTAGGAACTGATGATATCAAGCTCTAATCTACGATTCTTCTCTTAACATAGTTAGCCGATGTAAATAACACTTTACTTCCATTGAAATCGATCATATGATTCTTGTCTCTAACATGGCAAAATATTCCACTACGATCGATTTCAATGGAAGTAAAATGTTATATATATATATATATATATATATATATATATATATATATATATATATATATATATATATATATATATATATATATATACGAAGGGCGGTCAATAGCTTTTGCTAATCAGTAGGGCAAAACAGAGGAAAGGGGATGGATGTTTGTGGGGGTGTTTTGACAAGTTATGACAAGTCACGACCTGTAGCCGCACGCTCCTACCTCTTCTATTTAAGAAGCAGTATCTGATCGCAGATCGTCAGTCCCTAATTTTTCAACAATGGAGAAGGTTGAGCACCACGCAGAGATCAAATTTTTGATCAAGGAAGGAAAGAATGCAAAAGAGATCCATGAACGCATGGTTGCAGTGTACACCGACACCGCCCCTTCCTATGCAACCATTGCTCGCTGGAATAGGGAGTTCCGCCATGGTTGTGAGTCCCTTGAAGATGACCCCTGTCCAGGACGCCCGTCAAACGTGACCAACGAGTACAATGTGGCAGCCCGTGTGGAGAGGATGATCCTCGAAATTCGACGGGTGAAGGTCGAAGAAAGCGAGCAAGAACTTGGAATATCACATGCAAGTGTTATTGACATCATCTAGGACAATTTGGCCATGACCAAGGTCTCTGCTGTTGGTTGCCTAGAAACCTCACGCCCCATGCTCGACTTCAACGTCGTCAAAGTCCACAAAGCCAGAGTTGTACAAGCTGCCCTGCGCGAGTGCGGATTCGAGGAGCTCAACCATCCCCCCTACAGTCCAGATCTGGCCCTTAGCGACTACTTCTTATTCCGCCAGCGCAAGGCTGCACTGCGTGAACGCCAGTTTAGGACGATTAAGATGTCCAGCTCGCCGTCCAGAAGTGGATTGAACAGCAGTCGAGGGATTTCTGGTTGTCGCGAATTCGAAGCCTCAGGGACAACTGGTGCAAGTGCATTGAAGTCGAAGATAGTTATATTGAAAAATAATAAAACACTTTTCCTCATATCTCGTTTCCTTATATCCGAATTGCAAAACTTATTGACCACGCCTCGTATATATATATATATATATATATATATATATATATATATATATATATATATATATATATATATATATATATATATATATATATATATATATATATACATATATTTATATATATATATATTTATATATATATATATATATATATATATATATATATATATATATATATATATATATATATATATATATATATATATATATATATATATCTGTAACTATTGGTTGGGACGAAATAGATAAAGATTAAGGAAATATGTATATATACAATTATATATACATATATCTTCTAATGTACTGATACGTCCTTGCTACTTACAATTACATTTACTTGGTAAAAGTAATTCGTTAGTTACAAGGTATAAGGGTGCGATTTACTACAGGAGCCGATAGCGTTAACTGAGTTTACAAAGTTGCAGTTCAAAGGTATATATTTTAAAGAATGAAAACCAACACTATTATTTTTATGAGTCACTAGTTAACATATATATAATATATACATTTGAAAAATATAGGTAATGTGGAACGTTAATTACTCGTTATTCAACTTTTAAATGGAATACTACAAATCGCTTATACAGAGGAAATATTTAAATTTCCGAAAGTGGGTCGATTATCGTGAGATTAAAGGAAATGGTCTTTTTATCTCTAATATGGTCAGCTCGATGAATGGAGAAGGCCAGCGGACGCGGCCCTCGAGTGGATATCGTTCCGCGGGCCGACGCGAGAAATGTTGAAGGCCAATGAACGTGGCCCCAGGTCTAATATCCTGATGGTAACGAGGATGAGGGGAGGAAAGACAGAAGACGAGTTCATGATCCTTTTTGATGACGGACGAGGGTACCTCTGCTCCAGAGAAGTACAATCTCCAAATCGAGACTCTGTGGCGGCTCGGCACAAAGTCTCACATGGGAAACTGGAGATCCTTAAGTGGTGGGGTGGGGCCGTCCAAATGAGACGAGATCAATCCCGGCCAATCCTTCGGGGACGAAAACGATTCGAGGCTTGCTCTGACCAGAGTAAGGCTTCAAAAAAAGAGATGGGTTTGTTTGGTGTGATCGGATCTCGGGGTATAACTGAATACCTGGGAACTTGAGGAAACAGACACAACTATCTGAACTGAAGGCGACGGGCTTTCCATCTAACCAGAGATTAGAAAACCCAGGGTATTTATATGATCGCAATTTATGATGTTAAATCGCTGGAAAGCACAAACCTCTGGGAGAAGACTTCTGGCGCCGAAGGGATTAACGTTTCTCGGCCACCCCAGGTCTTAATGGCCTCCAACGATGTTTGATGTGAGACTCGGCGAGTAGCCTCTAAAATACGGAGATTAGCGTTTTCACTGTGTGATTAGAGCTTTTAGCGTGCTTAACTTAATTCACTGCAACTGCGAGGAAGCTGGCAGATATTTCAATTCTTTCTATCTCTGCCTGCTTCTTTAGAATCTCAGGCTACTACAGGTTGAGTTAGATTTTTAGAACGGAGTGAGGGAAGAAATTTAAGGGGCAAATTAAGGGGATTTTCCTCTTTGACTTCTATTTCCTTACATGCCTCCCTTCAAAAGATGGTGTTTTCCCGACACGAACGGGAAGAATAAAAACATCTCGACCAAAAACAATCGGTATTAAATGTCAGCCGACACGCGATGGATAGAATTTACATAGATATTTGGGTTAATGGGAAATAAACTAATTAAAATATATACAGTTCCATGTAAAAGCAAGACGAAAATTTAGAATAAGGAATCAATCAAGCGGAGTGATATTCTAGGAAATAATAACGAAAACACAAAAATCAATAATGACAACACGTATATAAAAGCAATACACTCAAACCCTTGCATACGCACACACGCACAAAAGAAATTTATATATGAACTTATATGATGTATGGGGTTCTACCTTGAGGGATGAGGGTTCTCTACTGGATTTCTAATAAGACTGTCCGCTACATAGTTTTCACTACCTGTAAATAAAAAAAATCGGAATTGATACTCTATCAATAGCAGACTCCAGCGCATAAGCATTCCGTTTTAGCTTTTACAATTTCTTTGGTACGCCAGAGGAAGGTGATCAGTTTTGATCACGAACTCTTGACCTATCAGATACATTCTCAACAGTTTTTCATCCCAAACTATTGCAAAAGCCTCAAGTTTTATTACCACATAATTTTTCTCGCGCGGTAACAGCTTTCAGCTTGCATAATAGCTATTCCTATCTTCTTAATACTGCAGCAACATGCAACCAATGCCATCGTTGCTCCCATCCCTACGGATTCCAAACAATTTGTTCCGGGTTCGGGAGCCGCAATATGAGGGCAATGTTAACCTATCTCTCATCTGCTGGAAGTGGGAAATTGCTTTGGGGCTCCAAACGAGGGAATTTGGGGAGTTTTCTTAAGGAGAGGTTTCAGAGGGGACGCTAAGGAGGCAAAGTTGGGGACGAAGCGCTTGTAGAAGGAAATGGATCCCAAGAAGGAAGATACCTGCTTCTTGGTAAGATTAAGGGACATATCTAAAATGGCCTTCACCTTTTCTTACTCGTGCGTTATTTGATTTTCCCCGATGTGAAATCCAAGTTGCTTGTTAGTGTCGTAAGCATAATGACAATTGGAAGGACCTATAGTCAGACCATGCTCACGGAGCCTGATACAGAGGGAAGGGGGGTCTTGGACCAATTAGGTCAATGGCCACTCTAAAAAAAGGTGTTCCGACACAATTGGGGTCTTCTGTAGGTTGGCTGAAGGAATTCTGCCTTTCTCCCTAGTCTTTTGACAAATGTCATAAGACCTACAGAAGTCAGCGATTTCTTTGGCAGCGCCAGGCCAAAAGAAATGGCGAAAGTTTCGTTGGGATGTCTTATTATGGCTAAAGTGGACAGCTAACAACCCATCGTGGGCAATATTGAGCACATTATTAAAATAGAATGACACGTTGTTCAGACCATCTAAGATGCGGCGCATCATTCTATTGTAATTACTGCAAGCAGTAACTAAACCGAATGGGAGACTCTTAAATTGAATTAGTCCCTTTTATGTAGGAAAGGCATTGTATTTCCAAACACTAACCTTAAGGGGAATTTAATAGTACGCTTTGCATGACTCTATCTCTTAAATAAATTTGGCGTTCTCGAACAAATGTAAGATCTGGTCTAGCAACGGGATCGGCTCCGCATTCAAAACTGTCACGGCGTTAAGTTTTCGAAAATCCGCACACATTCAAAAGGACTGGTTTGGCTTCCGAAGCATAACAATGGGGGAATAGTAATTCGACGAGGAGGGTTTGACCATTCCTAATTTTAGTAAACTTTCCCCATCAGCTTTGAATGTTAATCGCAAATGAATGGGCAAGGGGTTAGGGCTTAGATCGAATTGGCTTTTGTGTGATCAATACTATGTCATGCTCGAATTAAAACGAGCAACTAGACATCTCGGAAATGACGTCCGGGTAGGCTTTTAACAACTGGGATAACTGGGCTTTCTGAGCGGTCTCCAGGTAGGGATTCAGATCGATCTCCCGGAGGAGTCTTTATATGAACTTGGGAGCAACGGGAGAGGGTAGTCATTGTCAGATTCTACGCAAACTGTCGGGACTAGGTTAAGAGGCTGGCGAGGATAAGAAGCTTACATAAAGGCCTATTCCTCCAGGGCAACAATATTGTTTATGCAGGCGCGGTGGTAAAAACGTTTGAGCATGTTGACGTGAAACAATTTGTTACCGGAGGGCATTTGAAACACGTGGTCCACAGGGCCACGGGCTTCGAGGACGGAAAAGTGATTTTTCCATTGGGAAACAAGTTTATTTTTCTCCATGGGCAGGAGAAGCAGTACTTCGTCACCGGGTTAAAATAGGTCCTGTAATTTTCCAGGTTCAAGTCCGCATTTTTGTACGCAATTTCTGCGAATTCATCCAGAAAGTTTCTAACGTCCAATATATATGGGTATGAGGACTTGACCTCCTCATCTAACAGTTCATTGAGAATGCTCATCGGGCCGCGAACATTTCAGTCGTAGAGGAGTTAAAAGGAAGCCAACCCCAGGGTTTGGTAGATAATTCACCTGCAGGCAAATAGGGCGACAGGAAGGTATCGATGCCATTCCCGAGGCTGGGCATGGCACAGTTTCTTAAAGACGGTCTTCAGCGTTCCATTTAATTTCTCATGGAACGGGGTTGTGAAGATGGGCTTGACTAATGAGAGTTTCCCACATACTTCATAAGCTCCTGGGTAAATTGCCTACCCCTATCTGATAAGAGCTCCTGATGGATGCCAAAGCAGAAGAAGGTTGATATCAGGGCCTCCGCGCATGTCAAGCTGTCGATCTTCTTAAGGGGGACGGCGTCTGGAAATCTAGTCGGAAAATCCACGAGAGTTAGGATATAAGAATGCTTTTCGCTAGACGTGGGGTTTCTTGGAACAATTAGGTAAATGGCCACTCTAAAAAGGGTTCCGACACAATTGGGGTCTTCTGTAGGGGGGCTGAAGGAGTTCTGCCTTTTGCCGTAGTCTTTTGACAAATGTCATAAGACCTACAGAAGTCAGCGATTTCTTTGGCAGTGCCAGGCCAAAAGAAATGGTGAAAGTTTCGTTGGGATGTCTTATTATTATGCTAAAGTGGCCAGCTAATAACCCATCGTGGGCCATATTGAGCACTTTTGAAACATAGGAGCAGGGGAGACATAGAAAGCGCGTAGGGGAGTAGTTAGGAACGGAGGTGGAGCAGAACAATAGTTCACCCTCAACGAGGTAGGAGAGCTCCCTGTAAACACGAACGGATTCGCGCTAGTTGGTCCTCGCATTTTCCCACAAGGGCTGTAAGGAAGGACACTCCTTCTGGGCGCTAACAAAAGACTCAATGTCAAGAGTCTCGTACTGCAGGGGAAAAGAGAGTTCTAAAGGCACAGGGGGATACCTCATTCTTTCTTGCATGGGCACTCGTGATGACGGGGTGAGTAACGGGACTAGGGGGAGCTACGGGCTCTGCCCGACTGATACGGCACATAATTTAATAGGGGCTGCTAAGACGTCAGCCCAACCAGGAAAATATGGACATTCAATAAAACAACGAACCACTGGGACCGGTTGGCTTATGCCAAGTAGTCCTCAACTACAGCAAATTTATCGTGGTCGGGGCTTACAAGTTGGGAGCAACCTTTCCGATACGTCGATGCACGTGTATCCTGTATCTTTTTGCAGGGTTGAAACCCCGTAACAATTAACTGATCTTGTTTCCAATTCTCGCCCACTGTGGGAGCTTTAGTTAAATAAATAATCAACTTGATGTCCCGGCGGATTATTCGCTGGTGGAGAAGCAGGCGTTTCGAGTTAAGCAGTCGGAGGAGAAAGAGAGGCGCTTACAGGGTGGACTTGGTGGCTGGGAGCAGAACGGAGATGAAAATTTAGTGGTCACGTGATTCTTACATGTCCCGGGGTTCCGGAATCAAAAAAGACAATGAGTCGTCTCGGATAATCCCACACAGGTGGGGTTGAAAACGGGTGGCTTAACATCAGTAGGTTCAGACGTGGGATAATATTTCGGCTTGGAAGGACCACGGACATTTAGGAATTTGTGAGCGTTCTTCGGCTGAAATTTAGGGAAGTGACCTTTACTTTGGGGGGAACGAAGGATGACTCTTCTGAGGATGTTTGAAGTATAGTTTATTGCTGTAAGCGTGCAAATCCGCTTCTTTGGTGTATTATTTGAACGAAGAACTTTTCTATCCTTCACGAATGCACAGATTTCCGAGGGCACCGTAGCCATCAATTGATCCCGCATAATGAAGTCAAACAGAAACTCATAGTCTCCGATGACTAGGTAGTAACCTTGTCTGACAAAACTTCTCCCTGTAGAAGTCCGTATTCATTTTGATAGTCAAGGGTCGCCTCGGCGTGGAGGGAAATAAAAATATCGCGTAACTGAGTATTAAGGAGGGGCAGAAATTGGGCACATTTATCAGGTTTGATATCCCAGTGGTTTTTCCTTAAAAATATTTTCGAAGTGAGTGAGGTAAGCACTGAAATCCTCACCGTCCTTAAACTGAGAGGACTTCTAAGTGATTACTATTTAACTCCCTTTCATAGTGCCTCACCTTTCTCTTTCTTTATCTTCAGCTTCCCTTTGTTATTTTTCTCTTCTATCTTCAGCTACTCTTAGTTCTTTCTTCTTTGTTCTTTCGTTTCTCTCTTCATCCAGGATATAGGCAACTAGCTCTCTACCCGAGAGCCCAAGCGTCTCACCATGTTGCCTAAATCTCTCAAAGGACGAGATTTTGTTTCCTTACGCGAGCTTTAGCCACTTGACGCGTTCAAGAATTTCACGTTAAGGAAAATGAGACTCTCGCAATAGTTCCCCAAAATTATAAATGACATCTTACCCTTGTGATTACATAGACAGACAACAGCAATAAATTATACTAAATAAATGAATTCATATATGAGTACCTGATAAAGCGCCTCTTAATCTGGCACGGTGATTACAAGGTAGGGAGTTTGAGATTTTCTCCCAAAACACACAGACAAAAAAAAATAGCTTGTACTCAATATGGCCTCACGGGCACCACAAAAGCCTGATCACTCAAAATAAGTAAAAAAAAATTGTAAAAAGATTATTTTCATATCTTTAAATAATCTTGACCGAACTTAGTAAATTTTGTTATTAATTCAACTGGGTGAGGGGGGATTGAAAA
Source organism: Ceratothoa steindachneri (assembly GCA_963969495.1). Classification (NCBI taxonomy): domain Eukaryota; kingdom Metazoa; phylum Arthropoda; class Malacostraca; order Isopoda; family Cymothoidae; genus Ceratothoa; species Ceratothoa steindachneri. Next base: position 86,490,711 of record OZ018320.1, read on the forward strand.
CAAAAGGGAGCCTCAAATTAGCCCAACTGAACGTGACACCAGAATTTATTTTACATATATATATATATTATATATATATATATATATATATATATATATATATATATATATATATATATATATATATATATATATATATATTTATATATATATATAATTTGAATGAAGAACGAAAGGACTTATAAAGGGAAATTCATTTCATTTTCTTGATACAACGTTTCGGGTCAACTTTTCACCCATTTTAGGGTAGTGGAAATACAATTTGTGGAAAACAATTTAAGTTAAGAGCCAAACAGATAATCAAAATGACGAATTTATGGAAAGTACTTAATGTTAATTAGGGAGGGGGATAGCGATAAATGAACAGGTAACTGATAATTTCTGGTTGATTATGTTACGAGTTAAAAATTAACTATTGTGGAAACAACACAGGAAACACATCAGGATAAACCACCTTAAACAATCACCTGTTAGAGAATAACTGGGGAGAAAGGGAGAGGAGCCTAAGAAGAAAGAGAAGGTTAGGAGGTTGGTAATATATTTGTTTAGAGTAGAAGTAGTTGGTGAGAAGAGGAATCGGAATTAAAGGAAGGAGAAAGGTATTTAATATACATGGATTCAAGAATCCTTAATGATATGGGATCAGGTGTGGTTTTCAAGATTTTAAAATCGTCCGTTGTGATTTCGGTTTTACAATTAATAGAGTGAAGCCTAACAGGTGAGAATTCTTTCGTAGAGAGAACCTTACCTTTCCTGTGGCTAACACCCAAATGTGAACAGAACCTCGCCCTCAGCGAGCGCACCGTACTGCCTATGTATCTCCCTAGTTTACAATTGGGGCAAATAAACTCGTAAATAATAAGCACTTCGCTTCATGCGAGATTCTGTCCTTACAACTGAAGTATAATCGTATGTGGTGTCCATTTATGAAAATTAACTTAAAGTTGGTATGGAAAAAGAATTTATTTAATAGAGATGTAAGTTCTTATGAATTTTTTTTGTTTAAAAAACCATATATATATATATATATATATATATATATATATATATATATTAGTTGGGAGGAAAGAGATAAAGACCAAGGAAATATGTATATATACAGTTATACATAAATATATCAATTAATGTAGGCACACGTCCTTGCTAATTACAACTACATTCACTTCGTAAAAGCAATCCGTTATATACAAGGCATTAGAGTGCGATTTACTACAGGGGCCGATAGTGTTTAATTGAGTTTACTAAGTTGCAGTTATAAGGTATATTTAAAGAATGAAGATGAAAAATATAATTTTAATGAGTCACTAGTTAACATATATACAATATATACATACGGGAAATATAGGTAATGTAAATAAAGGACAGCTCTGACAGATTACAGATTAATGGGCAATCGGGCAACGTTAATTACTCATAAATCAGCTTTCAAATGTAATATTACAAATCAGTTATACAGAGGGAATATTTAAATCTCGCAAAGTGGGTCGATTATCGTGAGATTAAACAAGGGGATATTCCTCTTTGACTTCTATTTCCTTACAGATGATTTCATGGAAAAATAAAGTAGTGTCTATTTTATTTTTTCAGATATATTCGTCAAATTTGGGAATCTCTGTCTTCATGACATGTTATGTCGATCTTACTCAATAAACCCACCTGTGGCCTCGATGACAACCTTTTGGGGACCTGGAAACAAGATACAGGCCCTTGTGACTCTCTTCCGTTTTGAATATCTGAAAGCCAGGGCAATTCTGGCCCTTTCCTTTTCCTTCGTGTTACAGCTGGAATAATCTCTCTTTACCAAGTGCCCCGCATAAAGAAGTCAAAGGAGGCGGAGTCAAACAAGTTGGAGGTCAAATATCAGATGGTGCGTGATCGATGAAATTCTTCGGAAGCCAAACTCGGGTCTTTCGGCTGTAGTGAGAGGCGCCTAGTCTCCATGCAACACCTAAATATTTCTGCAGCTATTCCAGTGATCCATAGCCTTTTCCCCTTGCTCAGAGCAGAGATGTAAGCGCTAGTGTTCAGCCTGAGGCACTGAGGAAACAAGTTTGGTGGCATAACGTCACCTTCACTACTGCCGACACCGAGGACCATGATTGTTGCTAGAAAATCCCTATGCTCAACTCTAGGCAATAATTTGGGTGATACAGCGATCTACCTGTTGCTTTGGGTGTTGATCTTCTGCTCTTGGCAGAACTTCTTATTGACGAAAAACCAGAGCATATCTGTCTCTAGTGTGTTTTAACTTATTGATCAGCTTCCTGGTTTGCTTGAATCACCTTTCCTTAATTGCCTTAGATAGAAATTGTCCAATCCTCATTTTGTATGAAAAGTAGCGAATGTCCTCATGCATCATTATCCTGATAATCTTAGTTGGCCCATATCGACTTTCTGGGACATTGTTAATGATCTCCTGGATTTCAGCCACGAATTCCTACTTTCTGATGAGTTCAAAAAATTTAGCATAGGTTTTCATCTATGCGCTTGCGTCGTAGTCTAATACTATACTTTATTTCTGCTGAATTTGAGGAGCTCTTAAATTTCCCTCTTTTGTTGTTCCGGAGCCGATTCCAAGGAGGATTCCATGCGTCTTCCACAAATTTAGGGGGGTTGGCAAATTTGTCCATAATCAATTATTCTGCCAAAAAATAAAGCAAAAATGATCATTGTTTTTAAAAGGCAAAAGACCGAGAACGAAGGTAAAAACAATATGCGAATATCGTTCCTACTCTATATAGGTGCTTACCTTCCTTCAGTCATTAGGGCCCTAGGTTGAAAAACTACGGGCGCTAGTGCCAAAAAAGCTGTTGTTTGTCCTAGTTTCCCCTTGAGCAGGGTGATTATCTCTACCTCACAGTCACTACTTTGTGGCTTAGGTTAGAGAGATCTCGCCCGTGACCGAGGGGCGGAATTGAATGTATTTGAATTTACATGTAATTATTTTTATTTCATTTTATTATTTTTTATTTTACGTTCTTTTTTTAATTTTTCACATAATTATTTTATATTTTACATGTAATTTTTATTAGTATTCTACAGGTAATTTTTTTTCAGGAAAGACAATTAGCCGAATCCATTTAACGTTTTGGAATGTTTTGATTCGGATCCAGGAAATTTAATCGCATTTCATTTTATTTAAATATCTCAAAGATTAAAGTTGTTGTTTGATGCCTCGAATGCTAATATCATTCCTTATTCTTAAAATGTAATGAACTACAAATATTGTACCGTTTGGTAGGTCCACAAAAGCCGGTGATTTGTAGGCCCGGTGAAAACGTAGATATTCTAAGCCCCGAAATGGCCGAGCTGGAAATCTTTTGCCCCTTTAATGTCGAAGTCACAGGTCAGCAGTGGTCATTCGCTGTTCCCAAATTAAATATTCTAATGCTCTATATCTCTCTTTCCCTTAAAAGTACCTTTCCCGCTTTATTATTTAAAAGTGGAAAAGATTTTATTTTCCTTTATCATCCTTTAGCCATTTATCCAGATTTTTTGCCTCCTCTTTATGTTTTCACTGAAAGAAAATGTATTCGTAGATTAGATCAGGTTCCTTAGTTTTCTTGAATTAAATAGAATAAAATTACACAAAACTAAAAGAAAATAGTGCTCTTGGATCTTGAATTTAATTCTTTTTGAAAAGATAGAATAAAAACAAGGTGGCAAACATAAAGTAGACTGCTCGTACTTATTCTGATTTACGACCTTGGGTGGACCTTGGGAATTCTATCATTCGGAACAAAATGTAAAACTACATAAGAGTTTAAAATTTTGTTAGAATCACCCGAATAGTTAGGATGTTATTGAAAAACAAAATAATTCATGGGCTTTCCTTGGGAGGACTTTGGCAATTATATTATTCGGAAGAAAATGTAAAACAACATAAAGGTTTCAAATTTCGTTAGAATCAGCTGAAGAGCTATGATTCTATTGTCAAACAAAATAATTTCCGAGCTAACCTTAGCGGGACCTTGTTAATTATATCCTTCGAAGAGAATGTAAAAAAAACCATATGGGTTTCAAATTTCGTTACAATAGGGCGAATAGTTATAATGTTATTGCCAAAACAATATCATCCCCTGGCTAATCTTGGAGGACTTTGGCAATTATATTATTCGAAACAGAATATAAAACAACATAAGGGTTTCAAATTTTGTTAGAATCGGCCGAATAGTTACAATCTTATTACAATAAAGCAAAACGGGGACCGACCGACCGCCCGAGATAGTGAGATGTAGAGTCGCACGGGACTAAAAATCCCGATTGTACTGTCTACACTTCCTTTAAAAGTTAAGAGAACGAAAATTAAAGCGAATTAAGAATTTAATCGTGTTAAAGTTTTGTCTACTTTTACTTAACATTTTAATTCTTCAGTGAAAAAGGTTTTTTTTTAAATTGTTGAGGATTTGAAATATCTTCCAAACAGACTTGAAAATAGGTAGGGTAAGTTGAAAATGCTTATGATTCATTACTGAATCGAAGATAAGAAAGAAATCTGTGATAATTTTCTGTACAAAGAACTTATATTATTTTTACTGCCAAAGTACGAATAGAGAGGGTTATTATATATAATAGTGCCCAAACATTTATATATATATATATATATATATATATATATATACATTTGTATAAATTTTGAGATCATTTTTACTCGGTCAATCTCATTTACTGCATAGTTGTTTTCGATTTCTGTATCGTTTATATGGTCATAAAAGGTTTTTCCTTTTCGTCCTATTTAATTTTCTCGTCAACAGATAATTTTTAAATGCAAAATTTCAAATAATTTAATAGATATAATTGTGAAATCCATATATTTATTGTAATCGATGGGTTAATGATCTAAACTTCAAAGTTTAGATAGGTTTTGGCAATCGGTTTAAAACCTAGTGAAGTAAGATTCTTCTAAATAGTTCGGGAAGTGGGGTTCTCGTTTTTCTATTGATTGAATAGAAAGATACAAATATTGTGACGTTTATTTCAAGTATTGTATTTGGAGAATAACTCGCTTCCGACGATGTAGCGTCTAAAGTCCACCTGTGTAGAAGGAAACTTGTTTCTAGGGTTATTGATCTCTTCCTTATCCAGAGTAAGTTTATACTAGCTCCAAAAGGTATTGGCTCTCCTCTTCAAGTTAAGTGTAGTAGGAGTCTAGTTTAAAGGATTTCTGTCTCCCTACTTCAGTAAGAGACGTGTAACAGGACCCTAGTTTCTAGACCTCACGGCCATCGTTATAACTCAGCATATAATATGAGGAGAGTAATTTCGAAACGTTATGTGTCTCAAATTTAGGACTGTTGTATAGAAGGAGACAAATCCCGAAACCTGCTGAGTCTAATCTTTAGTTTGAGTAGAGAAGGAAAATACTAGTTTTTAAAAGTTCTGGCACACGTGATAATTCTGTTTGGAGTAGTAAGAGGCTAGATTGTAGAAGTTTTGTTTCTTTAGTTCAACTCAATTGGTGGATAAGGATACCAGTTTCGAGACGTTCATTTTCTTTGGTGTATAGGCAGACTAGTTTTATGATGTCTCGTATACCGGGCAAAATTAGGAGAAGTTAACTAGTTTCAAAAGTTTCTATTGTTTGGCATTAATCCCACTTGAGTAAACTGATGCTAGGTTTTCGAATCTTTGGGTCACGTCTTAAGGCCGAGTGGAGTAGAAAGAGACTATTTTCTTGATATTGTGACCCTCATCTTAGTGTCTATTGAGAATAGAAAGAGACATGTTAATAGACATTCTGGCTTTCTTATTTTTGAGTTCAGTAGTTGAAATTTAATTTTAATGACTTCTTACTCTCGCCTTCAGGCCAATTGGAATATAAAACTACTATTTTCGATATTTTCTTTTTATCATCTTAGTTAGAACGATATATTAAGATAACTAGTTTTGCGAAGCTAAGGTATCATTTTCGGGGCGATATTAGTATATATCTGCTCTCGTGCTCATTCCTAATTTAGTAGGAGACGTGCTTCTGAACATTAGGATTCTCGTCTGTATTCCAAGTGTTGACTGTTATCGACAGGTACTATATCTCGTCATTATTTCTATTGGAATATAAAGATACTAGTTATAAGAGGTATTGGATTCTTTCCTCAGTACATACGGAGTAGAAGGGGCCAAGATTTGAGCCATTATGTTTATACTCTTGAATTCGAGTGGAGAATGAGGATACCAATATCGACAACGTTCTATCTCTCATCATCAGTCAGAAAAGAGTATAATAAGACAATGTTCGAAATGTTCTGGCTCTCTTCATCAGTTTTATTGGAGTAGGCCACCACGTGTGAGACTTCTAGCTCTCTTCAATCTGACTGGATTAGGAAAAGCATTTTATAGCGAGACACACTTGCTCTCGTCATCCTTCCGAGTGTTTACGATGGATATCATTTTCTACTCCTTTTGGCTTTCCTCTTTAGGCAAAAGAAAATAAAAAGAGCTTAGGTTCAAAACTTATTGGTCTAATTGTAAGTCTAATGCAATACTTGGTGACTACGTTTGAGACGTTCGTTATCAGTTTGAGAGGAATAGGTGGAGATAAGTTATGAAAAGATTTGTTTCTCCTGTCTACTTTCAGTGAATTAAATTAAGATTAGTTTGGAGGATTTCTTGATCTCTCTTTCATTCTGTCTTTTATATAAAACTAGGTGCAAGAGGCTTTATTTAGATCACGTCTGTAGTTCACCTGAAGACAGGTATAAGAACTATTTGAAACTACTCTTTAAAATTTTTTCACCTCACTCCGTTTAATTCTACTGTACTCTAAACTGAAGCTGTCATGTTCTCAACGAATATGGACTATAAAATCTTTGTTTACTTTTACGATATAGGTGAAAAAAAACAACAACAAACACAATGAAGACAACGCAGGTCAGGGAATGACTATGTACATTATTACAATAGTGAAAGATTATTAAAATATAGGGCCAGTAGATATCACTGGGTTAGCTTACAGTACAAACCATTTAAATCATGCCCTCTTTAATGGTCTGTGTGGCAAATCTCAAAGGCATTATTAGTCTTGATGATAAATACCTCAAAATGAGGATAATTCTTGCAATTTATGATTTTGTAAAATATATTTCCCAACATCACTTTTAAAGTTTTATGAATTAAGTTAAAAAATTAAACTCTCATACATCCTCTGTTGTTGCAAATTTGCAGAAACATTTAAATATTCCAAAAACTGAATTAATACACTTCCGAATCGTGATAATTCTAATGAATACAATTTTAATTCCTTATATTGCAGTTCTGTTAAGGATGAGGAAAAATTGTAGGGGAACATAATGGTAACACTATTTCTTTACTGCTTTTTTAACTAAAGAGTTGACACTACTTTGGCATAAATAGAAGCTTCAACTATACGTCGAACAATTTATTCATACAAACTTAGAACATAATTTCGAATAAGTTGAACATATTTCTAGAACCAAAGTTTCGGCTTCAATCGAGAACACCAAAAAACTCGATTCGATTAGGATATGGCGATTGCTAGGGTCACTCAACACTTCAACTTTATTTTCATTCATTTTAAACCCGAAGTTTAGGAATTTAGTGAGGAAAATTAATGCATTATCGTGTTACAAAAGGCCTCACGATTTTTGTAAACAATTTTCACCATGGTATGAACAAATATTTTTAGGAATTTACCCTGACAAGCAGTAATAATACTGGACATAGGAGAAATACATGATATTGCGGACCAAATCATTATGATTCAAGAACATAATTAACGGTTAGAATGAAAAATTCTGGATCTTAAGCTTTTATAGGCGTCCTCCAAACTTAAACTTGTTTGGCCAGAACATAGAAATAACCTAAAAGAAGATGTCTCAGGATACATCACATTCTTCTATTGAACATTGGCCAATTCCACTGGTCTATACATTATATTTTTTTTATAAGGCTCATAGTTGAGTTGGGTGAGCTAAGGTTTGGCAATTGCAGCCCTTTCATATTACGTGACTTTGGGAAGTTGGACTAACAATTTTAGTCTAAACATTACAGTACTTGTTAAATACTGATTAAGTTTTGCATTCATCTTTGATGATGTGCTTCTATGATGTGTCGACAATATGGGCTTAAGAATTAAATACTCATTATCACTGCACTTTTTCTTTCTTCCGCCCTTACCTTTGTTTGTCTGTATCTGCTTCCCATAGGAATAGTTGATCTTAGCAACAATTTCCTAGGAAACATTAGGCATTTGACCTGTTTTTGTAGTCAATGCTCCAACCATTCTAGTGCCTAAAAATTGCCCGTCTTGATTATCGGAAATGTCATTATATTTAGATAAAGCTGAAATTATGTTTATAGCATAAATAAATTCATAATGCCCCTCTTGTAGTCGATGCTCCAACCATTCTAGTGCCTAAAAAATGCCCTTCTTGAATATCAGAAATGTCATTAGACTTAGATAAAGTTGACATTATGCTTATAGCATAAATAAATTCATAATAATCTGTAATGTATTAAATGTAATTTGATCATTCTAAATTTATTTATTTTCAATTTCGTTAGAAAAATAAGTAAAAATGATAGGTGTTTGTTTCCATTACCTTGTTCAATCTCTTTATACTCTAGCACTGTTTTTACACACTGATTTAAGAATTTCAACTGTTTTTTTAAGTGATACAACTAAATTATGATCGCATTATTATTATTAGTTCTACAATAGAGAAATTTGCATTTTTACTCAATTTTACCCTTTTTCATTTTTCTAGCAACTTAAAAAGTTTATCGATATCGGTTCACAGATTTTAGGTTTAGCAGCCAAAACTTATCCTAAGAGTTTTGTGTCGCGTGTAAATTTAAATATAGTAATCAAAAGTTCTTTGGCGTATTTCAATTAGGGTAGCAATATACTAACTCTTTATTTATATTTGATAATAAAAGTTGATAAAGAAAATTGTTGATAATAAAAGTACGCTTTGAGCCAAACCAAAATCTAGATTTATTACACCTACTAAAAAATTCAATTAAGTGATATTTAATTTTACATTGTGCATAGTAATTAATCATAGATGATGTTGCCATTAAACTCAAAATATAAACAACCTCGTTTTAGATACTGGTTTTTGGGGGGAATGATTTTTGTCTGTTTTTAATGTAAGAGATACGCTTCTTCAGTGTTTGATAATAAGATAATAACATACAAGAACCCTAATGAATTCGTTAGTAAAGCGTTTTTGATGTCAAAAATTTCCTGTTGAAATCTTTTCACTTGCTTATCACTCAATGCCTTGAAATTGTCTTGGATAAACTTAAGTGTAGATTCAAATGTGAAAATATTTTATCATGTTGTACCCCAGGTAATTAATTATACAATGGCAATATTTCTTCTTATAGATCACATTAGTTTTCTGATAAGCAATTTATATAGCATCAGATGAAAATGCATTCTTTGGTTTTTGCATCAATGATTGTGAGAACTTATTCCGCAATTATGGATTTCTCGAACAATTTATGCAGACCTTTAACGAAACTCGTTGTCATTCCGAGTTAAACGGGCATAGGGATAGTGAAGCTTTCATAGGATCAACAGAAGGAAGATAAATGATCTTCTTTAGAATAAATAAATTTGGTTGGTCAACCTTTACTTCACATAATTATTTGTCTTTTCCCAGCTGTTGCACCCATAATGGAAAACAGAACATTGTAAAACCAAGTTTTTTTCGGACAAAATGTCACCACTTCTTGGTCACCATTATATATTCAAATTGTGATCTCTATACTAAATTAATTTCAAAGGAAGCTCTAAATTAACTTGTAATTTCATCATGTTAGCTACGTAAGCCAAAGTTTTGAAGAGTAACTTTCTGCTTTTGCTCAGTAGTACCGAATTCAAGCTTAGTTTGGAAGAAAAAATTAACAAAGACGCTTAACCGTTGTTAGCCTTATGGTCTTGAGTGCAAACTCTCAGGGTGTAGCAAACAGAAAAGGAAATATGTGCAGTATAGATGCATTCTTAGTAATATTTTTATGAAGCATGATACCGTTTCCATGATACCGTTTAACCACATGGTTTCATAGGCTTTCTACAAATAAAATAATATTTGAAAAAATGCTGCCTGCGAAGAAAAGCATCCAACAACGTAAAAACTTCTACAAATCTCACTGAGCAGAAGAGATAAGTGACTTTCGTTGTATATAAAATAAGCTACCTTATATTTTTCGATATTTTCAGTAAATTGAATAGGTAGGGGGTTACATAATTTGGACGGAAACCATTGGAGTGGAATGATTTATCTATGGCTTGAGAATAGCAGTACAGTTAGTTTATGGCCCTTCATCAATTATGCATCATACTTGTAATACTAGAGGAGTAAAATCCCAGTAAAGAATGCAGAGAAGGTGGCCTCTCGGGCTCAGCCAGAGACAGAGTGAACGAGATGGTCATTCAGCCTTTCTGAAAATTTAGTTATAGTAACTGGTTGAAATAACGCAGAATCCTGCCTTGTCATGCTTTCAAAACTCTGCATAAGAAGTCTTCCAATTGAACGAAGCCATATATGCCTGCCATGACGAACTGTATGAAAGAAAACATCTTTCAGACCCATTGTAACTTTTATTATATCTCCGACCTACGTCCTTTCAAGATGAATGGCAAAACTTAAAGCTTTTGCTGCTTTACTTGCATTGACACCTTTGTGAAAATATGTCTAATGTCATCTTTCATGTGACAGACATTTGGGTGAACACCGAAGATTATAAACAATATTTTTCTAATCTGAAAGAAAGAGGTAGAAATTACTCTTTGTATCATTCCTAAACGATAACAAGAGGCACTATTAGTTTAATAAGGTCTATCTAAAACTTTATTTTAGAAAATCGGATATTACTTTCGTTCCAACACCATATTACAGTTGTTTTCTCATCATGCAGTATTTCATAGTTGTTGACTATCGTGAGTTAGCCGAGATTATAGATATATATATTTGTTTATTATTTTTAATAAACCAAATAAACTTTGACTTGAGGCGTTGTTTCGTGCCTCGGTGATCGATTAGGGATCGTTCTCTAAGAGTGCTAAACTTTATTTTTATTCTAGGGAATGAATAGCCGGGTTTCTTTCTTGATTTTATCAAATATTGCCACTTCAACTCGTTCGAGGATAATTAAAACAGTGCTTGTACTAAAAAAGTAGACTTTGATGAACATAAACCTTTTCACTAAAATAACATTTAAGCATACAGATATAATACGCATATAAAAAGAAAATAGGATTACTTGGCGAGCTCTCGAGGCTAGATTCTAGAGAGAATTTTATGGGCAAACAATTTTAAGTTAATATCTTTGTCATTAGCCAGACATCCAATAAACTAATTATGATGCACGGGGACATAAACAACAGGATTACTCTTTACTTATATAAGGTAATGGAGATTAATAACCGAGACCAGTTAGAATATCTTGGAGATTTTGTTCCTGAGAGGCATAGCTCGAGTAGTTTGTTGTTTGCTCAATAGATGGCGTTCGTCAACTAGCCTGCCTATTTAACGGGTGACGTCACTAGGGATCTGAGTTGAGGGAGGCGGCTTCAAGTGAAAGTTTAATCCTTCTCTTTCTAGGTGGTCCTGGTGACTTTGACCTCGTTTTCTTCCGGCCGAGAAGAAATAGTTGTCTTCTCTTATCTTATATCTAGTTGGGATTGGTCCAACTCAGATAGAGTTAGATTTGGAGTCCTCAAGCTGGGTAGATTGATACTCAATAATCTTGGGGCTCGAACGGCGCCGAGCTTCCTTGGTACAATCTGGTATTGTACAAGGACTGCAAGTTCTTTTTAACTTGCAATAACTTTGTACCGGTGATTTTTGATTTTTCATGTCGAACTCGAAAAATCTTCTATCAACCGATGACTTTCTTGTCTCTTCGGTGGGAACGAAAAAAATCCTGGTTTCCTCATGTCAACCTGTTATATACCCAAATTACTCCCGCGAAGAAATGGGCAGGTGGAGGGGGAGACTAGACAGGTGAGATCCCAGGGTAGTCTCCCGGTCTTGGCATCTTGTAGCTCTGAGAGAGGGTAATACGAGATCGGCAGTTTGCACTTTTAAATTGATTGTTTATAAGTACACCCTCAAAGGGCCTGCCTTTTGAGCTAAGGTCAGGATTCTGTATCCTAAAATTTACCATTGTGTCTGTTGTCCTATGTTACCGGAGAACATCGGAGGGGCAAAGCTAAACCCAGATGACTTTTGTTATTATATTCTTGGTTCTCCTCACCAAGAGGGAGGCCTAGATACATATATATATATATATATATATATATATATATATATATATATATATATATATATATATATATATATATATATATATATATATATATATATATATATATATATATATATATATATATATATACTAAACTCTTATACCTCTACATTACCTCTACACTGACATTTCTTGGGTTTTTTTGTCCATTTCATTTTTTTTTAGCTACGTCACCACGAAGAGGAAACATCAATTATGACTACTGAAAATTTATAGATCCTCAAGTGTGGTAAGTCGACGCATAGATTCCCGATGTTGGTCAATTTTACTGTAGAGGTTAATACACTTTAGATAAATTTGTTTTGTAACCCACATCATACTACATATCTCTAGTAAAACATATATTGCATTAAATAAGATTAAATCAATGGCATAGATTCTACCTCTATTTAAATCACTCATACTTATTTTGTTAAAACGTGATATGGCAGTATTTGTACTTCAATGTTGAAATCTTCATAGACCTGTTATCTATCTCCTTTTTATGATAACACTGATAATCTCTGACCTTCTTGAGTAGAATTACACTCACTTAAGCTTTCATCTGTACATAGGTTATTTTATTATTATTTATATGGATACTATTGGAGTTTGTAGTTTGATCAGTATTGTTAGTATCCTCGCAATTGTTTTTTCATCATATATTATTTACCTTGATAGCTAATAAAAATATTGAATCTAAATTGTACCTTCTTAGCTAATATTGTCTCCTGAGCTACAAATAATTTGATATGAAACTGGTAATGCCAAAGTCCTTTTGCACTCATTCCGACGCTTGAAACAAGGGACAGAATGAAAGTTTTTATGCATTTAGATAAGTTATAATTGTTTTTTAACATATAAATATGTGGCTAATTATCAAAATTAATCAAAGTGGCACTCTCGGCAGCGAACACGCACTCCAGGCTAAAGATGAAGGCCTCGTTCACGTTGCAAACGAAATCCTTCTTCATTCTGGCCCACACAAAGTTGACGGAGTACTTCAGCTCTTCAACTTTGCTGTGCGTACCCTCTATGCCTTGCCTTGACATGTGCCCAAATTTTGTAGTCGAGGGGATTGAGATCAGACGACTACGGTGGCCAAAAGTCCTTTGACCTCGATCACTCTTGCACGGTCTTGGCCGTGGGGAAATGGGTACCATCCTGCTGAAAGATGTAATCTACCCTCTGTTCGAACTTTCTCACCCAGGGCAGGGAACTTGGGATGCAAGGGGCCCATGTAATTGTCTGCGGTGAGCATGCAATAGTCAGAATCTCAAACTGTCGGCGTCTTCTCGCCATGTGAACCATGACTTTATTTGACTTTGGCCTAATAATTTAAATATAAATACATTTCTTACTAAAATTAACACCGTAGTGCCCTTGATTAAATTTACTTTAGAAGTTAAAAAAGATCGCACACTACCCTTCCTAGATATTCTAATTCATCGGACAAACTATTGTTTCAAGTATGAAACATGTACAAAACCCACAGCCATAGACTCTTATATACATCTTTATTCTAACCACCATAATAACATCGAACAAAGTGTTTCCTCCTCTATGTTTTTGCGTGCGCTTAGAAATGTCTCACCAGGATACCTAGACAAAGAAGTCGATAGAATATAGAAAATAGGGATAAATTTGTGCTACCCTCTGTACTTTCTCGAAAATTGTTATAAGTCCGCTAAGCGTTCGTATTATCAAACTAATGTTAATATCCCTAAGTTTCAGGCCAAAAACATGTTAGTTTTACCCCATAACCATATTTTAATTCAATTACCTCGTTTACTTAGGCCTCTGAAAATAAATGTTATTTTTTAGTACGAGAATACAATTTATCGAGTCCATGTCAAATTCCCCGCCCCTCCTCCACCTGGCATTGCTATTTCAATAGGCTGCAACAATGTTATTATGGACAAACCAGGAAAGAACTAGATGTCCGGGTTAAGCAAAATCAAGCCAATGTATGTAATCACAGTTAACAATCTGCGCTTCTTTTACATATGTACAATCTTAACCATACCATTTACTGGAATAGTGCCAAACCAGTCATAAAATGTAGTAATTATATTTCGAGAAATATATTAAAATGTATATCCATTAACACGTTCCCAAATTTCAACATTAACCCTGGTTTGTTCATTATCAGTATATGCATTTAATTTGAAATATAGTTGTTTCAGCATTTTGTTCTCTCTAATTATGGTTCAGAGGTAGGTAGTCTAATCACATCCTTCCACTATTTACGGCAAGGTATGTCCTGCTTTTGGATAAAAAGTTGAAACAAACAATACAAAGGAATAAATAAATAAAAATAAAGCGATGCCCTCCCTACTAGGGCAAATTTCCCCTTCCCTTCCTCGCTCTAATTTTCACCTAATATATCTTCCACTATTCCAACTTCTAATAAAATATTGAGTATATCATCTTCTTTTGTCATTCCTTGAAAAGGTCTTTAAGAATAAAGACGAAAGCGCTCGGAATCGTTTTAAACTTTTCATCTGTTAGTGTACCCGCATAACTTTGACTCACTTGTACTTTATAAGCATTTTTCATATATATATATATATATATATATATATATATATATATATATATATATATATATATATATATGTGTGTGTGTAGGATGAACGAGAGGACACAGAAAGGGAAATTCATTTCATTTTCTTGATAGATACAACGTTTCGGGTGTTCTTTTCACCCATCTTCGGGTAGTGAAGTTTTTTCAAGAGAACGGTGGAGTTTGATTACTTTCTGTCAATCCTGTAATGATAAATATTGGTTTGGACATCTTCTATGGATCATTCATTTAATTTGCAGGGTGAACGAAAACTCATCTAAAATAAAGTTCATTTCATTTTCTTGATAGATACAACTTTTCGGGTGTTCTTTTGACCCATATTCGGATAGTGAAGTCTTTTCAAGAGAACACTAGAGCTTGATTACTTCCTTTCCTTATGTAAGGATAAATATTGGTTTAGCATCTCGTATGGAGCTTCAATTTAATTTGTAGCATGAACGGAAAGGACGTATAAAGGAAACTGATTAATTTTCTTGATAGATACAACGTTCGGGTGTTCTTTACACCTATATTCGGTTAGTGAGGTATTCTCAAGAGAACGCTATAGTTTGATTAATTCCTGTCCATAATGCAAGGATAAAATCGGTTTGTACATTTTCTCTGGAGCATAAATTTAATTTGTTGGATGAATAACAGGTCATATCAAAGGAAATTCCTTTCATTTTCTTGATAAATACAACGTTTCGAGTGTTCATTCCACCTAACTTTCATGTGTTGGTAAGTTTTTTAAAATTTACTTTCCGTCTATATTTTCTTGGGTTCCATTCTAGGTTGCTCTTTTGTTTTGATTGCTGCAGCCGATGGAGTGATCCTTTGTTCATTTGCCCTTTCCTGGTTTTCTTTTTCTTTCTTTTTTCAGTATATCTTTCTTTTTCGGACATGATATTACCATAGTCCGGTATGTTCATCCGCAATTAATATATTTTTCCGACGCATTCTTTCAATGTGGTTTGATGGATTCATTTTCATCATTCTCTCGCGCTACTTTGAGAGATATATACATTTGTATATTTACCACGCGTTTATCTATTCCTCATTTATTCTTTGAATTCCCAATTAATTTTCTATTTCTTTCATAGTTCCCGTTCGAGCTTGCGAAAAGTGTTCCTTATAAGCTATTCTATTGAGATAATTTTTTGGTTCTCTGCGTAGCATAGTGCAAAAAAGGCATACTTTTAACTGTAATCAAAGCGGTGCTCTCTGCCTCAGTGTGCATGTTTCGAATCACTTCCCTGCACGGATATTTTCGAAAAAAGGTAATAAAAATATTACTGCAAGGATTATTCCGTTTTATCTTTCAATGTGATTTAATGGATTCATATATATATATATATATATATATATATATATATATATATATATATATATATATATATATATATATATATTATTTTTCACTTGACTTAAGGGCGCAGGTCATAACGACTCCTTGCTCCATGTCTGCCTACTGTCTCTTCCCCTCGTCCACTCTGGTCCATCCATCTCTTGGGTTGTCTACCTCTCGGTCTCCTACCTTGAAAGCAGCCTGTATAGGATTGATGTACATAGCTTTCTAGTGGTTTTCTCATAACAACTCCAAACCATTTTATTCTCTTCCTTCTGATTACATTCGTAATGGCTTACTCCATATTCACTCTTCTCTTACACTAACATTTTGTCTTTCTATGCTTCCAGTTGGTGCCGATTATACTCCTTAGGCACCTCAGACCAAAGTCATTCAGTCTCCTCTCATCTTCAGTTAGCAGAGTCCAGGTTTCCATGCTTAGATGGAAATCGGAACTATTAAACATTTATATAATCTTATCTTCAACTTCTGTGGTATATGTCTTCTGGAACACATAGTGTTTTTCAGCTCCACAAATGCCACAGCAGCTATGGCTATTCTTCTTCTTTAATTGCTAAATTTAAATCAAGTAATACCTCTCTGGCTTATTTATATGGTCTTATTAAGACTCATAAGCATAATATCCTTATACGCCCAATTATTAGTTATGTTGGGTAAGTTTCATATTCTTTATCTAAATGGCTCACTTCAAACCTCTCTCCCCTTTTTGGTGCTATTTCTCAATCTCATATTAAAAATAAACTCAACAACATTCCTTATTCTAATAACTTCTCCCCTGTTAGTTTCGATGTATGTTCTTTTCTTACCATAGTGCCAGTAAAAGAGTTTTTCCCCTTCCTTAGTGATATATTGCTTAACTTTGATATTTCCTTGCCTGTTAAAATTTTCAGTGAACTCATTTCAATGTGTACTAAAAACTGTAAGTTTTCTTTTAATGGGAAATTGCTTATCTCGTGTTATCTTTAATATATATATATATATATATATATATATATATATTTTGTTTTTTTAAACTACTTTACTCCCCACCATTATTGATTTTCCCCCTGTTTGGCTCCGATATTTTGGACGATATTATTTGTTTGTGGCCTACTTCTAAGGATGTCAATGTTTTTCTTACTGAACTAAATCATCTGGTTTCCTCTATTAAATTTACCCTTGAACTCGAACAAAATGGTGTCCTCCCGTTCCTAGATCTACTTATTCATAGGACTCCATCTGGATTTAAATTTTCCGACTATCGTAAGCCTACCAACGCCGGTTCTTTTATTCATTCTTTACTTAGGTCAGAATGATAAAGTCAAACGGTCTGTATTTATTTAAATGTTTTTTTAGGGGGATGCGGGTCACCAGCCAGGAATTCTTGGATCTTAAGATTTCTAAGGTCTTTGAAAAATTCGCTTTACAGAACTGAAATCCCTCCCCCATACAATTTTAAGAACTCACTTGTTTAATCGTTTTCTGT
The DNA here is from genome assembly GCA_963969495.1 of Ceratothoa steindachneri. Taxonomy (NCBI): domain Eukaryota; kingdom Metazoa; phylum Arthropoda; class Malacostraca; order Isopoda; family Cymothoidae; genus Ceratothoa; species Ceratothoa steindachneri. Next base: position 86,508,363 of record OZ018320.1, read on the forward strand.
GTTAATTTCCTTGCTTCCCCGCCTTTGAAAAGTTTAAATTTTTCAGTCATATTCAAGTATGAGTCTACCATGTTCAAAATTTTGATTCATAATAATAAAAATAGTATAGAGGAGGATTATTCGGCCGATTGTGCCGTTTGCCCTAAGAAATACTTTGGGAAAACCGGTAAATCATTGAGTTTACGCTTGACCCAACATAAACACAATATTAGAAGAAGTGAAAGTAATAGTTCTTTCTTTGTCCATTTATCTAAAAATAGTCACCCTATCAATTTGAATTCAGCTAAATTTAATTACAAGTCTGATGAAGGTGTTAAAAGAAATATTGTCAAATGCTCATTCATTAATTCCTCGCTAAATATTAATATATTTCCTGGTCTTTTTAAACTAGACCCTGTAATTAATAAGCTTATTTATAACCAAATTGTCGTTTAAAATCTTAGCCCTTTAATTTAGTATATTAGTTATGTTTCTTTTGTTTATTTTAATGTATTTATAATTACATGTGTATGTACTGATAACTTTGCGACCTAAATGTCTACATTCTTTTCTCACAGTTGGAACTTCCGGAAGTAGACCTTATCTATATGTCTTTTCTCTTCTTATCCGGTATTTAATCCCGCCTTTGATAATATTTCTATATTCTCTCTCCTTTCGCTGTACATGGCCGGGACACTACTCTATTGTCTTTTATATATACCACCTCTGTAAAGTAATTTATTATTCCTCGAGAATGAACTGAACAAGTTCGAAAGTATTTGGAATCCGCCTTTCATTTTCCTGTGGGATTTTGTGCATATATATATATATATATATATATATATATATATATATATATATATATATATATATATATATATATATATATATCGGAATTATTTTAGGATAACATGTATAAATACATTGTTATATACATAAAAAGGTAATATTTTTTCAAACAGATCGTCGAAAATAAGCTTTATGACGAAAAATTCCTTTTAAATCTAATTAGCAATGTTTGCACTTCTCCCAAACTTTCTAAAATAAGCAACTAAATCAAATTTCCTGCGGGAGAGTACTCTTCCATCATTAGGTCTTTAATATGTGTTTTTCCCACTTGACTTCAGAATGGATAAAAAGCAATGTGTCATTTACACCTTCATCCATCATAACAATTAAGGTAGTATCCTCCAAATCTCAATTCGTAACTTCGGCCCTAATTTTCCTTTAGAGTAGTTGTACCTTGTGTCTACTGCTCTACCTGTTACCTGTAGGAAGGGGTGAATTTCGTCAGAATGTGGGCTGTTAATCAACCTTTGGTACGGAATCAGCCGTTCTTTCAGTTTCTTCCGACCCTCCAAATGAGGGCAGCAACACGAGATTTTTTGCTGCCTTAGCGATTTTCGAAGTACTCGCCTGTTAGGTTCAACCAAAAGGCGAAGGAACCCCGAACAAAAATCCAGCTACTAAAGTTTACGAGGTGGGATGATAGAAAGCCTCGTAGGCAGAGACGAGCCTCCTCTATTAACCCTTGGTGAAAACAGCGCCTTTATCGCTTTCCGCGGCCATCAGCCACCAGAATTCTGTCTCCATGAAAGCGTTCCTAGTTCTCGTGAAATTCTCTTTATTGAAGAGGGCACCTGTATGTCATTCTATTCTGGCCTACAGGAATTTTAATTCAATGGAATTGTCTAGGCACTTAACCTTCATCGAAGATTTGAACGGCAGTCATAACTTATGAGGGAATTATGAGGGATTGTTGTCTAAAACAATGATGAATTGTTTAATGTTGTTACTTTATTTTCTGGAGAGCTGAGGTCACCTGTCTTCTGCATAATGAAATTTTCATAATCCCATCTCCATTCGGATCAATCGACATTAATTCTTCATGGGCTTTTTTAATTGGGAGACGGCCAGCGATACTGCATATCGAAACGGTATCATGGAGATCCTTCACACTATGGAGGCCTAGGAACACCTCCCGTATTTGATTCTGAATACGGGTGGTGGGTGTGCTCTCAAATCCAATAGGGTATGAAGAGGGCATCGCTCAAGAAAGTGTCCTCACTGTCACTCTTTTCCTTGAACATCATCGTTATCACCTCAGTGCTCCCTGAAGATTTCCTTGCTACGTCCTACGTAAACTACCTTTCGTTCTATTATTGTACTGCCAATATACAGGCTTAGCCTTTAGTTATACAAGTTTTGAGTAAAAAGGGATCGCTGGAATCGGATAATGTTGCAACCCTTACTTGGGCTCGTTTTGGACAAAATATTGACTTGGCAGGTGCATATTCGCAGCGCTAGTATATTTTGTAAACTACGCATCTACAACGTCAGTAGTACTGTGTTCGAATATTTTGGAGCACACACTGTGACACGTTGCATCTATGACAGTATACAGAAACATCGCCAAATTTAAAGAGAAGTGGTTTGATTTCAAGCTTAAAATCCCTCGTTTGAAGCTGGCTGTGCTCTTTCAAGTGCTGCATCTTTTTTTCAAGACAAACTTGTTGCAAAATACTGATCGATACGAGAGATACTCTGGCTATCCGGTCTGAATAGCAAATCGTGCAGTATAGGTATTCACAGATCATACCAAGTGCTCTCGAGGTATTAAACTTTGTGCATGTCGAAATTATCGTCTGGTGAGTTTTAGGGTCTGTAGAGATTGCAAGAAATAATTGCGCTGATGATGGCGACCGAACTCGCTTTTCGTTCTCATCCATTCTCTATGCATGTCAATAATACGTGCATATCTAAGCGATGACTGCAAAGAAAAGAGAAGACAGCTAACTGTAATCTAATATTGCTCACCATTGTGCCATAAATTATGACGTAGACTTAGTCCCAATGTTTGTTGCTTGTACTTGTGACGAGTACGTTTATACTTGACCTTGGTATTTTTCATAATTTCGAAGAAGCTGGTCTCTTTTCTAGTATTTAGTTATCTGGGTATTGGTTACATATTCGTGCACCTGAGGCAGTGGGATTCATTCCGCGTCTGAGGAAGCATTTTTCTCTTTCGTTTGTTTATTATTTTCTAATGTTTTTCCTGTTGGTTTGTTGTATTTTAGATTGATTTTCTAATTGATTTGCCAAAATAAGCCTAGAAAAAGGCTTCTCTGTATTTTTGGCCGTTGTACTCAAGTTAGAAGTTACCAGAAGGAGGCTTAGAATAAAACAAAAGCCTGCCCTAATTTATATTTCTACCAAAGGAAACAAAGCCTTTTTTAATTAAATCAAAATATATTCAATTCATCGTTGCACTTTAGGGTTTAATATCATTACTTCTAGTTTAAATAATCAAATTAAATGCTTAAGGCAAAAACTCTAAATAGAAAATCGATTGTACATTTTACTTAATGTTTTGCTTTCTTTTTATATTTATAAGATGGAATAAAATTATATGACTGATTGATTTTATTGGCCCAAGATTTATCAAGGCAGGAAATGCTCACACTAGGAGTAAAGCTTTTGCTACAAATTCAACTAGTTTTCTCTTTCTGATTCCATTTCTGTCGTGTTTTTCACTCAGATCTTTACTATACAGTATTTAGAGTTATGTTCTGTAGTTAAAGTTTGCATAAAATCTATAAAAATTAGTGTTATGATTAAATAGATAATATCAATGTGTTTTAAAACAAGGCAATGAGATATCATAAGAAAATTACTAAGCAATTGCATTAAGTTACTCAAAGTTTAACAAATAAATACGATAAGTGTATATCCGGAATAGTTTCGCCTTGTTAATATTTTCTAGGAAATTATTGTTTTTGCTTTCATGAACCTTTCCACTAGTCAAGAAAGTGACTAAGTTAACTAAATATATTTATCAACCTTTTTTCCTTTTTGCTATTATAGTACCTGAAACAACAAGGAAAAAACTTCTTTAGGCATTTTAAAACCATAATGACCCAACGGTAAAGGTTGGCGAGAGAAAATTTAAAAAGACGCTGTAATTCAGTTTTAAATGAAAAGAAAATGTATTAATATTTAATGGGGCAAAATTCTGATAGCTTTACACTAGACTTACTTATTTTTAATATTAAAAACGAATAAAATGTGAAATTAAAATGACAATTTTATTACTAGAACGATAAAAAATATAAAATATACAATTTTGCTCGAGGTAAGATTTTGGCTGGAGATTCTTGTCTAGGAAATGGTTCGCAAATTGAATGAAACTACAACACTACACAGATATCCAGGGTATATGGTAAAATTTTCTATCTCCGTAAACATTTGCCCTTTGATAAAAACCTCTGACAAGGGTTGAATCAATTTTTGGATACCTGAAGTTAATTGACCCTCAAATTTTTCATTCGCAAGAGCACACCTACTTTGCTTATTAGTTACAAAGGAGACCCAAATTTTCACAAAATAAAGATAAACGAGCCTAAAAAAGGTAAAAAGACTCGCATCCTAAGCTTATGGTGGGTAAAGTTATATTAGTTATTTTTCTCAATAAAATATAGAAAAAAGTCTATCAGAGAATAAAAGGGAGAAATAATGGCTTGATTTAGATCAGGAAACAAGATGGGGAGATTTGTCATAAGGATTTATCTTGTAAACTTCTTCCTTATTATATTTTGCTGCGCTAGACCTTGATGATATTTATTAAAATATATTCTAAAATTAACTCTATAATCATAAGTCTACGCTATAATTGAGGCTATTCCATCTTTGCAAAAATGAAAATAATTGAGTCTCACAACATTTGGGCTCAATTATCTTCAGGTGAACATAAATATTGCAGATTCATTTATGGCAAACTAAAAACTCGTTACCTTTCTCGGATGTTAAGGTTTATAAAACCATTTTTTACTTTATCTTGATGTATATCATATATCTTAGGCCCATTCATTATGAATTTAATATATATTTCTTCTTGTGGTACCATGACTCAGTGATAAGATCACTGTTTCTCTAAGAATAACTGATTTGGGACCTACCCTTTCTCCAGGATGAATTAAACTACGTGAATAAAGTATAAATTTAATTGCAAAATCCACTAATGGTAATAAAAAATAACTCAACAATGTTCAAGAATGCTATGTATAAATGTAATTCATCCAATCCTGTTTAAATAATTTAAATTAATATTTTCTTACCATATACTCCTAAACAAAGTGTGTCGAGGTATGCCTGTGAAAGACCCGTTATAAGTAAGGGCGCATATACAAGCACGGGCAAATAGCCCATCCGAAGCAGTCTGCGATATGCTTTGGAGTAATTAAGGAGTGGGAGGCAGCCTCCTTGTTAATTATAGTGCGTTTAAAATTGACCGGGATTTATCAAATGGCTTGCCAAGTTGCAGTTCAAAAGATATATAAAGATCAAGACCCCAAAGTATAATTTTAATATATATAATAAACGGAGCAATCTATATATATATATATATATATATATATATATATATATATATATATATATATACAAAAATGAGAACGAATTGCTCTATAACGATAGTTAATTGGATCGTGACAGTTTACAATCTGACAGAGCTAAGCGGGGAGTGCAAAATTATAGTTAATTCCACTAATGTATATCATTTAAGTTTGAACGGGAAGTGAATTCAAAAGGGCATGCAGGTGACGATTGACGGATGGGGGGTGTAATCATGGGATTAAAACTATCTCTGAAATTGGGTCAAAGCTTTACGAAGAGCGATCTGCTGGTGCGAGACTTCGCGGGGGAACAGACTAAACGGTCTGAACGGAGGGACTGGCAGATTTTCAATCTCCTGGTGGAATGGCGGACGCAGGGTTAAATAACCAGGTGACTGGTCCAATAGATAGCCTTAGGGCACGGCCGTCCCCAGAGGATTCTCGACGTCAGTCTATGCAAACTTACTTCGAGATAACGAGTTGAATCGGACACCCAAGTTTGCCTCAGGATATGGGGTTGGCTTAGTTTGGCCGCTCTTGACGGGGAAGGACATACCTGTGAGGCATGGGGGCGAGAATTCTGCATCATCGCTGGGAGAGGGAGCGAGGTGCTTCCCACATATGGAAATACAGCGCTTTTGAGCGACTCAGCGCGGGTTTGCTTCCTTTTCGATAATCCTTTAATTCCAACGCCAAGGAGAACGTGGTTTGGAGCGAAGGGGGTGAAAGGGGTTTTCCCAAGGCCTTCCTCTCACGCTGGTCCTTCGAGGGGCTTGCCTTCACAATGTAGTTTAAAAAGGTTTTTTTGCGATAAAACTAACATTTTCAAATCTTTATTAAATAACACGGTTTCTCTGTTAAAATATTCTGAAAATATTATAAGAGAGTATTTAGTATAATAATGAAAAAGATAATGAAAGTAAAACCAGAAGAAATAAGCATGGACTTCGTCTGCCTGGATGTATCCAAATCTTTCCACAAAATATAGCAGAGGCTTATGCAATGTGAAATACTGAAACCAAAAATGAAGAGCAAGATAGAACGACTATTGAATGACTAATTCATTGATAGATATAACTTTCTATTTAATTTTCACCGCTCATATATGCACTCCCTAAATATAAAATTCGCAAAAGCTATCACTCAACTCATAGTTTGTCTTTACAGGAAGAGGGAAATGCAAGCTAGAATGTCAGAAGAGTAATAGAAGGAATTAGAGAGTTCACTGAGAGATATAAATTTTGAACTAGTACTGATTTAAAGAAAAATGTTGATAGAGATATACGTAGAAGGCAAAATGCATATTTATAATACCTAATGCAAGAGGCTGAAATTTACTATTACTACCGAAGGTAACCATAAAACAATGGAAACAGCAAATCGAGGAAAAAACTGACGTTAACTACTTTACAAACTAAGAAACCTTAATATTAAAAATAAGAGAAAGACCTGCTTAGCGATGAATCAATCTCCGATAATGTATCCGATAATTCTCATGTACACTATTTATAAAAGTAATCTGAAAAAATTTCAATTTTTCAAAATAAGGCAATTTATTTAATTACAAAAATAAGAAGAGCCAAACATTAAAGACAAATAGACAAATATAGCTAGTTAAAATTTAGCCACAGAATAAAATAATAAAAAACAGTGCAAAGAAAATCAGTAAAAACACACAAAATGAAATTTGCTTAGAATTAGCCATTTAGGTAGATAGCCCAACAAGAAATGTGGAGTTATCACTGCCTATTCACATGAATATTTTGATTCTTAGAGCAAGAAGTTAAAGAAATTTACACAAATAGAAGAAGGAAATGCAAGAAGGAGGAGACCATATTAGAGAAAATAGAACGAAAAGAGTGCAAGAAAAGATATTTAAATCCACTAGTAACAAGTGAACTGTAAAAACAGTTTGAACACCTAGCTTAACAAAAAAAAAAACTGAACAATACAATAAATACATTACGACAACAGAATTGCATGGTATTTAAGCAAAATATTATACCTGCCCTTCTACTTAATATATATTAACTACATTTTGATAACAATTAACAAAGATAGGTATGATCTCCAGGCACACTAGAAAACCTGAGAAAAAATTTACCCTCGCTTAAAATTCATTGTGGTAAATTGCTCCTATTTTACTTTCACGTATGACTTAGATAAGACAACTGGCACAGGGGTTACGAAGCACTTGTTTATATAAAGTTGTATTAGTTGTACAGGGCGTAGTTTAGATATCAGATTAAGCTGTAGGTCCTATGACAGTTTATAAATCTAATGTCTCTTACATTTCTAGGGACTGTATTATTCTGATCTCTTCATCTTCGCCACTCTCTTACTCCCATCTCTCGATCTCTTTACGCTCTAAGCCTGGTATGGCCTCCTGTGATAAATATTTGGAGGAGCACAGGAGTGTGACGAGCTTTTGTTTTCTCTCCACCACTTGGCCACTAAGATGAATGCCAAGGTGATAAGTGGGAGAGCATGGAGCTCATCTGATCTATTCCTTGTCTCTCACTTTACTTTTCATTTTATTTCATTCCCCCCGAAAATGGAAAAATAACACACAAGGACAAGTTTAATTTCTTTCCCCTTGAAATAACTTATTAGCAGATGTGTGGGTGGTGAGATAAACGCTATCTCTAGGCCAGAGAGATCAATATATTGGAAGAAAGTTTACTTTGAATTGGTAGTGAAAAAACATAATTGATATAATATAAATGGTCTGAGCAGCAGTCAAAACTCTGCATACCTTATAAAACCTAAGAGAAAAAACAATAAAGATGTTATTAATGGGTATAGTAAGAGCTACATATGTAGTATAACCCGTCTTCACAGATTTTGTGCTCCCAACTCCCAAGAAACTCTTAAAAAAATGCATATTAATTGTATATTCTCAACTATAGGTTCACGCAGAAGCGAAAAAATGAAGCCCTGCAAAAGACAATGAGCTGGAAGCTCAAAATAAAGTGTTAAATAAAGAGAAAAATTGAAAGAGTAAATGGTGGATGAATTTAATGAAGAGTTTAGATTATTGCAAGGTTTCAAATGGCATTGTAGTTACAAAGCCTTTTGAAACCTTACAAATTTTTTATCTCCATAAACTTAGTTGAAACTGGAGAAGCAGCCCCATTTTTTGCGTAAAATATCATTTTCACTATATTTTCCTCATTATTCTTTCTTAATCTCATATTATCTTACATATAACTTTTTACTACTTTTTTCTGTCCAAAGTCTAAGGTCTACTGTCCAAATACCATTGTCAAACTGAACATGGAAGTCTACACACTTCCAAAGCTAGTTTCTGAATAAACTTTTACAACGTGCTACTCTTCTTAATCCTCTGATACTAATAATAATTATTACTTCCTCTGAAATGATGTAATTGAATTAGGAAAGCTCAGTACGATAAACAGCGCTTTAAATTTTAACCCACATTTGAATATGGTATACAAGCAATTTATAGACCCTTGGAGAATATCCATCTGATTATGCCTGCGAGCTTTAAGTTTTGTAACTTTTTTGATTGCAAGGCATTTTATATCTTTTATTAATAATTTAAAATGAACATAAAAAAATTTTAATCCACGAATTTTTTTTTCAGTAAAATCAACATTGACCCATGAATTAAAATGGATATTATAATGCTGAAGGGATAAGTGCTATTTTATTAAGTCAAATCGATTACAAGGCATTATAACATAAAATAGAATGAAAAAAATACCATAATTATTTAAATTTCACAATTAATAAAAAGTTTTTTAATATCACACGAAGATACCGAAAATTATTCGTTTCTCCAATCTGTTGATAATACTCTTCGGCGCAGGTCGGGGGTACATCGTATGTTCGAGTTATAATTACTGCAATATTTCCTAAACTTATGTCATTCACTAGATGTATTCTCAATATCTACATACTTAGCTTATATGTATAACCCGAAAAATGGTGATATATGCCTGGAAAGGACAAAGCCGGATGAAAGTCAGTTGGAAGTCATCCCACCTTCTAAGGTGCAAATCGATCTTTAGGGCTGGGTATAGGGGGGAAAGATCAATCGAACCTCATTGTAGCTGGTTACCTTCGAAGTTTCCTTAGATTGCTCGAGCTGATCACAGGGGATTCATTTTGTAAAGAAAATGCTTAATGACCTTGGAGTACTTCTAGTCCTCAACCCATTTTCAAAATCTAAAGGAGTCAGATGCCCGATTTTCCATACGGAATTTTCTGCTACGATACAACGCTATTAGTGCAGCATTTTTGGTAAGTAGATCTGTTGCTGTGGGCTAAACTAAACGTTGAGAGGTACTTGTCGTTTAGGGCTTCAGGTCGATGGTGATGGAAATTGACAGCCGCTAAAGAGTGTGGAATATCTCACCTGCAGGAGCGAGAAGCCCAGAAAATGGATGGCACTCAGCTACTAAATCCCTATACTTTGCTCTCTGTAGCTCTAATCTCAAATGTGTTATCTCTACGCTCCGATGAGTGAAAGTGTGCGCTGATGTTCAGAGAAGGTTTTGACGCAAGGATAACTGGAGCCGCCGGTGGTACAAATATAGATAGCAGGAGTTTGACTTTGCTGTGATATACACACCCATGGCATAGGATTTGCTATGGGAAAAGATGTTCGTCACCTGGATTTGCACGAGATTTATGAAGTTTACGCAATGTGGTCGTGCCCTTGAACCAAAAACTATAAATATACCATAAATTTCAACATTTCACTAACCTAAAAGGTTTTATAAAAGGTTTATTGGTTGGTTTGTGGCAGACGTAAGGTTTTAGTTTACCAATTCGATGCATTATATAACTCTTTGATCGAAGGGGCAAACGGGAAGTAGTCTAGTCTAACTTTACATGCATAATGCGTAGGTTTCTCTTGGTATGATGGTCACCAAATAAAATTCCTAACCTACCGCAGTTTCTATGTTGAAATTTTGCTAACATGGACCAGTTTTAAGTTGGCCTCACGTTTAGAACAAACTGGTAACATGTATTTAGGCCTGCCTCATAAGCTGAAAATAGAGCTACAAATCACTCTTTTCTTTAAAAGGAATTGCGTGTCCCTCTAGTAAATTTGCAAAAAGACAGGGATCTAGTTTAGCAATTTCTTTCTCAAGAACGTGATTATAGCCCTGTTTCGTCTCGGACCTTGAGGTCTGGCCTTAATATGCGGTCTCGGAATTAAGATAGTTTTCCGTGTTAAGAGAGTGAGTGTACTGCTTTGAGAGGCACTTGGCTGGGCCTTCTATCCGTGTTATAACGAACTTTAAGCTTTAGGAACTACCGTAACTAAAATTGCAACTGTTCCTTTGGTTTTGGGCCTCAGATCGCTGATGAAATGTAAATAAGGGAGTTGACGATAGGATCTGTACCTTTGTGTGCAAAGCTTGGCTCTGAGAGACATGTCATTTAGCTCGAGAGAGGATGTGAATATATTGAATTAACGGGGCCTATCGGGTTAGAGTTATCACGTTAAGCTTTTATTAATTAAATTAACACCTGATTCTTTTACCATATGCGTCTAATTTAGAACTGGCATAGATCAGACGAATCCGACTGTCTAATTAATACAAAGCATCACGTTCTCCCTAATTCAGGAAAAACACGATCTAATTTCTGCCTAATGTCATCCATGTCTAAACAATTAATAAAATTCCAATAATAAGGAATACAATTCATTATTTTAACACTAATCTATTTTTGACATTCAAACTTTTACCATATATGTATTAAAATTAAACATATTTTATGCCTCTTTATGCATCTTTATTGTGCAATTTGTCTTATAAATAATTGCAATTACTCTGAATCAAAAGATTGAAGCAGTGCAGATCCCATAAAAGATTGGGGGGGGGTGGAGAAAGTAGAAAAATCATTAGGAGTGATGATAGAAGACACTGAAGCATCGATAAGAGCAACAACTAAGAACCTTGACCACTTTATGTGCTTAACGAGTAAAGAAGGGCTTTAAGGCATAAATATGAAATATGTTAGAAATACTACCTCTATCTCAGTACTTCGAGCTCAGACTGTTTGATTCTATTTTTCTATTCTGATAATAGATGAAAGATAAATTGGCTTTTATAGCCTCTCAATCTCGCAAGTAAAATGAAGTATGGGATGCTGGGGACAGTATTTTCTTTGAATTATGCCCAAAATACGGTTGAGGCGTGATTGCCTACATGGGTGAAGGCCGTAGAAACCTAATGCTTACTTGTCTATAGAACCCTTTTTTCGTAGTTAGTAAACTAATACTTGCGTTATTCGACAGGTAGCAACGATCGTTAATGGTTTTCCTATTAAGCTGATTAAATATTCAAAGTTTATTAAACGAGCTTTGTTTCTTTGTATCTTCTACAATTTAGCGTGTTTGGTAGGGACGGAGAACCGAGTTAATATATACATAAAGATTAGGTGTATGAATATGCCTCTAGTTAATTACTATATGCAAGAATGAGTTAGTTATGCCTCTGATCGTTTAATCGGCTCCTTTCTCACTGGCCATTATTAAAGTTTGTCTGTTATCCTCCTAACTTGGTTTATTTGCAATGAGCTCATTTCAGTATTCAGTCTCATTATCAATTGACTCATCAAGTTGCTCTTATGTTATCCAAAGCAGATCTGGTCTATGGAAATGTGATAGAAAATGGGTCACTACACAACAACCAATTTTGTTTTATTATTATCAATTGAATTGATTGGTCATTACATTCCTGGTACCAGCCTTGACGCATTATTCTCTATTATTATTGGATGAAAGGCTGTTTCTAATCTGTGCATTGTTCTGACTATAGAAATTAACTTAAAAGCATTAGTACGAGATTCATATAGAAAGAATGAAGATAGTGACAGGGGGATGAAAAGGATGCGGATCTTTTTGGGATAGGTAAAGGAATAATGAATAAGTTTTAAAGATTCTGATATAAAAAACCTGGATATAATTCATACAAAAAAACTAAGAAACTGAAAGATTTTAAACAAAGGCTCCGTTCTGGAGTTTATAGGGATATGAGTGACAAAAATTGAACTCCCATCATACAAACAGATATTCGTCGGTTGTACTACGATTGAGGAAGTGGTGAAATATTCTCGAGTTGTAAGTTCTAATGGATATCAGTCACTTCTGAAACACCAATAATCATTAATAATATTATGTTAAACATTCTGAAAGAAAAAAGATGTGATACCGACTTCGTTCTTCTTCATTAGAAAAATATTTGAGGATATTTTTCAAGATCTTTTGTTAATAAAATGAAAAAGCTCGGATCGATCTTTCAAAATCTTTTCCTTATCATATGAGTTGCCTACGTGCTTATGAGGTTTCAATGATAATTAATAAAGTAAATATGAAAGAGTAATGAATGGATTCTTATAATAAGGTAAAAACTGACAGGAGTATCGCGCTAACTAATTGCGAAGTGGTTCTAAATGAAAGTATTAAAGTTAGCACATATGAAAATGCATCTAATTCGGCCAAACAATCGTTGTTAACCCATCTGTGTACTATCAAGCCCTTAGGAAATGTTTCAACTAGATATCTTCGGAGAAAACATTAATAATGAGGCCCATCTATCTCATGCGGAATGTAAAACACTTCATTTCCACATTCTTCCTTTAATGTGAGTATAAGTCTATTTAAAGAAAAATGATTAAAAAAAATTATCGGCTTATAAGACCCCACCATACTAGTAATTTTTCAAAATTTACATACTAAGTATAACTAGGTAGATTATAAGATGACTATGTACTATTTAAAGGTGTGTTAATTTTCTGTGAAGTGGTTCTAAATGAAAGTATTAAAGTTAGCACATACGAAAATACATCTAATTAGGCCAAACAAGCATAGTTGACCCCTCTCTGTACTATCAAGCTTCATCATACTACAATGTTTTGTTGATCGACTTTCGACCATCGCCAGTCATAGTGCGTAGCAGACGAGAGATAGCGCTTTTCTATTTCAAAAGCTTTATGCTTCGGTGAAACTTGATTGCTTCCAATTAGGTTTTTAATGAGATAGGGTCAGTTTTATTCGTTACAGCAGTGTCGTGGTATATGAAAGACCGAGTGATGGTGTTCGTACGTATGGGTTTGTTACGTACTACAAACTCCTTGATTTAGTTTTATCTCTAAGAGTGTTATATTTGATTATTATTATTACGTTAATCTTAAAGGGTTCCTAGTGCCTTGCTCAGCGTTTCGAGTATTAAATATATAAATGTTTTTAAGAAATTTAGACCTTTAATTAAAAAAAACATGAACCAAGATCAAAATTTAACGCAAAATCTACACAGAAATAAATTTAACCAATCTAAGTGAGGCTTCCTTAATTACACAATTGAATTTACAGTACTGGCTGACCCACAACTCACTTCAATATTAAATACAAACTGACCTACAATGAAACAGATATCAAGGGTTTAAATACCTTTCAAGTTTCCACGAGAATCGGGTTTGAGTCTTACCTTAAACTCAATTGTTATGTCACCTAAAGAATGTTGTTTCCGCGCCAACGCGCGGAAAGGACCTTAGTGCGTGTGGCAGATTGGGTTACGCACGTCTCCTGGATTTAATGATCTCGCCACTGGACAGGGAAAGAATGTTTCTACTACTCTTAGGTTAGTATGGTAATATTTTTCACTGGCGAGCGATGAGCTAATGCGTGAATCCTTTGACTCAGGGGAGTGCTTGAGGGAGTTCACTTTGAGGTACTCCTCAAGGGCGAGGACTTTCTCTGTGTTTTGGGATACACCAGGATAGGGGGCTTCTCTGGCGAAAGTTAGTTAAACTTGGTTCTTAAATCAAGTTAACCTAAAGTTCGGTGTGACCACCAGGAACTGGCTCGAGGGTGAGCTTCTTCTAAGTTCCTCTCGTTGGTTTGCCGGGCTCTTTGCCGGGCTTCGCTGTCTAGATCTCTCTAACGATTTATCTCTGACAGGCTTCTAACTTCAGTGTGACCAGCAGGAACTGGCTACTCATGAGCTTATTCTAAGTCTCTTTTCTTGGTAGCTGGGCCTCTTGCTGGTCTTCGTCGCCGTGATGACTAACGTAATCTACCTCGTCTTTCCAAAGTTATTGGCATATATACTTCGCCACCCCACTAGGGGTAGGGGAAGGAGGGGGGTTTCGTGGACAGGGTGCCCTAAGTCTCCTCCTCCAACGGTTTTCTCAGAGCGTCTTTCAGCTAGCCCTAAAGAGAAGCTTCTTGCTTTAAGACGATGCTACTCTTATTTCGCATATGCGGTGAAATTGAATATCAACACTTAGGGGAAATCTTGCTGTTTAAACCCATGTTGGGATCACCCGGCTCCGAGATGCGAGGATTAATGCATTCTGTGGTCTTGGGCGGCCTTTCAGCTTCTCTTCGAAATGAGGAGAGTATGTGGGGGAAGGTTAAGTGGTCGGGCTACGCCACCTCCCTCCAATGCAATGACGTTGTGGTTAAAGACAAGTGGCTTAATTGTGAGGGTGGGGTATCGATTTCCCTACAAAAAGTAATTGCGATTAACCGATGAATTTCCATTACATTTAATATAGAATGTCTTTTAACTCTAAAATATGTATTTTCTTTGCGGAAAACCCATAAGTTTAATGTTATCTTATGTATACCTGATGCTGAATCAGCTCAGATCAAAGCAGAATTAACCAAAGTGGATATCTACCGTACACACCACTGATTTGCACAACGTATTTCACTGCTCTATTTTGAAGCTAATTTCAATTAACAGAAATGAATGTATGAGGTCTTCCAAATAAAAAAAATCAGGTGTACTCCTTTTACTTCACTAACGATTTTTACAATTCCATTTGTGATCATGATGAGAAAATAACAAAAGAGCAGATTTTATGCTTTTATGAATGAAATATCTTTATATTATATTATTGAAGTTAGCACCATATTTTGAATAAAAATACATAATTATTCCTTAAAAAAGGTTTACTAGTGTTAAAATAGAACTTCAATATTTTATACAGGTCCTAAAGGATTTCCATTATATTAAACAGGTCAAAATAACAATGTAACGTGTATACTACGTATCCCATTTCAAACCGTAGGGAAAGGAAAACGCATTGTTAACAATAATTTGAAATTGCTGTAAAATGTTCTTATCTTAATTGTGTGTTGTAATTGTTTCTCTACTGGGATCTTTAGGCGAATGACGACCCTGTATTTGCTAGGTTTATGTCCGCTCTACAGACATACATATTCCAAATTGCTGCGTTTCTACTGTAGCTTGCCTATAGATTTACTGCAGGAATTTAACTTTCGAAGATTTGAGAGTGAATAGAGTTTCTCACCCGTCTTCTTCTCAGAAATAGATGGTGAAAATCTGGAAAATACTTGAACCAGAAAAAGAGAATTTGATTTTATGTCGACGATCAAATTAAATTCTATTCCATGAATCACTTATTTTATTGCTATTTTGATATTGCTCATTTCATCGAATTTATGTTTTTTTGCATGAAAAGAATAACGAACAATAAATTATAGCTCAGCTAGCTACTGATTCATAATAGGTTTATCTGGTCGCTGCAGCTCATTTCGATTTAGTACTAAAATATACTTATGGCAATACACATATTAGGAAGACGGTAATGAATTTATTGGCCATATTTTCTTAGAACTTTAAAATTATTCATTCCACAGATTTAGGTATATATAGTGTAGGCTTGAAGTAAATTTTTAGGGAGGAATGATTCCTTAAGTTGACCTTGGTAATTCTTTCAGCAGGTGGACCATCTCCAGATGTTGACCTGAGTCAGTTGAGCGCTGAAGAAAGATCTATCATCGAGAGCGTCATGGCAAAGGCTCAAGAACTGGACACAAGTGAAGGACCCAAACTTAGGTGAGTTTAAATAAAGCAAGGCGAATAAAGCTTAAGTAAAAAAATATTAAACAGTATAATGAAAACTCACTTTATTTGGGAATATTTGAAATCTTTCTCTTGGCTATAGCGCGTATTGATGAGTTTTAAACAGCAATACTTGTTATTATTAATGCTCCAGCCTTAGCCATTGTGTGCTTGACTACCTTTTTGGCTAACCAACTTTGGCTATTTTCATAAGCCATAGAGTACCTACGTCGAAATTCCAGGAAGAAAAAGTTACTCCGGAGAGTTATCAGAGGCCTAAAACAAAGAGTCATATTTTCAAATAATACAAACATCTAATGTCTCACATCCATATTGGATAATCATTTACTGAAACATAACTTCTAATCAAATATCTACCTTATGGTTTAGGATTGAGTATATAGCCTAAATAGGTCTATAAACTGATTTTAGCTTGGACATTTTTTAATAGTGAATTAATTATAATCATTCTCTTGTTGCTTAACGGAAAACAAAAGATGGAAACATTTCCCATCACTTCTGCCAGAAAAAATGACAATTTGTTTTAGAACGCTAATAGAATCTTGCTACAAACACACGAATATAAAATTCTTTTTACCTGATTATTTTCTATTCAATTTTTTTTGTCATCATAGTCGTTATTTAATGGATGATCTCAGCTTATTTGACATATTTCCTTTCTATTCCCCTCACAAACTTAATCCCATCTGTCTTTTATTTCTGGTAGGAGGAAGAAGAATGAGAGGGAACTTCATATGTGATTTAAAGGATCCTCGATCCTGGCGAGCGGATTTCCATGTCTTCGACAGATATTGGATTAGTGAGAAGCAATAGGGTTGAATGTAAGGAAGAAAAAATATTCAAAATGTGTCACTCATTGGAGCAAAACAGGTCTTAGATAAAGGGGAGGATTCTTGTAGTAGTGTGGGTTAAACCTCTACACTAACAATCGAAGAAATCTTTCATTTTACTTTGCTCTAATAGTTTCCATAATAATCTGATTTGTAAGGAAATAAATTAGACGTTGATCATTTAGGTTTTCTTTCGAATTTCGATTGGCTTGACCTATATTTTGATTAGTTTTAGTTTTTCAAATAATGATACAATTGCTTATTTACATTTTTCTTCAGCTAGTATATCATATATTCGCACTTTTATGCCATAAGCCATAAAATATCTTCGCTCTCAAATTAAAATCTGCAATCAGGAAGTGTGTAAAAATTATACTTAACCTTGGTAAGAAATCAGATGTATCAAACTTAATATACATTGCTCATCAATCCGTAGAATAAATGATACAAGAAGAAATTCCCTCTTTTGATAAGACCAAAAAAAAAAAAAAGAGAGATAGCATAAGGGATAAAATAATACAAACTCTTAGTGCCGTTGCCTAAAAAGCAAAGATAGATTGGTCGCTTGCTTGTCGGTCCTCATATACTTATATACAGTTAAGTAAAAGCAATGCAGTTTATTAGGAAATTTTAATTGGGAAGCCTAGTTTCAGAATTATTTGATTTTTATTATTCTCGGACTGATCACTATAGCCATTCATTTGAAGAAAAATATTTTCGGAGAAACTGTCTCCTTCTCCCATTAAGAATCAAAATACTGAATATAGGATCATAAACTTCTCTTACCGTTATTCGGGAGCATTATTCTCCTATACTTTAGTAGAACACCGAGCGAATTTATGAATTCCATATAAATTCTATCCATATCTCGAACCCAAAATCGTAGTAGAAAATGGCCAAATAATTTGTTCCTATGTATTTCAGCTATAACCAGCGAATTCTATTTATGGCCACTCTTATGGAATTTATAAATATATTACTGAATCTTATCATTTATCGTATTCTGGTTCTACCATTAGGTCACTCCATTGTCACATCAAGCAGCATCAGGGAAGGTCGAATTACACGAGGATGATTCTAAATAAACCAGACCACACTGGCCCATACGAGCAGCGACTTATGCCCAAGTAGGCAGTGGCCAGATGGGCTTCTACAATGAAAGAAAATCGCCCATACGAGATCATATAAGAATATGCAAGCCTGAAATTAACTTTGCGTACTTTAAAATACTAAGTAATATCTCTATCCCAACGAATTACGAATACTAGAATCGAATTTCATCTAAAGTTAAAATCTAATTTAAATATAAAGCAAACAGCATACAATCTCTGCATTGTATCCTAAATTAATGGAATTGTCTAACCTTGCATTAATTAACTTACGAGTAGCTTAACTTGCATTGTTTGCTTTTAGTATTTTATTACAATTGAAAATAAGTCCTCGAAGTGTCCAAATTCAGATAACTAAAGAGTATATTAACAATAGCTATTGATTTTAATATATATATATATATATATATATATATATATATATATATATATTTTTATATATATATATATATATATATATATATATATATATATATATATATATATATATATATTAATATAGGCTGTTCGGGCTCAAAATTGACTGGTTGCATAACAAAAAATAACCCGCAATATCTCAGCAGCAAATAAATGTACTACTCCCAAACTTTATCTGACTCATTCGTTAAACGCAAGATGAACTTTGTCATCCTTTGGAAAGACTAACCAGGTACCTTACATTGATAGAAATATTTACCAAACAACATCGAACAGAAGTTAAGAGGAAAACCATTATCCCCCTCAACGTTTTCCCAGCCAACCCTGACCACAAAATATATTGGACATATATTTCAAGAGTAGCAAAACACAAACCCTCGTCATGGAGAATAGTTGTCTCCCCGCGACGAACTCGCTCAAAGAAGCCAACCTATTGTATGAATAATCATGCACCTCTAGGTTAGGGCTAGCAAGCACCACGTTACAACGCATCATACAAGAATCACAAGAGAAATACTAGTCAGAGAACACCATCATTTTCCGTGAATCTGAATGCCAAAGGCTCCAAATGGCTGAGGCGGTAATGATCAGCATACAACTTCAGCCAGGGACTTGTAGCGACCGGCATGTACGTCCAAAATAGGACACACGCGAGAGTCACTACACACATAAAGTCCACAGAGAAAGAAAAGTAAAGTTAGCGCCGTTTACGAGAATGTCACATGGTAGTTATCTCAGTTAGAGTTAGCCGAGGCAATCTTAGGCAAACATTATAATCTTGGCAGAATCCAGAATAAACTGAAAAGTTATCACTATTAAACAAATAAAAACCAGATTAGGAAGCTGTCTCCACCGCAACATGCCACCGCCCACATTGAATTTTACCCCATAGTCGGAGTGCCTTCCTTATCAATATGTTCAGCAGTAGCCAATCGAAAGTCGAGTTATGTTAATACCGACAAATTAACAGGCCGGTACATAAGAGGGTGGTGTGACTTAGTTGGACGAAAAACTTGTAGGGCGTGGTTTAAATTAAATATATAATTGGGTGAAGCCAGAATAAAAAAGATTATTAAATTACTGTTTTATATAGCAATATATCGCGTTATATATCGTTCAGTCCGGTCTCTCAGATTCGTGTAATTCATCTTTGTAAATAGTCGTGTACATAACGAAGACATTAAAATGTAACTCTTAAAGGCTCTATTCGTCCGGACTCCTTTAGACCTTGCCCGCACTTGACTTCGAACTTAATTTATGTCATAACTTAGAAATTAAAAACTTGATTAAAGAACTTTTGTAAAGTGCAATAAGATCTAATTTAATAATAATTCTATTTTTGCTTTGGTGACTTCAATATCCTAACGTTCCTTAATATTCTTGCTTCAAGGCCTTTTTTATTCGGTAGCCTATGATATAGATTTCATTATTCAGTAAAAATGGGAATTTCCTGTATATTTACTCTATATAGACCGAATTTACCAAAAGTTCTTGCATAACAGTATGTAAGCGTGATAGTAAACAGTGCTACCATACCGTCACGTCACGTAAATTCCTCTATCATTTTATATCTGAGATATCGGGAGCTATTGTAAACACTGTCTAGGCTATTCAAGAAGAGGTTCATTATTTGTATTCATATGGGGGCATGATCGTCAGTGCGAGACTGATAGAACATTCTATTTCTAAAACTGTGACTAATTTCAACATCACTTGATATACTACGCCTCGTGTGTACCCAAAATACCTCATGGAAGTCATTGTTACGGATATGGTGCCTTAATGATCTTGACGAGCAGCGTCTGGTAACAGACAAGCAACTCTGACTAAAAATTATATTCACATTCAATCTAATTGCTACCAGGCGTATATCCATATTCATTGCAGTTTTATTTATCTTCATGGGATATATGAGTAAAATACCAACCAGTGTAAATATTATATATCACCACGCTCCTGGACCCAGCTCCAAACCTAAGCTGGTGATGTTGCTGATTCAACTCTCGGCAACAGGTAGTATTTGGGTTTGGTTGATGAGTCACGGTTCGAGGAATTCCGGACTGATGGACGAGTTCGAGTTCTGTACAGACCCATTGAAGGCATTAATTCCATTTTTTACCAAGGCACCAGCCATGCAGGCTGCATATATTCGTGTACATCCCAACGATGGTATATTCCTGCATGATACTGCACCGTTCATTTCTACTAAAGTTTCCCAGCATTGGTTCGAGGAGTTTATTGGAGAGTTTTATCGAATTGCGTGCACACCACTTTTACCTCGACATCAACCAAATCAAGCGATTTTGGGGAATGGTGGCTAATTCTTTCACATCCAACTCCATCACCTACCAATATCAGAAAAGTATCGATAGTTATCGAGACAACTTGGGTCACCATCTCTCCATAGGTCTTCCGTTCACTTGTTAGATCAGTGCCGCGTCTAGGTGCTGCACCTCATCGGACCAGAAGGTGTACTACATGATACTCGCTCCTATACCAATCCCATGACCTTTGACAGTTCAGTGAATTTCCTTTATTTATTCATGTCCCCTTTTGCCATCAAACAACGAGATTTAAATTCTAGATTTCAGGCTATTATTTCTAAAGAAACATTACTAATATAATTAAAAATTATATATTTTCTAATTTAATTTAGTGTTAACACAACACCATATGATTAAACAACCTATTAATTCTTTTAGGCTAACAAATGAACAAATAGGTTCCTTATCTCTTTCTATCCGCAAATTATCGACCTGAGTTTAAGAAATCACGAAGTTTTCTATATCGAATGGACTGTTCAAGGATTTACATTGTAAAACTACTTTAAAAATGTTATTTTATTAATAATTATTCCTAAAAATGTTTCTCTTTAAATTTTACTCCCAAAGAGGAAAAGTTAGCAATATATTAAAGAAATTTATAGAAGGTAAAGATGTTCATTTTTATATACAATAATATACCTTTTCAAATGGTAGAATCTCATTTTTAATATGCTAAAATATAATTTTATATTTGCTAAAAGGTATTTTTAAATATGTTTATTGTACTTTTACATATTATACAATGTAATTTGGATAATATAAAATGTACATTTTCACATGCTAAATTGTACTTATCCATATACAAAAATGTACTTTGTAGAAATTAAAGAAAATTATAATTTATGGGCTATCCTTGAGGAAATTCGAAATAGATACTATTTAAAAAAAATTTTATTAGCTGAATGCCATTCTATACAATTTCTTTCAGGTAAATTGATTACGCTTTATATATTTTGCAACAAGCAGAGAAGAAATTATTTTACTTAATTGTTTCACCATACAATCATTATTTTTTTAGAAAATTTTTTTCCCTGGTCACTTTACATATCATTAAGTATTGCCTTTCAAAGCATTTTAGACAATTGTTGCAATCGAATTTCATAAAATTGACTATAAACTATATACTACTTGGGCTTATTATTGTTTTGAGAATCTATTAAATTGTGCTTATTAGATTTCTAAACGTTTGTGAAAAAGAAAATTCTAAATCATTTCTGGAATATTAAGAGACGCTAAAGAGGTAATCAATCACCACACACTTTAACCATTACATATTAACTGTATACAATCAACTTTTTTTAGGGTTATGATTATCCAACCAAAAGATAAACATATAACGAACTTATTAAATTTGATTTTAGAGCATTAGTATTAAAACTTGTGAAATAATTTGGATAGAATAATTTTTATACCAAATAAAAGTCAGGCAAAATTCAGCCTTCTCTTTTACCAATAGAAAATGGCATCTTTCACATTTACGAGTGATTTAAAACAAAACTTAGAACAATATACGATTATCCGCCTTTAAGGGTTTACAAGTAAATATAGAATGGCATAGAAGGTTAGATAGAGACTAGGAGAAGCATAGGCGAAATGATGAAGGCAATTAAATCTGAAGCCATAGAGGAAATCAAAGTTTCAAAAGAGTTCATAGTGGTGTTTTGGGCAGATTGAATTCAGAATGCTCTTGCATGCTGCGTATCTCGGAAATTCGCTCAATTGGATAAGTGATATTGTGTGGTTAAATACCAAACCTGAGATAAACACCCTTAACCATGCATGACAGTCTGAATAATTTTCCACTCAGTTTCAACTATAGATGGAACCAACTTCAAACCAGTCCAACACAATCAGCAAATAAATGTAGCCGGCTACCTCACAAAAGGCAAAAAGACGTATGCACAACGAATCTCCTCTGAGAATAATTAACAAAAAGGTCACAAACTTATATCATAAACCCCAATTTGCTTTCTCTGAAGTGAGAGTGGAATGGTTGAAACAACCACACGTCCCCCTGATCTCAAGATATGTTTCCATACATAGTGAGTCATATCAAAAGATAAACATTTGTAATAAAAAGAATAGGAAATCTATCAAACAAAACAAAATCAAAAAATTAACCACACTATAACAACTGTAAACAAAAACAAACTATTCAAAACTGTAATCATGAGCCCAGACGGGTGACTGCCTAGTTATACGAGAGTGTTAGTACCAGCAATTTTCTGTAATTCATCCTCGTTATCTTTCCCAGAATCCGCCGCAAGTACTTTATCCCCCTTATCCTCACTTGCTTTACTGGAGCTCGAATCCACCGGAGGTAAAACTATTTTTATAATATCAAGTACATGACGAGGCACACCATCTATATCTACATTGTTGTCTGAAAAAATATCAGTCACTCTCCTCTTTTTCCAACGTGATGTGCATCCGGCTTGCAGGGGCTTCACCCACACTTCTTCAATGAAAGACTTAAAACTAGATGCCTCCAGTCATACTGGTATATTGATATTTGTGGAAGAGTGATTTCATCCTTGAACACTTTAGGTGAGATATTTGACCAAAAAACAGCTTCTTGTTGAGACATATTACTCCTCTCACAGAAAGCTTTTATGGTTCAGTGATGTTTTTCCACAATTCCATTCCTACCTGGACAATATGCAGCATGTAAATACCTTTGAACATTCCACTTTCTACACAGTTGCAACATTAATTCCGACTTATAAACGGTAGCATTATCCATAAGAATTTCATTCACTGGTCCCCTACCTAAGAAAAGTTCAGTAAATACAGACAATATGCAATCAGCTATTTCCAATTGAAACTCCCACCATAGTGCAAATTGCCCAGGTTCACATTCAACTAGTGATAAATAAGCCTTATGCGGGTGATGGGTAACATCCACTGCTATCCGTCTCCAGTATTCCTCGATGCTAATTTTTCGTTTTTAATGAACCACTAGGGTATGATCAATCATCTGGTATATATGATAACCCCGAACAACTTTATTTCCAGCAGTTTTATTCAAAGCAGGGTCTAACTTTTAAGTCAAATAAAGAGAGCGCTGTATCTAAATGAGGCATGGCATGAGTTTCCTTGAAATTTAGAGCACTTGCACAACAATGATCAATTTTATTTATCATTTCTAATGTCATCGCTCATCAACCACTTTTTGTGCATTCTACTCACTATATCAGCCATACTTTTAGTCCTCGAAACCATCTTCAAAGTCATATATATACCAAATTCTTTAATTAGGTTTTTCATCATTCACAATAAACGCTTAAAAATCATTACAGCTGCTCCTTTTGTCTTAATCCTCCTCTCTTCAGTCATAGTAATATTTAATCAGCTACATAGGTACATTTGCTGAATCGGTTATCAGTGTAAAGGTTTTATTGCTAGATTTTAGCGCAAGATTAATGATTTTCAATGCAACTTTCAGCTTGGCAACCTAATATGAACAAAATCACATTTCTTCTCAGCTAAGTAGCATCTTCCACACCAAATCCAATGACTTCAAGCAAAATGCTAACAACAATACTATTACCATCACACCACACATTTGCGCTTCCTGCATTTTGCACAAACCACCTTCCTTTCACACGACCTTCTCTTCTCACTTTATCCCAAGTCTCGTTTATCATAGTAAAAGCCATATCTCCTATATAATCCTCCCATCCAGTACCGTTCGCTTTTCTTTTAATATCGCTGCATAGCACTCGAAGCCAACTTGCGATTGGATAATGCCCTATTAACTTCCCACAAATTGGAAATAATGCCCTTATGGTAGATGTGCTATCTCATTCCATCATGGAATAATAGGTCCCCAGCCTTATTTCTCCTTAACTTGAATCCAAGCATCACGCTCCCATCTAATGATTCAGGGGTTTTTGTCACAAATCCAAAACGCTTTTAGTGTTCTTGCAACTCTCTGGTAGACACTTGTGTCTCATTAACAAGTAAAACTGTTATCTCTCTTCTACGGACTATCACATTTACTATCTTTGGGTTCTTACACTTAATCTCACTTCCATAAAAAGCAACAATATGTACTTCTTCCTCCGCAGTCACCTACCGATTTAGAGGTAACAATTGTTGTACTGCCCCCGCTATCAACCAAAGCCTTTATGTAGAGTTCTTCCTCCAACTTTAATCCCAATGACTAGCATTTAAGTTCTGTGTGCCTTCACTCTTTTGAGGGGGTAACTACCATCGCAAAAGTTCCCTTCCCTCCATTCGTTTTCCTGGTCGGGTTGATAGCTGCAGAAAATTGAAATATGTCTCATTTAGCTACACTTATATCACTGGGAAACAATCTTTAAAAAGTTGTGCTACTTAAATGAGATTAGTTAATTTCTATGTATTTCGATGCACTGAATTCAAATAACACCTTGAAAAATTAATATTGGCTATAAGTTTAAAGATACAGGGCATTTAATATTTTATTATTTTATTATAGCGTACATTATGTGTCATTATGATTTAAATTCTAGTCCATATCCCTTTTCTGCTTTTTTGGTTGACGCCTATTGTGGGCTGAAGAATCATGACTTATCAATGTCCAACAATAGTCTGCCACCATTGTTGTGCTCTATTTACCCTAGTACACCTTTTCCATTGTTGAAATATCTTGGTTACACCTTTCACCATGTTTATCATTAACTAACCCACTTTTCTACCCTAACAGACTCTGGAAAACCATTTTTAAAAGTCAATTTAGTAATTTTTTCCCACCCTTCATCTTTAAATCCAGCTAATCTACTAATTTAATTTGCAAATCATATGCTCGTTCACTTTTTCTGTACTAATTTTCCATAAGCTACAAATGGAACATCCTTAATTTTTCTTCATTTTTGGAGGAATATGTCTGATCTTTTTCATTCATCTCTAAATACAGTGCTAGAGCATCTCCTTCCAAAAACAGGGGAAGAAAATTAGCCACATCCGTCAGCTTCTGCAACTTTTAAACAAAACTGACCTTAATCCTAGGAACAATATCTCCTTCAACATTAAATGGTTTGATCAGATCCGTTGCAATCTTGGAAGTCATTATATGCATAGATAGCCTGTGGTTAAATATCAAAACTTAGATGAGCACACTTAACCCTGCTTGAAAGTCTGAATAATTTTGCAATTTTTCAACTTTAGATGGAACCAACCTTAAACCACTCCAACACAAGCAGCAAACAAATGTAGCCGGCTACCTCACAAGAAGAACATTGACGTATGCACAACCTATCGCCTCTGAGGTCAACTAACAAAAAAGTGCCAAAACATAAATATAACTCTGCATTCTCTGCAGTGGGAGTGGATAGGTTGAACTAACCACATATTACTTTCAAGTCATTCTTTCAATAAATGAGGTTAAACTGAACTAATATAATCGTTTTCTTTCATTTGCATAGTCAGCAAAAAAGCCATATTGCCAATTTTCTATTGTTACCAAGGCTTGAATATGGAGCTAAAAACAATAGGGATTATTACTAGTTCCTTGGCTAAATGTTATTCCGGTAAAGCATGTAAGAAAATAGTGGATCTTTTGCAATCTTTTTCATCACTCATTTATTAAACGATGTTTGAAAAACCGCTCGTTTTACCTATAGTGAAATAAATTTTGGAACATTTTTCCTAAATAATCCAAAATAGATACGTTTATATAAGTCGTGACAAATGAGTCTCCCTTCTTTTTATGGAGGTTGTTAAAATTTACTAAATAATCACCCTTCTAAATTTATTTTTTCCTCTTTAAAGGGAGTTCATTAGGTAGTTTTAGATCTCATAATGTACTAAAGGAAAAAGTTTAATGAATATGACAAACATTAAGGTAAATATATGGAGTAGAGAAAGGAAAAGTTTGTTTTAAATGGTAACGCGCCCAAAACGCACCTGTACACACATTTTGTGATATATTCTTCATTCATTCACTAATCACCCTTACTTTGCAAGACATGACAGAAGCATCACCTGGGTTCACAACTAGATCTCAATGGGACCTGCAGAAAAGAATATATTGCACCAAACATGAATACAAAACAGGCTCGTTCAAGAAAGTGCAGGACACTTTCGGGCATCAGTTCGAATGTGAAAAAGCCCCATCCAAGAGCAGAATTAAAGAAGGACTGAATGGACCACTTCAAAAAATAAAGGACAGTGGAGAACCTCAATGCAGCCAGTGATAGCCGTCCAAGCCATTAAGGACGGCCCAAGAGGCGTATAGCTGAGCTGGTCGAGAGCAAGAGAGAGTCCGTTCAGCAGAGTCCAAAACTGTCAGTCCTTCGGTATATCCCGTGAGACTTGGAACAGAGTGCTAGAAATGGATGTAAAGGCCTACCTATACAGAATAGAGACGAAGCAGGCCCTTACAACCTCAGACAAGGAGCAGAGAAAGGCTATGGCAGTCAAGATAATGGAGAAGATTCAGGTGATCCAAACTTTCTTTAAACTCTTTCGGACCTCAAAGGAAGCTCACTTCCATCTTGAAATAAAGATAAATTCAAAGACAAATGTCTTCGGGGGGACTTCCAGACCAAATGAGGTAGCCATCAAGCCCATAAACTCCGCTAAGTGCACGTTATGGACTGTAATCTCAGCCAGAGACATCATCGGGCCATTCTTCTTCCAGGAATCTGGCGCGACAGTGACAGTCACCAAAGAGCAGCATGTTGGGGTCCTCAAGACCGTTAAGAGGGAGCTACAGACCCTATTCCCGTCGCTTATGGGAAGCACTGGTTCCACCAAGATGGAACAAGCTCTCACGCCTCCAACCTGTCCCTACATTGGCTGAAAGAGAACTTTGGTGGCTGTGTAATCTGTCTTAAGAAGTGATTTTGAGTGGATACCTCACAGCCCAGACCTTAGCACCTCATATTTCTTTCTCTAGGGCTACCTTATAGAGAGAGTGTAACCAGGGAGACCTATAACCATCACGGACCTCATGGACGCCAACAGGGAGGAGATCAGAGCCATTAGTTGGTCCGTTTGTAAGGACGTCATAGAATATTATAGAATCACATAGTATAGTATAGCATAGCAAAACATAGTATAGTAAAGTATAATATAGTATAATATATCTAGTGTAGTATCTCCTAGAATAGTATAACCTAGCCTAGCATATCCTAGTATATGCTAGTATTGTTTAGAATAGTATAAGCATTATATAGCATAGCCTAGTATAGTCTCGAATAGTAGTCTGGTAAAACCTAGCTTTCTGTAGGATAGCCTACCATAGTATTATCTCACTTAGCATAATAGAGCCTAGCATAGTATACATTAGCCTAGGTTGCCTAGCCTAACATAGTATATCATAGCATAGTACAGTATTGCATAGTATAACAGAGTAGGTTATGTCACAGCATAGCGTACCATAGTATAGCATCGGGTAGCCTAGTCTAGCAACATGGTATATCTTGGAACAAAATACCCAACCATAGTCTAGCCTACCCTACCCTAGCATATGCTAGATTACCATGGAACTCTATAATCTAGCCTAGTCTAGAGTAGTATAGTCCAGCATAGCATTGCATAGCATAACATACCCTTATATACCTAGCCTAGGATATCATAGCATAGAATGGCCTAGAATCGAATAGTATAACCTAGAATAGTACACTATACCTGAGCCTAGCCTAGTATAGACTTGCATATATAGCCTACCATAGTATATATTAGAATAACGTATTTTAGTATAGTATATCTTAGCCTAGCATAACCTAGCTTATTAAAGTAGAGCCTAGCATACCTAGCAGAGTATAGCCTAGCCTAGCTTAGTGAAGTCTACAAGTGTATATTAAAATTTAGTCTTGCCTAGCTTAGCCTAGTTCAATGGAGTCTAGCATAGTATATTCTATCCTATCCTATCCTATTAAGCATATTCTAGCCTAGACTAAGATATCCTTGTATAGTATATCAGAGCCTACCATACCATACCCTAACTCTAACCTAGTTAGTATAGTATATCGTAGCATTACCTAGCCTAGACTATTAGATCTTATCCTAGGCTTGCATATCATGGATCATATAAAGATCTTCTCCCCCAAAGTACCCAACTGAAGATCCCCCCCCCCCAATCGCGCACATATGAAGATCCCCCCCCAATATTTTAATATTAATAAACTAAATAAGGATTAAATAATATAACATTATTCGGATAACTCTTTTGTTACAATATGATCCCCTTTAATATGATACCCTTGGCTAGATTATGTTAGGTGTGGTTATGATAGGATAGGCTATATCAAGCTAGGATAACGTATAAAAGGATATATTTGCTAGGCTATAGTCGCCTATTCCAACTTGGCTATACTAGGCTAGGCTACTCTAGCCGACGCTACGCTAGGCTATGTCATGACGTGCTAAGCCATACCTGGTTAGGCTAGGCTACACTAGGCAATGCTACGCTAGGAAAGGTTATACTAGGCAAAGCTATTCTAGGGTAGGCTAAGCTAGGCTTTACTATGCTGGGTTAGACTAGGGTCTACTAAGCTAGGCTATACTAGGATACGATAGGCTAGGATATACTAAGTTAAGGTAGGATAAAGTAGGCGTAAACCTGAAGATCGGTGGCGCCACCGATGGGATGCAAAATATTTCGTCCCTGTTCCAATATGTTTAATCTTTTTTGCGTAAATTCAAAAGGACTGCTCGTGGGGGAGTTATCACTGCGGGAGCACCACGACGATGATCCTGAGTTTCAATCAATTAGGGGGGTATCGGGGCACATCCCACCAGTATATAATCCTAATTGTTTATAGAATAATGTTCTAACGTTTTTTATTTAACCAAACGCGCATGAATATACATGCGCAGGTGAATAAAACATAAACGCAACTTAGTGTCATTTCGGCTGTAAAAAACGTAGGCTAAACTATAGTAGGTTATACTAGGCTAGCTAGATTATACTAAACTAGCTAGATTATACTAAGCTAGTTTAGGTTAGGCCCGGTAGAGTTAGGCTATTCTATTTTAGGCTAGACTATCCTATGTTTGCTAGGCTTGGCAGATCATATGAAAATTCTCCACCCCAAACCTACTTGGGGGGGGATCTTCATATGATCCCATATCATGCATAACATAGCCAAGCATACCCTAGCAAAGCCTCGCTTATCCTAGCCTGATATAGCGAAGACTAACCTAGCATATTATAGCGTAGCCTAGACTAGTATAGCCTTTCATACCCTGCCTAGCCTAGTATAGCTTAGCATAGCATAGCATAACCTAGCCTAGGATTAACTATCCTAGACATGTATAGCCTATACTATACTATTATACCTACGTCCAGCATAGCTTATAATTGTGTAGCGTAACATATTATATGCTATCGTAGCACAGCAAATTATAGCAAAAATTTGCATAGTATATCTTACCCTTAGACATTATATCTTAGCATAGCTTAACATAGTATAGCTTAGCATAGAATAGCCTATTCTAGGCTTGACTAGCAGAGTATAGCATATTGTATAGCCTAGTCTAGTCAGGCAGACTATCGGCCGAAATGTTATGATGTATTTCCAAACAAAATAATTCCCAGGATAACCTTAGGATCACTTTCGCAGTTATAGCATTCGAAAGAGAATGTAAAACAACATAAGGGTTTTATATTTATTAGGTTGAGGAATAAGTTCTTGCGTTTTTTTATGTTGTGTTGATTTAAGTTTTGTTGACGTGATATGTGCACATATTAAGAAACAGTAATAAATAATGAGAGCAAAATTTGCAAAAAGTTAGGTTCCGTCTCTTAACAGCGTAGACTATTAGGCTTTTGATTAGGCTACATCTTGAATTTGAGTAATAAGTCATTGCGTTTTATTCAAAAGTTGTGTTAATTGAATATTTGTTCTGTACCCTCAAAATGGAATGTCAAGTTGAAAGAAAGGCGCATTTTCGACACTTGTTGTTATTCATTTTCAATCGAGACGGGAACAATGCAAACGCAGCCAAAGCTCTTGGCGATATTTGTGCTGTGTACAGAGAAAATGCTTTATTAGAAAGGACAGCTCAATGGTGGTTTTCACGTTTAAAAAATGGTCATTTTAATCTTAATGACGAAGAACGTTCTGGTTGCCTCATTAAGTTGGATGGAGATCAATTGAACGACCTTCTTCATGAAAATCCTCGTCAATCGACTAGAAAATTGGCTGTACAATTGGCGTGTGATCAGAAAACCGTAGTTAATCACCTTCCTTTGATGGGGAAACTTAAAAACTCGGTGCATGGGTTCCGCACGTTATGAGCGAAAGCAACAAACTTCAATGCTCCACGATTGCCGCAGGTTTGCTTGCTCGTCACAAGGCTACTCGTGGATATAAGGGCAGATTTCTTCACCGCATCATCACTGGCGACGAAAAGTGGTGTGTTTATGTCAACATGAACCATCGAAAACAATGGCTTAGCCCCAATAAAAAAAAACACTTCTGCGATTAAAGCAAGGAGTTCATCCACGGAAGACGATGCTGTGTGTGTCGTGGGATTGTGAAGGCATCATTCTTTATGAGCTCCTTGCGAACAACGAGATTGTCAATGCATAACTCTACGTTCAACAAATGTATCGATTCGCCGAAGCAATTCGTGAAAAGCGACCTCATCGATGTTATGGAGTCCTCTGCAACACGACAATGCTCGTCTTCACATTGGAAAATCCTGCCGCATCCTCCATATTCGCCAGACTTCGCTCCATCGGATTTCCATCTGTTCCGATCGCTCTCCAACAATTTGCGCTGCGTTTGGTTCAATACTGATGTGGAATCAAGAACCTGGTTAGACGAATTCTTCGAGTCAAAATCCAGAGATGTTTATAGCACAGGCATCGAAAAACTAGTTGAACGTTGGAAAGAAGTCGTAAATAATAACGGAGAATACATTATTGATTAAATTGCATATTGTTATCAATTAAAAATGAAGTTTTTCTAAAATTGTTAATTTTCATAAATAAATCTGATAAAACCGCAAGAAGTTATTCCTCAACCAAATAGTGAGAATCACCCTACTAGTTACACTTATTAAAAAAAAAAAAAAAAGCGAAACAGGGACCAACTGACCAACATAGTGAGATGTAGAGTCGATCCCGACTTGACTAACACGCGACTAAAAACGTATTCTATTTTAGGCTAGACTATCCTATGTTTGCTAGGCTTGGCAGATCATATGAAAATTCTCCACCCCAAACCTACTTGGGGGGGGGGGGGGATCTTCATATGATCCCATATCATGCATAACATAGCCAAGCATACCCTAGCAAAGCCTCGCTTATCCTAGCCTGATATAGCGAAGACTAACCTAGCATATTATAGCGTAGCCTAGACTAGTATAGCCTTTCATACCCTGCCTAGCCTAGTATAGCTTAGCATAGCATAGCATAACCTAGCCTAGGATTAACTATCCTAGACATGTATAGCCTATACTATACTATTATACCTACGTCCAGCATAGCTTATAATTGTGTAGCGTAACATATTATATGCTATCGTAGCACAGCAAATTATAGCAAAAATTTGCATAGTATATCTTACCCTTAGACATTATATCTTAGCATAGCTTAACATAGTATAGCTTAGCATAGAATATCCTATTCTAGGCTTGACTAGCAGAGTATAGCATATTGTATAGCCTAGTCTAGTCAGGCAGACTATCGGCCGAAATGTTATGATGTATTTCCAAACAAAATAATTCCCAGGATAACCTTAGGATCACTTTCGCAGTTATAGCATTCGAAAGAGAATGTAAAACAACATAAGGGTTTTATATTTATTAGGTTGAGGAATAAGTTCTTGCGTTTTTTTATGTTGTGTTGATTTAAGTTTTGTTGACGTGATATGTGCACATATTAAGAAACAGTAATAAATAATGAGAGCAAAATTTGCAAAAGTTAGGTTCCGTCTCTTAACAGCGTAGACTATTAGGCTTTTGATTAGGCTACATCTTGAATTTGAGTAATAAGTCATTGCGTTTTATTCAAAAGTTGTGTTAATTGAATATTTGTTCTGTACCCTCAAAATGGAATGTCAAGTTGAAAGAAAGGCGCATTTTCGACACTTGTTGTTATTCATTTTCAATCGAGACGGGAACAATGCAAACGCAGCCAAAGCTCTTGGCGATATTTGTGCTGTGTACAGAGAAAATGCTTTATTAGAAAGGACAGCTCAATGGTGGTTTTCACGTTTAAAAAATGGTCATTTTAATCTTAATGACGAAGAACGTTCTGGTTGCCTCATTAAGTTGGATGGAGATCAATTGAACGACCTTCTTCATGAAAATCCTCGTCAATCGACTAGAAAATTGGCTGTACAATTGGCGTGTGATCAGAAAACCGTAGTTAATCACCTTCCTTTGATGGGGAAACTTAAAAACTCGGTGCATGGGTTCCGCACGTTATGAGCGAAAGCAACAAACTTCAATGCTCCACGATTGCCGCAGGTTTGCTTGCTCGTCACAAGGCTACTCGTGGATATAAGGGCAGATTTCTTCACCGCATCATCACTGGCGACGAAAAGTGGTGTGTTTATGTCAACATGAACCATCGAAAACAATGGCTTAGCCCCAATAAAAAAAAACACTTCTGCGATTAAAGCAAGGAGTTCATCCACGGAAGAAGATGCTGTGTGTGTCGTGGGATTGTGAAGGCATCATTCTTTATGAGCTCCTTGCGAACAACGAGATTGTCAATGCATAACTCTACGTTCAACAAATGTATCGATTCGCCGAAGCAATTCGTGAAAAGCGACCTCATCGATGTTATGGAGTCCTCTGCAACACGACAATGCTCGTCTTCACATTGGAAAATCCTGCCGCATCCTCCATATTCGCCAGACTTCGCTCCATCGGATTTCCATCTGTTCCGATCGCTCTCCAACAATTTGCGCTGCGTTTGGTTCAATACTGATGTGGAATCAAGAACCTGGTTAGACGAATTCTTCGAGTCAAAATCCAGAGATGTTTATAGCACAGGCATCGAAAAACTAGTTGAACGTTGGAAAGAAGTCGTAAATAATAACGGAGAATACATTATTGATTAAATTGCATATTGTTATCAATTAAAAATGAAGTTTTTCTAAAATTGTTAATTTTCATAAATAAATCTGATAAAACCGCAAGAAGTTATTCCTCAACCAAATAGTGAGAATCACCCTACTAGTTACACTTATTAAAAAAACAAAAAAAAAGCGAAACAGGGACCAACTGACCAACATAGTGAGATGTAGAGTCGATCCCGACTTGACTAACACGCGACTAAAAACGTATTCTATTTTAGGCTAGACTATCCTATGTTTGCTAGGCTTGGCAGATCATATGAAAATTCTCCACCCCAAACCTACTTGGGGGGGGGGGGATCTTCATATGATCCCATATCATGCATAACATAGCCAAGCATACCCTAGCAAAGCCTCGCTTATCCTAGCCTGATATAGCGAAGACTAACCTAGCATATTATAGCGTAGCCTAGACTAGTATAGCCTTTCATACCCTGCCTAGCCTAGTATAGCTTAGCATAGCATAGCATAACCTAGCCTAGGATTAACTATCCTAGACATGTATAGCCTATACTATACTATTATACCTACGTCCAGCATAGCTTATAATTGTGTAGCGTAACATATTATATGCTATCGTAGCACAGCAAATTATAGCAAAAATTTGCATAGTATATCTTACCCTTAGACATTATATCTTAGCATAGCTTAACATAGTATAGCTTAGCATAGAATAGCCTATTCTAGGCTTGACTAGCAGAGTATAGCATATTGTATAGCCTAGTCTAGTCAGGCAGAGTATCGGCCGAAATGTTATGATGTATTTCCAAACAAAATAATTCCCAGGATAACCTTAGGATCACTTTCGCAGTTATAGCATTCGAAAGAGAATGTAAAACAACATAAGGGTTTCATATTTATTAGGTTAAGGAATAAGTTCTTGCGTTTTTTTATGTTGTTTTGATTTAAGGTTGTTGACGTGATATGTGCACATATTAAGAAACAGTAATAAATAATGAGAGCAAAATTTGCAAAAAGTTAGGTTCCGTCTCTTAACAGCGTAGACTATTAGGCTTTTGATTAGGCTACATCTTGAATTTGAGTAATAAGTCATTGCGTTTTATTCAAAAGTTGTGTTAATTGAATATTTGTTCTGTACCCTCAAAATGGAATGTCAAGTTGAAAGAAAGGTGCATTTTCGAAACTTGTTGTTATTCATTTTCAATCGAGACGGGAACAATGCAAACGCAGCCAAAGCTCGTGGCGATATTTGTGCTGTGTACAGAGAAAATGCTTTATTAGAAAGGACAGCTCAATGGTGGTTTTCATGTTTAAAAAATGGTCATTTTAATCTTAATGACAAAGAACGTTCTGGTTGCCTCATTAAGTTGGATGGAAATCAATTGAACGACCTTCTTCATGAAAATCCTCGTCAATCGACTAGAAAATTGGCTGTACAATTGGCGTGTGATCAGAAAACCGTAGTTAATCACTTTCCTTTGATGGGGAAACTTAAAAACTCGGTGCATGGGTTCCGCACGCTCTGAGCGAAAGCAACAAACTTCAATGCTCCACGATTGCCGCAGGTTTGCTTGCTCGTCACAAGGCTACTCGTGGATATAAGGACAGATTTCTTCACCGCATCATCACTGGCGACGAAAAGTGGTGTGTTTATGTCAACATGAACCATCGAAAACAATGGCTTAGCCCCAATAAAAAAACACTTCTGCGATTAAAGCAAGGAGTTCATCCACGGAAGACGATGCTGTGTGTGTGGTGGGATTGTGAAGGTTTTATTCCTTATGAGCTCCTTGCGAACAACGAGATTGTCAATGCAGAACTCTACGTTCAACAAATGTATCGATTCGCCGAAACAAATCGTGAAAAGCGACCTCATCGATGTTATGGAGTCCTCTGCAACACGACAATGCTCGTCTTCACATTGGAAAATCTTGCCGCATCCTTCATATTCGCTAGACTTCGCTCCATCGGATTTCCATCTGTTCCGATCGCTCTCCAACAATTTGCGCTGCGTTTGGTTCAATACTGATGTGGAATCAAGAACCTGGTTAGACGAATTCTTCGAGTCAAAATCCAGAGATGTTTATAGCACAGGCATCGAAAAACTAGTTGAACGTTGGAAAGAAGTCGTAAATAATAACGGAGAATACATTATTGATTAAATTTCATATTGTTATCAATTAAAAATGAAGTTTTTCTAAAATTGTTAATTTTCATGAATAAATCTGATAAAACCGCAAGAAGTTATTCCTCAACCAAAAAGTTAGAATCGTCCTACTAGTTACAATGTTATTAAAAAAACAAAAAAAAAGCGAAACAGAGACCAACTGACCAACATAGTGAGATGTAGAGTCGATCCCGACTTGACTAACACGTGAATAAAAACGTATTTACTAACCTTAATTTGAAATCCAATAACGATATTTTAAAGATATTACCTATTTTAAAATTAGAGCTATTGTTTTCTATTTGGGGAATATGAGACCCTTCAACAAACGCTTACATTGCCCAATTATAAAGTTGTTTTAAAATATTCAACCTTGTCCCATTATTTATAGCCCTAATCTTCCAATGGAAAACATTTGCATCAACCTCACCGTTTGAGAAAGTTTTCAACAATACAATTCTCAACTTCCCTTCGCAAATCAATATTAGACAACATAATGTGGGAGGAGTTTGTTGGGCGGGGGATTAAAATAAAAGAGCTGAATCATTTCGCTGGTCGCACAGAATTCGTTGCAGCCAATTTCACATCCATAAAATCTCTTCTGTGACAAATCTAAAGAATCTGGCGACAATTAAATTATTTCATCTGGGCTCAAATTTGATAAGGAATGACAATATAGTGAGAGAGTATTTGATAGTGATTTTTTTTTATGTATTATTGGTTATTTTGCGCATTAAAAAAATAAATTAATTCCATTTTTAAGAGAATTTTTGATTGGTATGTAATTTAGAGCTAATCATCTCGTATCACAGAGAGCAATAATTTATATAACAAATTTCAGGCATTTGGTAGCGTGCACTTAAAAAACTGCACATTCTTAGGTTTTAAATTCAGGTTAACAGACACGAAATAATTACTAGATGTCGTAGAATGGACTCTCGACAAAATACCATATATAACTATTCGTTGAGGGAACTTATTTAATTATCTTTAGAGTGCCTGGATGTCTAGGCTGGCCGATATTATGTATCTTCGATATGCTTAATAAGTGGAACTGAGCTCAAAGATAATAATATTGCTATCATTAATAAAATAGAGTTTTATTAATAAAAACTATCAACAACACCCAAAACGGAAAATATTGACATAAACAGAGAATTAAAAAGGGTCGTGGGAATTCGAGCTAAGCCGGGGATTACGAGATTTAAAAAGGTAAAACAAATATAAATTTAAGGGATGAGATGGTTCGCTAAACCATTTAAAGCACAGGATAGAGTTGGCAAAAGGGTTAAATACTCTAAGCTAACGTTCGGCTTACGTAATTATACTTGTTGTGTAGAGGAAGAAGACGTGAAGGAATTTTCGGTCCGCTGGCGAGTTCCAGCCGAAGGGGGGGGGAATTAAATGATTCTGACGTGGCGTCTTGGGAATGAGAACCGTTTCTTGACGAACGGCTTGAAGAACAATGGCTGTTCTACGTTGTTCTCTTTCTAAGAAACAGGGGGGGGGGGAGAACCGTTTCTTGTCAATGGGCTCAAAAGAACAATAGCTGTTCCAACGTTGTTCTCTTTCTGAACAACAGGGGAGGGGGGGCGAGAACCGTTTCTTGCCAACGGGCTCAAAAGAACAATGGCTGTTCTAATGTTGTTCTCTTTCTGAACAACAGGGGAAGCCTTGTGGACTTGGCGTCACGAAGGCTCGAACCTTGGCACTCATGGGATATTGTCCTTCTTCTAGACAAGTGATGGTAAATCTCGAGTTTGAGGTTCCTTGGCGCACAAGGTGAGAGTGGGTCGTAGTGATGTTTCGCGACGAAAATCTGGATCTCCAATCTGAATCTTAGTGGTTAAGTTTCCATATAAATAGCCGGGACATCTCCTTGGCGTGGGGGACAATGGAGTGGGAGCTTCGAGGGAATGCACAGCCAAGCCTGAGAACAATGCCTTATCTGCCCATAAGCCTAACTTAATCTGGCAAGGTCGGCGCATGGGGCGAACGGAAGAAGATAAACCTCCTTGTTTAAACATTGACTCAGGTGGCTGCGATGAGGCCCCAGGCTTCAAAGCGAAGATGCACGTGGCTAGCATCGTGGTTTTTAAACAACATGTGATAACGGTTGAAATTAAGCGGCCTCAAACCGTTCTATCACACTAGACACCATGCATTTTACTAACAAATTTATTTAAATATTTAGAGAAGGAGTCATTTATATAATTCATATTTTGGGGTCTATTTGATACAGATCACTAGATTGGCGTGGATTAGGTTTTCTCCAGATATGCCCGATTTATTTTCACAGGAGCAAACCATTGCTAAGGTAACAGTTTTCCAAGGCTGTTGGTATTACACCTTACCGAATATTATCATGGTTTGGTTGCCTTTCCTCTTGCTCCCGGAAGAGGATTATTTCACTTCGATATAATATTAAAGACAGGCGCACATTCAGGTCAGTTGGGCTGAAGCGTCCTGAAGCCACCTTAAATTTCAGATCTGTTTATGTTTATATTTATTTTTTAAGCCATAGTTGTTTTCTACTCTTCAGAAAGAGGTATATAATAATATAGAATATGTATAAGCAGTTTTTAAACCGTTGCAATCGAATGTACCTTATATGATACATCGATAAAATACAGGTAAATCTCCAAACTAATTATTAAATAAAGTATTCTATTCCTTAACTGACGTCTCAACTCTACAATTCCTATTTTTCTGATGTATGCCAAAAAATCGGATCTGATAGTAGGTGCCCATTCCTGTGTGATATACTGTTATTTATCAATGGTGGGTAAGATAGATATCCATTATTAATGATCAATACCCTTTTCTCAGACTCCGCAGAGGCAGGAAATCAAGTTAGCCCCCTACCCCAATTATTTTTTCTGGATCTGCCACTGATTAAGGATTTCTGATCAATTATTTTAGCTGTAAAGGTTGCACCGATTCTACTTAGCGACCTTATTCTTTTTCCATTATTGTCCAGGAATGTTATATTGGACATGATTCTACTCAATTTATGGGACTAACGAAGTCATTTTATAGTATTCTGCTCTGTCAATCACTCGTTCAGTGGTCAGTCACTTTTAACTATCTGTAGCTATTTGTAGCAACTTGACCCAATTTTCTTAAAATATATCGCATGTGCCCCTGTAGTAAGAGATGATTACGTTACTTTTTTCAGGTATTCATCTTCCTCAGCCCCTTTTCGTTTTATTTTTTTTATTTTTTTTAATATATCTCCCTTTCACCTCATGCCATTTTTGGAGAGTTAATAAAATTCAAATTCCTATTAAACTGCCTATGTCACCTATATTGCCTCAGACTATATTTCTCGTTGTTATATCTTTACTTTTCTTTTTCCTCTCTCTCTGACTCCCACCACTCTCTTCTTATTGAACAGAGTGCTACGCTGGGGGAAAGAGGGCGATCGGCCGATCCGTTCCCTTTTCTCCAGCTTTCCTTTAATTTCATTTCATTTCAAAAGGAGGCCACATCTACCAGTTTTAGCCATTTATCTTTAATCAATTTCAATACTTGGCAATATAATTTTAAAAAGGAACTCTAAACTTAATTTCTCCCCTTTCAAAATATCACGTTGCTAAAATATAGAGTTATAGAAGAATAGAACATATATAAAAATAAATTTTCTGAACTTCACCATTTTTTAATTCTTTGAGTTTTAAAAAGTTCACAAAATTTAGATACTTATATTTATTTGTGAACTTCACCATTTTTTTTTTGATATTATAAAAGAATTATTAGAAATAACTTTGATAGAATCATAAGTCATAACCAAACTAAGATGAAATTATTATTCAAATACTCAAAAAAGAACCCTTCTTAAATTATAGAGTTAGTGATAATGATGATGATAAACTATGGATTATTTTATATTTAACGAAAAATTTAAAAGTTTAACCTAGAAAACTCTTGGCAACAAGGTATGCTATTTTTTCTTTTGAAACAAGCAAAAAGGATTACTTGAATGTGGAGAGAATCGTGTTTTGCATTGAAATTTTAGTGGTCTAAATTCTCACGGTGCTCTGGCGAAAATTTGAACTGCAATACAATGCACATAATGTGCTATGCTATCATATTCTACTCTACTAATAAAACACCCTCACAAAATGTTGAGCGCTTTTTTGCATAAGAGAATCAAGGTCTCAATTTTTTAGTGTCCTTGTTTTCGTATTGCAATCGCTTAAGTTACATATCTCCTTAATTAACAAATAAATGGGATAAATTAAACATCGTTGAGTGATCAAACCTATTTTTATGCCAAATAGTGCTGTCGTCTACCCAAACCATTTCAAATAAAGAGAGGTATTATTTCAGGACGCAACAGAGTTACGTTTTTTTTTCTATGCAGAGCCAACATGCATCAGAAAAGTGAAGAACTACAAAACAATCTTCAACCTTTGTACAAACACGGGAGTGCATCTTTTCACACTTCTCGAAAGAGCATAGAAGTTTGACTTCATGATTCCTGGCCGTTTCTGTGCACGAATTGGAGACATAAAGTTGAGGTTGCATCCTACAAGATTTACTGCTTCTGATTTTTTATATTGCGTTACCTCGTGTCGGGTATAAAAGCACATCGACGTAGCATAAAAGAGCTTAAGATTATATTTCGAAAGTTGTGACCAATATTCCAAAGGAAATATTACTAAATGTCATGAAATCAATTACCGTCGCATTTGGGAATAAATTTAATAGAAGTATAATACATATAATAAACAATGATTTAGTGCATAAAGAGATAGAGAGAGATGCTTAGACCTTGCTCAAAATTGCGTGAAAAGGCCAAGGATGTAAAATTCCTATTTTAATTATCGTTTTGACCTTTCTCGTTAGTGATATTCTTATAACATTGGTAGCCATTATTATCATGCTATTCATCTAATGCTATTCCACGACTAGGTAAAATTTCTCCAAGAAGATTCCATTGATATTGATCTAACTCAAGTTTGCCATATTGTAAAGGTCAATGTATACAATTCCTCCTCCCTATCCGATGAATTCATCTTCTGAGTGTGTTTTTGCATGAAAGTTTCCAGTTCTTGATTGATCATTTCTTATGTATATCTTTCATTATCTTTTCCGGCATTGTCTTCGATGCACATTAATTTCACACATATTAATATTTGTATTATATCTATGTTTGTGTTTAAATTTTTACCCGGTTTTTATTTTTTCTCTTTCCTCTAGTTTTCGCCTATAAAAACAGTTGGAGTCTTTTTGTCTTGTCAGTCTAGATATTTTATTATATTCGCAGAATTTACAAGCTAACTACATAAACCTATTATTTACCTATTTATTCATTGTGAGTCTTTCAATCTTTACAATGATTTTTCCGCACGAGTTTTAAGACTAATATGCAGGTTTTAGGGGAATTTTAAAATCTTTGCTTACAATAGACATATTTAAGTCTATTCCGAACATCAATTACTGTAAATTCGATCTAAATCGAGAGACCATCCGGTGCCTACACTCAGTTGATGTAGCTTAACTTTGCTAAGGTTGAAATTTGTGTTTTCACTCTGATAGATTATAACCCTCAGTAGTGAAGACTTTTATAACTATATTTATGCGGTGGTTGTCTTGTGTGGTTTATATTAATTATCCACATAATCATTAGTGTTCTGTAGAAATATTTCAAAAGAATATTTTACTGAGACCGGAATTACTAGGGTTATTTATAAAAGGCGCTCTTTTCCCACAAAATCATAAATATAGGAGAATTATTGCGTTTGGAGCATGTTCAAATGTAATATAAAAAAAATTAATATTAGTCATTTGTAAATAACTATATCTCGAATAAGACCAATTTCTCGGGAAAAGTGCCATAACAGTCGTAGCCCATCAGTGGCCTTTCAAATGAACTAGATTTACACAGAAAAAAATCATTCGATTGTATTTTGTGATACTCTGATGCCACTACTTGTATCGGTAAACCAACTTAAAACGGCTTGGAATTAACGAGGGGAAGAAGAAATTCATACCTGCGTTAATTGTTCTCATCGGCAGTCACTTGCAACTCTGCGTTACGTCTTTCATAATTCCTTCTTACTCCATTGTGAAGTGAGCAAAGAGACATCCACTAGATTACCATACTCCAACCAAGGCATCTTTTAAAGTAGGACAAAATAATTAAACAGTACCTTTTCTGTCAGAAATTAAATGCCCTCGTCAACTGACAACTCCTCAGGGAAGTTTCAAGTCCCCTTCTCTAAAATGACAAGCTGGTTATAACAAAAACGATTCTCCCGCTTATTTTTTATTGTTTTATAAATTTATTTATTTCAATATCCCTCTTTTAATCTCGCGCTACGTTCCAGTGAGTAAAATCTACCACTCGATGGAAGGAGATTGTTACGGTTCTCTTTATTAAAGTTAGCTAGTACAATAGAATCTTATATCAATTACATTGTTTTTATCCTCTCCCTTTTGTGAATTAGGAATATATGTGATCGTTGAAGTATCATCATTTTCATTTATTGTTATATTGGCTAGGATCTTTATTCATCTAGCTCTCCCTGCATTTATTTAATGAATAGGTAGAGAAACTGTTATCCTTATATTATAATAGCAGGATACTTGGCGTTGCTCGTGTTTAATAGGGGCACTCTTGAAGATAAACTGAAGGATTCGAAGGAATTTGCTGTTTCCTTGGTTAGGTGAGGTCAAATATTTTGTGGTTTCTGATCAAACTTGATATTCTATCTACTTGGCATGTTAGAAAGGCCCGGTCAAGTTGTTTGCGTTTTTTGATCAAATTATATGATTACAGGTTTACGTGTGATAAAGCTCAGTTCAAGTTGCTTATGGTTGTTGATCCAATTTAATGTTAACTGTTTGGGGTATGGCAAGGGTTAGTTAAGGTTATTCAGGTTTTTTAGTATTATTTCTTTCAAATTTGGGGTAGTTTGCTGTATGATGAAGGCTAGGTCAATTATTTTTATTTGATAAGCGCGAGAAGTACGAGGGGCGGTCAATAAGTTTTG
The DNA here is from genome assembly GCA_963969495.1 of Ceratothoa steindachneri. Classification (NCBI taxonomy): domain Eukaryota; kingdom Metazoa; phylum Arthropoda; class Malacostraca; order Isopoda; family Cymothoidae; genus Ceratothoa; species Ceratothoa steindachneri. Next base: position 86,551,443 of record OZ018320.1, read on the forward strand.
CGAATCGGTAGGGGAAAAAGGAGGAAGGAAAATATGGCGGTTTGTGGGGGTGTTAGGACAAGTTATGACAAGTCAGGGCCTGCAGCCACACGCTCCTGCCTCGTCTATTTAAGAAGAAGTAGCCGATCGCAGATCGTCAGTCCCAAATTTTTCAACAATGGACAAGGTTGAGCACCGCGCACTGATCAAATTTTTGACCAAGGAAGGCAAGAATGCAAAAGAGATCCATGAACGCATGGTTGCATTGTACCCCGACACCGAACCTTCCTATGCAACCATTGCTCGCTGGAATAAGGAATCCGACCATGGTCGTGAGTCACTTGAATATGACCCCCGTCAGACGTGACCAATAAGGACAATATGGCGGCCCGTGTGGAGAGGATGATCCTCGAAAATCGACGGGTGAAGGTTGAAGAAATCGAGCGAGAACTTGAAATATTACATGGAAGTGTTATCAACATCATCCACGACAATTTGGCCATGACCAAGGTTTCTGCCCGTTGGGTCCCTAAAAACCCCAGGCCCCATGATCGACTTCAACGTCGTCAAAGTTCGGAGGAGCTGCTGCTCCTGTACAACCAAGACCCGGCGAGATTCGAGTCACGCATAGTGACAGGTGATGAAACGTGGGTGCATCACTGGGATCCCCTAGCGGCTACTTTTTATTTCGCCAGTTCAAGTCTGCACTGCGTGGACGCCAGTTTGGGGACGATGAAGATGTCTAGCTCGCCGTCCAGGAGTGGATTGAACAGCATTCGGGAGATTTCTAGTTGTCGGGAATTCGAAGCCTCAGGGACAAGTGGCGCAAGTGCATTGAAGTCAAAGGTAGTTATAATGAAAAATAAAAAAAAGTTTTTCCTCATATCTCGTTTCCTTATATCTGAATTGCAAAACTTATTGATCGCCCCTCGTATGATAAGTGATGAAAGTTAGGTCTATTTTGTGATGTTATTTGACTTATTTTTGGTGTTGTACGTAAGATGAATTGTAGCACAATCTGGTGGTTATAGTTTCTTATTGTATAAGAAGGGTATAATTTGTTTATTGCCTTACAAAGTTTAGGTATGATCCTGTTATTTGTTCTTTTGGTTGGACGGTTATTTGTTGTTTGTTCTTAAGTTAGTCTGTTTTGAGTTTGTTGGCTTTGTATGATATATATGATTATTGTTTAGTTAATAATTACCTTCCCTTACCTGCTTCCTAAATACCATTATACCATAAAATATACTGGGGAAATGCAAATGTACTTGTTTTTATAGTTAATTTCGTCGAGAGAAAATTAGTTGAATCATAATTAATTAGCTATTCCATAAAAATAAATTTATATCAAAATGAAGGTTTATCAATTACATAGTTAGATGGAGCCAGCAAGGACTACTTAGTCCACTCAAAGTCCAGTCACATTCAATAATATAATGCTAGTAGTCCTCCATTGTAAATTTTCGCCACGATGCTCATTCACGCGACATTCAATCCGCAACAGGGCTCCGTATTTAAATAATATTATTATTCGCAAAATACCTGTCAATTTTGTTTTTAAAACTATTCAAACTACTAGCATTTACTACTTCAGTCGGTAGTATGTTCCATCTATCAATGATTTTAAAGATGAATATATGTTAGCTCTGTTCGTTTGAAACCTCCGTCCTTTCAGTTTAAAACCGTTGTTACCAGTGATACCATGGTCGAGCTTAAATTTTTGTTCATAATTTATGTTTTCAAATTTATTGAGATTTCTTAAGACTTTGATAAGTTCGCCTCGCTGTCGCCAAGTTTTGAGATTTGGTAGTTTTAATATAATAAATCTTTCTATATATAACTGATTTCTAATCGAAGGAATTAATTTAGTTGCCCCTCGTTGAATTCTTTCCATTATGTTGATGCTTAGATGTGGTTTAGGTGACCACAATTTTATCGCTTATTCCAGGCGTTGTGTAACCATACTAAGGTTTTATAAGGAGGTATGATTATATGTTAGTGTTTCTAGTGAAAACCTCTCTCAATAAATCCAAGCATTCGGTTCGCCTTCTTACACGCTTCGTCACACAATTTGTTAAACTTAAAATCCTTTAAACCCGCACCCCTAAATCTTTTTCTTCACTCACGGAGATAAGATTTTTACCACTGATTTCATACTTAAAACTTGGGTTATTTCTATCTACGTGCAAATCTACACTTGTCTAAATTGAAATTCATGTTCCATTTATTAGACCATTCGAAGACTTTATCTAGATCCCCCTGAATCAATTTTCTATCACTCTCATTTAAAATTTTACCTACAATTTTGTGTCGTCCGCAATTTTTGATAATCTACCAAGTAGGCCCGTGTCCATATCGTTTACATAAATAAGGGAAAACAATGGTACGAACACAGACGCCTGGGGCACGCTACGAGTCACATTTTTCCACTTCGATAATTTACCGTTTAAACCTAGTCTGCTTACAATTACCTAGCCACGACTCTATCCATTGTAGTAGGTTTTCCCTAATTCCATGAGCAAAAGGTTTAGTTATTAGTCGCCTATAAGCAACGGTGTTGAATACCTTAGCGAAGTCTAAGTAAACTATGTCCAAAGATCTTCTTTCATCATAGCTTTTAATCATGCTGACATAAACATGAACGCTTCAGTCTAAAGCCGTTTTGACTATCATTTATGAGATTATGTGCTTCCAAATGATTGATCTATCTATCGCGAATGATGGATGCCATTAATTTATCTACGATGGATGTTAAACTTATGGGTCGGTAATTGGTCGGGGTTCTCTTTTTTGTTCCTAAAAATAGAAGTTATATTCGTTAGGTTAAAATCTAATGGCACAATACCTTCCTTCTAACATTTGTTAAAGAATTTCGTTAGCGATCATAGTAAGATGTTTTAAATGGCTTTTAAATGAGCCGGAGATTTACTCGATTTTAACTTACTGATATAGAAATCTATTTCTGTTCAATTGATTCGATATCGGTTAAAAGGTTATGCTCGTTAAATTTTATCACGTCGTTCGTTTGTGGTATATTGTGTTCGTCTTCGTTTATAAATACAGATACCTAAAAGTTATTTTATATATTGGCCACCGTTTCTGCATCTAAAACTATTTCGCTATTGTCATTTTTGATAGGTCTTGTTGTTTCCTTTATCGGATTTATATTAAATATATAATCGAAAAACTTCCTAGGGTTATGTTTACTTTCTTTAGAAAGTTAAATTTTATATTTCTTTTAGCGATTCGTATTTCCTTCTGACATTCCTTTCGTTGGACTACGTAAATTTGATCATTTTCTTCGGGTGGGTTACGCTTGTGACGCTTGTATGCACAATTCCTATCCCTAAATTTGACTTAAATATCATGATTCCACCATTTTGGTTTACTTGAGGCGTTTCCTTTGTTTTTTTCATGGACTAAATTTCCCATCTAATTATATAAAATGCATCTATTAACATTTCTTCATGTTAGATTCCACTTGATCTCTCTACAATGCGGTTGAAGCATTAAAGTTCGCACGTTTAAAATTTGGTACTTTAGTATCATTATTTTCTTTGTTACAATTTATATTAATATCGAACTCTATTGATTTGTGATCGTTGAAACCTATAACTTCCCGTCTGCTAATACTGGAGATAAGATTAAGGTTGTTAGTTAGGATTAAGTCTATGGTATTTTTCCCTCGGGTTGGTTCATTGACTAATTGTGTTTAGTAGTTTTCTCTAATAAACTCCAATAGCCTTTGACCCTCCCCGTCCGCATTTAACGCTTCATAGTTAATATTTCTACAAATCAAATTCCAAATTAAGAGAGTGCAATTATTTTTAATGTTACTTCCAATCATGTTATATAATTCTGTGTCAATCTCAATCTGTTGTGGTGAGGGTCTATACAATACAAAGATATTTATCGGAAAACCATTCGATTATATTTCGGCGCATATTACCTCAACTTCTTTAGGAGTGTCAAATTTAATTTTGCTTAAACTTATATTATTTTTAGCGTACACTAGTACTCCTCCACCTCGTTCGTGATTTCTTTATTGCTATAATATAGAAGCTGGGTAAGTGCACTAAACATTTAAATTCGTCGAGCATTTGTCGTTTACTATACTACGCGCGTTACAGTCCTAGACATGTAAATTTGTTTTTCGAAAGGGTACATTATTATTACGGCGTGGTGAACCACTCTGGCCTATGTGCTCTTTACTCTCCGATAATGTTCGGTCTGAAAATTTACAAGAGAATTATTAATTATTCTTCGCAGCCTTGCCGCTCCCAGCCATTTTAGATGAAGTCTGTCTGCCAGAATATCTCCATCTTTTTGTAAAAATCATCTCATTAATCAATGAAGTACACTCTCTCTTCCTGGTAACGGACTTTAAGAGAGTTTTTAATATATGATGCTCTTCTATAGAAAACATTTGCTGCACCTATTTTCAGAAGGATACCTGTAAACGCCACGTTCCTACTCATTACTTTAAGCTTCCTAATTAGTTGGCGGTTCCTTGCTAGAAGTTCCTTAGACCTTGTAGATAAAACATTATTAGTACCGATATGTATTTTATAAGCTGCGCCTTGGTTATCTCCGCTTGAATCAACAAGATCTTCAACTTTTTCTTCCACGATAACAGTATTTCCTCTGTTTGGTTGGTTTTATGCCGAAGAATTCCTCAATTTGAACCATAATAATAGAATCACATACAAATCGAACTTCAGATTCATCGTATTGCTCGGTACCGTACTTAAATCGGAAAATTTGTTAGTCAGGATTATCGGCAGTCACTGCCTAGGCGGACATGGAGGTGTCCTCTTCGAACGGAAAAGATCCCATCATCCCTGGTTCTAGAAAGCCAGCCAGGAAGGCTATCTCGAGGAGCTGGATTAGTCGCGGTCGAAGTTCGTCGTCCATTTTACTGGGCACTTTCCGTTACCTGAGTATCGGAATCACTATTTTTAAAATTTAATGTCTAAATAATTATTACCACACAGTTATTTCCCATATTATTTTAGTTAACAAATATATTTAGTTTACACTATGTGTACGTGCGTTTGTTTGAGGTCGTCGCCTTGTTTGTTTTGATTCTATTCTGTTCATTCTTTTTTCTGCTCCTGGCGACGACAACACGAAAACGATTGGTTCATCTGGTGTTATATTTTCCTTTGGGATTTAATACCATGCTAAATTTGTCTCAAATCTCGTCTTCTTCAATTTCTAACCGTGACTTCTTGTTCTTTCGTAGTCTTCCTCTTGTTCTTTCCTCTTCACGTTATCAAAACTGTCCAGTATCTTATAGACTTGGATAAGTTCTCTCCTTAATCTTCTAGTCTCAAGTGACCGAAGATTTAGAGCATCCAACTGCTCTTCGTAGCGTTTTGGTTCAGCCTTGGAATCATCTTGGTCTCACATCTTTTCACAATTTTCACTGTTTCTATCTTTCCGTCAATAAGGGAAGAGATAAAAAAAAATTTAGAGTGAGATTAAAATATCTTCCGATTTATAGGTGAAGTTTTTCAATTTAAACTCGAGGATTTTATTAGGCTCTTTTGCAAGCTTCAACGCAGTGTTCACCAATTTTCAATTCATTACATACGATCATGCTATTCATTTCACTGGTTACTATATTTAATGTTTATTCTGATATTGTGTAGATAACACACTCATGCCTCGTAAAGATATGTAATACTTTGCATTTATATACATTTAATTGCATCTGTCATTTTTCGGACCACTTGACTACCGCGTTCAGGTTGTTTTGGATTTTGAGACTTTCTCAGGGTGTTGTGGCCTTTCCTCCCAACTTCCTGTCATCAGCAAACCTTTAAGCATAGCTTTTGAGAAAAGTGTTTATCTCAATGACTAATATATATATATATATATATATATATATATATATATAGATATAATGTTATTTATGATCGAACTCTTAATAAGTAGGTCAAAGAGGACTTTTTTCATTAAACATATTTTGTTTCCTGGATTAAGTTGTTGCTATTGAGATGCTTTATTACTTATTTCTTCATGATAGACTCAAGCAGTTTGTAGTTCGCTGTATAATTGCTGATCGCCTTTATTTATAAATGAATATAATATTTTCAAGTTTGAGATCTTCAGGAACAAAGGATTCTTCGAGGAATCTATTGAATATAGTTGCAAGTGTCTCTGCCAAAAATTCCTTTGGCTCTTTAAAATGAAGAGGATTAATCATACCCAGACATAGAGATTTGCTTACTTTTAATTCATCAATGCAGCCACTTAAATCTTCTTTCCTCCCTAATATCCTGCTTAGAATTGTGTCTCCCTCCGTCTCCACTAATGGGGTAACGTCTAGGTTAGGTTAGAGATCTTATTTAGCAAATAATGATGCAAAATATTTACTTAGGATCTTTACTAAATCGTTATAATCAGAGGAGAATTCTCCATGAGCAACTCTTAAAAGACAAATGTATTCCTTTTCTTGATTTCAATCTTTAACGTATTGGTAGAACATCGGGAATTGCGATTTCTTTCTCCTGACAAATGTTTTTGAGAGAGTTATTAATATAATTTGCCCTTATATACAAAGACTTACTCAATCCAATTCTTGGTACGATATCTGAAAAAGGTACATTCCTACTCCCTTCTTTCGGGATCCGCCTAAGTTTCCGGTAGCACGCCATTAAATCCTCGGACCTAGTAAGGAATATATTATGAGTGACTACATGCACAACATAAGTGGTCTCTACGCTAGCTCTGTTAGTGTGTAGTCTTGCACGAAGTATGCTAATTTCTCTTCCCGCGCCCCTGAGTAGCCTTTCTTTCTTCTTTTTCTAGGCTGCCTACCACAAAATTCTCCAGCTTACCCCTCATAATGACTTCAACTTCTAGGTAAATTTCTGGTTTGTCTTCTTCGTAGGTCGAGTCTAAAACAGAGAACCTGGTAGTGATGACTATTAGAATTCTTCCCATTGAGATCTAGCTCAAATCCTTGGCAAAGATGCACGAATCACGAATCTCTCAGTATTGAAAGTCTCGGTCGCCCGGTTGTCCTGGTAAGGGGTCTCAGCAGGCCATAATTCCGTTAGCAGAGTACTAGCGTTCATGCTACTCTCCTCCTTTTGCCTTAAAGCACCCCTACTAATGTCATTTCAAGGGTTCTTCCTCTAAACGGAGGCATAAAAATTCCTCCCTCCCTGAGACCATCTCGATTTCCAACCCACGACGATTCACGCAGCCCATGCAATGAATCGGTTGGCAACACCTTGGAATGGTTGTAAACAAAACGACCCCAGCCCCTGTCAGAACTTCGTTTGGGAGCGCCTATTTGATAGAATTAGTCTCTCTCTCTATATATATGTTATAAAGAAGAATATTTATGTTAGATATGAAGAAACAACAATAAAGCAGCTCTCAAACCAAAAGTAAGTAAGGTTATTTAATCTGTAAGGGAAAGCGAAGAATTATTATTTTGAAAATTATTTGACCCAGGAAAACGCAAATATTGGATGAAGTGGATTAGAAAGCTCAGAAATAAAAAACTATTATAATATAATAACCAATAAACTTGATTAGTGTCTAAATAACCAATATTAGTGATAACTGAACAAGGACTTAGATGCGGCGAAATGAAAGAATATGAGTTCTTTAAAAGATAAAGCCTGTTATAAAAAACCTGAAAAAAATAAGGTTATTCAATCTGAAAAGGAATCAGAAGAAATATTAATTTTTAATTACTGAAACTAGAAAATACAAAGGGATAAAGTATGAATAATAAGGGAAAAAATAAACGGTAAAAGGGACCCTGGATAGAACTCTGAATGGTGACCACCTGAAAAAGGCTTTTCTTACAATCCAATGACACACTCGATGATAGGCCGATAAAATGAGAGATCACCTATAGAGAATGAAAGTATATTTTGTTTGTTCTAAGGTCTGAAGAAAATGTGTTGGCTAGCTTTGTATAAGATAATTAGTTTAGCATTTACTAAATAATGTTTTTTTTTGTATGAAAAATTTAAATTATAAAGCTGACAAAACAAATAAACAAAAAAAGAAAAGTGACAAAAAGTTATCTTAACGGCGAATCTACTCTCAGCAGCTTATATAGGACACGGGTGTTAGAGGAAAATCTGGTAAGAATGAATACAAAATACTTATTACGCAGATATGGAGAGCATATCTATACAACAGGGCAAGTATAAACAAAACACTGCACTTCACTAATGACAGCAAAAATTGGAATGAACACATGAAACCTCCAACGGGAGAGATAATTAAGCCTGATATTTTCTGACTCTTCTCAGATTCACAAAATTTGTTTTTCTCTGTAATATGACACACTCGATGCACCAATTTTAAACACTAGGTTATATCTAAAAATAACGTTAAGGTTCTGAGATTTACAAAAAGTAGGGGCCATTCTTAATGCGACCGTTCACCTTGATGACTAAATGCGGGTCATTTTTGCAACAGGCTTCTCAGCAAATTAAGCATTTGAGGATCGCGCGAGATTAAGGTTATGTCAGGTCAGGTTAGAACAGATACTTGGCAAAAATAACCATATTATGAGGCTTTTATTAGCAGCTTTGCATTCCCGTTGGCACTGCAATAAGCGTGAATGCAATTTCAGTGTTGTGTTAGAAAAGGGAATCCTAAACTAACCTACAGGCTGTATACACACTACTAACTTCGAACGACATAGCGTTGCCTTAATCTCACGATAGCCTCGAACGACATAGCGTTGCCTTAATCTCGCGATAGCCTCGAACGCCTATATCGTCGCCTGGCCTGTTCCCCAAAAGACCCCCAAATGTTATTAGACATTTGTGGTAAATTAATTCAGTATATATATTATATATTTATTTTTAATTATTCAAGAATTATTTGGGTCCCTCTTTGCCTTAGTTATACAAATTTCTTCGTGAGATAGAATTGGACAAATTTTAAAAAACTTCTAACTCAGCTTGAAATTTTTATACAGTTCTGTTTTATTTGCATTTGTGCTAATTCTTATTGCTTTTCCAAGCAACCCATACAAGTTTTTTATTAGTGTTAAGTCTGGGCTCCGTGGTGGGTGCTTCATAGGAGTTATCCCAAATTCTCTAAAAAAAAATCAAGATTACGTGGTATGAATGTCATGCGGGATTGTCCTGCTGATAAATAACTTAGTTCATTTCTTGGTGTTGTGGGATACAATTTCTGGATCGATGGCTCTTTAATTGGGTGAAAATGTTATCTAGCTATGATGAAGATATACAGCACCATCTTATGATAGAACAACCATGCTCTAGAGTTGGTAGCACCTAAGGAGGAAAATAAACAATAAGGAATTGATATTTTATGAGCAACAGACTCCAACGCATTAGTCGTCCATTTTGACTCTTCAAATTACGAAGGTACGACAATGGTTTATGCTCACACTTAATTATGAATTCGGTTCCTATAGGGTACCTTCCAAAAGGTCGAATTGAACCTACTTCTAATTAAGAATTAAAGAAAAACCTTACAAAAGATTCTAATTAATTATAACCGGGTGTACGCCGTTATACGCACACTAGCCTACTAGGCCGACCCGAATTAAGGCTCCACCTGGGGAAGGCTTTAAGAGTGCTTTAAATACACAGTTGCTAGGCCTAGGAATATTCAAACACGGCTAAAAAATAAACTTTAATAGGATTAAAGATTACATATACATAAAGCGCAAGTTAAATGGTAATGCAATTAAATATGATGGTTCACTGCTAAGATGATTGACACTATCAAAAGTTTGAACCGAGGGATAAATAATTAAGTAATGATCTTACAATTATGCAAGTTCTAGAGCAAAGGGGATCCTTGAGGTTCGACGCAGTAAAGGTGTGAGGAATGTGATGAATCAGGGGTTAAATCCCTTTTACTTTAATGTGCGGCGAGTAGGACTAGGTAGGTAAGTTCAACCTTGAACTAGTGAAGGTCTCACAAGACACTTAATCCAACTTCGGGAGACTGAAGTGGGTGGGTGTGGGTGATCTTATACTTAAGAGGCAAACAGAGGGTGCTTTGGGTATGCCTTTTCGGGTTCATGAAATCCGAAGACTTAGTGAGGAGGGTTGAAGCGCGCCTAACTATCTCCATGAACAACATTAAGTGACGACGAGCTCTTCCTTGGCTCTTCGACAATCACTCAATTCTTCTCTGGACGAGAATGTAGTCAATCCCCTCTCGACTACGAAGACGTTACAACTAACTTACTGGACGGAGACTTCAGATACAATCTGCCTGTGAATTCTGAACTGTCGAATATATACCCAGAAATTATCTAGACGGGAAGAGAGATTCATCGCCAACAGACTTCCTTAACTGCCTTGGGTCGCGATAAGGTTCTATAGCATGAAGTCGCGATGCCCACTTAATGGTCTTTCCCTTTTTCTAATTTTCGCAGTATAGAGGGCAGACAAACTTGGTGAACTTGGCAAGTCAGAAGATGGGGTGTAAATTCCTCCTCTCTCTCATTCTTCCACACAAAAATAAGCCCCAGAAGTCCTGAAAATGTGCAAAATAGTTACAAAAACGGGTAAATTATCAAATAATTTTCTTCCAAGATCTATATATTTAAATCGAATTAAATAAATTATTTCTAAAACAAGACAATAGTCTTTTTACCTACCTGACCAGAGACTTTAGACAAAAGTTCATGTATCCATTTTTTCTGATACATACCCACTGATCTTTAAATGACTTACTAACTGATGTGGGTAATATTTTTGTACTTGAGATTTTATTTCTGCGATTCTTCGGTGAAAGCAGATTGCAAAATTGCCTTCTCTAGGTTTTAGAAGAAGTTTTATGCTAATTTATTTCTTTAATACAATGCTTTTATTCTTTTTATATCTTTTATATGCTTTGGAGAGCGTATCTTAAATATTTTAATTTTTTAGCAATTTCTCCTACTTATAACCCTAGGTTATGGAGAAGTCGGATTTGTTTTCTGTGCTTCTCTAACCTTTTTAGTTTTAGTCATATTAGTTATTTAAAACTTTATTGACTGCAAAATCCTTAGAAATTTAAGAATAAACCTTAGAATTATTGGTTAATTCTGATTTTACAGAAGAGAATGTTATGCGTTAAATTGCATTTAGAATAATAGGAAGTAATTCAAATATCTTCACAAATTACATATTATATTCAAACATTTTTAAGAATAATATGATAAATTGTAAAAATTGGATTAAATATCTTAAACATTTAAATAAATGACGTGTGGTTTAACCTGGTGTCCAAGGCTAAATGCATATATATATATATATATATATATATATATATATATATATATATATATATATAGAAGTATTGGAAAAGTCCTGTTACACTTTCTACAACGCTCCCAACAAAGGACCAAATGACCGTTTGGATGCAGTTTGAGTCTTTTTTTATTGTGTTGTCATATAAATATGAGATCAAATTGTAATTTTAATGAATGTGGACTCCCTCGCCGGTAAGCACGTGCTCGAGGCAAAACCTGAGGTTTGGGCACACATTGTGGATGAACTCCTTCCTTATGCTGGCCCACACGAGGTTGACCGAAGGCATGGGCTCAATGACGTTGCTATGGCGCAGATGAAAAGCATTACATTTGACATGCACCCAGATGTCAAAAAAGATCCTCCGACCAGAAAGAAGTTCATGTTCCACCCTAACCATATTTGTATGGTCTTGCCGTGTTGGCAGGTCACCATCCTGCTGAAAGACTTAGTCCACCTTCTTCTTGATCATTCTTCCCCAGGGTAGGACTTTTGTGGCTAAGATGTCCCTGCACTCAGCTGCGGTGAGCCTGTAACCGTCCACAAACCACACTGGCAGCATCTTCTTTCCATTCGAATCCACGACTTTAAGCATCATTAGGGAGCTCGGGTTCATGGTCAAGGATAGGTAGCGAACCTCGGAAACGTCCTGGCAAATCTTACTACGTGGTCATTCTGCTTGTTGATTTCCGGATCAAGCATGTAGGGTTTTCCATCAGAAGAACTCATAATTTGATTTCCATGATAATTCAATCGTTGAGAAAGTGACGAAACGCTAATGACGTTGTTCTCGCATATGGTCAGTGAGCAGAAACTTTTACACGCACCTCAAGCTATTTCCGCCTCCCGCATTAACGATTCTCTACGCTGTAGCCACCAAGATGGTCTTCCTCTTTGAGTTTCGGATCTCGTTTAAAGGCCTATATCACAGCCAAACGATTGAAAACTTGAGATCTGGCTCAACGAGGTCTATCTTTGAGGTCTTCCCTGATCTTGAGCCTCTTCGAGACTCTGTGGACGGTCCTCCGGCTGGCGTCTAGCCGATTGGCGATGTTGGACATGTTCTGGCTCGCTTACAGGAGAGTAAAAATCTCCATTCTATTCACCTTAATCTCAACACACTTGCACACAATGAAAAGGAAGTTTTAATGAAACGTGCTGGTAAAGTAAACTTTCAGTTTGTTTGAAGGAACTTTTTGTATCATACTCCCGAAAGGTGAAAAACCAGTGTAACATAACATTTTAAAACCCGGTATATATATATATATATATATATATATATATATATATATATATAATTCTTTTTTTATTCTTGATATTAATCGTCATAACTATTAGGTTGTTTAATTTTTAAACACTCATATTTCTCTTTATAAACCATTCATTATGCATGCATAATACCAATTCATCAATGATTCCCTTTCTTTCTATTTCTCTCTCTTTCTCTCGTTGATTAAAATCTAAAACGAAAATACATTAACGAAGCTTTATTATATACATTTAAATATATTTTCTCTTAAACAAGCCTCAAATTGCTTATATAACATCCAATAAAATTAAAATGGACTGATAATTACATTTTATTTCTGATATAACACTTGTTAATTGCATTCTCTAATTGGAGCCAATAATATTCGTCTGAAGGGTGTCTTCCCCAATTTTATCTGTCATTTTGAAAAACAATCGAGATGTTGCAACATATATCGAGTTTATATTAAGGAATCAATTGAGGTTTCTAGAAATGATTTGCAATTTTTTTTATTGATTAGCAGTGGTGCAAAAAAGCTTTTACACCAGGCAGCATTCAGATTTGTTTAAATGTTTTGTTTGCTTATCTGATTCCAAAGTTTATTTATAATTTTTCCCAACCTACCACAGTCTTCTAATGAAATTATGAATTTAAAAATGAGCTAAATTTGTCTAAAGCAAATTTATTGGTTGCTTTGGTAATATATGTAATTAGTCTTTATTGTGACTCAGATTTGTAAATTTGGGTACTTGTAGTCTCTAATTCTCTGTGGCATACACGTTTGCCAACAACATATATTGTGAGTTTAACTATTACATCCCTTTTGAATTTTGAACTTTCCTTCTTTTTTACTCTTACTCTTAATGATTTTTAATCTCTTTTCTAACTCATAATAGGTTTGTATCATCATATTTTTTTACACTCTTTTGATTTTGCTGCTTACTAATTGTAGCTATCCCTCGACGAGGATTCTGTTCGGACTTCACAATGTAACTCAATTCATTCATTCTTAAATGCTCCATTATTTCTATCATAGCTTGCAAAGTTCTTCTAAAGTCAGGCTACCCAATTTTACATGGTAGATCTTCTTCTCGTTTGGTGTTTAGTATTTGCTAATTTACTGACGCCATATAAAAAGAGTAAATTCTAAAAGTTAAGTTCTCCAGGAATTTTTCATCTGTTAGACACTTTGAAATATCGCTGATTTTTTATTTTAAATTTCAATATTTCAATAAAATTAAATCTATCATGAACTCTCTGCACTTAAATTCAAGTCATGATTTTAAATAAAGATTATTTTTTTAAAATAATTCTGCAATCGTGAAAATACGAAATTATTACATTGAAATTTGCATTAAAAATACACATATCAAAAACTATTATAGTACAATATTAATATTACATAATTAACTATTTAATCATGAAAGAGGGAAAATAGGAAAAAGGCATATAAAGGTAGCATTTTTTCGAACATTTCCGGTGGCTAATTACTGCCTGGCTGACTTTAGCGCAACAGGGCTTCTCTTGGGTAGCTGCCGCTTCCTCCATATCGGAATAATACTCGCCATGTCTTTATATTTCAAAGGATTCTATTTACCATTTATAAAAATTATATAATACTAAAACTCGAACAGTCAGAATATCCAAAACTAAAATCATTAAATCATAAAATCTGAAAAGTTATAATCGCGAAAGCCGAAAACTGATAAATTGAAATATCTTGATAGATATCCTGATAGAAAGAGGTATCGTGACCTAAACTCAAAAATTACTATGCATTTCACGTAGGCTATGGCAAAGTAGAGAAGAGTCGTGAACCCAAATGTAAGCCGTTGGCGAATCCGGGTGACGCTAGATTCACGTTTATAAGCGCATATTGCAGTATGAACGCCGTAAACTGAGCGGGACCTCCAAAGCAACGAAAGTGAAACTCTATATAGGGATTATGAAGAAGGCTCTGGTCACCTAGCGGAGACCAGTAAGGTAAATCGAATCGATCTTTTGCAATTCACTCTTGGCTGCGGATGCATAGAATTTTAATTCATTTTCTAACTTGGAACTAAAAAAGGAGTGGTAAAACAAAACTAAAGTTTACTATCAATACCTTAAGCGATAAACGCATCCAGGCGAGCTTAGCAGCTAGACATGTGTGGGGAAGAGTGGAAACCTTTACTCATAATACTCGTCGAAGACGCCCAAGAACTGTTAATACCTTGGTAATGATGCAGGAATGGATCCAAGCATTTAGTTGCCGCAACAGCCAACTAAAGAGTAAAGACCAAACTGAGAGCCACTTTAACAACCATAGTTGCCACTCTCGAATTGATGGAGTGGTTTGGATCTTGCCGTTGCCACGTTGGTGAACTGCCTTGAATGAAACATCCTGCCAATCTTCCTTTATCCTGCAAGCCGTGTCCCTTTGGGTTTTATGAAATAAGTTAAGAGTTTGTTTTTCTTCTTGGGTGGTTTCAAAGGCCAAATGTCCCTAATCTTTTATACCTTCCTGAAAAGTGACTTTGGTTGACAACGCCCTTTTTCTACTTACGTCAGCGGCAAATCAGATGGAGGAAACTGAGATGAGGTTCGTACTCCGTCTATCTTCGAAGCCTGTTGCACATAGACAATGTCACTAGTTCTAATATTGGCTGTTAGGATGAAAGGCTTATGATACACCAGTAGTTGAAATGTCTCATCAATGCGTTTTTCCTCCTGCACAAGGAACATCTGGCGGCATTTTCTGCGCAAAGTGAAGGAATTACCCGATGACGATGCGCATATTGGTCCGACGGTCGAGGGTTAAATGGCAGTGTACGAATTTATCCTTACTGATTCATTTTCTATGGACCTAGAATTCTCCTTCTATAGAAAGCCAACGAAAAATGATCACTTTGTTTTAGTTTTCTCTTGTTATTCTGAAGAAGCTCGGGATCAGCAAAATCGTATAAAAGAAGGACCTCACCAGCCTTTGTTTAGCCTGCTTTCCACTTACAGTTTTATAATGAGAAATTGACAAAGATATTAAAATAGTGGTTAGAGTTTACAGTGTTTAGCAACAGCCTTAACGCTTTCATCATGTTGGTCACATCATGCTGAATATATCATGCCCTATTGAGAATTTATAATTTTTACTCATTTAGTCGCTATTTTTAAAGGATGTAGCAAAGATTCATACAAAGGAAAAGTAAATTCATTATCTATTTGCTTTCAGGTTTAAAAGTATAATGCAGGTGGTTGGCTTTTTGAATGATTCGGAATTTGGGCATTTCGAAACCAACTATAAAGCTTTTGGCCTTTAAAGTCTTTGTTCTTTCGAATTTATGTTTCGGATAAGCAATTACCCATTTGTAAATTAACTATTTTGTTTTCTAATAAAAACGCCCTTCTGACGACAAAACAATCATTAGTATAGTAGCCATTACAAAAAATGGCTTTGATAAACCTCTGAAATTTGCCATTGAAAAAAAATGATTGAAATGCCTATAGGTATTTCGCGGAGTCTGTCGGGCGGATGCCAAAATGCATCTCGCGTCCTGAAAGCTTTAATATATAAAGCTAAATATAAGCTAGAAGAAATAAAATAGTATTGGATTTGATGCAAAGAAAAAAGAGTTGATTAAACTGCTGTGGTGAGGAACCTCAAGTAGTAACAGATTCCACACTTAAGACAGCAATAGTTGGAGAGAAATTAGTTCAAGTAATTAGAATTTCGAGCTGCCTTTGTCAGGGATATTCTATGCAATCCTATTTGTTTACTTAGAATCAAATTAAGAAACTTCGTATAACCACAAACAAAGGCCGTAAAGATATTTCTTTCGCACAACTCATTAGGGATAAGGATACCAAAAAGAAGTCAATGTGAGAGAGATACTAGAGGTAGAAATCATTGCCTAATAAAGGGATGCGTAATGTTAATGATATAGATGAGGAGAGGGGGTGAATATCCTAAATGTTTAGAATTAAGGCGATGATCGTTTGAGCCAGGTTGTCTGGCAAACGCTTTCGTTTTGCTTTTATATTTTGTTTTTATTTAAGCATAGGATTATTTATTCTTTGAGTCTCTGTTTATAGATTGCTTTACATAGAAAATATCTGGGTTTTATTAGGTTTAGCTTTCGGGTCTTGGTTCCCATGGTGTGTTCTCTCTTGAGCTTTGTAGTTTATTTTTCCTTTGTTTTAAATACTTTTGATTGCTTCCGTGCTTTTAAATTATTATTTTCTTGCTTATATCTATTTTTTTTTATTATTCATCACTCTTTATCTTGTTAACTACTAGAATTATTTTCTGGTGCTTTGGAAATTTGGGTCTTGGTTCTCATGGTGTGTTCTCTCTCGAGCTTTGTAGTTTATTTTTCCTTTATTTTAAATAGTTTTGATTGCTTAAGTGCTTTTAAATTATTATTTTCTTGCTTGCATCTATTTTTTCTTTTTATTCATATCTCTTTATCTTGTTAACTACTAGAATATTTTCTGGTGCTTTGGAAATTTGGTTTGAAGTTCATTATCCTGTTTTCTCTTTCTGTGAGTATGACTTTGTTTACAATTTTGTTTGGGAATTTCTGTTCTATTTTACCAGATATTTCTTTGACGCGTTCATTGACAAGCCTGTTGATTGATTTGAATCTTGCTCTTTGGTATTGGATGCTTGTTAGGGTTCTATCTCTTCTCTTTGTGTTTGTTATGAAGGCGTTGCTTGGTTTTGTACTCTTTGCATTTGCAACATCTTTGTATTCGATCAGGTATGAATTGAAATAATGATAATGGGATGTGTCAGAATTAAACGTAATAGTGATAGGTAGAGTCTACTTTTGTTGTTTTCTGTAAGATTACTGAATTGGACATAAAAGAGAGGACGATATTTGATTCGAGACCTTTTTCATTAACGTGCGAATTGTATCCATATTTTGATATTTTCAGGCCAAGGACTTTGCCCTATGGCCATATGGACACTCGATGTTGTTCGCAGTGACTTGATGTGTCTTCTTCCTGTTCAGAGGAGATCGTTCTGAACTTTTCGTTTTCGTTTTTGTTTAGTTAGCTCTCTCCAAATCATTGATGTTTATGATCTCGCGAGCATTTCGTTACGCGATGTCTCTCGGATGCTTATGTTTGCTGTAATAATCTGAGTGAGATCATCTGCCAGTTGAATATACATTGAACAGTCATCCGTGCGTCGGGGAAATTTCTCGTATAAAACTGTATAGAGCGTATGACTGAGGCATCCTCGCAGCAGGTCCCCTACATTTACGTTATAGTTATTAATATAAATTCTTGTATTTTTTCTTCGTGCTAACTGCAACGGATTTGGGGAGGTTTGATTCTAGATCGAGCTTAGCTAGTTTTAGTTTTAATTCTCAGACCCAAACTCTATTCAAAGCCTTGACAATATCGCAGAGTATCAAATTCACTCTATTGCCCCGTACCAGTTCAACAGCAAGCTTTTCGGTTATGAGTGCTTGTGCTGTCTCACTGCCTCGATGTTTTCTGAATCCATGTTGTTGATTGTTCTGTATACCTTTATTTCCCCAAAATGTCTAACCCTTTCATTAAGAAATTTTTAGATCATCTTTCCAATAACTCTAACAGTGAGATCGATCGGTAGTTTTTGGGGCCTTTCGGGTTTTGGCAAGAATATCATCCTCGCTTTCTTCAACAAGGGTGGAAAGTGGCCATGTTTAAGCATGCATTAAATATTTTGTGTAATGTTGCTTGTATATTGTCGGGCGCATTTGTGATATGGAGTTTGTTGACTCCACTAATACCTGTATGCTTTGCTTGAGTAATGATAGGGATGTTTTGAATTCTTGTTGAGTGAAGGACCTTCCTTCACTCCTTTTCTCGTGGATTTCATCTACCCGTGTGTAAGGTGAAAGTTTGAGGTCCCTAAATTTTGTTTGCTCTATTTCTCGTTGTTGAAAAGCCAATTAGTAGATCTGGTCTTTCTCCTGGGTGATGGAGAAGATCTTCAACCAGTGCTGGAAACGATCATCGATGTTTATCGTAGTTTCTTCTTCTTATAAATTCATCTTTACTTCTGCTTCAGAACCTTCTTGGGTTTACTCGTCATCCATTTTTTCAATTAGTTTTCATCAGGTCGTGTGCATGTTTCATCTTATGAGTTTGTTTGGGCTTGTAGATTTCTCAGGCGAACGAACCTATCCCTGATTTTTCCATATTGGCGGATTTCCTCAAACTTAGTGTAGCTATCTTGCATTTTTGACTTGATATCTTTATTGCATGGGCCGGGTGGATTGTTCCATCATTTGTTTAAGGGTAAAGAGTGAGCCAGCTTATATGATTATATCTGAGATGTTTCTTAGGTGTGAATCTATTTCTTCTAAGCTTTGTATGCATCCAAGTTGGTCCTAGATAGTGCTTTTCTTCAGGGTATTTTGATTTGTAGGGCGAGATGGAGATTTTTGTGACGAATCGATGTGATCAAAGGGTATTACGGGCTGGTGAGGTATGGAGGTTGAATGCGAAGTTCAGGTTTGTTAAAATGATTTCAGAAGTGGTTGAAGACCTCTCCGATAGGAATGTTGTGAAGTCAGGACCTTTCCCCCTGCACTATTTCTCTCCTCAACAAGAGAGACATGGTCTTGCCATTGCCATTAATGCCATTTGTATATCGTGTTGACAGGAACGTTGTATTAAACTCCCCTAAAAGATTGTTGATGCAGGGTGGCGGAAGATTCTAATATTTTTCATGATAGTGTTTAATGTTAAGTTAGTCTGAAACGATTCATAGAATTTATATAGGACATAAAGAGTATGTGAGTTCATTGGATGGTTATATTTCAATTTATTTCCATATATCAATTCAGACCTACGTAACATTATAAACTAACATGAAAAATATCCAGTGTCACTTGAGAATGGTGAATGTAACTTTTCCGAAATATTGAGAAAATGAATTTCAATATAGTTAAATGTCTATTCTACAGAATTCTAAATAAATAACTACTGATCAAAATAAGACAACTAATTTCCTTTGTTAAAATATTTAAAAAAAAATATGATGAGTAGAAAAAGTAATTTACATGCTACATAATGGCATGCATTTAGTATATTTTAGGAAGATTTCATATGATACAATCGAATATACAAGAAATTATATTAAATAAACTAAAAACAAAATATTGGCACGTGCAAAATAAGAAAACAATTATTACAGGAATATTCCAGAGGTTTCTTGAAATCATCTGGCAACACTTTTCTCGGTAGGTAAGAAATGCACAAGTACTATAGTTGCTGTACTCACTCTGCAGAGTTGCCACCACACGTGAAAAGATCTCCTTAGCTCTGTCAGAAAATCTTTCGTTTGAAGACTTCGGGGAGTGTTCTTTCTGTGATTTCAAGAGAGGTGGAAAGGTTCAATAGTGTGATTTTGCTCGTTCTCATGTTTTAAAATGAAAGCAAGATCTATCAATATCTGGCAAATGTCGATTAACACGGTATAACTATCGTTCGAGAATACAGATTATTGAGCGTTTCATTATGACGGATTTTTTCGAGACTGCAGCAGTAATTTATCGAAAAATTAAGACCAATACTGGCAAAGAAGTAAACTATTTCACAGTATCTCATCGCTTCAATGCATCTTGTTTAATAGCTTGTTCTCCAGCAACCAAACCGATCATCAGAAATAAAAACAAAAAGGGGTAAATCAAATATGCTGAAATTCATGTTATTTCGAGGGATGAAGTTTGGGAGATAGATCACTTCAGTAACGAAAGGAAATTTAATTTAATTGTATCTGATGGCAGACGCTTTGTTAGACCCAGTGGACGTATCAGACAACACTAAATGTGTTAAAGATCTGCCAGAATGATATAGACAGCTTCATGGTATGAGGAGGTTTTCGTCTGAAAGAGGTAGTTCTCTAGTAGAAACGATTGAAACTGTAACTAGGGATGTGCCCCTAAACTTCTTACAATATGTTATAACTTCACTCCGAGCATATATGAATCCGCCAGCACTATATATACAGGACATACGCCATGCCATACTGCAAAGCCAGTAAAATAATATTTCGAAAATCAAAGATATCGAAGTAATGAAATGGTCTGCTAAGAGCCCACGTCACGAAGGTTTTGAAGATAGAGTTCGAGACCAGCAGCCTTTAACTGTCGCGGATTTATAGATAAAAACTGCGCATTAACGGAACAAAATAAATATAAATTTGTATAAAACTGGTGAGTTCGTGTGTTCATGGTTGCGCCAAGAACAGAAAAGAACAGCTTCAACGGCCCATATGAGCTGTTCTATGTTTCATCACTGTTAAATCTTGTTTTTTTCTAGTGTATTCGCTTGCTAAGAAATTTTGTGACTGATCTTTATCTTATTTTACACGTGTAAATAATTTGTATTTTAGTTTATTTAATATGATTTTTTTTTAATATGTAATTATATCATTTAAACACTTCATAATAGATAATAATCGCATGCTTTATGTACTATAGAAATTTCATTTACCGAATCATCATATTTTTAAAATATTTTAATAAAAGAGTATCGTTCTCCTATTTTGCTCGGTAGTGTATATATATATATATATATATATATATATATATATATATATATATATATATATATATATATATATATATATATATATTTATTTATATATATATATATATATATATATATATATATATATATATATATATATATATATATATATATATGATCAAAATTAATGCAATATCGCAAGAAAAGATGAGGAATTAAACCACATTCTCCGAAGACAATTTAATTCAGAACAGTTTCGGTGTATCTCACACCCTTTTTCAACTGACACTGGATAGAAAATATAAGAAAAGTGCTTACAAACATAACACAGGTTCGGGTCGTGAAAGATCCCCTCTTTTTTCCCTTAATCCTCTACTTGTGGCTAATCAGGGGGGGAGGGGTAAGGCCTAAACTTATTGAAGGGCTGACATTTTACTATTTTGTTTATTTGCTTTCTTATTACAGGATTAAAAGAAAATTGACTCTTAGATAGATTTAAATTAGGAACTGACGATATCAAGCTCGATTCTACGATTCTTCTCTTAAAATAGTTAGCCAATTTAAATACCATTTTACTTCCATTGAAATCGATCGTATGATTCTTGTCTCTAACATGGCAAAATATTCCACTGCTTTCGCTGCCCACTCTAATATCTCTTTTGTGTTCGTACAATCTCTTGTCTAGATTTCTCCCTGTTTCCCCTATATAAACTTTATGGCAATCGTTGCATGGTACAGCATATACTCCTATGTTATGATGTTCTTTGGGTTTCCTGGCCATCATCAATTGGTTTAAGGAATTATTATATTTAAAGGCTAGATTAATACCCGCTTTTCCAAATATGTCCTTTAAACTATTTAATGTATAACAAATGTATAACATTGCCATTTAATAATAAATTAAATAGTTTAAAGGACATATTTGGAAAAGCGGGTATTAATCTAGCCTTTAAATATAATAATTCCTTAAACCAATTGATGATTTAACTTAATTTTGTTAATGATTAAGGAAGCGGAAGCTCATTTTCCTCTCAATAGCATAGTGAATCAAGAGAAGTGTCGTTATTCGGTACTTCTAAATACGAAAGAATGGCACCTAAGACCACTGCACAGCCGAAAATGATGCTTTGTTGTGCTATTGGAAACGCTGGCTTCATTGGTCTTCACTTTTCTGAAGACCATAATAGAAATGCTGTTACTATGAACTCAGAGGGTTACTTTTTGCCCGTGAAATTATGAGAAAAATGTAATCCTATCCAACGAGTGTGGTTTCAGCAGGATTGGGTGACAGCCCATAAGGCCAGCGCATCAAGGGACGTTCTTCACACTCTCTTTGGTCACCGCCCCATTTCCAGGTTTGCTGATACTCTTTGGCCCCCTCGTTTCCCTGATTTGTCCATGTGTGATTATTTATTGTAAAGAAACTTCAAGGCACGTGTGTATCAGTATAAGCCCCGCACATTGTACGATTCGAAGGTAGCTATTTGAAGGAAGTTAATCAAATCGATAGACTTATGCTGAAAGAGTGACAGCTTACTTCCAAGACCTCCTTCAAAATGCATCAATGAGAACGGACACTACATGAGGGATGCTGTTTTCTACAATTAATTTTGTAAAATGCTAATTGAATAAAAAAAAAATACAAGCTAAAATTAATGATTTTGTATTTTTTTTCAAAAAAGACCGTCCTCTCTGCCTTTCCCCGTATTTGTGTAACCTAGTTTCATTTTCTGAACTTAAAAAAACGAAACATCATCGAAATTTTACGAACTAATTTCTTATTGGTTAACGCCGGTACATCAGTAGCTTCATCATCACTCACTATATAATTTAAGAAGGGGATTTTTTTGAGTATTTAAATAATAATTTCATCTTAGTTTGGTTATGACAGGTTTTTTGATATAAGTTTTTTCTAATAATCCTTTTATAATATAAAAAAAAAAATGGTGAAGTTCAGAAATAAATATAAGTATCGAAATGTTGTGAATTTTTTTAAACCCAAATGGAGAAGTTCAGAAAATTTATTTTTATATATCTTCTATAACTATACTTTAGTACGATCGTGATATTTTGAAAGGGGGAAATTTAGTTAAGAGTTCCTTTTTAAAATTATTATAATTGACGAAGTTTAGAAAATGTCTAAATATTTAACCATGGATGCTTTTTTATAGATTTTAAATTTTAATCTTAGTGGCGAAGCATAACTTCCCCCTCTAGGAAAGAGTGACGAAGCCATTGCCTGGTTTGTTTATAATACATTTGTGTTTAAATTAATTATTCTGTTTTGATCTTTGATCTTAAATTTATAACATTCAATTGTATTTCCTGTAAGCCCTCTCGTCAATTTTATGCATTATTTTTAGTTAAGTTGTTAGTTAAAGTTTGATAGATTAAGCCATTTCTGTTTTCCTAGATTTGGGGTTTCTTCTGAGAGAGTTAATACTCTTTGCATTCTTTATAGTTTTGTTAACTTGTTCGCAATATAACAAACTATCAATGCATATACTTGTAAATATGGCAAACACAGTAGATGACTTAGTGAGAACGTGAGTGAGATAATAAAAAAAGCAAGATGAAAATGATGTCAAATCCTGAAAAAGGTTACACGTCCGTCCTCTCTACCTTACCTTGTATTTGTGTGACCTACTTTCATTTTCCGAATTTAGAGCAACGAAACATCATTGAATGTTGCCGATTGAATTTCTTATTGGTTGACGCTCGTACATTACAAGCTAGTTATAATAATTATTTTGTTTCGATCTTTGATATTATATTAACAATATTCTATTATATTTCCTGAGGTAAGCGCCTTCGTCAATTTAATATTGTTTTTTAGTTAATTTGTTGGGTGGAGTTTGATAGTTTAAGCCATATGTGTTTCCATAGATTTGATGGGGGGTTTTTCTGAGAAGGTTAATACCCTTTATTTGTGTTTGTTTTAGTTTTGTAAACGCGTTTACAATATAATAACATATCAAAGCATACAAGTGCAAATATCGTAACCCAATTAGGTGTAACAGATGGGAACGTGAGTGAGATGATAATAAAAATCAAGATTATACTCGAAAGTTACGTCAAAATTATGAAATGGGTTACATATAGGAAAGTATATATTTAATGCGGAATGGGAAGAGAAAATATGACATAAATAACATCACCCAGTGTAAATAAATATTTAAACGAGTGAAATTCTGAAATTAAAAAAATATATATTTTTGGCATTCATAACTTACTTAACATTAAACAATGACACTTAAATCTTTAATGGGCAGTTCCATTTATTTTCTTCTGTACCTTTTGCAAAATGGATTTCCATGTAGAAGTGAATTTTATTTTTAAGAAGTCAAATTATGCAAATGAATCAATTTATATTTATAGGAAGTAGCAGGTTCGGGAATAGCTGAGTAGAAACTACTTCCCATTACACCCAAAGTAAGTCACATTGGTTGTGGTAAGCGGATGGGTGGATTTCGATTCGAGCCAAATTTGCGCGGTGTTGCTTCGCATAAAATAGCCGTCGTTTGGATCCATGGAAAACTGTAGGACCCATTTTTTTTCAAAGTGCTCATCTGGTGACTGCCTACCTGGGCATTAGTCTCCGTATTAAAAACTGGCCTAGTACTGGGCTAATTTAAAATAAAATTAAAAAAGACAAAAAACAACCGCCCCTAAAAAACCGGGAAAAGGAAGCGAGCAGTAAGCAAGCTCCTGCGTCGGGGGGAGGTCCCCGCGTTGCAGGAGCGTGCGACCTATAAAAGAAAAAAACAAAAGCAAAAAAACAACAAAAAAACCCAAAATAAACCCTGCTTAAATAATAGGGAGAAGGCCGGCCTCCCCCCAAAAGTCAACAAGTCCAGCAGCCAATGTGCACGCACTCGTCCCGAGTACATGGGACAGGCGGTAGCGACCAAGCCCATAACGGTACCAGAACAGGTAACGTGCGCGAGGATAACGCAGACTGGGACATTCGACAACAATGTGCCGAACAGTCTGAGGGACGACGCAGTCTTTACAATAGGGCGCAGGCGAGCGCTCCATCAGATAGCGATGCGTCACACGAGTGTGTCCAATTCGGAGACGAAATAAATCGACCTGAAGCCGCCGTGCAATTGGGGGATAGGTGCATGGGAACAGTCGCGGTGCAATGGCACGCAACTTCGACCATCGACTTCCCTTCGACCATCTTTCATTTTCTTTGCCAAGCAGTCCGAAGAGCTGCCCGTATTCCTGCCATGTAGTCGGTGTGAGGAAGAGCGAAACGCTGGTCTGGTCGCAGAGTCCTCGCGAACTCTTTGGCGCCCACATCGGCGGGCTTATTCCCTGAAATTCCTACATGTCAAGAAACCCAGCAGAAGATAATCTCAACATCCGCCCGGCTCGCCAAAATCGTGGCGTCACGGATATCACGAACCAGGGTATGCGGAGATTCGAATGCCCCGAGAGCAATCAGGGCGATTTGTGAGTCGCTATAGATCACAAACCAGTCTCCGAACCGGGCACGTCGCGTAATCTCGCGTAACGAGTGGTGTACTGCCACCAGCTCGGCCGAGAAGACAGACGCAGCGCCTGGCAGAGCCCCGCTGACTTCAAACAGAGGGGATACGGCATGAAACCCGACCCCCTCTTCAGACTTGGAGCCATCTGTATACACTGGCACGGTTCAGGCTTGACATGAGGTGTCACGCAAGCGGCGTAAAGCAAGTGGCATCTCACCAGCATCGACAAACAGGCTCTTAATACGGGAAGTGCGGAATGCACCGGTCGCAAGGCGAAGGCCGGTGTGATGGATCGAGTCCACCTTGCACAATAAACGCTCGGCTGCGGATTCATAAAACTCGCATCCGTATTCGAGCTTCAAACGAACAAAGGATTGATAAAAAAGTAGGGCAGTAGCCATATCAGCGACCCGAGTGCTGAACGTCACGGAACGGAGAATATCCATGGTGCGGGTACAAGAGACCCTAACGCTGCGAATATGAGCCTCCCAGGTGAGGCGTCGGTGGAATACAAGACCAAGGAAACGGTGCGATTCGACCACATCTAGGCGCACCCCATTAAGAAACAAATCTTGGTCGGAGTGGAGCCGTAAGTGGTGGCATAAGTGCACCACTGTAGTCTTGGCCAAAGAAAACCGAAACCTGTGCCCTTCGGCATAGCGAGAGACGCGGTTCAATGCTTATTGGAGTCGACGCTCCAGAGGTGGCATCTGGGCCGCGGAAAAAGAGATTGAAAGGTCGTCCACGTAGAGCTTAGCGAGAACATCTTCTCGCAGCACCGAGGTGATGCCATTGATTGTCAAGGCATAGAGTGTGACAATGAGGACACTTCGCAGGGGGACACCCTCTTCCTCCTCCTTTGGGACGGAGACGGCTCTCCGCACCCGTACACGGAATTAACGATCTCGCAAAAATTCAGATATATAGATTGGGAGGTGTCCCCTCGCCCCCATCGTGTGGAGAGTCTCCATGATATCGTATCGTCATGCGGTATCATAGGCCTTCTCCAGATCGAAAAACACCATGGCGTAGTGCTGTCTACGAAGGAAGGCCTCGCAGACGGCATTTACCAGTCGGAGCAGAGCATCCGACGTGTAGTGGAACTTGCGGAAGCCTCACTGTGCAGAAGACATATGGCGTCTTCTGTCCATGCAAAAAAACTAATCAAACATTTACCAATTTTTCTATCAACTTGCACATGCAAGAGGTTAGAAAAATTGGGCGAAAACCGCCCGGAGTTAAGTGATCTCTTCCCAGTTTGCCAAAGGCGAGCACAGTAGCGATTCAACAGGAATCTAGGAGGAGACCCTCCACCCAGATCCTGTTGAACAAATCTAACAGAAAGGCCATGCCTTGCTCACCCAGGTGTCGAAGCATGGCCTAGGGGACATCTTCCGGACCATCGGCGGTGTCCGCGCACGAAGCAAGAGCGGAGCGCAACTTACTCGCAGTAAACCTGTCGTTGAAGGGTTCTACGCCTTTGGATGTAAATTCCAGCCAGGGACCTTCCGCGACATCACGACGTGCATTAAATACTGCGGAGCAGAATTCCGGCTAGAGAATGCGGAGAAAGCGGTCGCGAAGGATTCCGCCACGGACGTGGGGTCCGAGATTGCGGTCCCATTCTCCTGAAGAACGGGAGGGGCGGTACTGCGAGAACTTGCCCCAAATCGTTTTGACTTGCTTCCACACCTCTGCTAGAGGGGTCTTTCCGTAAAGTGAAGACACGAATGCCCGCTAAGAAGAGCGGCGGGAGTGCTTCGAAATATACCGGAACCTAGCCCTAGCCCTAGCCGGACGAAATTCAGCAACAGTGAAATCGTTCGGGCGGCGCTTATAGCGCATGTAGGCATAACGCTTCTGTTTGAGGGCCGTCTCACACACGGCCAACCACCTTGGGGTTGGTCTGCATGCAAAACGGCTAGACGTTATTGGAATAGTATTCAGACCCGCGGCGATGAGGTTGCCGGAGAAAAACTCCACGGCCTCATCTACCGACCTAAACTCCTCGACTGAGAGAGAATTCAGTCATTTCCTGAAATGCAGGCCACCGCGCCTGCACCAAGCACCACCGATGTGGGCTCTCAGGCGGCAGTTGCCCTGAAAATGATATTTGAGTGAGAAAGTGATCACTACCATGGAAGTCATCGACCACCCCCCAAACAAAATCCGGCTGTGAATCCGAAGAGCACAAAGATAGGTCAAGATAAGAAAATGAAGCGGTTCTCAGGCAGTGATGCGTAAACTCATCCACATTTAGGTCCCCTATCTCAAGCTCTTTAATCAGATCGGCAAGGACTTGTCCCCTGGGATTTATTGATAAATCTCCCTAGAGAGGATGCCTCCCGTTCAGATCTCCAAGCAAGAGAAAGGGCCTCGTCAACGGTGCGACGACGCGGCGGAAGTCCCCCGCGTCGAAGTCAGCTGACGGTGGAATGTATGCGGAAATGATAGTATATCTCCTATCCAGGTGAAGCTGCACAGCCAGTGCCTGAAAAGAGGTATATAAAGTGAAAGGAAGAACAGACGGGACGAGACGAGCCTCCGCAGCTCCTTCCAGTTGGCCCGGAGTCCACGGCAATTCTATTGAAGGAATATGCCCTCCAGGCCTAGCTCGGAGGAAACGCGGGGGCCCTCTTTGAACAGAAGAATTTCACGGGAATGGACGTACGCTTCCGGAGGCAGAACTTCGGGCGCTGTCGCCTTTAAAGACTTATTCGGGGAGGTGGGCTCGCTATGCGAGTCTTTTCCTCCCTCCGCCTTGAAACCTTAGGCGGGCGTTGTGGATTCGGCGGCGGGGGCCCCTCTTTTCGAGGAACCACCGTCTCCGAGCCACTCAGCTCCAATCCAGCCAACAAGAATGGGCAACTTAAAGAAAAAAGGAATTTCAGTCAAGAAAGAAGTAAATACATTCGATAAAGAGTAAAGCAAGAATAATATTGGTAAATAGAAAGAAGTATATAGATTCGATAAAGAGAAAGGCAAGAATAATATTGATAAATAGAAAGAAGTAAATAGATTCGATAAAAGAGAAAATCAAGTGAAAAGCAAGAATAATATTGATAAAATAAAATAAATTTATAATAAATAGGCCTCCCCCATAACTGGTAACCCTCAACAGCCCAGCAATTTTCTGATCTTCGTTACAACTGCACCTACCCTCCTACTAGATTTAAGAAAAATGTGCTGCTGGGAACTTCGGAGACCCGGGAAGGAGAAGCCATTATTCATTGATTAGAGACAAGACTTCGTTCGCTCTCCTCGATCCCACTGAATTAGCTCCACTCATCCCGCAGACTCGGAGGTCGTAGGAGGGAGAGATACTTACTCCTCAAAAGGGAAATCCAACACTAGTTTCTCCTTAATCCTCAAATTCGCTCCGCTTTCTAGAAAGGGACTTGTGTAGGGGTGCGAAAATGTATCAGAGAAAAATTCCTTCCAACTCGATAATATAAATAGCTGATATTATTACCAATTCAAAACGGATTAAACCGTGGCGTGAGGCTAGAGTGTTGATGTTTAAATCCAATGGTACCGCGTTCAAAACTCAATAGTCCAAAATCATTTATGAAAAAATCTCAAGAAAGAAAACGCAAGGAAAACGCTTGAAGGACTAACTCATAAAGAAGCACGAAGGAATCATCAACACAAGATAAATGAAAGAAATAGGAAAAAGCATCAAGAAAGAAAAACGAAGATTAAGAACCAACCCAGCCAACAAGAATACCTAAGTCAAAATAAATGAAAGACAAATGTTTGAAGGAGCAACTTAAAATAAAAAGGATTTTCATTCAAGAAGAAGTAAATAGATTCGATATAGAGAAAAGCAAGAATAATAGTGATAAATAAATAAAGTTATAATAAAAAGGCCCCCCCCATAAAATAATCCATCAGATGAACAGGTTCCCTATAATTTAACCAAAACCTCATTGGCTTTCCTCTAATATGCTCCTTACCATAATCGCTTTTGCAATAAGACATCCTCATTTGATCTATGTTACATCATACTCTCCTATTTCTAGGTGATTAACCATGTTCAAATGATTAAAAAATTATCTTTATTTCTAAAACTTCTCATCATACAAAAATATGTTGCCACTAAAGTAAAGATATCTTATCATTTGATCAATGATGTGTCTTCTCATTTAGTTGGATACTAGTTTTTTATTACATTAGGAGAGTCATTCCAGTACAATCGTCTTATGTAATTTATTATACCGTGAAATGACAAGGATAGCCATCAATAAAAAGCCATACAACAATGTTTTAAAGTTTCGAGCGGTAAATTTATTCTTTTTGCTGAAGCATCTGCTGATGTTCCACTATATAATCATTTGTAGTGTTTTTAATTTATTGTCTGCTTTTAGCCGAGAGATGAATAACTTTCTGAGGCTTGATATATCGCGCGGCAGTTGATGTTTAATGCTGCTGTTGCCCTCTTTCTTTTGTTGCCTCAATCTCTGGAGATAAATCTAACGTTGTAGGTATAAAGAGTCTTTTTCGGAGATGATCTCAATTGTACGTCAAGGCATCATCTGAAACATCTGAATCACAATCCTTCAATTTTATGGATCTTCATTTAGACGAACTATCACTACATTAGCATCTTTATAATTGCCATCTTGCCAGAGATTATAAGCTTTCATTTTACCACTGATGAACCTGAAAAGGGATATAATCACTAAGTTTTGATATTAAAATAAAATGTGATATATATATATATATATATATATATATATGCGATGAGGAGGGGCAGGCAGTAGAATTAGTATTGAGACTGGCTCTGTACTCACTAACAAAGAGAGGTCCCCCATCTGTGATCACTCCATTCTATATAAATTGATATTTTCCTCATAAACTTTAGGATTTTAGGACATTCCAAAGATCCTAACTCCTTCTGTATTCTTAAATCACTGTTCATAAAGCAATTGAACTCCAGTCTCAATACTGATTCTACTGCCTTCCCGCTGCTCATTGCATAAATCTCTTAAAGTTTACAACCTACTGATCCTATAACGTCACATACAAAATATCTCTCCGTCAGTTCTCCGTTTTTGTTCTCCACTAAAGGTTAAAATTTTTTTACGCAATCAATAATTTTAAAGATCCCTTACATAACCTAATTAATGTTTTCGTTTCATTGTTTTGTCAGTGCAAGCCGTCCCATATTCTACAGTATCAACTTCAAGTGTCCTTTATTTTCATCACAATCATAATTTCTTAGTGGTAAAGCACTAGCCTAGATAACTAAAGGTCTGAAGTTCAAGTCCGTGCCGGGCCGATGTATTTTTTATTCGTAGCATTTTCGGGGTCATCTCTTGTAAGATCTTTGTTCTCCTGACCTGTGTAACCCTTGCATATATATATATATATATATATATATATATATATATATATATATATATATATATATATATATAAAGTAATTCTAATTGACATTGGATAGGTAACATAAGAGGAATGTTCTTACAAGTCACTTTTTGTATAAGTCATTATACCACAACGATAATTGATGGAATTGCATTGGTAATAGCAACATTTCACAAATTAACACGGAAGTGGCAAAGTAAGGGAAACATTAATTTAAACTAAGAAGGTAGTAAAGTAAGGGAACCATCTAACGTGTAATATGTAATGGGAAAGACGATGTTTGGTCGTTAAGTGTGGGTTTACTATCTAAAATATATATGGATTCAAGGATTCGTAAATCAGAGAGGGTATTAGCTGTAGAGACTATTGAAAAGTCTTCGATCTTTACCTGTAAATTGCATGAATTGGCGTGGAGTCAGATGATAGAATAGTCAGGTTTGGCTAGGGGCAAACCCGTACGGCAGGACCTCCCGGTGGGCTGTTCAACTCCTGAATGGAGAGTTCGGCTGGTAGAGCCAATATAGGTCGCATCGCACGATGGACACAAGTAATTATATATGAGAGATGAACGACACGCATCAGGAAAGCGATCTTGATAACGAAAGAGCGAGCCTATTGTATATTGGTTTGGGGTGATTATTTTGAGGTCCAAAAAGGGCAGATTTTTTTGGATAATCGAGCATATTTCAACAGTCATCTTTGATGTTTGTGGGCCAAAGAAGGGTACAGACCAGAAGTGTAAAAGTTTATTAACGGTGGCTTTATCTTCAGTCGGATTAAGGAAATGATCAAGACATTTCCTACGCGGTTTTCCACAAAAAACTTTGGGAATCCGTTGTCTTGAACATATATATATGCTCTAACTCCTTAAAAATTTCTTTGGAGATGTCTTTCTTCTATCGAGCTGGCAGGTAATTTTCATTCTAATTTTGTATGAATTTCTTTATCCTGTATGGGTACCTTATCCACGAAAGAGAATGGACCTGTGGCGCATTTAATTAACTCTAGTTTTTATGATAATAGATGTGTGAAGTTTTAAATTTATAAAATAAAGAAGAAAAACACGAAAAGTACTAACTTTCATTTCACCAGTGACGATTGGCGAGTTTTGTTAGCAACAAATATTTTTTTAAAAAACAACGATTTTAAACAAATAGTAAAAATACAACTTGTAAATAAGTGAAAAGTAAAGATTTTTTAATACTATATGTAATCGTACAATTCTACCCTATAAATTTATAATGAATATAGTATTGCATACGATTTTCTGTAAGGTCAACTGACCTGTAGTAAACCTGAGCAGTTGATTGTGATTTATATGTGGAGGATGAGTACCCGCTATGTAGCTAACCACGAGTAACAGATAAACCAAAATCAGATGAAAGAATATATGCCGAATATTATTCTTTATCATGGCAACTACAGGTGCAGCAGTCATAAATAGGATGAGTGCCATTTCCTCGGGATCCCTTCCATCCTTGAAGAGAGGCAGGCTTTGCGGTTTGGGCCATCCTGGTACGCCAACTCCCCATCGCCCTTCATCTCTAAAGAAAATTTGTTCGAAATTCCGGGGACACAACTTCCAGGAGGGAGTACGGTTAGATTCCCTTTAAAAAAGACACATCACAGAATTGCTTAATTAACCATACACTAGTCTGAGGAAAACGGGCGTAGCAGCACTTGGAAGCTCAACAAGTGACTGCCTAAGGATAGGCTACCGATAGACTGATAAGACAACAGTAGGCCGTTATGCTGCCGACAACCTCGTATCAGAAAGACGTGCTAGGTTTTTTTTATCTCCGTTCCGCATATAGCAAATTCTTTTCCAACCATTCAAATTTTAAATACTTTCGCGTTTTGGTAGTTAGTGTCTTGATTCTATAACCCTGGTTTATGCTATCCAGTTTTGCTGTGTATAATATTGTGTGTGTAGTGTTATCCCTAGCACTTTGTGTTCCTGTTTGTGCGCTAATAAATTGTTTGTGTGCCTGCGCTAAATCATATTGATTCTGCTCAGCTTTTTAGTTTCCTCAATAATTTTCATTAGTGTTTGTGAACTTATTATTTCAGCTAGTCCTGTACTTCCCTGTATGTTTCCATAAATTATAAGTGACTCTTCTTTGTGTGT
The DNA here is from genome assembly GCA_963969495.1 of Ceratothoa steindachneri. Taxonomy (NCBI): domain Eukaryota; kingdom Metazoa; phylum Arthropoda; class Malacostraca; order Isopoda; family Cymothoidae; genus Ceratothoa; species Ceratothoa steindachneri. The sequence goes on from OZ018320.1 coordinate 86,584,434, forward strand.
TTTTAATTTTAATTTCTAAGTGTCTCTGCTCATTTCCAGGATTCTCCCCACACCAAGCTCAGCATGAGGATTTTAATTTTTTTTTCCTCATTTTTCCTTTTCTTTGTTTATTCTATTTTATTTTTGTGTATTTCTCGTATACAAATTCATTTTTTGAATATTAATTTTCAATTGAACTATATCTTTTGTCGTTTTTTTAATGTTCATACCCACACATAGATTGAATGGTAGTTTTTAACCACCTCTGGTTTCTTCCTTTCCCTCAACTCCATATCGGTTACTCTATACCTAAATCCATTACTGTCCATCCCTTGGCGCACAGAAACTTCGACCTGGTCCCTCCCTCCACGTAGGGAAATTTGACGGTTCAAAATTTGCTACCATTTTTTGCAAAAACTGAAAGGGTAACTCTTTGAGCCCCTCACTGCGTTTTATTTTTAAATTTGACTACACTAACCTTGCATCTTCCCCTTTGCCCTCCTCCTTGCAGTGGTGACTGCCCAACTTTTCTCTATGGCGCTCTTAACATGATGCGCTCCAAAACCAAATTATATCGGATAAATTTGAGGTATTTTGCACTAGTGAAGCTTGTGGAGGGGATTCTACAAACTCGATTTTCGTGGCCGCTACACTCACCGAATACTCTTGGCTACACAAGTGTGAAACTAAAGGAGAGACGATGTGGTCGGTATTATTTTTACAGACTTTCTCTACCCCTCTCTCACACCGATCGACACTGACCCAGACACTTTCGTATTAGTTCCTACTACTCTTGCTTTAAGCAAGAGTAATCTCCTCGATATTGCATTCGAAAACTCCTCCGCTATTGTACCAGTACTCGGTGAGTTCAATTTCCTCCAGAACACCACGTCATATCAACTATTTAAAGTTTCGAACTTTTTTCTCTCTCCCAATTCGTCACTTCCACCACCCGCACCATCGGCCATATTCCTTATCTCGCTCTTTCAAATAACCAGCTAATCATCTTTCGGTCAAGGAGCCATCAAATGCTATCTCATATCACTCTATTATTCAATTCAGTATAACTCTACCTCATTAAGCTAACCAGGCCAATGGTCTTGTCAAGCGATCACACCACCTTATATTCTCTTCCATATAACTTCAGCTGATCTTTCGACATCTCGCCTTACTTCTTCCGGACTTTCCCAATGTCTCGCGTTTTTCGGATCACAACCTATCCCTCCACTCATTTTTTAACCAATCCTCTCCTCCTTAGATATTCATGCTCCCCTTCTTCTTGCCTCCCCTTTCAGATTACTTGCTCCCTACTTCTCCACACGTGTCTGGGGGGCAAAAAACACAAAGAGTATTTGAGAGGCACGCTCGTTCCGCCCACACACGAGATATGGGAATGAAATAAGCCTTCTTTGCTTATTCACTTGCATCTTTTGCGCACACAGCCCTCGTATGAACCTCCAGCGAGGCTTGTATCCATGAAAAACTTCACACAAACATAAGCAAAATCCTCGAGCATTTCCAAGATCCTCACTCCTTTCTCTTCTCCTAGGCTTATGCGCTCTTTACCATGAAAAGGTAGTTTTGTTCGCACTAGGATCTAGTTTTCCACTGCTCCCCGTCACATTTTATCGCCCCCCATCCCTTACACCTCCTCCCTCACTTCATTCTCTTCTGATAAGCTCGCCTCAGTACTCCGCTCATCTGCTTTCCGCTTGAAACTTTTGCACCCATTCTCTATTTTCAGTTCAATGCTGTCCTCCTACCACACCCACCTACTTGGTATCTTCACCTCCTCCCTGGCGTAGATTAGGTGCTTCCTGAATTTATTAAACATGCTGCTGTCCGTTCGATCTTAAAGAAACAAAATCTTGATCATATTAATTCTTTAAATAATCGTCAATCTTTCAAATTCAGTTCTTTTCTAAAGTTCTTAAAAGAGTAGTAGTTCCCGCATCACTGACAACTTGTCCCCATTTAGCATTAACGAAACCTTTCAGTTAACTTATAAGATAGTTCAAGGCTATTATTAATCGGCTCTCCAATATATGACTGCGTGCCTCTGGCGCGAAAGCTTCAATTCTCTTCTCGTTCTCTTGGCAGCCTTTGATACCGCTGACCATTCATTTCTTCTCCACCTCAATCGGAACTTCCTGTGTTTCCCTGGAACTGCTATAGACTGGTTTTGCTATTTTCTATCATCTCCTAATCGTTCTGTTCACATTAGGATTTAGGTTTCTTTGCTAGTAGCTGTACCCTACGATACTCATCAAGGTTCTCTTTTTGGCCCCTTTCTCTTTCGTACCTCCCTACTTAGTCGTGGGCTTCTTATGGGTCACCTAGTTTTAGCCTTGCGTTTCTATGCTAATGACACGCAAATATTTCGCTCTTCCTCTCCAAACTAATTCTCTGACCTTCACTCCTCTTTCATGCAGATATGACACGATTACTGAATGGATATCAGATAACTTCCTCAAACTCAACCATGACAAAACTGAGATTCTTTTGATAGTCACCTCATATATGTCGATAACTGGAAAAATCCAGCACCCCCTCTGCTCACTCGGCGGCTCCCCATTCACGTTCTCTAGGCAACATTATATAAACCTGGGTCTTCCCTTTGAGATTCAACCTCATTTCTAATCACATATTGCTAATATCAGGAAAATAATATCTAATTCATCCTTTACCTCTCTCGTGTCCGGTCCTAGTTTGAACAAATCCATTTTAAAATCGTCATCAATTCCTTTTTGACCTCTCTCTTTGATTACTATAACTCTCTTTTCACAGAAGCAATCAACACTATAACTTGTTCCCTATATTTTTTTAAGGACATTGTGGCTCGAACTTTCCTCCGTCAAGGACGGTTCTCTCGTGCCACACCCCCACTCCGTGAACTTCACTTGCTGCCCATTAACTTTACATAGAACAAAATTCTTCTTCTCACATTTAAATCCTAAACAGAGCAACTCTCCCTTACTCCTCTTCAAAACTGACTGAGTTTAGACATTAAATACCCTTTTCTCAGGAAGTGCCCTCCTGCTGCCTTTGGTCCTCGTGTTCGTCTGTTTTGCATGAGTGATTGTGTCTTCTCTGTAGTCGCTCCTAAGCTCTGGAATGATCAGGCTATTGTCATAAGCTCCCCATTTTGGTGTCAAGCCGCCCCTGAACACCCACTACTTGATTTAGTCCCTTTCGTAGTCGATGGATAAAAGCTATAGAAGTCGAGTAGTACTTGATCAGAGAGATGAGGGAGAGATAAAAACAACAGAGCTTCGGTAGAATGTAGACAAAACTCAATTTATACTTTCTTTCTGCAAAATGCAAACTGCCATCATATGAAGAGCAATGCGGACTAACACCAGAACATAGAGGAATGCACCCCCCCCCTCCCTTTAGCCAGATTTAACTCGAGCTGGAGTTCTACCAAAAATCAGTCCCAGGAGACAAAAACAATTCGATATCTAGGAATTTAGAGTAGTTGCAAAGTCTTACCAATTATAATAATAAAACAGGAGATTCAAAATTTAAGGTAACCGTTTGGAGAGGATGTCAGGGATAGAGTGCAGGAAGACCGATCAAAGGTTTCATAAGTTTTATCTAGCCTAGGATCGTGAAGCATGGGAGGGGCTCTAGTCACTATCTTTAATTTAGTGGAAGAAGGGAGCGCCAGTGACTGCGAGAGGAAGTTTTTTTCTGAGGGGGCCATAGTGGGAGCATCTTGAGAAAAACGGGCAAGTGCAGTGTGGGACCTTGCTCATGGGGATTATTCAAAGTGGGTAAACAGTTATTGAATTAGAAGGTTACTTATGGTGGGTTATAGAAGATTTTATCACATGCAAAATTGGTTTCGTTGTTCCGCGGAATGTTATCCCGTTTAAGAGAGTTAAGAACTCTACTGGTATATATTTCCCTTTATATTCGCATAATGATGTAACGTATATTTGTGAAGCTTGATTTGTGCTTCAATTTGTGAGAAAACGAAAATATATCTTAAGTTGAAAACTAAGCGTGAATTTTCTGTTTTATTTAAGCAAATTTAAAAAGGCAAACCCAATTGGGGTCTTTGACAACAACCATCCAATTAGAAATTTGAACGCTTCCAATTTTGGGAAGAGTTTTAAACAACGTAGAGTTCTGACCAGTCTCCTCTTGTTCTGTCAAGTAAAATGACCATCGGCCTGTGGCTCCTATTTCAAATCAATGGAGCTTTTAATGGAAATGTCTCGAGTTCCCTTCAGTAAGAGTTCCCCTCTGCTCTCAGAATCGATCTCCGTTTCAGCGTCTCATAGCTATCAATTATTTCTAAAATTAATTTTTCTCCCTCTGACCTCTACTCTCTGGAAGAAACGGTGAAACATATTGATACGGAAATGTTTGCTCGGAATGTGAAATTAGCCCCATATTTTTGTTCCTTTTATTATACATATATTTCTCTTTATATTTGCATAATACTGTAACGTAAATTGGTGGAGCTTGATTGCACTAAATCATTCTTCTTCAAGAAACCTCGTTTGCATGCTATAAGTACCTATCTAAATGTATATTTATTAACAGCATCGTAATTAATTTCGTCATCTTGGAATTTAAAATGAAATGTTTTTTAAAAGCTGATGTTTACTTTATAATTTTCTTTTTGAAAATGGAAAATTAACAACAAGGACACAGAAGAGAGGAAAATCATCTAGCTAATGAACGCTAAAAAGGCTAAGAGCCAAATTACTGGATTTAATAAGAGTAAACCTACAAACCATATAATTATAATGGATTAAAACATTTTTATCTTGGCTACATTTAAGCAATACATGAATATTAGATAATTGGAAGAAAATATAATATAATCCCACAAGGGCAAAGAGGACTTATGAATGACATAAAAGAAGTTTGAAAGCCTCTAGTACAGTCCATCATAAGTTTGGTTGTTTGTCTATGTAAACTTTTAAGCTCAGCATAGCTACTATCACAAGTCCATGGATACCTATTTGGTTCAGAGCTTAACTTCATTCAATCACAATTTAGAAATAAATCTTTTGAACTCGGTCATTTTTACATCTTCTTTAGATTTATTCTTTAGAAATTTGTCAGCTGATTATTATCGTATAACCGTTATTGATAAAACCTCGATTGTGTTTTCAGAATCAATCTTTAAAACTCATACGTTACCATATTAAGACCATTAGTAACAGAAGAGCCCAAACTAAAAATAACACCGATTTCAAAGCATTTACATAAAATTCAACCATTGTTACAAGGGAATAAAACAACTAGATTAAGTCAAGTCAAAGATTCCACTAATAAATTTAACTACAGAGCGAGAGTCGTCTGAATGCAATGGATGACTAACCCCACTAGAGGCAGCAGAAAAATAACAAAGTTAAATTATATTAACCGATTTACATAGTGAGTCCCAAATATTTTTAGAAATAATGGGTATTTTTAGACTAATTAAACGCATTGATTGTACTCGCTGATGGATTCCACTTCGAATGAGTTGTCTTAGTTAGGTTAACAATAAAGACAAAAGGTGCAAAACTGGACCAATGAGAGGCAGAATGATGAGCAAAAGTAGTCTCCAAGATGCAGTTCGAGGCGGAATTATTCGAATTTGGTGTAAATGTATAATGCTAGAGACAAAGAATGGGCGTTTCAGTTCGCTATGCGTGAAGATTGGAGAAAAAAATGAACTGATTTTGGCGATATTAGCCTTTGTGAGAGGTGTACTCCAGCTTTGCTCAATCCTAGGATTTGGGTTTTTTCCTATAATTTAACCATTGAACAATCGTGCATCCTGGCATATTATAATTATCCTATATAATGTTTGCTCTTTGTTTGAAAGGGTATAATTCTTATAAATATCCTTTCACTGGGAGACTCCTATCCAACGATAGTTATGCAATGATTTTATTCAATACTTTTAAATGATGGAATTCTCAAAAATTGTGGTTCGACTAAATTCTGAAAAAAATCAGAAATTCCCATGAATCGCTCTATTTAACCTCATAAACCAAAAAGGATTTAGCACGGATAAAAATTATGTATTTATGGTCCATTACTCTTTCTGAAAATAAGCAGCACTTAAAAAGAAATTCAGGCCCTTTCCTTAAAGGGGGCAAAGAAAGTAACTTCTCTTTCCGTCCACTTTCTATATCATCTCTAGATCGCAATATATTTCATATCTTGATTTTAAAAAAGATTTTATAATATTTTTAATAATATAAAGGAAATTTAAAGCATAAAAGGTAATTTTAAAAGCCTTTTTTGCAAGATTTGATCTAAAGTACCCAAAGTACCTAAAATTAAATTTTTAAAGCCAAATATTCCTTGCTTGAAGAAAACTTTTATGAAAAAGGAATATTCTTTCATGAAGGTGAATTATTCTTTTCACTTTGCGATCTTCTAATATAAATGGGAAAAAGTTTGGCAGTTTAATATATTAGACTGGTTTATCACCTCACGAAATGGAGCATAGTCGAGTTGATGGCAGGAGTGAGAAGTAATTGCCTAGAAAAATCCGAATAATCATTGATATTTAATTGAACCGATTAAAAGAATATGGAAAGATAAAGGAAAGAGATCTTCTTCAGAAAAAATATTCTTCAGAATAGCGAAAAATCCGTGCAGTGTGAGGATTGAACCAATCACACTTATGCAACAAGCAACCACTTTGATTTTATTTAAAGCCACTACTTTGACCACTCGCCTCCGCGTAGTCGGAATATTGGAATATGGTAGTATTTTGATGCCCAAACATTTTTTTTATTTCTTTGAAAGATACTAATGGATGCCCTTTTGAAATCTCACAAGTTTCTCAGTGTAGATTTACATAATCTAATGGTGTAATCCAAGATAAGTATATACTATAGTTTATCTGATTTATTTTAAAACCAAAACTCTTGTTTTGGCTGATTCCTTTACATATAGCCATTATTAGTTTCAAAGAAGGCATCATTTTTTGATATTTTTATGAGATAAAATAGCAAAGCTGTTTAACAAAAATGGATATCTTCACTAAGGGGATAAAGAATAAAGAAGCTACCAGGTTTAATGGAACAAAAAATGAAGAGAGAGATAAAATGAATGTGGTAAAAAGCAAATAATGATCAAGAGATCATAAGAAAAACTATTGAATCTTAAATAAATGAGTCTGAAACTCTATTTTCAATTAAGTAGAAAACTGAATCGCTAGGGAAATATTGTCAAAAATAAAATTGCTCATTAAAAATTTTTTAAAAAATAAATAAACAAAGAAATGGACTTGCAGTTGATTATATATCAATACTGATTTAGAAACAACTATCGTTGTCATACAGAAATAACTATCGCTATAGTGCTCTGATGGCTCACTTGAATCATTGGGAGTGCGAAAGGCTTAACAATCTTTTTATTCTCAACCACGCTTTTGCCAATACATTTTACTGTGAGCAGCAAATATGTTGAGCAAATTTATTCCCTTGATCTCCTACCATACGACCAATATAGTACTTAATTGCGAGTTTCATCTTTGAGGCTTTCGCTTGGTCCCCTACCCTGCATGGGTGGGTACTTTCCACGGAGTAAATAAAAGTTGTTAGGGTGATTCCATAACTAACTCTATTTGATGCCAACGAGAAAATTGATAAAGTATATGTATGTATGTTATATGAAATGATAATAGCATTATCTATCCCCCTTATACTTAAGAAGAAAAGCAGAATACATGTTTTTTATGGTATATGAACCGATAGTTCACATGATAATGATATTATTTATCCCTCTTATACTTGAGAAGAAAAAAAAGAACACATGTTTTAATGTAAGCGAAAAATAAATACAATGCAATAATAAATAATTGAGAACTGGCAAAAATAAAGAAGTGTCAGTTGCTAGAAATATGAATGAGTCATTTTCATATCGACACCACATTTTGTCTTTTTATTCTTTTTATTCATGTAACTAAGAATATTGCGTTAATCTGGATTAATTTGTATTGAAACTCATTTTAAGATAAATATGCTATATTGCAAACAGTCATAGATTATACTTAGAGTTTTTCCATAAAGATTTACCAAAAAATAGTATTAGAAAATCTTTTTGTAAACGAGATATTGACGGCCATAACATGAGCTTGCGTTTAGTTGCGGGGTCGTTCACAGTGAAATCGTGTCTCTGAACGAAGCTCATAAGTTCGAGTTTAGTTTTGATCCAATTTTAATTCAATAAAGAAAGAAGAAAGGTTATATAATATTAATAAACGAAACTAAAAGTTTCTAAAGGAAATTATAGCAAAAGAAAAGGCGATTTGATTGTTTGTTCGATAACGATAAAATTTTTTGTGTTTTTCAATCATTTTTGACTAAATTTTCTTTTACTCTCTTTCTCCATAGTAAAGTAAGTTTATATTTTTTAAAAGCCTACGTAGTGTCGTTTATTTCAGCTTTCAATGCTACTGTCATTTATATTCAAACGTTTCTCTCCTATCATTGCATGGGGTGAGCAATGCTAGAAAAAATATCTTGCTAGAAAGTGTAAATGTTGTTTCGTTTACAACTACCTCTTTTTTGGTGGTTGTACTATAGAGCGCTGAAAAGACGGGAATGGGAGGCAGTGATAGCTGATTTCTATTTGAAATCATAATATATATATATATATATATATATATATATATATATATATATATATATATATATATATAGATATATATATATATATATATATATATATATATGCCAAAAAAGCAGCTTTTATTGCATAGACTTTGGATTAAAACTTAGTTGCATTTAGACTTATATATCTTAAATTTATCCTTTTTAATTTGACGGATGCATTTATAAATTTCGGGTGGGAAATGAAAAATTAATTGCGATATTCATTTGTATTTAATGACTTTACTTATAGTAGAATTATTTTTGTTTGCGCGTGAGCTTTCACCATTTCTAAGGCATCTTCTGACAAGAGTCTTGGTATTAGTTTAGCCCAATTCCTCGTTTGGCTGATCCTTTGCGACGAGATGTATGATGACCATCGAGCGTCAGCGATAAATCATGTCCGTGATTCCGAATTTTCGTAAAGCAAATCTGGTGAAAAAATGGGGAAAATTTTCGTTAAAAATAGTGTGTAATGGTGAGATTATATGATAGTAGTTATGATCACGGCGAGAATGAGTTAATTTTGTTGGCGAGCTTGCGTGGGTAACTCTTTTATTTTACCTCTTTGGTTAATTACTTTATTTTAGCTTTCCTTTTTTCCTTTTCCTGTTAAATTTCTAGGCCTTTGTTTCCAGGTACTCAATGAGTACATACATGCTATTTTTTCTTTAAAAGAGGTTTCAAACTGGTGAGAAGTGAGAGAGAAAATATGTGTGAAACTGCTTTAAATATCCATAGTAGGCCAAATCCAAAACTACTTGTTGCACAAGGCACCGGAATTGCTTATAATTTGGGGGAACTCCATCCAATTCGCAGAAAAGGCAAAGCTTCTTGTGAAATGAGGGTAATAGTGACTGCAAGAAACGTCTACTACTGATAGTGTATATGAAAATGAGGGAGATACATTGACCATTACAGACACAATGTTGCTGTAGTTATACAAGATAACATTTCGATGCTCTTAAGAAACCAATTTGAATAATTTTGATAGAGTTCTTGTTGTATTTCTTATTAGCTACTTTTTTCCTTTTATAAACTTTCTTAAAACCTACACGATTTCCAAGAATTTCTAAATGTTCCAACTTTTGTACAAAATTAGAAAAACTGAAAAACTTATCCGAAACTTTGAAATATTACTGAATCTTTAAGAAAATGCCCGTAAACCAACTGAATTATTTAAAAGGTTGAAGGAGTGTACAGGCTGAAGGCGATGAGATTTCATCTTTAGTACAATAATCACTTAATTAAATGGAAAATTTGCAAATGAATATCTATATAATTTCGCTTAAAATTTGCTAATCCTTTAGTTTATTAAAACTCCAAATTACAAACTAAAATGACTACTAAATGACTCAGGCTGGGCATTAAACACTTCTTAACTCAAAACTGTAAGTATTATTAAATAGCATTTGTCGCGGGAACCTGGTCATTATTGACAACGATCCCGGAAGTCATTGTCAGAATGTCATTGGGCATTTAGTTCATGAACACATCCACTACTACTCACACAAGATAAGAAAGGGACAGCATTTGTCACAGAAGGTGAAGGACAAGCAAATGATTGTGCTGCGAAGGTTACGAAAAAGCTGAAGTATCCGCTTAAGCCTGGAATGCTTTCGTACTTCTCAAATGAGAAGAATGTCTCCGAGGACCATGTAGTGACCTTGCTAAACAACCTCTGGCTAGCTGTGGTTTGAAAGATGTATCGAGAGTCATGAAGACCAACTTCCTGGTCGACATCATGGTGTTTGAGGTAAGCAGTAGCCGTGGTTATGTTATGCCTACGTTTATCTTAATGAAAGGTCTCAGACTTAATACAGAGAGTTATGTTTATTAACTGGTCGTACCTATGGCAGCAGTGGTCATGAGACGCTATTAGGTGTCAATCAATTTCTTTGAAGCATCACTCCTGACATCTGTCGTCTTAACACCTCAAACTGCAATCTCTTGGAGTATTATGTGTGGGATGTGTTTGGGAGAGAGAGACAAATAAGTCACTGTACTGTATACTATCAAGGTCAAGCTTAGGTCCAAAATCACCACAGTTTTAACCCATTTAAACAGAAGAGCCGTCGAGAAGGCCTTTAGTAGATTCCGATGCTGCCTTAAGGCCGTGGTTGAAACCAGCTTGCAATTTGGTTCAATAAAGTTAATCCTTCTCGTCTGTAAGATGCAACTTTGGTAAATATATATGTATAAATCAACTGCTTGCTATATTTTCTATTATATTAATTTGAAAGGATAAATTAACTACCGCACCATGTATTATATCTACTAGGTTGTGAAAGTTAATTTTAGTCAGCAATTGGTTATCAATTTCAAATAATTATCAGCAATAAAATACTTATATTACCAGGCAATGGCTTCGCTACTAAGATTAAAATTTAAAATCTAGAAAAAAACAGCCATGGTTAAACTTTTATATATTTTCTGAACTTCGCCAATTATAATAATTGTAAAAAGGAACTCTAAACAAATTTTCCCCCTTTCAAAATATTACGTTGCTAAAATATAGTTATAGAATAGAATAGAATAGAAGAAGATCCATATATAAAAATAAATTTCTGAACTTCACCTTTTGTAATTCTTTTGGTTTTACAAAATTAAAAAATTTCGATACTTATATTTATTTCTGAACTTCACCATTTTGTTTTTTTTATATTATAAAAGAATTATTAGAAATATATTTGATAAAAAACTAAGATAAAATTATTTTTTAAATACTCGAAAAACTTATTAAGCCTCTAAGTCTAAAGCATTAGATATTATACAGTAATGATTGCTTTTTACATTTATACATTACAAAACTTTGCCCTATATACTTTTTAATTTCAGTACTTTTCCATGGTAACAGATTTGATCTATTACAATCTATTTGTTTATGGCGAACTATTTCTCCATATTCAGTGTAATATCAACATATACATTTCTGGTTGTTTTAAAAGTTTAAAATTTCCTTCAATTTTAAAGTATTAAATGGTTGCGAAAAAGAAAAATATTGCAAGATTTATAGTCGATAATGGATTGAAAAAACTCATGAACACTTGTTGCAATATTTAGATTGAATCAAAATATGGTGTGATCGCTATTCCTAATTGTTTGGCTCACATGAAAACATACTATATTTTATTATTATCCACATTTAAAGATACAATTTTATATTCACCTCTCGATACGACCAGTATTCATTGAGGAACTTATCATTTATGAGTACTAGAAGTAGATTACTTACCATGTTCACCGTTGTATTTAAAAAAATTATGCTCGTAAAATGGAAGTCACCTGATAATCTTTATTGTTTTATGAGTCAATGTCAAAGGCATTTAATAACTGTGGGGGAATTCCAAGTGGAATTTCTTTTCCAGCACGGAAGTGACGTCCATGCGTTAAAAAAATTCTAGAATTTGGTTAGGCTTAAATTGGTAAGCCTTTCCCCCCCCCCTCCCATCCACAAGCGGTAGCCTCGAACCGCGTTCACCCCAGACCACCTTTTTGCGGGTTAGAATAACCTGGGCGTGAAGGTTCGAGGCCATTCGAGAGTAGCGCTGGCCAAACACCCCATGTTTCCCCCACCCCTGCTGGTGGAGCCTCGGATATATAGGGCTCGTCTTCCAGGTGGGAGTTACAGAGTTGAGGAGTTCCGCCAGGATCCAAAAAGCATTTCCCCTAGTTCCAAGTCAGGTGCTTAACAACGAAGCAAAGTGACGGCGAACTTTTCGTGTCGTTGGAATTAGCCCAGCCAGTGAGGTATTTCCATTTGACCATCGCCACCGAGCGATTTTTCTGACTCCACTTATCACCTCCTGTAAAAGCCCTCTTCGCTCCCTCCTCGTCTTCAGGTGGCCGAAATACTCTCCCCTGGACCGGACGTTACCGCCCCCCTCCCCCTTGGAGAACCGTCATCACGTCAACTTCCCGCTCAGAAGCTCCGAGTGCCCTCGCTCTCACGTTTATTCCCTGCAGAAGAGATCCGTGAAACCTTACCCTGACGTCTCACCCGGAATCCTCCGGAATCCTCCCTATTAGAATAGTCTCCTTCTGTAACGCATTAATTTTTAACTTCAGAGTGTGATGCATAACTCTGCTATCCCCCCCCTCATTTACCAACATAATTTTGCCCATTGATTCTCTTATTTTATGTAAATAAAATTATATTTTTGTACATGCCTCTTTAAATAGCCTTTTGCTGTGCCATTGCCCAAATTTTACCTGACCTCGTTTTTCACTCTATTCTCACTGCGCCCCTTTGTTGGTTCGCCTTTAAGTTATTAGTCCTTTCCCCATAGATATAATATGGTATTGATATAATATAATGTCACACCACGACAATAACTAATAATATCCTGCTTTTCTGCTTTCTTCGGTAATTTATAGAGAACGACAAAATTGATTTTATTAATATTTATTACGAACCCGCTAGCAAAAACCTCAGACATAATATCCATATTGATATCTTTCATCATTGCGACTAGTATTTTTTTATAAAAAAAACGCCTCCTTTAATCCATTTCTATATATCTATATCTAGTAAACTATTTATACTCTACTAAGTTAAATTTTCCAATAAGTTCTCTGTAACTTAAATAATATCAATCACTTCCGAAGCAACCAATACCTTCACGAACTACGTTCCTTACTTGATTGTAGTATACTTTTGGCTATGTAGCTGAACAAATATAACAAGCGCTACAGTTTTAGAATAATTATAATGCATTCGCTATGCCTTGTTATAACAGCTAACGATCAAAGGATAAGTAATTATCTAATTAAAAGTTTGCCTAATTATCGAAAAACTGCTTCAAAACGACGTTCGTTATTTGTACTTTCCACTATGTAGCTGAAACAATAAAACAAGCACTGAGGTTTAACTGGGTCTGCCATTATCATAACATCAAGAGGTAAGGAATTATCTAATTAGAAGTACGCCCAACCTCACAGATTCTGCTTGGGTTAGATGCAGTCCGTCTCGTATAAACAGATTGTGTTGTCTGTAAAATTATCAAAAAATTGAAGAAGTGTATTCCTCCTTGATGGAAAGTGCCTATAAACAATTATTAATTTCCGACGCTCTGGAAAAGAAGCAGCTGCAGGATCTCAAGACAGGTATTATAAATGAAATGATTTTTTGTAACAATTCTATCAAGAATTTATCTCAATTTATATAACGTCAAGTAGAATGTTCTGGAAAATAAAAAATTCAAGTAGTTACATCCTTTACTTTACCACTTAGATAACAGTATAGCCTACTCTCTTCAGAATCCTCCTGTAAAACTCATCAAGTTGGTCTCTCATAAATGTACCGCAGAACAGAAAAACTTCATTCTAGTCCTGATCTTGTAGCAAAACTAAAACTGAATAACATTTATTTGTATTTATCTCTAGTTTCTCTTTGTAAGGTCAACGTGGAAGAGCTTACTGAAGCTGCTCAAAAGAAATATCGATTACTGTAAGTGAACCTTATGATACTCATTGATGCTCGTCCAACTTACCAAAAAGTGTGTGATAACCTTTTTCAACACGTTCACTACCATGTCAACAATATTTGGTGCCAGGGCAAGATTGAAATATGCCACGTCACCAAATATTGGTGACAGCTGTTTCTTTGGTTTGTGTCTTGTCTCCAACGGTTAGTGACGCTCTAAACTGATTTCAATACAGAAAAATATCCTTGGCACTCCAGGCAATATCCTGTCTTCTCGGTTTGGCTCACTGCAGAGTGTAAACCTCATCAACACTTTTCAAAAATTGCATAAAGATGACGAAGACTTTGAATGATACTCCTGGCCAGGTACATGTGCCTTTTTTTATATTTTTCTTACTCTTTAAGCAGTACAGAATAGCGTATGTTCATGTTGCCCTGAAGAATGAGATAAAATACAAAGTTTCTAAAAAATGAAAAATATTGTTTTCAAGTAAGAAAGAAACTAATTAAGAACCTAAAACTAAATCTTCACAAATCATACTTTATTACTTGAATGCCTTTAACAAAGAAAAAACTTACTAAATTAGAACATTATAAATACAAATGAGGTACATTAGGATAAAGGTAGGTTTTTATGAATATCTCTAAAACATGAAACACATATTGCAGGGGAGTTATTATATGCAGGACAATAATACTTTTATTTCTTATTTTTTTCTTTGCTGCATCGCTACCCCGTGAAGCAACATCCTTTTGATAACAGATCTTTTAGGTTTGATACACTACTCTGTTTTGTTCATTCTTGACAACCTCAAGCACATGAATTTGGCTGAGTGGTTTGGAAATGCCTTTCTTTAGTTTGATAACATAACAGGGCCAATGCAATTTACTCTCTAAATGTTTTTATACTCAGCTTCTTTCATTTAAACTCTCGATATATATAAGCGCATTCACTACACTGATTTCTAGGAGCAGCTTAATCCTTAACTTGCTATACCATTTATACCCTTCCGAAGGGTTGTGGCATAGGATATCATTTGGTCAGAGAGATCTATTCCGACCTTCCCTTTATTGTATGCTTAGACTGCCTCCGGCCTTTTTTGTGCTCTTACATTCCGTTGTTGAATAGTCACTGGAAGAGCAGTTGATGCACCTGGAACATTTTCTGGTTTATCTTCTTCTCGTTGATCCTCATCATGTTGACATCTTCTGGTATGCCTCCTCCTTGTAACTTCCAACAGATGAGGTGTGTGTTTGGTTGAGAGTACCCATACATCTCGTGTATCTTTTCATTTGAGGATGACAATGCCATTGTCATCCTCTTTTTAGACTACCTCACCTCTCCTTAGTTTGGCATCCATAACATCTTCTGGCATATTCTTTTTACTTACCGTTACAGTTCCTACTAAATGAGTATTTAACTATGCACGTGTCGCAAACTCGCTCCTGTGATTCCATTCTAGTAGATTCTTCCTTAGATGATTTATTACGGATAAAGAGATGTGATGCTGTGAAAATATAAAAATTAAATATAATCAAACTTAGCTGCGTATATGATGGGGGTAAAGAGAATGCTTTTTAAGAGTAATTCGTAGTTCTTTGATTGTTTTCTCTTGATTTCAGAGTTTTCCGTGATTAATTTTTAAAATGATATCTAATGAACCGATGTCACATTTTAGTCGAGTGCAAGACGGGTTGTGAGCGACTCTACATCTCACTATGTCGGTCGGTTAGTCGGTCAGTCACCGTTTTGCTATTTTTGTAGTTTTAGTAACATTGTAACTATTCGGCCGAGTCTAATGAAATTTGAAACCCTTATGTTGGTTTACATTCTTTTCCGAAAAAAATAATTGATAAAGTCCTCCCAAGTTAGCCCGTGAATTATTTTGTTTTGGCAATGACATCATAACTATTTGGAAGATTCTAACGAAATTTAGAATCATTTTGTTGTTTTACATTTTCTTTCAAATGATATAATTGCCAAAAGCCTATCAAGGTTATCCTGGGTATTATTTTGTTTTGGCAATAACATCATAACTTTTCGGTCGATACTCTGCTAGACTAGACTAGGATATAATATGCTATACTCTGCTAGACTAGCATAGAATAGCCTATGCTATGCTAGTCTATTATAGGCTAGGCTATACAATGCTAAAATATAATGTACAAGGGTAAGAAATACTATGTTAATTTAGGCTATAATATGCAAAGCTAGGATAACATATAGTATGTTAGGCTAGAAAATAATAAGCTATTTTTGACTAGGCTATAATAGTATAGTATATGCTATACATGTCTAGGATAGTTAATGCCTGGCTAGGCTAGGCTACGCTATACTAGGCTAGGCTACGAAATACTAAGCTATGATACACTAGGCTAGTCTTCGATATACCAGGTTAGGTCAAACAAGGATTTGCTAGGGTAGGCTAGGCTATGTTATGCATGCTATGCAAGCCTAGGCTAAGATATAATAGTCTAATCTAAGCTAGACTAGGCTAGGTAATACTATGATATACTATAGTAACTGTGCTAGGGTAGAGTATGATAAGGTAGGCTATGATATAATATACTATGCTATGCTATTCTAGGCTAGAATATGATAACTAGGTTAGGATAGAATAGATTATACTAGGCTAGGCTCTAGTGAACTAGGCTAAGCTAGGCTATACTAATTTATGCTCTACTAGACTAGGGTAAGCTATGCTAGGCTAGACTAGGTTTTAATATACAATTGTAGGGTGCGCTAAGCTAGGCTAGTTTATACTCTGAAGGGCAGGATAGGCTATACTAGGCAAGGATACACTGTGATAAGCAAAGCTATACTGTAGTAAACTAGGTTATTCTAATATATACTATGCTAGACTATATATGCAAGTCTATACTAGGCTAGGCTAGGGTATACTAGGCTACTCTAGGGTATACTTTGCTATTTTAGGCCATTCTCGGCTATGATATACTAGGCTGGGCTATATAAAGGTATGCTATGCTATGCTACAGTGGCGGCAACAAAAAAAGTGACATGTGACAATTCGGGGAAAATAAAACAGAAAAATGTAACTTACATATTTTATTATGAATATTTCATGAAAGTTATTACTTGGTCATGTTGCCCTTGCACTTGATGACCATCCTGAGTCGATTGGGCATTGATTCAGTGAGGTTTGCGAAGTAGGTGGGGTCGATCGTAACCCAGATCTGCTTCAGTGATTCTATCAGGTCCTTGATGCTGCTGGGTGCTGTCTCTTGAACTTTGGATTTCATCAGATTCCAAGCATTCTCAATAGGATTTAGGTCCAGGAAATTACCAGGCCACTCCAAAACACTAATATTATTATCATTGAAGAACCTTTTTACTAACTGGGACCTGTGAGCAGGGGCACCATCATACATGAAAAATTCACACTGATGAATTTCCCAAAATGGCAGCATGTGCTGCCTCAAAACTTCAAGATAGTTAGTCCCCCTCATGGCTACATTCTTGGCAAGGAAGTACAGACCTCCTCTGCCCTTTTTTCCACTAAAGGCACCCCACACCATCACACTATCAGGGTGCTTCACAGTTTTCACGGTATATTTCGGGTCATCCCGAGACACAGTGCTGGGACGACGCACGATCTTTGACTCTCCTCTGACCAGCCTAAAGGTGCTCTCATCACTGAACATGACCTTCTTCCAATGGGCAGCTGTCCAATGTTTATAGGTCTTGCAAAAATTGAGCCTTTCCATCTTCATAGTCTTGGTAAGAAGTGGCTTCTTGGCAGCGCGGCGAGACGGTAGGCCTAAGTCCTTCTGTAAGCGATGACTGATGGTCCTGAGGGCAACGTTCTGGAGGAGGTCTGGGTGTTTTTTCTTGATTGAAGCGGAGGTTACAGAAGGGTCTGACATCACTTTACGCCTTAGGATATTATCAGTCCTTGGAGATGTCTTCCTAGCTGCACCAATGCCCTCCTTCCTCTTTGGTATGGTACCTAGTGGCAATAACTCAGCTGCACGTTTTAGGCGATGAATCGTATTTTTGAGGTTACTAAATCTGCTGCTACATCAATAAAAGACTTTTCCTGCTCTAATAGGGTCAAGGCACGGCTTTTCTCTGTCATAGAAAGCTTTTTCCACCCCATTGTATCCACTTGCACAGAAGTTATAGCACGTCAAATGTAGGCACGAATGCAGATAATCAGCACGCTGGAGTGCCATATACTAAAACCTCGTTGTACGAGCTCAAACGAGACACTGAGTTCCAATAGAGCGCAGTTCTGTTGTCTTAGCCCAGGAGAGTCGTCCACTTGCGGCATAAGCTCCGCACATTTTCATTGAATTGTTGGCAAGTAAAATAGTGAAAGCGATTTTGTGTATCGATTTCTGTTGCCAATATTCAATGTCACTTTTTTTGTTGCCGCCACTGTATACAATGCTATGCTGGACTATGCTACGCTAGAGTAGGCTAGATTATAGTGTGCCATGCTAAGCTAGCATAGGCTAGGGTAGGCTACGCAAGACTATGGTTAGGTGTGTATGCCAAGCCTACTATGCTAAAATATAATAGGATATACTATGCTAAGCTAGTCTATATTATGCTAGATTAGTTTATACTAGGCTAGGATAGTTAATACTATGCTTATTCTATACTCTGCTAAGCTAGATTAGGGTAAGGTAGGCTATGGTAGATAGACTATACTATGCTAGGCTATGCAAGTATAGGTTAGCCTAGGCTATATGTAGATAAGCTAAGAAGTTCTTGGTTCTTATATTCTAAACTATACTAGTTTAGGCTATTCTATACTATACTATGCGAGGCTAGGATATACTATAAGCTATACTATGGTAAGCTTTAGTATCGTATATATGCTAGGCTGTACTAGGTTATGTTAGGCTAGGCTATACTATGGTTTCTAGGCTAGATACGCCATACTATACATACTCTGCTAGGCTAGGCTAGATTAGTCTAGGCTAAGTCATACCATGCCAGGCTAAGCTATACTATTATTGCTAGTGTATATTATGCTAGCTAAGCTAGATAATAGTATAGTTATTTCTACTAATATAGGGAATCATATGCTAGACTTGGCTATAATAAGCTAGGCTAGGCTAGCCTAGGCTATCCGATGCTAGGCTATGCTATGACATAATATACGCTGTTATACATTGTTATACCATACTATGCTATGATATACAATGCTATGCTAGGCTAGGCAGGATTTACGTGGCAATCTAGCTTATGCTATACTATGCTAGGCTTTATTACGCTAGGTGAGGTAATACTATGGTAGGCTATTCTACGGTAAGCTATGTTTTACCAGGCTACTATTCAAGAATATACTAGGCTATGCTATAAAATGTTCTACTATTCTGGACAATACTAGGCTATACTAGGATATAGTATGTTTTGCTATACTTTGCTAGGAGATATTATACATACTACATATAGTATACTATATAATACTATACTATGGTATGTTTTGGTATACTATGCTATACTATACTATGTTATGCCATGATATACTATGCTATGATATGATAAGCACCACTGTAGAGGGATCATCTAGAATAATATTATTTCCCTACCTCCTAAGATATTACTTCAGGAGAGAGAGCGAGCCGTTACTCCCCCCTCCCTCCAACTTCACCCTTTTTGGACTTGTCGCCTAGTCACTGCAGAATTCACTTCGAGGCATGACGCTGATATTAAAGGCCACCTTCCCGCCGTCTCAATCTTACTTTCCCCCTCCTCGCCTCCGATCGGGAGATTCCTCAGCTAGTTGTAGGTTTGCCGCGAACAGTCTTTATGGCTGCAACCTCTGGTCGTCCGTCTGGCTGCTGATCCCTGCCTCTTACGCTTTCCCGCAAGGAGACGGTCGGTTCTCACGGCCGATAACGGAGGTTCGGGAAGACCTCTCTCTCTCACTGTTTTGGAAAACTCCAGGTATATATGCACCCTCCCAAGGATTACAGACATATTTGGTTAGACGACACTTTCCTCCCCAAAGGAATTCGATTGAATGAAACTCTCTCCCGAGAAGTGTGAGTGACGGTCGCAAGCCACATAAGAGCTGGACATCACAACTGTATCTTCAATTAGGAAGAAGAGTCTCGTAAGGCAACGTTAGCGTTTCTCAACTACCTTCAGATCAATGGTTGGAGAAGCTGTCCTCCGAAGTTCTTCTGCTGACCTCTTGAGGACAAGAGGCCCGTTAGCTCACTCAAGCTGAGTGTAGGGAGGTCATCTATCCCCCCCACCACTCTGTATCGAAGTTTGTCCGGTTACCTCTTAAAGACAAGAGGCCCGATAGCTCGCTCAATCCGAGTTTGCAGAAGTCATCTCCCCCCCCACCTTTCGAAGTTCGTCCAGTGACCTCTTGAGGACACGAGGCCCGCATCTCGAAAAACACAAGTTTCGAGAAGGTCGCCACACCTGCCGCTAGATTTCGGCTACCCCCGTGAGTAATCAAGGTCACCAAGATCTCCCCCCAAGTTTGCCCCGCTTTACTCTCGAGGTTCAAAGGAACTAAATCACTCATTACCATAAATCTCCCATTATAAACATATAATAACCGTGGTTATCTAATTAACATTCAGAACCTAATTCCGTCTTATTCATGTACCTATATATATATCCATATTTATTGTTGTGTCTTTTATTTAGTGTGTATTAAAATCTATTTTTGTCATTTTGTTTGGATTATTTCTTGGTCACGCAGCTGCAACTATCTATTCAAATCGCAGTCTTAGAACAATAACAGTTGTCGCCTTGCTTGGTCTACCTTAGAGCCTGTGTGCGCATATTCCCGTACACTTGGTCATACTTCGGCATAAAGATATCTATATATATATATATATATATATATATATATATATATATATATATATATATATATATATATATGTATATATATTTTAATTTGGTGTCAGGTGTGGGGTCTACCCCACCTGATTTTAAAGCACTAAGTTCAATTGATAGCAGCTGCATTACCAAGAATATCTGAACACCAATATATTAGGAGCATTTTCTTTTTGATTAACGGATAACAACCAATTTTTAAGCCCATTCTTGTGTGGTGTGTCCACAGTTTTTCTAGTTCCTTAAAAGAGGATAGTAGCTAAGCGATAATACTATCCGCCTTTTTTTGTGTCGTGAGTCAGATTCACCCCTTACCTTTTTATTTAGGAATATTTAATACTTTTGTTATTATAAGAATTTATATTTATTTTGGGGTAAAGCCTCGATATCTTTGCTAGTTTTATCGCGTGCAAAGTCCGGAAGTAGCATTCCAGGATGTCTTCATTCGATCGCTTTCATAAGCAAGGGCAGATCCTAGGCATATCTGTGAAAGATTTAATCACATACATCCAGGAAGAGGAACGTAACAAACGTGCGGAAAGAAAAGCACACAGAGAAGCAGAAAACGAAGAAAGAAAAGCAGAGAGAGAAGAGGAAGAAAGAAAAGTGCCCTCACTAAAACTCTCAGCATACAAGGATGGAGAATATCTTTGTTCTTATTTAACGTACTTTGAGAAGATCTTCGAAGTCAACAATTGGGACTTAGAATCAGATAGTGTCGCCCGGTTACTTCCATACCTGAATCATCGTCTTCGCGACATATTCATTTCGCTTCCTTCAGAGGTCACCATTAATTATTCAAACCTAAAATCAGAACTTCTTTCTGCTATTAACATGAATCCAGAATTTTATAGGGATAGATTCCGCTCCGCGCGAAAACAGCCAGGCCAAACCTATAGACAATTGAGGTTCACGCTTCTGCGTAACTTCCAATTCTGGCTGGAATCCGCACAAGTATCAAATGATTATGTGTCGCTAATTGACTTCATTCTAAGGGATCAACTGATATTGAGCCTCCCTCCAGAACTAAGGATCTTCATAGCGTACAGAAGAACGTCCACTTTCAAGGAGTGTGTGGAAAAAGCCGACCTTGACACGCGTTCATTCAAGAAGAACCATCTCGCCTCCCCCAAAACACAAGTTTGGGTTTAACCGAAGCCCACCCAAGGACAACAACGGCTTCGTAAAAGTGCAGGTGCCGAGCAAGTACAAGCCTTTCTCGCCGCGAGAGCAAAAACACGTGAAGCCCCCGTTACTCCCCCTCCCATGCTTAGCAACTACCCCCGTAGACCAATAGCACCCATGGGCACTTAAGTTACAATAGCCTCCAAAATTCTCAACTGAGGACCTCGTAGAGTCACCAGGTCCACCAAATCTCTGCTGCCCTCCCGCTTAATCCGCCAGCCGCATCGCCAGTGGCCCCTGCTCCCTCTCCCTCAAATGAACAGGTAAATTTCCTGTTCAACAAGAGTTCCCCCGGTGGGCTCCAGTTTGAAAATGGTGCAGTATATGGTTGCCGAGTGTCACCCTTCGTTAGATATAGAGGTTCCACCTGTATAGTAGTTTCCGACAAACTATATACCCCCGTAATCCCCAGCATAACAGGTTCGCGTTGGTGCATGACGTTTTAGGTCATGCCACCAGGTTCCCATTCGTACGGTGCCATAATCAGTGCCAGTACTTCACCGGATGGGCAGATGTAGTCGTGGCCCCGATGAAATTCTGCTCCGACCTCAGTGGACAGAGCGCA
This sequence comes from Ceratothoa steindachneri, assembly GCA_963969495.1. Classification (NCBI taxonomy): domain Eukaryota; kingdom Metazoa; phylum Arthropoda; class Malacostraca; order Isopoda; family Cymothoidae; genus Ceratothoa; species Ceratothoa steindachneri. Next base: position 86,607,041 of record OZ018320.1, read on the forward strand.
CAGCTCTCCCAAAACCCAATATCTCAGCAGGCCGTTACCATGGCACAGGCTGAGAAGGATGTATCGCTTCCGGTACCCCTATCTTCCCCAGACATTGACCTCGTTACCAATGTTCAATGTGCTGAGGTGCAGAAGAATTGCCCCTCATTATAACCCCTGTTGAAAAAAAGCAAGGAAGAAGGAGAATGAAACGGGGCGAGACAATCGGACGATCGCATACACCGTGAAGGACGCGTTAGTATACCGTTCTTCTGTTAAATCAGAGAGCCCAACGACCAACGCGTTGTGTGGGCCGAGGCCGAATACGAACCCGTTCTAAAGATGGCTCATGATGGCATAATGGCCGGACATTTCGGGCATAACAAAACGGCACAGCGAGTTTTTAAATATTTCTTTTGGCCAGGAGCGTCCAAAGAAATTATCGACTGCCGTCTCTTCCTTTTCCTCAAGCGGAGCCTAACTCTGACTTGAACGTAAACCCCAATCTCGCCCATAACGAGAGGGCTCAATTTCTTGCGCTATTAGAAGGCTTTCCCGTGTCATTTTATCGTCGTTTTGTGCCGAATTTCGCTGCCATAGCCTCACCCCTCAACGACATGCTCAAGAGAACGGCCCCTGATTCAGTCAATTGGAACCCTTCCGTGGAAGATCGCTTCCACAAGTTAAAGGACAAGCTAATTTCCGCCCCTATTTTGAGATTACCGAATCCTAGTAAAACATTCCGGGTTTGAACCGATACCTCCCAGGATGGCCTAGGTTGTGCTCTCGTCCAATATGATAGCGATGGAGTGGGATACCCTGTAGGATATGATAGCAGGAAGCTGTTCCATGGCGAAAAGTTGTATGCCACCATAGAGCTTGTAGCGTTAGCCATAGAGTGGTCTATCCTAAGTTTCAGATGTATCACATAGGTAAAGAATTTATTGTCGGAAGTGATCACAAACCACTGCCGTACCTAAAAAGCTGTAAGAGCGAAAATGGCCGTTTTCTTGCAGTGAAGCCTACTACTCATGCAATACCAATTTCGAATCCTGTATGTTAAAGGCACCAACAACTGCCTAGCCGATAGCTTGAGTAATATAAGACCACCCTCTAAAAACCTGAGTGTATATTAAAATTCGTGTTTTTCTTTTTCTCGCCTTGTTCATGTTGTGTGTGCGTGTGTATAGATTAAGTTAGCTGTAGTTACAAATATGTAAATCCCGTGTAGTGTTATGTTTTCTTTTCTCCGTTGGTAAACGTTAAAATTGTAGCTTTATAAGTTCCCCTCTTTATTAAATTATTGTTGACATTTTTTTTCGCTGCAAAGTGTCCTGAGCTGTAAAAATGTTTTTGGATAGGGAGGAGTGTAGAGGGATCCCCTAGAATAATATTATTTCCCCACTTCCTAAGATATTACTTAGGGAGAGAAAGTGAGCCGTTACTCCCCCCCCCCCACCCTCCGACTTCACCTTTTTTGGACTCGCTGTCTAGTCATTGCAAAATTCACACAAAGGCATGATGCTGATATTAATGGCCACCTTCCAGTCGTCTCAATCTCCTTCCCCCTCAGGTCAGGAGATTTCTCATATATTTTGTAGGTTCGCTGCGAATAGCTTTTATGGCTCCAGCTGCTGGTCGTCCGCCTGGCCAGTGAATCCTGCCTCTTACGCTTTCCCACAAGGAGACGCTCGGTTCTCACCGCCGATAACGAGGGTTCGAGAAGGCCTCTCTCTCACTCTGTTTTAGAGAACTCCGGGTGTATATCACCCTTCCAAGGATTACAGACAGATTTAGTTAGCCGACAATTCCCCAAAAGGAGTTCGATTGAATGAATCTCTCTTCCGAGAAGTGTGAATGACGGTCGCAGGCCACGATAGAGCTGGACATCACACCTGTATCTTCAGGTCAGGGAGAAGAGTCTCGTGAGGCAATGTCAGCCTTTCTCAACCGTCTTTGGATCAAGGATTGGAGAAGCCGCCTGCCGAAGTTCTTCTGCTGACCTATTGAGGACAAGAGGCCCATTATTCGCTCAAGCCGAGTTTAGACAAGTCCTCTCTCCCCAAAACCCTTTCGAAGTTCGTCCGGTGATCTTTTGAGGAAAAAAAGCCCTCATCTGGCAAAACACAAGTTACGAGAAGGTAGCCTCACCTGCCTCTGGATTTCGGCTACCCGCGTGAGTAATCAAGGTCACCAAGACCTACCCCCCCAAGTTTGCCCCGCTTTACTCTAGACGTTCAAAGGAACTAAATCAATCACTACCATAAATCTCCTATTATAACCCTTCAATAACCGTGGTTATCTAATTAATATTCGGAACCTAATTCCGTCTTATTCATGTACCTATATATATATCCATACATATTGTTGTGTCTTTTATTTAGTGTGTATTAAAATCTATTTTTGTCCTTGTGTTTGGATTATTCCTTGGTCACGCAGCTGCAGCTATCTATTCAAATTGCACTCTTAGATCAATCACAGTTGTCGCCTTGCTTGGCCCTACGTTATAGCCTGTGTGCGCATTCTCCAAGACACTTTGCCATACTTCGACCGCCACTATGTAATAATATGCTATGTTATACTATGCTATACTATTCTAGACTATGCAAAAAGGGTGTGACCATTTTTTTTAAAAAAATCCATTTCCATAAATGAGCTGTGACAAAGAGTTAAGGCTCGCTACTTTAAATAAAAAATATATATATCATTATCACTAACTCTATAATTTAAGGAAGGTTTTTTTTAAGTATTTGAATAATAATTTCATCTTATTTGCTTATAACTTATTTTTTTATCAAAGTTATATCTAATAAATCTTTTATAATATCAAAACACAAAATGGTGAAGTTCAGAAATAAATATAAGTATCGAAATTTTGTGAAATATTTAAAACCCAAAGAATTACAAATGGTGAAGTTCAGAAAATTTATTTTTATATATCTTCTATTCTTCTTCTATATCATCATCACTAACCATAATTTAAGAAGGGGATTTTAGGGGGTATGTGAATAATAATTTAATCTTAGTTTGGTAATGACTTATTTTTTATCAAACTTATTTCTAACAATTCTTTATAAAATCAAAAAACAAAATGGTGAAATTCAGAGATAAATATAAGTCCCGAAATTTTGTGACTTGTTTAAAACCCAAAGAATTACAAATGGTGAAGTTTTGAAAATGTATTTTTTTATATCTTTTATTTTTCTTCTATCATCACTAACTTTATAATTTAAGAAGGGCAGTCTTTTGAGTATTTGAATAATAATTTCAAATTAGTTTGGTTATGACTTATTTTTTTATCAAATTTATATCTAATAATTCTTTTATAATATCAAAACACAAAATGGTGAAGTTCAGAAATAAATATAGGTATCGAAATTTCGTGAAATTTTTAAAACCCCCAAAATTACAAATGGTGAAGTTCAGAAAATTCATTTTTATATATCTTCTATTCTTCTTCTATATCATCATCATCATCATTAACTATATTTTAAGAAGGGGACATTTTTTACTATTTGAATAATAATTTCATCTTAGTTTGGTTATGACTTATGTTTTTTCATCAAAGTTATTTCTAATAATTCATAATAATATAAAAAAAAACAAAATGATGAAGTTCAGAAATAAATATAAGTATCGAAATTTTGTGAATTTTTAAAACCCAAAGAATTACAAATGGTGAAGTTAAGAAAATATATTTTTATACATCTTTTATTCTTCTTCTATCACTACCTTAACAATTTAAAAAGGTGAGTTTTTTGATTATTTGAATAATAATTCTATCTTAGTTTCATTCGGTCATGATTTTTATCAATGTTCTTTCTAATAATTATTTTATAATATCATGAACAAAATGGTGAACTGAAATTTTGTGAATATTTAAAACCCAAAGAATTACAAATGGTGAAGTTAAGAAAATTTATTTTTATATCTCTTCTATTCTATAAATCTATATTTTAGCAACGTGTTATTTTGAAAGGGGAGCAATTTAGTTTAGAGTTCCTTTTTAAAATTATTATAATTGGCGAAGTTCAGAAAATTTATAAAAATTTAACCATGGGTTCTTTTTTTTTAGATTTTAAATTTTAATATTCGTAGGGGGTAGTGGCGAAGCTATTGCCTGGTAACTCTATATTTTATCAACGTGAAATTTTGAAAGGGGGGAAATATAGTTTAGAGTTCCTAAATAAGTTGTTTTTTTTTTATAATTGGCGAAGTTCACAAAATTTATAAAAATATATCCGTAGCTACATTTTTTAGATTTTCAATTTTAGGCAAGTGCAAGCTCCCCAAGAGAGTGGCCAAGACATTGTTTTGTTTCAATATAATTTAGTTCTGCATTTTAATAAGATTTTAGAAAGTTGTGACTTTTTTGGTCGCGGGCGACTCTGCATCTCACTATGTCGGTCGGTCGGTCAGTCGGTCGGTCCACATTTTGCCTCTTTTTCTTAATAATATTGTGACAATTCAGCCAATTCTAACGAAATTTGAAACCCTTATGATACAATTGGCTAAGCCCTCCCATGTTACCCGAGAAATAATACGCTTTTAGCATCAACATAATAACTATTCGGCAGATTCTAACGAAAGTTGAAACTCTTTTGTTGTTTTACATTCTCTTTCGAATGATATAATTCCCAAAGTTTTCCCAAGGTTAGCCAGGGAATAATTTTATTTCGGCTATAACATCATAACTATTCCGACCATTCTAACAAAGTTTGAAACCTTTATATTGTTTTATATTCTCTTTAAAATAATATAATTGCCAAAGTCACCCAAGGTTACCCAGGAAATTAGTTTTGTGGGCAATAATATCATAACTATTCGGCCGATTCTAACGAAATTTGAAACCCTAAGGTGTTTACATTCTCTTTCAAATGATAGAGTTTCTAAGATCCTCACAAGATTACTGCGGAAATTATTAAAATGTTTCAAGCTCGTCAGGACATAATCAGAATAAGTGAGGGCATACGACCTTTTGGTCAGCAGACCTTGTTTCTAGTAGATATTTGGTTATTGCCATCTATCTATACAACAGTATTCAAACATATTTGAAAAGAAAGCTGCTCAAATTTATTCATAAAATTTGAGAAAGAAGGTTTATTATAAAGGCTGGTTTATATTTCGTATTTCAAAAGGTATCATTAGTTCAGGCAGTTGTTATACGAAAGTTTTATAATTATAGGAACATGATAATATCAGAAACTGTGAGCTGGGCAGAGGAGAAATGCCTCTAGCAACTGATATAAGAGAAAAATCTTCAAGGTTTTCATAGTTTCGAGTAAAGAGGGTGCAATAATTCCAAAATATATTTTAATCGATCACCAAGATTTTGTGAAACCTACTGGTATTCGCATTGATCCGTTTAAATTTTTCTTTCTATTTCTTCCTTTTGTTCCCTACAAAGTTTTTATTCTAACAAATGTATTTAGTTGTGGGATATTTCCCTGAATATCTAGGCCTTATACGCCACTCTCTACATCAACCCTGGAATGTGAGAAGTGAGCCTTGCTACAATAATTATGGAGATACTATTTTTTAACCTCTAACCGCCCAAAAGATTGACTTCTCGTCCCATTTTGATAACGTGAGGCACATCTAACTAAAAGATTTTCTACTTTGTCTTAAATTTGAGTCTTTGGTATATCATTCATCTTTCAAAAGGTCTCCTTTAATCGTGATAAAGACCTTAATAAAATTTAAGAATTTTAAAATTCCCTCCTTTTAAATGATTGAAATAAATGGAAGTGATGAAAGAAAACAAATTAAAAAAAAAGAATAAAAACATTTTATAAAACTAAAAAATAATATGGATCGTAATATTCATTTTAACCGATCAGAAGAGATGAGAGTAGTCTTTTTCTTTTCCTTCTGTTATCATTATTTCTTGAAACTAGGAACTGAAATGATTTTGAAGCGGTTTATTTAGGAAGTCTTCAGTGGCTCTATAATAGTAACAACAAGGAGTAACAACAAGGAAAGAAGGTACCCTAGGAGACCTTACGGTCCATTCAAAGAGGGTACCTTTATACTAGAGATTGAGCGGGCACAAGGCTGCTCAATTGTTTTGCGTCCCTAAACGGCCACTTTTCAAGACTTTGTCTAGTCTTGACTTGAACTGGTCAATAGATTCACTGTTGAAAACTTCCACTGGAAGTGCGTTCCACATACCGCAGATACTGTAAGTGAAAAAATTTCCACACAGATTGCGGTTGTAACGCTTCAGTTCAAGTTTGAAGCCGTGATTGCGCGTTCTGTTCTCACTCAGTGTGAAAATATCCCGGTAGTCAACATTGTCGAACCCTCGAAGTATTTTGAAAACTTCGATGAGCTGACCACGCTGTCTACGGGTTTCCAGCGAGAACAGATCTAATTCCCTTAGTCTATCCTCATAACTTTTATGTCGGATAGAGGGAATCAGCTTGGTTGCCCTGGCTTGTACGCGTTCCAATCTCGCGATGTCCTTTCGCAATGAAGGACTCCAAAATTGTACGGCATACTCCAGGTGCGGTCGGACAAGTGAGTTGTACAGGCACAGTACAATCTCTTGGTTCCGATAACCAAACTGGCGCTTAATATAGCCTAGCATCCTTTGGGCCTTTTTCTCCGCCTCAATGCACTGTTTCGAGAACTTGAGGTCACTAGTGATTGTTACACCCAAGTCCTTCTCAGTGTCGGTGGATTCCATAGCAGTGCCCTTAAGGATAGACTGAGATTGGGGGTTTCTGTGGCCGATATGCATCACTTTGCATTTCCCCACATTAAAAGGCATTTGCCACGTGTCCGACCACTCCCCAATCTTCCCAAGATCTTCCTGCAGGCGGGCAGTATTTCCATCCTTTGCAACGTTCATACCAAGCTTGGTATCGTCGGCAAATTTGGAAATCTTGGCAACCATGTCACCGTCCATGTCGTTGACGTAGATGATGAATAGTAGTGGTCCCAGGACAGAACCTTGAGGCACCCCGCTAGTAACGGGCACCCACTCAGAAGACTGTCCATTCACCACCACCCGTTGCCGTCTGCCACTTAGCCAGTTCTCGATCCAGCCGGCTACCTTTCCGTCTATGCCAAGCGCTCGCACTTTCCGGAGAAGGCGGCGGTGTGGTACCTTATCAAAGGCTTTCTGAAAGTCTAGGTAGACCACATCCACCGCCTTGTCCCGATCGTGCTCGCTGAAAACGAAGTGGAAGAATTCTACAAGGTTCGTCAGGCATGACCGTTGCCTTCGGAAGCCGTGCTGGGAACTCCTCAGTAGCAGGTTTGACTCTAAATACGACGTCACTTTGTCCACCATGATGCTTTCCATGAGTTTACCGACTATCGAAGTCAGACTGATTGGTCGGTAGTTCGACGGTTGGTTACGGTCTCCTTTCTTGAAGATCGGAGTCACCTCCGCCTCACGCCAGTCTCTAGGAACGCATCCGGTCCGGAATGACATGTTAAAGATAGCGCACAGATGTCGTGATACTTTATCGCACACTTCCTTCAACACCTTGGATAGAAACCCATCCGGTCCAGGGGACTTATTCGTCTTTAGGTCAGCGATCTTTTTCTTTATTTCTCCTTCAGTGAAATCCATTGCCTCCAGCTTTTCCCCCAAGTAGGAATCCGTCGGCTGGGGAATGGGACCACACTCTTCAGTAAACACTGAAGAGAAGTAGTCGTTGAGGAGGTTAGCATTTTCTGCATCTGAATGCTTTAATGTCCCTTCCTCATTCCTCAAAGGGCCAATCCTTCGACGGATTGGTTTACGGCTGTTCACATATCCAAAAAACTCCTTGGGATTCTCTTTACAGAGTCTCGCCACTCGGAGTTCCTCAGACCGCTTAGCCGCCCGTACATCTGTAGTACATCTGTCTTTGTAAAGCGTATACGAGGCGCTCACGATTAGAAAAATTTAACTCTTTCATATAGTTTATTTAGGATATTTAGGCACTAATGCTTCTCTTTAGACAATAGTTAATCACATTAAGTGTTTATACAAGTTAGCCTTCCTAACGTCATCAGTTGTACTCGATCCCTCATCCCCATGCGTCTGTTCCCTGATTCCAGAAACAACTTATTGACTAGACTTTAGTATTAGTAGGCAACAACAATGAGAAATGTATGAATAAATTTTGATTGTTACGTGCACGCAGTTAAATCGTTGCCAGTCATAGCTTTGGCAACTAATTTTGGCAAAAGATTCTAAAGTTATTCATTTTGTATTAAGTGTATTTACCCTTCCTATATTCCTTTTAATGCCACCTCCTTTGCATAAATAACTTTTTCCTAGTTTTCCTTGGGCATTCGCTTTCAAACCTTTTTCTTCGTAATTATATTGATATATTTGCGACTACAAGTTTTTTGTAAATTTACCTAGTTTTTAAAGGATTGAGGAAGCGAAGATAAAATGGCGAAAACCGTGGTCGTTGTGTCTTAAACATGCCTTATCTCCTGCACGAGAGTGCATGGTATACCACTGCTAAAACCAATCTTATAGCTCAAACTTGAAGGAAGGGTATACTCTCTCAGGACTAGTGGGCACCAAACAAGGAACTGCCAAGATGTATTATGGGCCACTTGACAGCAGCTGATATATGCTGGATTCGTTTTCCTCCCGGTCATGATACCCGCAAGTTCTGCTGCTATATATGCTTCACCCATTTTCCCTTCCCTTCTCTCTTTTCCTTTTCCTCTACATATATATTCTTGTTTTGGTTTGAAAATTTTAGAAAATATTTTTTGAGGAAAATAAGCTCATTGGAAGGATTAGAGAGGATTAAGAGAAATCAAAATAAAAATTCACTGTGATGAAAGACGAATAATGGCAGAAACTTATTACCTACCTAAACGTTAGCCATAATTGAGATTTGCATACGGATCGCTTATTTAATATTATGTATTGCGCCTTTGCTCTGGGACTTAGTTTAAGGGTATGCTAGACACAACTGTGTGGCGCTTTTTCCTGGTCACACATACCCTTTTAGGACACTCGGCTTCCCCAACTTTCACCACTTGGGTGACAAATCCTCAAGGTCGCTTCTTAAATATGAAAGAAGTAATATTAATATTACTATACGAAAACAAAAATGTATTATTTGAATTTGATTCAAAAGGTTCATAGAGAAGACTTAAACTGTTCATGTAAAAGTTTCAAGATTTACATATAAGTTTCAAGCTATTCTTCCAAAGAGCCAAACTATCATTAAAAGAGTAAATTATAAGATTACAGAAGTTTTATCTAATATTCCCAAAACATCATATAATTCCTTAAGAAAGTTTCACGCTGTTTTATTCAGGTTTTAAGCTGTCCTTCAAGAACTACACCCTAAACCACGCTAATAGCTTGGTAGTTAAAGTTAGGATTTCTCGGATTGGTTCTCTGTAAATCAATTTTGCTGAAACTTTCCCACTTGTTCTGAGCCAATATGGCAACATTATTATTAGATTTTCATTATACTGTGTTACTTCCTTCAATTTTTATTTCATATTCTTAATTTTGGGGATGAAAAACATTAATAGCCTCTTGCCTTTTTAAAAAGAATATTACGTCGCGAGGTCTTAACGATGAAGAAAAGTGTTTTATCATCAAAGAAGGTGCTTAAAGCACCTAGGTTCATGTATTGCGGAGAAATTAGTTGGCCATTTGGACATTGTTAGACTATTTCTGAAGGACCCTTGCATAATGAAGAAATGGTCTGATTGTGAGACCTCTAAGACTGTGATAGCTAAGTATTTGAGGAATATTGAACACCAGTTACGTTAGGCGAAAGCCAGAAAATCAAGCAAAGTCATTTTCAACACCCCTGGACGTCCTCATGTACCAAAGATCACCAGGAACTAAACGAGAGGGCTTGTGTAATCTAAGAAATCAACGCTGTTTCAATGTTGTGGGAATTACAGAGAGTAAAAAAGAATTAATGGAAAAGATGATATTTCAAACCTACACTTAAAACTACTATTTTTATTCACTTTTTAGAGCTGAAGAAAATAAATACCCATTTGTTCTCCTTTCCTGACTCATAATGAAGATGTTCAAGTGATTATATTTCAAGGTTTCGTAGCACGAAAGCATACATATATCACAGTTACACAATATTAAAAACTATGTATCTCTTTCAGGATTTACATAATTGGCTTTGCTACCCCGGTAACTTTATTGATTAAATTATATTAAGCAAACCCTATTTACTTATCGAAAATTTATGTGGAACAAACCAAGCGACAAACTTCTACCCTCTAAAGAAGACAACATAATTTTCAGTGAAAAGTTATCTCTTTCACTAAATTTGAAAACAGTCAGCTAAAAATTCGATTGTGTCTGTAATGGACATAGTAGGGTAGATGTGTTATTTATGTGGTGGTGCTTTTCCTTCATCACTTAAATATCATCGCTTGATCTTTCTTAAAATTTGATCATCAAGATAATTACACGAAGATCTAGTTAACCCAGCATAAACCTATTGACAGTTACATACGAGTATATATAACCTAGGGGGGTTAATTTATTAAGTAAAGAGAAAAAAGCCCCCAGGCAATCATAACCAGTCCTCGGCATTGGAGCATAATTTATTTCTTCTAAATTACCATAATACACGTAATTAATATCTAATATCATTCCTAGAATATATCGTAGGTCATACAATGAATTATAGTCCCTACAAAGTAATTCCAACTACTCTTATACACATCCTTTTTTCATATTTCTATGTTTTAAAAGCGTTTGGAGAACAGAAAAATATAATGAAATATATTTGCTTTTTTCTTACTTTAAGTAATTCGGTTACTTTTAATATTGTGGCAGAATTTTTTTTTTTAATTTTAAGAGCTCATCTGGCGACTGCCTACTTAGGCATTAGTCATCGTATAAAAAACTGCCTAGTACTAGACTTTTGTGGCAGAAAAATTGATGTAACTAACTTCTGGCTTCATAAGAGGATAAGTATAAAAGTTATTGCAAGTCATTTCTACCCTTTGTAGATACTCAAATTGATCAGGTGGCAAACTAATATAGCACTACGAGATCAATATCCTTTTCAAAAAATTCAGTGGACAATTATAAATAGCTCAAGTTCAAAATAAAATATCTATTTTTTTAATAAGAAATAGTTTTATTAATGCTTATTTATATATTGATAATCTAATGAAAAAATATTTCTAATCAAAATAAGGATAATCTGCCGACGGAGATTTCTAAGAATACCATGAGATATTTTTCATAATTATCCCTATCAATAAAACGTTGTAATAATATTAATTACTCTCCGGCCTTCACAATTTCAGCAACACATTTAAATTCGGGAGATTAGTTGACATCATTCTTAGATCGAATTTTGTATGTTAAAGAGAAAAAATCTATCACCTATGGACATATCATGTTGAAGTTCTTGCTAGTGTGGAGAAGGATGGAGAGAAGTACATCGAAAGAAATGTCCTAGGGAGAAATTTTTTTCTTATTAGGTTTGATGTTAGGATAATCATATTATCCTAATCATAAAAGTAGTGGAATTTATTTTTAAATAATTGTACGTCAGATATATAAATTTACTATATAATTAGAAGCAGCTAGTTCTCTATATCATATTTTATTTTGAACAATTTTCTCCTATTTTTATAGAAATATTTGACTTGTGTGAGGTTTTAGAAAATCAAAAAATCAAAACAAAGAACATTTAATGTTTTTAATTATGATTAAGATAATTTTTTCGCCACAAACAGGTGGGCAATGGTAGTAGAATCGTCGCCCATTGAATCTGTTATAAATTATAACAATGATTTGGAGGAAATAGTCAGAAAAAAGCAAAGTGATATGATTCAATAAAAACATTAAATGATGAAAAAGGAAGGGGGGAATGCAACCGTAGTAAATATAAATATACAGGGAATGATCAAGAAAAGATAAAAAATGAGAAGTATATCAAGGATGATAAAACAGACGATTTATAAACGTTTATACACTACATGTTGTGCTACGGAGTTGTTAATTCCGTGTACAAAGTGGACTATGCAATGAAAACATATTTTCAAGTTAGAACTTGAACGATGAAGAAGAAGCAATACTAGCCGCAGAATTCGCGGTTAGCATATTGATGTTTTTCTGGTCTTTCTTCTACATAAAACTTTTCACTATTCTGATTTATTCGATTTATCCCGTTTCGCCTTAATAGTCATCCTTAAATTCGTTCCCCGTTAAAACAAGATGATTTCCTTAGTTATTGCCGATCCTTTTTTCCCCTACTCGAAATTAATTAACAGCTCAAAATAAAGTATATTTCAGCTAGTCAAGTGTAAAAATGCTTATTTATAATAATTTAAATTCATTCATAAAATTTGTATAACCTTACAGACGTTTGAGTATCTGAAAATGAAAACCGATATAAATGTGGCGAATGTTGTTTTCCTGTACATTCATCGAGATCAGTTGTAATAAAAGATTACATCTCATAAGGGAAATTAAGATAGACCTCAGCCCCATGTCTATGTAATTAAAGCATTGTAAAATTTGAAAAGCAGACTTTAATAAAAGATTGTAATGTAAAATAAGCCATAATTCTTAACTTGAAAAACTGTGCATGAATAAAAGAGGATCTTAATATAATCTTTATTTTGTCTTCTTAATCTTCCCATGCAACTAAACATAACAGTTTCTAGAAAGGAAAAACTCCTGTTTTGTTGAATAAATTCTTAACCAGTAATCTACACCCATTTAAAACCTCATCTGATTTCCTTAACAAGTGGAGATAAGATTCTTTAAGAGTTCAAATTTTTTGCCGCCATTTTAAAACGAGTAATTCTAGTCGGAAGATAAATTATAATTTACATATGTATATAGTTTCAAGATTTTACTCGTTTAATTCGATAAATGAACTTGATTTATTGCAAAAATCAATAGATATAGATTAAAATAGTACCTAAGGTTATTTGTAAAAGAAAGATATAAATTTCCAAAGCAAAACGGGCTTAAGCAAACTTAACGAAATTATTTGATTTTGTGGCGTTAATAAATTCTTCTTTTACACTCCTGCCACCTGAAATATATCATAGGCATACATGCGCTTACAAGTTTTTACCTAGAGAGGAATACATATCAATTCTTGACCATGGCAGAGAAGGCGTATTTCAAGAAATTCACAATGTCATGATGCAACCACTCTATACAATACACTACTCCTGTACTATGTGGGAGGGTGACTTAATCACCTACTGCAACGCGAATCGTTGAAGGACTGTTCGCAGGGATTAACGACCGACTAGGTGGTCACACTTGAGGTGTTGGGTTTCAAATCCTTAATAATCTAACAGAGTGCATAACTGGTTGGCAAGATTTACTTAAATATGCCGAGAGTATCGTTCAAGGTTAGTTATAGATGAAAAAAAAAAAAAAAGAATTAGAATAATAATAGGCAAAGGGGAATTATTTGAATTGAAAGAGTCCCTTGATAATTATTACAAGAAGGAATTCTCAATTGGAATTAATTGGTTAATGTAACTAGGCTCAGATCAAAAGGGAGAAATTGACAATACAAATAATAGAGTGGGTTTCACTCTTACGGATAGATGACTTCGAGGAAGGTCCTTCTTGCGATGAAGCGAGTGGTGAAACATCTGATGAGGCAAGTGGGGCACGATCCGAATGAGGAAAGTGGGGCACGGTTTGAATGAGGCAGGTGGAGCACGATCAGAACTAACCTTCTAATGAAGAGAGCCAATCTTCAAAGATGAGGTTCGGCATCTTTTTTCCCTCAAAGGTACGAGGGGCGGTCAATCGGTTTTGTGAATCGGTAGCGCAAAACAGAGAAAGGGGGATGGCTATTTGTGGAGGTGTTAGAACAAGTTATGACAAGTCAGGACCTGCAGCTGCACGCTCCTGCCTCGTTTATTTAAGAAGCAGTAGCTGATCGCAGATCGTCACTCACCAATATTTCAACAATGGACAAGGTTGAGTACCGTGCAGTGATCAAACTTTTGATCAAGGAAGGCAAGAATGCAAAAGAGATCCATCAACGCATGGGTGCAGTGTACACCGACACCGCCCTTTCCTATGCAACCATTGCTCGCTAGAATAGGGAGTTCCGCCATGGTCAGAGTACCTTGAAGATGACCCCTGTTCAGGACACCCGTCCGTCGGGACCAACAAGGACAATGTGGCGGCCCGTGTGGAGAGGATGATCCTCGAAAATCGACAGGTAAATGTCGAAGAAATTGAGCAAGAACTTAAAATATCACATGTAAGTGTTATCAACATCATCCACGACAATTTGGCCATGACCAAGGTCACTGCCCGTTGGGTCCCTAGAAACCTCACAAAACCTTACGCCCCATGATCTACTTCAACGTCGTCAAAGTCCACAAGGCCAGAGTTGCACAAGCTGCCCTGCGCGAGTGCGGATTCGAGGACCTCAACCATCCCCCCTATAGTTCAGATATGCCCCCTAGCGACTACTTTTTATTCCGCCAGCTCAAGGAGGCACTGCGTTGACGCCAGTTTGGGGACGATGAAGATGTACAGCTCGCCGTCCAGGAGTGGATTTAACAGCAGTCGGAAGATATCTGGTTGTCGGGAATTCGAAGCCTCTGAGACAAGCGGCGCAAGTGCATTAAAGTCGTTGGTAGTCATATTGAAAAATAATAAAACACTTTTTCTCATATATCGTTTTTTTTATATCCGAATTGCAAAACCTATTGACCGCTTCTCGTAATTGATGGAGATTTTCTTCGGTTCGATTAAACGATGGGAGACTGTTGCGCAAATTCAAAGGCTTGCATTCACAGAAGCTACCAATTGACTTGGGTAGAACCACGACTGAAGAAGGATTGCTGTCTGACGAACGCTCACGAGACGAGACGATAAGTTCGGCCTTAGGGGTCCAGGCTGGGCTCGTCGAAATACAGAATAACCCAAGTATTTGGATGTCCGATTCTGGAGTGGAAAGGGGAGTTTGGAGAAAGGAGTCACAAGCCCTAGCCATCTTAATCCCAAGACGGAGTAGATTCATTGTTCAGCAGGAAGGGGCGAGACAGAGCGGTTCTTTCACACCTCGTCACCGGAGGGGGGAAGGAGGCTTGGGACGAGTTCGCAGGATTGGGAAATATTTTCCCAATTTGCTCAGGAGTCGAAAATTCAAGAATGTTCGAACAGGAAATGACGTCGTTCATGGCGTGATACCATAGCACGTGGTCTCCAATAAATTGAGGGGGGGAGCAGAGGTTGTTCATTCACACCCGATATTGGTACGTCCTACAAAGGACCCTCAGAGAATCTGTTTTAGAGTCCTAGGTTTTTCTTACGATGCCGGGACCGATAATGAACATGTAGTCACTTAACTGCCTATAGGAGCTACTAATAGACATATAAGGGGGCAGGTGCTGAACATATCTCTCACTGGGTACGTAGCTCTTACACACTTCATCAGCATAAAGCCTTAATCATTACTTCTATCGATACCTTTCACTTTTTCCCAGCACAACTTACTCACATTCTCCTTTGTTTTAGAGTCCTGCCGATGGGGTAAAAGTATATCTTATTTATTTATTCATATCTTCATAACCTTGACGCGGAACGGATGCGCTCCTGCCCCCGCGTTCTTCACGAAGGCTTCCTAAATTGCTTGTTGGTGTAAAGGACACACAATATTACCTGAAAACCTTCCCTTCAAACGAAGGTCAACTCTAGTACCTTAAGATTCACCGCGACGGTGATTCAGATCTATATTTGCATCTCTTTATCTGGTGGAGGATCGCGTGCAAGACGCGAGCGACTATTGTTGCTGGTCACATATCTACCTACATCCATTAATAAACATCCTACAAACAGTGTTTGCGGTATTCTCGAATAATGATGAATACTCATCATCCTCAAATTTATCAGTATATGTATTCTTTATTTACCTCGCTCTAATCATTTGGGTAGAATTAGCTGTAGGGTTGGTTACATGTTGCTGTTGTTGTATCTGCGGCTGCTGCTGTTCGTGTTGCGTTTGTTGTTGGTGTTTTTAATACTGTTGCTTCTCCTGAAAATTCGTGCCATTTTCTCTTTTTGCTTCTTCCTCTTTGCTAAGCTAGAGTTTTCTACTTCGACCTATCTTCAGTAATATTCTAGAAGTTTTCCTCGTTTTCTTTCTTTTTAAGCTGCTGTTTCCTAAGACCTCTTTTCTCAACCCCATCGAAAGGATACGCCATTGCTCGATTCACAACTATTCAAAATTAATAGTTTGTGATAGGTTTGATAAATTGTTCGGGTTTTAGTGAATTTAGAACCCTATTATTCCTTCGCATCCAGATTTGCGGTTGGGCTCCGATCTGTACTGGACAGACGTTCGCCAAATCCAAAGAGACAAATTAACATATTACAAAGTAAGGAAAGTTAAAAAAGAACGAGACTAAACGAAGAAAGGGGGGAAATATTAACAAACAAGGGAAATTTTACTCTGTCTAGATGAATATGAGAAGGAGCAGAGCGAAACAAAAAAGTTTTTAGATATAACAAATAAAATAGGAGAAAATCCAAGAACAACAAAAACACGATTAAAATTAAATTTAAATATTGAGGTGTAAAACGTCTATTAGAATGTTTGTATTAAGAGCAAAGGCACTCAAAGTTAAGTGCGTTAGTTTGCAGAGGTTAAATAACTTCTTGCACTGTTTTCTTGTCTATCCTTCTATGGGAGAATGAGACGGATAATAGACAACAACAGAAATGTTAATGAACGTAATAATCATAAATAGAAAGTAATTTAAACTAAAAGAATTGCTATTTAAAAGAAACTTACCTCAAGCGTTGGGTAAACAAAACCTATTGGATGCCTTCCGGAACACATTGGAATGAAAGCACAGCCATTTAAAACACGAAATCACTCGCTACCTGCAATGTCGTTAGTCCTTATGAACACCCTCTTAAGAAGAACGCCAATTTGGCAAAGTATTTTTTATTTGTCTTATGAATATCCATAGCCATATGACCAAAGACTACTCGACCTACGGTGTTAGGGAGAGTGAAGAAATGAAAACACACTACTTCTGGTTTCCTGTTCCAAGACAAAAACTCCTTGCTGATTTATAAGAGAATTCTTTCTAGAATTCTAAATATGTGCATATTGGTTCATAATATGTGGTGAATAGATGGCGGTTTTAATTTTCCCAGAGAGAAAACATTTTCTATTATTCCTCAAAATGTGGAAATAAATCAAAGAAATTGAAGCTAAAATTTTCTTTTTAAAGCGGGACTATTTTAATCATTATTATGTCACGTGAACTTGTAAATGAGAAATGAATTCAGGTTAGAATTAAGAAACATTTTTTTCTCTGTTAATTTCAATGGATGAATTCTATATTCTAGGCGCAAGATGAATTTTGCTCCCTAAGTTAAAGTGAAATGAATGTAAAATATCCAAAATTAACCCAATTTACCTAGTTTGTATTTTGAAAGGCAGATTAGAGTACATATCGATGAAACTACGCTGGAAAAATATTATGTCAGTCTATCACATATAGGACAAATCTACAGTTTAAGTTTCATAAGGAGTTTACATGTTTCAATGAAAAAAAACAGGTTTTTGATAAACATGTAGACTATTAGTAGACAGGAAGATTTTTATTTAAAGAAAGTGTAACACACGTCTCCTCCTCAAGCAAATCTTCCTTTCTTCAAAATTATTTCACCTATTTTTTAATTTTTTCTAATAATTAATAATAATAATTAACGGTTTATTAACAGAAAAGTTAGTCATCCATACAATACTGGTTTTATATAACCAACTAAACATTATGTTTTCTTTATACAATTACAGCTTAAAATGAATCAATAATATTTAAAACGAACATATTTACCTGGAACAAGTTGAGGTATTTACACTGACTCATTTATTAAGTTAATGACATAAGGCACCAACGTCTTCTTACGGCGTGGCTTGAGGCATCCGACAGACTGTAGGCGGTGGGCATTTTGCGTGTCCAGGCCGTGGACCTCGCCGTTCGTCCGGAAGAGGAGGCTGCGGTGGTCTGCAGATCTCATCATGGAGCAGCCCAGGCGGAGAGTCAGTATATCACGTCTGCTACGAAGTGACGTGAGAGGCAGTCAGCCGAGTGCATCCTCGTAGCTGATGTATTCAGCGCCGAGAATGACCCGAAGACATCGCTTTTGTATGCGCTTTATTTGCATGCGCTGCGCCTCCGTCTGTTGGGGGTGCCAAACTGGCGCCGCATATTCCAGTGCAGTCCTCACGTACCATTGGTACAGGGTAACGAGGGTCGCCGTAGAGAACTGGAACTTTTTAGCTCTTAGGAGATAAATATTCATCGGTTTGCTTTTGATGTTATTTCAGCAACGTGCGTTTTCTATTCAATTCTTCATTACTGTGCAGTCCAAGTAGTTTGCATCGGTGCACTACAGGAAGAGGTGTACCGTCGAGTGACAGATCTGGAAGCAGGGGTGGACGCTTTGCTTGGATCACATTGAGTGCTTTACATTTCAATGGATATGTCTCTATATGATTTTCCTCACATTTCGTGACCAATGTTTATGATATGGGCAAGAGATAGATCGTCTAAGAATTTATCTCTACGCTCCATTTCTTCGCACACGGTATTGACCAGTGCCAAGAAGATAAGTAGTCCTGCACGAGTGCCTAGTGGCACTCTGCAAGTAATATGGGCGTAGGGGGAAAGGGCCTCTTGGTATTATGTAGAAGCTGGGCACAAAGAGGATGACTGAAGGGCGACATCACTAGCGCATTCGACATAGTCCAATGATATCCTGAAATCCACCAAGATTATATTCGAGATGTTTGGCGATCGATCATCCAAACCCTTGTTAATTTCATCTAGTAGGTAAATGAGATAGTGGCTGGTAGATCTACCCTTCATATTTCTATACTGGTGCTGGTCGATATTGCTTCGTATGCCTGCTAACATCACCCTCGCTACCAGCCACTCTAATATTTTACCCAGATCTAGGTGTAAAGATACTGAACGCAGCTCTGATATCTCACTAACCACATTCACCTTCGGTAATGCAGAGATAGTAGCGTGCTTCCATCTGTCAGCGAAGACTCCTACCCGGAGGCTTGCATTAAAAGTTTGTGTGAGAGGGAGGCTAAACTCGTATGCCAACTCCTTTAATAGCTTCTTGGGGGTGTCACCAGAGGTGAAGCTTTTCCAAGGTTGAGTTTAAGAAGTTCGTGATATACACTCATCCTGTTTATGTGAGGCAGCTCATCATTGGCTGGCAGATAGGTTTGGAGTTTAGTGTGTCGAATGGGAGTGAAATGATTACGAATGGCTATGGTGATTTTATTATTTGTATATTGTCAAATAATGTAATATCTCTCTTCTTTTGTCGTGTCCTAAAACACGACAAAAAGAAGAACAATATTTCAGGACCATTTGCACTTATTTTCGTTAAGTGCTAGGCTTATATCGTCTTGTTCTAATTTTCTTGGCAGTGACATGGATTCGCTTGAGTAGATCAAACGGAGATCTTTGGCTTGCACACCATTCCTCCTAGTTGATAATTTCTAATAGTGTTTATTGTTGCTTTTCCTTTATTTCATTCGTTTATGTCGAGTTTTCTTCCTTATTAGTATTTATTGTCTCCTTTTCTTTTGGTTGTAGTTCCATTTGTTACGCCTTTTCTTTATCTTTTAGGATGTCTATTCTTAAAATATCGGAAGACTCACGATTTTCTGGGAACTAAATTTCCTTGATTTTTTTTACAAATAATTGGTTCATCGTGATTTCAAATGTTCCTGGTTTGCCTATGTTGGCCAAGAGTGCATATAATATGCACAGTAGGAGGTCTGATCCTACTCATTGTGGTATTGTTATATTTTTTCTCGCTTTATTCATCTCATTTATGGTTTCTTTAACCACTCCCGAATAAGCGCCATTTTGCACTCTTTTTTTAGCTTGTATTTTTCTCATTCTTTATTCTCTATAATTTCTTTTCTCTTTGGGCAGCTCATTGCTATGGTACGATGGTTTTGCTCGCCTTCTGAGCATTTCATTTTGGTTGATTTACACTCCCCCCATTCATGATGACTAGAACATTCAGAACATATTTACCTGGCTGTGCAATTTCTTGTAGTGTGATTTTCTAGCAATTGTAACGCATTTGTATATTTATATTTTTTCCTTTTTAATTATGTACGCTGGAATACATGAACTAGCATCCTACCAGCGCATTTTGTTTAATTTAACAGTGACTTTTCATGAGTGAAGATGGCGCCTTCCGGCAAAATAACTGAATTTGAAGAGTGGGATGTGATGAAGTTTTCCGTGATTCAAAGGAAAGTGCCACAGTTGATTTATGAGGAGTTGAAGGCAACACTAGGGTGAGGTGCCCTATTTTATTCCACTGTCAAACGTTATGCTGCTGGCTTCAAGCAGGGCCAAAACTCGTGTTCGTATGACACTCAAGTGGTGTTCCCTCCACTGCAGTTACCAAGGAAACTGTGGCCATGGTGGAGAGCATGTTCAAGGATAATCGCCGAATTTCAGCGCGATACCGTGCTTCTCAACTGGAGATAAATAATAAATTCATTGTTACCATATTACACGTTCACCTCAACCTTTCCAAGGTTTCTGCCCGGTAGATCCAAAGAATGCTGACGCTGGAGCAGAAGAAAAACCGGATCATGACTTCAACGGAGATGTTGACCCTCATGAAAGCGGATATTGGAGAGATTCACAGCTCGAATCGTAACCCAGAATGAAATGTGGGTTCCTTACTTCGATCCGGAAACCAAAACTAAATCTAAACAATGTAAGCATCCCTCCTTTCCAACTCCACGAAAATTCAAGGTCATGAAGTCATCCCGTACGGTCATAGTGACAGTGTTCTGCGACCCTGAAGGGATCCTCCTAGTGGACTTCTTGGATTATTAACGGACCATAGTATGCAGATCTACTGGGGAAGCTTCGGGAGGCTCTCCTTCAGAAACCACGAGGGAAAGTGACCCAAAGTATTGTTCACTTACAGGACAATGCACCTGCACACAAGGTCATGGTAGCCATGAACAAATTGGTGTCTTGCAGCTTCGAATTATTGCCCCATTACTCTTATTCTCCTGGTCTGGCACCCTCAGACTTACCCCTTTCTCCACACATGAAGAAACAGCTGTGAGTTATCTCTATCGCTGGTGACGAGGAGACCAAGGAGAAGGTCATCTAGGTTTAAAAGGGATTAATCCCATAATTCTTGAGGGACGGATTTTCCCAAATGAAGAAGAAACTAAAGAAGTGCATTAATGTCGAATGCCCCAACGGTGACAAATAAATAGAAGTAGTTGAGTAAACCTTTGCTCTATTTTTCCTCCTTCTAATGCCGAGAACTTATTGAACACCTCTCATAGGTCGAGTTTTGTCCGAATTTGAATATTTGATGAACATATATATTTTGATTGCTATTTTCAATTTCTTTCTTCAAGTCTTTCGCTGAATGTGATCTTACCCTTATGTATACTTTCCTGCAAACTACGCCACTTTTCTAAAATTTGAGAGGGTTTGCTGGATTCAGCTGTAGCCTCCCAAATGTACAGGCCTGGATGCCAAAATGATTACGTCACGCGGGCAGGCAGACTCGATAGACGCTTGCAAACTTGACTTTACCAATGTTTGTGAACTGCACACTACTTACTTTTGGTTGTATTATTCATTATTCAGGATTAAATCATTTTTTGACTATTATGAAGTATCAATTGAAAGCTTAAAAGTATTCAATGTCTCCATAATGAAATAATTAAGATATGACTAATAGGTCCCTGCATATGCGGTACATGCAGACTGATAGGTGTAGATACGAAAATGCTCTTATTTGAACTTACTGCACTGGAAATAAGTGAGGTATACGTCCACACTTACAGGATCATCATTTACGATTGTGAGTAACATTGTAGCATTCATACACACTCACACTCATCTAGGTTTTAGCTGTATTCAAACTACGTAGGTATCATAGAACACATCTTTTTTGTGGGGGTGAATGTACCTACTCTCCACAATATGTACGAGGGGGAGTCAAAAAGTTCTCAGATAAATGGCCTAAAATTTTTATTTGTAATAATACTGTAATCATTTTTCTACATAAGCTCCATTAACATCTATACACTTTCTTAATCTATGAATCCAACGGTAAAGACCATCTTTGTAGAATTCACGGGGTTGTCTCTGGCACCAAGTAATGACCTGCTTTTTTGCTTCATCTAATGATTGAAACCGGGTTCCTTTTAGGTGTCCCTTTAAATTTGGTTAGGTTAGGTAACCTAACCTAACCTAACCTAACCTAACCTAACCTAACCTAACCTAACCAAATTTAAAGGGACACCTAAAAGGAACCCGGTTTCAATCATTAGATGAAGCAAAAAAGCAGGTCATTACTTGGTGCCAGAGACAACCCCGTGAATTCTACAAAGATGGTCTTTACCGTTGGATTCATAGATTAAGAAAGTGTATAGATGTTAATGGAGCTTATGTAGAAAAATGATTACAGTATTATTACAAATAAAAATTTTATGCCATTTGTCTGAGAACTTTTTGACTCACCTACGTATTAAATGTTGACAACTTCCTTTTGTTTTCCTTAACATTGTGTAAAAGATTGTCATTCACAGATTCACAATAATTATTTACAAATATATTTGCTGTTGACCTTAAATAATGAAATGCTTGTTTGAGGTACCACATATATAAGTTTCATTGAAATCAACATTGTTTTGAAGGTAAATAATAGACAAATTGATTAAAACAGTTCTGTGATTTGATAAGTTTAGAACTTATTTCTCGTAAGTACTCATGAGGACCTGAAGTATTTTGTAGGTGTTAGTACATGAACTAAAAGTCAACTCTGTGGGATATTTTAACCCTCTCCTCTTAACCTGTTCAGTGTGCTGACAATTTTCTTCTGATATCCCTGAATCAAGAACAATTTCAAACAAATATTTGTTACACAAAGAGAACACATAGACTTTTTCCGCATAGTGTGGCCTACATACCCTAAAATATAAACCAGTACCTTCTCATCTGTGCGTGACAGTTTATGATCTGTACCAAAATCATAAATACCATCAAAAATATCTAGAGAGATGACAGACGATTCATCATTCTCCACAAACAAAGAATTCATATGGTTGGTTATATGCTAAACATTTGAGTGGGAAGACTTTAAGGAAAGCAGGTTTACTATCTTCAACTTGTTTTCTAATTCAAGCACTTGTTCTACTGACTTTAAGGAAAGCAGGTTTACTATTTTCAACTTGTTCTCTAATTCTAGCACCTGTTCTACTAACTTTAAGGAAAGCAAGTTTACTATCTTAAACTTGTTCTCTGAATACAGCACCTGTCCTACTGACTTTAATGAAAGCAGGTTTACTATCTCCAACTTGTTCTCTTATTCTAGCACCTGTTCGATTGACACATTATAGTTAGCTTCACTCATTTGTCTGTATATTCCAAGTCTAGACTCTAGTTTGTCGGTCTGAAATTTTCCTACCAAAATATACCTAAGCTGATAGGAAATCGGGAATTGTCGTAAGTGAGGTGTGTAGTAGAAAAGAGGTGTGTATGGATAGATAGGTGAAAATAGACAAGTTGTGAAGACAGAAAAAATTGTTTTTATTATTATGGCGTTCAAGCCATTTGTTTTCAAATTCTTAATATGCTTAGTATGTTATTATGTGCATTTGCTTCTGTTTTATTATTTATAATTTATACTTTAGTGCCTATTTTTATTGTCTTTTGTTTACTTTGTAGCGTGTGCGATATGCATCATTTGTTCCTTCTTTCATCTAGTCTTCTTTCTTCTTCTGACTTTTGGTTTTAAATGAGTCTTGATTAGTAGATTTTTGTCACAGTTGGTATTCGGTTTCAATTCGGTGTTAATGGACTATATGATATTGCAGCAAGTAATCACATAATCTAATTAAATTGGATGTGGTGTGCTTCAGTTCAACGTAAGTTTCCTAACACAATTTACCTGCTCTCATCTGTCTTTCTCTGAGTTATTCAGTCCTTCCCAGGCATCAAGCCACTCACAAAATTTAGCAAGAAATGACAAGTTTAGGTCATGAAATGAAGTTTGAGTAATTGAAGGAGAGCTACTCCTTTAAATGGAGTTTTTGCATTAAAAATGTTCCACCAAGAAATTACTTGCAAAAATATGGCAATACCCGGGCAGGATCCTTTTGATTGAGCTAGTTGTTTCGGATATATTTCAGTAAATGAACTGTGTCGAACAATAAGAATATACACTTATTGTGATTATGCGGATTTGGGATGAAAAATGTAAGACTTCCTCCACATAGCTTCTCAGACATGTGCCTATTTATCCTATTATTGCCAGATACCAGTGTAAGTACGGGAAATCCAATATTATGCAAGACTTTGGTAATTAATTGTTTTAGTCTCCTGAAGAAGTGTATATGTTGTAAGTTTAGAGACAAGAATAATGCAACTACATGTTTGTAAGAGGAAAAGGGGAAGTTATCATGAAAACTTGAATTGTGGTAGCTACATTTGTTGAGTTTGTAGAAACACCATGTAATTGTCCTCCTTTGTATGACACGCGTTTCTGAACATAAATTTTATCCAAGAACACACTCATAAGCTTTTCTTTCTCTTTCACCCTGAAAATTTTACCTTCATGTAGAGAATGTGTTCACTTTAAGGAACAGACCAAAACTTTCCATGCTTCAAAGCTAACTTGCGCAAGTAGTCTGGCTGAGGAAGATTCATTATTACACACAAGTGTATCAACTTGTAACAGGAGGGACTAGAATAGTAAACAGAGCAAGCCCATATTAATAAATCAGGGGGGTACTTCTTACGTTTTCGAATAACCAAGGAAGTTGTTCAGCACAGGACTACAACATTTCACTTGATAAGGACTCAATCTCATCGATCGCTCTTTTTTTCTGAGGCGTTTTACTGATATTAGAAATACAATATAATAGCTTTGGTACTGCAACTAAGGCTTGATCCGCTTCTATTTACTAAATACAAATATTTATTTGAATCCTAGCTTCATTTGAAGCATTATTAAGCTTGCAGGGTGTTTAATGATACGCACTGTTTTACTCAACGACGGATCGCTTTGACCTGCACCTGCAGTCTGCGCCGGCTCTACCGACTGCTCGAGTGACGTCACCACAACCGTCTCAGTAATATATCCAGGACTGTACATTTCGGAAGCTACGGTTTAGCCTTATTTTCCTAAGGGTCTTGATTCCTATATGTGAAACTAATCTTTCAGCATCTCTTTCCTGATAGCATATTGCGATGCATACTATTGATTTGTCTATCCAGTTCAGAAGCGCTACCTTCATTTCACCGTGCAAAGTTTGTACCACTCTAAACCTATTCAGTTTCAGGGTTTCCCCCGTCTTCCGTAGTGCAGCTCATTTGCACCTGATTTTCATTTTCATCCTGAAGCGCCAAGGTGCTCCCATTGATTTTGATTCCTCAAGATTGTATGGGTTTTTTTCTCGGAAAAAATCATTGTTCCCAATTAATATTACTTTCTCGTCCCGTGGGAAGCTTTCCTACCTATTAGTATTTGCACACTTCTTGATCACCCTACCGAAATATTCCTACCCATAATAGCAGTCCAGCTTAGGTTTTAGGTTCGTAATCGATAACATACCCTCGTTTTCTGACCCCTAACACGGTCTTCTGCAGTGGTTCAAGAGAAGAAATGAACGGGACCGCTAGTTTATATTTGCGAAGGACAGAACTTTAATTTGACTACCGTCTGAGACGAGTTCAGACGCTGATCAGAGTAGTGTTCATTTCTTAGAGAATTTAAAGCGGCTAGCTCTAAAGAATTATTACGACGGTAAATAGGTCCAGCCAAAGGAAAGTTGCCTGCAACAACCTGAATTTTTCAATTTTCCCTACGAAAAATTTCAAGAAAGAGATTTTATTTGGAACCACGCATAAGCGAATTATATCAAACGAAACCCAAACGCAGCCTAAGGAGAAGGTGTCCTTCCTCTTTCGAGACCGGGTATCCAGCCAGGGCGGCAGAAGTAAATAACACCCGTTTTGTGTATGTCGGGAGCAGTTCTGAATCCCCAAAACCCTTAATGGACGGCCCCCCCGGTTGGCGATGGGTAATTCTGCGAAAACCAAATAAAGGTCCGTCACATTTTCTACCTCAATAGGGCCCCCTCCTCTTTAGGTTTACTTGTCATCATTCAGCCATCCCATCTAGCAGTTTTCGTTTTTAGAAGCTTTGTTCAAGTAAATTTAAAATCTCAAAATATCCAGCCCCAACAGAGAAGAGTCAAAAGTCATTTCTTCTTGTAACTTGCCGCTTATTAACCAAGAAGCAGGAATTGCAAAAATATCTCGCCCTCACTGACCTCTCTGGGAAAGGGATGGCCTAATATAACACTAAGAGGAATCTCTGCACGTAGTCATCGGGAAGAACAAGTCCATTAGGGAGAGAGTATTCAAGATAATGTTTGGAAAATTAAAATTTGCCGTAATAAAACTTATAGATGTTTACTCCTGATATGTTTCCATATGCGAAGAGGAGAAGTACATAGAAGCCATTACCAAAATATAGCAGTAGAGACCTTAGGAGCAATCGGCATACAGCCCTCCATTACTTCGCAGATCTTTGCCCAGAGGAGCGTGGTATGCTGGAGGCATGACTGACACTCAATACTCAGTTAATCCTATAAATGACGTAAAGGGTGGCATAGCAAGCTAAAATAGAGACTACAAAGCGGGAGCATGCATACACAAACAGAGCAGGCGTTTGTTCTGACTGCGTGCGCATGCCAAAATTCATCCAAAAACTGCCGGACAAGGTGATGAAAGACCAGAGATAGGGTATTTCAAGTTCAGTGAATGAGAGGGGGATTAAAACCATCAACATGTAACTGACCCTGAATGTAGAACCTTCCTACGCTCATACAAGAGAGGCAAGAAAAGATTTTGACAGACAAGGCCAAGGTGAACCGCTTGATGAAAGCAAAGAAGCTTTTCAACAAGCTCAAGAATCCTTTTGAGCCTGAACGATTTGGTTCATCTCACATGAGAAAACTTCTGCCAGGACCAATTACACAACACGCATAGCAATAATTGACTTGTCAATAATCTATGCAATGTTCCCCGTATCACCATCATGAAACTGGACCTGAATGAGGAACCTTGCTAGCACTCATTTAAGAGGAGCAAAGGGAAAATTCTGACAGCCACGGCCAAAGAGAACCGCATAGCGAAGAAAATAAGCTTTTGAATAAGCTGAAGAATTCTGTTGAGCCGGAAACTATCTGGTTGTTCTCAGGTGAAAGTCTTCTGCCAGAGCCAACTTCACAAAATGATAACAACAGTTAATTTGTCTATAATCCATGCGATGTTCCAGATATCATAAAGACCATCTTCCTCGAAACTATGTTGGTCTTTATGTATGTCTCCAATAAGGAGGACTCCATGCCGCCTTATATGTTTTAGTATGGACTTATGCTCAATTAGGATAGCTATGTAGAGCTGCTATAGATTGTGGTCAAATCATGACTTGAGAAGGTTGCTGCTAAAAGACCATATCTCCAAAAGGAGTCCGAATTGTTTTTCAGAGAATTTCTACCACTTTAGCAGTCTCACTCTTTGGGTTTCTTGTTCCCCCGATTTTAAGCCTATGGATTATTAATGGCCCAGAATAAGATGTTCGAAGATCTCCCCATGGACATGGTAAAGAACACATGCGACAAGATTCGGAGCCCTCTTGAGACCATTGTGAAGCTGATGGTGCCTACTTTGAGTAAACTGTTACCGATTAGCCATAATTGAGTAACTATTTAAATATAAGATTAAAACATGTTTATTTCTAGCTGATATATTGCGGGATGGGTGGCTTTTAAGCAAATCGTCAAATTTTCCCGGAATACCCTTTATACCAATGGATTATCGCTCTTCATTGTAATCGTAAACATAACCAATCCTACCTCATTTCTTTATTTTGTTCTCATCATCTAACGTCGTATTTCTCCAAGACTACATAGCTTTAGAGCCGATGCAAGGAAGTACGCTGCTGTCCGATTATGTACCTTTGTAGAATAAAAAATATTCTATACTGTATCACAAAGAGATAAATGGAATTCAATCGAATAATTTCTCTCTTTGATGGAGGAAAATAAAATGAAGAAACTTGTTTTGCTATGAAAACAATTATCTGCTAATTGCTCCAACCGGAAATATATACTAATTGATTTGAAAATTATAATCATCACGGTGGGAAACTGTTCATGGTGATTTCAACTGGAGATACGTGACCTTCCAGATTCATCGCCATCCAAAGAGATCCGCCGTAATTATGGAAGTTAGCTCCGATTCTTGAGCCCCCTATTAATCTTCTCATAAGAATACTCACTCGGGAATACTTACTCGGCTTTTACTTTTCAAATTTAAATAAATAATAATAGGGAACAATGTAATTTTTTACATTTTACCTTTTTATGAATAGCGGTAACCAATTATATTTATGCACTGATTTCCTTTTTGGTCAAAGGAGTGAGGTAACGATAGGGAGATGCAACAAAGGAGTAACATAAATTGCGTATCAAAGGGGCGGTCTAAAAAAAGATTATCACTAATACTTTATCAACGTGGTATTTTATTTCAAAACCTATTATCATTAAATTGTTAGATTATTTATAATTCGTTTACAATGCATGAACTGAAATGCTAATTTGATGTAAGCCCCCATAAATATTCATGGTATGGGACAGTTTTTTCTCTCCTGACAACAGGTGCTTGTCTCTTTTCCCTCGAGAATCTTTAGGCTTAACATTTATATTTCGCTCGTGGAGGGAGAACTAACGAAAATTAGGTTGTTTTACTTCGACCAAATGTAGGGTTACAACAGAAAATGGAAAATTATTTATTTATATTTTTACTTCATTCATAACCTTGCCATTTATTTTATTAACGATTAATTAATCGGGTTCTACTTGATTTCTTCGATACTATAGCAGGAAAAAGTACAAACTTAGTAGGATAGAAAGAGAGATGGACTAAAGAATAAAATATATGTTAATTCCTTTTTTTTACTCTCTCCTATAAACCCATATCTTCATTTATTGTGTAGCCTCTGCTTCTACTTTGAACTTGTTCCTTGAATTCCAATTGTCTGCAGGGGTGTTTCACTGATATCGTGGACCAAAATGATGCAGGTGATATATGAAAGATTTACTGCCATCCGAGCGCTAGCACTACTTCCACGATTTTCTTTACAGATATTTTCTTATGAAGATTCACTCGTTGGTTTTTGCCTTAAATCAAAAAAAACTTCACTTCCGCCCAATATATATTGTAGGTTTAACGACGTTTGCTACGGTCATCCTTTTCAGCACTAAAGGAACGTTCATTAAAGAAGTTGAAATTTCCAATATTTCCTTTATATTAGCTTAAAAATGTCTTTCAAATTCCTTCCAAAGGCCCTGGTATGCAAATTCAATACTGCTTTGAGCTTTTAACTATGTGGTATTTTCTGTTCCTTCAAATTCTTTATATTCCATCTCTCCTCAAAGAATGTTCAATAAACATTCATACTATTGTATTAGTTTCCTTTTATGCTTATTTAATAATATATTTTACCAACGTTCATGCAATTTACATTGAGTGTTATAGAATTAAGCCTATTTAGTAAAGACCGTTCGACCACTAAAGGGTAAGTCGGAGGATATGTAGAGAAGTTAAGGGAAACGAGGTTTTCAGGAACTTTACAGTAAAATGCAAGTAGCCCGCTAATTCTATAGTTTTTAATGCGTGAGTTGTAAAATTTATTTTTATACATATTGAACTATATAACGGAAGAGTTTTCCATGAAAAAACGATTTTATAAGTAAAAAAAAAACACAGTCAAAATACCCAAGTACGGAAAAACCAGGTTAGGTTAGGGGAATTTTGTGTTTCGAATCCTTGGTGACTCGATAGATAGGTAATTAGCAACATTGGCGTTTCGCAGTTTGGGTATTCCTGCATTACACAGGGAAACAATGTATTTGGTATATTGACAAAAGTACATTTTTCTACTTAATTCGAGTATACTGAATTCAAATCTGAAATCAGATTCTCTCTAAATGCTACCGATTTTTCGTAATATCAATAACTAATATTATACAATAATTTTTATTTTATCACGCCTATCATCATACCTTGAAGTAATTTTGAATCATCCTTTTGCGTTATTTATAGTAAAGCAGGTTTTTTTGCACAAACATTTAATTGCATATGAGAAGAAACTTGGATTACACATTAGGATTACAAATACTGTAATCAAATAGATGCTACGAGTAATTTATTAATGACCATACATCAAGCTGGAGGACCTCTTCTTGATTTCAATCAGGCAAAAATTTGGGTTTGTAACTCTTTCTCTTGTAAGTCTCCTCTGGCTGATCTCTTCTAGTCGTCCAGCAGTATTCCGCCATCATGTCTCTATCCCAATGACCTTGGTAGCGCTCTTCCATTGTCATCAAATCCTGATGGAAGCGTTCCTCTTGTTCGTCGCTCACGGCTCCCAGATTCTCTGGGAATCAATCGAGGTAACTATTTAGGAAATGAGGCTTCACACTCATGATGCATCCCAGAACACGATATGCTAAAAGCATATTAGTAACCAGAGCCTCGTAGTTATGCGCTTTTTTGTTTCCCAAGAAGTTACGAAAAACAGCAGAAAATAAGAGCCAGGCTGCCTTCTCTTTTTCATTCATGCTGTTCACAAATCTAGAATCACTCAGAAGTCTTCGGATTTGGGGACCATCAAATACTCCTGCTTTTATTTTTTCGTATTACAAAGCAGAAAAAGCCGATACTATGTACTAAAAACAATCATTGTCAGTGCTCAACGCCTTGACATACTGCTTCATCAACCCCAGTTTGAGATGAAGTGAAGGGAAAACGATCTTCTCTCGACTTACGATTGGCTCATTAACAATGTTTGGCATTCCTGCTTCCAAAGTTTCCCGAACTGGTCAATCGTTTTGGAACCAGTGTTTTTCACGGGCTAGACTGTCCCACATACAGATATAGCATGGAAACTTTGTGTATCCCTTCTGCTGGCCAAGGAAGACGTTGACTATCTTAAGGTGTACACATATGACCTAATTGTGTTCATTCTTATCTCATCGTAAATTTCTTGCAGATGGACAGAGTGACCGAGAGGGACTGCACCAAAGTCATTGCAATTATGCAAAAGGGCACACCTGAGGCTATGCTTGGAGCTATCCATAAACATTCTCCACTCATCAGGGCTATAGGTGCCAAGTCTCAACTCGGTAAACAGACGAGGAACATCGTGGCATCATATAAATTTTTTGTCCTCAGAGAAATACTTAACAAATGTACTCTTCCTTGTTCGGTAATATGATACCCATAACGACCTGTCAAGCATATGTCTTTCACTCAACCTAAAAGCTAAAAGTTCTGCAGCTTTCTTGGAGAGCGCCAAAGCACGTATCAAATCATTCAAATCCTCTTGATATAAATAGTGATGATCTAATGACTGTTCAGCATCTCATGATGAATCTGCAGACTCTGAATCCATTCCGTGGACGTATATCATTTTTAGCCTCGGAGGAAGCATATTCCCCAGAGAGAAATAACAGTCCCACACATGATCCTTTGGGTCTCGCCAAACTATGGGAATTCCAAAAGGAAGACCATTTCTCTTTCCTTTCGTCCACTCACGAAGATGTCCCACACAACTATAGCAAACAGCATGTGTGGGCCATTTTTTATCTTGATCGCCATGAGGAACATCAAAATATGCCTTATAAGTGCGGATCACAAAGTTTGATATATTGCGCCTTTGACGAACTAGCATGTAACAGCCATATATGTAGCAGAATATTTTTGGATTATTAACGCAATTTCCTCTTGACGCAGCCATCACTCTAACATGAGACCTGAAAAAAGAAACAATAATGTCATTATTTTGCACAATAACACTTATTACTATCTTACTACTATGTGCTGTGAAGTATTTGCTTTCTACAAGCACCCTCTGTGTCCGTCCGGAGGGCAGTTTTCGGGGAAGCAAGAAAATAGAAATTACAGAGAACTGTAGGTAAAAATGATTATATATTTGAAATCAGCATGAAAAGACGAATTAAAATTTGCAGATAATCTAAGTCACCATAAAATGTGATTGAGAATGACTCAAACGTAATTTGTAAGTTATTTGTTAGCAAGAATTTTTTGTCTACTTTCAGAGATCACATCAGAATTTGAAGATTTTCCTCTACTTTAGAACTTACTTTTACATAAGAGAATATTCCTTCCCTACTCAAAGGAAGCAATCAAACTCTGCACTCTCCCTAATCTTTCCTGCCTCCTATCTTTCTATATAAGCTTATCAGAAATCCTCTAATCATTTTTTATCTCACTTCATCATTTGCATTTGTAATCTCTTTTCAAACTGGTCGATACACTTCGTTGAATTAAAATAGTTTAACATAGCTAATAAAAATGTTAGAAATTTCATCATTCACTTTCCTACAATATGTGTTTGGTGCACATATTGCCACTCGTGACATGATCGGACATGCTACGCGCCAGTAAGGTATCACGCTCGCGGAAGCGAAAATATCAGGTACATGGCTTAAGAGGTATGAGTCCTCTAATCAACGGTTAGTCTAGTAGCTGGATGCACTCATTTCTTGGGAAAACTTCCGTAGTATTCGCTATTGCAAAATTTCATATACCAATTGATATAAGCTGTGGATTTTAAAACTCTAAATATATCTCTAGAATTAGCTATATTACTCACACATTCTTTGAATCGAGCAAAACTATGTTTAATTTTGTAAGATAAACTTTCGCTCCTTCCTTATCGAGGGGAAAATCTTTGAAATTGAACCGAATTTTGGCAATAAAAAACATTTACAAGGTGGCGGAAAACTTTATACAGAGAAAAGATAATATATAACAGGCGGATGTAAAATTATAGTATTGCAAAAAGGTGAATTCATTTTTCTTCCTTTCCAGTGCCGAAAACCAACAACTGCCATTAAATCAACATCAGCACAGAGAAACAGGAAGTATGCTAATGGGAACCCCAAATCAAGATCCGATGATGAAAAGTTGTAGCTTATGCCGTGTCCAAGAAGTAAGTTAATATTTTACGGCGTTTTATGCACTAAATGGAACTTCTTTTATTTGACTCTACATTAATAATTTACCTCCAGATACCCATAACTTTTCGAAAAAATTCAAATATCATATTGTTCAGGAAAAGTCGTTACTTTCGCTCGCAGTGTTATAAAATAGACAATATTTTTTAGGCATACTCATATATAGGCATAGGCCTGTTAAAAAAAATACTTGTTCTTATTTTTATAGCTTTCTGTGCATTTTCAATCGTGTTTTTAACCCCCCCAAATCGGTAAATCACACTGTTTTTCTCCTAGTAGATATGTAGAAACACAAGGCCGCATGGAGCTTTAAGTTTTCTACCTTGAAATGGGTCAAAAGTACCACAATTCGTCGGTCCCTTGAATCATGTTTTACGCTTTAAGTTTAATCTAAAAAAGATAAATAAAACCCACTAAAATAAAGTATTTTTTAGACCTCTTACAAACGTATGAACATTTGATACTGTTAGAATAAGAATTGGCACATTGGTATAAACAAAATTTTCAGAAATATGACAAAATTCATTTTCTTACGATCAAACCAAACAAGGCGCCTTATTAATGACACAAATATGGGATTAACATTTTTTCATTAAACTAATCAATCAATAAGTGAAATAATTACATGAGATTAATTTCATAATGACATTTACACAGATAGTTGTTGAGAGTTTTTTCTTGAAGCTGCGTCTGTTGAACTCCACATCTTAGAGAAGATAGAGCCTCTGCTTGGCTGTTGTTGTTATGACATTTGTAATGTCATTCATCATCTTGAGACCACGTTCAGCAATGTAATTCACCGCTTTCAGCTTCTTAACATTGTCCAACCCTTTTCTGCAAGCCTTTTTTTCTGGCCAAGGCGTGACGGGTTCCAGAAGCCACTTGTCAAGCAGAAAATATGATTCATGGCCAATGATATCATCCTAGGAGATCTTAGCTGTGACTCTCTGGAACTAAGAACTTCTTGTTTTGATGCTGCTTAGCTTCTCAGTGGCATCTACCTGGCAGCAATATTGGGCTTCAATGAGTGAGTCAATATATTGTTGAATATTGATGGAAAACCATTTGTGGCTTTCCATCTTATTAAGTACTGAATCAGCAAGCTAGAGGTCAGTTTTCTTATATGTACTCCAACATATTCTGGATTAGACTCAGATCATTCATGTTAGTATCTGCAGCAGACTGAAGTTACCAGAAAGTTTCAGCATTTTCATGGACAACAGATTTCGGGCCATCCATCTTGCCTGATGAATGGTGCCTGGTCTGCTCTTAGAAGACATACTGCTGATATGATTAGAATATATCTTCGCTTTTCCTTCTTCAATTTGCTGTTGATAAACAGCATCTTTCGGTTTTCTTTAAAAAGTTGTCTAAATATATCAACTTCAGATGATCACACCATAATTTTATCTACCACGTACACCTTCCAAAACAGCTTTACCCAAATTTCTCCTACTAAGACTTCCTAGAATTTGATGTCGACGGGGCAGCTAAAACATCCATTTATTAAGCATCGCCTTAAGAGGTTTGGCAGCTCCTCTGTTAACTCCATTATTAATAGTTGTAATGGCAAAAATGAAGGTAGTAACATTATCTGTAAGTTCCCATCTTTTCATTATATCCATGGAAGTCTTAACCTAAGCTGGTTCAGAAGAATTTTCGATGATAGGTACTCCTAATAACTTTTCTGCAATGTATGTAGGTGGCAAAGAAACTAGGACAACTAAAGTATCACATTTACTTCCACGTTCACTGCCCCAAACATATTTGAGCAATTTTCCATCCAAGTCTAAAGCAGCGTAGTTTTTTCACAAAACTTGGATACTTGAGTCTGACTGATATTATGCTTGAACAGAATTCTGTTACGACGTTTTGTTGAGGTTGAAATAACGAAGTTATCCAGATCAGCCATTCTCACTTTCAAAGGGAAAAAAACCCTGGCCGTACTTGAGTGTATGATTAATAAGTCGATCA
Source organism: Ceratothoa steindachneri (assembly GCA_963969495.1). Taxonomy (NCBI): domain Eukaryota; kingdom Metazoa; phylum Arthropoda; class Malacostraca; order Isopoda; family Cymothoidae; genus Ceratothoa; species Ceratothoa steindachneri. Next base: position 86,642,110 of record OZ018320.1, read on the forward strand.
GATTTATTGCAGATAGTATCATATCACATGACCTGCCTTGGAAAAGTCAAGGTTATAGTTGTCACAGTATCTTAATGGTGAGAACATCCAAATCCAGGCTGATCATGTTTCATGCTCTCTGTGTTAGTGTCATAGTTGTTTTTCTGTATTGTACCTTGAGCTCGTATATCAACATGATGTTTAAGTCCAACACAAATGTTCCTCTTTGTTCTCCAGGGTTAATTGCTCTTTCTTTGCTTTTCAATAGAGCACGATGTTTTAATGTAGTTTTATGAAAAGTTATGTTGCCTTGTAATTGGATATTGTCTTGATCCTAGCTATGTGTAAAAATGGGAAGGTGAATTCAACATTCCCATATGCAAGGTCTTAAATTTTGAAGTTCCCTGCATTTTGCGGGAAATTCTGAACATTAAGGAAATACTAGAACGCCTCTCTGTTGATTGGAAGTTAGAAACCACTGATAAAAGCTGAAGGGTATCAGTAATATATGCTTTATTTCTATTACAAATATAGCGTGACAACAATAAACAACATTTCTCATAGCTGATGTGAAGTGTCAGGTAGACCAATAATTATCACGATGAAGTTTTAGTATCGGTTAGTAAATAGAGTATAATATACAATTAGCATATAATAGGAACAGGTAGGGTAGAGTTGTTGTGCCTATAGTTTCATTTTAAGTAGTTCATTGTTAATTTTGATAAAGTGGGTGACCGGGGTAGACTGACTAGGAATTTCTATAGGAGATTGAGAGGCCAGCTAGTATCGAAGTACCAAGATATGACTATAGTCAACCACAACAATAAATTCATCACGTCATTATATAACTCTACCCTTAGTTAGAACATAGAACAAAACTTATAGATTCAGGCTATCTATAGGGTTCTTCACTCTAGAGGACCTATGTTTATTAGCTGAAAGAGAACCAATAACCTATCGCGAAGAGTCTACCAAATGAGGGATAGGAATATGAGGTAAAATATGACGAACTGGAATTGAGAACAAACAGGTGGTAACACAGGGGCTTCACTAAGAGGAACCCGTTTGGATTTCGTAATTACTTGATCTTCGTGTCGTTTCACAAGACCTCTTATAGATACACTACACCTATAATATAAAGGACTTTTGATTTAATTTTAAGAGCTGATCTAGTGACTGCGTACTAGGGCAAAAGTCCTCTTACTAAAATGACAGTCTATTACTAGGCTAGTATAAAAAAGCAAATAACAACATGTAAATAACAAATAAAAGAGATCAAAAGGAACAAAGGCTAAGACACAGGATAAAGACAAAAAAATCGAGATTAGCATAAGGCAACAAGAAGGAAGCGCGCTCCAGGGCAAGAGGTAGGCCAGCTTGCTCCTGGAGAAAGAAATATGCGATCTATAAAAAAATTGCAAAGGAAAGTGGAGGAGGTCAGCATCATAAAAAAGTCAGTGAACATGCTCCTCTCGGTAAAGGAACAGCTAACGTGCTCAATAAACACCCAGACTGCGACATTCAACAAGAATTTGCCTAGCCGTCTTAGAAATAACTCGGACGTCACAATAATGGACAGGCGCCCGGCTCGCCAAAACGGTGGCGTCATGGATATGGCGAACCAGTGGTTGCAGAGATTCTAATTCCGAGAGAGCACTCAGGGCGCTTTGTGAGTCGCCATACATCACAATCCTTTTCCAGAACCGGGCACGAAAACTTTTTCTCTCATAGCGAGTGCTCTATTGTACCCTATTCGGCCGTAAAGACGAAAGCACCGCTTAGCAGAGCCCTGCTGACTTCAAAAAAGAGGGAATATGATGTGGGAAACGACTACCTCTTGGGACTTGAAGCCATTCGTATATATTGGTCCAGTTCCACCATGAAACGAAGTGTGTTCCAAAAACGTAAAACGAAGCTTTGGGAGTAGAGGCTTGGCGACGCCACACTCCAGGGCGGTGTCCTGGAGAAGGTCTAGGTTCTCAATGGGGCCCTCCTTGTCCCTCCCCTTCCCAGACACCACGTATCCCATTCTAGTTAGCTTTTATCGTCAAGGGCCAACGAAGCGGCCTCTATCGGTCAAGAGATAGGGGCAGGTACGCTGCCCCCCTGTATCATGATAATACAAGACTGCAGGACGTTAGGAAGCACGGATGGATGAACTCTGCCAATTCTTTCCACATACGGACTTTGGTCCTATTTAGCCGCTCAAACAGGTAGCGGAAAATCTTGGGCTATCTGCTTGTTTTTTGAGAAGTCCTCGGTGAAAGTAAAGGGGTGACTGCCCCTGGAAAAAAAGAGGCAGGCCCCCAAGGGTGCCCTCTAAAAGTATGGGTGTGACCTCCTTTTCTGATGTGGAGCTGCCTGAGAGCGGCTCCAAAGATGGTACAGGGGGATGTCGTAGGGTGACCTCACATAAGGGAGCACGCCAGAAATAAGGATATAGATCCCAGTGCGAGGGTTAAATAATCAAAATCGAGTGCGGTTGGCCCTGAATAATCAATTCTTAGAGGTTCTAGGATTAGAAAAACTGATTGTAAAAAAATAACTACTATATAAAATGAAAATATTAATATAAAAAGTAAATAACGACAATAAATATGATGAGACCTGGGGTACCAAACGAGGGCGGGATAGAAATGAATCTACGGGGACGAGATTCCGAGAGAAGAAGTACGGTGATTACTTCCAGAAAAAAAGGGGAGAGTGCAAATGACAGGGAGACTCACGTAAAGACTAATTGACTGGAGGCTTTGAATATGGCGAGTACGCGGGGCGCTGCAAATTCACACTTGCAAAATTCCTTCTTCGTTAAACTCGCTGAGAAATAAACGAGGGAGTACTTCAGGCGAGAACGAAGTCGTTACCTGAGTGATAGCTGCCTGTCCGTGTCTATCTCTGTTGGGCAGGAACTCTGGCCTTAGGTACGAGCGTGAACCGGTAGAGGTGACGTGTCGCCTTTGTAGCTGGGAGCCGTTGGGAGGCGAGGCAGGGCGTACGAGACTGTACGTGGCTGCTAACCAATACGGGTCTGTATGGTATTAATTTCTCATTTTTTCCCTAAGTATTTATACTGTCTCAGCGGAAGCGGGTCGCCGGAGGCTCCCCAAACGGGAACGGGGGTCTCATTAGACTTGGCGTGCCAGAGGAGGTGGAGGATATTCTCGGCAGGCGGGCATAACAGCCTTGCGCGAAATCCTCGACACCGTAGGTCGGTCGCCGATCAGGTGATGAGACGGGGAATAAAAGGGAGCCAAACGGATCACGCGATGACGAGAAATTCCCTTGAGGCTGTCTGGCCGTGCAGGTGCAACTTTCTCAGGCACCACGGCTAGACATTGGGTTTTAGGGGGGGGGGGGGCAACCTTTTCTCTCTAACAGGGAAAGTTTTCACAATATTTAGCAATGGACATGGGGATCCTATTTTTACAACAAGATTCAAACGCTAATCAGCACGCGCAAAGACAATGTCGAAATCAGGTGCGGATGCATTGAGACCTATTGGCAAATAAGGCAGGCGCCGAGCTCGCGCTTATAGGCGAATAATGCACCATGCACGGCGCAAAGTAAGTGGCATCTCCTCAGCATAAAAAGTAGGCTCTCAATATTGGACGTGCGGAAAGCACTGGTCGCCAGACGAAGGCCGGTGTGGTGGATTGAGTCCACCTTCCGCAATACACGTTCGGCTGCGCATGCATAAAACTCGCTTCCGTAGTCGAGCTTCGAACATAGGATTAATAAAAAGTTATCGCCAGGGCCTTAGGTGCTGAACGTCATGGAACGAAAAATGTCCATGGGACTTGTATAAGAGGCCTTAAGGTTTCTAATATGAGCATTCCATTTGGGGCATCGTTCAAATACAAGACTAAGGAAACGGTACAATTTCATCACATGCAGGCGAACCCAATTCTCCTGCAGAACTGAGGGATTTCTGTCAAGAACCTGCCCCGAATCCCTTTGACACATTCCACACCTCTGCTAAAGGAAAGTTGCCGTTAAAAGAAGACACGTATGCCTGTCAGGAAGAGCAGCGGGCGTGTCGAAACATATTTGAACCTCGCCCAAGCTTGAGGAAGTTCAACGACAGTGAAATTATTCCGGCGTCGCTTATAGCACATGTAGCCATAAAGGTTCTGTTTGAGGAACGTCTCACAGTCAGCTGACCACGAAGAAAGCGGTCGGCGTTAAAAGAGTCCAGACTTTATTGGAATACCCTGTTAGGCCAACAGAGAAGAGGTTGCTGGAGAAAAACTCTACGGCTTCATCCAACGACATAAACTCCTCAACTAAGACAGATAAATCAGTCATTTTCCTAAATGCGGACCACCGCGCCCTCCGCCAAGCACCACCAGGGTGAGCCTTTAGGCGTCAATGGCCCAGAAAATGATATTTGAATAAGAAGTGTCGACTTTTCTAGAGGTCATTGATTACCCTCCCCCCCCTTCCCTAAAATCAAGCAGTGCACCCGGAGAACACAGAACTACGAGTATATCAAGACAAAAAAATGAAGCTGTTCTCGGGTAGTGATGTGTAAACTGATCCACATTTATGACACCTATCTCCAGGTCGGCGATCAGGTCGACAAGAAACTGACCCCTGGGCTTGATCGAGTAGTTTTCCCAGAGGGTGTGTCTCCCGTTCAAGTCCACGAACAAGATAAAGGGCCTCTGGAATAGGGTGGATCGAAAAAGGGGGGGTTTTGCCAAAAAACTTCAAATTCATTTGCTCACCCTGAATTTTTGATGGACCCAACATGAAAAACTATTGTGTTGAAATTTCAGACTTCCAAATTAATATTTTCAGGGTCCTCAACGCCATTGAAATTTTGAAAAAAGAGCAAAAATGTCGGAAAATTCTATCTATTTGTTTTCAAACTTCAAGTTGTTACATCGACATTTATGTCCTATATGGGGTATATTATTTCCATAAAACTTTTAAAAAATATATTCTATAAACTTTACAATCAATACTTCTACTTCATTTTATTGAATAAAAACAACCTATAAACTATTCGATAATTTCTTCTTCCGTTTGTAGATTTTTATCATCATCACTCTGAAATAGAAGAATATGAACAATTAACAGTCGAATATTTTAATTTTCACTATTATTTAATATTCATTTATTCAATGCCGTTATATTTTGGTAGTGGTATTACCTTTAATTACGAAGTTCTTCTTGGCATTAAATGAGGGTATTTTTCTCCTAGACTCAATTCTACTCCTTATATAGCCATCCCACTTGTGTGTGACAAGGAAACTTTGGAATATCCAATTTAGATTGTTAACGGATAAATTCTTCAAGTTGATAATCAGAGAGCGTCCTCGTCAGCGGAGCTTCGGTCACAACGGTCCGCTGCCAATTAATTAGGTGGATGTACTCGCCAGCTTCAAAGGTTATATCTGGGATCTTGAAAGTGCGTATTGATTTCCCTTTATAATCTTTTCGTGCTTTCATAATTCTTTTCCATGAGAGTTCCCGGGTGTGAGTTCTTTAATCTTGCAGTATACGGAGAAGAATGTTTTCCGCATGTGCAAGATAAGCGTTCCTTTGAATCACTGGGGCAACTATATCTTTAATCTGTTTGTTCATCCCTTGAAGTGATTGCACTTTCTTGAAGAAATTGAGCGATACACCTTGTGTAGAAGAGTTAGCTCTTATTTCAAACCAGCATGGTGCCTACACCTTCATGATGAGATTAACAAGACAATGGATTTCAGCCTGTCAGAAAGGTCGGAAGTCGGAACATATAATTAAAGTATCAGATTTGCCATTGTAACCAATAGTGTATGCAACATTTTTCCAGGACTCTTACGAGCCATTTTAGCAGAAAATTTACCTTGTAAGATAGATAGAAGGATATGAACAGATACTTTTGATCGATTCTGAGATTTCCTCTGTAAGCAGATGGCAAGTTAGTCGGAATTGGCTCGACTTCAACAACAGTCAGAGTCTCACATTTATCCAGTTGTTTCCCTATAGGTCCACCAAATCCAAGAGGCTCCGTTTTTTACCCATCCAAATTTTTGATGAGATGGCGCAATGGAAGCTCATTTGCATGGAGCTGGCAAATAAATCAATGCAGTGGCCTATTAAGTTTTTCTTCTAACATTCTTATCACACCTAGTTTTGTTTCTGTATTCGCTGCCGTTCCATCGCATATCACAGCAATGATTCTTCAGTTGCGATGTTATTTGCTTTTAGATACGAGAATATTGCGTCTCGTATAGCTTTTGCAGAACCTGTCTTCATTGTCTGGTATTGCAAATATGGACTAATTTTTAAGCGCGTACGCGTACACAAACACGTACACGTACGAATATATAGATATAAGATATAGAAGAAAAGCCGGAGAGAGGAAGAAATTCATGTGTCCCTACTGTCTACGAGTTTATATATATATATATATATATATATATATATATATATATATATATATATATGTACATATATGTGAAAATATGAAATTATGAAATAATCTAACCTTCTTGTATATCTTGTCCAGTGCGGTTCTTGCCGTGGAGGTTTCCGAAGCCTTTTACTGCTGGAGGAAAGATCATATTTTGCATTTTCTTGAGTATCAAGCATCAATGGGATATTTTCAGTAGGACTCTCACGATGAGGAAGGAAAAGTTCTGTTTCCGATCTAAGAATTCTTTGATGCAGATTTTTTTTACGTTCCCTTCTGTTTCATCGTAACTTTAATCGGAGTTAATATCTGAATCTGCTAAAGCCTTCTCTTCAGGGAGCAGAAAAGTTACCCCGACACCACGTTGTTCTTCATCTTCAAGGATGTCGAAAATGTCATCGATGTCCAACCTACAGATATAAAGATACATACTGTATATACATATACATACTACATGAATATATATATATATATATATATATATATATATATATATATATATATATATATATATATATATATATATATATATGAAAGGGTAGGTGTATAGAGAAATTAATATATATATATATATATATATATATATATATATATATATATATATATATATATATATATATAGATAAGTATTACTTCTTAAATATTAAACAACAATATTAGGGAGACATATTTGTCATGTTCACGCTCGCAGTGAATATTTGTATATCGTTTATACTGACTGGCAACTTTGTTGCCAGAAAAAGTAAAATCTTTTTCTAAGATATACTAAATCATGTTACGCAATTATTTTTCTTATATATATATATATATATATATATATATCAAATATGATACCTCCTTCCAACAATCTATATAATTATCTTTCTACTTTAACTCTTAGTGCATCAAGAACTGTACTGGATTTATATAATTTAGGAGGGATATTCGGAATTTACTCCAAAGGTCAAAGTTTTACCTTTAAGGCAACCCAGACCACTATAAATAAATCTGGAAATTCCTTTACTAGATCAACTTCAGTGTTTGACACACTATTTATATCTGAGAGTTTCATCTTATTTAGATGAAGGGAATTAATTCAATCTCTTCCTAAACTACATGGGCTTGATCCTTCTACAACAAAAATAGTTGCTTGATAAGAATTAGTAGAATCAAGTCGAGCACAAACAGAAATCTTACCTGCTACCTTAAGAGGAACAGCACCATAGGTCTCAATAAGCCATAGATAAGAGAAAGTAGTCTCAAATATAATTCAACGTGCATCAATAGTCTCTAATTCCTTAGATATACAGACATTATTTAGAAATTATGTGACATTAAGATGATTAGTTTAGTAGGAGAAAGATTAAAGACATTTTGGTTAGTTTTAACAAAAATAACACTTTTCACATTTCTGAACATGGATTTAATATGCCACTTCTGATTACAAGCAAATTAAATAGCACCCTTTGAACGGGCATTCCCGCTTCTAATGTAATTTGCCACAGTAAGAATTAGGTGTTATAGGTTTCAGTGTAGCATCCGCCACCTCTGCTTTAGGCTGAGTAGGCCTTTGCTTAAAAGTATGGCTCGGTTAGTATATTTGATAACTCGTCACCAAACTAACATACGTGAGCCAGTGCTTTAATTCCGTCAAGAAAAATAGCAATAGTTTCACCAGATTTGGGAATGCTAGAAGAGAACTTAACTATTTCATATATCAGAATTACCTTGGATTTGTAATGTACCTTCAATACATTAACAATATCAGGATATTTACAAGTCCCTGTATTTGGGGGGAGATAAGAGACCTTTAGCAAAAGCCAATACCTTATGTTCCCCCAAAGTAAGAGTGCTTGTACCTTCTTCTCTTCTGGGATAGAGTTAGCTAGAAAATAGAGTTCAACTCTACTAATATAGGTCTAAAAGATTTCCAATCCAGCATCGAAACTATCAATAGGAGCTATGAGACATTTCATTGCAAAAATAACCTACCAAGAATGGAGAATACACAAATCGTCAATCTTCGTTGCAAATACATGCCAGAGCTATCATTTCACCAGGGACCTATCCTCATGTTCATTCTATTGATTATACTGATTCGCTAAATTCTTTTGCCAAAGATTCCCTTTCTCCAAGGAATAAAAGCTTTCATCCTCAAACTAAGACTCTATACAATGTCTTCTAAATTTTCACAGCTATTCCCATCCTCACTTTATAACCTACTGCTCTATCCTTAATCTACCTTAAGTATGTCCAATGTCCTCGTCGCTAATAAAATATATTTATTATAAATTATAGGTATAAAGTGACAAGAATAAACAACACTAACCATAGAAGATGTGACGTGTCAGGTGTAGAAATAGGTATCACGATATGGTATTAGAAGGCAAGAAGGCAAGCAAAGCCTAGGATGAATCCTGCTCGTCTCAAGGCTCTCTTGCCACCATGGTCTTTCTCCCCTCGGTCAAAATACGGATTTGAAGACTGCACACATTCCTACACGTTTAAACCTAGTGCAGGTTGATGACCTCAACGGAACATTCGTCATCATTGACCTCGATGGACTTAGTAAAGCCCCCCAAAAGTAGAGGGTTAATAAATAGAGCATAATATTTCATTAAGTTATTATAGGAACAGTTAGCTAAAGTTGTTGTGCCTATAGTTTTGTCTTAAGTAGGTCATTGTTAATCTTCATAAAGTGGGTGACGCGCGCAGACTAATTTAGTATTCACAGAGGACCTTGAGAGGCCACCTAGAATCAAAGTACTGACAACAAGACTATATTTAAACGCAACAACTGATCACATCACTACAGTATCGAGCCATAAAAATTTCAGGGAGAGATCTGGTAGAAGGTTCAGTTGACACTTGCCTGTGGATAGTGGGTAGAGGTTCTGAGATATTAACTAAGCTTCAGGCTTGATGGCATCGTAACTTGAAGATGGTTATCTAGTTTCTGTTTTAGTTTTATATTTCCTAAAACTTATTGAAAATTATTATTATTAACTATTATTTATTTATTATTAGGTAATTATTATTTATAATTACTGAATAAATCTGTATTTTTATTAATTATTACTTATTTATTACAATAAATCTTTATTTATTTATTATATTTTAATAATTTTATGCTCTTTCATTCGATGCCAAAATTGTTGCTCTAAGTTGTATAGATCAAAGATAATAGTGCAAAGCATTATTTAAATAGCCTCAAAACTAGTGCTTTGGGTCGATTTTAAAGTAGAAAATTTACAGCTCCATTTCGCAATGCTTCCCAACATCTTACGTCAAAGTAGCTGTGATTTTTGGCTTTCCAATTTAAAAAGCATGGTAAAATATACAGAAACCTATGAAAATTAGAAAAAGTTGATTTATGAATATGACTAATGAATATGCCATTCTACTGAACTGATTTGCAAAATGTTATAACCCTTATCTTTAATGAATCTAATGTACTTCTGTACCGATCGATACCTTTAAATTTCTATTATTTTATCGTGAAATATTTTTTTTACGTTTTCCGCCGAAAAATAATGATTTCCATTTTCTTTTAATTACACTTTCTATTTTTTTATTTTACCTGAATTAATAAACTCATTTTAATCATATATTTAATGAAAACCGTTCGTCAAAACTCCGGAAAACTATGTTTTTATACACAAATTTTATTATGTGGGAATGCAAGTTATCTTCCTGAAGATAGATTAGGAATGATGACACCGTAGTGTCATTCATGGATCGTAGATAACAATTATATATGATCAGCCCCATGTTTGAAATAGTCAAATAGGATGAATTGAGAAACTGTAATTAAAAATTTAGGCTTGAATCCGTTATATTTACCTGAAATACGGTGGAGAGAGCACACACTTACTGAATAAAAGACAAGACTTTATGTGCTACACACATGGGGAGATAAATATAATAACCTCCATTGCCGCAATAGTAAAAAAAAAGGAAACTTACCTATTTGGGCTTATGGCAAAAATTGCCAAGTGCAAGTAGTCTTTTAATTAAAGAGGTAATTAAATCTGCGGCTGGGTCATTAAAGGGGCAACACAAAATATAACTATTTACAATAGCTAGGTCAGAGAAAATATACAGTGTAGAAGGATTTATAATCAAGACTCGGTCTCAATATCCATTTTTCCTCAGGCAATCCAAGGACAAGTCTGCGCTGAATGTCGAATATCTGTATGTAGAGGATGTTCAGAAATCATGCAGTCTTTAATAGATAAACAGGTAAAACAGCTCTTGAATTTAAAGACTGGGTATGAAGTTATTGTCACATATATTTTCAAATTTAAAAGTATAATTCAAGGGTCAATTACCTTTCAAATACATGAGTCAAATCTCGCCATAAATTAAGTTGTCGAACTTTATAATGACAATCAAAGCTTTTCAAAAATTCCACTCTTCTATTAAAACCGACTGATTATACAGAGACAAGATTTATTATGCAAACACTGCTCAAAGCGAAGAAGACAGCAGCAGCAGCTACAGCAGCAGCAACAACAACAGCTACAACAGCAACAACAACAGCTACAACAGCAGCAACAACAAGATCAAGCCTTACAACACCAACAAATCCAACATCAGCATGACCAACAACAACATCACATTGAGCAACAACAACAGCAAAGCATGTTAAAGCAGCAACTTCAAGAGCAACTTCACCATCAGCAGCAACAACCACAGAATCAACAGCATCAAATGATGTCCGTGAGTACAAGAAAACTATTAAATTTTTTTAGTCAAAGCCTCACTGCATCTTGTTCTTGTTTATGTTGTTTCAAATGATTTCAACATAAAAAATTTGGATTCAAAGTTTTGGTTTAGTAACGCCTGAGTCTTAAATTGGCCTTAGCAAAGATTGATAAGTGTTGTTTTCATTAACTATAATTTGTCATTGCGATTGCTACATTTTTATCGATGTATCGGAAAATTTAAATTTTCTTTTCTCATTTTGAAACGATGTTGAGAAATATGTATATAAATATTAAATATTTTCATTTAGAAATAAAAAAAGGTAGAAGATATAGTTTGAATGCTATATAGTGTCTTATGATAGAGATCGATCACCTGCAACAAAATGTAAGCATGAGAATAAAAATATTAAGTTAATAATAAATTTGAATTATCAACCGCATGCTTAGCCCATACCGTTTCATGAAATTAGAGTACAGCTGCCTTGGATTTGATAGAAGGGTTAACAACCTATAATAAAATGGATCTTTGTATTTTGGAATAGCAGAGGTGGTAGTGGTTGACCTTTTTTCAGGAGGGAAGGGCTCAAAATGGGACGATGAGCTCTCCAAATGGACCATCAGGAAAAGATTTAAAAGGACAATATACATTCCAAGCACCTGAGGGAGCAGAATTTCCCTTTTCTTTTGCCCAGCCTAAAACCAATGGAGCTGCACTTGAGGAGAGCTCTCTTGAATCCCAGGCACAACTCCCTATTACTAGTGATAACGAAAAGAAATCTAACCTTGTAAACCCGGTAGGCCTAATTTTAGCTTATGTTTTTTTTCTTTTCGCATGAAATATTGCTTGCATAGATTTCTCGCTTGCATTTTACATGTACTTGGTAATGAGGTATATTTTTTCAACACAAAAATGTGGGTTTCTTTCGAAACCATTTATTGGACTTAATACTTCCAGGGCTTTGTTGAACAGCAAAATGACGGGCTAAGAATTGGTAGCCTTCAAGATCAACTAAAGGCTTCGATGACGCATGGATCTGAACGTGAGTATCATTTTGCATCCCAGTCTCAAGTACATTCCGATTTTATACCTAGAATCACTCTTCACCATGAATCAAGAATGGAAAACAATTCCATTTCAGGTAGTAATAGTCATTTTATCAGTAAAAGTACATCAAAGAGAATATCTGAAAATTCTTTTCTGAAGACGGTTTTTGCGGAAAATTCTGAAATTCTAAGCAAACATGCCAACTCCCCCAAAAGAATTTTTACAGAAGATATCGGAAGTCCGATGTTTTCTGAAAGCCCTTTTGGTAATAGTCCAACTACCGATAATAGCCAAAACTCAAAACATCACCATCAAAGAGAAAGAAATCAAATATATAGGGAAGGACGAAGTAAGATGGACTCGCATAAAGACAATAACCAGAAGGAAAAGTCATATAAGGTGACAGAGGAGGATAAAAAGCGATATCTCGCCTTTCTTGAGAAACCTTCGGACGTAATAAATGAAAATAGGAGGGAAGCAAACCAGCAATTAAATTGCAACACAAAATTTGATAATCAAATTCCTAAACTTGACCAAATTAGTATCCTGAGTACCACTAGGGGCAGTATCAGCAACATCAGTAGCAATACTACCATCAGTAGCAGTAGCAGTAGAACTTACCGCGACGAGAGAGTCGTGAAACCTTCAGCTGTTTCCACGGAAGACGTGGGCCAAGGTGAGACCACGTGTCTTATCGCGAACATTAACGCCTTCGAGCATTTCCCAGGAGAAGTCTATACGATCCATGAAGAAGAGGACGAAATCGGATCACCAACTGCTCCTGATGGAGTTTCACGACTTCGACGGAAAAGTAAGAGTTATTGTTTAACTAATCTAACAATCTACGCTAACATACTCTTCACATACGGGATAAATCTACACGTATACATATTAAATAGTTCATCACAGAAGCTAAAGAAGAGTTCACTCATAATTCTCAGATTATTTTTAAATATAAAATACTTATGTCGGAATAAGCAAGAGATGAAATCCGGTATAGAATGAAAATAAAAAAATATTGATGTCTCAAATTCTGTTTCGAAATTTTCTATGCATTTATATATAGAAAATTAATTTATCAATAATTTGGGAGTTATACTTATTAAATTAACATGAGTCTTTAGCGTAGATTGTCAGGTGTTTGATTTCAATTATGGTGTCACTTGAACCTTTAGCAATATTTTTATTAAATTTCCGAAATAAATTACGTTAGTATATTTGAGATGACAAGAAATATTTTAATCAATCTTTTAAAATTTTCATCAATGGTATTTTCAATGTACGCTTATTTTTTTAGCTTTCATTATAATTACTAAAGGAATTTTATATGTTGGCATTTTCATTAACAGAAATGAAGAGACTAAAATGAATATTTGCTTAGAATTAATGTTTTTAATTTTTTCAAGTGTCACTAATAAATGATTCTCAGAAGCAGATATTATTTTTCTAAATTTTAGTAACACCAATTTTGATGAAAATTCGTAATTAAATATTTTACTTTAAACCGTAAGAACAGATATTGATAATAATGAGCAAACTTGCGTGAGAAAAACTAAATAATCTTGTCAAATTTAATCAATATTAAAATGATAATATAATTGTAAATAAAAACAATAAATTGATACCTAATGGCATTTCCGTGTGTTCCCACTATGTCTTAAATTTTACTTAAACATAATGCATGTTTTTGTTATCGTCTTAAAATCTAAAGTAAAAGTTCCTCTCTTTTCTGCGACCTAAACTACTTCTATCTGCTTCTGACTCGTGATTTACTTTACAGTTTTCATCTTTAAGCGTTTCTTATTCCTGCTTAGCACAGAAAACTGATCACTGTTTGAAGAAACTCGAGAAGAATCATAGAGCATGACATGTAATTAGAAAATTTGTCCTTAAATTTGCTAATTTACTCCTATATGTATATGGGTCTCAAATCTTTAAGGTGAGGAGATTTCCATCTCGTTTGTTAGTCCGTCAGGAAAAATTATTGAGGATTTCAAGGGTGCATAGATATTTAATCTATCAACGTATCTTGAAACCGTATTTTATGTGATTTGCTCTAAAACTTTTGACTTCTTTTCTTCCGTATTTTTGCCTTTTTTTATTATGACCCTGGCATATGCATAATTGTACTAATCAATTTAACTTTGAATTATGATATAAATGGAAGCAGATAATGGTAATGAAATTAAGTCCCTTAACAGAATTGTAGCTCTAATTTTTTCTTGCCCCAAAACTATTTTATAAACGCAAACTTTGAAATGAAATTTACAGTAATAAAGATTTGCTCAAAGTAATCAGACTTGAGCTTCGAGGGACTCTCGTAGATAGTTACAACTTATAAACAACTAGATCCTACACAACTAGAATACAGATTATTGATCAAGCCTTACACCTAATTGGAATGTGATAGTGAGCAATAATAATATTCGCTTCTAGAGCACCGTTTATCCTTTCATCTGAAAACATATAATATGTGACTTCGCTAAATAATTTTTAACTGAGGAGAACATTCGATCTAAATGTCGTGGTCAGTATGAACTAAACATACAACACTGCTTTAAGCCGCCTGGTCAACGAGCATTGACCTCACCAAGGGAGATATTTCAAAGGGCTTTTCTAACATTCACAAAATTAAATGTGTCAATTAGTCCTTATAGACACATAAATACATTTTTTATCGCAGAGTATTGATTGGTCTACAGTTGCATGCAAGAAGGTAACATTTGTAAATCAAAGAAGTCGATTTTCTCCATTCTCCGCTGTTTCATTTGAAAATTATACTCCCGGAAAATTTAAGTAACTGCATATAATCGTTATTTTTCTCTAATTATGACCAAAGCCTTTTGCCCAAAATTATTAATACAGTTCCCTTTACGTTTTCGGCCTGGCCAAAAGTTATTTTATCATTATTTATAATCAACTGTGTCATAAAGAGACGGAAAACCCCACGTGTACATATAGCGCCTGAGAAGTGGTGCACCTCCGGTGCAGTTTAAAAGGGCGTTCGGGACAGGGCGAGTCAAAACAGATCAGAAATTCCGTGCGGCCGTGAGAATACACGCAGGACGCGCCTCGTCGGATAAGGGCCGCTTCCTTACGGCTTCTCGAGCAGTGCACTTCCGCTGAGGCCACATAAATACTCAGACAAGGGCCTTCAGCTCCGTGAAACCATGATTCGTCCTCGACTCTGTCTCGCTCGCAGCCGAAGACAAGGTTTTTTGCCACATAGACGCTAGTCAACAGACAAACCTCTATCAACCTCGGGTGAACTCCTTTCTCGCTTGGCGTACTCCCTCGTTCATCTTCAGCGAGATTAAACGAAGTATTTGTAATCAGACTTTGAAAACCCCGGTCGTCTCCAGGCTCCAGCCCATTCGATTTAAATGAGTCTCCCTAGGAACTCAGCCTAACCGTTTTCTCTCAAGAGTTCGTTCGTACGTCGAGTGAACGAGCCTTATCGAGTCCCGTTATATCTCGAGCCTGCGTGACCTTGATTTTGTACTTCCGTATCACCCTCTTAAATTCATGCTGTGTATCCATTGTAGAATTACTTATATATATATATATATATATATATATATATATATATATATATATATATATATATATATATAGGTATATATATATATATATATATATATATATATATATATATATATATATATATATATATATATATATATATATATATATATATGAAAGTATCTTTCTCTAAACAGTTTCTCTCAACCTAGAAGCCCTTGAAGTTGTTTAACTTAGGCCTCTAGCGCTCTCAGTTTTTTATTGTTTTCCCAAGCACTCATTTTGACAAGCTTTCCCTCTATGCCTTCTGTAGAGAGTCAGTACAAGGTCACTCAACAACCTTGACTCTACGACAAACTGTATAGTCGAAGTTTCACTATACAGTTTGTCGTAGAGTCAAGGTTGTTGAGTGACCAATATTAATCTGAAATCTGTGAAATAAGTTTGACTGTTAATCTAATTTCACAGATTTCAAATCAATATTGGTGTATTTCATTATCGTTAGAAGTGTTTTATTTTATATATATAACATCTCTTCCAATGAAATACTTTTTAGTACTGTAAGTTTAATTTTTCAATATTATCCCATTTTCGAACGTTCAATTCATGCCTCCGTCAGTACTTGTGGAATATCATCTCCCACTCCAATGAAACCTTCAATTAATCTGTCTTGTTCTTCAATATGCCTGCAATTGTGTAAAAATTACAACTTTGTGATTTCTAAAGCTTTGCTTAGTTTTATGATTATTACAATGATACGAAGAGATTCGTCCTATGTGCTGTCTAGCACATATTTTATGCGATGTTCTAAAAATCAGTCAGGGGATTTTTTAAAATTATTCCTAGTCAAGCGACGCTTACTCCGTTAAGGTGCCACCTGTCTCTCTAAAATAGCTGTTTGCGCTAGTTGAGCTAATCCTCTAAATTTTTTAAATGCATCTGTTCTTCTTGACACCAAAAATTGATAGTGAGAGATGTTATTTTATGGATTTCTTCCATAGGAAACATTCATTTAATATAATCTCATGAGAATACCTGTAAATGGTATATTCTTACTCTTTTCAGTTGGCAGTAGCTTTGAAAGTGTTCTTCTGACCTCTTCATAGTAAAGCCTAGCCTATAATAGCCTAGCATAGTATAGCCTATTCTAGGCTTGCATATCAGAGTATGAACATATTATAGCCTAGTCTAGTCTAATCTAGCAGAGTATCGGCCGAATAATTATGATGTTATAGCCAAAACAAAATATTTCCCGGGCTAACATTGGGAGGACTTTGGCAATTATAGCATTCGAAAGAGAATGTAAAACAGCATAAGGTTTTCTAATTTTTTTAGAATCAGCCAAATATTTAGGATGTCATTACGAAAACAAAAAATAGCAAAACGGAGATTGACCCAGCGACATAGTGAGATGTAGAGTCGCTCGCGACTAAAAGTATTAATTCCTACATACAAACCTAATATAAACTGTGTTTTGGGTAGCTCCGTTTATAAAAATGTACACTAAATAGACCTGATTCTCAGCACTGACTCTCAGATAACAGTATATCTCAGGTGATTGATTTCACTACAAGACAAACTTCAAACTAATGTTCATCATGGTCAAAACATAAAACTGAAGATAGAAATTCCATTATTTTTGTAGAGATTGGCTTTGTCATTCTGCATCCCACTTCCTTTCGGATCAAGTGAGAGCATTGCCTTTGATGTAGAATTTGTGATTAGTAGGTTCTGTCTAGGAGCCAGTTTGGCCGCGATCGATTGTTCTTGGCTAACCAAACATCATTTCCAAAGAATTAACCGTCTACCGGGCGGTAAACATTATTTAATTTTTAAAGGAAGTATTTTAACTTCAAATTCAGTATGAATTACTCATCCCTGCAGCTCTATCTTAACCCATCATTGAACTAGCAGAAAACAGCCACTCAGGACCAACAGACTAGTTTGGGTGGAGCTATACTTGCAGAAACGTTAACCCTAATTAGATAAAAAATAACCATATGCCATATATCTGGAACAAAAACTAAAATTATTGCGGGTAAATATCAACGGTTAACATCCAAAATGGTTATCATTCATGAATATGTGTCACTAACTAATTACCTACCCAGATTTCGATTCTGATATTCAATTTCTGCAAATGGACGAGGTTTCGCAAATATCAGACTGAAAACATATTCAATGTGTCATAACTCGTTTCAGCTTTGTTTCGTATATTGAAAAAGACACAGATAACCTTGTAATGATTTGTGATAAAAATAAATCGGGATATTTAGTGCACATTTTATCAGTAATCAATAAATTTCTCAACTTTGCTTTTCCGCTTGTTCATTTGATTCTCTTCACGTCAAATCATCTAACAGTAGCTACCCATCAAGTTTTGAATGAATTAATTTTGATAAAAAAAGCCATAACTACTTTGATTTGGAACTAATGAGTCATACTTCTTAGTTACCTTACTTAGCCCTATCTCATTATATGCACTTTTAGGAACTTAGCGAATCACCTGAAGAGAAGGTAGATGCCAATAACTATAAGACTGAAACAAACTTAATTAACTTTTTCTAAATGAAAATCAAACGATTTGTGCGAACATGTTATTTAAACGTTAGGTGAAAGATGGATGTTATTGGTATACAATGGTGGAAGTTATATTACATCATATATTAAATTAATGCATAATTATTTATTTATAAATAACTTCAAAGTGGCTTTGATTATTTCTATGCATAAAATTATGATAAAAATTAAAAGATCTGTGGTATTACACATGGAATTACAAAATAAAATAAGATTGTCTTTTAATGAGAGGGTATGGCTTTTCACTAATAAAAAATAATGATTAATGAAGGTAGAATTCTATCGTAATGAAGCTAGACTCATTGACAGATTGAGCTGAAGCGCAAGTAACGAAACGATCTTCAGCAACTTGGTCAAATTTAAGCGAATTATTATGAGATTAAATTAATGTGAGCTATTAATTATAAATACACTATTAAATTTAAACTACACTTATTTTATAAGACAATATAATTATATTCATCGCTTTCAAATTTCCTTTTTAAGTTTCCTTTTGGCCCAAAATTAGATATTTAATTGAGACAGAAAGTTCAATTGACTTTATGAGATGGAAATTTCCGCAAATTTGATAAAATTTACAAATTTATCAGGAATGATTTCCTAATTTATTCTGTAGAGTTGATTCAGACGGTGATTAACAACAAAAGGTAGGTTATTTTTAATATAATTTTCTATTAGAAGAATAAACTAAAATTGTTATTCTCATTTTGAATCTACTTAATTAAATAGAAATCTCTAATATGATGTGTTTGAAAAATGGATTTTAGAATTTAGTAAACTTTACTTCTCAAGAATGTTAGAATTTCTTTCATTTTAATCATACATTGGATAAGTGAAAGTAACAGTTGGAGAGCAAATATCAGAACTCAAATATCTTCCACTCTATTTCTGCTAAGGTGAGTTATAATATAGTAAGAGATATTCAGATCCTGCAACGTAATATATAATATATCCACGTTTTAGATATTAATATATGTTGTGTAAAAAGTCTGCTAGATATCTAAACCTCACTTTATTTTATTGTTTCAAGAGTGAATAGCCATTTTTATGTGAATTAATTTTCAGCTGACTTTTCATATGCGCTCTAATTCTAACGAGCTTATTGTGTGTGCAATTTTATTTTAACGCAAATAACAAATAGTTTGTATATGGAAATGTAGATAGAATATGTTTGGCGTAATTTTAGTTTGCATCAATTACTATAATTAACTGATATTATGTAGACGTAGAATTTGTGGTTTGTTTAAACAACAGCAACCATGCCGTAGGTTTCGACTTATTCCAACATTTGTATATGTGTAGAATGCTATCAATAAACATGCCATATCGTACACAGAACTACTCTGCTCTAAACCTACATTTGAAATAAATAATGTTTAATAATAAATATTAAAAGCAACTTAAATTAATAGATGTTCACATCTTAATAAACTCCATTTTAACGATCCAAAACGTAATGCATTTAATGCTAAAATATTATTTTTCAATTTTACATTGCCACTTATAATCACAACTATTGCTACCTTATCTGTTAATTTGAAAAGAAATGTGCTGAATAGTATAAATCAATATATATAGATATATATAAATCTATGTGGTATTAAAGAATACTTTTAAAATTTAACACAGTAATGTTATTGTCTGTTCTCAGGCAATAATGTTGCAGGAGCAACGGAGCCAAGTAGAAGCCCTTTAAGGAGTCAGATGTCCTTGGAT
This sequence comes from Ceratothoa steindachneri, assembly GCA_963969495.1. Lineage (NCBI taxonomy): Eukaryota > Metazoa > Arthropoda > Malacostraca > Isopoda > Cymothoidae > Ceratothoa > Ceratothoa steindachneri. The sequence goes on from OZ018320.1 coordinate 86,662,046, forward strand.
GGGAATTACCAATCATCTGGAGGCTCGATGATCAGAGGCCCTGCCGATGGTCAAGATAACAGAAATCCAACTATGTTAGGAGCGCCTACGATATCATCGTCAGTTACAAATTCAAATTCCCTTTTGTCCAATAGACAATCCATGCTACCAAATCAAACAGGAATAAAGACCCCGGGTCTTCTATCTCCTTCGGTTACATCTGGAGCTGGTTTGCAACCATCGGTCTCCAGTAGCACAACGTCAACATTTACTTCTCTTTCTTCTAGTAATATAAATCACTCACAAACTTCTCAGTTAAATACAAATGAGTCAAATGAAAATCAAATCCAACAATGTCATCAAAATCTACAGCAGCAATCTGGAATTCCAACCATGCAGCAACATCAACTTCAGAATCAGCGATATAATGGCGATAATCAACAACCAGACCAACAACAACTAATGTTGAGTCAAATAAACACTGATGATCAGGCAGGTAATATTAGCAACATGGGGATTCAAAATCCAAGTAGCCAGATGAAAAAACAAACAGGAAATCAGTCAAATTTTATGAGAGTAATGACCCAACAAAATACCATAGCTAATCCAAAGAAAATAGTAAGTGAGTATAACAATCTTCAGCAACCTTGCGTGAGTGGACCTGTTCCTAATAGTCAGATGATGACTAATATGGCAGGAGATATGCGGTTGCAACAACAAAGTGTTATGAATAACAATGCGCCGATGTCGGACCATCAACCTAATGGGAGTGATTTAATAGGGCAACAACAAACCGCGGCAAATTTTCAACCAATTAATACATTTGAACCATCGCTCAGTAATAAAATGGCTGGTCAAGGGAATTTTCCGTATCAGCAGCAAACATCATTTGCCAGCCATCAGCAACAAGGTGGTATTTTTAACCGGCAAGTTGCAGCCAGCCAACAACACAATAAACAATGTAGCTCTAATCAACAACCTCAATCTTCTTCTGCGTCTGCTTTAAGTGGGCTTTCAAGCCTGTTTGGGCTTCAGAAAAATAAATCAGGTAGGCTTTAAGAATGAAAACCTCAACACGACAAGTTTTACCTACCCACTGTCTTTAACTTTCATTATTTATTCGGTATTAGTAAGTTTCACATCTAATATCACTAACTGATAAATAAGCTGTACTATAACATTTTCATGTAAACTAAACTTTTTGAAAATACTGAAATTTATTCATCACTAAGTTTTTCTCAAATCTTTTTATTCACTTCAATCTTCTGAATATACTAAAATCAATTTTTCATCTTTCTCTTAATTTACAGCAGGGATCATAAGTGATTTTTTCAAAGGAAGTAAGACGTGTCTCTCTCTCTCACTATCTCGCTCACTCTCTTTGCATTAGCTCAGTCATAGTCGTTTTCATTACCTCATTTTGCAGCGGAATTTGTATAATTTAGTCCTTACATATGTATATGATTACGGTTGATCTATAGCGCACTTACATATAGCGCTCATTTGTTAAGTGACATGTCTTATGATTTAATCCGATATCTGAATTATACAAATTGATCATTCCTCACAAATTTCAGTTCTGTTTGATCCATAAACCATTTGTAGGGATACTTAATATGCTTATCATTTAAAATGCTATTTTCTTTTATCGTTTGTTTAAAATCATTTGAGCATATAATGAATGATTGGAGAAAGATGGTCCATTCTAGTTAAAGAAAATGTAGATCATAATGTAATGCTACTAATTCGATTGACTACAACAAATGACTTTCTATCTCGGCAAAGCGGATATATATATATATATATATATATATATATATATATATATATATATATATGGTGGAAATTGAGTAAAAACTGAGCTTTAAAGGTTTTTTCTTACCTTTTTTGAAAATTATTTTAGGGATGTTCAATGAACAACGTGAAAGCAGAGGAAGAATGATCCGATTTGTGTTTGGAGAACGCGATAGTAGGAGGAAAAAAACCCCTCACATAATAAGCATATCTCTCCTCCTTTCTATGCTGGGAGTAGGGGTAAAGAACATCACTCACTGAGCCCTTAGCGTACTCCCTCTCCTCTTCCAAAGGATCCAAGTGGACCAAGGTTTGGATGAATCAGGGGAAGCCAATAAAAATGGGTATTAGGAATAGCAGGAGTAAACGGGTTTCCATGAGAGACAAAAGTAGAACAATATAAGTTATTCTTTATTTACCTTCTACTCATAGTAGATATCTGGAGAGAATGGAAACAGTCCATTTTGTGGAACTCTTGTTTATCGTTGAATTCAAATCACACCCACCCCTTAATTACTTTGTTACTTCCATCGCTTTTAGTTTTTTTTATTTCTTGTTTATTCGTTCAACATCTTACAGATAGCGAGATAATCGCCTTATCTATATTCCCTTTTGTACTTCCCCTCCATTCATGTTTATTGAGGCTTTCATCCCAGTATGAGAATCTAATTTTTTGGAGTTTATGTTGAATGTTGCTAGTCTCGCTTATGTTACAAGGAGTAACAAGGAAAGAAAGTACCCTAGGAGACCATACGGTCCATTCAAAGAGGGTACCTTTGGACTAGCAATTGAGCGGGCACAAGGCTGCTTAATTGTTTTGCGTCCCTAAACGGCCACTTTTCAAGACTTTGTCTACTATTGACTTCAACTGGTCAACAGATTCACTGTTGACAACTTCCAATGGAAGTGCGTTTCACTTACCAAAGATACTGTAGGTGAAAAAATTTCCACACAAATTGCAGTTGAAACACTTCAGTTCAAGTTTGAAGCCGTGATTGCGCGTTCTGTTCTCACTCAGTGTGAAAATATCCCGGTAGTCAACATTGTCGAACCCTCAAAGTATTTTGAAAACTTCGATGAACTGACCACGCAGTCTAAGGGTTTTCAGCGAGAACAGATCTAAATCCCTTAGTCTATCCTCATAACTTTTATGTCGGATAGAAGGAATCAGTTTGGTTGGCCTAACTGGTACGCGTTCCAACCTTGTGATGCCCTTTCGAAACGAAGGACTTCAAAATTGTACGGCATACTCCAGCTGCGGCCGAACGAGGGAGTTGTACAGACAAAGTACTATCTCCTTTTTACGGTATCCAAACTGGTCTGTCACTTAACCAGCTCTCTATCCATCCTGCTACGTTGCCGTCTATGCCCTGTGCACGCACTCTCCGGAGAAGGCAGAGGGGGGGTACCTTATCAAAGGCCTTTTGGAAGTCAAGATACACAACATCCACCGCTTTATCCCGATCATGCTCACTGAAAACGAAGTGGAAGAATTCCACAAGGTTCGTCAGGCATGACAGTTGCCTTCGGAAACCGTGCTGGGAACTCTTCAGTAGCAGGTTTGACTCTAAATAAGACGTTATCTTGTCCGCTATCATGCTTTCCATGAGTTTACCGACTATTGAAGTCAAACTGATGGGTCGGTAGTTTGACGGATGGCTGGGGTCTCCTTTCTTGAAGATCGGAGTCCCTTTCGCCTCACGCCAGTCTCTAGGAACGCATCCGGTCTGGATTGACATGTTGAAGATAGCGCACAGATGTCGTGATACTTCATCGCACACTTCCTTCAACACCTTGGATAGAAACCCGTCCGGTCCGGGGAACTTATTCGTCTTTAGGTCAGCAATCTTTTTCTTTATTTCTCCTTCGGTGAAGTCCATTAGCTACAGCTTTTTCCCCGAGTAGGAATCCGTGGGCTGGGGATGGGAACACTCTCTTTAGTAAACACTGAAGAGAAGTAGTCATTGAGCAGGTTAGCATTTCCTGCATCTGAGTGAGTTAATCCACCTCCTCGTCAACTAAGGGCCCAATCCTACGAAGCATTGGTTTACGGCTGTTTACATAGCCGAAGAACTCCTTGGGATTCTCCTTGCAGAGTCTCGCCACTCGGAGTTTCTCAGACCGCTTAGCCGCCCTTATGCTGGACTTCACTCTTCTTGCTAGCCTCCGGTACTCGTCAAAGGCACCCAAGATCTTTGATCGCCGGTACGCATTTCTCTTCTCCCTAAGCAGTTGGCCGATTTCTCGATTAAACCACTTTGGTTGAACAGAAGACCGACGGAGGCATTTCAGAGGGATGCAACTTGATTGAAGACTCATGAACTTAATTTTGAAATTGTTCCACGAATCATCAACATCTTCGCATACCGCTAGCTTTACATCAGTCAACCCAGCACGAAGGCTTGCAAAGTCTGCTGTTCTCAAGTCAAATTTGCTTGATTGACTGGCAACAGACCTTACCTTCGGGATCTTCACGGTAAATCTAATTAGCTGGTGATCACTGCCACCGAGCTCTTTGCCTACAGATAGATCCTTAACGATATCATCATCAGAGGTGAAGACCAAGTCAACGATATTGTCTCCTCTCCTCTGTTCTCTGACCCATTGAGTGAGGAACTCGTTGTTGGCAAACTCCAGGAGTAGCGCGCTCTCGCCACAGGCTGCTCTGGTTTCCCAGTCAACTTGTCTGATGAAGTCGCCATAACGATGCACACTCTGCCTTGAACAAGCTCACCCAGCAGCTGGTACAGTTCCCTGTCCTTCTCAACCGGTTGTGAAGGGGGTCTGTAAAGCACCAGGGTCCTGTATCTGACAAGACCTATCTCTAGGTCAACGCATAGGAGCTCGTGATCAAATATAATGTTGGAGTTCGTAGATTTGATTGTATCCTTGACATACAACATTACACCGCCACCCTCTCTGTATGACCTATCTTTGTGGAAGAGTTGGTAGCCAGGAACCGTGAATTCGACTTCAAAGTCTCGGTTTGAGGTTTTTATCCACGATTCTGTTATGGCTACCATTTCGGGTTCTTCCGTCGCTACGAGGCCATGGAACTCAGGAAACTTGTTCGTGATTGACCTTGAATTGAACAGAAGAACTTTCCGGGAGTCCCCTAATGTAAGACCCCCTATACTCTTCCGTTTCGCGGCTTCTTGGTTGTCGCGGTGGCACCATTTTTGACAACCTCCCAGAATGTTGTTTGGGGAGTGACTCGGGCGTACTGGCGTACGTCCGCCTTCCCAATGGGCCGAATACTCCTTTGGGTGCGCTCAACAACTAGGAAAGCCTTGCCCTTAAAGGAGAGGTGCACCCCATCCGTTTGGTAGAGGTCTTTTCTACCATAGAATACGGCGTAGGGGTCGACAAAAAAGACACCCTCCGCCGTACAGAGGTCTGCAAGGCGCCGGTTTAGCGACATGTTCCTCACGTGGTCAGTCCGGCTTGGACCCCACCTCGGGAGCATCCCCACCACGACGCGTATGCGGGTTTTAAATCCACAGTCGTCGACATCGCCCATAACCGTCTTTATAATCTTGCTTGTAGGGCCTACGCTACCGCCTCTGAGGTAGAGGTCGTTGCCACTTACCATAAGGGCAACGACTGAAGTCTCAGAAATCTTGGACTTCTCGGCCTCAGCTCTTACCTGCTTATTCCCACAACCTGGGAGGCAGCTTACCTTAACGCTTGTGCGAAGGCGGGCCGCTAGCAGGGGCTGCATGCCCCGTGCTTGGAAATCACCCACAAGGCTGATCCTGGCACATTTGCCTGCTGAGTTCGGATTCTTTATTTTCAGAGGCAAGCTCTCCGATTCCTCTCTCTTCCCCGTCATGGTCTTTTCAGGCTTTTCTTTTTTCTTCTTTTCTATCATCTTTTCCTTGTCATCCTTTTCATTAACTTCTTTTTACCTTTTCTTCTTCTATTTCTCTCTTTTCCTCTTTCTTCTTTCCCTTTTTCGTATTTTTTTCTTTTTTCCTTTTAGCGTTTCTGCCACATTCGGGCCCGGCCTCTCTGCAGAGGTGGTGTTTGCCACAGGACTCGAAAGCTCGTTTAACTTCTCTTCGAGTCTGCGGATCTGGTGGGAGTGCTCCTCCTTGAGCCTCTTGATTTTCTTTTCGAGGTCTGTAGTTCTTTCCCTGTAGTAGGCCACTACTTCCTCTACCTCCTTCTTTAAGATGCAAGTGGTGCATACACTGCCTGGGTGGCATTTCGCATAGCAGTCCTCCGGGATGACATCGCACCACTTGCCCTTCTTACATGTGAATTTTAGCGCTGCTGGACCTTTTTTGCCTGCCATTTTGAACACTATATTTCTTAAGCTTGTGACTAATCAATATATAAAAAGGGAGTCTGGTGAGTTCTCCCCTCGTGAGTCGCTCCCGCCTATTGTTCGGAGTCGTTTCGGAGTCTTCCAGAAGGCACGCTCCATGTGGTGCTGTTCGTCCGACCGAGTCGTCAAGCCTCGGCGTGCCGTGGCTCCCAACCAAGCAGCACAGACGGTCCCCGAAGGGGCCATCGATTTGTCACCAGGTGAACAACAATAAATAACGCCCCTTACTAAACTCCAACTAGTTCCCTTCACAACTGCCAGGATCTCGGAGCAGCGTTCAATGGATATCCCGCCCCACCAAGAGACTCGACCCAAGGCTTTTTATTGGCCTGGCAACCAACCTGGGAACAAAGGACCGTCACCTCAGACCGATGCTACCAGAGGCACCCGTCAACGGCCACTGGGAATGGTCAATAATTACGCGCCAGGGAAGGGGTTAACGGGGCACTACCCTCATCCCATTCATCGTGCCCCAACGCCTAGGACACCTCTAGTCCTAGTCTCTCGCAACCAGTTAGCGTCGATTGGCGTAGTTTATAGAGGTTCCAAAGCCTCTCTTGTGACGCGTGAGGTAGCTGCCAGGTCCTTATATGTAGATAGAGGAAAAAAAAGGTAAAGAGTGACATGATATGAGTAGGCTTTTTTTGTTTTTTTTATTTTTGTATAAGTGGGAGAGATAGAATAAACGTAAAAAAGGAGAAGGATAGAGTAGAAATAGGAAGGAATGGCGCACTTAGGCTGGAACCTTGTTTCCGACCAAATCGAAAAGGGAAGCCCTACCAGGGGTACCCAGAAGAGGTACCTCCACCGACATAGCTCAAAAAGTCAAAGGTACACACAAGCTCTCTTCCCGCGACAAGGGGGCGTCACCTCTCCCTCTACTTTCTTTATGTTTGTTTGTGCATTTAGTTTAGGATTTAAATTATTCAACTTTCAATTGTTCACTTTAGTTTAGTTCAATTTGACCATGAGTTTAGTACATACTTCTCTCTTTTTGTGCACTTTACTTTCAACTTCCATTTAACTTTGAGTTTAGTGTCTTTAATTTTTTCGATTGTGGTTCGAATAAGTAGATAAATGAGTACTTCCATTCCTACCAGCATGTAGATTTTATTTTTGTTCTTCCTCTTCAACCACCTTTAGGTTTGTATAGTAAGTTAAGCATTGATATTGCCTTACCTTTTCCTCCTGCTAAGTGATTTTTATAGTATGCTGATATCATTTTCACTCCCAAGATGTTACGTTCAGAAATGTATCTTTAGTTCTGCAATCTACTTCGATACCCCTTACCTTGGTTCTGGAGATTGGAACTATAGTAAACTTTACCCTGCTGGTTCTTTATTTTCAGGCCCTTTCCTAGTTGTTGACTCTGTTATCATAAGTATTGAAGCTCTTTGCTTGAGTCAAATTTAGAAATTCATAGACGGGGGTTCTCGAAAAGACACATTTTTTTCATTCTGTTGTTCTCTAGTATTGAGAGTCGTTGCTATGGTTCCTGGCTCTCCTATATTTATGACGTGTAAGGATAAGTTGTACGCCACCAATTCTGTCGGTTTTTCTATGGGCACTTTTAGCTGAGTCTATGCTTAGTTTATTTAGTTAAATGCGGCTTTTTTTTCTATCTCGAGTAATTTGCTTTTCTTTTCCTTTTTGTTTCACTATTAGATTTTTTTATTTACTTTCATGATTTCTCTCTTTTTTGGGGGAGACATGAACATTATTCTATGGTGTTTCTTGCAGTTAATGCATTTTTATCGTTTTCTTATATCTATTCATTCATGTTTTTTAGCCACATACCGAACATATTACTTCTTTTTCGCTACATTGCTTGGTGAAGTGCATTCGATTTTGTACCATCTGAAGCATATTTCAATGTCAATATGCTTCAAATTTAGATTATTTCGGTAATAAGAATTATTTTGAACATTAGTATCATTCTTTGTTTATTTTTTAATGCCATTTGTTTTGTAGTACATATGCCTTTAAAGATGCCCAAATTTAATTAATTTGTAAATATTTACTACTTCATGAATCTTCTCTATTTCTTTTTTATCTATTTTTTATCGTGGGATGATGCCCCTATTTCAACTTTTCAACAGATTGCACTTTACTTGCAGTGATTTGGGTTTGGAATTTGGGGTAGCATTCCTAATTTTTGAAGAGCTTTGATCTCTTCGCTTGATAAGACATTCTTCAGGTCCTTTTAGGCGTTGCAGATCACGATGTAGTCATTTTAGACACCGATGAGCTTGAGTAGTGCTACGTTTAACTCTCAATAGAGGGTCTCATATATAGTTTATCTGGCTTCTTGTCATGTTAGTTGTACGATGAGGTATTCGGAGTATGCATTCTAATATACCACCTGTCTTTGCAATTTATTTGCAATTCATTTCTCTGCAATTAATGTTATTTATTATTCTTCAAGAAAAGAAAATGAACGACAAAGGCATCTGGTGCTAATTACCTAACAACTCTTAGAGTTCCAATTTATTTTCCTAGGAGAAACACTTCATGAGCACCTCTGCCAAAATGGATCTACACTATTAAGGACATTAAGAAATTTTAGGTCTCGTTCTCTTATTAAACATTCTACTTCGAGTATCCTAACGGTGCTTTGTTTTGAGGTTCACTATACCCTATATTTGAGCGTGTCTAGGTGCTATGTTGGGCATCTTGTGTTTTTTAGAGTCAGATGTTATAGCTGAGTGAATAGATGTAGATTAAGATATGGTATCTGCTCCGTCCACTGAAAAGAGGAGGAAGATCAATTCAAAAGAGTGGATGCATATATTTCTTCTTTCTTCTGTTTATGTTTGTTTAATATTTTACCTCTTCACCAGTTTTGTAGGTTCTTCTTAGTGGGTACCCATTTGACGAACTGCTACAGAATTTAAGGCTGCTATATAGGTTGAAATGTAACAACATTAAAAAGGCCATATCTTACGAGTGGACTCGCAGAGCAGCTGAAGCTTGTAAAGGGTATTACAGTGTTGGTTGAGAATAAAACTATATCTTAGAAGAAAAGATACAGAAGATCATCTGGATAGGATCATACAAAGAAGAAAAATACAAATTAAATATCATATATAGCTAATAATGAATCATTAAAGGGAACTACAAAGTAATGCAGGAGTCTAATGTACGTAGTCGTAATACGAATTTATCTCATTTTAACAGGTGATACATCCTTCACCAGATTTCTACGCTTCTATAAATATCTGGCTCTTATTCCTATTGGCTTGAACAAAGCTTATCCTCTCTTTTCACTTAATTTTGTCTCCGTAGGTGAGAAAATGAGACGAAAATGCCTGAAACCGATCTCTTCTTTGAAAGGCTCTTCCGTGCTCTTCAATTCGCATTCGATGCCTCCTCAAATTCCCGCTCATCCGGGAAACTAAAGTTCATAGACCACGTCTGAATTCTCCTTGTCTGGGACCAGGTTTCTACCATACGTTAGGTGGCTGCACAGAGTTTTCCACAGTTTGTGTTCAGCCTCAATGCCGAGAGGACAGAGAATCGGGGACATGATCTTGCAGGTCATAAGAACAGATGTACGTGTAACTCTTCTTTGGCCCAAGATATCCCTAGATCTTTGATGTTTAGGTAGCTTCATTGTTGACGTAACACTCAGACTAACTTTATCGCTGTTGATACAATTTTATTGTTGTAAAGAAGATGAGCATCACTGCAGTGAGTATCTACTCTCTCGAAAAGTGTAGCGACAGTGATTCTTTTGTGACTCAATGAATGTAGGCTATTGCAATTCATCTCGCGGTCTGTATTTGTAATCTCCTCGTAAACAGTCACCTAAAGTGCAACTATCCGCGTTAAGAGAACTAGGATTTATACGAAGGGCAGAGAAGAGTAATGTTCCTGCTGTATAGTGAATTGTATCTTGGGGAAGACACTTAATGTGGGTGTTGGAGTCTATGAGCCTTTTCCGCTCAAGAGCGACAAAAGTCTTATCGAAGTTCATCACCCATTTCGTTGTGGTGCAAAGTAAGAGAGAGCAAACGACTCAACTCCCTCTATTTCGAGCTCAAGAATGACAACTAACAAGGGAGAACCCATCAGTGTGCCCTTTTTTCGGTTGTAGACTCTGTTATTTTAAACGAATTTGGGGAATGAAACAAAATCAAGAAAGTTGAAATTCTTATTCTTGAGGAACCCTTGGTTCCTCTTTTCTGCATATTTCCTAAGAAAAGGCTTTTTTTCCAAGGAGGGTGCAGTAAAGAGCATCTTTGTCGCATCTCCACGTGCTTGAGATATAGCCAGAAAAATGGGAGCACAGATGGTCACTGCCCTGTTCCCAATGCTCAGCTTTGCCTACTGTGGTGGAAATAGTTGCAGAAATTTGGCTGAAATGAATCGAAGATACATTGAAAATTACGGAGAAAGCTGAAAAATTCTCAAAACAGCGATAGAGGACACCATTACATCTATTATCATGACAGTTTCTTCAACGCTACGAGTAGAGCTCCACCACTACGAGCTGATGAGTTCTCTGGCACATGAAGAGTGACCCTTACTTATGTTCGCAAGTCCTCCGAGATCGCGTCTCGTCTTTTCCGTTCTATTGGCATTGAAGTTGTGCAGAAACCTTCGTTAACTCTGTGCAGCTACCTAACTTGAGTTAAAGATAGAAAATGGGAGAATTCGTACGTTGTCTATGGATTCCAATATGGCGGGTGTGCTGCACAGTACGTTGCTTAAAGGTTTAATAGGCTTTGAACCAGAATTGAAGAACACAGAAGAGCCTATCAAAGGCGAGACCACCTTTCGGCGCTTGCGTCTCATTGTCTTGCCTACGAACACGAAATAAAATGGAAGGAGACGGAATTTTAGCCAAATGAAGGTAGAACTAGGATTTATTGGAATAATAAACATCCGTTATTTTGAAATCAAAACACTTCTATCACACCCTAGTTTAAACTCATTATTCATTAATGGTTATATTTGATATTTAATTTATATTTACATTATCGATATGATCATGTAAAGATGATATTTCGGTATCTTTCTTCTTTTGTTAGAGTCTTTACTTCTCTTGTCAGCCCTTTGCTACCTTACCAGCTTCACCCTATCACAGAGTCCTATGGTAAGAGATGCCCAATCGCATATATTTTTCCAGCCCTAAGCAGCTATAAATGAAGAAGCATTTCGCGAATGTCTCCCACAGGTTGTTATCCATTCTTTGATCATATTGAGTAGGGAAGTTACTGGTAAAAGAGAAAAGTTTAGTGGAACGGCATTGCTCAACCATGATTTTGTGTAATTAATGTTCTCGGCTGAGAATACCCTCTACATTGGTGGCCGAAATTTACTTCCACTAAATGTCTACATTACTCCTCATTCCAAATGATGGGTAATATTATCTTCAAAGAAACAGACATGCCACAAAAAAATCTAAAAAATTACTTAGTTATTACGTAAGATCACTCCAGGGCAAATAGAAAGTAAAAACTATATTCCACTGAAAATATAATATAAGAGCTTCACATTTGATATTCTTATAAGGAGAGACTGCTGCAACAGAGATGAAATATGTTCAAATTTTGAAGGCTTTCAGCATACGTGGAATTCGTACAAAGTCTAAAAAAATACCTGCGATGACAGCCACGTAGAACACAAGACCGTGCCAGTGAAGTAGCCTGTACGATTAGGGGCGCTCAGAAGAAAGCGAAACCAAGATAGAAAAAACAAAATGTAAAGAAAACAGAAATAATGCTCTAGCATTACAGTTCAACAACAAAGACAATTACCTCGAATGTATTTATGGTGAAAGAGAAAAAAACAATTAAGGACGTTAAGTCTCGGTGCACACGTGGCTACCTTAATCAACTCAAACGTTTTCGCCCAAGTTTTAAACCGACTGCTCCAAAGCAATGGGATAAAGAAAACTATGATTTACATTAAACCCCCCTATCTGGTGAAATATTAAAAATAAAACCCATCGAACAAGGAACAATGGAAGAAGCAATATCGTGAGACGATGAATCCTCATTGAAACAACTGAAAAATTCAATTAAAAAAACAAAAAACAACATCAACAAACAAACTTTCTTAAATGTGAGTGAAGAAAACAAAAACAATCCGTCCATATAGGAAGCCAGCAAACGAGGAACCGATGTTTCCAAGAAAGGAGGCATTCCATTCTCATTAAATCTAGTTATACACAATAAGGGTTATTTGTTCGACAAAGAAGACAGAGGGCTAAATCTTTTCACTCCACCGTTTAAAAATATCAACTAAAAATACCAAAGAAACCTGACCAAAGGACTTCAAAAGAAAAAATTCAAATGTATGTATAGTACACAATGCCACACAATTTATATGTCGAAAAAAAGAAAATATAAAGTGAATTTGAATATATTTTAAGCGATAAAGGTGATAAAAAACAGTTGATATTGAATACCTAACTTGAAAAATAAGGTAATGATATAAAAAATACAATATTAGATTAAAACTATTATAATCATAATAATTGTTATAGATAATTATATTAATATTACCAAAAGTAAATTTACACCGAAGTAAAAAAGGCGTTTTACAGAAATAAAGACTATTAGATACAATTTAATTCTTAAATTGCATTTTAGAAATAAATTCAAAGTATATAGTTAAAAATAATATATGGCAACAAAGGTAACAAATAGAGTAATAGTAAAAGGTTTATTAAGAACAAAAATAAGAATAAAAGTTTAACTCAAGCAAAATAAATTGTTAAAAACAACAAATTATCAAATAATATAAAACAGGCTAAATCTACTCTATGAGCAATTAATCTTCAAGATATTTTTAACTTTTTTAGAAAAATTCTTGGATAGAAATAAAAATTACTGTAAAATCATAGTGAATAACGAATTCATGTGACACTGATAAAATATTTGCTATAGATCAATAAAGACATCAAAAAGAGATAAAATATAATTAATGCTAAATAAATAGCAATGACAAAGATAACAACGAAGCAAAATTCAAATTAATGTATTCAATTATATCAATTAAAACAATGATCTCTGTCGATAGCTATTTGACATGTTTGTAATGTTGGATTGCAAAATAGTATACCAATTCAACCAAAATATTTATTTTTAAATATATGTATCTAACAATATACATGCAAACTATTTAAATAATGTTAAACTTATAATAACTCCAAAACTTTAATTTCCAGTGAGCCGATAAGTTTGTTTTCTTACTTTCCTATTGCTAAATTATCGCTACTTTCCTTATATTTCCCCAAACTCTTCCTTATTCTTTATGTAATATTGTTTCTTGTACAATTTTCTAAATTAGGAAATAACTGACCAACGTCTCTCCAATATACTACATTTAATATATACTTACGACCTCCTAACACCCATTAATGACTGAAGGAGGAACATTTATTTTGCGAATGATGTAAGTCAGGTCGAAATCTCACAGAATAGATTGTCTCATCGTTTAGCTTTGAGAAGAAAATGAGAAATAGAAGAAACAAATAATTATAAAAGAATAAACACAAATGGATGTATATTAAAACATAATACCAATTAACAGAAGTAAAACATAGCCGATAATAATAAGAGACGAAGAATAAAAATATACAAAAAAATAGCTATTACTTGATAGAAGAGCTCGAAATAAGAGTGACACGGGCCCAAAAGCTTACCAAAATTCTATATAGGTTCAGAAAGTTCAATGAAACTAATAAGAGGAAGCGTATTTTGCATTTTACAAGGCGATGCTGCTTTTTCCACAGTGGCAATGAAAACTGCCAAAATCCCGAATTTCTTGAATTGTAAGTAATACATAATAAAGCCGCAGTAATTAATACACGAGAAGAAAAATTATCCCTGCGAAAATACTGCGTGAGATAACCAAAATCCCACGAATTGACTTGTTACTCTATGAGTGCGCCAAAAAGCTATACAGAAAATGTCCGAAATTATTAGAGAAAAGAAAAGAAGTTTCAAATAGAGGCTGAGAGAGAAGTCGAGTAGGTCAAAGAAAATTGAAGGTGAGCAGATCTATCTAAACAAAATCTCTAAGAACAAAATAATAGCTTAAAGAAACAAATTTAAAAATAAATAAAAATAATGAAGAAGTGAGTTAGTATAAAAGTTAATTAAACTGAAGGGAAATGATACAACGAAGACGTTAGTAAAGATTAAATAACAAACTCAACAATATAAGAAGGAAAACAAGAAAATAATTTATTTTAGATCAAACATTCACAAAGTAAACTTGGTCACTGTTTGATCTTCCACATCACAATACTTTCTATAACTTTCGAACTTTCACTTATCTATACATACTTCTAACTTTATTTGATGAAGTAAATTGATCGGATCATTCTTTATCCTGACGTTGTTCAGGTAACATCTCAGAAAACGAATTTGCTAAAGTCGAAAAATTCAGAAAATAAACATTTAATGACCTGCAGTGCCTCAATTTCCACCAGTATGTTCCTTCAACTACAAGTTATCCAATATATATATATATATATATATATATATATATATAATAACAAAGTGCCAACAAGTATTTCGAAATCTATTTAATACCTTCACAACTCTCAATTGTTTGAGCTTTGTATTTTTCTTGTTTCGTTTGAAGTTTTGCCCATATTGAATGAAAAAAAATAGTTTTTTTTTATTATTCCCTACTTCTTTTAGGAATTAAGAGCATAAAACTAATGATAATTCACGTTTTAAAATATATGTGACTTCCTGTGTTTCATAATACCTTTATTTCTTGCACTACCTGTAATGACGCACACCATTTTTTGTAGAATGTTTCTGTGACTTCTGTTATTTGATATAAATATTCTGTTTGAAGCTTGTTTATAGAAGGATTATTTTAGATTGAAGCATATCTCTTAGGAAATGATGAGTTGTATATATGAAGTTTAAGCTTAATATGGAATGTAATAACATATATATGTAGCCTAATTTTGCCCTTTATTTATTTGGCCTAATGCTCTTATGTTACAGAACTTGAACCAAATTATTGAGTAATTCCACAGTGTTATATATGATAATAAGAGAAGCTAGTTACTAAGAAGGGAAGGTTTTGAATTAGATCACCTACTAACGTTGCATTGTGTTCTTTCCTGTCAAAAGAAACCTATGTTTACTAGAATTAAATTTACCCAGAATTTCTTTCATATTTATTTCAATATATTTTATTAAGAACCTAATAATAAGTAAGGTAGATATTGAGTCGTTAACCACATGGCAAAAGAGTCTACAAAAATAATTTTACTCGTAGAATTCACATTAAACTATATATGTGATGTTTATTTTTAAATTTATTATTATATCGTTTCAGTATTTTGTAGCGAAACTCCAGAAATATTTAATAGATCAATTACTACATTATTTTTTTAGAAGCTATTAATTAAGAATTCCATCTTGTTAATTTCGAATTAAATTCCTCCTTATGTGGATAAAAATTAACTTAGTGTCAATATGCATTTACTTCTTTCAGCTTACTTGCAATAAGCTTTGACTTTTACTTATAATTTATTTTGTTTGTATTTACAACATAATTACTGGATATTAGAAGTGAGCATATAATTCAATATTCATGATCATCTAAACGTCTATACGATAATCTCTGATAGAACAAATTCAACGTGCCTATATATTTTTTGCAAGTTACATTTCTATTTTTTATATTACAATTTACAACACATAAATTTGCACGCAAATATTAGTGGTATCTTTTAGGGATTTTTTTCATTTTGAAATATAAAACTATGGGCATATAGAATACCATCCATCTCTTAAACAAAATACATAAATCCACATATTTTTGCAAATGCTCTTTTAAATTATAGGAAATTTCAAAAGAATTTTCTTTAATATTTTCCTCAGATAGTATCCATGGCTACTTTTATTAAAAGGTTATCTAAATTCTTTCACAAATCAATATAATCACTCATATTTTATCCTCACAACACAATTTTTTGCTACTCTTATTAAATAACAAACTAAAAACACTTTTTTTCAGGCTTTTCCTTCTTTCTCACTTATAAAAGATAATTTTTTGTCTTTATCTTGTTCCTAATCAATTTTCTGTCCAAATTCTTTGTTATCGTCTTTCTTGCTCAAAACTTATTCGGTCTACCTCTCTCTTCTACTTTTCGTAAGAATTTTTACAAATTTACCAATAGTCTGCAATATTAGGTACTTATAATGTTGGCTCTCGTTTCTCTACACTGCATGATTCATCATTCTCTCCTCCATGCCGCAATATAGCATTTAATATTTTCCTTTACAGTTCTAGCATGTACAAACACAGTTTATACATTATGCCTTAATGCTTAGTTGTTCGCACTTAATCCCTCTCTTCTTCCCTCAATAATTTTCATGTAATCTTCTTTCTCTGGCTGATTCAACAGCTTTCACCTTAGATGCTCCCTTACTCTTTACTTTTTAATTTCGCCACGTCTTTTTGTCAACTACGAACAATTTAACCTTAAACAGCTCAATAATATGGTCATATGCAACAATACCTAAGACGCTCAGAGTTTCAAATCACTCATCTTATTCTTTCTGAAGAAGAGAATATCGGTCATAATATAAAATCACTTGTTTGCAACAACCTTCTTATACTTCCGGACAACTTTGTGATGACAGCACTTGATTTTGTTATTAATTTTATCTCATAGAATTCTACCACATGATCTTTCTTTTTATTATCTCCAGCAGAACATAAATCAAAGTTATTTTAAGCCTTCATGCTTCGAATTATTTGTCTGTTCATATCGCCTTAAACCACATAACCATTCGTAATTTTTCCAGTTTTTCCGCAACCTTTCCTTATAAACCCCATTATTTGCATTGCAGATTCCATACACTACACTGCATATTTTCACTCTTTCAAATTTAAACTTCTTCATCAGATTTATTTCTTAGTTCACAGGTACGTACTTGCCAATAACTCATTACAACTCCTACCCAAGCAACCCAATTCACTCCAGATCATCCTCCATTCCTTCCATCCTAAAAATTTTTTATTTATTCCCCAACAGTTACTTATCACCTAACACAAGCATCGCTAATCTGCCTCTTTTATATACATGGACAACTTCTCTTCGCCTCTCACCCATAACATGTACACCTTCCATTCTACGTGCTAAGTGGATTAAATGGATTTGCAAAAACCTTTCGCACCAAATGCTATTTTAAACTCCGACAGGAGAAAAGAAACATCATAGCCTGCCATAGTACCTAAGACCCCGATCTAGATTTAGTTTCTTCATACAACATGCAATGCAAGACTGTAAACTCCTAGCTCAAAATACAGGATACTTTTGGATAATGAAACAAAACTATAAAGAAGATGAAGTGCTACAAGGAGGCACATCTCTCCGGGGCTTGAGCATGCATCCCAAAACAAACAGAAAATTATAGCAATGTAGGAGGCCAGCTTCCTTCAGAAACTCTGGTAGTCCACAATCTGGTGTGCACACAGCCGTTTCGATTACAAGAGACAAGCAGTAGTGATGCAACTTTTCCTGTATCTGAGCAGGTAACGTGCGAGAAGTTTGACTATACTTAGACAATCAACAAGAATCTACTGTACAGTCTGGAAGACTAGGCAGTCATCGGAGTAAAATAAAAGTGAGGGTTAAATCATTTTAAAGCTGAATCCCGCAACTGTGACTGAATCTAAAGCGAGAGAAAAAGAACCGAAGCCTTCAAAGCAATATGTGTGCGTAGGAGGAAGGGGCTCCAGATAAAATTTTGCGGCGCGATAGCAGGCAACTTTATGTTCCTATAATACTAATCTAATTTTTGCCATGTGGTGAAAGAGGGAAAAAACGAAACGCTGCTTTGGTTTCCTGGTTCCTTCAAACTGTTTGGTAACCTCATCATTACGCTCATTTCCTGCAATCTATACATGCCCAAGAAGCCAGAGGAAGACCCTGTCGACATCTTCTAGGTTTGTGGCAGCCGTGAAGTTACATATAGTGAAAACTAGCTAGTGGAGAGATTAAAAAGCATCAATAATACTAAGCGTGTTTCATCAGTCGCTATAAATCACAATCTGTTCTTTGGAATGGAAAAAACAATTAATCGCGTAATCTTTCGTACCGATCTGTGTATTTAAATCAACCCGATCGTAAAGAGAAATAAAGCTTCCAGTAGAATTACGCCCGATTCATTCACCTTCGAAGGTGGAGCCAACCCTTTACAGTTGCTCATTACCAGCGCAAAAAGACTTGGGCTCTAAGAGGTTTGGAGGCAACACTCCAGGCCATTGTAAAATATTTGGTAGTATAGATACCCGGAAAAAATTTTAAACATAGAACCATCCAAGTTCGCTTCCTGATGATAATCAGAGGTTACACGAGGCTCAACGCTACATCAAGATATAGAAAGAGTTGCCTTGCGCTAATTCCGAAAGGCTTATGGTATTATCTTCTTCTTGTGACGCCCCAAGCACCGTCAAACTCGGCCTTGAATGAAAGCAGAGAGACGTTGGAGACTGAGGAAGATGCATAGCTCGTGCGTAAGAGCGCATAATAGATTCTGTACGGCACGGGCAAGCAGCATCTCCCAGCAACAACAAGGTGGATCTTTATAATTGTCATACGGATGAGATCAGTCGTCAAAAAAGAGCATTGTGTTGGATCGAGTCTAACTTCCTCATGTTGGACTTATAGTCTCGACTCGAACGAACACAGTCGAGGGAACATTTTAAATAATTAGAACTATAGGCGCCCAAAGTGTTGAATGACGTAGGGAGAAAAAAGTCCATGGCGGCGCGAGCACGAAATTCAATGAGGTTGAAAATATGGGCATCCCAATATTGCACCAGTCAAACAAAAGAACAAAAAATTGTGTGACCCTTCCCATCCAGGTCAGTCAAATCTTGGAACTTGTATGAGAAATGATGAAGCTCTAGATGGCGATAGAATTACGAAACTTTAGTCTTCTCAGAGAAAACCGAAACCCGTCCTTTTTATTATGAAAAAATATGCGGTCAGGGGCTATTGGATTGGATGTTCCATAGAACATATTTGAGCCACACAAAAGAGATAGAAAGACCTTTAACATAGAGCGTAGCTAGAACAGCTTGCAGCAGAGGCGAGCTAATACCGTTAATATTAAAGGCAAAGAGATAGATGCCCTCTTCTTGGTATATTGGTCTGGAGAGAGTTTCACCCTCATATATTGGATATCAATTGAAAGCGCCCACTCAACCAATTTGTATGGAGATTCACCATGATACCGTATCGTCATGCAATATCGTAGGCATTATCCAGATGAAAAACACCTAGACGATGTGATGTTTAGGAAAGAAGATCTATCAGTTAGCATTTTTCAGGCGGATTTGAGCATCAGATGTAGAAAGGAAATTGAGAATACCGGACTGTACAGGAGGCAGGTGGTCTCTGTTCTCCAAAAAGTAAGGTAAAGAAACATTAACTAATTTCTCAATCAACATACCCACGGAGGTTTTAGAGAAATCTTGAGAAGACTAGACCAGATAGATAGAACTATCCCGCATGAAAAAAGAAAGCACGGTCGACATTTGCTATTAATCTGTGAGATTCGCCCATCCAAATCTTATTAAACAGACGTCTCAGAAAGGCCATGCTTCACTCGCTCAAGTGTCAACCATGGTGTACGAGATATCGTTCGGACATGGGCAGTATCAGTGAACAAAGCCAGAGCAGAATGCAACTCAAACAGTGTAAAAAGTTGTTGAATGGTTCCATTTATGTGTAAGCAATGTCCAGTCGACGGCCTTCGGTGATCTCATAACGTGCTTTAAATGTTGGTGGATCAGGAACCCGGGTATAAAACACGAAAAAAGAGATCACGAAGCAAGACACCATAGATATGTTGTCCAAGATTGCGGTCTCGTCATCTTTGGTACCGTGTAAGAGGCCTGCGAGAACCTGCCACGCATCATTTTGATTACACTTCTCTGCATGAGGGGTTTCTTCTGTTTAGTGACTACACGTAGGCCTACCAAGAAGACCGATGGGCTTGTTTAAAAATATACCAAATCTGAGTCCTCGTTCGAGGAAATTCATCCACCGTGAAATCCTTTGGCAGCCTTGTATCCCATATAGGCATCTCTCTTTTTTCTATGGATCATTTCACCCTCTGAAGACCACCAAGCAAGTAGACGGGATGCAAAGCAGCCCGGCATTAGGAATAGTAGCCAATCCCACTTCAGTGAATTTGCTAGAAAACAATCTAACGGCCTCAACAACCAATCTAAAATCAAGGCCAGGAAATGACAAATCAATACTCTCCTGTCGGGTTGGCTTTTCTTGCAAGAACGGACGGAAAATGATCTCTAGATGAGAAATTGATCAATGCCAGGAAGGCCATTGACCACCTGCCACCCAAATTCAGGTTATGCGCTCGGAGATCACAAGGATAAATCTATGTAAACAAGGAAATGAAACGATTCTCGGACAATCTTAAGTGAATTTATTCACATTTAGGAGAGCAATCTACACCTCTTTGGATTTTCCAAAGAGGAGGTCCCTAAAAGCCAGCTTTCGGTTGAATATATGCTAAAATAAAAGAGTAGTTCCTAACCAACTGTATCTGTACTGCCACTGTATGAAAATAGGTATTTAAAGCAAAAGATAGAACAGAGACATCTGGGACTTAAATCTTGCATCCACCGCGCGGCCTCTATCTCGCAGGGGGTGTGTTTGTAAAGCACATTCACCCTCTATTTGGAGAAATACTGTGCAGAAAAGACAAAACTACCCCTTCATCATTTTATGCCCTACCAGGCATAAACCAACCAATATAATTTCCCATGCCAGGTTATTCCTTCGATGGCCGATGGCGATGACGTGTTGTGTTTTTAACTATCTCGTCAATCCCAAGAAGCACCCCCACCCCCACTCCAGCCTTCATAGTAGACTTTTTTGAGCACTTATAAACCGCACTAACATCCACTTCCTCCTCCCAGCCTTTTTCTCCCAAACAAACATTCATGCAATCAGCCTTTCGTACTCCTCTAACCCCCTCAAAGTGTGTCGCATGTAGACTGTTACACCTGGGACCAGGAGGAGTGGTACACCCTTCCAGACCAGTGTTTCGGCTGTCTTGAACTGGATTAAAACTACCTGCTGTTTATTCTTTTTTAACATTTCAATTTTATTCCATTTTTCACCACTTTCTTCATAAGATTCCTTTTGCTCATTTTCTTGGTCAAGGGATAATATCTAAAGCTAGTTGCCAACCAGCATGCGTCCATTCATCCCAGGCCTAGGACGGAGATCGGCTCAAGTTAATGTTGTGGCTTTTGAGCTGCCTGCATTATTCCCGCCTTTTTCTTCTTCTATCTACCCGCACACGCTATTTCTTTTCCTTTCCTTCCCTTTTATGCAGCCAGAAGGAGATGCTAGATGACATCTAGAGTGATGTAGGCCCTCCGTGCCCCATCAATTGATGTTTGCTCTGCGGGGGGATCTGTGGCTATAAATCATCAACACATTCCTTTCGCTTCTTTACTTTTCCTTACAGATCTCTCCTTGAAAACTGTACGTGAAAACGACCTCGTATCAATTGAACTTTAAATTAGAGAATAAAAAAACCTGCACTGTGACACTTTCCTTTTTTCTCAAAAGTCTCTTTCCATACATACTTCTTATGCACCCACACTACCTCAGATCACTTAGTCACAATCTGGTTCATAACTTAAACATATATTATGCACACTTTCTTGTGAATCTACACTGCCCATTTGCAGCCATATATCACGATAACCTAATGGAGCTTCTAGGCTTACACCTCACTAAAACCCTTTCTCTAAAGCTTTGATCGCCCCTACAACTTTTCTACCATTCAGAATGTAGTAGCAATGTACCTGGGTCACTATTAGTTATGATACCTCCTAAATACTTAAAATCTCGCAATTGTCCAAGGGCTTCAATATTGACTACAATAATATCTCCCCACACCAAAAAACAACAACTCACGCTCTTTTGTATTAAGATTTATACACCCCTCACACATAGCCCGTCAAAGGTTTCGACCAAAGTTTTCAAATAAATTTCCCCTATCTCCATTAAACCTGGTCATCAGAATACCTATACTAACATAGAGAAAACCCCTCCAATATTTTTTTCCAATATGCTCACATACATTGTCTTCATTTCCATTACTATTACTCTCGGTTATACATAAGTATGATAATTTTGTGAACAGCAATGTTGACTGCAAACCACTCACTCCAGTCATAATTCAACCATCTCCTTACCTCGTAATAAATAGTTTTCAACTGTCATAGCATTAAACTCTTATTCTAGAGTGTCATGGAAACTCTCACAATGCTTCATTATTTAGTCAATTTTTTGCTTTTTCCAAGATCCATCAACCCAACTTGCTCCTTACATTACTTATTTTGTCCCCTCGCAGCTAGCTGTTTCATTGCCTATATTTGATGCACACATAACCTCATAAGTTTAGACCCAGCTGGCTCATTTCCTCTCAATTTCTCCTTATCCTTTTCACATGCCCAATCCGAATTCTCGCGACCTTCGAGAATAACTTCCTTTTCCGTCCCGATGTTGATAATACTTCTGCACGAATGTATCTTTAGCTGTATTATCAAGTTCACTTTTCTTTTCATCACCTTTTGTATGTCTTCATTAGCATCTCCCTGAGATGTACACTATTCAGCATTTTGATTTATATTCCCATTGTATTACACCAACTCGCCATTACTCCTTTAAATTACTCCAACATTTGCTCTGTCCCAAATACACCCTCACTCCCTCTCTCCTGTTCAATGATTCTTACATACTCTTCTCCTCTTTCTGATTCAATGACATTCCATTTTTTATTATCTCTTCGTTTCTACTTTCTTATCCCTACACCAACCAATATATATCATTATAAACCCCAATCATGTAAATGGTTAGTGACAAATTCAAAGTTTTCATAGTTATTACATCAATTACGTAACATACCGAGTATATTCATTCTCGACAAGATAAGATCACTCATACTCCGATTTTCTCCTTCTTTTGCTAATCTTCAGAACACTAATTGACATCTTATGTTAAATAATATGTTTGCTACAAAGGCAAATTTCTTTCATCAGCGAAACATTCAATCTTCTCTCAATATTTAGACGCTTGCAGGCGACTCTTTAAGTTACATACTATGTTGTTCGTCGGTCTATCGGTCGGATGGTAAACATTATAGTTTTCAATGAGTTTTTGGAAGTATTGAATGTCGTAAAGATCATATTATATGTTTATTAATTGATAACTTATTTCTATCCAGGTGTAACAAAATCTTGAGTTAATTACTCTCTTTCTGTCAACAATCCATAAATAAATATTTTTTACAATTCTACAGCAACCCACTTCTCACCTCCATCCACTACTCGGTCCTACGTCATTCCAGAACCTCCTATCCTCGGCCTTGCTTAAATTATTACAGCGTCTATCAATAAAACAACACACAACTTCACCCTTACAAATCTGATCTACACTCATACATTATCTCTCGTTCCATCATTCCTAGTTAACCATTTTAACACAATATTCCTCACTCTAATCCACTGCCACGCCCTCTTCATCACTCGCACTATGATTCACACTTGATCACAATCCGTGCAATTTATCTCACACATACTTTTCATTCCGTTTCTTTTTTGTCTCAAATAATGCAAACCCGCTATCCAGTTTTGGTCACCTTTTAAATTCTGCGGCAGAATAAGTTATAATTTTTTTGTCGAACATACAAAATGTCATTATCTATATCGAAGTGAAACATATATTTAATATTTAATATCCTTATTTGTGAAATATATGAAGTATAAAATTTGATATACGAGTTGAAACTCTGATTTGCAATAGTGAAAACAATTACCTTATATAAACAAGTCTTTACTTATTTAAAACCTTCCCTTCATAGCATTAGCTTTGAAGGTTACGGGGGGAAAGGAGCATTCGCATTCTCAAAGCTTTTAGAGAAACTTTGCAAATGTATTGTAATTTTTTATTGCAAATGAATGATATTTCCATAATTTTATTATTTCATTTATCTTGACACCTGTTTTTATAATGGTGATTGTAATATTTGATAACATAATCAATCTATGTGTTCCTCATGCTTAATACTTTTATTCCATTCAGAGAATGATGGGTCTCAACAGAGCAACCTACAATCTCAACAAATCCAGCCATTTCATCATCAAAATCCGCAGATTCAGAATCAGCAAGCTATGCTCCAAACACAGCAAAATTATTCATTACAGCAACAAAATTTGTATAATCAACAACAGCCTTTACCTCAACAGCAACAGCAACAGCAACAGCAATATAATAATCAACAGCAAATGACCCAACAAAAGCAAAATCAGCCCTACATGAATCAACAAATGCTACCGAATCAATTCCAACATCAAGGTCCGATGCAGCAGCCGAGTCAGTTTCAAGAACAAATTAATTTCCCCCAAGATCAAATGCAGCAACAGAATGCCATGCAAAAACAAAATCAGTATCAGCACCAACAACAGCATTATCCTATGCAGTACCAACCATTAAGTAATCAGTTAGGAAGTGTTAGCAATGAACAAATGCCTGGAATGCAGCAAATGGGAACAAAAGGTCCAATGAATAATCTTGTAGATCAAATGAACACACCTTTCACAGCAGTAGCTTCCCCTTCACGCCCTATCCAAAGAGAAAATCTTTATGGGCAAATTCAGAATCCGAGTATGCCTGATGCGTTACACCCACCTCCCTTCCCAAAGTAAGACCTAAATCAATGTGTAGATTGAGTTTTTATATGAGTAAATTATTTACTATAAGGCCAATTATTTATGTGATACTCCTTCAATTAACCAAGTGTGGCATTTTTACAGAGTAGCGCCAATATCACCAACCGAGCAACAAAAAACATTTGGATTGCAAAATCATGGAACAAGAGGTCTTGATAGAACAAGGCAAACAGCGGTAAGAGCTATACTCGCATTGTTTGGTTCAATTCGGTCATAACAGTTTTGTATTCTGAATGCCAGTAAGTACAGAGTTTTTATTCCTAGAAATGCTAATAAAATTAAATAAATCTTTATAAAAGCTAGATTATTTCAGTGACATTAACTATATGCCTTTTTTGTAGGAACCTTTTAATTTTTCATATTAGTAAATTCTAGGGTTAACTACCATTTATTTCTGATAGTTATGGTATGTTTTTTTAGTTCTTGTTTCGTCCCTTTGAAGGTAGTTATCACTAGTAATGCAAGATATCGGATTTCTGGGCTGAAGCTATAGATATTGCATAAATTTAAATTTGAGATTGAATGCATTTTATCATGTTGCTTCTCTATGTTACAGCTAGTTTTTAAGTTACTTAGAACAAATCTGTAATACCAAACTATATGTAGGTGAACAAAACTGCAAAATTACTCATCTCCTTAATTAAAAAATGCAATGTCTCATTCTATTTTCGAATTTTTAATGGCGACATTTATGTTCTCTTTTAAACACATTATTCCTGCTATGTATCTATTATTCATAATTTACCATAGCACCAAATCATTGTGATTATTTCAGAATTCTATATCTATAATAGTACAAAACTCTTTCCTTTACTCAATAACGAATATATTAAAGGTTAATAAACCAGACTATAAGAGACTAATGTTTAATCGGATCTATTTCCCTAATCAGAGTGTGGTAATTTAAGGTCATTAAGAATGACTTCTAAAATTAGGTCTCGAGGAATGGGACGACATTTTATTGCTCATAACAAACGTTGAAATTTGGGATAATCCTTATTAATGAGAATTCGAAAATTTTCGTCCTATGAAGATTATTACACAGTAAAATTAGTTGCACTTCTTTTCTAGCAATATTCCTGTCCTCTTCTAGGGGCCATTAATGCTACTTCATTAGATTAAGTTGATACATGCTTCATTGGTTTTCTCTTCGGGTTTAGTTGATAGAAAAGATTTTCTAAAGGTTGAAGGATACTTAAAGTTAATACAGTTGGAGTGAAGGACAATGTTGAATCCTTTATGTATGTGATTTCATACGACAAAAATATGGATCGCAAAATTCTAAGTGTTCTTAAAAACATGGACATTTCTCGGCCTTTATTTATAGTATTGTACAGTGTCCTTCCTTTTAACCGCACCACCTTTAAAATCTTTCAAAGGTTAGAAAAATCTTTTACTTCAACTAAATCGAAAGAGAAAAAAAAATGAAGCAGGTGGCAACTTAATCCCGTATACCACCCTTAATTGCCCCTTGTTCTACCTACGAGAGACTGAAAAATGTCTAGAAAATTGTCTTAAATAATTTGCCCTGAAATAATTTTCTCGTAATAAATGTTATAGAATCCTCATTAATTAGGGTAATCCCAAATTTCACCCTTTCGGATGGGCAATAAACTGTAGCTATTATACCCAAAACCTAATCCTAACCTTAAATTACCTCATCCTGATTAGTGAAATGAATCGGTTTCTTATATTTCGTCATTTGGAAATATGTCTATTCTCAGTATACGCCTGAGAATAATGCGATAAACTCGATACTAACACTGGTTTTGTGAGTAAACATTACTCTTGTATACATGGTTTGTATTAACATTACAATGCCACGTCCATGTAATACACATGATTTAGAAAAATGCTTATATATCTGAAAATTGATTTACTTTCATGATTTGTATAGACATTTGCCGCCACATCTTCAATGCATTATCACTACATCTCACTGAAAATATTTTTACATGTAAACATACGCAAAACATTCAAAGAAATATGAAGTAAAATTCAAGTTTTCTAAGTTATTAGATGTTTTCCAATCAGCCTTTGGGTTATTAGAAGGTCCTCATAATGTTATTCTAATTAGATTATATAAAAATATCACAGGCTCTAATATATTTAATACAATTCTAATTATTACTAAATGTATTAACATGCTCAACGCAGCTGAAAACCAAAGATATCGCATGAAATTGCAAGATTTGTTGCAAACGTTCACGATAGTTTTTCGATCAGATTTATTCCAAAGTTTGTTTTTTTTAAACTGACCAGCATATTTGAGTTCCCTGCATTTTGTTCTTACAGTCACTGAGCATTCGTAAGACCAGGGGGAGTTTAAGACCCGATATTGGGGAGACTTGGCCGGGTTGTGCCCATCTTTCACCTATAATGGATGTTTCTCCTTCTATTGAAATGGCCGAGCAGGCAACTCAAGGGCTGCAGCACCAGCAGGTAAGCTGATTGACTACCTGCCTGATGCCTGCTCGCCAGCCATCTTAAATTTGATTCGAATCACACATATTTATTTCGTGTTCCATTATACCAAAGTCACGAAAATAATAACAAAATTTAAAGGTTAATCAAGGAAGAAAATTTCCACTATAAAGCACGAATTACACAATCATTACCCAGCATTTCCTTTCCTCTTTTGATTTTGTTTCGCAGAGATTTTTCACACCACCGTTTTAGTTTCCAGTATTCACTATCATCCTGGAGTCAAATCGTTCCAGTAGTCGTCAGAAATCCGCTCTAAAGAATTGAGCTTCTGCACTTCAGTATCGTTGTATTGAATAGCGTACAATATAGAGTAGGCGCATAAAATATGTTGTCCGTTTTGTTGTTGTTGTTTTCATTTTAGCAAACGTAGGTCAAAGAATTCTCTTTGCTAAGGCCAAAAAATTGTTAGTGCTAAATAGCATTTGACTAACGTTTAAAGGTGACCTTAACATTTTGTACGCTGCACCATCCAAATGCTACCCTATAAGCATGAATGTTTCCAAACACAGAAATTTTTATTTTCTTTTTACTTTTCACTGTTGAGCTTATGAAATAAAATGTATTTTTTGTTTTTTTTCAGTACCTTAAAATACTGGATACAGCATACAAAAATCTACTCTCATTTTGACGAGTTTAATAAAGATTTTTGTAAGATACAGTGCATGAATCACATTTTGACATTTTTTGTGTAAATTCATTCTGATTGTATTTATAAGTATAGGCGTTATCTTGACGCTATTTTAACCACAAACTTAATAATTGCCTAAAATGTTGAAGATCCAAAATGAATTTACTTATAAAAATTTTTTACATTAGCAGGATAACAAGAATATTATTAATATGCAAGGAACTACAACGGGGCAACATCCACAACACCAAGCTAAGAGTTCAATAAGTGGAATGTTATCAGATTTCACGAAAGCTTTAGGTGAGAATTTTATAATCCAAGAGGAATTTTCTTTCTTAAGACAATTTTAATAAATCTTTACTATTTATCCTGTAAAATATCATATCTTATTTTAACTAAATATATGATAATATATTATCAGGTCTAGGAAGCAACTCCCCTAAAGAAGAGCAAAAAGGAATGATTCAAACAATCATGAAGAATCAACCAGCCACATCAAATGTTTTAATGTCGGCAGCAAATGGTGTGGTCACTTCTCAATGTATTTTGACTAAGCAGGGAATTGTAACATCGCAGGGGTTAATCACTTCCCAAGGTCACGTAATACAGGGTCAACCTCAAATAATAACATCACAAGTTGGTGGACGAACTGTACTAACTGCTGCCCCTCTTCCTAATCATATTGGAGCACAAGTTCCTCCTGCTACAACTTTACCACAAGCTGTCGTATCAGGACAACTGATCCCAAACACGCAATTTGTAAATGCTGCTGGCCAGGCTATATTATTCCAGCAAATGACACCGACTCAACAGTTGCAGCTTCAACAAATGCAGCTGCAACATCAAGCTCAGCATTTAAAGAAGGTAAGAGGGAGGGACCAGGCGGCTGCTTTATTACAGCAGCAAGCCGTTCTTCAGCAACAAATCCAGCAAGGGAAAATTTCTCCGACCCCTTTAAGGAAAGATTTGACTAGTGGAATCGCGAGCCTTCAACAACAGCTTGGAAACAAGTTAGGACGCGTTGCTTCGTCTCTTCCAACGGCAGCTTTACTCTCTCAATCTACGATTTCTACAAGTGACTCCAAACAACGAATCGCTGCTCAAGCTGGAGAAAGCGCACTTTCCTCTCTCCAAAGGTTAGTAGAATATTGGGATTTCGTTGCCGGGAATGTTACAGCTCACACATAATGCAACGTTTTAGTTTCAATAACGATGTACTCCTAATTCGTACGTACTTGTCACCTACTCCAAGTAGTAAGTAATCATTTGGATTAGTAACAATCCTTAGTGCACTAGTAGGTAGCAATATTTAAAAGATCAGTTCTGTGTATAGAATAAATATTGACCTCAGAACAATGTCATGAATTTTATATCCAGTCCAACACTGTAAAATTTCGTCAGAATACCACTGCCGCCACTTTATCACTCAATATTATGGCAACAAAAAAATTATCAAAGACTAATCTCGAAGGACGTAAAATGCTACATGCATGCTTTTGATAAATAATAGTTTTTTATAAAGTATACAACTAAATGAAAAAATCTAAATATATTTTACTTGATATGCATCCATAAAAAAGTAAAATTGTATATCATGCAAACTAATTTAATTTCTTTGCTTATCTACCTGGAAGATTATTAGTGACCTGACAATGGAAATAAGAGGATAATGCGCAAGGATGCAATTTGTATGGGTATTTGATACATGAGCTTCGGTCGGAAATTGTCACGTAATTGGTGAAAGTGAGCTTAAGTGCTTTCCAAAAGGAATCTTTCGAGTGAAGAATCCTGACCATATCCTTTGATTTTGAAGCCCAGGAAAGGAGCATAAATTTAACTTAAAGAATATAGGCATGTATTTGCGATGGTTGCTTATAAAGCTTGCGAATTAAAATTGTGCACGCAGCAATAGAAAGAGGTCAATTCTTTGAAGGGTAGTTTTCCAAATATTCTTCCTGACTATATCTAGCGAAAGTGGATCTAACGGGATCACATACCAATCACCATTGCTGAAATAAAGGATTACAGCCAATATCGCTTAAATGTATTTGAAATAAAATAATCAAACTCCGTAAATTTGCTGTCCCAGGAACCCTCCGCATGAAATACAACCATAGCAAAGATATTAGTTTGGCATGGTTCTCAGGAATCTTTAACTTTCAGGGAAAAAGCAAAAATAGCTATCAAATTTCAAGACTCATCGTGTGCATTATTCGTATTTGTATCTTGTCTACCTAACAGTGAACTAGCGGATTCGAGATGCTAAAATTAAGAACGAAGTTCTAAGGGAAACCTCTTCTTAGGAAGTCATTAGGAAACGTTTTTGTATAAGGTTTAGGAGCATATTTCCATTAAGATGATGTGGAAACTCTTTCCATGAAGCTCCAGGGGAACCTCTTATCATGAACGTCTTAGAGGAATCTATTTATAGGAAATCTTCGGATGCCTCTTTTCATGAACACCTTAGAGGAATCTATTTTCAGGTTCATGGGAATCGCTTGAAGAAAGGCCTTGGGGAACCTATTTTTATAAAGAATGGGAACCTCATTAAAAATCCGGTAACTACTTTTCATGAAGCAATCGGGAAATGCCTTTTAGTCAAGTTTTTGATAAACCTATTTTGTATGAATATCTTGGAGAAATATAAGTATTGGAGAACTTCTTATATATGAAATTTGTGGATCATCTTTTCTTCAAAGTCTTGTGAACATCGTTGCAAATAGTTCTTCAGGAACATTTTCTTCATGAATAGAATAGATACATGTTTTATTGAGAGTATTTGACAAGCCATTTTAGGGAGAGTCTTACGTAACCTCTTTTCATGGAGGTTTTGTGAAACAAACTGTTTTTCATAAAGGTTTTGCGAATATCATTTATGGAAATTTTAGGGAATATACTTTACTCAAGGTTTGGGGAACTTTTGATAAAGGTCTTGGGAACATCTTTCATGGAGATATTGAGAACCGCATTTTACCAAGGTCATACAGAACACCTTTTCATAGAATTCCTAGTGAACAATTGTTCCTTAAGGTCCTGGAAAACATATTATTTAGTGTCATAGGGAACATCTCTTTATATAGGTCTTGTGGAACACTTTAACGGAATCTCTTTTGAAGCACTTTATATGTAATTCCCACTGAAAATCTCTACTAGAGTCTTATTAAACAGTTTCTTATGAAGGTCTTATGTAGGGAACCTATTTCTTGAAGGTCTTAGCATTGAGCGCAACATTCTGCCTCCTTTCTACTACTTCCAAGGCCGCAAGGTCAATACAGAGACGAGTCTAAGAAGAGATGGTCGTGGTTGTCCAACAAATCCAGAATCACTGGTCACAAGACTTGTGTCCATCAAACTCCTCCAATTGTTACTGCCTAGAGTATTAGTGTGAGGCTTTGTTGAGAACTATGTTAACAAGGCTTCCTTCAACACTTAGCATCTCTGAGAGCCACCTTTTGAGAGCTAATCTCATCCATTTAGAAGGAGTCTCTAACCAGCTCATGCAACCAGTTCAGTTCCAGATTAAAGAAGGTTGTGAAGGCAGAGATGTTAGATTTTTCGAATAATTTGACAACAATAAATTGGTTTTTTTTTGTGGAAATTCTCATTAGAATATATTAATTCGTTTGCCACACAACTTGTTTTCTTTTCTCGTAAAGAAATTGGATCTATTTACTTGAAACCTCTTGTATGTATGTCAAGAAATTCTCTTTTCATGAAACTCTTAGCAAAACTATTTTAAATGAAGCTCTAAGCTCTTTTAGATCCTTTTTTTATAAAGGTCTTGGTGAATTATTTTCATCAAAGGCTTTTGAAACATATTTTAAGAAAGGTCTTGGAGAACCTCCTGTGATAAAGGTTTTCTTGATTCTCTGTATATGAACGTTTTAGGGAACATCATTTCTTAACAGTGTTGGCGAACCTCTTGATATGAATGCCCAGGTAAACTTCATTTAATGAAATGCTTTGAAACCTCTTTACTTGAAGGTATTCTAGAACCTTTTTTATAAAGCCGTAGATGAATCTACTTCCCTAAAAGCCATGGAAGGCAACTATTCCGAAAAGTTGTTTGGGGGTAGTTTTTAGGGAGATTTTGATGAAGCTCTCTCCACGAAGCTCTTGGGAAACTCCTCCGATGAATTTCTCGGCGAAAACATTTAAAAAGAAGTATTTGGGAAACTTTCGTTTCTGAAGGAGTTGTGGTACTAATTTTTTAGGAAAGTCTTGACAAACACTTTTTAACTAAAGTGAGGGGGAACAATATTAATGAAAGCTTTGTGAAACATCTTTTCCTAAGGTTCTTTGTAATCATTTCTTCATGAACTTCTTGGGCCCTTTATTTCCTAAAAGCATTGGAAAAGATCTTTTGATAAAGGTTTTGCGTAATAACTGTACAATATAGGACTTGGGAACCACATTTCATTAAAGACTTGGGAAAACTCTCTTCATGAAATTTTTGTTTATCTATTTTCTTAAATTTGGGGAAGTCCTTTGTATAAAGATCTTGGTACAAATTCCGTTCAGGAAGTTTTTGGAGATCCTATTTTCATGACGCTCACGGGGAAGATCCTTTCATAAGATTCTTGGCATCATAACCTTCATTAGAAAAAGTTCATGAGGGACATTTTTTTATAAAGTTCTTTTCGAATATCTTGCCAAGAATATCATCGGGAACCTCTTTTCTCTAAGGTCTTTGTAAACCTGTTTATAGTAAGGTATGGGAACGTAGTTTCATGGAGCTCTTAGAAAATATGCTATAAGTTCTCTAATTTTTTTCAAGAAATTTATGGCAAACCTCTTTTTAGAAAGGTTTGGGGAACATCTTGTGAAGAAGCTCTTAGTGAATACCTTTTTTTGAAGGTATTGAGGAACCTATTTGCATGAATTTCTTCCAGGAACTCATTTCATGAATGTCCAGGTAACCAATTTCATGAAGGTCTTGTTAACATCTATTCATGAATGTTTAGGGAATCTGTTTTCAGTAAGGTCCTGAACAACCTCTTTTTATTAATCTCTTGGCAGCCCTTTTTATGAATATATGGGAAACCTCTTTTCATACACGTCTAGTGGAACCTCTTTTAAGGAAGGTCTTGTAGCACCAATTTAGGCAAAGGTGTTGGAAACGTCTTTATAAATTCTTAGGGGTTTCTTTACTTAAAAGTATTGGTGAACCTCTTTCAATGGTGGATTGGAGAACTTTTCATTAGGGTATTGAACATATTTTTTAGAAATATCGTGCAGAATCTCTTTTTTTATGAAAGCCTTAGATCTTGGAAACCTATTTCTATAAATGTCTTGTAGAATAATTTTGAGGGAAAGCCTCTTTGAAGCAGTTTCCTGGACTCTCTTGGAGAACCTCTCGTCATGAATTTTGAAGGAATATTTTTGCATTAAAGTCTTAGAAACCTCCTTCGCGAAAGTCTCGTGGTACTTTATAAAGAAGTTCGTTAGGAACCTCTTTTTCTTGAATTTTAGGGATCTTTTTGTGTGATGTTCTTTGAAAATACTTTTTGTTAAAGATATTCTAAACCACCTTTAATAAAGAAAGTTGAAGAATCTTTGTCAAATAAGGTCTTGTGGAACTCTTTAACTGAAAGTTTGGGAAATATCTTCGGTTGGGTCTTAGAGAATATATTTTCATGGAGGTGTTGGAAATATATTTTCATAGTGTCTTGGAGGACAAATTTTCATTAAGATGTTGGGAAAGCAATCTTCGAAAGTTCTTTCGAACCTCATTTCATAAGGTTCTTGGAAAGGCTCTTTTCATGAACTTCTTTGTGAGCTCTTTTAAGGAATCCCAGAACCCATTTTCTCAAAGGTATGAGGGTACTTATTCATATGAAAGTCTTGATGAACATATTTTCTTGAATGACTTTAGAATCCTCTATTTATGTATTACTTTTGGTATCTCTATTCACGATGGTCTTTGGCATTTGTTTTTATAACGTCTAAGAGGAATCTATTTTCATGACGGTATGGGAAACTCCTTTACATGAAGATCTTGGGGAACCTCAATTTGATTATAGTAATGAGAGTCATTTTTCATAATAATCTGGCTGAAGATTTTTCCTGAACATCTTCGGGAACTTCATTTCATGAAA
The DNA here is from genome assembly GCA_963969495.1 of Ceratothoa steindachneri. Taxonomy (NCBI): domain Eukaryota; kingdom Metazoa; phylum Arthropoda; class Malacostraca; order Isopoda; family Cymothoidae; genus Ceratothoa; species Ceratothoa steindachneri. The sequence continues at coordinate 86,696,133 of OZ018320.1, forward strand.
ACCTTAGGAAGACTATTTTCAGGAATGTCTTGGAAAAACTCTTTCCAAGATAGTCTTTAGGAACCTTTCTTTCCTAAATATCTTAGGAAGATAGTCTCGCGAAAGTTTGTGTAAAATCTCTTTATATGAATGTTTTCAGAATCTCTTTATACGGAGGGCATTTGGAACGACTTTTGATAAAGTTCTTGGGAATCTCTTTTCATGAGGGTCTTAAGAATCAAATTTTCATCAATATCTTAAAAAGTCTCCTTCATTGAAGATCATGAGGAACTGAAGAACTGATTGTCTTGAAGATCATGGCAACCTCTTTTCAAGGATGTCTTTGAGAACTTCTTTTCATTAAGTTTTGGGGAACCTCTTTTCATAAAAGAAGTGGGGAACATATTTTTTTAGGAATTCTTAAGGAATATCTTACCACCTTACTCAAGACCTTCTTGCGGAATTTCTTGTTAGGAAAATGTGGTGAGCGTCTATTATCATGAGGTACTTGGTGAATATCTTTTATTTGTGTATTGGGGAAACATTTTTTATTATTTCTTGGTGAATGCCTTTTCATGAAGATCATGGTAACCTCTTTTCACGAAATTTTTGGGATCTTTTTGAGGGAATGTGAGTATTATCTATTTTCATTATAGTGTAGGGAACATTTTTTTATAGATAACTTGGGAATCCTCTATTATTAAAAATTTCGGGAACCTCTTTTCATGTATGTCCTAAGGAAAAACCTTTCATGCAGGTCTGCTGAATATCTTTTTATGAACGGGTTTGCAACCATATTTTCATAAAGGTCTTAGGAAACCAAGTTTTTATGAACGTTTTATGGAACCTAATTTTATAAAGATGTTGGATAGCCTCTTTTTTATGGAATTGTTTTGGAGCATTTATAATGAACTACTTTGCGCCAAGGTTTTGGAATGGCTTTGTGATCCTCTATACATGTATGAATTGGGAACCTCTTTTTATAATTTACTTTGGACACCTCTTTTCATGAAGATCCTTGGAAAATCTTTATAATGTGTATTGCCAAAACTTTTTTATGGATTTCATGTAGTATCTCTAATGATCATGCTCTTTAGAATCTCTTTTCTTCATGAAAATCTTCGTGAAAATCTTTAAAAGAACGTCTTGCGGAAATTTCCTCCATCAAGAAATGGGGTAAGATTATTTTCATGAATGTCTTTAGTAACCTATTTTCCAGAGAGTCTTTAGGACCTTCTTTTTCTCAAGGTCTTGTGGATCCTATTCTCATTAACGGCACTTGGGCCCCACTTTTAATTAAGGTCTTAGGGATTCTCTTATCATGAACCTTTTGCAACAGCTTTTTAATGGAGCTCTTGGCTAACCGCTTTTCATTACGGTTATAATGAATATATTTTCATGAGGGTCTTATAAAACATTTTTTCATTAAGTTCTTCTTTGTTCTATTTTTTAATGGAAGTCTTGTGTAATCTCATTTTATAAATGTCTTTGGGACTTTTTTTACTTGAAAAAATTATTGAACCTTTTTCAAAAACTCTTAGGGAACCTCCGTTCATTCTGGCGAGAAGAATGTATTTTCATGAAGGTTTGGAGTAACCTCTATTTATAATATTCTTTATGAACCACTTTTCTTGAAGGTATTAAGTAAGCTATTTCACCAAATGTCTTTAGAAATATCTTTTCATGGAGGTAATTTGAAACTACTTTTCATGAAGATCTTGGAAATAACTTTTTATTAAGGTCTTTGAGAATTTCTTTCCATGAAAATCTTGGCAACCTCTTTTCTTTAAGTTCTTGGAAAATTCTTTCCATGAAGGTCTTAAAAACATCTTTTTTATGAAGTCCTTGAGGAATCTTCAGTTATGATGATTTGCGGAACCTCTTTTACCTTAGTTATTGAAGCTAATAAGGCAAATCTTAAAAGGATTTTTTGTTTGCGATAATATTCTTTGTTGCAGGCCTTGGGACAGCTTTTTTGTGAAAGTCTTGGGGGACTTCTTTTCATGTAAATTTTTTTTCACAAAGGTCTTAAGGATCTCTTTTATGGTAAGTGAGCGAGAAACCCTTTTCCTAAGGTTTTAAGGAAACCACTCAATATTTGTCTTGCTTCTTTGGAACATAGTTTATGAATGACTTAGGGAACGTCTATTCAAGAAAGTGTTTGAGAAACTCCATTAACATATAAAAGTTTGGGGAAACCTTTTCATGAATATCTTAGCAAACTGCCTTTGATTAAGGTCTTGGAGAATCTATTCCAATGAAGGTCTTACAAAAGTGATTCGTATGAAGGTAGTGTAAACAACTAAGCCTCAAGTTCTCAAAAAAACTCCTTGTTGATATTCTTGGATCACGTTTTGCAAAGAATCTCTTGGTAATTACTTTCATTGAAACTCTTAGGAATTGTCTTTTCGAATGTCTTGAGTTATCTCTTTTCATTAATGTCTTGGTGAATCTCTGTTTTTTTGTTTTTTGGCAACCTTTCTTCATGAATCTCTTCTTTATCCTATTTCCAAGAAGTTCTTTAGGATCCTATTTAGGAATCATTTAAGTTATCATTTTTCATTAATCTCGTGGCAAAATCTCTCTTCATGAATGTATTGGGAAATCTTTGTCAGGTTGGTCTTGGGAACATCTTTTCATGAATGGCATGTAAAAACTTCCTTAATGAGCGTATTGGATAACTTATTTACATAAAGGCTTGTCAACCCTTTATTCAATATGCTTTTTGGAAACACTTTTATGAAGATTTTGGGACTCTCTTTCCATTAATGATTTGGGGAACCTATTTTGAATACGTCCTGCCTATTCTGTTTATCTTGAAGTTCATGGACAACCTTTTTTATTGAGAGAATCAGTGTTTGTTTAAAATTATTTGTAGAACTATTGATAATATCTTGAGGAAACTTATTAAAATGATGCTTTTGGAGAAGCTCTTTTCAGAAAAGTGCATATTAGGACTATGTTGTCATAAAGGGCGATGGCTATGAAAATCTTTTTTCTTTAAAATATGGTGATCCATTTACATTATTCTCTTGTCTAAGGTCTTTTCTTGAAGTTTCTGCGGAATCTCAATTCGTGTAGGTCTTGGAAACCTTTTTTAATAAAGGTAATGTTGAACCACTTTTCATGAATGTATTAGGGAACCTCTCCTTCTCCAATTAACGGGAAATGTCTTTGTTGAATATTATTCGTTAACTAATAAATATATCGTTACCAAATGGAGTTAAATTATAATAGAGTTGCACTGGCACTCGTTCTATTGAGATCAAAGTGATTAAGAACTTATGTATTGTTGTTCTAAGTACAAGCAAAACTATCAGATTCCACCCCTTTATGAAACACTCTGCAGGATCTTTCTTGCAAAAGTCACCTCGTTCTTTTTTGATAATTACTTTTAATAGAATATAATGGAATGAATCAAAAGAGTTTACTTACCCTGCATCATTTCTTCTTGCCTACTATTTTGGTTTAGAGATAAACTTTTAATATATTTAGTATTGTAAATAAAGTTAGCCTATGTATCATACATATTAAGTCAGGCCTCATGTTAAACTGATATAAAAACACATATATCAATTGGGTAAATAGAATTTTGCTTCAGTTACTCAATCCCGAGAACTAGGATAACTTGAAATACTTTAATTTGGTGGAATATTATTTTTTCGCTTGCGCAATGCCTTATTCCTAGTAAAGTTAAAATTAAAGTTTATACAACAATATACTTGCAAATTAAATGGTTAGGAGCAAATACCTTTTTAATAGAAGGATTATTCCAAAATATATTTCTTAGCTTCCGTTATCAGTTAAATGCTTTACTCAATTCTTTCTAATCTTTCTTGCTCTAACAAAATGTTAGTGGGCCTTAGTGAAAGTTGTTTTCCAATACATACAACTATATACATTAATTAACTTGTAGGGTTTTATATTAAATTGAATTGATTCTTAATGGACCTCTCCATTGTGGAAAATCAGATCTTTTTTATTAACACAGTTTGACTGACAATTTATTTGCATGCATGCAGATTCGAAAAAAATTCCAAGGTAAACTCCCAAACAGTCAACTCTGCTGCAATACTGCAGGTGAGAACACAAAAATATAGGTTTAAGATGAACTAATCTCTAGGAACACAAACAAGATAATAGTATTCAGTAAGTAATATATGACATTGCTCGATGATAGATAAAAACTTTTACTTTTAGTAAACGCTAATAGTTTGCTTTATATGGTCGCTGTAATTTACGCTAGACTTAATTTCATATTATTTGCCATCAATGTCCTGCGATTTCGCTACGATGTAAGTTTTACTTTGCTGTTGTCTTTAGATTTAACTTTATTTCAACTTTATTTCTAAGTTCTTGCTCTTCTAATAAAATAAAGATAAACATATGGTCCTACCTTAATTTCATGTTACTATAACCTTGATTTGAATTTGTGGCAATATTTGTTCAATAAATCAGTCAATTATTATTTCTTCCGTAAATTTAGAGGATTCCTCTTCATAAAAGCCAAATATCTGACGTGTCCTTAATCATTCTAGAAAAATTAATAGCGCTGCAATTTATCTTTATTTTATGCTTCATCTACAAAAGCATATTATAATTTGCCAAACCTCTATCATCTATCCACCGGTAAGAATCATTCTGTTTCCTTTCTATAAGTATATAAACATTATTATTATTTACCATCACAAGATTTCTGCTCTGGTAGCAATATTTTCGGGTATTGAAAAATAATTTTACTAGATATGAATTTTTATATCTATACTCATTCATTTATCATTTAAAACTAATGCAAATAAAATATCAATAATAATGTTCCTACCACTTGTGTATTTATTATTATTCAGCTTAATTGAGGCAATGTTTCTCACGATTTCACAGAAAGAATGATTTCTCCACCCACCCAAATTGTACCACTGTGCAAATGCTAATCATTTCATTCAATATGTTTTGTTGAATGTGCATAACTCCTAAACTCCCAATTTATTTCAACTTATGTTTAATTTCCTTTCGTTTTCCATTTGTCATCGATGTAATATTTTTAATAAAGTTACACCTGAAACTACCTTTTCCATAAACCACGTTTTCTATCTTATCACTTTTTTTGTATTCAATGTTAAACTTGCATAACGTAAGGATATGATGTAAAAAAGCTGTAAGTGGATCTTGACTTTAACAGGTAATGTATTAGCAATAAAGAAAATTGAACTCTCGTGTATTTAGTGAAGTGTTGTGACCACTACTGCAAAGGTTGCCGGACAAAGACAGACATAACATACACATCCAACTTCAACCTTACCATCTCTGTCTACTCTTAACTCTATAAAGAATGACGATTGCAAAGCGACGCAACGCTTTAATGCTCCGACCTTCCCAAGGGCTCGACTTCGATCTTCATCAGACCAACTGGTTTCTCCGGATGACCTCGTCATGGGACTAAATCCACAACTATCCTTTCTCACGGGCGCACCCAGCACACCAGTCGGCACACCCAGAGGACTGCGGGATGATTCTTCAGACACCATGAGTGAAACGGATAGTCAGAAAAGTTTAAGATCGAGACGCAAGCTTCCACATTTGCCCCCTGATCAAGAGGCTGCACCTCTTCCTTCCCATAAGAAATTTGGCCTCAATGCAAAGGACAGGGTCAGGTGAGACAGCAGCCAGCCAGACATTCAGCTTCCAGACCTATTTTCTGTGTGTGTACAATAGTCCTATAAAATACATATAAAACGGAAATAAAAGTAACATTCAATGAAGGAATCGACGTAATTCTTCTCCGCATACCAGTGAGAATGTCTGTTGACATTTCCACGTAAAAAAGCGTCCAGTCTAATCACAGTTTCACGTGTAACTAGTATTTTCTCCCCAAATCAAAGTGGTTCATCCTTATTTTGCCTTTTCTTTTATTTTATATATTTTTTTCTTATTTTTACATTCATCCATCGATTTTAATATGTGCATTCAGTCACTTATGCGTTAACACTCTAATTTTCAGCAAATTCAACGCCTAAAAATATTTCTTAATCATAGGTCTCAAATCACACGTCAGTCTTCCCTCGATGGTACAAGCAGTTCCGGAATAGGACACCTCATAGGGATTGGGACAACAAGACCTTCCTCAAGTATGACAAACCTCGCCAACATATCGAAGACTTCTGATATCTCTCTTCCTACCCGTCCGGGATCAGCTTTAGGCTTACTAGGTAAGTCTTCTCTCCTAAACGGTAGGGTGAATGAAATTTTTCTTAATATTTTCAAAAAAAAACCTACTTCGAAACAAAAGAATAAAGATAGTAAACATAGATCATATACTTCTCCCAAATCTAGTGTCATTAAAATCGAACAAACATGCTTAAAAGTGTTCAACAGAGCCGCCATATTAGTGACTTAAGCAAATTATGATACATCCAAATTTCTATTCACTTCAAATACAAGACCATATAAAATGTAGTAGAAAATTTAGAAAAGACAACGATTAATTTTAAACTTTTAACATATTTATATTTAAACCCAAAGGTTCCTAAAGTTAGGGCCTTCTAATGCAGTATATGCATAACATGAGCCTTAGATGGAAATTATGTGATATCATATAATTCATCGGCACTGGAAATATGTTCCCAGCATTTAAATCATATGTTTATCATCAGTAGTTTGTGAGTTATCAACCAAATTATGTTTTCCATTATGGCAGAATGAATTCAGATTTATACTCCCGACCAGTCATAGGCTAAATTAAATAGCACAATATATACAATTCCTTTACCATGAATGTTTACCCTCACCGCATGAGAAGTCATGTGTCTGTCTTCGATAGTTTGAGAATTATCGACTAAAAGCTGATTTTCAAAAAATAAGGATGCATCTTGTATTCGTCTAGATATCACTTTTAACCTATAATGGATAGAATAAAATCAGTTTTAAGCATAGTAAATTCACATTAACTCATTTACACAGTGGGAACTTTTTTGTGTTTCTACTATTCTTCAGTAATCTACTGGGATGCGTTCGAATTGCACTTTCTTTTAAATATTTTAATCTTAAAAATCCCCAACTTTGCTCTGATTCGCATCAAATTTGTGTAAGTTTTTATAACGTCATAAGTTGTCCATTCATGGCTATTTTCACTTTGAAAACTAGGATAATTTATGTTATTGTCAACAAGGTCATAAAATGCTCTATCTTGAAATGTTAATGAAATTGTATAAGTAATCCATACTCTGCTTCCGGATATGGAGCTGTCCTCCAAAGAATTTAATTGAAGCTGTCAAAAACGTTTTTATTTATCGTGTGTACAAACAAACAAATTTACACGAGGGAGCACAAGTCTGTAAACTCTGTTGGTTGAGGTAATAAAATCTGCATAACGAAACGTAACTCAATTTATCATAAATTAAGATTTTTCAAATGTTAGAGATACTGTAAGTAGTATCGAAAAAAATAGAGAAAAATACCAAAATCTACATTTTCTGGAAAATTCTGTTTAGTCGCAGATAGTCAACTTCAGTAATTTATAGCCACTTAAAACGGAATATGTCGCATTTATGTGCAAGCTTCATGAGGTTATTTAATTGGGCTAGTATAGAGGCCGCGTCTTAGATATGCTTCTAATTGAAATTAAAAAGACATAAGCTTCCCTAGTGATTTAGAAGTCGTGGGTGTAGGGATATCCGTATAGAATCAGGTTTTAGGTGGCTGTAATAAACCCTCGTTGGTTAACATGTACCCAAGAAATTCTAGCCGCTCTACTCCTAATTTACATTTGTATGGAATAAGCTTTAAAGCATAGATAAGTAATCGGTCGAATACCTTATTTAAATCGAAGAGATGATTGAGGTGGTTTGTGGGAAAGACAAGTATAACGTCTATGAAAGCGAAAAATTGTAGTTCATTTAGCTGACGTTTAAAAAACACAGGAACATTTGGGATGGCGAGCTGAAACTAAGAATTTAAATAGAGAAATGCATATCCCTCAAAATGGCGTGGCACACTCGGGTTTCTGCCTGGCCTCCTCCATGCAAATTTGATACAATACTTCCAGTGGAATATGCTCTAAAAAGACGTTCGCACAGGCGATATGTGCTAGAAAATCAGACCGGAAAGAAATCGAATAACGGTCCGGCCTATAGACCCTTTTTAGGGACCTGGTGTTACATCCTGTCCTGTATTATCCATCTTTGGGGGGACAAGAGGTAAAGGGCATGCGAATAGGCAGCTTAATTTACATATTTGCTCTCTTCTCCACTCGGCACAAGGAAGTTTCCTTCTATGGCCCTAACGCAAAGTTGTTTGCCCAAGTGGATGGCGTGTCGATATCTTTATGAGCGAACCAACCTTTGACACTGCCGAGTAGGTTAAGCAGTAATTCATGAAAAGATTTGTGCTTAAACCTCCCTTATGAAAATATAACAAATAACACTTTCCAATTTATGCATTTCCTTGACCGAAATACACGCAATTGTTGTAAAAAGAGAAGGACACAGCAGCCTCCAACCTAAGTTTCTGCTTCAATGGAAAATCAGAATGCTCAGACCGATACAAATAAGGCGCAATAAACAGCTTAATAAACAGATCCTTCACTCAATTTAGTCAATGTGCATCCGTCAGCGCGGAACTGGCTAGAGTATCGAAGCTCGCTCTCACGAATAGGTACCAAGTGAATCTAATTGGCAGCGCAATTAATTGATACATGGGGAAATTAATCCGAAAACAATCCGATGCTACCAGCAACTAAAGATTAAAAATTTTCTAGCCTGGTTCTATGAATTCCGCTTAAAAAGAAGACAAAAGAGTCCTTAAGCAACATTTTCTATTATATACAATACCCAACATACCTTTAATTTTGTCGAGAAGAATTTTCTTTCAACCACCCAACAACAAGAAGTCAAATACGATGTACTAGTGAATCTGCAAAATCGGAGACTGAGAGCATCGCAACTCTAATTACAATAGCATTACTACATGTACCATCTCCAGATGTCATACAGCCTAACGAAAAAATGGGTACCATAGAACGCCTTACCCTAAACAAATATGTAACCCTTCTATAAATAGACAAGCTTAACATCATTCCAACATTCTTCGCGAAAAAATATTCAGATAAACAAGATAGATTAGATTCGTCGCTACCACCCACGATTACTCTTACCTCCTCTAGTTATATATAAAATCTTTAAGCTAACCGTCTTCTTTCCTTATTGAAGATTACATTTCCTAATTTTTTCCATGCAAACCATGGGTTAATTTCTCTCGAAGAGAGAAACTACTGCAGATAATTCTAGGGATTTAAGCTTAATATCAACAATGCAACTACCGCTGTTGATTTTAATAAATATTGTATATATCTTTATACATATAAATATATATACGAGGGGCGATTAATAAGTTGTGCAATTCGGATATAAGGAAACGAGATATGTGGAAAAGAGTTTTATTATTTTTCAATATAACTACCCTCGACTTCAATGCACTTGCGCCACTTGTCCCTGAGGCTTCGAATTCCCGACAACCAGAAATCTCCCGACTGCTGTTCAATCCACTCCTGGATGGTGAGCTGGACATCTTCATCGTCTCCAAACCGGCATCTACGCAGTGCAGCCTGAAGCTCATGGAATAAAAATTAGTCGCTAGGGGCCAGATCTGGACTGTAGGGGGAATGATTGAGCTCCTCGAATGCGAACTCGCGCAGGGCAACTTGTGCCACTCTGGCCTTGTGGATTTGGACGACGTTGAAGTCAATCATGGGGCGTGAGGTTTCTAGGGACCCAACGGGCAGAGACCTTCGGTATGGCCAAATTGTCGTGGATAATGTTGATAACACTTCCATGTGATATTCCAAGTCCTCGCTCGATTTCTTCGATCTTCGATGATCCTCGATTTTCGAGGATCATCCTCTCCACACGGGCCACATCGTTCTCGTTGGTCACGTCTGACGGGCGTCCTGGAGGGGGTCATCTTCAAGGGACTCATGACCATGGCGGAACTCCCTATTCCAGCGAGTAATGGTTGCATAGGAACGGGTGGTGTCGGTGTACACTGCAACCATGCGTTCACGGATCTCTTTTGCATTATTGCCTCCCTTGGTCAAAGTTTTGATCACTGCGCGGTGCTCAACATTCTCCATTGTTGAAAAATTTGTGACTCTATGATCTGCGATCAGCTACTGATTCTGAAATAGACGCGGCAGGAGCATGCGGCTGCAGGTCGTGATTTGTCATAACTTGTCCTAACACCCCCACAAACAGCCATCCTCCTTCCTCTGTTTTGCCCTACCGATTCACAAAACTTATTGACCGCCCCTCGTATATATATATATATATATATATATATATATATATATATATATATATATATATATATATATATATATATATATCATTAATAGATCTTTGGGGCAAAGTCAAGACAAACAAACCAGAGGTTGATATGATAGACATTACAAATGTAAACTAGTAAATTGAAGTGTTAGAAAAATATATGTATCTGGGTCAACATATTCCCATGTCACCGGAAAAAGATCCAGAAATCCAACGCAGAGTTAGTCTATGCTGGAAGGCATTTGGAATAGTAATCATCTTCTTCAAAATTAAAATGCTTATGTGCCTTAAAAGTAAAGAATAAAACCAATGCATAATCTTAAGTATGACCTATGGAAAAGCGAATAAGAAACAGACCGAAAATCTATATTAAAACTTAAAACAGCACAAAATGTCCATGAAAGCATTATGATCTGGATATGTGGGCGTGGCAGTAAATCAGCCACTTGGACAGGTAAACAAATCAAACTCACATATAATTAAAGCTAAATGAAACCTGAAATGAAGATTGATAGGCAATTTGGAAATATTCCAAGACGATAATAGAACAAGAAAAATTACTGATTAGACTCCACATGATAAAATAAGGCCGAAATAAGACAAAAAACAAGATGGGGCGATGATCTTCAAAAGTATGCTAAAAATTGGAAACATATTGCGCAAGATCGATTAAAATTCCTAGAGATGAGAAAGAGTTTCTCTCAACAGTGGGTGGTAAATACCTCAAATGTTTTGTTATATATATATATATATATATATATATATATATATATATATATATATATATATATATATATTATATATATTGTGAGAGGATGCCCCTCGAAAGACCAGTGTGAGAGGAAGCCCATCGAAATACCCCTTATCAGACCCTTCAATCCCCAGACCACGTGCTCCTTGGCGTGTGAATCGACGAGAAGGAAGATCTCTCGCGCTGAGCCGCCGACCCGGCGGTATTTACTTAAGCGGGATGCACATCGCTCTCCCTTCTCCGCGATAACACCGAGTCTTCGCACCCATGCCTAGCAGACATCTTCTTCCCTTGCGAACGCGCTCGTACAAGCTCAACTCTACTTCCTGAAGCAAACTTTCCCGTTCGATCCAACCCCTTATCTCGAAATAAGTTTGCACAGACTGGCATCGTGAATTCTCTTTGGCCGGCTGTGCCCTGTAGCTATATAACCCTATATCAGCCATTCCTCAAGGAGATTAAGAGCCTGCACTCCCTCCATTCAGACTGTGTGTCTGTTTCCCACGAACTGTGTGGCCCTCCCCTCATCTCGCCACACCTTCAACACTCCCGTGCCCCGTGTCTAAGACTCTCGTTCACCTCTCTCTGAGGCAGACAAAATCTCGTCCTTCTACAAAAAGTACTTCTAACCCCCATCTACGTGTCCTCCTCGTCAATGCCCTCAGAAGTATCTTCTCGAAGACCCATGTCGTTGGTCTTCCCCCTTCGAACAACTCTTAACTTCAAGGGAAAGCGATTTTGCATTGTAATCTCATGATTACACGCCCCGCCATTCGTCAGCTTGATTCCGTAGCACCCCCTTTTAATTGTCTCCCCGCTCAAACTTAAATAGTCTCCATTATTCGTATTAAGGATAACTTAGCTTTCCCCGCTTAACTCTGTCACATTTTAAATTGTCCTGATCTGATTAACTATCCTTATCAAGTATAATTTGTTCCTCTTTCCGTTGATTATTATTTATATTAAAATTATTTTTTGGGGTCTTGATCTTTATATATCCTTGAACTACAAGTTGGCAAGCCAGTAGATAAATCTCTGCCAATTGTAAACGCACTCGACCAAGGAGGCGGCCTTCCACTCCTTCCATTGCTGCAAAGCCTATCATAGACGGCCTCGTGTTGGCTATATGCCCCTGCAAGTGTACGCGCCCTTGCACTCAAAGGGTCTACACAGACATACCTTAACATATATATATATATATATATATATATATATATATATATATATATATATATATATATATATATATATATATATCGTACTTGGTCTTTTTTGTGTTTATAGTTCCGTCTTGATAGAATATTAACAAGTATTTGGAATATGAGTGCCTATAAACATGACTATAATTGTCATTTAAATTCAGTAAGACTAGTAAACATGTTACATACATACTTAGCAAGTAAATAATAGACTAAATACTTCATCACAAGCTAATATTTCAAGTAAGAACATAAAAAATGTCAGTTGATGACGTAAATTTTTAATGTTACACAGGTCCAATGAAACAATATATTATTGCAGCTAAAAACATATAGTTATAACAGAATAAAAAATTAGATAATTTAAAATTGTCGAGCTTTTAGGGCTGCATTCCAAGTTGTCTATAGACAAATTTACGGAACAATCTCTAAGCATAACCTTGTTCCAGAAACCTTCGTATTGATGCTTCAGAGAGCTAAAAATTTGATGTAAACGCTCTCCTTGTTCATCACACACTGCTCCCAAACTCTTCTAAAAAGATTTCACATGTTATGAAGACAATGAACTTGTTGAAAGAACCTATGTACACCCTATTGAAACATATGATATTAGAAGTCTTTTTCACGACATTTTAAAATTTTAGGTCATCATCCTTCTTACGAAATTTACACAAAATCACCCAAATGAATTCCCACCTTTAGCTCCAGATATACTGTGAAAAATATGAGCTAAGGGCTTGAGTCAATTTCCTAAAATGTTACACAAGGTCGTTTTAGGGGTAGACATTTTTCTTTCAGACATGATGCCAGTAGTTCAACATTAGCTTTAGGTGGGCAAACTCTCAGGCCAACTTATTTATATATGCTTAAGAGTACGTTTTAGGTTCGACTGCTTAGCAGGTCCCAAATCGGCATCTGTACCTGTTGCACTTATAAAATTAGGGCTTCCCTGTCATACCCATCTTCATCATTGCTATGTTCGAGGCCATTCTCTAGTGGTAAGGGAATTGTAAGATCATTCTTGGGGTCAATGATTGTTTCCAAAATTACAAACAAAGTTGAGAATCTTGTATTTGTTCTTAACTAAAAATTCAGTCACTTTAACTATGAAAAGATAGCAATCTCTAGAATGATTTTTCTGTTCCCCCCACCATTTCTATCTCGTTGAGCTACTCTTGCATTGCATTTAAAAAGGGTGTACACATGACATAAAGCGTCCATTTTCTGTTGTCTTGATCATCAAGAGAACAGATAAAGTAGAATTGCTGATCTTCTTTAGTTCTATAGTGATGATGCGTTATTGAGACTTGAGGTTGAATGAACAACATAAATAACTAAAAATGGCAGGATTCGTCATGCACTATCTCGAAATTCCAGGCACAATATTATCGAAAATCTGCAAACAAATATATAACAATATCATTGTGGATTACATATATCGGTATTGAATTTATATCTGCAATCATATTTATTCGATATTCAGATGCAATTTTTATCTTGGAAATTATACATGGTATAAGAAAATGTATTTCATTTTCGAAGTTATCGCACAAAACTATATCAAGTACACGATAGAGATAGATATGATTAATTTTAGTTGTTGAGCGTAATAATTAAGGAAACTTTACATTGAATAATCCTCATTTTTATGTTCTCAGGCTCTAGGACAAGCAGTAGCGGTGGACTTAGTTCTGTCGGACCCCAGTTAAAGTCTGGCCTTCCTCCTTGCATAGTGTCGCTAATTCCTCCCGATCTTCATCATCTAATTTACACCAATACAAATACCTCATCTCTCTCCTCTGATCAATTCGGATCACATGTAAGTGACATGAAAATTAAGGGGGCAATTTTGCGGAAATATTTCAAATTTGATTGCTAGTCAAATATATGATAATAAGTATATGGAACTATAAATACATTTTTGTTGTTTTAACTCTTACTTGCATCGTCATCGGTGGGCAATATTTAGCGACTATAGATATTCTTCCATCGTGGTAAATAAAATCGTAGGAAAAGATAAACTTTCATGAGAATAACAAAATATCAAATATTTCCTTAAAATCATTTGCTGTTCTAAAATAGAAATATAATTTATCTTTTATTATATTTTACCTTCCAAATAAATTTCAAGCTTCTTTAAAATAAGTAGGAGTACGCTTTATGTATATACATCTAAGCTCTGAGAGCAATTTATATGCGACCTTTTTCGTTTAAATATACAATTTCAAGAACTTTTAAAATAATAAAAGAAATTTTTAAACGAAATCTAAGGCAAAAATATTGAAAAAAACATTACTTTTACCCTCGTTTCTAATTGTAGTTTCATTTTTAAGCTTCCGGAATATATACAAAGCCTAAAAGACCAACTGCGCAACGAGATTAAGCCGTCATCCTCTGACAGACGTCTCTTCTTAGAAGCTGAACTACAGAGACTACAGGACGAACGCCGCAAAGCACTCTTGAATAAGGATAAAGAGAGGGAAAATCAGTTAAAACGTGAATTAGATAGGTTATCCTCTTCCAACTATATGGGATCACTGTCACTAAAGCAAAGGTAAAGATATGTCGAAAATGTACGTTTCACTTGTCGAGTTAATTCCAGAGTGACATTGTAGTAAGTTTGCATTTCGTGCTTGTTTGGAATGCCTGTTCTCAGTCGAATCAAGTGTCATCTTTATCATTTATTTCTTAAGCAAAAGGGCACTCTCTTCTTGCATTGAAATCAATTCTCTGAGCTTATTTTGTTCAATTTTATACTTCAAAATGCAAACAACTACAAAATAACTAGTAAAATCAGCATTTTCTATATTTTAATTTAGAAATCTCTATTTATTTAATAAAGCATGTTAAGAATGTGCAATATGTGAGGTTATATAGTTATATATAGATATATTTAGTACATTCTGAACATGAACCTTAGAAAGTCATGATTAAAGAAAGAAAATATTTGTATAACCTAGTGTTTTAAAAGATTTTAATCTGACGTTGTACAAAAATTGAGTTCATTTAAGATTTATTTAGTGTTAGAGTCTAGCTAAATTAACAGCTTTATTACATAAATAAATAATGAATATATCTATATTAAATATTACTACCCACCTTTGCCTTAATTTATGATGTCAAAAAATCTAGATTCCTTGAATACGTTGCGTATAAACGACAGTAAATATTATTTTCTCGAACGAAAGAAATATTTACAAAATAGAAACGAAAATGTTTTCGTAGTTAGATTCTCCCTTGAATTCTATTTTATGTTTCTGTATCCTAGTTTATTTCATAATTGCATGGTATGTTTCCAACTCTAGACTTGAAGTTCAGAGGCGTCTGGGCATTTCCATTTCGTCTCTTTCTCCTAACAGTCCCTCTCCAAGAAGTTACAGACGCAGAGGGCACCGTAGGCAGATGTCAGATCCTAAGGCTTTGTCATCTATAACCCCTCTTAGAGATGAGAGAGGCATAAATAAAGAACTGGAGACAGTAAGTGTTCTAGGAATTCACAACTAGCACAGAGTTACTTTATATATTAGCGTTAGAAAGTTTAGGAATACCTTATTTTATTTACCGCGGAAGGGATTCAGACAAAATTTGACACCTTGGAGAGTAAATGTCCAGTGAAACAAAAAGAATAAATGGAAGATCATTCTAAAACTATATTTCTCGGGTGCATGGATCCCTTTTCCTTCCGGTATACTGATCCGAAAAAGATTGAATGTGATCTTTTATTGGAAAATATAAATTGAATAGTTTTGGAATAGAAGACTGGACAGAAGAATTTAGGCATCAAAAATTAGATTTAGAGAAAAATGTTTATAGGTCCAATGAGCAAAGCGGCAGACGAAAGATGGAGTAGAAAATGCCAAAATTGATTTAGTCTGTTCCCCATCTTCAGAAACACTTTTCCCTAAAACAGGGGTCGCCGTGTATCAATCTAACTTAAATAATTTAATCTTATAAGCAATTTTCTTCATATTAAGACATAGTTACCCACCTAATTTGCCACTATATTTGTCCTTTAAAGAGATGGGGCAGGTGAACATTGTGTTCTATTATATAGTCCAGGTAGCGTTCATCACAAGGGTAGAGGGCCAAAGTAGATTCTCTAACCATTAGCCAAAATTATGAATCCTATAGGAACTAATACAAGTATTATTAATAAACCTTCTCCCTGAGTTACCTATTCGAAGGTGTGAATATATTTTTATAAGGAAAACACTCTTCCACCTTAGACTAATCTATTGAGGCTAATTCTTATTAGGTACTATTTACTAGATAAAATGGCCAATTAATTCACTTTTTCGATTGTTTTTATAAACAAAGGTGTAGACAAGATCATTGAACTTCTAGTTTTCCAATAAATGACTTCAATTTACTGAGCTTATGTTTTATATGAAGTTCAGAAAACAAATAATTACATTGCTTTTCTATATTTCAAAGCTTAGAAAACTTAAGAGTAATCTAATCATGAATGTTTTCATAATTACCAATTAATACATTAACAATAAGAATAAATATAGTCAACGTATTAACATTAATTTTCACTAGATCTATTAAAAATCAATTTTAACACATGCCTACCGAATTGAATGGAATATACAAGAAAATATGGGTGATATCAATTTTTCCTCGATATCTGTTATTTATACTTTTTCTCAAAGAAGAAATGCCTTAAATAGGTTGGATAAGATCCTTCAGTTTAATATGCATTTATAATCGAGCCTCCTTTTATTCTGCACCTTGAATTCTGGTAATTTCAGTTCACACAGATGTTTGGAGAAATTTAAAAATACACTAAGGAAGAAATTGTCCTATATATCGAGTATTGGTTGCCTTTGTTTCCCATTCCTTACAAAATTAATTGATTTCTATAGAACTAAGGAATACTTTAAGGACTTAAAACTTACAAAATTCCCTAAATCTTGGAGCATTTCTTGTTTCGTAAAGTTCCATCATGAGAATCGTAAACTTAGAATCTATGGTATAATCTTATTTCAACTACTGTCCAATCTACTTTTCTTATAAAACGAAAAGATATAGTGAAGTATAAACAACTTAAAGTTTTTTTTATAAAAAGAAAACCTTAGACAGATTGAACATCAACACTACTACACAACAACAGGGAACTAAAGCGCAATTCCAAGGTTAGTAGTCTTTAAATTCATTTACATCCTCGTTTGTCCAATCCTTAGTCCCTCTATGGAACTTCTTTGAGAGACTCAGCCATTACTGCCACTGCGGAAGATGATCTACTTCTGTCTTCCCGATTTTTTAATGACGGCAGGTAAGAGAAGAGATATATCTCACTTATTACCTCGATATATAAATCGCAGTTGAATTAATTTATGTAAGCCTTATCAATATTAATGTTTATTGCATTCATATAGGAAAATTTTCATGTAGTTTTTTATATTATTAAAGATTTTTATGGTAAAATAAAAGCTATGTTTCATGTTAAATGAATGCAAGCTTTATTAACTTAATAAAGGAGAGAAAGTGAAGTTAATTTTATGTATTAAATATCGATTATAAGAAGTTATTTTATTTAATTAAGCGGAAAAAAAGAGATGGTGTAAGCAAACAAGTAATTTTACTCGTTTAAAACAAGGAAGGGAAGGGCAGAAAGAGAAAAGAATCAAAACGAGCTTGCAAAAGAGATTAAGAATAACAAAGAATATAATGCAAAACCTTGATAATTAGGATAGTGAAGTCAATATAGGTATTATAAAAAAAGAGTATAGGTAATAGAAATAACGAGTTATAATTTATTAGTGGATTGATTAAAATAATGATTATTGATATATTGCATCCCGAATTAAATCACTAAGAAATATATTTCTTATTCAAGAAATTCTCTTCGCCGAAGTTCAGATGGAGTCATCGGGCCGGAGATTCTGGGTCGCAGTATTACACCTACAGGGACCTCTTCGTTGTATGAATCAAGCTTAGGACGACATAAACCTGGGCGGAAGAACCGAAAACCAAGGTCTTGGCATCCTTCACCTTACGCATCGGATGATGAAGATGACATGTTTTCGAGGGAGGAAAAGAAACAGAAAATCAAGGCTGAAATCGCTCGTCGTCGTCAGCAGATCGAGGAAAATGCAAGGCTGCACGAGGAGTTGCTCCGTTTGGCTAAACTCCGAGAGAGTGCAGAACTTGGATACTCAGATCCTCGTAACTTCGACTCAAGCCCTACTCATTCAGCTCGTGACTCCACCAGTGTTCTTCGGTCTATCGACGAAATACTACGTGACGCCAGAGATCCTTCAGCCGGCTACTATGGTGCTACTGCCTACAAGATGGGTGCTTCTCCGACGAGCAGGTATGGTGTGGGGCACAACACGTCTCCTCGTCATTATTATGGTTCCCGAGGACCGTCTCCCTCACGTTATCCCATGACAGAAGAGGATCGGTCTATCGCCCGTTTGGCGTCCACCTTTCAGCAAGAGGAGTTGACAGGACCCATCTACGACCGTCTTTCCGACTTTTCACCACCAATTGTCGACATGGAAGGAATGAGTGACTTCACCCCTGCCATGCCTCTTCTCCCAGACATGCCAACAAGATCGAGAAAATTGCTAGAGGATTTAGGAAGTTCTCCTATTACGGGACAAGCACCAAGAGGCAAGTACGATAGTAGTCAAAGACGATATCGAAAGTAAGCGGAACAAGTAGTATGATATTATTCGATTGCATTTCAAAGAGTTTCCCAAAGCAGATAGGTCTAAGTAATTTAAAGTTCATTTAATAATATCTAATACATCCTTCAAAATTTATGCAAAGGTTAAGGGAGCTAATACGCTAAGTACATTTCTAAGACTTAAATAACATAGCCTATAGCTGTATTGATGAAATAAGTTGAACAATTTTGTAAAAATAAGCCTAAACCCCACCAATTCCTGAATCACAGGGACTTTGGTGGTTTGCAACTACTGTGGTTGAAGGTAAGAAAACCTCGATTGCAGTTTGAATCTCGTCGCCTTCCTCTGCCATTTGATGTATTTTGTCTTATTGTGACCAGCTAAAATGTTAAGAATTAAGTTGTAGAAATAAATTACATCGTTGCCTCTGTTTAAACCTCCCATAACAATATTTAATTCCCCCTAATACCAAAAATATCGATAATTAAGTATGCATGAAAAAGTTCCCAAGAAAAACTTCACTTTTCCCGTTGTCTATATTAGAAAACTATAACTCGAATTCGTTCTGATGGTGTAGATTAAGGAGAATGTAAAGCAACTACCGGAAGCATAGAAGGGTAGGATGTCCATGTGGTCGCATATAATATACTCTAATTATCCATAAATTTAAATTAGACAGTTGAATTTACAAATGTGTATAACCTAGCATGAAAATATTCTCTATATTGAAGAAATATTAACCTCGATACTACAAAATATTTATTATATTCATGCATTCAATATTTATTAAAGAACAGTTCAGTACAAGTTCAAATTTCATTCTTTCTTGAGGCCAAGTTTTTCTTCGATACCTAAATGCACTGTCTTCAAGGAATGTTTACTATTCTCCTTGATTTTCATTTATCATAGTATATATATATATATATATATATATATATATATATATATATATATATATATATATATATATAATAAGTTTGACGTCATCTAAGAAACTTTATTCATGCATTAACCAATAAATCTCCTTTTCTCAATAGTCTAAGTGCATACTTGATGAATCGTAGAACTGAAAGTGAAAAGTTTAAGTTTTCTGAACATCAATGAAGTGCTGCTCATTTGAATACTTTAGTAATTTATTATCTTATGATGCGGACACCAGATAATAAATAAATTCGGAACAAAATATGGGACTTCTGTTTAACCAATACTTTCAGTTGTTGTGCCTTATAATGTGCTTCATTATCTCTTGATTTTTTCATGTTTAGTACCATGTATTATAATTTAAGTGCATTTCAAAAGCTCTTTTATAAATAATAAGAAAATATAAACAGGAAATAAATAAGCGATTTCCGAGAACGACTTACATGCATTTTAATCATTTAGTGTATGTTTACATATTTAGTTGATATTTGCAACTTATTTTTTAGCCAATATTTATGTATGGGAGTCGAAAGCAGCGCATTGCAAATTGTTTATTTTCAATAAGCAGGTGAAGTATTAAGTTCAATTATTCAAAGCAGCTTTTAAAATTTTGCGAGTTCCTGGCCTAAATTTATTTAAAAAATAAACGTTATTTTAGTATATTAAATTCAATTCAAACAAGTAAATGAAATAAATAATAAAAATCACAAGGAAAAAATATTTATTGCAATGAGGAAAATTAAAGCTATCAGTTTTGCACTCATATCCAAATTATATTGCTTGATTAAATCGTTTATTTAATGCTTATCATCGATCATAAATGAGTAAGCACAATGGTTTCTGCTAAACATTACATAAAAATGTTAAATTCCTGCTCATTCTGAAGGAATTTTATAACAAATACTTCCTAGTTTTAATCCTAGCTGAATCACTACCAGGCAATGGAATTGGCATAATTCAGTAGATTTATAGGAATGAAGTACCATTTTTTTATTTAAAAATGAATAAATAAAAGCATATAAGAGGTTAGTACGAAAATACTGTTCAACAATGGCGGATATTTTAGATTCTTTCTTTGTTAGTATTTATATAATTTAGATTTAAACCAACGTATTCTTCAGTAAATAAAAAATATCAAACTTGAATCAAAAGAAATAAATGGCTAGTTTTATTTTTAATTAATAAAATTTTGCTATATTATTTCAAATTTAGAAAAAGAGAGGTATTGCTCAAGCTGCCGAACACCAGAAAAAGTTCTTTGATTTCAATTAAAGCACGTGTTTAAATTCTCACTGTGAGGTCAAACCATTCAAATTAGCTCATACTGCATTTTCCTTTTACAATCGAATATTAATGCATATTATTTAAAGAAGCATATCTTTAGGCTAAGGAAATGTTAATAATATAATTAGAACCCTGTTATATATGTTGTTTATTAATATGTTAATAAAATATGTTAAGCGAAAAAGCTCTTATCAAAGTATATTTGCAAAGTTGAGAAATATCTGAAATTGATTGTTTTGATCATATGATATATATACTTATATTGTTTCTTTTTTTTCTCTTTCTCTTTATATATATATATATATATATATATATAAAAATTGAGGGAAAGAAAATGCATGACTGAGCTTCGAGGGTTTATTATGAGCTTTCAAACCTAAGCTAGGGTCCTTCTTCAGACAGGTGAGCGGAGTGGAGTCCAAACTGAGAATGCTTTAAGTTGGGAAAGGTACCTGTATTAGCAGCCGTGCTAGGGCTGGTAAAGTAGCACCAAGTTGGCCAAGTTTGCCACAGCACGGATGCTAATACAGGTGCCCTTTTCCAACCTAAAGCATTCCTACTTTGCCTCCGCTCTTCTTTGCGGAGACCTCAACGCTTTCCACCCAACACTCCTTTCTAATACCAAGAATGATGCAGCAAGGTGCCCTGCCACGTTATCGCTGCGAGCACATCGGCTCAGCCTTCCCCACATTCTTAAGTACTCCAGGAGGATCCAAGTCTCCGAACGTGGTCTTCCGCAACGACCAGGCTACACGCTTCTACACTCACATCTCATTGGGTCCTCACATACTCTCTGACCACATACCGATATGCCTTATCATATCCACATCTCCCATGCTCATACACACAACACCTCTCTTCGACTTCAAAAACAAGAACTTGGAAGAGTTCAAGCAAAACACAACAGAAAACACGCCACAAAACATAAAGCTAGATTACACCAATCTAGATCTGTTAGACGACCACTGGTGCTCAATCCTGAACGTTATAACTGCAGCACGCAAACTAGACACACCCCACAAATTCGACACATGTATAAAACACTTAACATATTCCATACACGCTCAGAGACTCATTACACAGTACAAAAATCCCTACACCAGAAGACCACGACAACACATCACTCACCTACGTGCCCGCATCCTACAGTGCGTGCAACTAGATAGGAACCGACAGTGGGGATAAGAAGTGCGCATCGCGGACCACACTCGTTGTACTGACCCCTAATTCTTCTAACGGCGCGTAAAAAGAATGCTAGGCACCGAAACATCCAAACACACCACCCTCCAAGTAAATAACTAAACATTCACAGACACCAACGTCATCATCGACGCATTTAGGTCTCCCTGGGACACAGTACACACAAATTTCACCCAAATCACACGCGCAAGAGCACTTCTAGGAAGTCCAGGAGTGGTGTCGGGCCCAGGGTCACCCCCCCTGATACGAAATAAGCTCATCGACAACACATCTACACTGACCACTTCCATCACCGTCAAGGAAACAAAACACTACATTAAAACAACACCAAAACGCACACCCGGCCCCTCCGGACTACCAGCCGCATTAATATACAACCTCCCCGCAAACATATACCCTACACTTACACAACTGTTCAACGCTTCACTAGACTCAGATTACTTCCCCAAAATATTTAATTGTCTCTCACAACATACTTCTACACAAAATGGACAAAGACCACAAACACCCAAACAATTACAGGCCTATTGCTCTATTAGAGCATCTAGGTAAAATACTCGAACGTATGATCAACTGCCGCCTAGGCGACTACCTGAAAGAGAGGGACTGTTCTGCAACCACCAATATGGGTTCAGGAGGGGCTGATCCACTCAGGCGGCTGTGACCATCGTTCACGAGTGAATACAAAAAAAATGCTAGGTACGAGAAAAGACACTCTCCATCAGCAAGGACGTGGAGAAGACCTTTGATTAGGTCTGGCACGAGTGACTCGGTGCCACATAAAATAAAACAATACCCTATCGCTACATTTCACACTACGCTCAGCGTTCTTCAAGGAAGCGTACTGACACCCACACATTATATTATGTACACAAACGATACCCCACACCCAACCGAAAACTGCCGTCACACTTATACAGTGTCCTACGCCGATGAGGAGACCATTCTCGTCAGCGGCCGTGGACCAGACGAGATCGCGCACCAGGCACAAATAATACTAGCGAAAAGACAGAATACGAGGATAATTGTCTGTTTGCCAGGAATTCACGAAAGACACAAATGACACACTTCGGCGCTAGAGATCACTACATGCATAACCTACAAATTTTCTCACACACACCAAACAGGAACCACCTAAACCCATCGAGGCTCGAGTACACACAACAGACAAAAACCCTTGGGGTAACTTTTGACAAGTCTCTTAGGTTCAATATACACCATTACATAATACAAGCAAGAACTGCACGGACAAACAAAATGCTACAGTTACACCTATATAAAACACTCGTGCGACCTCTTCTCACTTACGCCCCACTGTCACTCGTAGCTGCGTTTGTAACGTGGCAGAAAAAGACTCAGCACTTTCAGAACTCTGCTCTGAAGCGCGCTCACCGCTCTTCCATGTACGCGAGAATGTCTACACTACACGACAACCCATCAAAACATACGCTTACACTATACTTACAACACAACTCGGGAAACTCACCAGAGACACCATCTACACCGCATTGCACGCAATACTGCATGGTGCGATGGCACTGCGATACCCCGAAGCCCATGACCACCCGTAACCCATACCGTTCTACGCATAAGTTAAGAGCATCATGAATAACGCATTTTCAACTATGCACACACGATCTCCTTCTTCACCAGCCCCCAAGCTTCGACCAGTCATGATCATCCCAAGATACACCCAACTACACAAGGCATCGGTGTCTAGCACCGACCTATTAACTCTTCCTATCCCCTTTCAAGTAACTTGCGTACCCTTTTCCTCTACGACTACTTGATCGCCTATGTCACACAGAGATCCCTCTCTGTTCTTTTTATATAAATCGATCGATCTATCGGATTGCCTTCTGCTCACTTGTCTGAAGAATGACCCTAGTTTATGTTTGAAAGCTCAGAATAAACCTTCGAAGATCAGTCGGGCATTTTATTTCTCTCAACATGTTTCATGAGCTACAAATCTTCCGTGATATATATATATATATATATATATATATATATATATATATATATATATATATATATATATATATATATATATATATATATATATATATATATATATATATATATATGAATATATGTATATATATATATATATATATATATATATATATATATATATATATATATATATATATGTTTTTAAATATTAATTGAAGTTTTTCTCTAATGATCCCTCAGAGTTAAATGGTTTATCTTGATTATATTATTATCCTGTTTAAGTAAACTGCCCAAATTAAATATATTTAACTAAAGTAGTTTATATATTATTTATATATATATATATACATTTTATATATATAGTTTACATACACAGCACAAGGTATCTAAATAAATAAAACCTGGATAAATAAAATAGAAAACATTTGATTTATTGTAAATTAGCAAGCAAACTCAATTTACGAAGCGTTACCTAAAATTTATTTATGCCTTCAACCAGACGTTTGCGGTCTGAGCTCCACTGTGTTAATTGAAAATGTTCTTAGTTGATATAGTACGGTAGTAAGTTAAGTATGAACTATAAAAAAGAACAATACTTTCTTTTCATATAAATGTTGGTACTTGGATTGACTTTGGAGAATGTACCTAGAAACATTTGATTGAATGAAATGTTTTGAAAGATGGTATATTTTATGCCTTTCTGAGAGATCCTAAAAAATGGGTGTACAAATTCTAGTTCTTTAATTCTTCCTTCGTCGGTTATATGGCATTTATTTTATAACAATCTTGATAGTTTTTATGGGAAAACCATCTTTCATCACTTCTTATTCAGTCATCTTTTTCTATGTATGCACATATTTTTTTATTCATTTTATTTTTCTAGTTTTCCTTGCATGAATCCTGCTTCTAAAATGAGTTGTCTTTGTCACTAATCACAATGTATATTTCATTCCATTCTCTATAATATAAATTCCAAAGCATGTAAAAGAAGCAAAGTTGTTACCGGGATATTCAAATACATTACCTTAACTGAAATCTGTTGGTGTTTTTCTAGATTTATCCTTTTCTGAACAAGGAGAATTGCCTAACGTATTTAAAAATTGCCGGCAAATCTGCCACTCTAGACTTTGGATATTTAACCATTCTTATGTTCTTGACTAGTCGACCAGAGGTCAAAAACTCTAAGAAACACATTTCCTGAAGGTATTTTTCATGTGTTACTTCTTTGGCATATAAGAGCGAAAGTTTCTTGTAACAAGAAGATATTAATTTGCAACGCGTTTTAAGATTTATGCCTACCATGGCACAAAGATTATCACCTCATTTTCACGTAACTTTTGACCAACAAAATGTTGAAATAAATTGAATAAAGATAACTAATTCCGTATACCATATAATGTATTTGTGTCCATTTGAGTCTGTTGTATTCTGTTGCTTTTAGAATTCGTTTCTACTATATATTTCTTTTTCTATCCCACTGGACAATATACTCGTATGTGTTAAAACCCTTTCCAAACATTGTTTAAAATCTAGGATTCCATCATACCTTTTCACATCACAACAAAGTGAATGATAATTATTATAGGTAAAGCATGTTTTTTTGTTAACTGTGAAATATCTTCTATTTCTCGACTACCTAATTCGAAGCTCCTATTTCTTTCAAGTAGTTTTAAGTTAACAAAAACTCTTTCCAACATAGGAGTCTCCATAGGCAAATTGCTGCTCTTGCTCAGTATATAAGAGTTAACGTTCTGCCCTGCTGTTAGCATTTTCTTCTCATATATATTACCAGAAGTGGCTTTCAAGCAATTCAAGGATGCTTTAGAATACTTTGTTCTTTCCTAGCTTAGTGTATTTTTGTTTTATGTCATAGCTTTTCAAATCTTTTTGATGTGGTCATCTAAATAGTCTGTAGACGCTGAAACTAAGATAAGTTTATAAAAAGTTTTTAGTGTATAGGTTAGCGAGCTGTAAGCTACTTAGTCCGTATCTTTTGCACATTTTTCTTTTCTCTATTTTGAAGTACCCTTAAATTATTTAATTTTAATCCAAAGTAGCTTTGTCCTCATAGCTTTTGGAAAAACATCGTTAGTAAATACATTCGCTTATAAGATAAATATGCTTTAATGTAGAAATATATATATATATATATGGATATATCAATGTATATGGCGAACTGTATTTGAGTTATATATATTCATCCTAAATTTAGTTTAAATGTATATAACAGTGGAGCTCCGACTGATATATATGAAAGAGAAAGCATATTCTCATTCCTATTACAATATTTATTATAAGGGCATATTTTTATATATATGAGCAGTGCAGCATGTGTACTATTATATATATACATATTTGTGTATGTATATAAATGTTCACAATAGAATGTACGTATGTATGACCAATAAACTATGAAAAGGATTGAAATTACACAATGCAAGATTAATAATAGCTATGATTCGAGCAGGATAAAAAATAACATGAACACTTACACATTGAGGACAGAATTGATCAAAGATTGTCTATTTTTGTTAACAATTAGAATTTAGGAGATATTATAGATCACTTTATGTGCTTACAATTTCTCTCTACAATTTCAGCTTCTCAAAAATAAGTTCATTTCTTCGTGTATATACACACAATTCTCTGGAAATTTAGAATTAATTTAATTAATTTTTTTCGTAACTCTTGTACATATACTATCTATATTTGAAGATGATATTTTCTTCATAAATGGACACAGATAAATTATATGTGTGAAATTTAAGCTAAGAATAAATAATGAAATGCTGACTTCATAAAAAGTCAAAGCTAATTCCATTAATTTACTTGTATACTTACTCGGATAAAATAAGAGGCCGAAATTATACAGAAAATTGAGAAAATATGTATATATCTAATATTTAAAATTGACCTCCTTTTGATGATTTTAACCATATTTAATGGATTGAGCTTATTCAAGAATACCTATTAATCTTTATTTTTTTAAAAAAGGAATACTTTTACATGTACCTTATGATGATATAACCTGAGGCTTAAGCTATAAGAGAGCTAGAAAATATATATATATTGATGAGAACAATTTTGACAACAGTTCCTGAAATAAAATTTATCTCTTGCTAGTACGAAAAGCATAATTGATAAAAACGAAAGATAAATTCATGGTTAGAAAAAGTTTATAAAGATTCATTTGGATATAGAAAACTTGGCAAATAATATAAGATGTGATTTTTTATATTGGCTTGTACTCCTTTTGAACTCTAACTAGGGAACTGAGCTATATTTCTGGCACAACCTGTGGATTGTTGGGTGCCCAGTTAGTGGGACCCCCTGTTTTGGTCTTGGTAATACCTCATGATACGGAATGCATGATACTGAGGATAAGACCCCATTACCTTGAATAAAGTGCCTTACAGGCCTGTTGCTGTTATAGAAATGTCAGCCTTTCCATTCTTCCCTCCGGCTCACTGATCCTTGTTCTGACGGAATTCCATACACTCTTTACCAGTGCAGCCATGTATCAGCGGTCCACTTTCTACTGTATCTGTTTAACCGGTTCTAGCAGGAAGGCGCGTAGAGAAATCCTTGCGTCTATGCCTAAACAAGACTCCCATCCATAAGACGTTCCAGTCTTGGCATCTTGCATGCAAATGTGACTCTATTTTCAACCCGAGTTCCTTTCCGTCTTCCATGAATGCCAGGCTTGATTCTATCAATTGTACTGGGTATTTTATTCACTTTTCGAGTTTGTAATGACGCCTATGATGCTCTCTAGAGCCTTAATGCAAAGTTAGGATTTTTCTTTGACATCCGCAAAGCTTGCAAAACTACTCGCTCTTCATCTATTACCAATAGATTGTTCTCCTTTGGACTTATTATTGTTATCCTTACTTAGATTTCCCAGTTTTTGCGCAAGAATTCTTTTCAGGTCTGTGTTGGTTCCAGTTAGGCAAACTTCTTGTTACAGGAGGAGAGCGTTCCCTCATAGTTACATCTTAAGGCTACTCTTCCTTATTTTTGTAATGAATATGGCTGCTTCCTCTATTTTCATTCCATTTAGAAGTACTTTATAACCAGACTAGCTATTGGTTTACTATTTATGTCCCTTTACAAGATTGTCAGACAGATCTAACTAGCCATTAGTGTGGCAGTTAAATGGGCTACTTCTCATGGCCTTCTCCGTTTTACCCTTAATAATTTTTCATTTTATTCGCCTTTTTATCTTCGCCTTCCCATCTGCAGAGACCTTAGTCAGATAGCGACATCAGTTCTTTTCTAATTGGTGTCCTATGTGCCTTCTACTGAAAACAACTAGTATCTTCAATGGATAGTTGCCCCAATCTTCTCAGACCTTCCATTGCCACCGTATTTCGTTTGATCCTAGCCGATGTTACCTTGTTTTTATAAATTAACTCTGATCCTTCCCCTCAACCACTAAATTTCTCGCTTTGATATAATTATGCATTAATTTACCTCTTGCTTTTCCGCCCCAGGTAGTGGCAATCAAAGTTCAGTGTATTCCCTTATGGAAGCGTTGGCTTATCCCCTCTGAGTACACTCACGTTTTACATGAATTTTTCAAGCTGAGCTTCGAGGAGAAGGAATATCGGAGACAGAGTGAGCACCATTCTCCTGTAAATCTTTACTAGACTCTCAGAAAATTTACTCTTACGAAATATAATTGAGAACAATATTATAATTTTAAAAAATCTTAAAAAGTATTATGAAAATTTTCCAGTATTCAAAACAGTATAAATGCTTCATCATACTTTCTAGTTTACTTACGTGCTTGTAGCTTGGGATGAAGTGACAGTTTGACTTGATCCTCAACGGTCTCTAGAGATGATATATTGGTCACAAAACTGAGTAAAGTGCGTCAGCTGGATGCTTCCTGTATCTTGATGCTATCTCTGATAAATATATATATATATATATATATATATATATATATATATATATATATATATATATATATATATATATATATATATATATATATATATATATATATATATGCGTGTGTCTGTATGTGTATTTTATTGTAAAATTATAGAAAATTCTCTATTAGATACTCAGAGACGAATCTGTCAGGACTTTTCAGGAAAGTAGGTTCATTTGGAAATATTATTATTCAGGTCAGAAAAGTTGTGTTGGAAGAGAATAATCACTATTTCATATAAATTTTAGGCCAAATGAAATTTGAAAATAATATTTTATACCTTGGAACAAACGAAAGTAAAAGTTTTCTTGCATACATTCAATAATATAATTTATGTTGCCTACCCTAGTGGTATTTTAACTGCAAATATTTGAAAGTATTTTATTCTCTTTGTTTGCATGATTGAATATTTGTAATTTATTGGATTAGGAGTAGGTGGAGCATAAAGAACTTGCAAGTTGTTGCGCCACACAGGCAAAGAATTTTAGGCGCCCTTCAAAGATAATAACTCATATTAAAAAAAGCTATCAACTATATTTTGATATAGAACTTGCGGACCAAGACAAAAGCTTTAATTCTCATATATGATCAAAACATGTATTGAAACTTTGTGTTGTAGAATCGAGACAAACAAGTTTTTACATTATGGCATTCTAATAGTGTGGTGGAAAGGATAAGATCCAAATAATGACTATTATTTTAGGATAGATAATCATTAAGTAAGATTATGTCCGACTATGAATCTATCAGGTATAAAAGTTCATTTTATTTTGTCGAGTAGTCGTCCATCCAATTAATAAACGCCTGGTGTAGAGTTAATTAACTTCTGTATTTTTTTAATTCAAGTATAATTAGAAAAAAATGAGCAAAGGAAATGCCCTGATGTTCCATCTGCTATAAAAATGCTGGTATTTTAACTGCAAATATTTGAAAGTATTTTATTGTCTTTGTTTGCATGATTGAATGTTTGTAATTTATTGGATTAGGAGTAAGGGGAGCATAAAGAACCTGCAAGTTGTTGCTCCACACAGGCAATGAATTTTAGGATTTCAACAAGTTGGTACATTGTTTGTGTAGTTTTTTTTGTTTTCTTCCAATCTTTGCCAAAGATCTTCAACATTCTTAGGTTCCGAGTCACAACCTTTCTCGTTGAGAATTTTCTAAATGTTTTCTATCCGGATTAAATCGGTGTTCTGTGCGAGTTGTTTCATCACGTCGATATGTTCAGTACCTAAGTAGTGCTTTACTGTCTTTGCCCTGTGGTACGGTTATATATTATCCGCATGAAAACAGGCACACGTAAACCCAATGTTAGAAGAGGTGATTACATGATTTCGAAACCGATTTTTGTATGTCGTAGTATTTACTTAGCCACCTAAACAAATGGGTGGGGTGACATATAACAGCGCTTGAAAGCACACTTCCACATGATAACAATGCCACCTCCAAATTTAATGGTCTCTTTTGTACTTCTGTAATTAAAACTTTTACCTCTATATCGCCCTATTCTACCTCCTAATTTGATTGGAAAAGGTAAATTTGCTTCCAAATTTGAAATAATCTCCCACATTTAAACACGCCACTTGACTCACCTTCATCAACATCCGTTACATTGTGCAATCTTTCGTGGGTGTTTTTTGGACGCCAAACCTTTTTCGGGGGGGGGAAAGGCGTCTTGCAGGACCCGGTCTCCTCATAGAGCTTTGTAATGAGTAAACTCAGACTTTTCTACTGATAATAATACCTTGAAATATCAAACAGTGTCACTCTTTTTCTCGTTAACTGAGAAACCTGTTATTTTAAAGGAAATGCCGAGAATAACTCGATTCCCCTATTCTTATAAATGAGTAATTCCATCATTAGCAGTCTCCAACACTCGATCATTATATCAAGGAGCAGGAAGTGTATTTTCTCTTGGATGTTTAAGTTATAGAAAGCAGTAGCCAGAGCCACTGGGATGGGAACATACTGTATAATGTAATAGGTTATTTTCCTATTCCCGTCCATTTTGAAAATTATAAATAATTAGTTAAGAAAACCGTTACTTCACCTAACAATATTTTAAATGCATACTTGTGTTATGAATAGGACTGATTCAACCATATCAAATTTTAAGTTTCTGAAGAAAAAATTGCCATTTCATCCTTTAGTTCACCAAGTTTGATAAGAAATGAATGAGCTATTTAAAATGCTATCTATAAGAAATGCAATGGAAACAAAGATACAAGGATACCCAAAAGTTTGTTGCAAAATGAAAAGAGCTTTATTAACAAAAAACAATTTGAAGCTTTTATTTCAGGTTCAAAGGTTTCCCCTATATTTAAATATACTTCTCAGGACTGGTTTTCCATCTTCCCAATTCGTTCCTGGAGAATTCTGCGTCCTTTGAACTGCTCTCATTGTAACTTCTTTTTATGATTCTTGTAATAACTGACTCTTTCAAGTGTTCTGAGGAATCGAAATTCCCGCAATTTAGTTCTTAACTAGAAATACTTTGCTGGAGAATTTTAATAGTGGAAAAAATGCAATGAGGCAAATATCCTTAACTTTACTGCTCATATGCGGTTTTCAATTTCCATTATATTTATTCAAAATAACGCACAAACCTAGTTCTTCGTTTTTCAAGAATGTTAAAAACAAACAAACTAAGACAGCATCACAAATTATTCCGCCATTGAATCGTTTGCTAATTCCTCTGCCGTGATATTGACTAGCCCATAAGAATCACTTGGATAAAAATGTTTCGATTGTGTTATCAAGTTTTCATTCCATGCAACAATCTGTTAAATTTAAGCTTATTCGTTGGTTTCAGTTTTATTCGAAAGGCTCATGCGAAGGTCATCCCATTGAGCAAATTGATATGGGCGCAATGCGCAGACACACAATGAGCTGATAGTTGCTAAGATGAGGCTGATCTTTTCTAAAAATAAATATGTCAAACCATGTAAAATTCCAATTTCACTGGGTTTAAGATAAATGATAATTCCACCTGTTTTTTTGCAACAGCTTCTGTACAGTAGCTGCATATTTTTATAACTCGACCCGGATGGTCTTCTTTCTTTCTCAGGCAACAGTACTTCTCAGTACTTTTTTAAATACTTCATCCACCTCTATAGCGTATTTCCCCGTAGTATAACATTCCGTTAAATTTATTTCACAGATTCCATTAAGCTCGACCTCTTCCTATCAACTATTTAAAAAAAATTAATTATGGCACTGAAATTTTTTTTTTAACCTATTTTCTTAGAAAAAACGCCTAAAAAATATCAGAAAATGTTTTCAGTCTTCCATAAATTCTAAACACATGCTTAGTTAAGATTTATTATAAAAAAAGGTTAGTTAAGATTAGGAAAACGGCTTAAAAGTTTTGAGTATCCATTTTATAGTGGAGTTTTCATAAGTACATAATAATAATAATATTAAACAAACATTTCTTGATGGAGAAGAAGAACATCGAAGACTAGCGAATGTGTGATAGCATCCATGAAATAAGGTTGTAGTTTATCTTTTCTCAATCAAATTATTGTGAGGTCCGTTCTTAAATAATGAAATCATCAAAATGAGAAAAAAACCGAAATATGAATATATTTTAATACTAGTGATTTGAAGACTTCCATGTTAGAGAAATCCATTGATACTTAAAGAGCTTTTACTCTCTCATTATATTCTTGAACGGGATTTTTCCTAAAGGAATATTTCCCACATTGTGCGAAAATATTTGCAATATCTATTTCAAAGAAATTTGCTTGCAATTCCATCTTTCCCACACCACTTGAACAACACACATTCTACCAAACAACTCGGTTTAAACATTTGGGTCAATAAACAGGCCTGACTGGCCGGGGTCCGCAACAACTCCAACAATTTCCGTAATTGCGCTCATGTGATCACTTCGTAGACGCCGTTTCCCACGCTACCCGCCAATTATCCGGTCTTAAGGGCCTTTTACATAATGCAGCCGAGGATGGTATGAGTTTTTTGGGGGTCTCAAAACAGACCGAAACCCAACGCTGTAGTAAATTCTCTTCACAAGTCTCTTTCCATTCCCTCCCATCACATGTCTTACCGTCTTAGAACACACCTGAGTACAACCTAGTTCACACTATTATTAACACAATAAACACCTAATCCTGTTCTTCCTTACTCTATCTATCCTTCTCCTTTTATGCCACTTATATATATATATATATATATATATATATATATATATATATATATATATAATGGAAGATATCACATTGGCGTGATATATTAGGTTGAGGAATAAGTTCTTGCGTTTTTTTAATGTTGTGTGGATTTAAGTTTTGTTGGCGTGATTTGTGCACATATTAAGAAACAATAATTAATAATAGGAGAAAAATTTGCAAAGGTTAAGCTATGTCTCTTAACAGCCTAGACTATTAGGCTTTTGCTTAGGCTACGTCTTGAAGTTGAGTAATAAGTCATTGCGGTTTATTTAAAAGTTGGGTTAATTTAATTTTTGTTCTGTCCCCCCGAAATGGAATATCAAGTTGAAAGAAAGACGCATTTTTGACACTTGTTGTTATTCATTTTCAATCGAGACGGGAACAATGCTTTATCAGAAAGGAAAGCTCAATGCCGGTTTTCACGTTTCAAAAACAGCCATTTTAATCTTAATGACGAAGAACGTTCTGCTCGCCTCATTAAGTTGGATGAAGATTGATTAAACGACCTTCTTCGTCAAAATCCCCCTCAATCGACTAGAGAATTGGCTGTACAATTGGTGTTTTATCAGAAAACTGTAGTGAATCACCTTCATTCGATGGGGAAAGTTCAAAAACTCGGTGCATGGGTTGCGCACGCTTTGAGCGAAAGCAACAAACTTCAACGCTACACGATTGCCGCAGGTTTGCTTGCCCGTCACAAGGCTACTCATGGATATAAGGACATATTTCATCACCCAATCATCACTGGCAACGAAAACTGGTGTGTTTATGTCATCATGAACCGTCGAAAACAATAAAAAAACACTCCCGCGATTAATGCAAGGACTTCATCCACCAAAGACGATACTGTGTGTGTGGTTGGATTGTGAATACATATTTTTTTTATGAGCTCCTTGCGAACAACAAGATTGTCAATGCAGAACTTTACGTTCAACAAATGTTTCGACTCGCCGAAGCTATTCGTGAAAAGCGATCTCATCGACGTTATGGAGTTCTTTTGCAACACGACAATGCTCGTCCCCACATTGCCAATATGACAAAAGAGGCAATCCAAACGCTTAATTGGGAAATCCTGCCGCATCCTCCATATTCGCCAGACATGGCTCCATCGGATTTCCATCTGTTTCCATCGCTATCCAACAATTTGCGCGGCGTTTCGTTCAATACTGATGTGGAATTAAGAACCTGGTTAGACGAATTCTTCGAGTCAAAATCCAGAGATTTTAATTGTAGAGGCATCGAAAAACTAGTTGACGTTGGGAAGAAGTCGTAAACAACAACGGAGGATACATTATTAATTAAATTACATATTGTTATCAATTAAAAATTAAGTTTTTTCTAAAATTGTTAATGGTAATGAATAAATTTGATAAAAACGCAAATACTTATTCCTCAACACAATATATCAGTGAAAGATCATGTCATACCACAATATTTGAATCAAGATTTTATTTATAACTAGCGAACTAGTCCGATAGTTATAAATAAAATCTTGATTCAAACATTGGGGTTTACCATTATCTTTCATATATATATATATATATATATATATATATATATATATATATATATATATATATATATATACCCTTGGTAATGTATAGAGCACCATTTTCAATAAATCATATAATATAATTAGACAGTTGTGGTAAATAGAATCACTATATACATTCCTGGCCAAACAATTTAGACCCATTGGGAAGAAAATTAGAGAAATGCGGGGCTGTAAAGTTTCAATTTTGATATCAATACGAATATATCAGTCAAATGAGGAGGAATATATGGCCCAAACAACCAACAAGTATTAATAGATGCAAAACTTGCCGAAGCATGTTACATCAGCACCATAAATCAGATAAATAGATGAAGCTCTGTTTAAATTAAAGTAACACGAAACGGATACAGGAAGCTCAGTTGTGTGTCGACACCATTTTAGAAGTGGTGAGAGCACTTATTCCTTAAGCCATGCTCACCACGATTTGTAAACCTGATGACTGAGTCTTGCCCACTACTTTATGATGACTAGCTTCAATTGCTCATTAAAGTTTGGTTGATGAGGTCTTACGGCCTTTTACAAGCCCTGCCAGAGGTTTTCTAGTCTATTTATATCCGTAGACTGAGGTAACCTCTCCTCCGTGATAATTCCCTGCTGGAAAATCACTGGTATTTTTCTGCCGAAAAATCACATTCAGACCATTTCTGTAGTGGTCTTTTTCTTAGGGCAGTATGTAATCTCTCAAGAGAGCTTAGTACTTATCTGAATTCATGTTGCCACCTGAAATGATGAAAAAATCCACCCCTTAACCCAACATGAATGACCAAGCCATTACAGCTCGCCTACCGTGCTTTACTGTTGCCACTATGCACTCTATATTACACTGTTCACCTGGCCTCCTGCGGGTTCTAACGTTGAATAGGGTCGAGAGAACAACTGGAATGTGGACTCCTCGGACCATACCACACGTTTAAACTGATCCATGGATTAGTTGCGTTAAAGACATACCCAAAACATTTTGCATCACTTCTGCTGAATGTTTTAAATACCTTCAGGCCATATGCAAGCAATCTGCTACGTCCTTTTCTGACGGATGCATTAATTTGACTGCCCGCTATCCTTTTATGTTGTAACACTGGACTGTAATTCGCCGATCCTCATGGCGATTTGTCAACAGCTGAGACACTCCTCGTGCAGCGTGTCTAACATACGTCCTTTCTTTACGGTATATGTGTATTTCGGCAAGTATCATATCATTATCAGATTCTGTCGACATGGAATATCATAGTAATCAACACATATAATGTTATATCAGCATAATGATACTGAACGCCATTTCAACTAAATATTTGAAAAAATTCTTTAAGGAAGTTTGTACTTTTCTTTTACTTTCCAGATTAGTGGACACATGACTCCAAACGTATATTCACATATTCATAGACATACCCCATACATAAGAAAATTTCGATATCCAAAAACTTTCAACTTCGGCTGCATATTGTATAGTTATTTATTTTTTTTAATATTTTAATATATATTTGAACCTACATTTGATTTAATTACAGACATAGTTCTTCATGGCAAGGATTGTCCTAAATCTTTCCCCACTAAGATTGTAATATTTCCTAAACCTCTATTTTATCTATACAAGTGCTACTTCTAAATGCTTTTTCGAAGAACACTCCATAGGTTTTCTATTCGATTTAAGTGTGGTCTCTGTGGTGGCTACTCTATTGGGTGATCCCCATTTCTCCCAACCATTTCTTGGTGTGGTTAAATGTATAGCATGGAGCATTGATCTGCTGAAATATATATTTATTTTGGGGGGATTGTAGGATGCAATTTCTGCAGAAGAAAAACACCTAGCATGGACAGCTGTAAGCATTTATCCCCATACCATGATAGAACCACCTTCATGCTTCACAGTAAGTACCACACAAGCAGTGCGAAATTCCATTTAAACTCTTCCTCTCACAAACATACCCTCAGAAGTACTTAAAAGCTAAAAATTGTTACAAAATATTAATGGTTGAAATGACCTTCTTAAACGATATTTTGAAATAAAATTACAAATATTACATGTAAAAGAACAATACAATAGTCTTTTTACATAAATGATAATTAATACCTCTGACTAGATAGATAACTTTAGACTAATGTTGAAAGCGTGTATTTCTGTTGACCTCAGATACCCATGTTTCCTTCTCGCTTTGCATTCTTTTACCCTTTAATATGACACTTTGCTTATAACTTTTATGTGTGTAATTTTTTAACTTAAGTTTGATTAAACTCCCAAACAAGTTCAAAACATGTTTTTTGCCATCTGTCATCTTTAGATGTCGTAAAACGTTTTATATCACTTCTCTTCCTTAATTCTAAACTTTTGGTCTCTTAATATTTTTTTATATTGGTTTGGACAGCATATACTAAACATTTTATTTCTTTAGCAATTTTAACTTATGATCAGCCCTGGCTATGGAGAAGTTGGTTGGGTGCTCTATTAACTCCTGAAAGATGAATATTATTACTCGTATTAATTATTTAAAAGGATATTGAATACACCCTAGTTATAAATTTAAGCTGAAATATAAGAAATACTGCTTAAATCTTTATTTAAAAACACTATTCTATTAATTACTCATGATTTAACAAAATACAGATTTATTATCATACATATTTATGAAATAATATGATAAGCTCTAAAAGGTGGATTACTTATGTTAAATATATAAATCTGTGAAGGATACTATATACATTTGGTCAAGGGTATATATATTCAATTGGGGGAGGAGACTCCTATCCGTAGACTATAAAATTAATTATCCAAATTACTTAGATCTTTTACAACAAATGGATTAGAATAACGTAAGCAACTTTGAAATTATTCAACCTAAACTTCAATTTAAATACATTAAAAATTAAATTATTCAGAACATTTAAAAAAAAACTGTAGTTAAATAAATAGACAAAAGTATTCTAGAATGTTATACTAATGGTTTTAGTAAGTTTTGACGTTTATTACAGTTATGCAGACATTCATCGTCTTTTCTTGATGCATTGTCTTTTCGCTCTATGGCGAAAACGAAGACGTTTTGTATTGAATGAAGAGTTAAGTAATCAACATACCAAATATTTATCAAAGAGGCAAATATTCCTTTAGTACCATTGGTTCTCATATTTAGGAATGAAAACAAACTGGTACTATCCATAATCTCCCTAGAATAGCGCTCTCTGTAAAAATCTCAGCTAGAGCTTTCGAGAAAAATTATTAGAAGTAAGTCCAAACCTATGAAGACACGTAAGGAGATCCAAGGTGAACTATAAATAATCTTAAATCGCAACAACGAAGAAGAAGTCCCCCTACTAGATAGCAAAACACAGAGATGCGCGCCTAAATATTTTCCGTAAGTATTTAGAAAAGCCTAGAAAATCCGGGAGTAAATTATTATGGTGAGATGAAAAAAGATTGAATTTATTGAAAACGATTCAGCTTGTCTTATATGGAGGAAAGATGAAAATGTTTATGGACCAAAGAAGGCATCCCTATCGTAAAGTTCCGCAGTGTTTTTGAGTGAAGGTACAGAAAAACTTCATGTGATAGATGAAAAAATTAATGGAGCAAATATCGTAGAATTTTGCAAAGTTTGCTAAGCTCTGTCCAACAATTACAACTTGAAGATTACTGCTGCTTCCAAAAATAAAATGGCTCAAAGCAAATTGACAAACTCCTTTGGGATTGGTTTGTTCACACTAATGTGAGGGTGATGTAGTGGCCTCCCCAGCACCTGATTTAAATCCATTAGAAAATTTATGGCCAAAATTTAAATATAAGATTCATTTGCTGGATCCCCATAACACTGAACGAAAATACCAGCCCAAACCTAAAGAACACTTGTCACAAAATTTTTAAAAACGTCTACATGCAGTTATTGCTAACAATTTTTATAGAGCGAAAATACTGTTAAAAAAATACATCTATATGAATACGTTTTTCTACCTAACTTTGATGATTTAAATTTTAATCCCTTTCTCTTAAGCTTGGGTTTGTTCATTTCAAAATAGTGCACTTTATTTTAATCCCCATATTTTGTATAAGATGTAAGTTATTTAGACACGTTAAGGTTATTAATAAACAATTTTCGAGTGTATGAATATTTGTTTCCCTCCAATCTTTCTTTCTATCTCTCTCTCTCTCTATATATATATATATTCTCTATATTCTACCTATTGAGTATCTTTTACCTGGTTGTAGAACTAAGATTACAGTGTAGTTAATGTTTAACCAAAGTTTAATGGAGAGTGACATCTGCATTTATTGTATTAGACAAGCTTCTATCATAAACCTTTTTGGAATTGAAAGAAAATATTTGTGATTTTCTCTAAAAGAGAACTCGACCCATTCTAACTCTTGCGCGAGGAGAAAATTAAACACTCTTCTAGAGCGAGCTAAAATTGACACCTGATTACTATGGCAGAGGACTCTTAGTCATTTATTTAAATTCAAAATTACAAATTTCTTTAGACAAGTAAAGTAATAGGACATGTTTTCAGTGCGTTTATTTTGTAACAGCAAGTTTCTTTTCGTTGTCCATCTTCCTTCGCTCTACACCATCATTAATTCATAAAATATGAGTCGTAGTAACAATAAAACTAATAATAACCTTCATCAGACAACAATTGTACTTAGTACTTTAGATGAACCGTAATAGTGTATCATAACCTTTAAATTATAAGTATATACTATTCGTAAAAATGCCTTTTTCCTCTATACAGCTGTCCATCGAAAGCAAAACACATAAAGAGGATATTTCAAAGAGCATTGGTCAAATGTTTCCTATATGAAGGGTGATTAGCGATTTAAGGAAGTAATCACACCTTAAGTTCCTTTTCGACAGATCCAGCCTCGAAGAGAATATAGTAATGCTCTTTCAACTACGGCTAGTTTCAACAAGTCATTAGAAGTTAAAATATATCTTGTAGGGGTTTTCAATTGATGCAATAGATACTAACCTTCGAATATTAAAGTAAAGCAATTGTCATTTGTTGTATTGCAGAAAGATGGAACGTTGATGTACTAAAAATCGAACTTTGTTTGCGACACCAAAATTCCATTCTCTTCTTACAGGTTTCTTTAATTTGATTAAAAATAAACTTTAAATGAGGGAATAGTGCGGACAGGAATGAAGATAAATTTTACACAGCGTGAACGTATTAAACATATTTTAACTTCACATTATCTTATGATCAGTAGAGAAATTAAAATCAACTTTCCTACTAAGGATTAGGTAACATGCTAAGTGAGGTGTTTACTTGGATTTCACTAACCAGCTACTAATGATCAGACTAAAAGAACCTCCGCTTTTGTCCAACCATCTCAAATAGGATTTGCGACTTTCAATCAAAAAATTAAAATTTTATTATTTATTTTTCTGTTAATCAAAATAACAATGTTGATTTAGCTATTGTGTAAGAGAAAAAAGAGATATGCAACGTAATGAATGTGTTTACAAAATGCAAGTACTAACGTGTATTCCCTCCTCTTTTTAACATAATCACTTGAAATGCCATCAATTCACTGGTTTTAATTCCAATGTACCACTAAATTTCACAATTTGATATTTAACTAAGAAGGTGACCATAGAACTATAGTTATTACAACGGTATACAGAAAAAATCAAATATCTAAAAAACGACGGAGGAGAAAAGTAATAGAATGTAGAAGAATATAATTCCGTTAATTGTAACGCCAATGTGGCAGAGTCGACACTGAATTTTGATAAATGGAAATGTCTCAAAAACTTTAGTCTTTCAGTGGAAAGAAAAGGAATAATAAAAATTATTATGGTTATTTGCGCAAATAATTCTTTTTAGGAGTAGTTGTATTAATACCTCAAATTTGTTTGAAGCTTGATTCTTAAATAACATGATTTCAGAAGTTTTTAAATTACATTTAGTCCAAATGACAAAAAGGGAAAAAAATGCGTAGATTGCAACTCTCAATTAAAGTCAATGTTAGAGTATAATTTAAATTTAGATTTTTCCTGAAATGGTTCTTCTTTGGAGGCTATATTGTTTCGAAACCCTTCACTATCAAATATTTGCCAATGTGACTCGTAAAACTTATTAGAAAACTATTAGTTTCACAAAAAATGTCGCAAATAATAATTCTCAGGAATGCTATTTTCAATCTATACTACTATAAAAAAAATCGAAAGGGAAGTAGTAACATATATCAACAATTAATTT
The DNA here is from genome assembly GCA_963969495.1 of Ceratothoa steindachneri. NCBI lineage: Eukaryota > Metazoa > Arthropoda > Malacostraca > Isopoda > Cymothoidae > Ceratothoa > Ceratothoa steindachneri. The sequence goes on from OZ018320.1 coordinate 86,737,241, forward strand.
TATTAAATTCAAACCAATAGTGTGCATGAAATATTACCGAAGTTAAATTTTCAGATAATAGTTTGGACTATAAGCAGCGGGTAATTAATCATCTAAACCCCCCCGGACAAAGGTCAAGAAAACGAAAGCCTAACTTCGATCACTCTCCGATGCGCCGAGTCAACTCCTACTCATCTCCAGAAAGATTTTACGATTATCCCCCTTTGACCAGGCGAGCCAGCAGTGAACACTTGTATTCCTCTCGTTCATCTTACCTTCCATCTAGTAGTCGGTTTGAGGAATATCCCAGGCGGTGGAGTGACGACTATACTTATGGAAAATCCAGTTTAATAGCTCATGGAGAAAGGTTATCTCCTAGACATCATGACTCTCTCTATGACAGCTATTCTAGTCACTATACTCCTAAATATGGCTGCGCCTCGTCAAGTAAAGAACAGACATGCTCAGGAAATAGAGAATATTACGATGACTATCATTATTCTCAACGAAGTAAGGATTACTCGAATGATTTTCATAAGTCAGACCGCAAAAGATATGATCAAGACTCTTATATGTCAGAGAGGGTAAGTATAAAGTAAAAACCTTTTATTTTGTTCTTTATAGACAAACGGCGAATTATCTTTTCCTTATTAAAGCCAAATAAAACGTAGAGTATGTAAAGTGTTGAGGAAAGGAAATTTAGGTCTTTCAAGTTTCACTGACACATTTACAAAAAATAATTATGAATTTATTTAAAAAAAATTAAATTCTAGCCTGTGAGAAGAATCAACAATCCAAATAATCGTAGATTTCTGCTGACAAGAGATCCAAAAGATAAAAGAATATCAGGTTGGTATCATTTATATTCAATTCTTACAACATTTATATACATACAATAATTTAATGAAGAATAAATTAAACATTTAAGGAAAGGCAGTTTTCTGTCTTGCATTATGCTTTCATCATGTTGAAAAGGTAAAATTTATATAAAGTCACGAAATCACCCATTCTTACTGCCATACACTCGTTGCGACTCTAAATATCCGCTGAGCATGCAAATAGAGCCTAGTTTTTTGTGTGATAACAAACTTCCTAACAATGCGGCTTCCAGCATGCTAGGATTACATACTACATGTAAGCTTACTTATTTATCATTTACCAAATAACCACCTTGCTTTAGTGATATTCTTGTTTTTTACATTTCTTGCGCATTCAACCAACTTTATTTTACACTACCTTTCTTCTCTTATTAAAAGCACTATACTTCACCTTATTTTACTAACCTTTCTGGTCCCCTTGTTCGTAAAATATACGCTTTTGTATTTATTTATATTTATTTTTCATTCTCCCATTTTCCGCAAACCTTGCAATTTTTTTAAGTATCTATTTAAACAGCCCTCTCTAGTGAAGCTCCATAACCGCAATAACCATCTTCCTCCCTCATAAACTTTGTATTTTTCCAGCCAGCTCCTGTTCGTATTCCCAAGCAATGTAATTTATAAAAGATATTTTAGGGGGAATTTACAACACACTCAGAATTCATATTCTTCTCATTCCTAAATGTTTTATATTCCTTACTATCTTCCAACCTTTCCCTATTTCACTTTAACTGTAAACTTGATATTTTTATCGTCAGTTATTACCATTTCAAGATACCTAAATTTATTTGTGCACAATTAATCCAAACCATTCCTAAATACATTAGAGTCATAAACACCATAATCATAATGTACTAATTTCATACTCTGTCAATAAGTAGATTCCAGATATTTTCTTTAACAAAATGTGCCAACATTAAAATCAATGAATTCAAATATCCTTTACTACCAAAGTTACTAGAAATATATCTAAACAGCAAACTAATTTCTGTGAAATTATGATATTTGAACTTTCGTTATAGGATTAGTTTGTGAAATGAAACAAAGATTTCCCAAACTCTTTCGAGGTACCTCAATGTAAAATGTTCTAACATTTGATTTCATAAATCCTCTACGAACCATCGTAGGAAATGGCTTAGGGATGAAAGTTGTTGGTGGCAAGGAGATTCCTGGTAGCAATGGTCGATTGGGAGCCTATATAGCAAAGATTACACCTGGAGGAGTTGTTTCTACGTTAGGAGAACTAAAAGAGGGAAATCTTTTGCTGGAATGGAATGGAAGAAACCTTTTGGATCGTACATATGAAGAAGTCCAAAAAATTATCTCACAAACGGCTGAAGAAGTTGAAGTAGAAATTGCTGTTCGAAGGTCAGATTTTTTCTTAATTTATCTCAAATAAACAAGTATACCCACCTAGACCCCAACACCTAGAGTTTGCTATCCCAGCTCTAATGCTACAAGAGGATCTACGATTCTATATCATCGACAAATTTTCCTTAGCTTCGAAACTTTCTTTTTATTCTCTTCTTACAAACGTTCTGTCTAATTCCTCCTCGCTTGTATTTCGCTTTAAATTCAAGTAAGAACAAATATATTCTAATAAACCAAAGATACATGACGCTATGTATTTATTAGGAGGATATTAGTTTTTCCATATTTCCACTTGATTGTTCTTGTTTCTAATATTTCAGTGATATTGATATGTTGAGCGAGAAAAACATCACAAATAATCAACTTCATGAGTTGGAATGCTGTCTTTATGACCAAAGATTGAATTCCCGAGACGTCGATTTTCCATATAACTCCCACCTATCGAAATATAATGGGCACAAACGGCCACCTTTTGACCCTTTGGATATAAACGGCAATGAAATGGACCCTATCATAAAAGATAACTATTTATACCAATGCGAAGATGAGAGACAATATAGAGATTCCTACCGATCAAAATCATATCATTCTAGATCTAAATATTACAGTAACGAATATAAAGAAAATTATCCCCTTAGAGATGACCGACTAGACATTGATTATTGCAATGATTATTATGGCGCTGGAAGGAGAGGCTATCCTTATCGAGACGATATATATTACGAGCGAGATGACCCGAAGAGGCGAAGGAGGCGTTCCTTAGAATTGAGGTATACCAGATATTCTTCTCCTCGAGATCGCTCACTCTCTCCAGAATTAAGGCACCGGAATTATTATCGAGGTAGGTTTTGCTCCTTAATTCTTAAATAGGGGACAGTTTCTTGGTGACATAATGGATTGCTGCAAGTAAGGTTAGCAGCTAAACAGCAGAGATTCATATTTGAATCGTATTTAAATCTTATCCATTAAATAAATGATAAATAAAACGTAGATATATTGAATATTGTATAGGCAAAATGTTTGACTTTCCTTCATCAATGAATCTAAATATAGAATTTTTGGTCGCTACATGAATAATGCCACCTAAGTTATATACAGTTCTCTCCCATCTTATTAAAAAAAACAGTTAAAAACTTTAATCAGCGATTACTGCAGAGCTTCAATTATTTTCTTTTTGCTTAATATTGAATTAAAAAAACTTATAGTCATGTCATTTATTTCGCATTTTCTTCTTATATGCAAAGTGATATAGTTCATCATGAGTTTAGAACCACTGAAACGTGAGAACTCCTAAATAAAAAAAGTGCATACGCCAATTTATATGTTTATCATTACATACAATTTCAGAAATTTCCGACGATTATGCTTTCTATTTTTTTTAAAGTAAACCAGAAGAAAATGGTTTGTATTAAATCATGAACTGTCTTTCATTTAGATACGCGGTCATATTCTCCTGAGAGGCTACCCCGTTCTTTTAGAGATCGATCACCAACTAGAGGAAGATACGACTCTGAAAGAAGAAGCGATTCATCTCATGGTCAGAATAGTTCACTTAATGTGCAAAGAACATTGCACAGTACTCCATCCAGCCCTAACTTAACTTCATCCGATTCTCCACGTCGAAGAATGGTAAGATAAATATCTACTTACATATTTTGATTATATATTTTTCAATATATTAATATTATATGTGTTTTATATAAAACACTACTGCCTGTGGCATAAGAATTTTCATGATTGTAATTTAATTCTAATTTAGGAAATAAAGGAAAGTTGTTCTACTGTTTACAGTAGTTTTACTGTGTGAAAAACAAATGCAAGAAAAAAGAGACAGAAACAAAAGGTGCATAATAAAATGAAGAAGAATACTTGTGTAGGTTAATGGTTAATTATAATAAACAATGAAATAAACCTCAACGAGTTTTAGAAATTAAGAATTGATGATGTATTGTTAATTTGAAGAAAAGGTTCGCACACAGCGCTTGAAATCTAAAATAGAAAATAACCACACTTAAAAAGGGTACAATTTTACTAAAGTTTTCTCATGCAAATCAATGAGAAATTTAATCTCTGTCCTACCTAAGGAGAAACAGATCTTACAGTTTTAAAGAAGTTCAATACAATAGGTGTGGAAAATTGACCAACCTAGTGACAATTCAGGTAACTTTGCGTCTCTAGACATGTTGAGGTGACCAGCACTCTGGCCACTATAATGACTGTAGGTTCAAAATGAGTAAAAAAAGAGTTCAGATCGGTAGCGCTGGCCTTATATGAAAGAAAAAATATATATCTTGACTGAACATATTATCATTCCGTTATTTGTCTTTCGATAAATATTTTTATATATAAAATTTGCCTTCCTCCTCTATCGATGGATTGAAAAAATTTACAATTTACAATTTACTATTTCATAGTAAAATAATATTCGATATCTAGTAATCTACCTAATAAATTAATCCATCATATTCTATGGCTAATTACTTATTAAGTTGAAACACAACCTACCATCATGGCAGGAGTTAAGTTACAAAGGTATTATTGCTTAACATCATTTATAGCTTAACATTAAGATGATTTTTGCGATGGTTTCGTTTTCGTAACATTTCATCGTTTTGAACGTAAGTTAAGTTATAAGTCCGGACGAATGAATGCACTGGATAATCGTCAAACCTTTGCTAAGAAAAAGCAAAAATATTTTAATTCTAAGTATTCTACTATTGCAGCTACCACGGACGACCAATACCCAGCGATCTTCGAATAACCATCAAAATAATTTCAAATCCGACCAAAAACTTTACAATCAAAATTCAAGTTCGCGACAAAAAAGCTCTCGCGATTCCAAAGTTCAGTCTTCAGGATACCAAAAAACAAATAAGGATTCGAGACACCACTCTAAATCTGGAAGTAGTAGAAACTCTAAAAAGGGGAAGTACTCTAGACAGAGCTCTGGGGGCAGTTCCAAAACAGACCAAAGTCATACGCCCTTAGGACAGGTGGAGCTGCAGGTTTGCTATGACTCGCAGGCCAACATTCTTTATGTCACGGTAATAAGAGCCAAAGGTCTTCTTACGCTCAGAGATGATGGCGAAACTTGTCCCGATCCGTTTGTTAAAGTTTATCTTCTCCCTGGAAGGAGGTAAGAAGAATTCACAAATATTTATGTTTTAAGTATACAATTAGTATATGGTAAGTAGAATACACAAATATGTATCTATTTAAAGTAGAAAATTTATATATTAACTCCTTTCTGCTGGTCTACTGCAGTAAATTACAGTTACAGTAATTCTAACAAGGTCTGCTGAACAAAAGGTCAGGTGCTCTCAATTATTCTGATTTATCACCTTTCAAACTTTCAATAATTTAAATACTAACCTTAATAAGGCCTTGTAAGTTATATCATTTGGAAGAGAATGTAAAAAAACATAATAGATACAGATTTCGTTAGAATCGGCCGTATCGTTATGATATTATTGTCAAAACAAAATAATTCATAGGCTAAGCTTGGGAGGACTTTGGCCATTATATCATTCGAAAGAGAATGTAAAACAACATGAGAGTTTCAATTTTTTTAGAATTTGCCGAGCAGTTATAATGTTATTAAAACAAATGCAAAACGGGGACCAACCCACCGGCCGACTGACATAGTGAGATGTAGAGTCGCACGCGACTAAAAACCTGATACGAAGAGTAATAAGCCTATGGTAATTTCTACAAAATAACAAATCCTTCTTTTTACAGCATCGAGAACCAACGAAGGACACGGCATTTCACTCGCACAAGCAATCCAGAGTGGAAACTTACAATGGTTTATCCCAATATTCAAGCTAGTGATCTCAAGAAAAGATATTTAGAAGTAACTGCATGGAATTATGATAAAAATAAACCGAATGAATTCTTAGGAGAAGTTGTGTTAGATCTTTCAGGTAAAAATATCTTATTTATTAATTTGGCGGTTGCATGTATCTATATATTTGGATGTGTTTCGTAGGAAATAAAGGTAATATGGCTGAGTTATGATTTATTTGCTTTTTTCGAATCCTTATTTGTCCAGTTCGAGCGGTCACGATGCCAAGACAGTTAACTGATCATCCCTATATTCAAAAAGAATAAAGCGTATCATCTTCAAACAAGGTGGTTAATACCCACTTATGATTAATGATCACTATGTGATAAACATAAAAACCTGCCAAATAGTGATCAAAAATAGCCCGCCCCCTAAATAACATCTTTCATTTCCCGGTTGCAATTTTTCAGTTTTAAATAAGTAGAGGAAAAAATATGACCTATAAATAATTAATGAAGATACGTTTAGAGTACCCATAAACCTTTAGAGAGATGAGATATTTTTTCGTTTAAAATGTTAGGAAAACGTAAGTTGTTCAAATTATGATATATGAAACGCAATTTTTCAGATCCAATGGTGGTCGATGAGGAGCCCAAGTGGTATCAGCTTCAAGAAATGGAAGACCCTGAGGCTCCACCTAGTATATCAGGTTAACCATAGTTAACTAATATTAAGATTTTACTCCTTTCTTTTAAATGACAATCATGAGATAACTAGCAAACGTATATTTGTCACCTTTTTTTAATATTTATTAGATTTATAGTAATTTCTTATCTATTCTCCTGTTTTATTTCTTAATGCTAAATTTACGAGATATTCCGTTTTAATAATGCTAAATTTAAAATTAATTCTGTTTTAATAAGGAATTTTAAAATACGAAAACTTAATATGGAAATCTTTCAAAACATCTTAACCGTCATGAATGAGGTAGATGGCAATCCAATAAAGCAGTGAATATTTTGAAAACAATTCGCTAAATTTATCAATTTTAAGAGTTTCGTATTCTATAAAATAAATGAAATTAACAGCTTATTATTGTCTTAAATCATATTCTCCCTTTCCGTTTTTAATTCCCTTATGTAATATATTAATGTCCATATATATGTATAAATATATAAATATCTAATACCCATTTTTTTGTTTCAGAGTAAAGGCTTGAAAAGGACTACCACACCTTATTTGAAAATTTCTTATTATCAAGCAATGTAATTAAGTGTGTATTTTATTATATAATCAATTGCCCCAATATATTAAACTGTTTCGATGCATAAATTAAAAATATTTCCTCCTAGCTTGGCCGATTATATGCACTTGTGAAACATTAAATATCTTCCGATTTCTACCGAGAAAAAAAATACATAAATTGCCTTTCTAATCTTATAACCAAAAATATATAAACAATACTAAAAGATCATTTAGGCGATAATTCAGCGATAGCCATCAAGTGACGTGTTGATCCCTAATATGCAGGTGACTTAAAGTTTATTCCAATTTCAAACACATGGTTGCAAATACTACAAAATTACTGATCAAAATCTCCTTTGAATTTATATTTTAATTTTTTTACCTTACAAACAGCGGCCCTAAATGTGTCTGATGCTAATTTTATACTAGAGACTAAATTAAACAGAGTTTATGTTCATATAGATATTTTATCATATTTTCTACTTCAAAATGAAAATTATATCATTTCTTTTCAACTAGACTGCACTGATTTCAGAGGTTTGTTAGTTCGTTTGTACCTTCAATGTCATTACAGATCCATTTTTGTTATGTAATTTATAAATAATATTTTGACTCTTCTAAAAGAAAATGGTAAAGAGATAAAATTTATACTTTGTATATAAAATCGGATAACAAGTTGCCTGGATTATTTATAGGATAGTAATTAGATGTATGAACCTATTTCATAAATTGAAAGACAAAGAAAGCATAACTATCATTCCTTCACAATATGAAACAAAAGCTGTCATATTAATTAGTAGCATTATAGACTTGATTATCGTTAATAAGGAAAGTTTTACAAATTTAAGTTATTCTTAAAGATTTCCCTTTTTCAAGGAAAGTTGCAACCGAAGGCAGAAAGCAGTATTTCGTGTTTGCTTAAACTGGTGTTTCATAGACGCCCAAATTAAAGAAGGTGATTTCATTTATGGATTAATAGGAGTTAATATTAAATTGTATTAGAATTTACAAATATCATCTCGTTATAATTGAATTGACAAATAAATTTTTCTTCTAAATAGATCTGTTGTTCCTAAAAGAAATAAGAAATTTAACCTTTATTGAGATTGGTTAGTAAAGTTTTATAGAAATATAAACTTGTTCAAAGTATTTCCCGAGTTAACTATTGAAGTAAACTTATAATTGGAAAATATTTCAGTAAATAAAACAAAGTGAAAATGTTAAAAAATATATCCTTTCGAGATGAACATAAAAATATGAACAATGGCAAAATTAATAATAAAGATATTTGAAAACCTTTTAGCAAAATATTCGTTAGTGACCGATTTTCCCCAAAATATTTTAAAGAAAGAGAAGATTCCTTCAAATAATTTTAAATGCGATGAAATCGAAAGACCTCTGCTAAATTATCTGTGCAAATGCAAAAAATAAAATACAACTTTTGTGAGTATTATCTTTATCGCAAACCATTTTTGATGTTAGAAAAAATTGACAAAGCTTCTTCCTTTTCTTCTATATGATATATATATATATATATCAAAACATTCTAACTCTATGAACACCTACTTCACATAAAAATTTCATTAATCCTTTTAGATTGTTTCTCCCTAATATAATTCCTAATTGCTAGCTAAAATGTACAAACCCCAATAAAATATATATGTAAAATACTCCCAAATATATGTGCCCTTTTATAGCTGTAAGTTTCAGAATTATAGAAATCTTGTATTTAAAACTAAAATCAGCTTTCGTAAAGCGTTAGATTGTCAAGTCCTACATTACTTTAACAAAGTGATAAACAATTGTGCCTATGGCAGTTTTAGACGGTCACTTAAAAACGAATATTGTATCAAGCTTAAAAAATATAAGTTGTTCTCCAAATTCTGAGACGAGAATTAAATTTATTAAATATTGACTAGAGATTAACTCGTGAAAAACAGTACTTAAAAAAGCTATTTTCTAATTTTTTTTATTCTTTGAGTTTTAACCCATTTGTATATATGTAGCTTGGGAGGTTTAGAATTACTATAAAATGAGGTCTTGAATAATTTACTTTAATTGTTTAATTTTTGACGAGTTAAGAATTTTACTGAAAACACTAAGATTATCGTACATTCAAATGGAGGAGTTTTTGTCTTGTGAACACGTATAAAATGATAAGACTTTATCTAGACGAAATGTTGTGGACCATTGGAATTGTTTTTAAAAATTCTCTTTCCTTGACTAATAAGTGACACTTGGTGTTTATCATATTTGAATTCAAACAGCCAGATTGCAGTACCATGTAGTTTTTTAAATATGTATATAATCATTTTGTACCTTTTGGTGCTATGTACTGATAGAGTACTTTCTTTTTTTTAATTTTATTCCTTTTGTTACCTAAAAGTAATGGAAATAAATTAAAAAATAAAAAGACATGAACTTGCAATAATGATCTATTTCACAAGTACTTTATATATTTCCATTTAGCTAGAATTGAGGAATAAAAGAAAGAACTTTTGGTTCAATAATTCTGACCAAACATCCTAGCGCCATAACTGAATGTTTCATAACTTTGTTCTTATCGTATATCGAGGCAGTTTCGACTATTGTTAATTTTTAGTCACGTGCGATTCTAGGCACGTGCGACTCTATATCTCACTATGTCGGTCGGTCAACGTTTTACATTTTTGGTTTGAATAATAACATTATAACTATTCGGCCAGTTCTAACGAAATTTAAAATCCTTATGTTGTTTTACATTCTCTTTTAAATCATATAATTGTCAAGGTCCTCTAAAGATTAACCCAGGAATAATTTTGTTTTGGTTATAACATTGTAACTATTTGGCCGATTCTAACGAAATTTGAAACCCTTATCTTGTTTTGCATACTATTTCAAATGATATAATTATCAAGGTCCTTTCAAGGTTAGCCCAGAAATTATTTTGTTTTGGCAATAACATAATATCTATTTTTTTTTTATATTGACTTTCGAATGATATAATTACCAAAGTATTTCCAAAGTTAGCCGGAAAACTATTTAGCAATAACATCATATCTATTCTGACGATTCTAACGAAATTTGAAACCATTATGTTTTTTTCCAGTCTCTTTCGAATGATATAACGGCTAAGATCCTCTCAAGGTTAGCCCGCTAATTATAGAAAGCTTTTGAGGTTTTAAGGTCATAAATCAGAATCAGTGAGAGCATGCGACTTTAGTCGGTAGACCTTGTTTACTATACTCTTATATTTATCAAAACTTAAACTGATTTTGAATTATTGTCTCCCATAACGCATTTTTATTGAGTAATTTACATGATTAATATCTTAAACTGTAATTATAAAAGAAGATTTACATTATTTTATTTCTAATTTATTATTAAACCTAAAATGCTCGATAATATATTTAATAGGCCATTAGGGTTATCCATATAAGAAATTGAAATGGATTTAAATGGTGCTTTAAAACTGTACAGTTAAGAGAACATACTGAAATGTTACGTATATATGTATATAGAAAAATAAGTGGCTCATTCCGACTTTCGTTTCCTCAAGAGCACATATTTACTAGTTAGTCTAAGGTCGCATTCGGCCGCAGACACATTTTTGATCGTTTTCCGACCTATACTCTGAGTTTGGATAAAAGTTAAGCTGTAATATTTTTTAAAAAATCAAAGCATAACTTTCAAGGTTCATCTTCCAAAATGGTCATTCGGTTGCTTTAACCAATATTTGGATCATTCGAATTCATATGGTTTTCTCAAATCGGAAAAAAATAAGTTAATTTGTAAATTTATGATCTTTTAAGTTGTACATATTTGCTGATTAAAGTTAAAAAAAACCCCTATGTTTTCCGTTTAACATCTTATTAAGCGGAGCGATGAATACTTTCGTTTTCTATTAAAATGTTTGGTATAAATTCATTATTTACTTAGTAAAATCATCATATAGCAAATTTTATTCTCCTTTTTACAGTAAAATGGTATTTGTACTACTTAAGTGGTTCTTTGTGGTAAAAGACTAAAGCAACAGAATTCACAAATTTTTTGGTACAAAGCAGAAAATTTTCTAGTAAAGTTTTCCAATTTTTAATATATTTGCAGCATAAATTGAATATATATAAACTAGCCAAACGAAAATTGAAAATCTAAGATTGACAAGATTACTTGGCATTTTTTTATGGGTTAAAACCCTAATTTCAAAGAAATTTCAAATTGCCCGCATGTAAACTTACAGATTACTAATAGAAAACAGATATCTCGTTTAAGGCTAAAATATATAGAAAAAATAATTTTTTCACCACGAATATGATTTCAACAATAATGAAGAATGAGGGGCCATTTCATGAAAATATTAGTAAATACAAATGAAAGAACATCACCTCAAGTGGTCATAGTTTATTTAGAAAAATCCTTTAATTTTACATATTTTAACATATCCTTAAAATATACACTAAATCTTATAACTTTGTTTCGCGCCTAAAACACATTTATACTAATATATATTTATATATATATGACATAGATGTGATTAAAATTGTTAAAATAGTAGTTTTTTACTCTAAGAAATAGCCATATTTTAGCTATATCGCCCTGTAAGTGCCCTGAAAAAGTGAAAGATTAGTGTATGAGCAAACATATATCTTGAATAGTTTTCTGAGATATGTATTTGAAAAACAATTTAGTTCCGATATTCTGGTTATGGCTATGCTCTTTTTTTGTCTATTAAACCTTCCTACAGTTAAAAATTTATATAATTAAAAATAAAAACCTATGTTTATTTTATTACAATTCAGAATTATATAGAAGAGATTATACCCCAATAAGGTCAGTGGATATTGAATTGGCTAACATAACCCGAAGCATAACCCATTTCCATGCGTTTGGATAACAACTATGGTGCAATAGAAAATAAAGACATATCGTTTTTTTGTAGTTTTATTATAAAGCAACCATATTTATGTTTTTTTACCAGATAAAATTGGAAATGATATATTTCACATGAGTCATTTTCATCAAGATTTAAAAATCATGTGATTTTTTTTTGGGGGGGGGGCCTATAAAGCGATAAAACTTATAGGATCCCTAATTATATATTACATAGAGTTACATAGATAAGCAGGTCACAACAGTCCTTATGGTCCATACTAGGTGATCTTGTATAAAGATTACGGCGAAGATAGATAGCAGAGAGGGAAAATAAGAGAAATTTAGTGGAGCTGTCACCTGAAGACTAGAGAGTTAGTTATTCGCTTAAAAACGATATTAGCCTGGGAATAGATTCAAAGTATTTATCTATACGACGTTTGAATGTATCTAATGTGTTGCAGTAGATCATTTACGAGGAAAACCATTCCATAAGTTAACGATTCGGTTAAAAAAGAAATTCTTAGATTCGTGCGAGTTAAAATATTTAACTATAATTTTATAACCATTTCTCTAGTGTAATTTGATTGGTCGATAGTGAAATATTTATTGCAATCCATATTGTCTATGTTTTTGATAATTTTAAAAACCTGAATTGGGCCCCCTTTTAATCTACGTTGAATTAACGGAAATATATTCAGTTTTCTAAGTCGCTCCTTATATGGTTTGTTCTTTAAACTTGGTAGCATTTTAGTAAGCCTTCTTTGGACTCGTTCTAATTTCACGATATCTTTCTGGTAGTATGGGCACCAGGCTTGAACGCAGTATTCCATGATGGAACGGACCAAGGAATTATAGAGTAAGGATTGTATTTGTGGACTTATGCTCAAACGCCTACCAATAAATATATTTATTTTATTTGCTTTCTTAAGGACTTCTGAACATTGGTGACTGGGTTTTAGGTCGCTCAATATTGTTACTCCTAGGTCCATCTCTGCGTCTACTCTTAAGAGTCGAGTACCATTTAGTGAATAATTTGCTTTGCCGTTACGATATCCGATATGGAGCACTTTGCATTCATCCTCGTTAAAAGCCATTTGCCATGACGATTGCGCCCAGTTCGACAATTTATCCAGATTGTTTTGCATTTCATTAATCTGTGCGTTAGTGAATACTGAATTCTCAATTGTGGTGTTGTCAGCAAACTTCAATATTATGTCTGAAAATCCTTCGTCTAAGTCGTTAATGTATACTAGAAATAAAACTTGTCCCAGAACAGATCCTTGATGTACCTCGCTAGTGACGTCTGTTCAACTAGACGATTTTCCACTTAAACTACGCGTTGCGTACAATTACTCAGCCCGTTTTCTATCCACCTTGCTATGACGCCTTGAACTACGCGAGCTTTTAATTTAGTTAGTAAACGTTTGTGTCGAACTATATCGAAGGCCTTTTGAAAGTCGAGGTGAATTATGTCAATTGCTTTACTCTCATCATATTTATTAAAAAAATCATTAAAAACGTCCAATGGATTTGTTAGGCAAGAGCGTTTATTACGAAAGCCGTGTTGAGTGTCTCTAATAGCTTCTTTACTTCCAAGTGGTTAACGAGTTCGTCGCGCATAAGTGTTTCTAACATTTTTCAAAAGACTTAAGTTAAACTAAATGGGCGATAATTACTAGGTAAAGATTTACTGCCCTTTTTAAATATTGGTATTACGTTAGTGAGCTTATACTCATCGGGTATTGCTCCGGTCTGTAACGAATAATTAAACTATAACGACAGCGGTGTGGCTAGTTCACTTTTAGCTCTTTTTAATACCCGAGGAGAGATCATACCCTGGACTGGTGATTTATTTATCTTAAGTTTTTCAATCCATCTCAATACGTCTCTTTCTGCAGCGCTGATATTAATTAATGCATCAATGTTAAATAAATGGACAGATTCCGGTGTTGTGATATCGCTAAGATCTTCCATAGTAAAAACTGATGTAAAGATTGTATATAACATACAACACATTTGCTCTTCGTTCTCGTCAGTTAGCGGTCCGATATATGAAGTTGTTTCTGTCATTTGTCATATGTAACTATAGAACTCTTTCGAGTGGGTTTTACTTTGATTCGCCAAGCATGATTCCAAGGACTTTTTTCTCTGTTTGGATTTTCGTCATAAGTCTGTATACTTGATGCGTTCTGCTTCATCGTCAGAGGAATTTAATCTATTATGGGCACTCTTCTTATGATATAAACAGTTAGCTATCTCATTACTCCACCATTAGGTTCAGTATTGTGTGGCGAACGTCTATTTTTGAAGGTATACATTCTTCCACCGCTTCGAAGTATGAACTAGTAAAAAATGTCCATTCAGCGTTTATATCGTTTATGTCACGCAAGCTGTTCCAGACTTAATGCCTTAATTTTGTTCGGAGCTTAATAAAATTCGATTTTCTAAGGTCTGGGACATTTTCGTTGCTACTAATTATATAGCGTCTAGTGAAATTTATACTAAAGATGATTGTATGATGGACGCTATTACAAAATTCCTCTCAGACAATAATATTCTCTATCAAGTCTTCTTTTATTGCCAAAATTAGGTCGAGTTTGTTGTTTCCTCGGGTAGGGCGTTGTACAAACTGAGTCAGGGAACTTTCGTGCAAATTAGCATAGGTGGGCGTTATCGCAATAACGATATCGGGTTATCCGATATTTTTTTCGCGTTAACGATTAATCGGTATCGCCGATACTTTTTGTTTGAAACTAGCGATAATCGATCATTTCAGTTCAGTTTTTGGCTCCAGTTTAGCACAGGGGCGAGCTGCGCGTGCCTTGGAGGCAGAAATATGTAGGTCCGAGCTGTGAGGAGGATCCTCAAAACCTAGGAAGAGATCAAAGAGAACTTCACCAGGTAAGCAACTAAGAAAAAGTATTCAAATATTTTTACTATTGTATTATAAAATAACGCTATATATAGTCAATAATCAATATTGTATTATAATTTTGGATTGATCGATTATCGAATTATCGGCTATCGCGCCCACATATGCAAATTAATATAGAATTCATGTTCATAATGAGTGGATAGCGGTTATCGCCACTTTAATACTGGTAAATTAAAATTGCCCAAATGCATGGTATCATGCGTGTTACTTATTTCGCTGATTTATTCAAAAGTATGGCAGTCGGTTTGCAATGGCTGAACTGGAGGTCTGTATATTAGAGCCAGAACTATTTTCATCCCGTGTGTGTCTACGTTTGCGATTTGTGGCTTTGATAGTTGGATCTATTGAGATTTTCTTTTAATATACAATAGTGTACCACCTCCCTTTTTATTAATTCGACCTTTTTCAAACATTTTGTATCCGGTTAGTTTATACTCATCTATGAAATCCCTGTTTCGATATTTAACCAATTCTTAATTGATGATTGGTAGAAGGGAAAGAATTATTTATTTTATTAGTGTGTGAAAAAGAGATTCTAGAGAATTTGTTATGTCCTCAATGGACACACCCGGTAAGCAAAAAAGTTTGCGTATTTTAGGATTCGATCTACAAAAGGTTTCAATGTGACCTCTTATTAAAGTCTTCCACTATAGCAGATTCAGCTAAAACCTGAAAGGATTTGAAAGTTTGAATTGGGATGAACCTTTTCTGCTTGGGTTTTGCACCGTTTATGACCAGTTAGAATGAGTTATTATTAGTGGGGTTATAAGTTGTATTACTATTATTGTTATGGTGCTGGTTGTTAGGCTTCTTCATTGGGAGCAAAGATAGTACCTTTTTCCTTTTTGCGGGTTGGAGGGTGTGGTAGCCGTGACCTTCCCTCGCCTTGATCTGGCCAGATGGAGCGCGATAAATCTTTGACAGAATTTGAAACCCCGACGTGCGTGGATATCAATAAAGTTAAATAAGTGCGCGGTTGGCCGAATTATTATAACTTCTTAGAGGTTGTGGGCAGAGAAACGGGTGAAACAAATATATACTTTACTATTTACAGGCAAATTGCAAATAAAAGAATGGATTAGCAAAGTTACAATTATAAGGTAAGATGAGCTCGAGAGTTAAAGGGACAACTGGAGGCGGATGGCGTGCCAACAAACTAACATACATAAGTCAAAGAAAACGGGACACTGAATACACGACAGAGTTAGTCGCGAAGCTTAGTTTTAGTGGTATGATATGTAGAGTTGTTGGATAGAGAGATTGAAAAATGGGAATTGCAATCGCCACGTTAAACCTCGAGGGAAAGGATCGGGAACGGAGCCAATTCCGGAATAATAGTCACTTGCCGATATAATATCGTTTATTCTGGAGAGGATTTTCCTCTTTAAATTCGAGGGATGGGGAGCCGAATCGAGAGCTTACGCGTTCAAGGGGCTGGCTAATATTATTTTTTTGAGGACCGCATCTGATATTTTATACGGAGCTCGCTAGAAGGAAGCTTCTGCCGCTACCCTCGGTTTGCTTGGTCCATCCATCGCTCTTGTTATCGCAGGAAGTTGGTCGGCTTCTCAGAGCACTGCTCGAAAATTTCCGTCCGCATGGCGCTTTTCACTCTGACTATGACAGGGGTTATCAGGTGTTGTTTTCTCCTTCGTGAGTTAGGTAGTGCATTGACCAACAGCTACACTCCTCTCTACAAATTCCTGCAAAGAGGAGAACTTCTCTTCTATATTAGTAAATGCTTCGATGGAAATATTTGTGGGTACATAGGTGACAGTAGAGGTATTACGGAAACTTTTTTGTTCGGCTGGTTCCTCTTTGAGTGCTGCTATCGTAGCTCTTAGTTTGTCCGTTTCCTTCTTTTTTTCATCCCTAATCTCACAGAATAGGCAAATGAAAGAAGAGTCAGTGATGGCTGCATAACACTCCTCTCTAAAGTCAATTGTCCAGTGGGTTCCTTCACAATTTAGGCAGACCTCTTTCATCTTTTCTGCCCCTAGTATGGCTCAGGGAACTAAGAAGTGAGTAAGGACGAGTGAAAAGGAGAGAGAGAGAGTGGGAAGATTAGGGCGACTCACTTATAAGCTGGCGGAAGGAGATATAGGCTAGCCACTTTTAAATTATTGTCTACTAATTTTTTTTAATTACTATTATTATTTAGTTATTTTTTAATGTAACTTACTTTTTCATAGTGTAAACTAGGAAAGAAAGAAGGACGATGGGAATAGATAATATAAAAGGGAGTCAGATAAAGTAAGAACGAGAGAGAAAAAATAAAAATAATGGTTAAGGAAAAGGAAATGGAATGCAAAACGACCTATCTGGCTTCGAAATTCGTGACGGACAGAAATAGGGGATAAACGTCTGGCTTTGTGTGAGCGAACTTTTAAGAAAGTCAATAATTTAAAACACTTTTTGAAAGTTGGAATACTTATAAACGGCAGTTATTTGAATTAAAAGTGCAATAAAAACAACACTGACTAACTAAAACGATAGGCACACTTACTATACTAGAAAAATAAAATTTTATATTCAATAATTTATAAGCGGGGACCGAGTAAGAAAATAGTCTCTTATAGCAAATTTCTCCAATAGAGTAAAAGAGTAAATTATGTTTTTTTCCTATCCGTAAATCTGCGCGCACTGATACTAATTGAATCGCTTTGTTAATGATATATAAATATCTCACCAAATCTCACTTCTGCTATTTGCTTCTCTTCTACGACTTTCTTATGTTAGTATGCTGGGTGCAATTCAGCATAAGGGTCCAGCATTAACTGGACAGCATATCCAGTTACTACCACTCATTTGGATTGTACTGGGGCAAGTCCATTGCTGAAATAAGTCCTTGGATCTTGTTACAAAACATTTATTTACTAAGTTAACAAATATGTTTGTCTCTGTGATGGTAAATTTTTATCTTAGCTTCTTAGGTAAGAACATGGTGTTCATTGGGAAGAGAAGCCAAGATCTCAGCTGCCACTTATGACAAGGTTAGATATCTAACAAAGACATTGAGTTGACTTTGGTTGAAAGGCTTTTCTTTGTTATCTCAAAATCTCCCAAGCAGGAATCACTAAAATTAATTCTGTTGCTAGTGTTCTTTTACATTTATTCATTGCCTCTGCAATAGCATAATCTGGAGCAAGATTAGACAAGGAAGTTAAAAATGAAATCAAAAATTTCCTGCAATGGTGAACTGGCTATCTTGCTGAATCCATATCAGGATAGTGTGACGACCTTCTTTATGTGCTGGGTCCATTTCCAATGCAAAGTAAAATGTTCACCATGCAAAAGTAGCAAATGCCATGATGGTTATTGAGTTCTTGCCAAAATTCAATGACTTTACTTTACCTTCGGTCCATAAGCGTAAGGTTTAGGTACAACTCTTGAAAACTTTGTCTGAAATCCATGTTTTATCTTGATCTCTATTGAAGTAAGATCGATATGCTCGTTTGTTGAAACTTCGAACATTGAATCACTGCCTTTGGCCATATATACGTTGAGCTCCGCTAATAGGTTGATAGTGAAAGTTAGGATTTCTCGGTTCTCTGTGAATCAACTTTAATGAATTTACCCAGCTGCTCTGCAAAATATGTCAAACTAGTGTTGTTATACTATGGTGTGTTATGTCCTTTAATTTTTATTTCAGATTCGTCGTTTTTTGAGTAAACCACGCTAATATCTTCTGAGTATAGGAGCCCATCTAGACATATTTTGGAGAGAACGAGAGATAATTATACGCATTAAGCATATCTTGTGTTTATATTTAACTGAAAACCATAATATTAATATATGATGGATAGACATATTGAAGTATTCTCTCACATGAGCGCCATTTCAACGGATAACTTCATTAGCTTTATCATGCATGGAATCTGTCAATTTCTTAATAATAGCAGGTTGGATTGCCTGTGTGGCAGCTTTGATGCTCACCACGAAGATTCTTTAGACAAAAATCCACATCAATCAGCATCAACATCTTGTTTACTGATGGGCCTCAACTTTTAATTGTGCTGATATCAGGAGAGGCTGAAAGCCAAAACATAAACCCCTCACTTAAATTGCCGGAAGGGCCTACTAACGCTTGTGTGGCAGTGGCAGACTGGAATAGAGCTTTGTCATTAGTGAAAAATAGAGTCATCAAAGTTAAAAGGGTATGTCATATAACCAGTGATTCAAGACCTCTTTCAAGAAATTGCAGTTGGCGGCTGCGGTCAATTTAATCCCACCAGGACACGAATGTGCCAACAGGTTTGTGTCCAATTATACTTCCACGCAGCATGACTCCTCGTTGCTGTATTAGACGTCGCAAACGTTGGTGACACTCATCTCCGAATAGACCAAATCACTTTTCAAACCGTCATCTCCGTCAAGAGTCTCCTTGGTCTGTTCAGTAAAGAGAATGCAACGCATGTCCAACGTCATGTACTTCCGGGCCCAATGAAGGTTCAAATTCTTGTGACAGGCATTGAAATAGGCAGTTTCAGGGGAGCTTGCACGGAGGTTATAGTCCTTAGGATTCGGTTCCTAGTGTTCTTCGGTATATGAGGACGACCAGTGGTGGTGAAAATGACTTAGTTTGTTTGCTTGGGTTTCCCAAGGACCTCACGGCTAATAGTCCTAAAATCCTTAGCTGTGATAATCATGGAGGTTCAACAATCAGATTGCTTGTTCCTTAGTGAAGGTTCACTTAGTAATCGTCTAAGCGTGCCCATATGGCGAAATAACCTCTGTTCAATAATATGAACAGAGGCGTCTTGAGCACTTTCCCTTATGATGAGAGACTTTTCTCGATTGTTCAGGCTTCTGCGACGTCCCATTGCTCTCAAAGAGGAAAAATGCTATTAGCGGGATTCAGCAAAATAACATAATATTATTGTTGCCATATTGTAATTGATTGCGGCTTATCCAAAAAGAATGTCTACTGAATGAATTGATAATATTCTTCCGGGTCCTTTTTGATGGAAAAATGGAGCCTTTTTCATTTGAAAAATGACATTTTATATTTGGCATATACTGTATTTTTATTAAGGTTGACTGACTTATCCCAACCAGTAACATGCAATAGCAGTAATATAAAACAGGTTTAATTAGGTTTTAAAGAAGAAAACAGACCCTTCTTTATTCCTCTTTTAAACGTGTTAATTAATTTCCTTTAATATTGCGATTTCTACAGATAGCTTAACATGATTGAAAGAAAAAAATGTTCCTTACATGTTTTTTGAACTTTAGAGCCTTGGTTGATGCTTATTTAATTTAGGAAATGTTTCTTCAGGAATTGAATTGGTCGCATATATATTCTATATTTATATATCTCTCTCTCACTATATATATATATATATATATATATATATATATATATATATATATATATATATTACATATATATTCATAACATTAGCTCATTTTGCAGCAGACCACTTCATTACTTCGATATAATCTTGTTCCAAATAGTATTTTACTCGTTTTTGCAGTATGCCATAGCTCGTTGACCTGCACAAATATCGCTGGCTCCTTCAGAGATGCTTGGCTTGAGAGAATAACAGGGGTTATTACAAGGTTTTGGTACACATTCGCATTTACTGTTCCAATTATTCCCACTAGCGGTCTAATTCCTTTAGACATAAACATCCCCTATACGATGACGCTGATTCATCCATGCTTGATAGACTTTTTACCATATTTAGGATTTAGTCAGTCGTCAGCAGCACGTCTAACTAGCTGTTTCAGCACATTTGAGTTTGCCTTCTGTTTCTTCTTACTGATGATTGGTTTGGTTGCAAGGGAAAGAGCTTTTAAAGCAGATGGATTAAGCTTACGAGAACTGTGAAAAAGCTCACTTATTTGCAACTTTTGGTCTTATTTTTTCCGAAAAATTTCTGCTGCAACCTAATATCTCTGTCATCTCGGATGGTGGTTATGCTGGATCGATCGATTTTTGAAGAAGAACGCGTGAAATAGGGTGATCGATTTTTTTCCATTTTCATATTCTATTAGAGAGAGAAATTTGCTTTGCGCAATGCTTCTTGAGTAAATCGCTTCCAAGCATTATAGGTAAAAATAAATATTTAGTACTGAAAAAATGTATTTTCCTTAGAATTTGAAAAATATTTGTATATAAATAAAATTATTTCTAATAACTATAATTCGATGAAAAATGGATAATTTGATATTTTTCCAAAGCGTATTGTCTTGCGTTAATATAAAGTCTGATGGAGCTACAGGCATGAGAGTAAATTGTTTTGAAGGGTCTTTGGATAGTGTTTCAATGTCATAAGTCACCAGTAATCCAGCATCTTCCACTAACACTTAGATCTTAGTTATCCTTTGACAGCGTTAAAAAGAAGTATGTAATTTACCGCTAGGTTATATTCTGTAATTTTAGATGATGGCTACCGCTACAGGTAGAAGATCGGCTACGTGTCCAATATTTGGTAATGGAAAAGATTAATCTTTGTGCTGTTTTTGTTGTTTTCTTACGCGTGAATATGTGATGAAATACTACCATTATGTGAAAATAGGATTAAGGTCATCAAGGAAAGAACCTACATTCATGCCATCTCCGCTGTTGTCACGAAAAGTTTAGAAACCTTGTAGAAATTAGCTTTCATTTCAACAGTTTCCATGGCACGGATAAATCAGATATTGAAAAGTTATCGTGATGAAATGGCTAGCATCATCCGATTGCTGAACACTAAAAAGAAGAACAAAGCATTACAGACAAAACTTGAAGTCTTCAAGAAATCAACTAAGACAATCTTATTTGACATATCGTCTTATAAATGCCCTGAGTTTATAAACTTCTGCTGCTCTGCTGAACGACGAGTACCACTACAAACGCATCTGTTTCAACTTGAGCAAAGAAGTGATAAAAAATGGTAAAATAAACTTTGGATATCCAAACAACCTAGATAAACGAGAGTGAAAGAAAACTACAAAAAACAGTTAAGTGAATCATATGTTTATTACACTGTTATGAATTACCACTGTCACACTTCATTTAAGAACTGGACCCCAAAACAAATGGGCAATTGGTTTTTACTGGCCAAGTAGGAAAACAAGTGAACGAATGTTAAAAATTCTAATTACAAAATTCAATACCATTTTATCTCCCGACATTGAGATACATCATGTCAAGTTTAACACTGACCAAAAATATTTGTTAGACATCAACTGAGCAGTGTCGGACGGTATCTGCTTTTCGGCTCTAGTGGCTCGAGATCCAGGAAAGATGAAGTATCTTAGATAGCTGCCAACAAGAAATCCCTAGATTTCAAAGTTTCTTTGTTTTATACAGTGAACCTCCAGCCCCCTTGAAGAAATTATACGATTCATTATGACAGTTTACGCAACGATTTGATACATGCTCTCTCAGAGCATGTATCAAAAATCCAAGACAATCGCCAACAATGTTCTCCGTAGAAATTCCTACTTTGCTCACCCATATTTTCAACTCCATGCTCCATAACGACGAACAACGTATAAGAGAAATGGAATGGAGGAGAATATGTGGTTGCCGAGAACGAATATATTAAAGTTGGAGGACATGACTTGGAAAAAAGATCATATTGTCTTTTTAATGACTTTATAATTATTCGAAAATATTTTATGTATATAGAAATATTTTCAAAATTTTAAGAAAAATACATTTTTGACTACTAAACAAGATATTCATCGCTCTGCCGGGGGCAGAAGATGAATACCTATAATGCTACGATTTTGAAAAGGCTATTTACTCATGCATGCGCAAGTTTTTGTCTCTATTAGAATATAAAAATTTAAAAAAATTAGATCCACTCTAGTCTTACGACAATAACTGGCACCTCCATATAGCCATATGAATTGAGCCTAAGACTGTTCAAATCTGTGGAGGTGGCATACCTGGAGCAACACCTACATTTACACACTTTGGAAAAAACCGTGTTTTCATGATACGTGAAACGTTTGATGGTTTAAGGGCAAACCAACTGAAGTTCTAGGTGTTGCCTCAACATGATGATGTAGCCCGGCTTCCGGTTCTAATGTCAGCAACTTTTTCTCATCTAAATCTTTATTTAGTATGCTATTGAACGATGTTTACTGCACACCAATACATGTAAATGTTCCTGAAAAAAAATTACATTAAAAATCCTAAAATTTAGCTTAAAAACAACCTATATATATATATATATATATATATATATATATATATATATATATATATATATATATATTTATATATATATGGGTAAAAATCACGAGAGGTAACACGTGATAAGTATAAATATTTGTGTATACTACGTAAGGAAAAGGAAAGATTGATTGGAGTTAGTACTTTTGTTTTCTTACCATTATCAAACTCACTAACTCCAATCAATCTTTCCTTTTACTTAAATGGTTTACACAAATAAATAAATAAATATATATATGTATAAATCTTTTATGAACGCGAAAGAATGATGAAATGAATCCAGCAAACCGCAAGAAACAGAAAAATAGGATATTTTTTATTCGGAAATGTTATTTCCTAATTCGCAAATATTCCGTACAGGGTTGAGATTCATTCGCGTTCATGAAAGATTTGGAAATTGTATATTCGCTGGGTGTTTACCTTAACTCTCCTTTGTCCTTTGAATTCCCTATTAATTTCTCTCTCTTTCATAGTCTCAATCGACCTTGCCAAGCGTACCTTAAAAGCTTGTTTATTCGGAAGGTTCTGTCTTCCACGTAGTTGAGTGGTCTAAGGGACGGTTTAATTGAGGTCAAAGCAGGTGTTTGCTGCCTCAGTGTGCACGGTTCGAATCCAACCCCACTACGGAATTTATGCGAATTAGGGAATAACATTTCCGAAGAAAAAGTATACTCCTGTTGTTTTCTGTTTCTTGTGGTTTGCTGGATATATATATATATATATATATATATATATATATATATATATATATATATATATATATACATACACACAATAGTGGCAATAATGTTTCTGATAGTAATGTTTTCATCTCAAATCTTACACTAGTTCCCGTGAT
Source organism: Ceratothoa steindachneri (assembly GCA_963969495.1). Classification (NCBI taxonomy): domain Eukaryota; kingdom Metazoa; phylum Arthropoda; class Malacostraca; order Isopoda; family Cymothoidae; genus Ceratothoa; species Ceratothoa steindachneri. The sequence goes on from OZ018320.1 coordinate 86,761,295, forward strand.
GATGCTCGGCGTGGCAGAATCGAATGGTTCGACGATGCCGTTAGTGTAGAGTGAAGTCCAGCATAAGGGCGGCTAAGCGGTCTGAGGAACTCCGAATGGCGAGACTCTGTAAAGAGAATCCCAAGGAGTTTTTTGGATATGTGAACAGCCGTAAACCAATCCATCGAACGATTGGCCCTTTGAGGAATGAGGAGGGGACATTAAAGCATTCAGATGCAGAAAATGCCAACCTCCTCAACGACTACATCTCTTCAGTGTTTACTGAAGAGTGTGGTCCCATTTCCCAGCCGACGGATTCCTACTCAAGGGAAAAGCTGGAGGCAATGGACTTAACCGAAGGAGAAATAAAAAAAAAGATCGCTGACCTAAAGACGAATAAGTCCCCTGGACCGGACGGGTTTCTACCTAAAGTGTTGAAGGAAGTGTGCGATGAAGTATCACGACATCTGTGCGCTATCTTTAACATGTCAATCCGGACCAAATGCGTTTCTAGAGACTGGCGTGAGGCAGAGGTGACTCCTATGTTCAAGAAAGGAGACCGTAACCAACCGTCGAACTACCGACCTATCAGTCTGACTTCGATAGTCGGTAAACTCATGGAAAGCATCATGGTGGACAAAGTGACGTCGTATTTAGAGTCAAACCTGATACTGAGGAGTTCCCAGCACGGCTTCCGAAGGCAACGGTCATGCCTGACGAACTTTGTAGAATTCTTTCACTTCGTTTTCAGTGAGCACGGTCGGGACAAGGCGGTGAATGTGGTCTACCTAGACTTTCAGAAAGCCTTTGATAAGGTACCACACCGCCGCCTTCTCCGGAAAGTGCGAGCGCTTGGCATAGACGGAAAGGTAGCCTGCTGGATCGAGAACTGGCTAAGTGGCAGACGGCAACGGGTGGTGGTGAATGGACAGTCTTCTGAGTGGGTGCCCGTTACTAGCGGGGTGCCTCAAGGTTCTGTCCTGGGACCACTACTATTCATCATCTACGTCAATGACATGGACGGTGACATGGTTGCCTAGATTTTCAAATTTGCCGACGATACCAAGCTTGGTATGAACGCTTCAAAGGATGGAAATACTGCCCGCCTGCAGGAAGATCTTGGGAAGATTGGGGAGTGGTCGAAAACGTGGCAAATGCCTTTTAACGTGGGGAAATGCAAAGTGATGCATATCGGCCACAGAAACCCCCAATCTCAGTATATCCTTAAGGGCACTACTCTTGAATCGAGTGACACGGAGAAGGACTTGGGTGTTACTATCACTAGTGACCTCAAGTTCTCGAAACAGTGCATTGAGGCGGAGAAAAAGGCCCAAAGGATGCTAGGCTATATTAAGCGCCAGGTTGGTTATTGGAACCAGGAGATTGTACTGTGCCTGTACAACTCACTTGTCCGACCACACCTGGAGTGTGCCGTACAATTTTGGAGTCCTTCATTGCGAAAGGACATCGCGAGATTGGAACGCGTACAAGCCAGGGCAACCAAGCTGATTCCCTCTATCCGACATAAAAGTTATGAGGATAGACTAAGGGAATTAGATCTGTTCTCGCTGGAAACCCGTAGACAGCGTGGTCAGTTCATCGAAGTTTTCAAAATACTTCGAGGGTTCGACAATGTTGACTACCGGGATATTTTCACACTGAGTGAGAACAGAACGCGCAATCACGGCTTCAAACTTGAATTGAATCGTTACAACCGCAATCTGTGTGGAAATTTTTTCAATTACAGTATCTGCGGTATGTGGAAAGCACTTCCAGTGGAAGTTGTCAACAGTGAATCTGTTGACCAGTTCAAGTCAAGACTAGACAAAGTCTTGAAAAGTGGCCGTTTAGGGACGCAAAACAATTGAGCAGCCTTGTGCCCGCTCGATTGCTAGTCCAAAGGTACCCTCTTTAAATGGACCGTAAGATCTCCTAGGGTACCTTTTTTCCTTTTTGTTATTCCTTGTTGTTACTTCTTGGGGACACGTAGCGGAGCTCGGATACGTCCTGGCCGACGCTTACCAGGCAATCGTTCTGCTTTCGGTTTGGAATCAGAAAAAAATGATAATGCGTTGCCCAACGCTTCAAGTCGTTGAGAAGGCGTCAACAACGCTTCCAACGTTATTATTACAAACGTTTGGTTACTAAAAGCCTTTCCACGCACCGCAAGCTCTTGCCGCAAGCCTTCTTGATGACTTTGGATACCGTGGCCACTAAGATATTCTTCTTCTTCACGAGGGCAGTCATTTTCAGCTTCGGACCACATTCGAAAGACTTTTTCACATCCAAGCGGTTGATAATTGAGATCTACCTGACCAAGGGTATCCTGCCCACGAAAGTCTTGTCCTGGAAGAGAAAGATTACGAAGAAGGCTGCCTACGTCATTCCGACGGATGATAGGACGCCTCACGCGGCTACGAGTGATTGAGGTCAACCTTAACTTCTGGGCTAAAGTCTTTTGGCCTCCGCAGTCGTCCGTCCGACTTTGATCCTCTCGATTAGAGCATATGTGGAATGTCTACGGGAAAGCCTGAAAGGTTTACCACAACAGAGGACTTAAAAAGGAACGGAATAGTAGATGAATAATAAAGAGAAGAAATGAAAGCACGACAGGAAAAAGAGGAGAAAAAGAAGAGGGAGACATAAAGAAAGCGAAATGGAAGAGACATAAAAGAATGAATAGCAGCAGGAGGAGAAGAAGAGATCGAAAAGAACAATAGAAGAAGATGGAGAGGATAGTTATAATAATAATAATAATAATAATAATAATAATAATAATAATAATAAGAAGAAGAAGAAGAAGAAGAAGAAGAAGAAGAAGAAGATTAAGAAGAATATAAATAGGATGAAGAAAAGAGAAATATCAAGAATCCCTGATTGTAAAGAGAAAGAATCGGTTTGAAGAAAGAAATTCAGAATGAATTAATTTTTGTAGGGTGTGGGTTAATAATTAAATAAAGTATTTATTATATTCATTTTTTTTGTTTTATTTCACTTTAAAAGGGATTCGATTGTCGTTGAACAAAGAGTTAAAAAAAATCGTAATTGGGGTTGACAAAAGCAGTTTCAAACGACAAATGGCTGTTAGCGAGCATAGCGTAGTGAAGCGCAAGCTCATCACGTAGTGGCCTGTGGCGAACCCATGGCTGGTTCTTCATATATATATTTAAAAAGGAGCTGCTTCATTATTTTATAAAAACAGTTTTATCCAAATTTACTCAATAACAGTTCCAAAACTAAGTATTTCAGCAGATTACAATATTTGGAATATATCAGTTCGTCCATTGGCTAAAGCTTTACGTGTGCTACTAGCTATATTTGCTCTTTCATAGTCATCGCCTAAAGTATTGAGCCTAATATATGAATAATTTATTTTTTTTGTTTTGGTCTTGTTCCTATAGAAGGTGAGTTTCAGTCTCTAGAGCTTTGTTGTTTGATCAAAAGGGAACATTGATGACAAATATTGGTTAAATAAATGATGCAATTATCATCTATTTCTTAATACGTTTGTGTAAATATATCAAGCCGTCCATTGGCTAAAGATTTACATGTGCAATAAGCTAAATTCGCTCTTTCATAGTCATGGCAACAAGTTTTGATACGAATATATTTACATTTTTATTTTTTTCGCAATCTGGTATTGTTCTTGTAAAAGACAAGTTTCAGTCCTTAGAGCTTTGCTGCTCAATCAAAAGGGTAAATTGATGCCAAATATTGTTTAAATGAATGATGTGTAATTATCATCTATTTCTTAATGTGTTTTTCTAAACATAATTGCTCAGGGTATTACTTCAAGGAAAATCATCTAAGGATCATTAATTACTTTACAAAGACTGGTAACAATCCCCTGAAAAAGTCTCCTAGACACTTACTAGGTTTAAATGAACACCAAGATTACATCCTGATAAGGTCAGAGTGACTAGGAGGCAACCCAATCCAAAGTTCGGGTTGCTTACTGAGCCAGGCTTGCTCGCGAGTTGAAAGAGGCAGGTGTGAACACTTCAACGCGCACAGTGACGCGGAGACATTTCGACCAAGGTCTAAAGACAGGAAAGGATTCGAAAAAGCATTATCTCACCAAACAGAAACTTACAGATAAGATCGATTTTTTAAGCGAATATAAAGAATGGAACTGTTGATGACTAGTTCACATTTTCTTGTTTAGAGCTGCCCGAAATTCCATGTTAGGAAGAAAAATGGAGGGGGGGGCGTTTTCAAGGGGGCTGTATCGTGCCTACGGTTAAGCATCTGGAGACTCTCCATGTTTGTGCTGCTTCTTATCTATGGCAACTGGAGTACTAACAATTTTGCCCAAGAACCTGCCATGAACTCAAAATGGTAACAAAACTTGTTTCATCAGCACCTTTCCAAAAGGTTCAGGTATATTTAGTGGATAATAACTGTATTTTCCAGCATAAAGGCATACCTTATCACAAAGCAAAAGTAATAACAAAGTTTTTGCTCAAAATTATAGAAAACTTTTGGAACCCTGGCCGTGGAATTCGACAGATTTGAACCCAATAGAGAATTTGTAGGCTAGAATCAAACTGGAAGTTGATAGACGGAAGCATTTCAAGTGTGAGCAGCTAGAGACGCTTATTGTACAAAAATAGAGCAATATCCGTCAACATGTCATTACAAATATTGACTCCTCGTTTCAATTGACTGTATTTATCAATAAAATGCATTTGAGATCTATTTTATAATATTCTCCTTTCAAATCCTGATAAAAGATCCCAAAATAAAATTAAAGGTTTGAGTAGTTCTGTTAATTTTATGATATAAAAAATATACTAGTCTCAAAACTTTTAGCCAGGACTGTACACAAAAATCTCTGCAATTATAATATAGATGGGCAAAGCACTTGTGACGATAGCCTAATTTCTCCTTTCCCCTCCTGAATTCTTATTTTTTATATAACATTCCTACGCCATTCATTAAATCTAATTCTTTTAGTCTATTAACTTATAATTCCAATGTTCTTCAACTAAAAAATCAAAATTCTCTATTCATTAAGTAGTTAATCTGGAACATAATAATTACTTTTGTTTCCTTAAGGTATTTATCTTATAAGTCAGTGGACAACCATGCAAATTTGACTAATTAACCAAAACGTAAACAGAGATTTTTTTTTCGCTATTTCCTTCAATAATCGCTAGACATTTCATCATATCTAACGATAAATCTGTTTCTGTTGCCAAATTTAATATATTTCTATTTATTTGCATTTATTTACCAATTGTCGTTTTAAGTAATCTGTTACAATTCCCTTTTCCATCTGATTCATTTAAATTTATCATAATTTTTCATTTTTGTATGATTGTATAATTGATTTATTAAGTTGGAATTGATTTTTAGCAGTTGAGTTTTCCATTAGTTTTATTTATGTATATTAGCGGGCAAAATTATTAGGTACTCACTCGTTTCCCATTCAAAAATAAGGAATATTCTAAAATGAATCTTACATTAATAATATTTACTATTTCTAATTGCAAAAAGTGTTTAAGTTTATATTTAACATGACATCGCTATAATGAGGTAGTTTCATCTAACACTACACACGGATCAGTGTTTGTCTGGCGTCTCTTTCTTATAGATGTAACCTCAGGTACTTCTGACAACAACTGAAAGTTTTCGCTTTATACCGCTACCTTTCCCCGCTGGGCGTACTTTGTGTAGAATGTTATACTTGGAGGATCAGCACATCCACCCTGGTCGAGAAAAAGTAGGCAGAGCCCCGTCACTGGGTTAATTTGAAATCTAAGACGGGGCCAACTTTTATTTTCAACTATTAAATCTAATTTGCTAAAAAACAAGGTCTGCTGACCGAAAAGTCGCGTGCCCTCACTTATTCTGATTTATGACCAAACCTAACATAATATAACCAAGCGTATCACATTATAGCCTAGACTAGTATTGCATACCATACCCTAGACTAGTATAACCTTGCATAGCTTACCCTATTATAGCCTTGGTTAGCTAGCCTATCGTAGCCTAACATAGTATTACCTAGCATAGCATAGCCCTCTCAAGGATATTATATTTTAAGCCTACCCTAGCATAGCATAGTATTGCCCTATCTAGTATAGCTTAGCATAGTTTAGCAAGCCTAGCATAGTATAATCTTGCCTGGCATTAACTATCCTTGAAAAATATAGCATATACTACCCTACTATACCCTAGTCAAGCATAGCCTAGTGTTGTCTAGCCTAACATACTATATGCTATCCTAGTATAGCATTTTATAGCCTAAATTAGCAGAGTATATTTTACTCTTGTATATTATAACTTAGCATATTATAGCCTAGCCTCTAATAGTCTAGCATAGTATATGGCCTGTTCTATGCTTGCCTAGCAGATTATAGCATCTTATAGCCTAGTCTAGTCTAGCAGAGACTCTGCCGAATAGTTATGGTGTTATTGCCTTGCCAAAACAAAATAATTCCCGGGCTAACCTTTAAAAGACTTTGGAAACTATATTATTCGAAAGAGAATGTAAAACAACATAAGCGTTTCAAATTTCATTAGAATCGGACGAATATTTATGATGTTATGGCCAAAACAAAATAATTCCTGGGCTAACGTTGGGAGGACTTTGGCAATTATAATATTCGAAAGGAAATGTAAAACAACATAAGGTTTTCAAATTTCGTTAGAATCGGCCGAATAGTTGTGATATTATTACAACAAAAAAGTAAAACGGGGACCGACCGACTGACACATTGAGATGTAGAGTCGCTCGCGACTCGACTCGCATGCAAATAAAACCCACGGTATATGATTAAGAGCCTGCAGTAACATTTTATATTACTACAAATGGTATCGGGGATGTTGCATATCCACCAGGAATTAGCAATCCTTTATGTTTAAAAGCCTTAGAACAAAGTTGCTTCTACGGATGGTTGGGTTGCCAATGTCAAACTTAGCTCGAATCCATAGGATTAGTAAAAACATTCTGAAATTTTCTGATCCTAAAGGAACTTTTCACTTAGCCTCCAATGCTGTTGGGAGTTGAGAATATCTATTTCTTATGGGTCATTCTTTTTTATCGTTGTTGCTGATGACTGCAAAATTAGGAAATAAAGATATTTTTTCCGCATACAAAAAGAAAGCCAACTCCAAGCGATTTTGTCCCCACCTAGATGCCGGGGAGGATGAGACAACTTGAGGCACTCCTTCGACCGATAGAAGGCTAAAGTCAACATAAACAACTGCGGGTAAAGGAGTTTCTCCTTTACCATCTTCCAGCCGCCCTCGGGTAGCTTATTTTCTCAAATAAAGATGTCCCCTTCCCTTACCATGACATTGGAACTACTCCACAATTTGAATAGTGAAGTAACTTCCCCTCTCCTATTTCTACAGATAATGGGGCTTGCCAACCCCAATCTCATCATTAGACTTCCTCCGGGCGAATCTCTATTTCGAACAATAACGGACCCACGTTTTCTTTTGCAGGGGCTTACAAAGAATAAAAGAGCTACGCGATACAGCACCGCCAGGAATTGCACTAGCGGGGGAGCACTGTTCAACAGAGACAACCCTTTGAGATGGGCAAAAGATGGCAGTGTTCATTGAGGCATCCCCCCTCCCACACTTAATAGACCCCTGATCTTTGATCTTGAGGGAGGGCGGCATGCCTGCCCCAAATACTTTCTGATGGATGCTTGCTGAGACGCCGTCCCAATGACAAACATCACCCAGACAGAACTTAAGCTTTTTTAGGCTCCTGGCCAGAACATCATCACCTAGGGTGGAAGGTCAAATGGAGGCAGCCCTCCGATGGAAACATGGAATCGGAATTCCTCCCGCCTAAAGATGCAAGATCTTCTCTGGAGGAGTGCACTGATTTGGTAAGAGATACTCACGAGTGAATCTCCGCACTTATTCAAAATCCTCCTGGGGTGACACATTGCCCCTACGAGCAAAGATGAGAAGAGGGAGACCCCAAAATTCCAAAACTTTCCCCATTTCTAAGAAGGATAAGGCTGAGACTGGGCTGCAATTGGTAAGGATAAGATAGCTTACTCTCTTCAAACATCTCCCAAGAAGACGAAAAAATGTCAAAGAAGAAGAAAAATATTGATTCCGCTCCTCCACGTGGGCTATGGCATTTGAGGTCGAGCGTGTGATTAGGAAATATCGATAAGTTTCGAGACTCACTACTTCACGTTCGACAGTGATAGGCTTCCTAAGTTAGTTCGTGCTAGGTGGTATCGTCCTCTTTCGTGGATGTTCTATTACTACCAATTCTTCAGGCATACTAATCGCGTTTTTAGAATTGCCAACTTGGGTCAACGCAAAATCTATGTGATCTTCGCAAAGACCATACATAACAAGTCTCTGTTATATGCGCTCAAGTGTGTGATCTTAGATGAGCAACATTCTGCACTTTTGATGCAATTTAGCTCATCTTCTTAAGAGAAAAGTCCTGGCTCTTCGACCTTGGGACCAAATCTCGAAATCTCGTTTTGAGATTTGGCTGAGCGGCACATCTCTGAGTCGGAATCCTCAAGAATATGATAGAGCCACCCTTTCAACTTTTTTCCGCTCGCTAAAGAATTTGAGGCAAGAGGAGGAAAAGACTTCTGGAGAACCCAACCTCTCACGATAAATCCTCGAACCATGGGACGCCTTCGAGCGCCAAAAGCCCCCAAAGTTCTGCCTCTGGGAATGATAAAACTATCCCAACGAGAGTCTCCTGCTCGATAAAGAACTCATGAATCCTTTTAGTTAGGCCTTTAGGTCATTTTTCTTTAACAGAATCCCCGTAGACGCCGGTATAAGTGCAAGGAACTACATAGGCTTGTCTCATCCCGTTCGCCATCAGTTACTTGTTTCCAAGATACCATTTTGGCTGTGCACCTCCCCAGACCCTTCCAAGATACAAGGAGTCTCAAAAACCTGCCAACGCGGAATGAGCAGCGGGCGCACGTATGCGCAACTTACTCTAAAGGAATGTCTCTATTCTTATTTTTGCTTCAAATACCATTTTTAAGAAAGTGGCAGCAAAGCTACGCCTGAATAAGAGCTATACTATTAGTTGGGTGTATATTCCACCATCAGCCGACATAGAATTGGCGCAATTTCGCCTCGTCGTTGCACATTTGCCGAGACCCTTTCTTAGCCTAGGGGTTTTCAACGTTGCGCACCACCTGTTGGAGGAACTATACTATCAATTTCAGTGCTCAGGCCCTTGTTGACTTGATTTAAGAGTTGGAAATATGTGTCCTCAATGTGGATTAGTTTACACATTACTGCCCGATAACCGCTTCATTTTCTTGTCTTGATCGGTCTACTTTTCTCCGGACGCCTACACTGATTTTGGGTTGGATGTGGTCGATGACCTCCATGATAGTGACCACTCACCTACCAAAAGAGTATTACCTAAGTGGAGCTTGTAACGGGTACGGTGGCCGGCTTTACAAGAAATAACTGACTTTTCTATCTCATTCGACTAGTTAATAAGGCATTTGACATCTTCTCCGGCTACCTCATCACTTCGGCCTGATCAGCATTCCTAGATGGCATGGCCGTTTTGCACGCCGCCCGCTTCCGCTCTTCTTAGAGGGCGTAAATGTCTTCCCTCAACAAGAAGACCCAGCTCGCAGATGAGTGAAAGCGTCTCAAGTATTCGGGGCAATTTTTCGCAAGATCCTTCCATTCCCGTCTTCCTGGCCGATCGGATCACAATCTAGAACTCCACATTGGTGGAAAGTTCTTCGCGACTTGTTTCTCTTCATTCTAGACTAGCGATACTTCTCTCCCAGCATCTTATGTATGTCGTGAGTTTGCTGAATGCCCTCAACTGGACTTTACCTTGAGAGGCTTGGAAATCTGCAAAGACTTGTTTATGCTAAGTAAATTTCGCCTTCTGCCCTTGCTTATGAACGGATAACTACTTTGGTCACGACGATATCCCGTATGCCATGCTCAGAGGACTTAGTGAATGAGGCATTGTTTTATGTTATATTTACTTGCTCTTTGTAAACCAGCGATATATCACTCTACCACGGTCGTGTTACCCAATTACTTTAACATCTTGCGTGTTCAAGTTGAAATAGAATTTGGTGAATATTATATTCGATTATTTCCTGGACAGCCGACGCCGTATGTCGTCTGCACTGTGCCACATTAGTAAGTTTTGGCTGGTAAATACTGGTTGATAGGCCTATTTTTGTAGACAGCACTTTTCTATAGTGTTTTGGATCTAGAGAACGCCAAAGATACCGTATAGCAATACGATATAATGAAGATCCCTTTGTTTTTGTCCTCAGGTAAAATGTGTTGGTAAGTAGCTTTAGTCGGCAGAAGCTATTGTGGTGCCTGGAAACTTTCAGGTTCGTGCTTATCGTTGGGTCCGACTCCACAAGCTCACAGATATCGCGATGTGCCAGAATACCCAGTAACTTAAACTAGTAGTTCTTCTCATCAAACACAACGGTCGCCATTCCCTTGTCTGTCTGAATGACGGCTGCATATTCCCAGAAAGTGTGGTACACCCTTCTTCCCATTTGGTTACATCTGATTTAGTTTAAACTTGTATATTCCTTCTAGACCATACTTTGTGTCGATCGTTCAAGTCTTTCCGTATTTAGAAAAATAGGAAGATGTGCCAAGTGATTTTAATTGCATGGCACAATGTTGTTTTACCTGTGTTTATCCATGCCTAACCACTAAAATTACCCTCTTCGTTTTCGCTGCTTTATCCAATGTTCAGCAAAGTTCTTGATGACATCATTACAAAGGCAGATGAAGCAAGTGCGGTTGTTATTTTGGATAAATCGGTTTATATTCTTAAAATCAATTTATTATTAAATTATTATTCTACCTAGTATAAGACGCTCGATCTTTTGTTGCGGCCCCAAAGTTGTTCGCTCATAACTAACGTTCATTCACGCGTGCGCATAAAACTGCCATGCGCGCGCGGTGAGACGTTTACAAATTGTAAGTATATTATATGATATTTAATATTTACATTGCGCAACTTTCCTAAATCTCCCTTCCCCTCAAATATAATAATGATAATCAGCAAGTAAAGATATTTTAGTTCCACAATATAAGAATTTTAAACGATTTGCATCTGTATTGTTTTACGAGAGAAATATTATGCCAGTCAATGCAGGATACCTATGATAGTAATAGTAAAAGATGCGACTATGCAGGTTAACATTGACTTTCATAAAGGTAATCGATTCCTCCTTAAAAATTTTATGATACAATTTCTAAATTTAAGTTTTGTAACGATGATAAAAACCCATAGGCCAAATTATCCAATGTGGCCTATTCACTGGGAAACACGTATTTTATTGAATGATATCTGACATTTGATTGTAAGTAATTTTGCGCGCTGAAGCGCTGAAAACGAATTTTAGTTCGGTTTGGCTCTATCAGGTCCTGATTCTTGTAAAGAGCCCATGCGCCATTTTCCAGGTTTTTCAAAATTAGGACATTTATTTCCAACATGTATTTCCAATTTTCATAAATACATGCAGTTTAAACTATTGACAAAATTACATTATAATGATAGAAATGACTTAAAATAAAACAAAACAAAGAGATATGAAGCTTTCACTCTGGTAACAATTTTCTTTTATAGGACATTCTAGAGTATTTGATTGTTGACGGAGGGTGTCTTTTCAAGCACCAGCAATAACCAGCCATCATGTGGCGATCCCAGCGTCCTTGATAAGGTTCCTCCATAATTTTAATATCTTGGTGGAATCTCTTCCCTTGTTCATCACTTACAGCACCTAAATTACTTGGAAATTGATCAAGATGACTATTTTAAAAATGCCTTTTTATGCTCATATTGCAACTTAGCTCTTTGTAGTCCCTTAACAGCTTTCTTACGAATTATTCGTAGTTATCACTTAATCACCCGCCTAAGTTATGTTTGTTTTCAGACGCCGATCGTCTCTCCCTCCCAAGCGATAACGCCGTGCGCGGCCATATTAAGCCTACCCCCATATCGCGAAGCGCATTTGATCGTCTGGGACGACGCGTTATCATGAATTGCGTTTGCTTAGACTGACGCCAAGAATCCCTTGGGAACCGCAAGGCCCTGAGGCGTCTATCAGAGCAGCCAACCGGGTATTCTACCCTAAGCTCACCATCTCTCGAGGAGATTGAAAGCCCGCCATTCACTCCATCCAGAATGCCGTCTGTTTCCCGTGATACCCCGTAACTCGTCACCTTATGTCGTTTAAGATCTCATCAGTAGATATAGCTTTGTTAAGCTTTGGCCCCTGTCCAGATGAAAGCTACCGAATAATAAATAATGAGAGCGAAATTTGCAAAGGTTAGGCTACTTATCTTAACAGCCTAGACTATCAGGCCTTTGCTTAGGCTACGTCTTGAAGTTGAGTAATAAGTCATTAGGGTTTATTCAAAAGTTGTGTTAATTTAATTTTTGTTCTGTACCCTCAAAATGGAATGTCGAGTTGAAAGAAAGGCGCATTTTCGACACTTGTTGTTATTCATTTTCAATCGAGACGAGAACAATGCAAACGCAGCCAAAGCTCGTGGCGAAATTTTTGCTGTGTACGGAGAAAATGCTTTAACAGAAAGGAAAGCTCAATGGTGGTTTTCACGTTTCAAAAACGGTCATTTCAAACTTAATGACGAATAACGTTCTGGTCGCCCCATTAAGTTGGATGAAGATCGATTGAACAACCTTTTTAATGATAATCCTTTTCAATCGACTAGAGAATTGGCTGTACAATTAGCGTGTAATCAGAAAACTGTAGTGAATCACCTTCATTCGATGGGGAAAGTTCAAAAACTCGGTGCATGGATTCCGCACGCTTTGGGCTAAAGCAACTAACGTCAACGCTCCACGATTGCCGCAAGTTTGCTTGCTCGTCACAAGGCTACTCGTGGATATAAGGACATATTTTTTCGCCGCATCATCACTAGCGACGAAGAGTAGTGTGTTTATGGCAACATGAACCGTCGAAAACAATAGCCTAGCCCCAATAAAAAACAACTTCCGCGATTAAAGCCAGGACTCCATCCACGAAAGACGATGCTGTGTGTGTGGTGGGATTCTAAAGGCATCATTCTTTATAAGCTCTGGCGAACATTGAGAGTGTCAATGCAGAACTCTGCGTTCAACAAATGTATCGACTCGCCGAAGTTATTCGGGAAAAGCGACCTCATCGACGTTATGGAGTTCTTTTTCAACACGACAATGCTCGTCATCACATTGCCAATATGACAAAAGACGACATCCAAACACTTGATTGGGAAATCCTGCCGCAACCTGCATATTCGCCAGACTTGGCTCTATCGGATTTCCATCTGTTCCGATCGCTCTCCAACAATTTAAGCGGCGTTTCGTTCAATACTGACGTGGAATTAAAAACCTGGTTAGACGAATTCTTCGAGTCAAAATCCAGAGATTTTATTGTAGAGGCATCGAAGAACTAGTTGAACGTTGGGAAGAAGTCGTAAATAACAACGGAGAATACATTATTGATTAAATTGAATAATGGTATCAATTAAAAATGAAGTTTTTCTAAAATTGTTAATGGTAATGAATAAATTTGATTAAACCACAAGAACTTATTCGTCAACCCATTATAATATTTAAAGACCTGCGCCGTTTTCTTCCACACCCAATCCAATTTGCCCGCGCTTAGAGGTAAAGCGATTATGTATGGTCATGCCCAGATTACTTCGTTAATCTTCCCCTAAATCATTTAGCTACCATAAGTAATTTGTTCCCTCTTTTGCATTCAAACTTTTATAAATTGCCCACTTTTTTTCCTATATATTAAAATTATATTTTGGGGTATTTTCTTTATATATTCTTTGAACTGTAACTTGGCAAGACATTAATCTAAACTCGGTCAACAGTAATTCGCACTCTATTAATCGTGGCCTGTGGTCAGCTGTTTGCTCGTGCTTGTGTAAGAATCTGATCGTCTAGTTAGTCTAGACAGGTATACATCGAAATATATATATATATGTATATATATATATATATATATATATATATATATATATATATATATATATATATATATATATATATATATATATATATATATATATATATATCATTATATTTATCTGGTGTCAAAAATAGTTGGGTACTTTTCGTAGTGAAAAACGCAGATTCTTAATCATTATCCTTATCTTTATCTGGTGTCAGATAAAGTTAGGTTAATTTATGTTTTAAAGAACCCTTTTTTTCACAAGTTACCCCCCAAATAAGTTGTGCAGTAACTAGTTTGCCAATTTCCTTCAAGGATATTCAAATAATGTCGAACAATTTCTTCTTTTTTTTGTTTGATTGGTCATTTTTCGTGGTGACCATTTTTTCCCAATTTTATTTTCGTTATGTGTGTTGGGTTTTTGGGGGGGACGAACTCCCCTAATACCCTCTAATAATCTCCGGGAAGGATTATAGGCCTATAATCATTGGTCACATAGAGATCAAGTTTTGAATTATTTCCTGCTATTTTCTATATTGCGTGCAATCTTTGATACGATCTTCAGAGCCCTTATAATCTTTTCCGTAAGTTTCTTGGGTGCGCCGAACTCTCAACCGCGCATTACACCAAAAAGATGTCCATATTTAAGCGTTTCAGTCAACAAGGAGAGATCCTTGGGTTTTCAAAAAGGATCTAGCTTCATATGTTCAGGAGGGAGAAATAAATGAAAGTGCAGTAAAAGGAGAACAAAGAGAAGCTGAAGAGAGAAGAGAAAAAGAAATAAAAGAAGCAGAAAAAGAACGAAAAGAAGTTGAAGAAAGAGAAAGAATTCGTCAGCATGAGCGTGAGCTTAACAGGAAACATTTGGAGACCTTTTGTGTTACCTCGATAAATAAATCCCCCAAACCCCTTCGGTAAAGTTGACAGTCTTTAAGGACGGCGAGGATTTCAGTGCCTACTTAACTCACTTTGAGAAAATTTTAGAAGTGAACCACTTGAATATTGAAGCAGATGGAATCGTTCGAATACTTCCTCTCCTTAACACTAACCTCCGAGAAATTTTCATTTCACTCCCGGCCGAGGTTACTCTTAACTACTCCACCATCAAGTCCGATTTATTATCGGCGGGCAATATGAATCCTGATTACCATAGGTCAAAGTTACGCCAGGCGAGAATAATCCACGGCCACACCTACCGTCAATTTAGATTCACCGTCCAGAGAACATTCTAGTTTTGGTTTGACTCAACCCAAGTCAACCGCGACTACAAGTCCTTTATTGATTTCGTGCTACGGGCTCAGTTGGTTGCTGCACTGCACTCTGAAATCCGCGTATTCGTGAAGGATGGACGCGTGTATTTTTTCAAGGAATGCATAGAAAAAGCAGATGTGCACGCATCAAGCCACCATTTTTACCTGAAATACACCGAAAAGTCTCATCCCCCATCTCCCGAAAGTAAAAATAACCTCTCCAAATTTACCCTGAAGAATTCACCTAAGTTTGTGAAGGTACCTGGTCCCATTAAACCCAAGTTCTATTGCCCACCAGAATGGAGTGATATTAAGACCCTCATAAATAATCTCCCAGCATCGAATTACTCTCGTAAGCCCATATTTGGTTTTTCTTGCGGAGTTTCTCGGTTATGTGAGGACCCACTTTTCCCCAAAACTACCAATTTCATTCTGCTCCTAGACATGAAATCCACCAAATAAGTGCCTCTCTCTCTCATCTTCCCACTCGCCTTGAAACGCCAGCAACTTCCGCAACAAGCAGTCCTCCGGAACAGCAAGTTAATTTCCTTTTCAACAAAAGCTCCTCCGGTGTTTTTGAGTTTGAAAATGGAAGTGTTAATGTTTACCGAGCATCAACCTTCGTGAGAGACAACGGATGCACTTGCTTCATCGTCTCTGAAAAGTTGCTCCCTCCAGTGGGGCCCGACCACGAAAAATTCGCAGTAGTCCATGACAACTTCGGACGTGCAAATCAATTCCCTGTGATCCGCTGCTATCTCGAATGCGAATACTTCACTGGTAGGCCGAATTGAGAGCAGCACCCATTAAATTCTGCGCCGTGTTGATCGGCCAAAGCCCGCAGCTTTCCCATAACCCCGTCTCTCAGCCCGTCATCACGAGGGCCCAAGCGTTAAAGTTCACTGTTCGTCCCATGTCTTTAGAACCCCCTAATGTCCCAGAGTTTGCAATCCTTCCAAATGAGACTTTTGCAAGCGCTCAAAAGGAATGCCCCAAATTTCAGTCCTTGTGGGGAAAAGAGAGAAGTGACGAACGTGGATCTGCCCATGGTCAAAGGGAAGTCACCTACCGTATTAGCGACGGATTCCTTTATCGCTCTAGTTCGGTTGAGGGTAAAGCCCCACTCACTTCTTGTGTATCCCCCGATCCCAGGTTACTCAAGTCCTCCGACTCTCACACGTTGGATTAATTACTGGTTATTACAGTCACAACAAAACGTCTAAGAGAATCTTTCACTATTTATTCTGGCCTGGTGCTGCCAAAGAAATTACCAAGTTTTGCATGTCGTGTGACATTTGCCAGGAGTCTACAGAAAAAGAATGAATACCACCTGCCGCTCTTCAGAATACACTGATTGTCTCGGAGCCTTTTTTTGGAGTGGCCATAGATCTAATTGGCTCAATCCCCCAGCCCCGTCTACCGGAAGACACTCGTACGTCCTCACTCTTGTTGTCTTTGCAACGAGATTCATGACTCAGTCCCACTTCAAAAAATTGATAGTGTGACTTATGTGGAGGCCCTTATTTCTATATTTTCCGCGTCGGCATCCCGAAGGAGATCTTGTCCGACAGAGGTAGACAGTTCACCTCTGAGCTAATGTAACACGTCAGCAAGCTTCTTACGATCAAGCCCTTGTTCACCTCCCCTTTTCACCCTGCCGCTAACGGCGTCTGTGAAAAGTTGAATGGCACTCTTAAGACCATTCTGAAAAGTTTATGCCATGCTCAGCCCCAAGAATAGCATCAATACCTACCGGTTGCCTTGTCCGCCTACAGAGAACTCCCCCACAGAACTTTGTGTTTGCCCCGTTCGAGCTCTTATATGGTCGAAATATACGCGGACCAATGAGCCATTTAAATGAACTTTTTTCTAATCCACGCCACGATCAGGGCATCAAGTCATCGTATTCTTGCGCGCTAGATCTCCGTCGGAACCGCTTGGAAGAATGCGCCGACCTAGCGCACAAAATTTTGGACTTAAATTGAGAAAAATATAGGACCTATTTTGACGTTAGGTCCAAAATAAGGCGATTCGAGCCAGGTGAAGAGGGGCTGCACCTCCTACCCACGGAGACAAGTAAGCTCTTGTCCCAATCCTAAAAGCTCGCGATCCCGTAAATTACATAATATAGACTCCCTCAGGGAACAAATTGTTTCATCTGAATATGCTTAAGCGCTATCATCACCGCGCATGCATTAACAATATAATTGCCCTTGACGAAGAGGGAGTAATGGAACGCTCTTATCCATCTGAGCCTTTCAATTTTATCCAAAATGTATGTTTCAAGGCGCGCGAAAACTACCTTCTCCCTCCCCTCCACGATTCCCGTGTAAACTCTACCCCGGAACTCGATTTAAACCCCCAGTTGGAACCCCCTCAGAAGAGGCAGTTGGCTCTTTTGTTAGCTGAATTCTCCGATGTAGTTTGTGAGAAGTCTGCTTGCTCTTTGTATTGTGAGCATGATATAGCCCTAACCAGCCTGGAGCCCATTAGATCCAAGCACTACCCAGTACCAGTTCACAAGAGCTCTAATTTTAACGCTGAAGTAGAAAACTTGCTAAATTTAGGAATAATTGAACCTTACACGTCGGATTATTGCTCTCCTATTGTTATGGTCAGAAAGCCGGATCAGTCTTTTCCATGTGCGTAGACCTTAGAAAGCTGAATCCCTTTGATAGACCAGAGCCAACATCTATTTGAAGAGGCCAAGTTTATTTCAGAGATAGACTTGTGTAAGGCCTACTATCAAATTCTCCTTAAACATAGTGCCCGGAAAATTCACAGCATTTTCCACAAAAAAGGCCTTATGCAGTTTAGGAACCTGACTTTTGGTTTAGTTAGTGCCTGTAGTAATTATAATCGAATGATGCGCAAGATACTGGATGGGCTGAGTAACATTTTCTTTTACTTTGATAAAGTTTACGTGGCCACCCATACATGAGACCAGCATCCTCAATAGGTTTCCTGAAAACGGCCTCACTATAGGCCCTAGCAAGTGCCATTTTGCCTAAAGCACTATTAAGTACCTCGGTTTCCATATTGGGGAAAATTAAATGGACCCTCAAAAGGAAAAGGTACAGGATATCGCCGACATGCGCCTCCCGCGTACTAAAAAGCAATTACGCTCTTTTCTCGGGTCGACATCTTTTTACCGACGTTATGTCCGGAATCTCGCTTCTTTAGCGTCCCCCCTTAGCTCCTTGCGAAAGAAACGTTCCCCAGACCCTTTCGCCCACTTCTATCAGCTGAAGGAAAAACTAACATAAGCTCCAATACTGAGACTCCCGAATACGAACCAGCTTTTGGAGATACGAACAGACGCGTGTAATGAAGGCATTGGTTTCGTCTTGCTCCAGTATGAAAAAGACGGCAACAGTTACCCGATTGCCTACACTAGCCGGAAGCTCTCGTCACGCAAAAGGAACTATGCGGTTATAGAACTTGAAGCTCTAGCAATCGTATGCAGTGTACGCAAATTCCAAACATATTGGTTAGGTAAGGAGTTCGTGATCGAAACCGATCATCGCCCATTAGCTTACTTAAAGAATTTTAAAAGTCAGAAGGAAAGGCTTATGCGTTGGAGTTTACTTCTAATGGAATACCAATTCAGAATAAGGTACATTAAAGGTACATTTTTATTGATATAAGGTTCCACTACCCTTTTATGAATGAATCCTTTTAATTTTTTTTTTGTAATTCGCATATATTTACTTTGTGTATTGTTTTTATTTGCCCTGGTTAAAGACCATACCCTTTTTAAGAATACCCTTTCACCAGGGTATACTTAAATTAAAGTTCCACCCTTATTGGACACCTGTAGACTCAGGTCAAAATTTTTCCATACGCGACCCCGCCCATGTTTGGTGATGCCCTTTTCCCTCCTCTTCAAATCAGGAAAACGTCATCTTCGGAAAGGGGGGCGCGTGAAGGAATGTCTTCAAAGGACCACCGTGAGAGAAAGACCCTTGGAAATACCCCTCAATACTTTCAAGACCCCGTGAGCCAGCGTGAGAAATTTAGAAAGTCTAGGAAGAATCCGTTTTATCGCTTAATCACCCGTCCCAGTTGTGTTTTTTTTTATAGACGCTGATCACCCCTCCCTCCTTCCCTGTGATAACGCCGTGCGCGGTCATATAACCCTACCTCCTATATCGCGAGGCAAGTTTGATCGACTGGAATGACGTCTTATCATGAATTGTGTTTGCTTAGACTGGCACCAAGAATGCCTTGGGGGCCACAAAGCGTCTATCAGAGCAGTCAGCCGGGTTTTTAACCCTAAGCTCACCATCTCTCGAGGAGATTGAAAGCCCACCATTCACTCCGTCCAGACTGCCATCTGTTTCCCGTAACCCCTTGTAACTCCTCGTCGTACGTCGTCGAAGATCTCGTAAGCAAATATAGGTTCGTTAAGATTTTGCCCCTGTTCAGAGGAACGCTATTGAGCCTCCTTCTTTCCGGAGAGTTGTGCGGCCCTCTCATCTTCACCAGGGCTTCAAGATTCCCGTCTTTCGAGCATGAGACTCCCTGCTGATCAGCGAAATCATTTCGAGTTGAGTCAGGACTCCCTGAAATATATACTTGGACTCCTGCGCACTTTTCTTCCACCCCCCATCCAATTCGCCCGCGCTTGAAGGTAAAACAAGCGTGTGTGGTCATCCCCTGATTACCTCGTTAATCTTCACTTAATTCATTTAACTACCATAAGTAATTTGTTCCCCTTTTGGTATACATATATAAATTGCCCCCTTTTCTTCATATATTTTAAAATTATATTTTAGGAGATTTTCTTTATATATCCTTTGAACTGCAACTTGGCAAGACATTAATCTAAGCCCGGTCAACCATTATTTGCACTCTTTATTAATCGCCCAGACATATCTCCAGCAGCCTATGGTCAGCTGTCTGCCCGCGCTTTTGTAAGACTCTGAGCGCTGAGCTAGTCTATCCAGGTATACCTCGACAATTTTTGTTCTTATTTGTGGACCGTCGAAAATTCAAGCTATGATCTTTTCATAACCTAAACTTGGCAATTTTGAAATTATGTGTTAGAAACACTTGCGATTTGTGTCTAAAGATTTGACTCATTGTTTCATGACACCTAGTTTGATATGCAGAGGAGGAAATATGATTTTATCTCTGCTCACTAAAGGTGGATTAATTAAAAAAAAATTTCCGACAGTAGGTCATGTTCGTGCTGGACAGATTTGTCAGGAATAATGTTCTTCCTTAGCTCTGCTGTCCGATAAAACTGTGTAACACAACTTTTGTTACAGAGCAGAAACTAAGTGATTTAGATACTTTCTAGGCACTGATTACAGATTTGCCTTTATAATTTGCATATCGTGTCTAGTTTTTGTGTAATTTGAATTTTTCTTTTCAAGCTATTTCACACTTTTGCTCAATACTCTACTAATATTCAATTTTTAATATATTTAATATATATTAATAAATAATATATATATTTAATATACATTAACATTTTTAATATATATAAAGTAGACAATATTGAAGCTCAAATATCATTGAATTCTAACTACTGGGGGTTTTTCAGATTTTTTCAGATTTTCAGATTAATGCATACTTATTTATGATAACTTTTCTGCTACTGATAACTGGTAAGTTATAAAGAAGATAACACGTTTATCAAAGTTTTGCTCTGATAAGAACCTTATAATAAGGATCTCTTATTTGTATCGTTTGCTTGCTCAAGTTAGTATTTGAAATCTTGTCATGGCTTCAAGTTCTAGACGCGGATGTGGAAACAGCAGTAACGATGAAGCAAGCCTACAGATACTATTTTGGATGCAAAGTAGGTGACCAGGATAGAGATTGAGTCTATCATATTTGCTACACGCAGTGTAACACAATGTTGACAGCTTGGTTAAATGGGAAGAGGAAGGCACTGCCATTTGCTGTTCCCATGATATGGTGTGAGCCCTGAAATCACTTTGATGATTGTTATTTCTGCCTAACAAATGTGGCTTGATTTTCAAATAAAAACAAATCTAAAAATAGTTTATCCAAATTGCTCATCACTTCTTCTTGTGTAGATAAAAAAAAGTACATCTTCCACCTCTTCACATTAAATTAGGGTTAATGAAAAATTTGTAAAGGGTATGGATCCAAGAAGTGAAAGCTTTCAATATTTGAAAAACAAATGCAAAGGATAATTCACTGATGCAAAAATAGTAGCTAGAGTTTTTACTGGACCATAAATTCGGAGAGTTGTTTCTGATGATTCCTTCACTTTGTGTCTTAATAAAAGGAACGCAAAGCATGGACATCCTTTGTGGAAGTCATTGAAAACTTTCTCGGCAATTTTAAATCTCCAAATTACAGAGAAATAGTAAAAATATGCTGGAAGCCTATGAAAAGATGGGATGTAGAATGTCACTTATAATGCATTTTCTGCATTCTCATCTCAATTTTTTTCCTGAAAATCTGGAAGCGGTTAGTGATGAACATGGTGAATGTTTTCATCAACAAATTTTTGCTATGGAGACGAAGTACCAAGGAAAATTTAATCCAAATATGATGGGGGATTATTGCTGCTCTTTATAAAAACAAACTTTGATGTCTCACAAAAGAAAAACCAGAAGGCTACAGCAAAGTTTCTTTAAACTTTAAGTGCATAACAAACTTAATCAATACAATAAAGTCTTCATAACTTGGGAGGGAGGAGGGAGGCAGTAACTTCGCCAGTGATGTATACTGTCTGTATTAAGCTAAAATAACAAAATAAAGAAGGAAGGTCCCCCAATTTTAAAATATTATTAATTAAAAATTAAAAAATTACACATTAAAAAGATTTTTTATTTATTAATCGGAACAAATTGCGAAAGGGGCGGATGGGGTTTATTACACAAAATCTAGACGTTATAGAGAATTTTGATTTTCAAATTCGGATTCAGCGTCCTTGAACACTTATTCACATGTCTGTAACAAACAAAAAGTTCAACTTTGTTGCCTAGTGTAATCAAAGGAAGCACGGATATTTAGTATACCCTGTTTGTTGCCCTCTCAGAAAATTGACCATTTTTAAGTCAACCCATATCATCCACGCGTGCTCGCTATATGCTCATACTTTTCTCTTAATGTTGTTGAGTGCCCTATTGGTATCGAGCTGTAAAGATGCCATTATGCAGCAACACACACTTAAAACCTCTTTTGGAACTGCCTAAAAACAAACGCCAATAACTTGCATTGTAAGATTGAACCTCCATCTCGTTTAACAAACTGGTATGTCGCAGCAATATACTAAACTATGCTCTGTCCTAAAATATTTACATTCTTTTTCTCTGTTTCGGTCAAATGAAATGTATGTGATAACCTAAGCATGTTTTTCTGTTTAAATCTTGAAGCTAAAGTTTCCGCAGCCTTTGTTGGTAAAATTAGATCCCTTACAAGATCATTCAAATCAACCTGGTTAAACCTTTGCTGATCACTTTCACGCTAGGGTCGAATTTGCTGTCTGACTCCTTAGAGTGCATAACAATATTTTCAGAAACATCTTCAACTAATTCCTGAGATGGCAGACTCTTAAATTTTGGAATGCGAATTTCATTTGAATGTAGTACAGGTTGTATTGCGATGTCGAAATTTGGGTACTCGATACAAAGTTTTTCTTCTTAGTGAAGCCAGGTCTTGACAAAGCAGAAGTAGTAATCCGTCTCGTAGTTAGTAGGCTTTCGCCGCACCTGAAAAAAGAAAAAAATGGAAAGCGTTAACAAAAGCGAATTATATCAAATGATGTGTATGTACCCAAGTTACAATTACGCCTCGGTAATTTACAGTACCAAAATGACTAAGTTACGTAGTTTTATGAAATCATAAACTTACCATCTGAACTCCAAAGGTATTATTGACTCGAAGCTCTTCGCCCAATTTCGCAGTCTTTCAATGCATACAGTGCAGGCTTTATGTGTAACCCATCATTTATCTTGATCCCCCAGTTTTATGTCGAAATAAGCTAAGTAAGCTCTTTTCACAAAATCCGTTATATTTCCTCGTTGATGCGGAAATGTAAAATTTCCACATATGTATGTAGAAAAAGGAATCAGGAGAGTTTTTGCATATGAGCTTTTTAGTGTTTGAGGACAAATTACTTGATTGTTTTGTCAATTTGTAAAGGTATTTCAATTCCTAATTTTCAAAAATCTGAAAAATAAAAAACAAACATTAGTTTAAATAGGTGTTAATGGGTAATTATAATTATAATATGCAACTGTAAAAAGAATTAGGAAGTATTAAGAAAATATCTTTTTTATGAATATAATGGAAGAGAAAGTGTGTTGAACAAAATCAGGACCTGATAGAGCAAAACGGAGTAAAGATTCGTGCTCAGCGCACCCAAATGACGCATAATTAACTGTCAACTCTAAATCAATAAACAAAAAGTTGAAATTTGTTTCCCAGTGATAAGTCTCAGTAAAGCCTCAGTTTCTTACTACTTGTACAACTATCTTTCAAAATACCTAAACTACCTTGTTGATACTATTTCTTATTCGTATATAAAACTAATTATGAACGTCTTAACAAGTATAATGGCATTGCTTGTTTGAATAAATTTACTCATTTTAGTTTCTATTTTCCAAGCTCGATCTTTTTACATTGCTTATTGATAAATTACATCATACATCTATTCTTGTGCCTGTTAATTGTTTTATTGACATTATTTGTATTTGTTTTACGAATTGTATGTTATTCAATGTCAAATTTTGTCTCCCAAGGGAATATTTTGAGACCTGATTCTTGCTCCAGATTCTTGATTATCCTATTTGTTTATAGCCAAAGTCTGAAGATGTTAATATTTTCATTAATAAGCTTAATTCTCTAGTTTCTTATATAAAATTTAACCCTGAACGGAAGCATAATGGTAAACTCGAAACCTTTCCTATTTCATATGATACATAGGTAGACTTCAGGCTTTGAATACTCTATTTAACTCAAGCCTACTAATGGTCTTTCATATGTCTATTTTTATTCTGGCTACAGTTATAAAATTAAACAGTCTGTCTTTACTTTTATGTTTGTACGTGCATTACGACTTCAGTCCAAAATTTTGGGATGTAAACTATTTAACAATTTGGTATATAGGTCACAATCATTTCTGCTTAAAATTAATTCTACAGAAATGACAATCCCTCCCGTTTTTAATTATAAATTTTTGTTGTTTTGCATTATTTCTTACCGATTTTCGTATCTTCCGCGTATCTTTAAACAATTTAATATTTATGTTGTTTTTAAATATGATTCTAGTTTATTTAAACTTTAGTTCATGTCTAATGAAGACCATGCAATTGATTTTGATAATGCAAAAATAATTTATAATCCACACTATTATATACATATGTAGATGACTAATTGTAACAGCGCTCATGAAGGAAACTCCCAACTCTAATTCATCCAATGGCCGGTTTAACACTATTCCCTTGATAAGCAGAACAATCATTTGACCTCTACTCAAAAATGTCTTCCCACTGGGATCCCCCAGCGACTACTTTTTATTCCGCCAGCTCAAGGCTGCACTGCGTGGACGCCAGTTTGTGGACGATGAAGATGTCCAGCTCGCCATCCAGGAGTGGATTGAACAGCAGTCGGGAGATTTCTGGTTGTCGGGAATTCGAAGCATCAGGGACAAGTGGCGCAAGTGCATTGAAGTCGAGGGTAGTTATATTGAAAAATAATAAAACACTTTTCCTCATATCTCGTTTCCTTATATCCGAATTGCAAAACTTATTGACCGCCCCTCGTATGTAACTGAATAACTGTTCAGTTAGCTTTTTGATTTAATGGAACAAATAAGTGAGGTTACTCAGCTACATTTTGCTTTGTTAATTTATTGGCCTCCGCTCGGCTACGCTAATGGCCTCTTTATGAGCAAATGGCCAACAAGATGCGCCTATAAAAATCAAGAGCGCGCTAAATAGCCACAGCAAGTAACATGCTCTGCTCCTTTCTGTAGCAACAGCTCGCTTTCATTTCTGCTCTACGTTCATTTGCGCAGCTGCGTTCCTCACAACAGCCGCATCGTTTGAATGTAGTTCAACTCAACTTCTTTTGACTTTCGTTCAATGTTACTTAACACATCAATGTCAATCTAAGACCAATATGTCTACATGTCGCCGCTGAAGGTTGACGTCACCGACGGTTACGTATCCAAGGACGAGGACCAACCCGTCATTCCGTGACTTTTCCGTAACCTCACCTAGAGAAGTAATTCGCCTTAAAGTATTGGGAGGATAAGAACACAATCTTCTCGCGTTACTTTATCTTGTTTTACCTATTTTATTCTTAAGGATAAAGTTCGGTCAATTTTCATTAGAAAATAGATCCTACTTAACTATTTTTCTACACAATCACCCGATCTAAATAGATGACTGATTACTTTCACACTTAACTATCTTAAAAGAGGCAATTTATAGGTGAGAATTTTCTTTCGATATTGAAGGATATAAGGTTTTGTGAATTTTATATCGCCAGATGGTGTCCAATCGCTTATACATTCTAGGAAATTACAAATTAAAAAGTATAATAATATTGTAGCTGATGGTATGGTAATGTTTACTCTAGAAAGCTCTTTACTATGAATTCAAGCATTATTGTTTTTTGCTATTTCCCATTCAGATTATCCCTTTATGCATTTGACATTACTGCTCTTATTTTTAAATTTAAAATCAAGTCTAAGATAAAATAAAAACATGTCAAAAATTTATATATCCTTGAAGCTAAATGCTGGCTAAATATTTCACATTGAGTATACCAGCCTGTCATGGTATTCGTGAGCGGATACATTCGCTGAAGAGAATGCAACCTACTTACGTTGCAGGTGGCCAGTTAGATAGACCAGCTGCACATGGCTAATAAGAAGTGAGTGCGTGAGGAGAGTAATGGTCGGCCAAAGGGAAAATTTAAATGTGAGGTTTCATTCAAGGTTATTGAAAGATTAAAAAAACAACTTTAATTACACTAATAATCCTAAATATGGAAATATCTACAAAGCCAAATGAATGGGAGAAGAATGTCGCTCCAAATGAAATAATAAATCAAAAAATACTAATAAGTTTAACGGAGATCAAAATATAGGAATTGATCAGAGAGCAAAACTGATGGTAAAGAATAGAGAGTCCAATTAAAGGGTTGGAAGAAGGATATCAGGTGGCGAGGACAAAAGGGAGTTATCCCCGAATAGGGGAAAAAAGGTTTTACCTTGACGGCTTGACTCTTGGTGAGCGGAGCGTTTCTTACGAGGCGAGCTAGTCTTAAGACTCGAAGAGGAGGGATGGGGGTTGTACTCCTTGCACGAGTAAGTTAATTTCCAGACTGGGTGAGACACTCTCGAATTGGGAATAGTAATCTCAGATGAGGGGAAAGTTTCCTTGCCGGGATGAGAAGAGTGGTTCGCGCAATTCTCTACAGAAAAAGCCGTTTCACGAATTTTCCGATTGACTGTGGCCAAACACACGACAATTTGTCTAGCCAACGAGACCTATCTCCGAGGTTTGACTCAAGATGAGGGGCTGTATCTTCGCAAAAGGGCGGGCTGTACTCTCTGGCGAGTAACGGTTGATCTTAGATTAAATACTCTGCCCAGTTTCTCGCTAGAAAGCCTCCAGGCATGGCAGTCTCTGGGTAGTAACGATTAGCACTAGTCTCTTTAGGCTCAGATGAGATAAGACGACCGAGGAAGCTTCTTCCCGGTTTGATCCTGGCCTCCAGGCAGGGAAGGGGCGGAAAAATGCGTCTCAGCGGTGGATAGGACGGTTGATCAAAGACAGGTGTTACCACCCGCTTGGAAGGTTTCCCTCGCGGGAATCGTTCTCTCTCCTTTCGTTCAGAGATCTAGGTAGGCCAACATGGTCTCTGCTTGAAAGGGAGTTAGGCTCAAGGTTGACCTTATGGTTTGTTCCCTCATACACCGAAATCCTTATTATTCAACCGAACATATCTTAGTAACACGTGGACCTATTAAATCATTATTTAAAACAATTTATAACCAGGAACTGTCTTGAAACCATTAAAATTTAAAAACTATATACTTTGAGCTTTATACACAACTTAAAACACCCGAATCAAATATAAATATCCTGAATATAATAATTTACCGATTAAGTAAACACTAAATTTTTCGCGCTGTCCACGATAAGGTTTGTTTTTCAGCGACTTCCAAAATCGGAAAATCGATATGGTTTTCGTCTAGATTGTGATGCGGCTAGTTATTATTGGTATTAAATTATGGAGTATTAATTATTCTTCAGAAATATCTGTTTGCTTTACTCCATAATGCTAAAAACAAAAATAATTTTATAGATAGAGACAAATGCAGTCAACTAACAACTTAATGTTTAAAAGCTCAATGAATTTTAAGAAATTCACTCTTGTCGTTTCGCGAGATCAATGAAATGAAAGTCAGTTTTCCAGTTTTAAACGCGTTCAGATATCAATTTACTTTTGGAAAATCTTGGTCTTATGATGCAGTCCACTTACCAGAATATCGCATTTTCGATCATATAGGTATACAATGTCATTTGGAGGATATCTGTAATTTCTAGTATAATCTCTTTTTCATCAGTAAACTCTATCACCATAACACTATCAACTAAAAATGAAACAAGAAACAGTTTGCTCCTTGTGTTTCCTATATTCTTAAGAATTATTTTTACTAGATGTAGCAATCTTTTTAAATGACTTTTGGCTTAGGGAATTTAATACCTATTTTATTATTCGTGTATTTTCATTTATGTAATCCACATCTTTTAGTGGTGTTATTTATTTGGGAGTATGCTAGTTCCTAGTATCTTCACGATGGTTGCTGCACCAGGAAGCTGAGGGAAACTTCAAACACCTATGCCGTGTTTCTACAATTATACCAGTACTAATGGTGTTTTAACGCATTGTAGTCGTCATTTACGGTTTCGATTAGGCTGGGAAAGTACTTAGTTTTGAGATACTAGCACTCTGAGTACGGCTCTATTTGCAGTGATACGATATTAAAAATTACTGCCTTCCGCGTTAAAACGAAGCAGAATGTGGGACACAATTCGCTCTCCCTCCCCCAGGATAACGCTGAATTCTCGCCCCCCATGCCTCACAGCCATGTCCTTACCCTGCGAGAGCGGCCGTAAAAACTCAACCCCATATCCCGAGGCAAACTTCGCTGTCCGATCCAAGTCGTTATCTCGAATTAAGTTTGCATTGACTGATATCGAGAATCCTCTGGAGATGGCCATGCCTTGATGCTATCTAATGGACCAGCCACCAGGCTATATAACCCTACATTCGCCATTCCTCGTGGAGATTGAGAGTCTGCCAGTCCTTCCGTTCAGACCGTTTGTCTGTTCTCTCGCGAAGTCTCGCAACCCCTGTTCGAGTCATATCTCGTCGTTAAGATCTCACCAGCAGATCGCCTTTCGTGAATATTTGGCCCCTGTTCAGAGGAAAGCTTATCGACCCCCTTTCCTTCCAGAGAACTTTTCGGCCCCCTAATTTCCCCTCCCCCCTTCAAGGCTACTGTTTTCTGTGTTTGAGATTCCATCGCTCTGGAGCAAAGAAAATCTCGTTCTTCAAAAGAAATACTCAAAACTCCCATCTACGACTCCTCCTCGTCATGTCTCACAGAAGTATCTCCTTGAAGACCTGTGGCGTTGGTATTTCCCCTCCGAACACCACTAAGCTTTAAGGTAAAGCGATTTTGCGTTGTAATCCCCTGATTACACACCCCATCAATCGTAATCTCAATCCCCTTTTGAATTGACTTCTCACTCGAACTTAAATAATATCTATTGTTCGAGTTAACGATAATTTTGTACGTCCGGCTTTGATCTGTCATATTGTAAACTGTCACGATCCAATTAACTATCCTTATAGAGCAATTTGTTCCCCTTTATATATATATATATATATTTTGTCCCGTTTATTATGTATATTAAAAATATATTTTTCGATCTTGATCTTGAACTGCAACTTGGAAAGACATTAGATAAATCCTGGTCAACCGTAAACGCACTCTAAAAATCAAAGAGGCGGCCTTCCACGCTTTTAATTGCTTTAAATCATATCGCAGAAGGCCTGTGCTCGGCTATCTGCTCGTGCTTTTGTATGCGTCCTTAGTCCAAGAGGGTCTTAACAGACATATATGTAATTTCCGCGCCAAATCAAAAGCATATATGACGACTACAATGCCTAAATAGACCAAAGATACTGTTTTTCACACTAGAAACACGGCTTAGGTCTTCTGAAATTTCACTGGAATCAGTTAAAATCGTTTGTCTTGTGTACATTTCTTCCAATCTTCCTTTTGAATCTCACACATGTTCATCCTTCGTTAAAGTACCTAAGTTCATGATTGCAACTTTTATTGAATTATTAAATTTTTTAGTTGCATGTCAACCGCCTTTTCATTGGCATCATGGTTTTAAGGGCCAAGCGTTCTAGATTACAATCTACTATAATATTTTTTACACGAATTTTCATTTTTATCAATTATAAAAAAATATAGTTGATATAATTTTCAAGTTTCAACCATATTTAGGAAACAATTTGCTGTAAATAGTGTTAGTTGGAAGATTATTATTTTTGAGAGGGAGGAAGCGCGGTATATTTATTAGGAAAGATAAGCGTTTGCTTAAATGCTTCTTTATTTTCAATAGCTTTGAAAAACATTGGAGAAATTTTGTACATATAATAGTAGCTTTATGAGATAAATAAGTTAGCGTTTGGAGTGAGTTGTAAAATTTTCAATACCTATATCTAACGTTTAGAGCCGGATAAATTTTCTTATTTTTTCACAGATAATGGAATTAGGCTGATGTAATATAAAGTTGAAAACAAGCGTTTTACCTTATAATTTTCAACTTATGAGCACATTTCTTTAAAATTCTTGATTATTTTAATTGTATCAGAGGAAGTAAATTCAAACTTACGAGAAAATTCTTTATTTTAGAGTCAAATTTACATTGAGACATAATAGCAGAATAGAGAAATTGCTTAAAGGTAAGTGCAGAACCGTAATGGGTTTATGTTTTTGAAAGTCGATATATTTTTTAATATTGTAACTGCAGGTGAAAATGGATAGGCTGGAGGACATTCGGAATAAAAAAATAAAACATTAGTAGAGAAATTTCATTTCACATAAATACTCATAACCAAGATTTTACACCAGTCGGGTTTTGTCAAATATTAAATGAACTACAATTGTTCTACTCTATGACAATTTATATTTATTACACATTTTCGACCGGATTCATGCATTTAAGACAAATTTATCTCATGTAAAGCTCATTAATCACTCAATGAAATCCAACCGTTGGGTGAGCCTGGCGTTGTCAGTCTGTTTTTTTGCTCTAAAAAAAAACAAACATTTAAGAGGAAAATCTTTGCTATGAAGATTCCATGGCGAGAAACTAGGTTAGGTTCATACAGTAACATACAATTATTACTGAGCTTCAAAAACAACACTAGATCCCTATAAAACTACTGTCTAACGTGGAAAAGAGAAAAACATGTTGGAATAGATACAAGCATAAGAAAAAGTGTTATATTTATTTTCATTGATACTTACCGCACGTGGTTACAGTATTTTTAAGAAATATTTTAATCAGTAAAAATTAACATACTACTAAGAATTTCAGAAATGTGCGATATTTCATTGCTATTTCATTTTATATAAAGGATTAGATGCAATTATTTATCAGTTAAACAAAGCAAATGCGACTATTTCTGTAGTTACGAGGCCTTTGGCTACGGATTTTCTCTTGATTTATATAACGCCATGCGTAAGTTACTTGGTTACTAAGGTTACGGAAATTTGGTTAGTTTTTTAATATATAACGCTGAACCTAGACAACCTCCAGCCAGCATTATTTACTTCTCATTCATTTCTCCCTGCATATATCGGACAAAACTTTGCATACAATTCTTTATTTTACATTTTTATATGAATTGAAATAATATTTGTTGCCGTTTTGCGATTGGTTCGTCCAATAATAGACAACTTTTGATGCTCCTCTCATTGTGGAGCTATATTTAATGTCGGATCCGAACTGGGAATCGCTACACGAACTGATAATCATACTCAATCTGTATCAACTTTGCTGAACGCGAGAGGCAGTGCTTCTCTGGCTTTTTATATCCACCAAAATACATTTACAACTTTTTAAATATTTAATTTGTACAACTTAAAATACATTTTATATATAAGTTATAAAGTTTTTTTCATTTCTGGTCTACGAATATCGTTCTTTACCTCCTAAACAGTCTAAAGAGGCAGGCGGAAAATTCTCATTGCAAAATTTTTTGAAATTAATGTACATTTAAAAGTATCTGTTATTTTTTTAGAATTATATAAATGCATACAAAAACACTTGTGGCAAAATAGGATTAAGTTAAATAAGTAAAAATACCTTGAATGTAAGTTACTAGGATTAGGAGAAATGAGTATAAGGATAAGCTCACTTATCATCGTGCTAGCCTCCCTCAAGGGCAAGTTTCAGGAGTATAACTTTAACTTTAAAACTTTGTATCCCCATATTCATGGTTTACTCTATGTAACTAAGAGTAGGATTAAACGACTAGTTTGTTTTGCTCAAAATACTGATCCCTTTTAAAGATATTCTAAAATGTAGTATATAAATATTTTCGTTTTCTGTGTATTATCTCCATATACCATTTTTATTCTTTTCACCATGATTTCGGCTACAATCAATTCAATCCATTTTGTAACTATATAGAAATTAAGACATAATCTCCCAAATTCTACTGTATATATATCATATATAAGTAAAAATGCATATCTATCTCGATTATAATGCTAATTAACTTCCTCTACGTTGAGATTAGAAAAATGTCTCGAATTTATAGGAATAAATGCTTATCACCTGCATTTTACGGCAGGCACGATTTTAAATATATAAGATAAACAATAATGTGAATCTAATAATATATTTAACTACATTATGGGTATAAGTATAACATAACGGAACATAAATAATTTATTTCTAAGTGGACTGGATTGTACTTTGATTCAAAGCTTTGAAGTTTATAATCAAATGGTAATTAACAAGATACAGTTATCGAAGCAACACTAGGCTTCAACAATTTAATGTAGTCTCTAAAATGGCAATTGATTATTATGAAATGACACAATTTTTATCCATTGTCATCACAGACTTTTGTATAATACATTGTGCACAATTCATGATTCATCTGCTACAGTCAAGCAATGGAATATTTTTTTTTCTATTTTAGATATTTCATCTATTCTCGTAATTTTGGGGCATATAAAGAATATAAATAATTACAGTTTGGAGTACATAAAACAAAATAAAGCGAACTTAAAAGTTTCAGTTTAGGATATTTAATAATATATTCTTTCGAGAAATTTCAAAACAGAATTTATTCTCCTTAAATTATTTAAATTATAGAAAAATTCACCTGAAGCAGAATTTGGTTTCAAGTGAAAAATATAAACGAGAAAAGCAAAGATTTTTCCCTATATACATATAGTCTTGAAATTCACGTTTCGTCTTATTAACTTATGATTTGTGAATGGAAATAGGTAAAAAGGAAATGCCATAATTAAGAAAAGACACGATAATCATTTAGTAGAGAAAATAGTAGGTTAACCAACAAATGAAAAAAATATCCGAAGAAAACTTCATCAATTCTTGAATAATTGGGCCGAGAGGGTTCATATGATTCTTCTGGAAAAAAGTTTACAAGAGGAGAACAAGAACTCAAACCTATACATTTGAACCACTTCATATTTTAAGATAAAGTTAATGAAGTATAGATTACCTAGAGAAAGTTTAAATGAAATTCAGAGCTATTTTACCTTCAGGTACAAATGGCTCATTCAGAGAATTATTCAAGTTGTAACATTGCACCAAGTGAACCACCGTGGGGCAATAAATAATCCCTAAGAATAATTTTCAGAAGGAGGCAATCCAAACAGAATGCAGAAGTTTACCAGTATTGCAATTAATCGTATTATTTGAAGTACGTATAAATGTATAAATAAATAAAGCATTTTTTTTTCAAAACAAGCTTATAATGAATTCTATCATGTTTGTCTGAGGGAACTTTCATTGCCTTCTCTACGTGGAATTATTATTCACGTAAATTTTTAACACGTATTTAATATTAGTGGATTAGTCTAGCATGCACGATTGTATGTAATGAAAAACCTAAAGTTTTCAAAAAGAACTTTTTTTCACAAATAGACAATGAGTTTGAGAGCATCACCCTCATAAATATTTCCTACGTGTTTTTTCTTTAGGGGGGGGGGAGGCCTCTTTCACATGTTTGAGGTGATTTTCAGTTTTCTATCTTATTTTGTATATAAGGAATGTGTTAATTTAATATTTTGTCAGTCTCAGTACAGTTGAAGGATGGTGCGTGATGCTGAGAAACTAGTCATCAAAGCTTTTGTTTATCATTAGATATCCAAAAGAAAGTGAGACATATTAGTATGAAACATCATTACTAGATCGAATAAGAATGTGAGCTTGAATTAAAAATAAATATCGTAATAATAACATATGTTTTTTCTCTGATTGCTTTCTCGGTGTTTCTTTAATATTTGCTCTAAAATATAAATGACAATCTAACTGGAAATCAAAGTTTGAGTGGAGGCTGAATGGAGTGTCTTTTAAACATAATTTTATTATATATTTAGTGGTGTATTTAATAAAAGTGAATTAAGACGCAAGCTTTTATAATCGCATTTTCATTTTGTTTTGGTAATCTGCATTCTTAGTATCATATTTTTTGTAAATTTCCCCAATCAATAATGGAATATTTGAAAAATATGTTAGCACTACCTCTTAAATTTCATAAATTCTATTAGAAGTATAACTATTTTTATAAATAACCAATTTATGTATGTTTTTTTCATTTATATACCTAAAAGTCATCGCTTTTTGTTTAAATCATATTTGATATAACCCAAAATTTCGAATGCAGTATTAGGTGGCTTTGGAATATATGGAGAAATAATGAATTTTGGCTATTTATTTGTACCTATTTTCGGGTTGTATTATGATAGTAAATATTACGCGAGTTTTTTTGGCAAATATTTCTATGTAAAGGCAATCAATCATTTCGTTGCAAATTGCCAGGGAAAAACGATATACTTGTTTCTATTTGGTCTTGGAGACAAAAGGTATATTAATTAGGACGATTAGCCAACTTGAAACTTCTAAAAACAGTTTCTAATTTCTCTTATCTGTTTTAATAATTTAAATAAAACTTTTAAAGCATGGAGAGAGGCACAGGATGACAATATGTGTGAAGGGATAAGTAAAGAAGGATAGTAGACATAACGATGGAAAGATAATATTGAAATTATTTACTGAGATAATTAACACATCTTTAAACAAATATTGTAGATCCTTATATTTTATTACTATTTTAAAATGGATCATATTAATGAAAAATGATTCGCTCAAAATGTAAAGGAAATTGGTCATGTATTCTTAAGTTATCACATATGTAGTCATTACAGCACAATTGTTTAATGCAAGTCTAATATTTCTCTTTTGCTGTTTAATCCTAATTGTGCAAATCTTTCCTAAATGCAATGTAAATGATATTTTCGAAAATTCAAAAAGTATTTTTATGAGTGAAGGGGAACCTAACAAGGAAGAGAGTCTAAATTGAGCAAAAACAGGCGAAAATGAAGCAGCTGCCTATAGGAAAGTTGCGGAGAGCCTCATGGTTGGCTAACAAATATGCCTAGTATAAATAAAACTAGGATAAATTGGAAAGGAGAAGCACTGAGGAACCTTAGCCACCAGGGAGCTAGCAGAAAAGCTGTGGTGGAAACGAGAGACATCGTTAAAGATGGCCATACTCTGATCTGTAACAATCGCTGGCTTCAAATTCTATCCAACTGGTAAGAGGTCGTTGTTAATTATTGTAGAATTCATATTATTCCTGGAGGAACATCGGTAAAAAAGCTCCGATAGACAGGGCCCAAATGCCACTGAAAAGGGCACTAGGCTCATGCGCGAAAGAGGGTGACGTGGGAATACCTTGAAACCGAATAAATGATTTCGTGGTCATGATTGCCTATATAACTGATAGGAAAGAGAAGTTATACTCTGCACGAAAGCTTACCATTGGAGAAGAGCAGGTTTAGAATTGGTTCAAGATATACACGGCTGATCCAAATTACAGTTTGTACTGGACTATTTCACTGTAGAAGAGTAGTCACATGCGGCAGTCAGCGTCCCATGTAGTTAGGGGTAAATGGCTCAATAGGTTGAGAGTGAATCGCGTGTGTGCCAATGGTGTAAGAAAGTTGGAGTTCCCCACAATCTTTCCGTAAAACATAAGGCATAAGAACCTAAGTAATTGGTTCCCATGGTCAGCAGACATATGCAAATAAAACCGGAACGTCAGCGTGTCAGTGATGGGAGCAGAGGAGGTAAGAAAATGGGCTGGGAGAAACGGAGACTCTTCAAGATGCAGCCCAATCAATGGCCGCCTAAAAAGTATGTTGCCCTGACTTTTGAATGGCCCAAATAATAGTAGTAGAGCTACGTTGTGTATGATGCTGATGGGACGAAAGGATCAGGCCTAAGTCCTGTTGGAATGCTCTCTTTCAACCAACAGAACCTGAATTAGAAGAGCCTAAACAAACCTAGAAGGAACACGATCCAGCAAGGATATAAAAATGAGTTGAGCGGGATTCTAAGAAACGTAAAGAAACAAAAGCAAGAGATAATAGAACAGTGGCAGTTAGTGCTTTGGACCTTCGAGATGACAATATACATCTAGAGGTAGTCGTTGGCATATGTTGTTGGGTGAAAATGAGGTAGAAAGTTTAAAGACATACACCAATAAAAATATCACCACAGCTCTAGCACGGTTCATCCGTGATCTATTTTTGAAAAGACTGGTCAGGAGCATCGGTAAGTGAGATCATAAAAACGGCCTGTGCCGGAAGACTGGGTGATCGCAATGTAAGAAGATATGAATATCAGGGAGTATAGGAAAGCTAAAACCTAATCGATAAAGTAAAATTCATAGAACTTAGAGGACTAGTCAGAGCAGGCAGAATAACCGCCCCAGTCTTCTATAAAGAAATTCCATCCCTTTCGCACAACATATGAGCTGAGTTAGAGGGATGAGAGAGACACTAAGAAGGTTGTATTTAAATATTCTTAAGATCCAACTCAAGAAAGGTTTAGGAATCATTCCCTAGATGCAGGAGGTCAAGAAACGATGGCGGTATGTAGTATGGCAACGAGAAAATTCAAGTAAGTATCACCACCCTCTGGATCTCTTCTAATGAAGTCTCCTAATTAAATTCTTATTTATTATATTATGTATGATGCTTACCTAAACATATTTAGAGGGGAATAAGAAGTTAACTTCTTGTGGTATCCCGCATCTATGGTAGCTTGATTGCCTGCGAATTATTGCATTGCTATGTTCTATGATACTCCGCCTTGAACTTAGCAATCGTAGGTGCTGTTACTACATGATCTGGTAGAAAATTTGCATGGGTCGATGGTCCGGATGGCGAATAAGTTTCCCTTCGTGTTAGTTCTATAGTGAGTAGGTTTTGATATTTTGTGGCTATAAACCATAAGGTTGGTGTTTCTGACAGTAAAGAACTTGCTATTTTGGATGTCTTCGTGGCTATGGAGCAGTCTTTACACCTCAATCTTATCCCATCTTAGTTGCCGATCCTCCAGGATTTGTAAGTTTCGGGCCTCACATATCTCCTCGTATGGGAGGTCTCTCAGTTCAGGCACTAACCTGGTTGTCCTATGCTGTACCTGTTCAGGAGTTTTATGTCCTGTTTAAATGAGACCAACATTGGCCACCGTATGCTAGGATAAGACGAACCAGTGATAAGTAGAGTGAGTGGAGAAACTGTTGATCAATGTACCTGAAGCTTCTCTTGATCACTCCAAGTATGCACTTCGCTTTTGCTTCAACCTTGGCTACATGGAGGGACGACTTGAGGTCTTTTGAAATGGACACTGCAAGGTCCTTATCCACCGTGGTTTTCGCAAGGGTCAGGTTATTTAGTTTCTAGTCGGTACCAGGATTCTGACTTCCAAAGTAATTGGTATTGTACTTTGCATCGCATATGTGTCCTCTTCGTTGATGATTGCGCTTTATATTTTTGAATCGTCAGCAAAACGACTTGCATCAGATGCCAGATCAACTCCCATGTCGTTGATGTATATATTTTGTATGAAATAATGTATGCCTAATATTTGCAAATATATGAATACGATAATAATAAGGCTTTATGTATTATTAGGAAAATAAGTGAAACTAAATTATCTCATTAACATCGAAATAACTAAACATCTATGCGCCTAAATGTGGTATTCATAACGTGTTTTTTGCCTTGGCTTACTTGATAATAGGGACATAATTTCGTTCAATACGGATCAGTGTATATGTGAAACTGTGCTTTCTGAAATTGGAAAGCAAAAGCTTTCTGTCAGTGGCAATTTGTCTACTTTCCACTAAAATAAATTGAAAAGACAAGTTAAAAAGAAACGTATTATTGTAGATGCGGAGATAGAGCGTGTAAAGTTACTGCAATTACAATTCGCGAAGACAAGTGACATTATTTTAAAAGTTAAACTGAACATATTTGCAGATCTTTCGAGGTTAGTTGTGTTAATATTGTGAAATGTCATAATGAAATTAAAGATACAACCAATGATGCCATTGCAACGGAAGAGAGAAATTCCAACTCGGCTTTAGTTTATGTCCTGTTGTCAAGTAATTACAGAGTAGGAAATGAGTGTTATAAATTCAAGTAAATCAGAATTTCCTTGTAGTATAAACAAAGATTGCTTCTCTCATTTAGGACAAAGAATCTACAGAAGAGGAATTTCGTATCCAAATTCTTTATACGCCACTGATAAAAACTTTTCTTTAAAAGTCAGGCCGAAGTCATCACTGTAGTTTTGCCAATAAACTAAATAGAAGAAGCATAGATACATCTCAAACCCACAATTCCATTTGAGCTCATTTCTGTTGCGACTAATTTTGATGAAAATTATTTTCGCGGGAAAATTATCAGAGTAGAGCTTGGTCAAGAAATGCGACATTCCCACTTTATACATCTTCAATATAGTGTCTCCATGATAGAGTGGAAAGAGTTATACAAAGGACTTAGTCTAAAGTAGAAGCGTGGAATTGGCATTTGTATGTGTTAATAGGCACAGCGCATGTTGGAATTTTCCAAATTATTAATAAATTGAAAAAGAAACAGAAGGATTTTCTCGATGAAATAGAATGCATCATTCGAGGAGAAATAAAAACTAAATTTAAGCAAAAAGATATTCAACGCAAAAATAGAATTTAACAGTATTTTCTGAAATAGATAATCATGATATTGTGGATGTTCTAATAGCCTTGGCTTAAAATTCAAGATTTTAGTTCGCGAATTTTAAATAAAACAATTCAAACCATTAATTGTCTCATCCATTATATGTATATTACCGGAGTTTTTTTGGCTAATAACCACTAATCATTACAATCGGTACTTGACAAATCAGGATTATACTAATTATATTAATGGTATTGGATCAACAGTTTGAGGATAATTATACCAATTAGACTAATTGGTTTTGAACCAAGCGGTATTAGACTAATTATACCAATTAATCTAATTGGTATGTGACAAATCGTCTGGGAACTGTCGAAATATGTATGGTGAGAAAGACATATTAGGGAGCCAGTAATCTACGGCAATTCCATTGGATTATTGTGGGAGAGATGAAAGAGATAGCTGGATAATAGAAAGTTAGGTTACCATAAAGGTAGGAGAAGGGGGAGGCGTTGGTTGGAATGAAGATTAGAAGATCCTGACTTCTAACAGACTCTTGACTCACGATGAGCCTTGCTTTAGAAAATTGAGATACTGGTGCCAAGGGAGGCATCTTGCTATTTAGTCGGAGAGAAGAACGGCAGAGAGTGTTAGAGGAAGGACACGAGAGCAAGACGAGAACTAAGGTTACGGGGCAGAGGGAAAGGACAGTAATGAAATGGAACTTCTGGAAGAAAGGATTTGTTGGAAAGGGTGCAAGTCATAAGAGTCCTTTCAGACGAGATTCGGTTAAGGGACGTGGGTTAAGGTGATTTCAGCAGAACCCATTCTGGGTTGGTATATTAGTGTGTATACGTAATTGTACGTAAAACAAATATTTAGGCATTTTATCACGTGTTGATGTGTTTATATAGAGTGGATACTTAAAATATCCATGTAGTTGTTTAGCATTTAACCAAAGTTTGTGCGAAAATTTCTAAGAAAATAAAACACTATACATTGTTTATGTGCCTCTATCCCCCATATATATATATATATATATATATATATATATATATATATATATATATATATATATATATATATATATATATATATATATATATATATATATATATATATATATATATATATATATATATGGCCTACTTCCAAAATATAGATTCTGCCAGAATGCCAACAGCAGACGAATCAGAGCTCAAGAAAGAATGGCTTATTTGCAAGCAGAGCTCGAGAAGTAAAAGAGCCTATTATCTCGTCTGCGTGTAGAGCTGCACCAACTTTTCGAAAGTTTAAATAATTCTACTTTAGTCGAAAATACTTCTTACTACTGCAATCAGAGAGGCTCTGGGTGAATTTTCCGATCTTCAGCTTTTGCAGTGCAGACGCCGAATTGCGCGTAAAATTGTATGTTAGCCCTATCATTACACCCAACAGGAAAAATATTTCATCAACCTCAGAAGAATTCCTTAACTTGTGCCTCAATTTTTATTCTATGACCAAACCCCACCCCCTGTCAAAGAGGGTGGATATGGAAACTTTTATACAGTATAATCCAATTAGAACAAACCGGCAAGGTCACAATTAATTGTAATCTCCATACTAAAAAAAACAACAAGCGGTATAGACAGTAAAAACTGCTATCTTAACCCCAGTACTTCACAACGCAGCCCAAGATTTGAAAGAAAATCCGACCATCAAACAGAAAAATCTTCCATCTACCTCATCTTAGACAATGAAGAATAACTCTGTAAGATTTCTACAATCCTCAATGATAGAAAGAAATTTCAGAAAATAACAAAAACTCTACAAACGACCTCAAGTTAAAACTACACAAGCTTATTCGACCGCATAATGCCTTCTCGCACCTAAAGATACCACTCATCGACTGTGACTACAAACTTGGATATGCTTATGGAAACGTTAAAACCCATAAGCATGGAAACCACGTTTGCCTTATCATATCATTAGTCAGACGACAATTGTGACTTACAACTTGCGAAATTTCTCAAATCTATTCTTACTCCCTACGTCCCATCTTCCTATAGTTTACACGCATACTAGGGTTCCATCAACATTCTGAATGTTTCCAAACCATCTGGTCACATGACATCCATGGGTGTTAAATCGCTCTTTACCAAGGTTCCAGTGGATAAAACTGTAAACCTTATCTGCAGAAAAATTTATCCCACTGAAAAAATAGCCCCCCTTTCCATCCATGAATGAACTCTACGCAATTAATACAGGCATGCACCAAAGAGGTCCCGTTAAATGACAATGACGGATACATGTACATCCAGATGGGGAGAATAGCCATGGTTCTCCACTTGGCGTTCTATTTGCCAATTCTTACATGAGATCCGTTGAAAACGCCTTTTTTTTAAATAATTCCAACCTCAAACTTCCCATTTATGTCCGCTTTATCGACGATATTTTTTTGGACATGAATACCTACCTACGCTCATCTGGACCTTCAGAGATAAATAATCACTCAACTTTACCCAAGAGAATGAAGAACAGTCTGCGCTCTCATTCCTCGCTGTTCTCGTTCGTTCTTCTCAAGAGCGCTTCGTGAACAAAGTCTACATCAATGCTACAAATTTGGGTTTTTGCAGGAATGATTTCTTAGAGTGCATCGATAGGCACAAAAGATTGGTAATCAGCGCACTCTTAAACAGAGCCTTCTCACACACCTCCAATTGGAAAACGATTGATGCTGAGCTTAGGTGAGTAAACCAGGTCCTGGAAAACAATGGCACTCACAAACTTTAGTTGACTCAACCGTTAAACGTAAGATGAACTCTGTTATCCTTACGAAGGACAAACTAGAAAATTCTACATTGATGGACATATTTTATAAAACAACAATGAACAGAGGGTATAAGGAAAACGAGAAGATTCTCAAAGCCATTATCCTCCGCACCGTTTCCAAGCCCGACCCCGGCCACAAAATAAACTTGGTCATATATATCAAGACCAGAAAAACACGAGCCCTCTTCATGAAGAACAATTGTCTCTTCGCGACGAACCCCCTCCTAGAAACAAACTTATTCTATGAATACTCGCGCAATGTCATTGAATGCGTTCACCGCAACTCTAGGTACATAGTGATGACTTACATAACATTGTCGCGCAGGTTGACAATGCACCTCTACGTTAGAGCTAGCAATCACCAAGTTACAATGCATCATACATGAATTCCATTAGAAATGCTTGTCCAGAATACCACAATTATTTTCCGTGATTCTCACCGCCGAAGGTTCTGAATAGCTGAGGTGGTTATGATCTCCCAACGAAAATTTAAATCAACATACAACTTCAACCAGAAACTATCTTCCCAACGAGTCGCCGCCAGAACTGCAACGCCCCAGATAGGAACCAGAACTCACCTAAACATTTGCATCCTTTTGTACATATATTCTTAAGATTACATAACTCTTTACTTTTTGTTTTCGAACATAAGAATCTAGCCTTAAATTATACGTTAAATTTTTCATAAGAATCCATCTGGCCTTACATTTCTAAGTTAACTGATTAGTCGGGAATCTCACGATTATGTTTAAAATATTTCCTATATACATATATTACCTTTAATATCATGTCCACCATTCTGCCCCAAAGATAACCTACTACCAGGTCGAAAGTTGTCTAGGCAAATAAAGTCATGCCTCTTACATGTAATTTTACTTGCCTAAAGTCATCAATTAAAATTATAGTTAACGCTATAAAGAAGCTGCAATTTAAATGAATGAATGCAGCCCTCGATGTGGACTTTAATGAATCTTGCATAAAAATGGCCTACTACAAAATATATATATATATATATATATATATATATATATATATATATATATATATATATTTATATGTGTGTGTGTGTATAGCCGAGCATGTATATGTTTTTATCCCCAATTTAGTAGACACACTATGAAGATACCCCTCGTAAATAACTCATTCTTCAAACACCCCAAACGTATCTATTCCTTTTTTTCTTAATCCTATTAGCAGGACATATTTATCTTACTTCTTTTATTTTCAAAAAATATCAATATCCTTTGTATAGCTTTAATTGAAGTTTAATATATATTCATAAATATAGTGTTTAATGGACAGTAATTAGCCTTATTAATGTTAACTATATTTGCTTCCCAATAAAAATATTGTTGAGCACATGATATTAGATCGGTTTACCTCTGGTTAATGATATAATTTTGAGAGACCAAATATTTACTGAATTTACAAAAGAAACATTTGACCTATTGAGACTTGGCCTAAACTAGATTGATAGCATTAAGTAGTAGACCGGGGCTGGAGTATTTCTTTGTCACAAATTAAAGAGTAAAAATAATATTACAACTTATTTGGTTGGCAGAGGGTAGGAGGCATGTTGGGCACCTATAAACTGGTTTTAATATATATTCCTTGAAAACAGTTCCTTCTTATACATTGATGCGTATTGATTGGGAAGACGTTATACTTTGTAATATTAAATTTCATGCTTGGTAGTACTTTAGAAGGGTGAGCAAACTTAATTTCGTTATTTATTTTTTTGCCTATTCACAATGGCTCACTTGCATTCACGATAAACAAAGTAATCTCTAATATTCGACTATCTTTTGAATTTATGCAACCATATTGAAATTGAAATAAACATAACTTTACTTTACTGAGCAAACTAGTAAAGATTCCTTTAAGTATTTGGCGAAATTTCTTAAATTTACTTAATTCAGAATGGGCCACTGATACTAAATTAAATTTAATCAATTTCGTTTCTTTCAGAACAGTGAGTAATTACTCATTCTCTACATTCTTATTAGTTAATAAATTTAATTAAGTTTCAATTAAAAGGGAAAGAAAATCTATACCTAGGGAATCTGATAAAACATTTATCGATCTAAGTAAATTTGGTCTTAAATGTGTTTTATATACAATACTTTGTACTAATACACGCTAAAAATAAAATAAAATCTTTTAATACCTTAATGGCTTTGGTGGAATTAAATGTGATTTAATTAAGAGTATCGAAGTCGATCGCTTAATTTCCTTGCTGTGGGAAAGAAATGAACTCACGTTCCTAATTTTCTCCCAGTGGATTCAAATGTATAGAATAAGAAATAATTGGCTAGAAAATAAGAATTAATAGTGATTTAGCATGAATAAAACTAGTCTTTACAATGCCTAATATATATATATCTCCCACTCCATGTTCCTAATGATCATTGTCAAAATTGAAGGGCTTATATAGAAATTCTGTCCAATCCACATGTATTTTTCCCTAGAAATCTTTCAAACTGGAAAGAATGGTCCATCTTCGGAACTTCATGTCAAGAATATATACATTTCTTATTAAATTTAATATCACCAATATAGAACTAAACATAAATTAATTAAAAATGTCTCCCTTTATTTATTCTAAAAATCTCGCGCAGAAAGGTATCACAGTATAGTGAGAAGACCTAATGTTTGATGTAATTAAAAATGTAAATTAATTAACAAAGCCAGACAATTTACATTGAATCAGCTTAAAACAGCAAACGAACTATAAAAGCTCTAATGAAGGATCTCTCTTACGCGCTTAAATGGGTTGCAATTTAAAACTATTTTAAAGTCATTCATGCTGCTAAGAATATTGCATATAACTAAAATTAGTATACACAAAACTTGCATATTATAAAACTTTCACTATATAAATTCATTCCTATTTGTAGCCATTAGTATTTTTAAATTGTAAAGATAAGAATATATGTGTATATATAATCATATATTTACATAAACTGCTTTTGTTATGAGTATGAATTGTATTTGAGAGGACAAGGTATTGATCTGGAATAATATTTACACTATTTATTGCATTAATAAACTTTGAATTTTTTTAACTGAATAATTTAAATAATCCATTAAACTTCTATTTGACAACTAACTGCTATTTTCCAAAATTTCCTTCTGTAGCAAAATTCTTAATAGTATCATATGAGTTGTTCATAATAGCGAAAATAGCTTATAAGT
Source organism: Ceratothoa steindachneri (assembly GCA_963969495.1). NCBI lineage: Eukaryota > Metazoa > Arthropoda > Malacostraca > Isopoda > Cymothoidae > Ceratothoa > Ceratothoa steindachneri. Next base: position 86,805,772 of record OZ018320.1, read on the forward strand.
TACCTCTAACAATTTCCCGAGCTAATGGTCTCTACTCTGAGTTTTATCCGATTTAATCAGAGTATAAAATATCCATTCGCAAAACATCCGTTTCTATTGGTATCCTACCATATTTGATTAAAAAAAATACATTAAAGATATAAATTTGGACAATACTCCTGGAAAAGCTTTTTTCGGATGTCAAGGATTAAAAATTTCACGTAGTTGCTGAGAATGCTTTATAATATCCTTGATAAGTGCTTGTTAGCTTCATTCTAACACATTCATTTAATCAATATAGAGAATATTGTAGGGCAAATAATTAAATTATCGGCAACCTATATCATAATTGCGGATTTAATAATACGTGATTTTTGAAAAAGAAATTATGCATATAAGTAGTTTAAAAAATCTAAAATAGTTTAATAAATGATCTTAAATCTCTTGCATATGGCGTTTTATTTTCAGTGGTGGATAATTTTCAGTTAACTTTAAAATACTTGTGCAAAATATATATTTTTAACCACAAAGCAACTTTCTTTTTTAAATACCTTCGTAGCCAAATATATTTAACCCATCGTTATAGATAAAACAATAATAATAAATTACATATATGTAACGAAAGAAAATATGAGAACTATTTGACAATATATAATGCAAAATAATACTGTTTTTATACAAATAATGATGTATCGTTGAACAATTAACCATGTATTGGAAAGGCCTAAGTAATAAGGGAATATTATTTTATTATGGTAGTTAATATGCTTCAAAAAAGGTGACTCCATTCTCGAATTACTATGAATCAAGTTGACAATCATTTCTGCAGCAATATTTCCTGCGTAAATAAATAATTCTAAAAAATATTTAGAATATGTTTATTATGAAAAAAAGAAAAGTTTAAATGAAAACTTTTGGGAGTTAATGAATAAGTACTCAAGCATGATACTAACAATCCTAGACACTTAGGGTAAGTAAAAATAATAAAAAAGATAGATCGTAACATCAATATTTATTCAAATTACCATTAAAGAGTGAAGTGGTTGTGAGAACTAAAACAGTTGGTTATGGCGAAATTTGCCACGGTCCGTTCATGTTATAAATCTGACTAGAAGCCGCAAACGAGGGCACTTAGGAGAAAAAATGATTGGAGGTTGTCTCAAAGAGACATAAATTACACACATTTTCCATAATGCATTAAAATTAGCAGTGAACTGCTTGAGATATATACAAACACGTCACCCTTATTTCTCGTGGTTATAACAGTATAATTCTTTTGACCACTTAGCGTTCACAGTGAGGATATTCTTAGAACACTGTGAGGTACGGTGGAAGTAGTTGTCCCCATGCTAATGGGCTCTGTTGTGCCTGAAGGCTCGACGTAACTCCCCATGGGCAGCTGTGGAGAAGGAAGGCTAATGAGAGCTGTAGTGACAGCTCCACTTGTTGAGTTGGATTTGCTCACGGCCACCACGCTTGAGGAAGCACCCTGTAACCCAATTCCTGAGCTGCTTAGAGGGACTGGAGGAAGAGGAGGAGGTGGCGGTGGAGGTGAGTTTATGGAAAAGCACACTTCCGACCTAAGGTCTTCGAGGTGAGCATCATTATCGGTGCCTGCGATGCTTCTCAGTACTCTGCTGGACCCTCTTTCCCTCTGGGATGTATGACTCCTCCAACCTAAACTCCTGTTGACTTCTGGCGTGCCCAAAAGTGGCTGTTTCTTGGAGTGAATTTCGTTCAGTTCCTCGTCTCGTTCTCTGCCGTAGTCTGAACTTGTCTTAAGCTGAAGAGGGAAAGAATTGAATGAGAATTGTACTACGGAGGTGATGAACAGACAAAATAACAACATCGATGTATTATGGCCTTAAATTTCATTAACATATAAATTTATAGCAATAACTTGTCTAACACTACGAATTTTGCAATAATATCTAGTTCCCTCATCAATGAACCAAATAATCTCTGAAGTTACATGTTTAACCATATATACCCGTGGTTTCCAACATTTTTTTGCCCATACCCCTAGGGAACCAAAGATTAAAGTTTTGCACTTCCAAGAAACATTTAATTAATGTTCGCAACCATTAAAAATTCAATACCACATTTGAATATGAAGAAATACTTTTTTAATGACATATAAAATTACTCGTGAATAAAGTGAGCAGAAAATATCTTTCATGACAAGGAAAAAAACGTAAATAGAAATATAGCTTCCTTAAATGTTAATCCCAACCTAACAGATGGTTGAGTGATGACTCACTAGAGACTTGAAGGTTACAAATCACTTTGTTTTACTCTAAATATTTGATTGCGTAAGCCTTAGGGTTTCGGGCACTCCACGTTGGCAACCCCTGCAATATACAACCTAGTTAACTACGACTTCTATAAAAATTTAAGACCATATTTCCCTTTACTAAAGATGCAAATTTGAAAAGCTGTTCATGCATAGCGTTTTCTGTGATAATCCTAAATGTCCTTTACTCAGAAAAGGTAGTTTTTTCTAGAAATCACCTTTAAACGCCTTCTATTATGCTATTAAGTTTAAAATACTCAAACTCATTACGATAAAATGTAAGTTCGCAATTTTTTGCAAGTGAATGTGTAATTTATAAAACTTAATCCAAGCAATATCAATTAATTTTCCCATGCTTATACATAACCAATATTTTATCTCTGCACTGATTTGACAATTGACGCATGTATACACATATACGTACAATATATATATATATGAAAAGCTTTTCCTACATTTTATTAATATTTTTTTCTCTTAAACAACGCCCCTACTGAAAATAATACTAAGCCTATTACCATACTTGTAATATAAGAAGGTAAAATGAAAAATTAGGACAAAAATATAAGAAATAAGAAGTGAAATAATGAAAATGAGAATGCCTCTAAGATGTCTTTAAAGGAATGTTTTGGAACAAGATTCGGCAAATAATACTCATCTTTACTTTGGGAAAGATGTTATTAGAAACGATATAATATATATACATATATATATATATATTATAGCTAAAAATGAAAAATAAAGCTCACTTTAGCTCCAACAGTTTACAGGTAATTAGGATTTAAAGGAAACATGAAAACTAAATGCTAGTTAATGTGCCTGAAAAGACGAACTTTCGTTTGAACCTCAGAGTTTGGAATGTCACATTCTTCCACGAGATTATATTGACCAATCGAACAAATCTATATTTGTCACTCTGATTAATTATGGTATTACATTTATAATCTTTGAAAGAGCTAAGCAAATATACATCTTGTACTCTTGTTGAAGTACAGGATGCTTTTTGTAAGCAATCTTTTTATTATCCTGATGGGAAAGTTAGTTCCGGCACAAGCTGAATATAATTCCTTTTAATCTGAAAACTTGTAAAATATGCATACATATATATTTACTGTTGTGCTTTAAAAATTATGGCCTTTGTCTGTCACGAGCAATTGGTCATAACATACATAATAAGGAAATAAAAATTTGCCAAGACAAGCAAGACAATTCCATATAATTATGGATTAAATAAATATCGTAAAACAGCCAAATGGAAACAAATTCTTTAAGAGGTATACTTCTCAAAGGCAGTAAAAGATATAAAAAACGGGCGAGGCAACCAACTATTTGATCTTAAATGCTAGTCATATTTTCCATTGTAATCAAGAATGATTGTAAATAATTGGATTAACTATTATTTTTGTGATTATAGTTCGAAGTTTTGGATGATGAATTTCGTTATCCATGTAACACTTACATATTTTGTTTAAGCATTAAAATCTCAGTAAACGTTAAAAATAATGAAGTTAATTTGCCACTATCCAGAGAAAAATATTATATATGATAAACGAGTTGTCGATTTTTATATTTTTTAAAGAAAGCAAGTACATGAAGCAATTTAATTAAACAGGGGAAAATTATGCGATTTCTCCTATTAAAATTCAAAATCGATGCATTAGATGCTGAGATGAATGGGCTTATTATGAGAAATTTATATACCTTTTAATTAATCCTGTTGTAAATGAAGATATTAAGGAAAAATCATACTTTTATGTAGGAAGCGACAACTCTTGATATGCAAGCCCAGAGATCAAATAAATTGCTGTTTTTTTATCATTCATTTTGTAGGCCAAATTAAAATCTTATGAGGGCATAAACATACATATATGTAGCAAATATCTAGATTTTTTAAATTTTATCGGTACTAATGTGCATTTTAGAAGGAAGATAAGCTTTTTCGAGCTCAGATAATCAATTATTAATCAGTATCAAGTCAATAGCGCAAGCGTGTTTTTCATGCTAAAAAAATAAATAACCTAAATACTGATCGCATTCTCTCCATGCCTAACATCCACCATGCAAATTTCTCTCATTTTCTTTCCCTTTTTTATCTGTCTTTTCTTAACTTTTCTGAACACATGAACATTAAATTATCTGATAAGACATTATATTATGAAATTGACCATATCTAGGTAAAGACAGTGGAAAAGGAAAGAAAAATTGACAGACAGACCTGCTAGAACATTGAAGACAAGGATGAAATGTTACCCTATGGCATGTAGGACGATTTCCAACCATCAACAGTTTTATGCAGATTGAACCAACTTAGGATCTACAGCCTACAGAGGAAGAAGAAAGGAAATCATAATAAAGATGGGGCTGTGACAGCAAAGGAAAGAAACGGAGCAAGAACTCCCTATGGTGACTAAACTCACTCATGGCCCTAGGTCAGGTATGCGCTATATCCCTTTGATTCCTTTCACAAGGGGTTATAATTGCTTATATTCTCAATCAAACGTCACCTTTTAACGAAACTAGATATATCCACGACTAAAACTAGAATAATATTCTTTATAACTTGTCTCTGATGTTTAAAATAAACTAATTTATGAAACTTTGTAGGACCTTAGTCACCGAAGGGTTTCTTTACACAAGCAAGTGAAGACAGTGGTAAATAAAGTTAATACCAAATTAAAAAAGAAAGAAAAACAAAATGGGAGAGATCTTATGTGGCAATATGTGACACATCTCATACACAACCTTCACCACGAAATATATTCAATTGCTTTTGAGTAGATAATAGATACTTATTAGTATTCGGTTATCCTAGGTAAAAATCCTATTGCTAGTTTAAACCTAGAAATTTGGGGATATTATTATTAATATTTGTTAAAAATATGAAGAACAGGTTTTTTTGAGGGGGGATAGGAGTGGGGGTAAGGCGTCAATTGTGCAGCTGTCTGCAGGAGCAGAGCCACCGATATTTATAAAGTGTTAGTGTGAGTTTCATTATATAATAATTAATTAATTTTATCAATCTTATAATATTTACCACATAGATTTTGCTACGTATTATAGGACATTACGATGTGTGAAAAAAGATCAAACGACATGCAATGTACCAAACAAATTACATGGATTAAAAATATTTGCTGACTTCTAGTTTGTATTGGCACTCTCAATTATACTGTCTACCCATCCTATTACCACACATTAAAATTCAAGGGAATCACATAATTTAAATGCACCGTAAAAAATATCTACACCATATACATCAACGACTGTCTAAGGTAGACGTTTTATTTCTTCTCATCTGCTCAAACAATCAAACCTCCAAATCCCTTAAACAGATCCTACTAAAATTTCATGATTAATAAAAAAGCTTCTACACCAAAGACCACTAAAGAAATAAATCTTCTTTCTTCATATCATCAAATAAATTTCTTTAAATATTCCTCATTGTTATACAAATTTCCTGATCATAATTATTAAAAGAATTGTTGAACATATTTTAATTTAGAAGCAAAGAGCATAAATTTATCGTGTATTTTCTATTTAACAAACTGAAAACACTTAAGCAATAGGCTCACAAAATAACAGCGATAGTATTGTGAATCTTATTAGTGTGAATGTCAAACATCTTTATGATGATATGACAGCAATATAAGCAACTGCAGGCGACAATCAAATTAGGGGAGGGGACAATTGATAGTGCTGAAGCTAAGATTAAAAAAAAAAGACTTGCTCCTTCCAGAATTTATAAATTTTTGAGAAACAGTTAGTCGTACAGAGGTGTAACGTAATAAAAGATAAGATTTTAATTTTTTAGTACTAAGTGAATAATCTAAGAATAGGGGAGAGACAAGTTCACGGAAACGTTAAATTTATACTATAGCTTTTTATGTTTAAGACGTTTAGAGAAAAAACATCAAAAGATCATCGAAGGAGCGATAGCTATGAAGAATCTAATTATCCATGCAGTTGCAAAGTGAAAAGAGATTGATTTCACCATGAAAAAACTGTCAGTGTGCAAATAGCATGATTAATCTGCTATTTCTCTACCTTGTACTTTGTGCTTCGTGACTAGCAGCAGTATTTCTCTCCTACCGTCGATTTTTTTGTAAAAAATGATTAGTATAGGTATTAAATTAAATAATTCAAAAGGTTAGAGAACTTAAGTTTAATTAAAATCTTGTAAAAATTGCCAAAATAATAACTATTTCATTTTATTAATTGATCAACAGGTAAAAAACAATTATGGAACCAATATAATAAGTGCTTCTCAAGAATAGAGTACGAATATTTTTACTAAAATACCTGAAATAAAATTACCATAAATTGTTATGGCTTGCATTCTATAAATTTACCTGAAATATTTACAACTAAAAAATGTCAAAGCTAGTGATCGACAGTACAACGCTATTCTTCGGGTAAACTAATCCTTTAATAAAGTATCCTTTTAAATTCAGTCTTTTAAAGTCCGCCTTTTCCCACCCAACAATATAATTATCTGTATCAATATAGCAATTATTGCATTCTAAATAAGCATTATCGAAACAATTAATAGTGCTTTGCTTACCTGATAAGACTTGCCACCAAAGCTTCGCCCACAGCATGTAATAGTTAAATTATCCTGACTTGATATTGATGGGCTTCGGCTCTGGAGAGGTGAGGCACTTCCAGGCCTGTTAGGCTGTCCGTTGTAGGGAACTTCAAGTTCAACGAACTCCCGGTCCTACAAAGTAAGAGACGATCTTAAAGGTATGCGAAGGCTACAGAAATTAATAGCTTTAAATATTTTACCAGCACCATCCTGTTTTAAAAGGAAGATCGTCAAATTTCCGTCCAACATGAACATCCGTAGCATAATCATATATATGATTATTTTGTCGGGTTGACAAGCTACCTATCGTTTGTTTTGGTGAGGGAAAAAAATATCTTGCCTCTTCTCCCCTCTAAAATATGATATAAATAAATAGTTTGGTAGTAAATTTACCAACAACCCTCATTGATTTGCCGTTCTTTAATTAATTTCTCAGGTATGGTGATACAGTTTATCATTGAATTAGTGCCATGAAGGTGATCCGAAGAGAGACTCCATTGTGAAATTTATCATATATGTACATAAAAAGGTCAAATGTTAATTGATAAAAAATATACATGGAATAAAGATTCAAAGCTTATTGCATTCATCTATGATAAAATAATTTTAGCTAGAACTAAGCTCCAACTAGAAGAAAATATGCATCAGAATGGAAGTAATATGTAAAAATAAACCGGGTGAGAGCCAATAGTGTCCTTTATTTATAATGCTGTAATTTGTTAGCTATTAATACTTAAAGTTAGAAATAAGTATCATTACAAAGAACAATGTTAGACATTTTATTAGGGAGTTTGGGTAGCTTAGGTAGCCTAGGCTATGGTAGATAGTCTATGCTAGCCTAGGATAACTTAACAGTTCTGTTTAGGGTCTCAAAAATTACCCTATTAACACTTAAACAGCACAGGTTTTTCGGGGAATTAATAATTCGACATGACTCCATAATCAAATCAGTTCATCATTTTCAAGCAAGATATGGTATACGATTAGACAAAAAAAACAATCCAGAGCAGTTACGCCAAGTGGATTACAAACAGCAAAATTATATTTTAAATAAAAGAAATTCCAATCGTAAGAAAAGCGTGAGGATGGAAACGAATATTGACAAGGAGGGACTTTAATTTAAAGCCATACAAAATTCAATGTCATCAAGAAATCTCAATGCCGGATGTACGACGGGCGGTCAATAAGTTTTGCGAATCGGTAGGGCAAAACAGAGGAAGGGGGATGGCTGTTTGTGGAGGTGTTAGGACAAGTTAGGACAAGTCAGGACCTGCATCCGTACGCTCCTGCCTCGTCTATTTAAGAACTAGTAGCTGATCGCAGATCGTCAGTCACAAATTTATCAACAATAGAGAAGGTTGAGCACTGCGCAGTGATCAAATATTTGGCCAAAGAAGGCAAGAATGCAAAAGAGATACATTACGCATGGTTGCAGTGTACACGGACGCCGCCCCTTCCTATGCAACCATTGCTCGCTGGAATAGGGAGTTTCGCCATGGTCGTGAGTCCCTTGAAAATGACCCCCGTCCAGGACGCCCGTCAGACGTGACCAACGAGGACAATGTAGCTAGTGTGGAGAGGATGATCCTTGAAAATCGAGGATCATCGAAGATCGAAGAAATCGAGCGAGAACTTAGAATATCACATAAAAGTGTTATCAACATCATCCACGAGAATTTGGCCATGACCAACGTCTTTGCTAGTTGGTTCCCTAGAAACCTCACGCCCCATGATCGACTTCAACGTCGTCAAACTCCACAAGGCCAGAGTTGCACAAGCTGCCCTACGCGAGTGCGGATTCGAGAAGCTAAACCATCCCTCCCTACCCCCCTACAGTCCAGAACTGGCTCCTAGTGACTACTTTTTATCCCGCCAGCTCAAGGCTGCACTGCGTGGACGCCGGTTTGGGGACTATGAAGATGTCCAGCTCGCCGTCCAGGAGTGGATTGAACAGCAGTCGGGAGATTTCTGGTTGTCGGGAATTCGAAGCCTCAGGGACAAGTGGCGCAAGTGCATTAAATTCGAGGGTAGTTATATTGAAAAATAATAAAACACTTTTCCTCATATCTCGTTTCCTTATATCGGAATTGCAAAACTTATTGACCGCCCCTCGTACAACCAAAATTATCAATTAGCATTAGGTTAAAGAAATGTACGACCGGATAACATAATTTTCTGTGATGAATGTCTCATTTACCAGAAAGGCCTACCAAATAAACATAATTATTGGAAGTGGTTAATAACTAAGCCAAATAATCACTTTCAAAAGCCTTTGCACTCCCAAAGATTAAAGTATGGTTCGCAATAAGTGGAAATATGATTTATTGCACCAATTTCTTTGAGTACAATGAAACAGGACAAGCTCAGTCAACTAAGGCTGCCAGATATCTTGACATGCTCAAAAGCATTTTATTCAATAGCACATATCCTGAGAAATTATTTCAGCAAGATGGCGCCACAGCCCATACTGCATGTCCTACCAGAACATGGTTAAAAGCCAGATGGCATCATCAACTAATGTCGCATAGGACAAATTTTCCCTGGTCAGCCAGGTCAGCCGACTTCTTTTCTTTAGCCTACCATCTATTGAGTTTTGCAAAAGAAAGACTATTTTGAGCTGCACCATCTAATATCGTAGAAATGAAGAATAAGTTTCGCCAAATCATTGCATCCATCAATGAAAATATTTTGAAGAATGCCTTAAGGAATTTTTTAATCGTATTGATAAGTGCATAGAGTCCGGTGGTGTTCATTTGGAATGTTAAAATTATAGCAATAAAATTTCAAAAAGGGTTCTTTGTAATGACACTTATTTCTACCTTCAAGATTCAATGGCTAACAAATTACAGCATTATAAAAAAGGGGACATTTTTGGCTGTCACCCAGTATATAAATATAATCGATAACATGAAAGTACTAGCTTTGTATTTTCAAATCCTGTAGATTCAAGTAAAACCTTCCTTATTTTATGTTTGTGTTTTAAAATTTACCTAAATATGTCTATAGTTTTAAGTCATTTATCATAACATGTATTTCAAATTGATAGTTTCTCTATAAGATTCCCCTCTCGCTAAAAGTTGTTATCATCGCTTCTCAGAATGCATGTTTTGCGCTGATTTCAGATCTTTTTTTTCTCTTTTTCCTGCAAGTATACTATTTATTAAATATACCCGCGTAATTTTATTTTTAATTTAATGATAGCGTTATAGAAATCTATGGAAGTCAAAAATCACATTATATGCAAATTATTTATTTTTACAAAGGTTAAACTATAATTTGCCCAACTCAATTATTTCAACATATATTTAAAGAAAGAAAATATAGATCGCATGTTATAGTACTTAAAAGCATTGGGACTGATTTTCTTTTATATATTCAGACTGGATTGTCTCAATGCAAGATAAAACTATGATCCGACATTATAATATCGATTTTCCATAATCTGAATCTTGTGTTTCCATTGCTCAACATTCACTGCGCCAAGTTATTTCAGAAAAGTCAGGATGTGAATAGAGAAGTAGTTTCTAAGATATACTATACTCTCTTTCTGTTAGACAACTGTATCTTTGTTAGCAGACTTGTTAGATATATTATCCACGAAAAGTTTGTTAGCTATTAATATTTAAAGGTAAAAAATAAGTATCATTACCATGAAGAATGTTAGAAATTTTATTAGCTCTCTTAGGTAGCCTAGTTTGTAGAATTTTGTTAGAAAGGTGTTACATCCAAGCTGAATTAATTTTATCTATTGCTGTAAGAAATTACTTAATTAAACCAAGTTTAATGTGGAGAAGTGGTTGAAGAAACCTTTTTGAATAACTAAAAAGAGAGAGAGGGTAGAAAGTGATTGTTCTAGTACATATGTAAACCTAATTCGCAATTCGAATTTAATGAATGTTCTGATTATTCACAACTGCCACGCAGGCAAACAAATCGACATTACTTTGTAAATCCTGATTGCATACCCATTAACATGTTCAGTGCAAAAAAGCATCTCCGTAGGTGCTCGAGTGAGGACTGTTGTTTGGGTAATATGTAGTACCAATTAAAGGGAAGAGCGTATACTGAAAAGAATGTTAAATTAAGTGACAGTGTAGCGCTTAATTACAAAGAAGGGTAGAGCCAACAAGGAACCTCACAAGTTGAGAACCCCGTTGGCTCTATTGAATCTTGAAATGAGCACACAAACAAAACAATAAAATAATATGCAATTTGTTAATAATTAATTAATGCATAGCAACATGTATACTTGTACCTAATGCTAAAGCGCCAGTCAACAATTAATGTATCAATGCAAAGCAAACAGTATATTTGTCAATAATGTAAAACAGCAAAGCAATGAAATCGTTGTGGTCTCACGCTAACACACATTAGAAGATGTTAGAAGACTGATGCAAGCTAACGGCTTTCACTGCAGCGATTAAAAAGACAAGTGAAACAGCTGTGCATCAAATAATGACTCTGAGAGATAGGGAAGTCGGACGTATCAGCTTTGACACGGACCCGTGAAATACGAAATCTTATTTTGCTGAGGATATCGGCCTGATAAAGATCAGCCAGAATTAGAAATTCGAACAATATCATGGTGCACACGTGCCTACACAAAATACACGCAAACAACCTCGGCTCAAGTTGGGGACGCCAAGTTTTTAGATTGGAGAAATGGAGACACGCCCGTTATCTTCCACTATAATAAAATGTCTTGTAAAAGACACACAAGGACACTCTGACAGGAAGAAAGATACAAGAAACACTGAGCATTTGAACACTCTGGGAATCGATACCCCACCCTCATAACTGAGCCACTCTTCCTTAATCACAACGTCATGTCATTGGTGGCGGCGTAGCTTAACCACTTAACCTCCCGCCCCCTCTCTCCCCTCACCTCGAGGAGAACCTGAAAGGCCGCCCAAGACAACATAATGCACTAAAAATCACATGTCGGACCCCGGTGAGCATAACATTGGTTAAAACAGCAAGATTTTAACTAAGAGTTGATATTCAATTTCACCCAATATGCGAAATTAGAGGAGCGTTGGCCTAAAGCTAGAAGGTCCCCTTTAGGGCTAGCTGAAAGACGCTCTGAGAAAAACTGTTAGAGGAGGAGACTTAATGCCGCCATTCGCATCCCCCCTCCTTTCCTTAACCCTAGTGTGGTAGTGAAGTATAAAAATCAAATAACTTTGGAAAAACGAGGTAGATTACGTTAGTCATCGAGACAACTAAGTCCGGCTAGAGGCCCGGCTACCAGCGACAGGGACTTAGAAGAAGCTTATCTGGAGCCAATTCCTGGTCTTCACACCAAAGTTTTAGTTAACTTGGATTGAAAAGCAAGTTCAACTAACTCTCGTCAGAAAGCTCCCCTATCCTGGTGTATCCCAAAAGCCTGAGATAGTCCTCACCCGTGAGGAATACCCCAAAGTAAACTACATCAAGCACACCTCTTCGGCAAAAAGGTAGATTACGTTAGTCATTGAGACGACTAAGTCCGGCTAGATGCCCGGATACCAACGAAAGGGACTTAGAAGAAGCTCATCCTGAGACGCTTCCTGGTGGTCACACTGAACTTTTACTTAACTTGGATTGAAAAGCAAGTTCAATTAAGTCTCGTCAGAGAAGCCCCCTATCCTGGTGAACACCAAAACACAGAGAAAGTCCTCGCCATTGAGAAATACCCCAGAGTGCACTCCTTCAAGTACTCACCTTCGTTAAAGGACTCACTCTTTGGATCATCGTTCGTCAGTGTGAATTATTCCCAGAGTAACCCGAAGATTAGAAGAAACATACTTTCCCTGTCCCGTGGTTGAAATCATTTATATCAAGAAAACGTGCTTAACTCCATATACCACACCTTTGAATTCTAAGGCTGGCTTTAAAGCATTCTCCTTTCAAAACCAAATCTGGAACGGCTGTTCACGCACCGGTACGGAAACAACATTCTTGAGGCGACATAAAAATTGAGACCAAGGTCAGATTCAAACCCGATTCTAGTGGGAATCTCGAAAAGTATTCAAACCCTGGTATCTGTTTCGTTGAAGGTCAGTTTGCGTTCACTATTAAAGTGAGCTTTGGGTCAACCATTACTGTATATTCAATTGGGTAATTTAGTAAGCCTCACTTAAATTTGTTTAGTTCAATACTGTGTAGTTTGTTTGTTAAATTTCAATTTTTTGGTTCATGTTTTTAATTAAAGGTCTAGTTTTCTTAGAAACATTATTTATTCAATCCTCGAAATGCTGAGCATGGCAATAGAAACCCTAAAAGATTAAAAAAATAACGTAATAGTAGTAATCATAATCAAATATAGCACTCTTACAAAGAAAACATAATCAAGTTGTTTTTAAGTACGTAACTAACTTATACGTACGAACACCATCACTCCTTCCTGCTATACCACGACAAACACCGATACCTGTTACAAGGATGTGAGCACACTACGAACGGGGAACACAGTGATTCTACTTGCCAGAGCTGAAATGGTTATAAGACCAAGATTTAAACCTACAAATCCGCCTTTTCTTCTAATTTCCTTACCTCTGCAAAGTAATACGGCGATTCCCGTTAACTCAGCCTAAAAGTTGATGCCCAGACGGCATCTGGAACTTTCACTTGGCGTCAGATTGAATTCTTACTTCATAACCAACAGCAGCCAATAGCACCCAGGCCAAATCATATAATTCATTCCACCTACCATAAACTAGCACCCTAACACTATAAACTGTTGACCTCAAAGTAACAAGACAAAAGTTAACCAAAAATATGGACTCATCGGACAAACAATAGGCAGAACAGGGAGGATCGGAATTCACAAACGTAATCAAGATCAAGCCACCCATCTTTAACGAGTTAGTGGTATCAGGTTGGTTTAAAATGGTAGAGGTCCAATTTTATATCTCTAGGATAGGTAAGCAGGACACAAAGTTTATTCACGTCTTGGCTGCACTGCTTCCCTAGAGGGTGGACCGTCTTTAAGCTACAGTTTTATTTACACAAAACTATCAGCTTCTAAGGGCCGAAGTAATTGGCCTGTTCAAGATGACCAAACTGGAGCTATTCACAAATCTCATAACCTCCTCTACGCATACTGGTCGACCTTCAATCAATCTAGATGAACTAGTGAGAGCAGCTCTACAGGTAGGGGTTGGAGAACAACTCGTGAGGCACAAGTATATTCAGTCCCTGCCGTCAAACATCGTGCCCATCATCGACACCCAGAAGAAATTAACCCCTGCCTAGCAAAGAAAACCTGCGGATGAATTAATGCCATTTTATAGAGCACAGTGCCTTGCTGTACACAAAGTTGACAGCATCTCGCTCCCTAAAATAGGTGCGTTAACTTTGAATGACAAAAGATAAAATCTAGCCAAGCAGGTACAGTATTCTGCCAGTGCGTCTTCAATGCCCATGGGTGCATACTCTGATGGGAAAACTCCTAACTTTGTGCCGCCTAGAAACGACTATAGTGCGAATAATATACCGTTAGGACTACGACCTCTTTAAAGGAACAAGAAACCTCTGGTATGTCGATCCCATTTATATTTTGGAGAAAGTGCGAAATGCTGAAAGCCTTGGTGCAGATAGCAAAAAAGAGGTGAAAACGTAAAAATGCAAGAATAGTCCAGGCCATCTTCTCCGGCAACTTTGGAAAACTAGCAAGTCATGCTGTTACAAGTGCGCCTGCCGGCATGCCACGCAATTAGATAAGAATTTCTAATCGAGACGGAAGCAAGTGTATCTATAATTCCAGTTAGTTTGTTACGAACGTGTGAGATGCGTAATTCCAGTGTAAGTAGTGCAACGGCTAATGGCGGAAAAATTATAGTTTCCCTAGCCTAAACCGTTCATTAAGATGGTCATTTGTGGTCGCAGATGCCACTTTGCAATTATTATGGATTGAATTCCTGTGGCATTTTAATCTTTTGGTGGATTGTGCGCGTGGCGTCCTTATCGATAATAATCAACCTAGGCTCGTGTGTAAAGTAAAACAATCCGGGGAGCCTAGAGTAGCCCTTTTTATTAATGACCACAGGCTACTAATCCCGCCCCACCACCGCTTAACTCCTTGGAACACAAAATCGAGACCGGCAGTGCTCGACCAACAATTACGCGACCAAGTCCTCTTTCAATGAAAAAAATACAAGTTGCCAAAGCAACGTTCGAAGCATTAATGAAAAAGGTGGTTATGCCCCTGTCAAAATCACCGTGGGCTTCGCCTATTCACATGGTCCCGAAGAAATGGCTTAGTGGTTACCGAGTGCTCGGCAATTTTCGCGCACTTACTGCAATCACGAACCCAACAGATATCTCTTACCAAGAATACAGTGTAGCAAACAACCTTCATAGAAAGACAATTTTCTCTCGCTTGATTTGGTTTGTGCTTACCCTCAGCTCCTGATGAACCCGATGAACATAGAAAAAAAACTGCGGTAGTAACTCTGTTTGGGTTATGAGAGTATAAAAAGCTACCCTTTGACCTCAGGAATGCGAGTTGCACTTGCCAGCGTCACATGGATAATTTGTTTCGGGTATGAGAGTTCGTTTATATATATATATATATATATATATATATATATATATATATATATATATAGAGAGAGAGAGAGAGAGAGAGAGAGAGAGAGAAACCATCCTGATATTTTCGGAAAAGTTAAACAACCCTTTGTATCATTTAACCTAGATGTTTAAAATTCCTGATTGAAAACAATCTACGATTATCCCTGGAGAAGTGCGAGCTCGCGAGAGAAGAAATTGACTTTCTAGGAAATCATATTTCGGCTACGGGAATTTGGCCACCAGCTAAGAAATTTAAGGAAATTGGGGACATGGCAGTACCTACAGACTATAGATAACTGCGCCGATAATTGTTTATGTTATGGTACTATAGGAGAATGATTCCGAACTTAGTGCGATTGATGCACCGATGACTGAGCTCGCGTGTCTTCAACCCAAGGCTCGTCAGCTCAAGTGGAATGATGCTGCGCGAGAAGCATTTCAACTTATTAAAACAGCTCTAATTAACTCGGTCAAGCTCTGTCACTCGCTGCCCAATGACTCACCCAATCAACTGTTGACGGACTGCTCCCAATATGAGGCTGGTTATAAGAACAAGATAAAAGCCTACAAAACCTACTTTTTCTTCTAATTTCCTTACCTCTGCCAAGAAATAATCCTGGTTACCGTTAACCCAGCCTAGAGGAAGATAACTAGCAGGCATCTGGAACTTTCACATGGAGTCAGATTGAATTCCTACGCCATATCCAACAGAAAATGATAGCCCACAGGCTAAATAAGACCATTCATTCCACCTAAGATAAACAGCTGGCCTTATTCTAAAACAGGAACCTTTTTCAAAGAAATTGTCCACCCTTATTCGCGAGACGAGAAAATGTGCCCTAAATTGCAAATGGTTCTAGAACGAGAGTAATTCACTCTCGTCACTATCCTTGTCATTATCCATAGAATCAAGCCTATAATCAAGTAGATTTGAGATGAGCAATTTTTCATCATGTTTCATTGGTCTAGTGTCAAATCCAGATTTGGTTAGACATTCTGGTGCTTGTTCTTTGCAGAAACCCTGATTACATTCTAGCTACCAAAATAGTATTCATGATGGTTTATCTGCAATTTTCATATCATGGATAGGGCAAAAGGATTAAACGTTCTGGTTTTGATAAGTCAATCACGCAGTCAACTTGAACAATCACAGGAGAGTTGATGCGGTATTCATGCTTAGTTATATAACCTAGGCGGCAACCGAAGTGCAGCTTGTATATTTTCCCAATGTACAATGTAGGTTTAAATAATATTCGATGTAGTTTAGCTGTGAATTTATCACTGACATAAAACACGGATAGGTCATACTTATATTTTATATCCAAATTGACCGATCTAACATAAGTAATTAGATTAACTCCATTAAACAATGCATGATAAGACAAACCTAATCAAATGTTCAAAACATAATATTTAATCTTTGTGATACAAACTATGTATATGTGGTAGAGAAAGTCAAATTAGAGTTTGTGAATTCATGAAAAACGCCATCCAACTTATGAGGAAAAACTTTAACGGGCTGAATTATTTTCCAGTAACATTTGAGATGTTTCAGGAAGAACTCATCAAGGTTGCCAATTTTTAATTCGCCTCGATTAATCTAAGTTACGTTCCCTTTTACTTTTATCTTTTTGTCTTTCTGTTTCCATTTACTCTCTTTTCTCAATATTCTGTTTCTTTTATGTCGAGAATAGAGGTTCCTTGCCGCTATGTGCCCCGTCGAAACTACGAAGTCTGGCAACGTGAGCGAGGACTGTAGGAACAATCAAAATATCAAACTGCTAACTGCGATAAGTGAGGGATTGGAATCTTAAACGCGCGCCTCTGCCGCCTCCCGGCGCGTTATCAAGAAACCCCGCGGGAATACCTCCCATTCCTCAAGCGCCATGTTAGCCTGGTTGAGGTTTTCTCGCCAAGGCCCCCCTTGGCGGATTCATCAACGGTTCCGGCTGGTCTCTATATATTCTTGGTCCCAATTGGGGATCTACAGTATAGACCTGCCGTTTACAACGAAACATTTCATTCTAGATCGCGCTCCATTTCCCTACGAGCCTGAAGGCTGGAATTGTATCAAAGGATCTGAACTTCCCGTGGTTAAAGTCCCTCGAATAACCATCCGACCCTCGTTTCATCTCTTAAAGCCTTGAACCACAGGTTAGGCTGAGACGAATCATCTGTGATTTCCTTGCCAGTCATCCCTATGTGCGTACGTACAAAGGCTTGTATAGGCCCTAAACCACTCCCGTAGAATTCGCTCTGAGTAGCTCTGTTAGATTGATTATTGTAAACATCGAGTATTCATTGCCACTATTCTATTTTACTATTTATTGTATATACTGCATAAATATTAAAGTATATTTTTTGTTCCTACTTTTTCTTAAGCCTCATAGCCCGCAGCCTTCATTATTAATAACGGCCAACTGCACTCTATCGTTTGAATTCAAATCACCACACTACTTTGGGGAAGTTGGTCTTCAACTTCTCTCCACTTATATTCTCCATCTCTGTCGTGACCAGAGTTGAGTCGAAGTCACTCATTTGACCTTGACCTTGATTCTTCGTAATAATTCTTGGTGAGTCCTGATCTTCCTGGAGTTTTTTTTTTAAAAAGCAAAATTGTTGCCCGGGCCCGAATGTGGCAGAGACGCCAAAAGAAAAAAAGAAAAAAAAGACGAAAAAGGGAAAGAAGAAAGAGGAAGAGAGAGAAATAGAAGAAGAAAAGGTAGAAGAAGTTAATGAAAAGGATGACAAGGGGGAAAAGATGATAGAGAAGAAGAAGAATAATAAGAGGAAGAAGAAAAAAACAAAAGCCTGAAAAGACCATGACGGGGAAGAGAGAGGAATCGGAGAGCTTGCCTCCGAAAATAAAGAATCCGAGATCAGCAGGCAAATGTGCCAGGGTCATCCTTGTGGGTGATTCCCAGGCACGGGACCTGCAGCCCCTGCTAGCGGCCCGCCTTCGCACAAGCGTTAAGTAAGCTGCCTGCCAGAATGTGGTAACCACCACATCAGAGTAGAGGCTGAGAAATCACAGATTTCTGAGAGCTCAGTCGTTGCTCTTTTGGTCAGTTGAAACTACCTCTACCTGAGAGGAGGTAGGGTAGGCCCTACAGATAAAATCCTCCACACGGTCATGGCTGCCGTGGACGACTGTGGGCTGAAAACCCGCAAGCGCGTGGTAGTCGGGAGGCTCCCGAGGAGAGGTCCAACACGGATCGCTCACTCGATGAATGTCTCTTTAAACCGGCGCCTGGCAGATTATTGTACGGCAGAGGGGGTCTTTTTGTGGACCCGTACCACACCTTTTATTGTAGAAGTATCTCTACCAAAGGGATGGGGTACATCTTTCCTTTAAAGGAAAGGCCTTTCTGTCGAACATGATCCAGCATGTCGTAGAGAGGACCGAAAGGAGTATCCGGCCCAGAGTGAGGGCGGACGTACGCCAGTACGCCCGCGTCACTCTAGGAACGACCTTCTCAGAGGTCGCAAAAAGGGGTGCCTCACCAACAAACAAGCCGGGAAACGGAAGAGCGTAGGGAGTCCTACAGTCGGGGACTCCCTGAAAGTTCATCAGTTCAATGCGAGGTCAATCAGGAAGAAGTTTCCTGAGCTCCATGTCCTCGTAGCGACGGAAGAACCCCAAATGGTAGCCATAACAGAATCGTGGATAAAAACCTCAAACCGAGACTTTGAAGGCGAATTCACGGTTCCTGGCTACCAACTCTTCCACAAAGATAGGCCAAAGAGAGAGGGTGGCGGTGTAATGTTGTATGTCAAGGATACAATCAAATCTACGAACTCCAACATTATATCCGATCACGAGCTCCTAGGCGTTGACCTAGAGATAGGTCCTGTCAGATACAGGACCCTGGCGCTGTACAGACCCCCTTCCCAACCCGTTGAAAAGGACTGGGAACTGTACTAGCTGCTGGGTGAGCTTGTTCAAGGCAGAGTGTGCATCTTTATGGGCGACTTCAACAGACAAGTTGACTGGGAACCTAGAGCAGCCTGTGGCGAGAGCGCGCTACTCCTGGAGTTCGCCAACAACGAGTTCCTGACTCAATGGGTCAGAAAACCGACAAGACGAGACAATATCCTCGACTTGGTCTTCACCTCTGAGGATGATATCGTTGAGGATGTCTCTGTCGGCGAAGAGCTCGGTGGCAGTGACCACCAGCTAGTTAGATTTACCGTCAAGATCCCGAAGGTAAGGTCTATTGCCAGTCAATCAAGAAACTTGACTTGAGAAGAGCAGACTTTGCAAGCCTTCGTGCTGGGCTGACTGATGTAAGGCTAGCGGTATGCAAGGAGGTTGAGGATTCGTGGAACAATTTCAAAAATAAATTCATGAGTCTTCAATCGCGTTTCATCCCTCTGAAATGACTCCATCGGTCTTTTGTTCAACCAAAGTGGTTTAATCGAGAAATCGGCCAACTGCTTAGGGAGAAGAGAAATGCGTACCGGCGATCAAAGATCTCTCGAGAGTGAAGTCCAGCATAAGGGCGGCTAAGCGTACTGAGGAACTCCGAGTGGCGAGACTCTGCAAGGAGAATCCCAAGGAGTTCTTCGGCTGTGTAAATAGCCGTAAACCAATCCATCGTAGGATTGGGCCCTTAGTGGACGAGAAGGGTGCATTAACTCACTCAGATGCAGAAAATGCTGACCTTCTCAATGACTACTTCTCCTCAGTGTTTACTAAAGAGTGTGGTCCCATCCCCCAGCCCACGTATTCCTACTCGGGGGAAAAGCTGGAGGCAATGGACTTCACCGAAGGAGAAATATAGAAAAAGATCGCTGACCTAAAGACAAATAAGTCCCCCGAACCGGACAGGTTTATACCCAAGGTGTTGAAGGAAGTGTGCGATGAAGTATCCCGACATCTGTGCGCTATCTTTAGCATGTCAATCCGGACCGGATGCGTTCCTAGAGACTGGCGTGAGGCGGAGGTGACTCCGATCTTCAAGAAAGGAGACAGACCCCAGCCATCCGTCAAACTACCGACCTATCAGTTTGACTTCGATAGTCTCAAACTCATGGAAAGCATGATAGTGGACAAGATAACGTCTTATTTAGAGTCAAACCTGCTACTGAGGAGTTCCCAACACGGCTTCCGAAGGCAACGGTCATGCCTGACGAACCTTGTGGAATTCTTCCACCTAGTTTTCAGTGAGCACGATCGGGACAAGGCGGTGGATGTGGTTTACTTAGACTTTCAGAAAGCCTGTGATAAGGTTCCACACCGCCGCCTTCTCCGGAAAGTGCGAGCGCTGGGCATAGACGGAAAAGTAGCCAGTTAGATCGAGAACTGGCTAAGTGGCAGACGGCAACGGGTGGTGGTAAATGGACAGGCTTCTGAGTGCGTGCCCGTTACTAGCGGGGTGCCTCAAGGTTCTGTCCTGGGACCACTACTATTCATCATCTACGTCAACAACATGGACGGTGACATGATTGCCAAGATTTCCAAATTTGAAGACGATACCAAGCTTGGTATGAACGTTGCAAAGGATGGAAATACTGCCCGCCTGCAGGAAGATCTTGGGAATATTGGGGAGTGGTCGGACACGTGGCAAATGCCTTTTAACGTGAACAAATGCAAAGTAATTAATATCAGACACAGAAACCCCCAATCTCATTATATCCTTAAGGGCACTGCTCTTGAATCGAGTGACACTGAGAAGGACTTTGGTGTTACTATCACTAGCGACCTCAAGTTTTCGAAACAGTGCATCGAGGCAGAGAAGAAAGCCCAAAGGATGTTAGGCTACATAAAGCGCCAGTTTGGATACCGTAACAAGAAGATAGTACTTTGTCTGTACAACTCCCTGGTTCGGCCGCACCTGGAGTATGCCGTACATTTTCGGAGTCCTTCGTTTTGAAAGGACATCGCAAGGTTGGAACGCGTACAAGCTAGGGCAACCAAACTGATTCCCTCTATCCGACATAAAAGTTATGAGGTTAGACTAGGGGAATTAGATCTGTTCTCGCTGGAAACCTGTAGACTGCGTGGTCAGCTCATCGAAGTTTTCAAAATGTTTCGAGGGTTCGACAATGTTGACTACCGGGATATTTTCACACTGAGTGAGAACAGAACGCGCAATCACGGCTTCAAACTTGAACTGAAGCGTTACAACCGCAATATGTGTGGAAATTTTTTCACCTACAGTATCTGCGGTAAGTGGAACGCACTTCCAGTGGAAGTTGTCAACAGTGAATCTGTTGACCAGTTCAAGTCAAGACTAGACAAAGTCTTGAAAAGCGGCCGTTTAGGGACGCAAAACAATTATGCAGTCATGTGGCTGCTCGATTGATAGTCCAAAGGGTTCCTCTTTGAATGGATCGTAAGGTCTCCTAGGGTACTTACTTTCCTTGTTACTCCTTGTTACCTCTTGCTCGGTGATCTTTGCGTTGACACTGTTGTAGGTGACTCTTCTCGCATCCAAGATGCGGTAGGGGTGTGTTCTTTCTATAACCTCTTTGAGTGAATCTATGCTTTCATGTCGAATTCTTCGTTTTCTTCTGCATTCATATCAAAAACTTTTTGCCAATATTCTCTGAATATCTGTTCAATCTTGTTATCTTCTTTTATGTTATTTCCATGATTTACATTTTACTTGTACTAGCTTTGCCTTTCATTTGGTTTATTTCCTGCAGAATTCCATTGTCAATCCTGTGTACTGTCTCGTTTCAGTGTTCATTTTGTTTATCTATTATATCCATGCTCAGTTCTCTTTTTATTCTTCTCATTTCGGTGTGTAGCTATCGCATAGTTCGGTTTATTCTTATTTCATCAGAGATTTCTTTTAATCTTCTGTTTTGGGAGCCATTTATGACGTCCACTTGAATGTTTTAATTGTCGTATAGCAATTTTGGGGAACTGCTATTTCGTCAGCTGCTTGCATTAAGTTCCTTATTTTCTCTAGTTCTGATCAATTTTTTCTAGCGTTGCTCCTTTTAGTTCTTCCGCTTCATATGTGTACAATTCTCTTCTGTATCTATCCTAGTCCGCTCCTTGGTATGCTTTTCTTACCTTTGAGTGGATATGTATAGGTCTTTGGTTGATGGTAGGAAGGGTCGCTGTGTGATCGGTACAGGGTATATCTAGCGGCTGCATATAATAGTTATATGGGAGAAAGTTATTGTCTTGGCAGATGTTCGGTTTAGGGGCTGAGGTTCCTGTTACGTACGTTGGGTAACTAGGGCCTAGTCAATATCAGATGCCTATTGCGAACACCTTTCCTACTTTCTTCCTGCTGTGTTAGTATTTATGTAGCCGTTTGCTTGAAAGGGTGCGTTTAAGTCACCCATGAAAACCACCAGGTTTCTGCTGTTGAAGATGTTAATGAAGTTGTTAATCGGACTAGCCACTGCGCTATGTTTTGAATGTCGCATGTGCATAACCGCCCCACTGAATTCACACGCGCAGCCGGCCGCAGGGAACGACAGTATGAATTCATCAGTGAGTGCAGCCACAAGTTACGTGCGCCTGTATCCGTAGGCTATAGTAAGTTTACATTATTTTTGTATATTTGTACCCAAAACTTCATCCTTTTTGCTCTAATGTTAGAGATTTTAAGAGGTCTGCGCTTTTTTCTTTGGGTTTTTCTAACAAAATTGTTTTGAAACATTTAAGGAAGAGACTTTTGTTATTGACTCCCCACCACAACAATGTGTGTGCGTGTGTGTGTAAGTGGGTGGGTTCACTGAACTACTATTGTTAGTAATGGTAGTAGTAATAGCTAGTACATAGTAATATTAGTATTAATATCGCTAATATCACCCTTTTACGCTTTTGTAGTAAAAATTGATAAGTAGCAGAATATTTTATAGAGTTTAGCACTCTTCAATAAAAATAATAATAATAATTTTATTAATATTATTGTTATTATAATTATTATTGTTATTTATTTCAGTATTATTATCATTATTGTTGCTATTGCTTATGATAATGATTACAATACATTTCTTTGTTATTTTACTACCCTTATGTTCGAGCAGATATGGTCAATCAGCATGGTTAAGTATGCTGCCACCAATTGCCGACCTGGGTACAGACCCACGAAAGCAGAAAAGGAGACTATTGCAGTGGGGGGCTAAGCACCATGTAAGCATTCAGTGTTGGCCTTCCCCAATTCTGACAGGCAAAAGATCCGTAAGAAGTGGATCTCTGTGCTAAAACGCAGTGAGAGTGGCTGAAACCCAGACCATACTGGCGTGTGTGTATTTCACTTTTTACCATATGACTTTCACCACGAAACTAAGCGGAAGACAAAGCGTCAGCGAAATGTCTCAAACTCAATGCTGTGTCTTCGGTGTTCACCTCCTATCCAGAGTGATTAAATTTATGTTATCTTGAACTTACGATAAACAAACCTTTCGTGTATCCATATTATGTTTATCAATATACTGTTTCTTATTATTCCCATCTACATACGAGGTTTATCGGTATGCCCCTCTCACAAGACTCTCTGTATCACTCTCACAAGACTCTCTGTATCACTAGAAATGTATGCCACATATACAGGCGGCTCATGAATGAGGAAAGAACACGGTACTTTGTGTTTGAGTGTAACATCCCTAAGGAGGCCTTTTAGAAGGTCGTTGTTGCACTCGGGGAAGAAGATGACCAGCTAGCTACATTGAGCTGTGCTAGTGGTCACAGCTTCTTGAGAATATTATACCAAAAAGGCAACCAGTCTGTTCAATGTATTCACATCTAACTACAGAAAAGAAAGGAACTGTGAAGTGCATTCT
Source organism: Ceratothoa steindachneri (assembly GCA_963969495.1). Lineage (NCBI taxonomy): Eukaryota > Metazoa > Arthropoda > Malacostraca > Isopoda > Cymothoidae > Ceratothoa > Ceratothoa steindachneri. The sequence goes on from OZ018320.1 coordinate 86,829,933, forward strand.
AAACGCAAAATTGATTCAGATGCAGCTCGCAACAAGAGCACTGATAAAAACTAAAAGAAATAGATACACTTTCTGGAACGTTAGCATTCTTTGGCGAAAATTTCAGCATTAATCTTGTGTTCATTTGGGCAATCTATAATTACACAAGTGCCACGAATATTTAATACGTGAGTAGGTAATGAGGACAGTGAATTTGTTCCTCGTGACCAGAACTTTGACAAAATGACACGAATTAGTGTTGGAAGTCAGAATTATTTGTATTTTTCATTGTTCTGATATTTAGTGTTCGTTCATAATCTGAGAATCTAGGGAAACCAATGAGAGGTTAAAACCTAATAATATATTATTTTTGTTTGTTTCATTCAGCAGTAATTTAGCAAAGATTGATAAATTAAATACAGTTAACCTTTTTTTCTTATTTCACCAATTATCACCAATAAATTTCGTCTGTAAATTTTCATGACTCAATATCTATATCTGAAACCTGAAAAAACCTACAGTAAAAAATTATTACCTCTGGTTTTCGAGTAACATCAAATAATGTTGAAAATGATCGTGAGGCCTCTATGCAAATGGACAATATTCTGAGCTCGGTGCAGGTTTTAGGAGGTTTGTGCCTGTTGCTATTATTATGTTTGTCAATGTCCTTTTACTTCTACAACATTTAGGACTCGCCCAGTTCTACCCGAGTCCTAAAATCAACGCCTTTTAGGATAGCTATAATAGCTCCGTCGAATAAAACTTCCGTGGTGTTTACGTCTATTAAAGCCTCTGTAGCCTTATTTCCCTTTTCCTCTGGTTCCTTTGGTTTGAAACAATATCTTCAGAAAACTAAGTATATCGTTGCCAATGTTTTGAATTCATCCAATTTCACGCGCCTTAATTCCTAAGCGGTTTTATAGGCAAATGGTCGTTGCTCGGACCAAAAAGGAATAAAGACTGAATAATTATTACTCGAGATCTTTATAAAAAATAATACCGAACATAATATTAGAACGAACCTAAAGCTTACTGTCGTGGTATTGCAATGGCCGATTAGTGTAATATACGTACGTAGGTTTGTTATGTACTTGAATAACACCTTGATTACGTTTTCTCTAAGAGCGCTTTATTATTTTACGTTATTTTAATCATTAAAGATTTCTAATGCCATGCTCAGCGTTTCGAGGATTGAATTAAATACTTCTAAAAAAATATATATATTTAATTACAACATAAAAAAGTGAAATAAAAATTAAGCTATACAGCACTGAATTAAACGAGTTTATGTGAGACTTACCTATTTAAACCAAATGAATATAAAGTAATGGTTGACCCAAAGTTCACTTTAAGATTGGACGCTAATTGACACTTAAAATGAATGGAATTTCTTTACCTTTAAAACCACCACACGTGAATCCTGGTGGAGACTGACCTTGGCCTTGAATTTTTATGTATCCGCAAGAATGTTTTTGCACTCAGGCACGTGGACATGTTCAGAGACACCGCAGTTATTTTACTAGCGTGGAGACAGGCTGGAAGCAACAGGTGATTTCGGTGCGGGCGACGGATAGCGTTAAGCAAGTTGTCTTAGTCAGATGATTTATAGAACCGGACCGTGAAGGAAGGCTTTTCCAATCTTCGGGTTAATCTTGAAATGGTTCGCACTGAGGAGCCATGAGCAAACAAGGGAATTTTTTGACGAATGGAGGCTGTTGGAGAGAGTTCACTTTGGGGTCTTCCTCAATGACGAGGACTATATCTGGTTTTTATTGCTAACCGGGATAGGGAGTTTCTCTGACGAGAGATGTACGAGAGTAATTCTCAGTACAAACAAAGCTAATTTTCGGTGTGACCACCAGGGAGCTTCTTCTCTGTTCCTTCCTTTGATTGCCAGGCACTGCGCCGGACTTCATCGTGTCGATTACTAACTCAATCTGCTCGTTCTTCTAAAGTTATTCGCCTATATACTTCACCAACCCACTGGGGATAGGGGAAGGAGGGGATGAGATCTTAGGAATTAAGCCTCTCTCCTCTAACGGCTCTTTTCCGAGCGTCTTTCACTTAGCCCTAAAGGCATCTTCTGGCTTTTTATCGCCGCTCCTCAAATATCGTCTATGACGTGAAATTAGATCCCAGCTTTTAGGGAAAATAGTGCCGGTTTAACCAATCTCATGCTCGCCGGCCCAGAAATCTGATGATTCGTGCATCTCGTGGTTGTGGGAGGCCTTTCTGGTGGTCCGCGAGGCGAAGGGAGAGAGGAGGGGGTTAAGTAATCGGGCTACACTGCCAAGCACCAGTACGTTGTAGTTACCGAACAGGGCCTCTGTTTGTAGGGTGGGATATCGATTTCCCAACAATTATATAACTTTCAAGGAAACATTCAGGGTGCCTTTTATATTATAAAAATAGAAACAGTGGTTTTTATTAAAATAGGGAATTTGTTTCACAACTCTCACGACAAGTTACCGAGAGATTTGCTGAATCAAGAGAAAGGACGTCTTCTCTTACGGAAACGTTTCATACCCCAATCGGGAAACGACATGAAGATCAATTGAGAAGCAACAATCTCCTGACATACATGCCAAGTGAAATTCAATCCTACTTTAAATCTTTAGCTTAGTTTTATATTTATTATAAGTTTTTCATGTAGTTTATATTATATTAATTTAGACTTATAGTGTTTTATTCATCAGCTTTCCTCTACAAACCTAAACCAATCTCAGAATTTATATAAATATAAATTCAATATAAATTTTGGGCAAAAAAAAATGTCATAGAAAACGAAGATAAATAAACTTGATTTTCAGGGGGCATATAATATAATGCTTGCTCTCATGTTAAGCAAATATTGGGAATAGAAGTGAGGTTGTGAATGTGGCATAGGTGGAAGTGAGGTGAGATGAACTCAAGGTTACAGCGGGATAGAAAATAAAAGAGCGTTTAGAGAGAGGGCACATTGAAAGCTATTAGTCAAGCGCTTTCTCCTATTGAGTCACAGAAGGCAATCGAATGACTCATGAGTAGCGCTAGTGGCGCTAGTCATAGAGGAATCAGATAGAGAAATCTGCTTAAAATCACTATATATAACTAGAACAATAAAGGATTCTTACAAATTGTAGAAAGTTTGCTCTGAATTAACACCCGATTTGTTAGTGCGCCCGGTGAAATTTTACGTTCTGTTGTTTGCTGGCTTGTTAGTGTATGTTTGTTTAGCTCCTTCTGTGTCAATTCATGGCAGTGTGGTTCTTTATTTATGCATTCGGCACGTGCCAATCCGTTCCTAAGGCAAAACAGCCTTCTTTGTAAAAGTAAATTGTCTGCGTTTCACTATTTCTCTAGAGGTGCCTAAAAAGTAGAATAAGCAAGTTTTGGGTAATACTTCAGATTCAGGGCGCACGGTAGATGGCGCTATTAGTCGGCTACAAGTATATACTCATATACAAAAAAAATATTACGCTGTGATTGTTCACATCTGACGCTACCGTCTGACGTCATAAGGGATATATTGTAGCCCAAAATTGTAACCGACTAACAGCGCCATCTACCGTGTGCCCCAATCTGAAGTGTTACCAAGTTTTGTTTTCAATAAAAAGTAATCTTATAGGAATCGAGGGAAGGGTGATAAAACTGATTGATCTTTCATTATTATTGGTTGCGTCCACAAATGAATGAGGGAGATTCACCTCGTTTTAATAATATCGAAGGTTCGTAACCAGTACTAGAGTAAATCCAAGACTTGTCAGAGAAAGTGAATTCTCAATCTCTTTTCAGGTTTGAAAAAAGGCTAGGTAAAACGGCGATTAAGCTTATTGAGAATGGAATATGAGGCTTTATCTTCTAATTCCGAGATTATATTTTAGACAATTTTTATTTAGAGGAGCGACTCGCACACATGGTGCTAGTCGTTTTATAAGTGAAAAATATTGACTACATCATTATTTATTCATTAAATTTGGTTCTTTAGTTTTCTTATATTCTTAAGCTAGCATAAAATTGCATATGCATCGTTCTTCTTTAAAATATAGCCTGTAAAATTAAAATTTTATATTTTTTTATTTCCATAAATTACAGGGCAGTATACCATGGGGATACCCCTTCTCCCCCATTCAACCTCAAATTAAACTCAATTCAGCTAAAAAATATGAACAATTTCTACAAAAAAAATATATTTCAAACCAGGCAATGGTTTCGCTACTAATATTAAAATTTAAAATCTAAAAAAAGGTATAATGATTTATGTTTGATTTTATTGTCATTTTCATTAATTTATATATTTCAATAATCATTAATTTAAAGATAAAATATCCAGTAATTTTCTAGAGAATGATAATTTCGCTTGGCTAAACTTTGATGTTAACCAGGTGTTTTTTTTTCACTAAAATTTAATATCACGTGACGCATGACAAATGCTCCGGCGCAAAAGAAAAGGCGTCGGTTCCCTCAGTTCTCTCAACAAAAAGGTCAGCTTCATCGTATTGTTAACAAAAGGCGTTCTGGACGTCTTTTTCAGTAAATTCATTGTTACAAGCGAAAGTTAATGATAGCTTACCCAAAATACTAACAAGAGGAATAAGCTATTCCAGACGGCAACGATATTCTCTGGAACCAAATATCATAAATCCCTGGATAGATTATTAGTCCTTTTCTCAAGGTAAGCCAATCATTTATCATTCTCTTTGCTCATATTATGTTTTACTCATTAAAAGTTCTTATAAAGGAGCCATGGTTAAATTTTTATAAATTTTCTGAACTTCGCCAATTATAATAATTTTAAAAAGGAACTCTAAACTAAATTTCTTCCCTTTCAAAATATCACGTTGCTAAAATATAGTTATAGAAGAAAATATGGTAACACTTCAGTTTCGGGGCCCACGATAGTTGGCGCTGTTTATAGGCTACAATTTTGGGCTACAATGTTTGTCTTATGACGTCGGACGGTAGCGTCAGATGTGAACAATTACAGCGTTATAGATTTTTGTATATGAATATATACGGGGGGCTGCGCCCCCCAGACCCCCTTCAATTAATTGAAACTCAGAATCATCGCAGGGTGGTCCCTCCAAAGTAATATCTCCCCCACGAGCAGTCCCCTTGAATTTACTGGAGGTTTTTTCCCTCCAACAGCTTTTTACTGGCAGAAAAACCTAACCTAATGACAAACAATTCTTACTTTCATAGGTTTCTTGATTAGTTTATGCGCCTCTAGATAATTTAAAAGTTTTTCGCGATTATACAAACTAAAGCAGAATTAGAATAACGAAGAAGCACATGGAAAGTACGAAAACACTATAACGAAACAAAAACATTTGCAAAACGGGTCCTATTTATAAGCTACGACGTTGCCAGTAAGAAGCTGTTATCGTTCCCAGCAAACAAAAAATAGGAAAACAAAACAAAAAACAATAAAAGACATCTAGAAACCTTACCTAACTTAGAAAAAAACTATAAACGAGCAGAGGCGCAGATATGTAGTAAACAATACAAACTAAAAGTTACAAATCACCAAAACAACAAAAAAATATAACGCCGTGATTGGTCGCATCTAAAGCTACCGTCTGACGTAGCCGTAAATTGTAGCCTACTAAAAGTGCCACCTACCGTGCGCCCCGAATCTGAAGTATTACCGAAGATATATAAAAATAAATTTTTTGAACTTCACCATTTGTAATTCTGTGGGTTTTAAAAAATTCACAAAATTTCGATACTTATATTTATTTCTGAACTTCACCATTTTGTTTTTCGATATTATAAAATAATTATTAGATATAACTTTGACAAAAAAAACATAAATCATAACTAAACTAAGATGGAATTATTATTCAAATGCTAAAAAAAATCCCCTAATTAAATTATAGAGTTAGTGATGAAGTCATGATGATGATGATAAAGACAAATCCTTCAAAATGCCTGAACAGTTGATCCAACTCTAGAATTAAGATTAAAATTTACTGCCGCGAAGCATAGTGCGCTTCGACGCTCTCCGTACCTCAATTCTGGCAGTCACACACTCAGAATCAGGTTTTTCAAAGTTGTTACTAAGGTAACAAATGTATAATTTTCTATCTTCTTTGTACTTCGTTTAGCATTTGTTTATTTTCATCGTTACTTTAATAATTTTATAAATCCATACACTTCATTATTACAAAGTCACAATAATTTTTAATTAAATGAATTTATAATGAAGAGGTCCGCCTTGTATTCGTACAGTTGTATTTTAAATCAAGTTATAATCATATATCAGTTCCGTTGAAGGTTATTAACAAGTATAGGTCCTGCATGAGCATGAATTTAGACATCGCTGTTAGAAATCAATACAAATGGTAACTGGAGAGTGTTCATTGGTTTATTGTCGCGTTATAATTTAATGGTATTTCCGATCGTCTTAGTTTCAATCACAACTTTTGTGTCTGTTCTACCCAGGAATCGAAGCCAGTTCTCAGACGATAGAAAACCAACATCTTATCCATTAGGCTAGTCAGAATTACGTAAAGCAAGAATTTGCGTGTCTGCATGTTAACTGAAATGAGAGTAGTGTTGAATAGGATGACAGTGTAACATGTTTCCAAGATGTAATGCCGGAGAATTTGAATTGCATTCTATTCCGCGATAAAAATTCTAGCACTACCTTTTTCCTCTCTCTCAAAATATTGGTAGTGCTCTAACTAATATAAGCCTAAAATCTTTCCTGATATTTATCGAATATAATAAAGAATTATCTCTAGCTAGAGGAAGATAGGATATAATTGTGTGGATCTGTGGATACATTAATATAAAATAGTTTACCTGGCCTTGGCACATAAAAAAACAATCAGAGGTAACACTTGAATAGTGTGGCACTGCTAGGGTTGCCAGCCGTCCTTTATTCAAAAAGACAATCATTTATTAAGCTTTTCTGTCCTTATTCTTTTTTAGTTTGGAAAGGACGACAAATGTCCTTTATTTTGAAAATCGTTTCCCTCATAATATATTATTGGTATACAGACATAAATCTAAACAGTTTTTCTTAGGAATTAGATATTTTGTAAATTATTTTGCTTTTATCGTATTATATATATAAAACATATATATAATTAATTAATAATATACCCTGATGCATGATAACATGAATCACCCGAAGAAAATGGATTTAAACTCGCTGTTCGTTTGGTTATAATTTGTGTTTTGGGTGCTGAGCAATGATGAGGCAGGTGGGGACGTGTTGTAACTTAGAGTTGTATCTTACTTGAAATAACGGTGTCAGTCCTAACATAATTTTGTTACCTGTAATTTTTAAGTAGGCCTAACTGTTCGTTGCAAACTGTTGGTTAGTTAACTGGTCAATTAGCTAAGCTTCGTAATATAAAATTAGGCTCACTATAAACAAAACAAAGGAGTAGGCATATATATATATATATATATATATATATATATATATATATATATATATATATATATATTGTCGTAGAATGGACTCTCGACGATATACCATATATGACTATTCGTTGGGGGAATTATTCATTTATATTTAGAGTACGTGGTGTCTGGGTTGACCGATATTATTTATCTTCAATATGCTTAAGAAGTGCAACTGAGCCTAAGGATAATAATATGGCTATCATTAATAAAATAGAGTTTTATTAATAAAAACTATCAACAACACACAGAACGGAAAATATTGACTTAAACAGAGAATGGAAAGGGTCGTGGGAAATCTAGCTAATCCCAGGATTAAGATTTGGAAGAGATTTAAAAAGGTAAACAAATAAAAATTAAAGGGATGGGATGGATCGCTAAACAATTTATAGCACAGTATAGGGTTGAAAAAAGGGTTAAATACTCAAAGGTAACGTTCAGCTTACGTAATTACACGTGTTGTGCCGAGGAAGGTGACGGGAAGGAATCTTCGGTCCGCTGGCGAGTTCCAGCCGAAGGGGAAGGGGAATTAAATGATCCTCACGTAGCGTCTTGGGAATGAGAACCGTTTCTTGGCGAACGGGCTTGAAGAAAAATGGCTGTTCCACGTTGCTCTCTTCTCAACAACAGGGGGGGTGAGAACCGTCTCTTGTCTACGGGCTTAAAGAACAATGGCTGTTCTATGTTGTTCTCTTTCTGAACAACAAAGGGGTAGGGTGAGAACCGTCTCTTGTCAATGGGCTCAAAGAAAAATGGCTTTTCTAACGTTGTTCTCTTTCTGAACAACAGGGGAAGCCTTGTGGACTTGGCATCTTGAAGGCTCGAACCTTGGCACTCAAGGGATATTGTCCTCTTCTGGACAATGATGGTGGATCTCGAGGTAGAAGGCCCTTGGTGCACAAGGTGAGACTGGATCGTATTGATGTGTCGCGAAGAAAATCTGGATCTCGAATCTGCTCTTAGTGGTAAAGATTCCATATAAATTGTCGAGACATCCCCTTGGCGTAGGGGACAATGGATTTGGGGCTTCAAGGGAATGCACAGCCGTGCCTGAGAACAATACCTTATCTGCCCATAAGCTTAACTCAATCTGGCGTGATCGCGGCAGGGGCGAACGGCAGGGGGATGATAAACCTCCTTGGTTCAATATTGACTCAGGTGGCGGCGTTAATGCGCCCGGCTTCAAGGCGAAGATGCACGTGGTTAGCATCGTGTTTCTAAACAACATGTGATAACGGTTGAAATTAAGCGGCCTCAAACCGTTCTATCACACACATATATATATATATATATATATATATATATATATATATATATATATATATATATATATATATACATATATATATATATATATATATATATATATATATATGTATATATATATATATATATATATATATATATATATATATATATATATATATATATATATATGTATATATATATATATATATATATATATATATATATATATATATATATATATATATATATAATATACGATAAAAGCCAATAAGTCCTAAAATAGGAATTAGATATTAAATTATACCATTAATGTAAAATGAAGGTAACGATTTTCAAAATATAGGCCATTTAGCGTCCTTACCAAACTAAAAAAAGAACGAGGACAGAAATACTGACTAAAGGAGTGTGCTTTCCAATAAAGAACGGTTGGCAACCCAACCGTCAAGTGCGCAAAATGGCAGAAAAGGTAAGCTGGCCTTACAGTCGAGTATGGTCTGAATCCAAAGTGTTAGTTTGGATAATCCGGTTATAGGCTCTGTTCGAATGGTGACTTGGTTGTTGCTTGGCCGATGGAAGGACACGGAAGGATAGAATGGCGGTTTTGTAGGCTTTTAATCTTTTCTTAGGGCTGCATTCGTTCAGGCAAGTGAAATTGTTGAGTTTGTCGTGGTATGTTTATGTGCTCACATCTTTGGCTGACTATCCGTGTTAATACTCAGTGTTTCTTGTAAGTCTCCTTCTGCGTCAGACCGTTTGAACTATAGACACCGGATTGAGAAAGAGTTACTACTGATTAGCTCTAGGCCAATGCTAATAATCCATTAATAATAATAATGATACTAATGCTGTTCTATCGAATCGAATCGATGTATTTAGAAAGAACTGAGAGAGATCACTGTGTAACACAGGCGATCAGGTAGTCGTAAAGGAAAAGGGTACGGAAATAACTTGAAAGGGGATAGGAAGAGTTGATGGGTCGGTGACTAGACACCGATGCGTGGTGTAGTTAGCTGTATCTTAGGGTTTTCGTGACTGGACGACGGTTGAGGGTGGTCAGGAACGAGATCGTGTATGAATAGGCTTAATCTTATGCATAGAGCGGTATGGGTTGCGGGTGGTCATGGGCTGCGGGGTATCGCAGTACCATTGCAAAATACAGTCTTGCGTGTAGTGCGGTGTATATGGAGTCTCTGGCGAGTTTCCTGAGTTGTTTTGTGAGTCTAGTGTGAATTTATGTATAAAGGGGTGCTACTTTGTTGTTGTCGTTTAGTGTGAACATTTTCGCGTATATGAGAGAGCGGCAAGCGCGATTTAGAACAGAGTTCTGAATGCCCTGAAGCTTCTTCTGCCACGTGGGATGTACGTGAGAAGAGGTCACACGAGTGTTTTTTATAGATGTAACTGTAGTTTCTTGCCCGCTAGGTAGAACCTACGCAGCATTTTGTTTGTACGTGCGGCTCTTTCTTGTACTATGTGCTGGTTTATATTGAACCTAAGGGATTTGGCAAAAGTTACCCCAAGGATTTTGGTCTTTGTGTGTAGGCGAGCCTTGTTAGGTTTAGTTGGTTCCTGTCTGGTGTGTGTGAAAAAATTTGTAGCTTATGTATGCAGTGATCTCTTGCGCGGAAGATTGTCATCTGTGTCTTTTGAGAATTCTCGGCAATCAGCCATTCATCCTAGTATTCTATCTTTTCGTCTAGTATTATTTGTGCATGGTGGTCCGCGGCCGCTAAGGAGAATGGTCTCGTCAGCGGCTGGGGGAGACATTGTGTAAGTGTGACGCCAGTTTTCGAGTAGGCGTATGGTGTCGTTTGTGTACATAAGGTAAAGTGCGGCTGCCAATACGCTTCCTTGGGGAACGCCTGAGCGTGGTGTAAAAAGTTGTGATATGGTATTGTTGTATTTTCTGTGGTATCTCCGTTCAGTGAGGTAGTGCGAGAGGAGCCTTCTGGTGCAGAGATGTAACTCCGTATTGTTTGCGAGTTTCCAACGTAGTCCCTCGTGCCACACCTTATTAAAGCCCCTCGCCACGTCTTTGCTGATGGAGAGTTTCTTTTCTCGTACCTGGCGTTTCTTTGTATTCTGTCGTGAACATGGTCACAGCCGCCTGAGTGGACCGGCCACTCTTAAACGCATATTGGTGGGGGAAGAACCAGCCCCTCTCTTCCAGGTAGTTTCGTAGGCGGAAGTTGATAATACGTTCGATTATTGGTAACACTTCAGACTAGGGGCGCACTGTAGATGGCGCTGTTAGTCGGCTACAATTTTGGGCTGCAGCATATGTCTTATGACGTCAGACGGTAGCGTCAGCTGTGAACAATATCGGCGTAATTTTTTTTTTGTATATGAGTATATACTGGGGGGCTGCGCCTCCCAGACTTCCCCCCCCCCCTAATTGATTGAAACTCAGGATCATCGCAGGGTGGCCTCTGCAGTGATATCTCCCACACGAGCAATTCGCTTGAATTTCCTGGTGGGGTTTTTCTCCCCAACAGCTTTTTACTGGCAGAAAAACCTAACCTAATAACGAACAATTCTTACTTTCATAGGTTTCTTGATTAGTTTATGCGCCTCTGGGATAATCTAAAAGTTTTTTGCGATCATACAAAGTAAAGCCGAATTCGAATAACAAAGAAGCACATGGAGAGCATGAAAACACAATAACAAAAGAAGAACACTTGCAAAACGGGTCCTATTTATAAGCTACGATGTTGCCAGTAAGAAGCTGTTATCGTTCGAAGTAAACAAAAAATACGAAAACAAAACAAAAATCAATAAAAGACATCAAGAAACCTTACGTAACTTAGAAAAAAACTATAAACGAGCAGAACGCAGATATTTAGTAAATAATAGACTAAAAGTTAAAAATCCCCCCAAAAACAAAAAAATATAACGCAGTGATTATGACATCTGACGCTACCGTCTGACGTCATAAGAGATATGCTGTAGCCCAAAATTGTAGCCGACTAACAGCGCCATTTACCGTGTGCCTCGAATCTGAAGTATTACCCGATTATTTTGCTTAGGTGCTTTAATAGAGCAAAAGGCCTGTAATTGTTTGGGTGTTTGGGGGTCTTTGTTCATTTTGTGAAGAAGTATGTTGTGACAGACTTTGAATATTTTGAGGAAGTGGCCTGAGGCTAGTGAGGCGTTAAATAGGTGTGTAAGTTTAGGGTATATGTTTACGGGGAGGGTATATATTAATGCGGCTGGTAGTCCGTAAGGGCCGGGTGCCCATTTTGGTGTTGTTTAAATGTATTGTTTTGTTTCCTCGACGGTGATGGGATTGGTCAGTGTAGATGTGTTGTTGAGCAGCTCAATTTGTATTAGGAAGGCGGGCCTTAGCTCGTGGCTATCGGCCCGACACCAGTCTTGAACCTCTTGGAAGTGCTCTTGCGCGTGTAGTTTGGGTGGGTGGTGTGTATTTAATGTGTCCCACTGGGACCTAAATGCGTCGAGGATGTCGTTGGTGTCTCTGAGTGTCTGGTTATTTACTTGGAGGGTCATGTGTTCGGGTGGATCGGTGCCTAGCATACATTTTACACGCCGCCAGAAGAAGGAGAGGTCAGGATGTGGACGACCTCTGGCTACTGTCATTTCCTATCTAGCTGCACGCACTGTAGAATGCGGGCACGTAGATGAGTGATGTTGTGTTGTCGTGGGCTCCTGGTGTAGTGATTTTTATACTGTGTAATAGGTCTATCAGGGTGTATGGAATATGTGAAGTGTTTTATATATGTGTAGGTTTTGTGTGGTGTGTGTAGGTCGCGTGCTGCGGTTAAACTGTTCAAGATTGAACACCAGTGGTCGTCTAACAGATCTGTATTGGTGAGGTCTAGGTCGATGTTTTGTGGCGTGTTTTCTGTTGTGTGTCGCTTGAACTCTTCCCATTTCGTTACTTTGAAGTTGAAGAGAGGTGACGTGGGTATGAGTATGGGAGGTATGGAAGTGATAAGGCATATCGGTATGTGGTCAGAGAGTACGTGAGGATCTGGTGAGATGTGAGTGTAGAAGCGTGTAGCGTGATTGTTGCGAAAGACCACGTCCAGAGACGTGGATCCTCCGCGAGTACCGAAGAATGTTGGGAAGACCGGGCCGATGTTTTTGATGCGATAGCAGGGCAAAGCGCCGGCCAGGTACCTTTCTGTATCATTCGTGGTATTGGAAGGGAGTGCTAAGTGGAAAGCGTTGAGGTCCCCTGCAAAGAAGATAGGTAAGTTGTGGTTTGATAGAGCGGGATTTCTATGTTTAATTGTAGACGTGGTGGTCTGTAATGAGTGACCACTAGGATGGGGTGGAGCTTATCTGTACATTGCAGGCTAGAAAAGAGTCATCGCGTTTTTTAATGAGGGAGTGGTGTATAGAGCGCTCTATTAGGATTACTGATCCATGGTACAGCGCTTGTGGAGTCAGAAATGTGTGGTATTCTGCAATGAGGAGTCTGTTGTTGGGAAGATGTAGACTCGTCGAGTTCGAGAGTATTATGTCTGGTCTTTGAATTTAGGAGCCAATTGGCAACAGTATGGCGAATATAGTGCCAACTGTTTACGTGTCATTGTATTATATTGAGGCGACCTATTGACGTGGGCGCAGTGCGCATCGGGCTGATTTAGCCGGGACCGTTGCCCTCTCCTTGGTTATTTCCTAGGGTGCGTGGACAAAGAGTACTTTAAGGAGTCGGCTGTTGTTTAATGGGAGTAGAGAGGATTTTAGTGGTGTTATTGGGTGGGCAAGCCTTGTTAGAGGCGAAAGTGTGTTCTGTGAAAGGAGGGTTAGAGTAGTGGCAGAGTGGGAGGTGGTCGTGGAAGGAGGATTCGAAAGAGTAGGGTCAAAAGGAGGGGGCAGTTAGGAGCAGAGTAGGAGGGAGAAGAGCTAGTGTATGGGAGGCTAGAGATAGTAGGAGAGGTGCAGATTATGAGAGGAGAGTGTCTGAAAAGAAAGAAGGTTGGGATGGCGAGGAAGGAGGGGTAGAAGAAGGAGAGGAAGGAAGAGCAGGGAGGGGGTTAGTCAGCTTTAAGCGCGGTTGTGTGTGGCCAGTGGGTTTCGTGGTGGAGTTTTTTTGTTTAATGCGTAGTGTTGTGGAGGGTGTGGTGGACGTGGGGGATTTGGTGGTAGTGGCAGTTGTGGTATCAGCGGGAGTGGGGTTGGAGGCTAGGAGAGGGGGTTGGGGACGGTAGGAGGTGGGTTGATAGAAATAGGGAAGGGGAGAGGTTGAGGCTGCCGAAAGAAGAGTGGTGGTGGTAGGATGGAGTTTAGGTATAGAGAATGAAGGAGTGGTAGCTGTGGAGGGAGGAGACGAGGTTTTAGGAAGAGAGGTGGGTACAGTGGGCAAAGTGGCAGGTAAGGAGGGTACAGTAGCCATATGAGTGGGGAAAGAAGGGTGGGAGGAGACAGGAGCCTAGTGAAGGTGGGGGGGGGGGGTGAGGGGGCGGTATGTCCAGGGGAGAAGGTGTTCGTACCCCCGGAGTGGGGAAGAGTGCGGGTCTCCTGTGTGTATGATCTTCGATTAGGTAATCTGTTCTATTCCGTGCAAGGCAGACTGTGTGTTTAGTATGTTAGCGTACAGTTGGTCGTCACCCCTCAAAATGTCGTTTGCTACCGTTGAAAGCAAGGCGGCCAGGTGTAGCTTGGGGTGTGTGGTCTCGTTGGGTAGGTGGTGTTGGGTAGGGGTGAGTTTCTGGAATAATGGGGCTCTCTAGGTGTAGAGAGATGGTTGGGGCGGGTGTCGGAACACGTGGGTGAGTTTGGGTTGCTCCTAAGGTTATGGTTTGTCTTGAGTAGGACACAGGGTGGTGTGAACAGCGTTGTGCCGGCAGCAGCAGCGAATGTTCTGGTGAAGGAGGAGGGGCGGAGCCGGGGGCGGAGTTTGTAGTTGTGTTGTGGACGCCGTATTGCCGCTTCGGCGTCAGAGCATGCCTTAATTAGGTAAGGACATTTTGGGTTGACGGTGACATGGTCGCCGCCGCAGTTTGTGCAAAGGGCTGTGGTGGCTGTGCAGGTTGTGTAGTGGTGGCCCACTACACAACACTTGAAGAAAACCAGGTCTGCTTGGCAATTACGTGATTAGTGTCCGGTTTTGTAACACCGGTGGCACTGTGTTTCTTATGTTTAGCTGTGGCTCGATGTTGTGTAGATGCGTTAGAGTACCGCAGACCTCGATACCTTGGTCCTAAAAACATTATTTTTTATTGTAGAGGGACCGACTAAAATAGTAATATTTCCGTCTTCCCTAAGATATTAACTTCAGGAGAGAAAGCGAGCAGTTTCTTCCCCCTCCCCCGACTTCACCCTTTTTGGACTTTCTGCCCGGTAACTGAGAAATTCACGCCGAAGTATGACGATATGATTGAATGCTATCTCCACGCCGTCTTAATCCCCCCCCCCACCCCCCACCCCGAGTTGGGAGAGTATTTGTCTATTTCTAGGTTGGAAAATTGGCCTTTTATTGATAACCTGGAGACAAATTTTATAACTCCAGCCGCTGGTCGTTCCTGCAGGCCCGCTGATCAAGGCCTCTTCCACTTTGACATTAGGACACGCTCTGTTGCCCGGGCCGATAAAGAAGGTTCGGGAAGGTCTCTCTACCTCTCTCTGGTTTAAAAAAATCCGAGTAGATATGCGCCCTCTCAAGGATTACCTGCAGATTCGCTTAGACGACGCTTCCCCGAACGGAGGTTTGCTTGAACGACGCTCTCGCCCAAGAAGTGTTTAGTGACGGTCACATGCCAAGGAAGGGCTGGACATCACACTCGTAACTACGGGTCAGGGAGAAAAGTCTCTTGAGGCAACGTCAGCCTTTCTCAACTGCCTTTGGATCAAGAATTGGAGAAGCCGTCCTCCGAAGTTCTTCTGGTGACCTCTTGAGGACAAGAGGCCCAATAGCTTGCTTAATCCGAGTTTGGAAACGTAGCATCACCGACTTCAGGTTCCCGTCTACAGCCGTGATTAATCAAGGTCACCAAGCCCCCTTTCCCCCTCCTCAACTTTCCCCCGCCTTACTCTCGAGGTTCAAAAGAACTGAATCTCTCTTCACCCCAAATCTCGCATTATAATCATTTAATAAGCCTAGTTATCCAATCAGTATTCGGAACCTAATTCCGTTTTATTCTTGTATATATATATATATATATATAAAGGGTGTTTCATTAGGACAGATCGAATTTAGCAGTAAATAAAGCAGTGTTATTGGTGAAAATCTATTGATTTCACTATTGGATCATATTATTTGAGTCATGGCAATTATAAATGAAAAATGATATCGCCTAAATGTCTAGAGGGTAATCCATTAAGACGGATCGAACTTAAAAGTAAACAAAACAATGTTATTGGTGAAAATTTATTGATTTCACTATTGGTTCATGTTGTTTTAGTCATGGCAATTATGTGTGAAAAATAATATCGCCTAAATTTCCGCCAAGGCTTCGGCGGTACACCTCCACTTGATGGTCAAATTTTTTTAGGACATCTCTGCATAGTTGCTCCTCGATACCCTGCCCATACCGACCCCGTGAAAATGACTCGGATGTGGTGATGATTAATGAGTAAGTATGGATCTGGTTGGTCTCCTCATAGGGTGTGAAAACATGGTGGACTTAATGATGACTGAAGCCCGAATCAACTGACTCCAGTTGGGCTGCCGCCCCCTCTATTGGGTTTTAGGTATTTAACAGTTACATCCGACATCTCACAGAGACAGTAGTCTCTCCCTCTGTGGTCTTGGACGGTAGCGGATGGTATGGTGATATGCCTCCCCGCGTTGGTAACTGAATCCCAATCCAGGTTGCTCCTTCCTTTGGGTTCCGCAGCGGGCTAAGCCATAGACCTCCTTTTCCCAAACTTTGCAATAATGCCCTTTCTAAGTAAAACGGCATAGTTGCAACAGAGCTTTATGTGTAGAGTCACATTCACAGAGCCAGATCTCGGTGGGGAAGGGATGGGGAGTGTTTTAGCACGTCATACCACTATGATGTGCCAGGGAAATAAAGAAATTTTTATTCAGGGGGTGGGGGGTAGGGGGGATTTGCTCCAAGATCTCGTAGGTAGCTATTTGGATGTCGAGTACCGTCCTCGGTGTCCTGCAGGAAATGGGAGCGGTCTATGAGGAGACTTACCCTCGACTTTTCCTCCCTTATCGGCCGATAATTCTTGTGGAATGTAGAGAGCAAAGATCCTTCCAAGTTGTGTGTAGGGTCATTAATTAATTAATTAAGTAATGGAAGTGATAAATTGTGTGGTAGGTTTATAAAGGTTTGAAATGTTCTCTAGTTTGCTCTGGTGTTAGGGCATCAATAGCATGCTTCTTATTATTTTTATTTCATAACGTATTCTTCCTCCGTCAGTAATAGTGCTGACTGTCGATGACAGCCAGGTTCCTCTATTATTATGGTATATATTTTTATTTGTTTATTTTAATTTATTCCACCGTCGTGGCATTCAAGCCTCTCAATGTTTTTTTACTATGCTAAATATATCTAGTTAAATTTTATTAAGGTTTCATTTATTATTTTCAATTTGAGTAATAGCTTGGGCACTTCGCCTCTTTTTGTTTATTTTATTGTCTTTGATTTCTTGTTTTAGTTGGTTAATTTTGATAATCTGTGCTTGTTAAATTTGAATTTAAATTTGGGTACTTCGCCTATTTTGTTAATATGATTGTTTTTATTTAATTTTGAATCGAGTTAAATTTGGGCACTTCGCCTCTTTCGTTAAGGTTAAAGTTTCTTTTGTTTAGTGTTTTAATCTGAATCGAGTTCATTAAGGTCATTTTCCTTTGTATACTAATAAGTATATATCAGTAGTACGTTTTCTTTCGCACAGGTTCTACCGCTTGGGAACACATCTGTTCTAGCAATTCAAATCGATGTTTATTGTCAGGAGTATTTCCTGATCGATTTTGTTCCAAGTCTTTCTCCCTAGCCTTTGGATCTCCAGATTGATCGGTTTTAGTCCGATTCTTTCATGTAGAACCGATTGCCGAATACGGTTGATCCTTTGCGTACCAGTAATCAGCAGTGTGGCTTTATTCTGCATTCTCTGCATCATTTTAAGAGAGGTACAACTTGCCATTTGCGTGATCAAAGACGGGTACACTAGACTGAGCTTACCAAGGCCATGTACATCTTTTTCTTGTTTGGTACGTTGAGGCTTCGAAAACGGTAAAGTTTCTTCAGCATTCTTTTGGCTAGCGAGACTGGTATTTACGTAAGCCTTGTAACCAGATTTGTAGAGTCGTAAGCCCAGGACTTTTTCCTCCTTAGAGTACGGATAGATTTCGTTATCGACGATGACGTCGTGAACTTTCCGGCGGTTCATTGGAATTATGGTAAACTTCTGACGGTTGGTCTTAATCTTCCACATTTTATCGTAGCGATTCATGTTGTCAATCTCGGCAGCTGTCACCCTTGCCTGACTTCCAGCGTTCCTGAATGGACTCAGGACGATTAAGGCTATGTCATCTGTGTATTGCAGATACATCGAATTGTACCTCACTGGACCAGGTAGGACATTTGTGTACACGAGGTACATAAAAGGACTCATACAGCTTCCTTGTGGAACTCCCGCATTGAGTTCGAATTCGGGTCCCTTGCAGCCCTCGATCGCAATTTGAGCTCTCTTATCCGTAACATAGTTACAAAGGACCCTTTACAGGAGTGGGTTTAGCTGGAGTTTGAGGATCTTGAATTGTCGCCCTCTCAGCCATACCTTATCGAAGGCCTCCTTTACATCCCACAGCACCACGTCTACGTACCTTCTCTTAGCTTTACTGCAAGCGAGTTTTTCCGTTAGGAGGGCGAGGGCTGTTTCCGTTCCTTGTCCCTTGCGGAACCCGTGTTGCTGAGGGTTCTGAGCTCCTAGCTTGTCTAGTTGTTCTTGAAGCCTCTCAGCCAAGAGCTTTTCGTAGAATTTTGCAACGATTTCCAGCAGGGCGCTTGGCCTGTAATTTACCAGTTGATCAGGGCATTTACCTTCCTTGGGTATAAAGATCATTTTAGCAATCTTAAAACCTCCAGGGAAGTAACCCGTATTCAAGGAATCGTTGTAAATGTTTGCAATTCCCTTAATGATCTGCTGTGGGGCATTTCCTAAGTTGTTTCTGGTGATGCCCGTCCAGCCTGGTGCCTTTTGTTGGAAGGCTCTTTCAGTGGCCATGACCTCCTCTGGTGTTATGGGAAGGCAGTAGTCCACCATCTCCCTGCTTTCGTCGACTCGATGTTGTGGGTGTGTGCGGTGCATAACCTAATTTAGTTCTTCGATCAGTTGGCTTTCGAATTCCTGGTCGAACTCGTCGTTTTCTTCCAGAACCGCCGGCTCCTCCATATAGTGTCCGTTCTCTTCTATTTGAGCCTTTGGTGTTGTTGATAGTCCCTTTAAGTTTTTGACTTGACGTCCGAACTTTGCCGGGTTGAGTTTGCTATCGACTTTGGTTATCGGGTTGTTCCAAATTTCCTCCTCTTTGAGGTTGATAGCCTCTTTTAGCTCTGTGCCTAGGCGTCGAAGGAGCGAGCTTCTTTCCCGTTTAGGACCTCCCGGTCTTATCTCTTCGTACACATCCCTGTGGCGGTTCGCTTCTAGTATGGACGTAGTTATCCTCTTCAGTTCCCTATCTATCTCCTCCAATGACGCCTCGCTTAGTTCAGCTGGCGCGTATTGACTAAGTCGTCTCTTTTAACGATCCCGGTTGGCCAAGGCGTAGTTTTTTCGGAGAGGGACTGGAAGCTGGATCGGAGCGAGAGATACTGTGGTGAGTATCGCTATGTGATCACTTGGGACTGTTAGGCCTGTCTCACTATGGTAGTTGAATGGGAAGCCTTCACTTGTCAAGATTATGTCAGGTTTAGTTGCTAATCTGGAAGTGATATAGGTCGGAAAATCCGGCCCTATTCTCTGGATGTTTTTTCTTCCCATAATCAGTTTTAAGTTTCAGCCTTTTTTGCTGGTACTACCATAGCCCACCGCATGGCATCTGGCATTGAGGTCTCGCCATAGGAATGCCATTCTGCGGTGCCCGAACAGTATGTAGAAGTATTTGAGTAGAGATAGGCTCATCGAGGGGGTTGATAGGCTGCACCTATCACTAGGTATCCTACCACTGTGTAGAGCTCGATCGCAAAAAAGGATTCATCAAGTTTTGGTAATTGTTTGAACGAGATGTCCCCTTGACTGCTATTGCAACACCATCAAACCTTTTCTGAGAATGATTTTTCATGACTACTCTGTAGACTGGTATTTTAATTCTATCAGCTGTAGTGTCGATACCGTGCTCAGTTACAAGTATGATCTCGGGGTCAAGCACTCGGAATATGTTTCCATATGCCGTAGCTTTCCTCTCCCATCCATCTACGTTGAGTGACAGAATCCCCATTCTATTGTTTACTCTCTTTAGCTTGTTTCTTTAATGTTTTCTGGTGATGTCTTTCTTCCTCCTACTTCTCTTTTTCCTGAACTCAGCGTTTAAAATCTGCTTGCAGGTGTTGTGATGTAGGGTCACATTCTGGCTGAGCAAAGCTTCTTCCACCGATTCGAAGTCGACTTCGTAGTCGTATTCCTATTTGTATATTTTGGTTTTGATTCCATAGAAAATATCCCTGGCTTCCATCTCCTCGGGAAAGGGAAACTGATCGCAAGCGTAGATTTTTAGATTGATGCTATCCACCCGCAATCTTTTGTTTTTCCTATTCTTTTCCTTGGCTGTCTTGGTTTGGGGGACTTTGGTGTCCGAGGAATCTTAGAATTCCGAGGAACTATTGGTTCAGTATTTTCTTTCTCTGTGGTGATTTTTTGATTCTGTTTAAGTGCAAGAGTTTTCACATCGACTGCTTTTCTTTTCCTTCTTGTTGGTAACTTTTTTGATAGTGTCTTGCCCGTTTGCTTGTTGGTTTGGAACAATCTCCAGTTGCAGTACATCCCCGGAGGGGGGGTTGTCTGGGAACCACATCTGTTCCATCCCGTTTTTGGCGAACATTTAGTTTAGCTCAGTTGCGAACGTTCCAGGGCGATTGAGATTCATGACATGCACGTGAAGGATGCATGTCAAAATCTTCGTCGAGTTTTTATTTTGTAGTTTAAGATACGTCTTCTTTTTGTCTACTTCCGAGAGGGCCACCTTTGCCGCTTGGGCGTAGGACGTGTTTCACTCTACGTGTTTCTTCTTTCTCCTTTGCTTCTTGTTTGTTTTTCCTTATTTTTTTCAACGGAACATGGCATGGCCATTGTTCTGTGCTCTTGGCCGCAGTTAATGCACTTCTCAAGATTACTAGTGCATGATCTCCCATTGTACCCTTTAACGCTTCATTTAGAGCATGTTTCGTGTGGCTATTTGCAGTTTTAGTGGCATGTTCTTCCATCTTATAACATCTGAAACAGAATTAGACTGGAGTATATTCTCCCTTCACAATCTGTTCCCCAATAATCTTGGCATTGAACATTAATAGGCCTTGTTCCTTTGCCTTTTGGGCCATAGTTGTTTCGGCGAAGACCACCTTGAAGAAATGGATGTATTCGCTGCCATCCCTTCTATTTTTAAACTTTATCACTTCGGCTACCTTGGCCCAGGTTTGCCGAAGCTAGATTTCCTCCATGATTTCACCCTTGGAGTGTTGTCCAATCCATGTATCAATTCGCCGGCACACCACGCTCTTGTGGGCCAGGATCTGTGATGGTACTGCTGGCTGCAGCCCAATGCCCCGAAGGACCTCAACTGCCTTCTCCTTGGTAATTTCTTCGATATCTTTTTCTTTTTCGAAGATTGCGATGTCCCGACGATATGTCCAACGCTCTCTCTGCTAAGCTTGGGCTGTTCGTCGACTACCCGCAGAGGTATTCTGTGTCGGGTCACATGTTTCTGCCCGCTTATTTATACTAATGCCAATTAATGGGGCGTGGCTTCTCTTCTCTAATCTGAACGCAGGGCGGAGCTTATCATATCAAATTGTATGTGCGTGTGTTCTCTACTAAGACTGATGGGAGGAATTTATTTGTTCAAAGGGTGTGTATGTATCAAAATAGTTTCTGAATTTGGAGACCTAACCGTGCTTTATCAACCAACATTTGTAGCAAGATTTATTTTGTTTTCTCATGGGTTGATCTAAACTCTGGCGGGTAAGATCAGATTCCGTTCTATCTGTGCGCAGATGTTTCCACCGTCTCTGTTTATCTCTGCGGCCAGACCGTCGGCTGCACCCGTTTCCAAATGTATGTATGTTTGTACGTTCGCGTTGGAGCACAACGATTTTACCTGCCTTTTTACAAAATATTCTGTTTTGCATTGATACATAGATTATTAAATTGTAAATTTAAATTATTTATAAGTATTTGTTGGGGGTGAAATATTAATTAATTAGTACAGGATGGTATATTATTTCAATGTTCGATTTGAGTGCGCAATTTCAAGATTTCACCTTGCAATTAGCGCTACAAATCTACCGAACTCTAGTCATCTTGTAAACGTTTTACCATATTAATATCATGGCATTTAATAAATGTAGTTCACGTGATTTCAATGTTACTTTGGCTACAAAAGAAAGCCGCCTTTCTACATAAAGCGCTTGTGCCGAAAAGTCGAGTATTGCTAAAACATGCGGGCTTTGTTTTTACTTATTTTACACTTCTATGTAAGAGAATTTCAAAGGCACTGTGCTACTGAATATGCATTGAAAATGTCTTTCAAATTAGATAAATTAAAGGGAAGCTTACTGTATTTGTGTTAGGGCTCTTTGGATGTCGACGTGGGGTAGGGGAAGTAAGAAGCCTATCACAATTCCATTATTTTGCTAAAATGAAGTATTTTGATTATATTAACGTATAACCGGCACTTAAAGTAAGGGAGATGTCCTTTCACATTTTTTTCCCAAACTAGACTCAATACTAAGAATAAAACTGAAATTCCTTCCCAAAAGAACTTTTTTAACGGCCATAAAGAAATTTGTTAGTTACCAGGAGGTTTCCCATCAAGCTATAAAACATATCCTTGTCTACAAGTGCTAATGATGTGGTTTTGATACCAAAATAATCAAATATTGGATCCCTGACCAATCAAACATTTCAAACTTAAAGGTATTTTTAATTATTCTGTTTGATAGTTTAAACTCTTTGGATATTACATAAATTAAATAATGTTGGCAAAATCAAATTGAAATCTACAAATATTTGTCAAGGCAGTGTATACAATTACCTAGGGTTCCTTTCTCCTTTGTTTCACCGTATTAAGGAAGATAACTTTGATCGACCGCCAGGTTGTTATTATTCACTGAAACTTTTGGGACTTGCGATTGCACTAAATCTCGGCAATCAATCTATTAATTTCCTCACTTACCTTACTAAACCATACACCGATAACTTTGTAGCAAATGTCATTGTTTCAGTGCTATAGAATTTAATTTGACTAAAACTATTCCCTGAACATTTGAGCATTATCACCTCTTTAAACTAATTGCATTGGGTTTAATTTTTCCTCCTGAGTTAAGACCTACTTTGAGCGGAGGCAATTTTCTTAACACACCCAGAATGTTAATTCGATTAGAAGCCTCTAAATTTAGACTTGCACCATAAACTTAACCTCTGAGAACTTTTAGCATTCAAGGTACGAGTATAGGTGGCAAAGGCTGCGTAAATTTTTTTATATATTATTTGCCTTGTGATTTTATACTTGTGAAGTTTATGGTTACATAATATGTGTTACATTTTGTGTGTTAAGCATAAATTATTCAAGTATGCTTCCTCTTTAAGGATTCCAGCCTACCTCTGCTTAATTTCTTCAAGCTTTTTTTTCAGTTGATGATCTTAATTAAGTTATAAGCATTTATAAATTTAAGGAAGCCTTTCACTTTATGTGAGGAAGACTTTTGTCTCATTTGAGGAGGTATCTCGCTTTATTTGAGGAAGATTCTTGCATTCATTTAAGCAAGCGTCTTACATCGTTTGAAGAAGACATTTGGTTCATTTAGAAAGTATCTCTTTTCATTTGATGAAGTATTTTTCTTGATTTGAGGCAGTATTTAGTTTCCTGAAATCAAGCTTCTTGGTTAATCTAAGGAATTATCATGCTTCATTTGAGAAAGCCTCTTGCTTCATTTGAGGAAGCCTCTCTTCATTTGAAGAAGACTTTAGCTTCACTTTTGGACGCTTTGATTTGTTCTTGCTTTATTTAAGGACGTTTGTTTGCCCCATGCTTTTTAAGACGGCTTGTTTGGCCTTGATTGGTTATAAGAGGGTAACTTCTCATACTTCTTCATTTGGAAGTTCCTCTTGTCATCCCGATCCCTTTTTAAAAAATTAGTATTTAAGCTTAAATCTTTGCGGCGCATTTTTGTGCTTATGCACCTAATATCTTTTCTATAAGTTATACATACCTATTACTTGATTTCTAGAATACGATTTAAGTATTGTATTGTGGGTAGTTAGATTTATTATACTAAGGTTCACAACCTGAACTAAATTTGTGATACCGTTGAAAGTCGCTTCCATCTTAGACTAGCTATCATTACCCTTGCAAGGTAATTGCAACTTTCTTTGCCACTCCTAGTTACCACAATATAGTAGAAAGCTTGGTAGGCTTTGAAAGTATTTTCCTTCAGTATACATATGTACCAATTTTAATGTTTAATGTTAAGTGACATAGTTGCTGGAACTCTCCATTGTCTTTATGATAATTTGAGGGTACATTTCAACGCTGTTTTTTTCTATAGATTCTAGACTGATTCCCCTACTGGTAACTTTTCAAGCACTTTTACAACTTACCCCATTAACTACTTTCCTCTATACGTCAACAGAATCATGGATTCTCTGCTACAACTGCCCGTCCGAGTTTTGGCTGATAAATGTTGTAAA
This sequence comes from Ceratothoa steindachneri, assembly GCA_963969495.1. Classification (NCBI taxonomy): domain Eukaryota; kingdom Metazoa; phylum Arthropoda; class Malacostraca; order Isopoda; family Cymothoidae; genus Ceratothoa; species Ceratothoa steindachneri. The sequence goes on from OZ018320.1 coordinate 86,854,380, forward strand.
AAATTTATTTGGAATTCTATATATGCCGATTAATGAATTATAACCCACAACGAGATATCACTCAGCTAATAAAACATGTCAGGATATTCTCATTGGTAGTTGCAACTATTATATAAATATATAAATGACGTAGAAGGGCAGAAACTAAATTAATTAAACCTGACCTTATATTTCTGTAGAGTTAGATGAATTGGCGAGGCGAAATAGAGTGGTATTTGAGATTCAGATTATACTGACAACAAATGAGAGGATGAAATGGTATTCAGTATCTTATTTGTTGTCAGTTTAAGCTGAATCTCGAATACCATTTTATTTCGCTCCGCTAAATTATCCAACTTTAAAAAGATATAAGGTTAGCTTTAATTCCATAAAGTGGTTGTCTTCCTTTCTACGTCATTAATTTTTTTATATAATAGTTGTAACTACCAAAGAGCATATGCTCTACCACCATTTCTTCAGCTGAAGTTTTTCTATTATGGCCTTGTTTCCTGACCTCCCTAACAATTTTACTTCCATTAACCTCACTACTTTGTAAACGAAAATTTTCTACCATTTTTTGCACCTTCTTTAACAAGATTGCCTTCATTGATTGTAAGAATCGGTAATTTTCCAAAAATACAATTTATGTCCTAAAAATCGGGACGTTGATGTTCTGGAGGTTCACCTATATTAATATTACAAACCAATCCTAAACTAACTTGTAGGTTAGGCTAGTTTAGGTTTGTAAGAATGTTATGTTATTTATATAAGTATTTATTTAGCGAGAGAGGACTGTTCTTTCTTCTGGATGTCCGACCAAATGAATTCGTACTTGGATTTTTATGAAAACCTTGATGAAAATATAACTCTTATTCGGAATTTGAGGTACTTATAATGACGGGCTGGAGCTTGGTGAATCCATCCCTCAAAGTGGAACGGATCACAACGATGAAGAAGTGTCCTCGATGGTTTCTAAAGCTGATATGGGTTCCTGAGCATAATCTCTCTTGTTTTACAGAAGGTGAGAGCGAACATGGGAGATAGAGAGAGAGAAAGAGAATGTAGGAGAGGGATAGAGGGAGAGGAAGAGAGATAGAGAGCGCGAGGTCGTGTGAACTTAACACAGACTCTCAAAGGGAATTGAAAAACAGAATTATTGGTGTTGGAGGTCAATGGCCAATAAATACCGGTTATAGGGCTTGTGTCGCCGGAGTTTTAAGAGAAGATGAATGGAGCTCACATAGTCGTTAGGCGATGCCTAAGTGTAAGAACGTATATGAATGTTGACAACTTTTGTGTACATGATCAGTAGATATATTGGATCAAGTCCGCCCAATAACGGGAAGATTCAAGGGATGACTGATCAAAATTGGCGGTGGGTATGCTTTTTTTCTTTTAATTTATGATAACATAACAAAATATCTCTCATTGTTACCCTAGAAAAATACAAAAAATATATCTTTAATAAAAATTATATATATATATATATATATATATATATATATATATATATATATATATATATATATATATATATATATATATATATCCATTTGCGTATTTAAAAAAAATAGGAATTAACTACAACAAAGCACTTTCGATTGCGTTGAAAGCCAAAATCTGGAAAATTAACTATTACACCCCCCAAAGTTTTCAATTACAGGAGCTATCTATTTAAAAGTATATTTTTTTTCATCTGCACCCTTTAAGTGAATTTTTTTATTTATTCATTTTTTCTCTCAAGTTTGCGTGTTTATTTTGCCTTATATCATCTGTACTGATTTCTTCGGTGTTCAGGGATGAAAACAAAGAGTAATTTGAATATTTTCTTAAATATAGAAACAAATTTTTCAAGAAAATCTGTCTTGGCGTTCAGGAATAGAAATTGTTTCTGTTTTCACTGAGGGTTAAGAGCAATTTGTTAAAAGACAAAAGGAATTACATGTTTATTTCTTATTTACTTATTACCCTCAATTAAATAATCTATTAAATGAGATTACAAATTTTAATCACTGAATATTTTTAGGTCTCGGTAGCATTCTTATTTATATAAGCTAAGATCATATTGGAATATCGTTCCTATTCGGGAAACTACCCTGACTCGTGGAATCCTTCAGGAGTGTTAAAATCCCGCCTCCTCCTCAGTGATGCAGGCTCTACCTTACTTTTTCTTACTCTCCTTTATGCACATTTTACATCCTTCTTCAAATCCCAACTGATGGCGATGTTTTCATTAAATTTTATCCACTTTTTCTGAATAAAATTAAAGTTTTGAACCAAAATTTCCTTATGACAAATATTTTGCAATTAGTAAGAATAAAAAGGTGTATAATCCAACGAAAGTATGGTCATTTGAACAGAAAAGAATGAAGGAAATAATGCATTACTGTAATTTGAATGGAAGATTAAGCAGAAAAAGAGGGAATTAAAGATATAGCGGTCAACTGAGCATTAACAGCTTGCTTCCTCGCCATTCGTAGTAGCGAGAAGTCAACTTCTTCAATCGACTTCTGTCATAGAGATAGCTCTCAATTGCAAGTCAATTCTTCATTAAATTATAAATTGACTGATAGAATTATAATTTAATAAAGGTAGCGCTATCAAGCCTTCCACCTCCTCTTACGTACCTTATATTAATGCACCTAAAAAATACCATAATAGCCATTCACATATACCTTTTCTCTCATCCTATATTTACCTACCTAACAATTGTTTTGTTGATACGTGTAACGTTTTACTATGGTCGTCAATACTCTGTTGAGAAGGTTAAAAGAGCTGTGTTTATTCCAATTACACTAGCAATAACTGAGTTGCGTCATAGAGAAAATCAATGGTTAGAAGGTCAGGTACACCCATACGCTTATATGGTTTTGCCATTTCTTTTAAAAGAGTAGGAGAGTATAACAAACATTTCACCTATTCCAACGCTTTGGTAGGGGAGATGAGTCCCTTAAATCCGACACTAACAGATAATCTCGATAGTATCTTCATATTAATATTAAGATATAGCGCATGTTTTAAACCAATTTTATTTCGACGGTGAAGGTTCCAATTTTTATGGACAAAGGTGTTTACTCTGTTTAAATCGAAAAGTCTTGTTCTAGTATGGGCTAAAAGCTCCGCCCTACAAGCCATAGGTGAATCAAATACAGGTCAGGCTGTGGACAGAATTGTTACCATATTAATGGCAATATCACGATAATACATATCAATAAATTAGCAGGTAATATATTAGGATAGGAAAAAATCCTGTTAATTTGTTTTTTAAACAATTATAAGTAACCTTTTTAATTAGAACTGACATAAAATAAAGTCAATATTTTATTTCCTTTTTTAAATAAAGTACGTGGGTACTTTTTGGCTTGGGCCCAAAGTTGGTTGAAGACCGTAAGTGAAAGGGAAAATGGTTATATGAGTCCAGTGGGGATGGTATATTATTACTTCGCGGGGTCCTTTTAAACAAATATTTCAGAGTGCAAGTTGGCGAAAAATTAACAGGTAGCTGGTATATGCTGGAGTTGCAAAAGAAAGACTATGTCGAAAATATAACTTTACTAGCAACAAAAGGATATATATATTTACATAGAAATTGGGTTAAAATAGAATGGTCCCGCAGATGGGGTTAAAGATCTACACGCGAACAGGTAGGTTAATTAAGGGATTAAAAAGGTCAGATCCCGTTGGTGATTTACAGGAGGATTTTAAACTGGAGCATTCACACAAATAATGGATCAATTGGATAAGCCAGATTTAAGATCAATCTGCAGGTTGCTACGGTTAGGAATACCTTATGTGCTCATTTCTGAAAAGGGGCCAGTTGGGGTAGGGTTAATGCGACTGAAGAAGTTGGTTTACCTCTGGCTTCATACGGGGGGAGCATTAGTGTTTTCGGAGCTGGGAATCCTTATCAGTCCTTGCTGATTGACTAGGGCAGAGTTCACTGATGCCGAAGTTTGCCGATTGCCTAAGGCAGAGTTATCAGAGCGAATCTTAATAACGATCGTTGGAATGTCCAACGGATTCCAATCTTCGAACGGAAGCCCGAATGCTCGCTAGGATGTGGCTGCGTTGGGGGGTGGGGGTGATAACATTGGTCCCTAGGCCAATACAGCTGGGACGAGTGATAAAAGCGTTGGCCGCCTCTTTGCCTAGGTTCCCATGCTTTCACCAGATCCATTCGGTGATCTCCGGTTCTAATTGTGTACAGAAGGGCACATGGCCGCTATTTAACCTCAAACTGCTACAGTCACCATTAGAGCAATTTCGAATCCATCGAAGTGTAAACGCAAAGGATTCAGCTGAGAGTCAGTTACAGTAATCAAGGCAAGAATGTAAGCGAGTTGGAAATTCTAAAACTATTGCAGTCGGGGTCGAAGCACGTATGGTTAAAATTAAGGAGAAAGCCGGAAGAAGATTTTCAAACCTTAACAACATGAAGGTTAAAAGATAATTGACTATAATTGCAGGTGCTACTCCGATTTCTACAAGTGATAAGAAAAACGCCAAGAGCCAGCAATGCTGAGTAAGATTACTACTAATAGTCGTACAACGAACCATATGCGAATGAATAACCACCAGTATCACCTCAATTTTACCATAGATGGATTTCAGAAAGTTTTCCGATAGTCATTCTGTCATACTGTCATATGGGTAACTAGTTAAGAGCGATTCCAGAAATATCCAGGATTTCAAGAGAGCACTGAAGAAAAACAGTGTATCTATGATATCAAATGCTGCCGAGAGATTGGGAAGTACCAGAATGTAAGGCAGATCTGCATCAGCCGCACGATGAAGGCAGTCATTTTTATGAAAGGAAGCTGACTGCGTGTTGAGTACAGCCATGAAACCAGAAAGAAAAATCTCATCCATGTTGAAGCAAGACATGTGATCGAGTAGACCCCGTAAGGGGCGCGACGATTTACCATCCTGGCCGCCGTGCTGACGGGACTCAGCACCCCGTCCGGCCCCAGCTCAGCCTCTCTTCCTTCCTTCAAAACACTTGTTTCCTCTCTTTTCATGCAACCTCTCCCACAACTTTCTCTGGTCAGCCTCTAATTTCAAAGGGTAGATGCTGACCTTCTTCTCAAGCCAACCGTCCACTACAGGGCTGAGAGGAAGGGGACAAAGTTCCCTAACCCCTGAGCTCCCGTTCGGGATGTTTTTTTTTAACAACCTGCTTCATGCCACCCATACCTTCCTCACATCCCTTTTCCTCTCCTCTTCAAATTCTATCAATTTTACGCCGTGTCTAAGGGGGAGCCGCCATGCCGATGGAATGCCAGGCCACCAGGCGTAAGGGGTGGTCCCAAAGGGCGGCGCCTGGCTCTGCCGGGCCTGCAATCACCTCTTGCAGTGCGGGCAATTGTAAGAGGTGGTGAGCTATTGCGTCCCGTGTAAAAGGAGGGTTACCATGCCCAATGATAAATATAAAAAAACCCAACCCCAACTTCCCCTGTGACATCAACGGAGCCGCCCTCGGGCAGCTCCCCCGAGAAAATTGAGGTACCCCCCCTTGTGCTTGCGCAGGGGACCCTCAATACTTCTTTAACTGGAAAGGAGGCTTACTCCTCTCCTATGCTTACGGGTGTAGGGGACTCCCCCTCACCCCCTTCTATGGAGGTGCTTTCGGGCACCTCCCTATTTCCAGCGGCAGTCCCTCCTTTTCTTTCTAAGGGGACGGCCAAGAAAGCCAGCAGGCAGCCGATTGCCGACCGCCCCTCGTGTAAGCGGCTTGGTAGGGCAAACCCCCTTAGGGGGGAGAGGGAAGCCAGGCCCCTTCGGTCACTTCCCTCAAAAGACCTGCTGGCAAGAATCTTAAACCTTGCTGGGGTCAAGGCCTGTGCCTCCCCACAAAAGACTGGTGACGCTGCCAAGGGGACCTGCGATGTCCTAAGAGGGGATGGCCAACTGGAGGCCCCTCCTGTGATAGACATGGTCCTTGAGGAAACCCAACCTCAGAGGGTTGGGCCTTACATGAGGGGGAATCCGGGCTCGGCGCCAAGCACCGAACCTAAATCCGCCCATATGCAAGGTCCTCCTCAAACAGCTGGGGCCTCCGAGGCAGTACAATAAGGGCAGGGATCTCCTCTGACTGGTGCCCCTGCGACCAGCAGGACCTCTTCCATTTCGGAGAAGGACCTGGCTGAGGCCGGTCCATCTGGCCTTGGGGCTTCTGTCGGTGGAGGTAAAAAGCGGGTTCATTCCCCGCCCTCCTCTCCTAAAAAGAAAAAAAAGACAAGAAAGACTAAAAAGACTCAGGGCTCCTCTCCATCCGCGGGGGCTACGAGGACGGATGGGTCTGCTGTCATTCTGGCAAGCGACCAAGCCAAGATCGGCACATCCGGCCCATCTGCCCACCCGGGTGCGGAGCCCCTGACTATGACAAAGACGAAAAGTGCACAAGGCGGAGCCTCGATGACATCAGGGCCCCTTATTCAGAGGTTACCTGGCGTTTTTGAGCCCGCTGTCTTCAAACACTTCCTCGGTATTCGCTCCACTGATGGCACCATGTTGGCCAAGGGCAACACGATTCATCAGAGAAGATGATTAGCTAGTGCAATTGGTAGAGAGCCGAAGATGACCCGCTTCTCGGACGGGAGCCTTCTGGCAAATGCGGCGAATCCCGCCAAGGCGGCCAAGATAAGTGCTCTTCGGACACTTCATGGCACCCCGGTGAGTGTGACGCCGCACTCTACCATAAACTTTTTGAAAGGAGTAGTTTATGCGAGGGAACTCGTTGACTACTCCATTAAGGACATCACCCTAGAGCTTTGCCGACCATGGTGCGGTCAAGGTCGAACGTGTGATGAGAAAACAGGGAGGGGCCTTGAGACCCAACCCTACACTATTCATCACATTTGACTGTGACAAGCTCCCTGAGCCGGTGCGTGCCGGTTGGTACCGCTACCGCGTGAAGGTATTCGTGCCACTGCCGCGGCGGTGCTATTACTGTCACTGCTTCGGCCATACGAATCGTTCTTGTAGACGTGCAAAGTCGGGGTCACCTGAAGTTTGTGTAAATTGCTCCAAGGCTGCACACGATAAGTCCAAATTGTGTATGGCCAAGTGTGTTAATTGCGGAGAGCCGCACCCCGCTTCTTCGAAAAAATGTGGTGCATATCTCCTTGAGAAAGAAATCCTGGCCTTTCAGGCCCAGGATCGACTTTCATTCCGCGAGGCTAAGGACTTGGTCCTGGCGCGGCCGGCTCTGCCTGGGACGTTATATGCCTCAATAGTTAGAAAGGCACCCTCTGCTTCTGGCACATCCAGGCCAACGAGCATGGTTGTTTCCGCACCCATTCGGAGCCCTTTTGCGGGCTCTACTCAACCTGGGTGCTCCCCTGGTAAAGCTGGTAGCATAAAGGGTTCACATCAGGCCGCGGCTAAAACCAGGGCTTCCCCCTCTTCCCCCAGCGTGACCGTTTCCCGTAAGGCGAAACGGCCACGCGCCTCCACCAATTCGTTAGACTCACAGGAGGCAACACCCTTGCAGATGGTCGCTAGGCCATCTTCCGGGGTTCCTAACGCTGTCCCCCGAAAGGAGGACAGCAACAAAGAAGCTTCGTCTCCTTCGCCCACGCCCCGAGGTGGAGCGAGTGGCTCGGAGACGGTGATTCCTCGAAAAGAAGGCCCCATGCCTCCGAAGCTGCAACGCCCGCCTAAGGTTTCGAGGCGGAGGGAGGAAAAGACTCGCATGGCGAGCACAACCTCCCCCGATACGTCTTTGAAGGCGACAGCGCCTTCAGTGCCTTGTTCGGCCAACAGCACCCGGGGTTCTGCCCCCGGGAATCGTACGGCCATTCCCGTGAGGGTCTACAGTTCGAGGAACGCCCCCGCGTCTTCTCCGAGCTAGGCCTGGAGGGCATATTGCTTCAATGGAATTGCCGTGGACTCCGGGCCAACTGGGAGGAGCTGCGGAGGCTCGTCTCGTCCCGTTCCCCGTTACCTATCTTTTTGAAGGAGACCATGCTAGGCGCGTGCCCCCTGCCCGCCCTCCCGGGGTATAAGGGTCTTGCAACCCCACCACCGCAGGATGGCCGGGCTGGGGGATGCGCGGTTTACACCTGGCATGAAGTTTCCCTCCTTCCTTTCTCTTTAGATACCTCCTTTCAGTCAGTGGCTGTGCAGCTGCACCTGGATAGGAGGTATACTCTGATTTTTGCGTACATTCCACCGTCAGCTGACTCCGACGCGGGGGACTTCCGCCGCGTCGTGGCACAGTTGCCGAGGCCCTATCTCTTGCTTGGAGATCTGAACGGCAGGCATCCTCTCTAGGGAGATTACTCCATAAATACCAGGGAACATGTCCTGGCCGATCTGATCGAAGAGCTTGAGATGGGTGTCCTAAACGTGGATGAGTTTACGCATCACTGTCCGAGAACCGCTTCATTTTCTTGCCTTGACCTATCTTTGTGTTCTTCGGATGCACAGCCTGATTTTGATCGGAGGGTGGTCGATGACCTCCATGGTAGTGATCACTTTCCCATTCAAATATCATTTTCAGGGCAACTGCCGCCTGAGACGCCACCTCGGTGGTGCTTGGTGCCGGCGCGGTGGTCTGCATTTCAGGAAATGACTGAATATTCTATCTCAGTCGAGGAGTTAAGGGCGGTAGATGAGGCCGTTGAGTTCTTCTCCTGCAACCTCATCGCCGTGGACCTGACTACTATTCCTAGGACGTCCGGCCGTTTTGCACGCCAACCACTCCCATGGTTGTCGGCCGAGTGTGAGACGGCCCTCCAACAGAAGCGTTATGCCTACATGCGCTATAAGCGCCGCCCGAACTATTTCACTGTCGCTGAATTTCGTCGGGGTAGAGCTAGGTTCCGTAATATTTCGAAGCCCACCCGCCGCTTTTCTTGGCGGGCATACGTGTCTTCACTTATCGGAAAGAACCCTTTAGCTGAGGTGTGAAAGCGAGTCAAAGGGATTTGGGGCAAGTTCTCGCAGGACCCCCCTCCCATTCTCCTGGAGAATGGGACCGCGATCTTGGACCCCGCGCCTGTGGCGGAATCCGTAGCGACCGCTTTTTCCGCATTCTCTAGCTGGGATGCTGCTCCGCCATTTCAAAGCACGTCGTGTTGTCGTGGAAGGCCCCTGGCTTGACTTTACCTCCGGAGGCGGAGAGCCCTTCAACGACAAGTTTACTGTGAGTGACTTGCGCTCCACTCTCGCTTCGTGCGCGGACACCACCCATGGTCCGGACGATGTCCCCTACGCCATGCTTCGACACCTGAGTGAGCGAGGCATGGCCTTCCTGTTAGATTTGTTCAACAGGATCTGGGTGGAGGTTCTTCTCCCAGACTCCTGGCGAATCGCTACTGTGCTCGCCTTCGCAAACTGGGGAGAGATCACTCTACTTCGACCGGTTTCCGCCCAATCTCTGTAACCTCTTGCGTGTGCAAGTTGATGGAGAAATTGGTAAATGTTACATTAGCATTTTTTTGTTGTACAGTGGAGGCCATCTGTTTTCTGCACAGTGCGGCTTCCGCAAGTTCTACTCCACGTCAGATGCTCTGCTCCGACTGGAAAATGCCGTCTGCGAGGCTTTCCTTCTTAGACAGCACTAGGCCACGGTCTTTTTCGATCTGGAGAAGGCCTATGATACCGCATGGCGATACGGTATCATGGAGACTCTCCACACGATGGGAGAAAGGGGACGCCTCCAAATGTTTATATCTGAATTCTTGCGGATCGTCGATTCCGCATACTGGTGGGGGAAGCCCTCTCCGGCCCAAAGGAGCAGGAAGAGGGTGTCCCGCAGGTAAGTGTCCTCAGTGTCACACTCTTTGCCCTGAGCATCAACGGCATCACCTCGGTGCTGCCGAAAGATGTTCTCGCTACGCTCTACGTGGACGACCTTTCTATCTCTTTTTGCACGGCCCAGATGCCAACTCTGGATCGTCGACTCCAACAGGCATTGGACCGCGTCTCTCGCCCTGCTGAAGCGCACAGGTTTTAGTTTTCTTTGGCCAAGACTTAGCTGGTGCACTTCTGCCGCCATCCACGGCTTCACCCTGACCCAGATTTGTTTATTAATGAGGTGTACCTGGATGTGGTGGAATCGTACCCTTTCCTCGGTCTTGTATTCAACCGACGCCTCACCTGGGAGGCTCATATTCGCAGCCTTAGGGTCTCTTGTACCCGCGCTATGGACATTCTCCGTTCCGTGACGTTCAGCGCTTGGGGCGCTAAAAAGGCTACTGCCCTACTTTTTTATCGATGTTTTGTTCGTTCGAAGCTCAACTACGGATGCGAGTTTTATGCATCCGCAGCCGAGTGTTTATTGCGGAAGGTGGATTCGATCCACCACCTTGGCCTTCGCCTTGCGACCGGTGCCTTCCGCACTTCTCGCATTGAGAGCCTGTTGGTCGATGCTGGGGAGAGGCCTCTCGCTCTGCGCCGCGTGCAGTGCATCACTCGACTGTACGCACGAGCCCGGCGCCTCCCTCAGTCGCCAACAGCTCTCACTGCATCCACAGCTGATCTCGATGGTGCCTATGCCGCCGAGAGACGCCAGTCATACCCTAAGCCCTTTGGGTTTAGGGCCAGGAAACTCCTTCGAAAGCTATATATAGCTCTCGGGCCGGTGGCGCCCCTGGTTCTGCCCAGGACGCCCCCCTGGAGGGTACCACATTTGGCTATTTGTCGCCACGTCTCTACTCCCAAAGTTTGTACGGCGCCGGGAGTATTGCGTTCAACCTTCCTGGAGCACACCTCGTGTCACGCTGGAACCGTGCCAGTGTATACGGATGGCTCCAAGTCCCAAGAGGCGGTTTGCTTCCATGCTGTATCCCCTCTGTTTGAAGTCAGCGGGGCTCTGGCAGGCGCTGCGTCTGTCTTCACGGCCGAGCTGGTGGCAATACATCACTCGGTACGGGAGATTACGCGACGTGCCCGGTTCGGAGACCTGATTGTGATCTATAGCGACTAACAAAGCGCCCTGAGTGCTCTCAGGGCATTGGAATCTCCGCATCCCCTGGTTCGCAATATCCGTGAGGCCACGGTTTTGGCGAGCCGGGCAAATGTTGAGATTATCTTCTGCTGGGTTCCTGGACATGTAGGAATTGCGGGGAATGAGCGCGCCGATGAGGGTGCCAAAGAGTCCGCGAGGATTCTGCGACCGGACCAGCGTTTCACTCTTCCTCAAACCGACTACATAGCAGAAATACGGGCAGCTCTTTGGACTGCTTGGCAAAGAAGATGGGAGACGGTCGAAGGGAACTTAAAGTTGCGTGCCATTGCGCCGCGACTGTTTCCATGGACCTATCCCCCAATGCCGCGACGGCTTCAGGTCTCTTTCTGTCGTCTCCGAATTGGACACACTCGTGTGACGCATCGCTATTTGATGGAGCGCTAGCCTGTGCCATATTGCGACGTCTGCGTCGTCCCCCAGACTGTTCGGCACATTCTTGTCAAATGTCCCAGTCTGCGTGATCTTCGCGCACGTTACCTGTCCCGGTAGCGGGATGGGCGGGGTCGCTACCGCCTGTCCCTTGTATTCGGGACGAGTGCGTGCACCATGACTGGTGGACTTGTTGACTTTTGGGGGGAGGCCGGCCTTCTCCCTTGTCTTCAACTTGTTTTTTTGTTATTGTTGTTTGTTTTGTTTGTTTTTTTGTAGGTGGCAGGCTCCCTGATTGTTATCCCCTTTTTATTGAGCTTTCTGTGCCACCTTTAGAAAAGAAATGTATGCATGAATAGCAAGTGCATAAGTCTTCCTCTCAACATTGTGCGGAAGAATTTGAAGTTCTTGACACATAAATTATCCATAAGACAAGAGTTGAAAGATCGTGATCACTGCAATTGGTTTCGTAACTTTCTCCCTGAGAAATGTGAGGACATCCTAGATGAAACCTTCTTCACCGATGAGGCATGGTTTCATATTTTCTAATACATGAACAACCGGCACTAAAAACCCTGATGGAGACAAATAAATTCGTCTACATGATCAGAAGCTCGGGATATAGTATGCTTTAAATCGTACATGTATCATTGGTCCATTTCTTTTTCAACGAAACCACAAACTCAGAACGTTACTGCACTCGCATTCTGGAACCATTCATAGACCAATTCAATGAGTGAGGTAGAAGATGGCTGGTTTCAACAAGAGTTGCAACTGCACGCATGGCATGTGCACCACTACAGTTTTTGAAATACTCCTTTGCTTATCACATAATTTCTCGCTGAATCTGGCCTGCTAGATCTCCGGACGTTACACTCCAGGATTTTCATCTCTGTGTTACAATAAATGGACTGGTGTGGGAAAACATTACGCAAGATGTATAAAAAAGGTTGCAGACACAAATTTGTCAACACACCGAACAGATCATTTCGGTATCCAGTATAAACTACAATATCGTAAATAAAATTCACTTTTATTAAAACTTTACTAAGCCTTTACCCAATGCACAGTAGCTTTCCGGAGACATAATTTTCTCGTTTTCAGTTTGAGTTTCAATGTCAATCCATACAAAAGTCTTCTTGAAATTTAAGTGTTTAAATACTAGTTAGTCACTTCACTGATAAAGCGACTCAAGTATTTGATAACTTAAATTTTTAACATATCTGAAATATTTCTTGCTTTCGTCGAGTTATAAAACTAACAAGAGACTCCTTAAAGATATATTTAAGAGGAATAGATATAAGAAAGATTTTCCTTAAAATTATATTTTAAGAAGGTAATATTTGGAACAGTTTGAACTTTGGGGATGTAGTTATGGCCAAAAGTTGTGACAATAATTTAGCGATAAGTATATATTTAAACAACAAATAAAATAAGAAAGGATTGTCTTCTTTAAAAAAAAAAAATTATGTTCAAAGTTATTTCTAAAATGGATTTTCAATTTTAATCTTTAGTATGAGGAAATAGTTATTATGCCCCCCCCCCCACAAATCGAGTAGAGCAAAGTAAAATTATTACATAAAATTTAGATAAGGAAAAAATCTCTGTGCATTGTTTTTTCCCTATCTCAAAAGAATTCCGATAAGAGTTATATTTGATTTCTTTTAAGCCTAGAAAATAAGCATGTATTTAAAAAAAGAATAGACCAAGAGTAAATTCTTTTGAAATTTGTAATGGAAACATTTTTAATTCTTTAGACCAAAACCATATTGCCAGAGCGAAAAGGCGCTCGGCCACTGATCAAAAGTCTGCATACGAAGCAAAAGCTGTTCGTGTAAGGAGGGGTGGAGCAGAAGGATGAGAGAAGGCAGGAGTGGTTAGAAGCTGGTTGGAGCAGCAGAAGGTGGAGAAGGACTAGAATTGTAGGGAGAATGAAAGAGGATTAGGTGGGGCAGAGAGCGAGGCAGTGGCAGAAAGAGGTTATGAGGTGCACCCGAATCTATGGAAGGGGTGTGAGAAGTGGGGAGCGTAGACTAGATGGCAAGAGATGTGGGTAGGGGGCATAGGATCTGGAGAGTGAAGAGGTGGGTTGAAACGGTTTAGTGCACCTTGGTGTGGTGAGAAGTGATGGCCTTCTATTTTTGTTTACATGTATTAGTGTAAACACTGTATCAGGATAGACGATTTACCCAAAGTCATTTGTTGCGTAGCGTTGGAATAAGACGGTGCTGTAGAGAGGGAGCTCGCCCCCTTGATGTTGTAAACCGCGGAAAGCACGATTTCTAGTTGTAATTTGGGGTTGGTGTGGTGGTGTAGATGTGGGGCGATGTGAAGCCCCTGGTACGGCGTTAGCAGGCGCATATGGTCTTGCATGGGTGCAGGGCAGAGTTTTTCAACCTTTTTATCTCACGGCACATCAAGCCCGGGAGTAATATGGTCGAGGCATACCATCATTATTTAAGAATATATTTAATTATATAATAATAAATGATAATAAATGTTCATGAGTTTGGCATGGTAATCATTTATTAATTTAGTGGTCAAACATATTACAATACGAACATGAGTGTCAGAGAGAGAGAGAAAGAGAGTGAGAGAGAGTCACGCGGACGCAGAGGACTGAAGAGTATCTCGCAGACGAGAAGACATTCAATCGGTGTCTTTAGATAAACCTCCATGGCAATAAAACGAGCTAAGAGGAGCCAAACTGGAGCCCGTGAAAAGATTAGTGAAAAGGTGCGAAGTTCACGTCCACCGCGCCTCTTCAGATGGAGTGGAACCCAATTTCGTCATCGAGCGAAATCGCTTCCGGCGACCCCGTATATAATTCCCATTCAAGGGCATGAGAAAATCAGTATTCTCCAGTATTCGCTAGAATCAGCCAAGGACACGACGCGCAAATTCTCAAGCGACTCTCACACCCCAAGGGCTGGTAGGCAAGAAACATTTATTCAGAATTAATGACAGTCAAGTGCGTGAAGACTCGTCTTTCTGCAATAACCAGCTCAGCTCCTTCCGGCGAGAATACTCCCTTGATCCAAACCCTCGAGGCTCACCACGGAAATTGTAAGACAATTACGTTTTTTGTCTATGAACTTCGAAGAGGCGCGACGCTATTCGACCTCGAAGATTCTCCCATGATCCCCTCTTCCCGTTTTCTTTCGGTTAGTCGTTGTACAGGCTCTCGGCGCGTGCTGTAGCATCCATTTAAATCAATTTTGCTTTCCAATTAGTCTGTTGTATTATTCTTTGTATATTAGTAAAGATTATTTTTGTTTCCCTGTTTGATTTCCAAAGGTAGAATAAGCATTTGAATATAATTTCCTTGTGACCCACGTGCCTGCTTTTCGCCTCATTTTCCTGCATCTTCTGAGGCAAGTGAAGGTCAGAGAGCTCATACCTGACCTACGACAATGAGTAAAATTAAAAGACTTAATCATAAATACCTAACCATATCAATGAGAAATTTATTCTTAGCGTTGCTTCATAATTTCCCTTATCTGCCGCCAGTGTCTGAAGTCGCAACCTGTTCTTATTTTTTACTGTTTTCATTTCTGAGAATCCAACCTCACACGAAAAAGTTGAGAAAAAAAGAAGTGTTTTAATTGCTTTCTTTGTAATTGCGGAGTATTTGTCTTGAATGGACAACCAAAAAGCAGTCTGATTTGTGGATTCGTGCGACAGTTTTATTCCTCTGTCTTTCCTGATTTCCGTCAGCGCATCCTCGTTGGTAACAGTTAGCTCTGCTGTCTCGCAAGCGATTGCCACAATATCAGCCAGAAATGCCACTTTATTGCACTAAGTAGGTAATTACTATGTAGGTCAGCTAGTTTTGACTCTGTTTGTGGTTAAAAATATAAGAATCTCCTCTCTTAGTTCATAAAATCTTAAAAGAACTCGCCCTCAAGATAGCCACTTCACTTCTGTATTTGATAGAACTAGTACGTGAGCAGTTTCCATGGCAGAACACAGAGTTGAAAACAGGTTCGATCCTAATGGCCTACTTTTGATATAATAAACAATTTTGTTTGCCTCATCTAATACTTGCTGAAGCTCAAGTACTACTGATTTTGAAATAAGGTTATGTCTATGCAGGAAACAATGTATAAAAACAATGCTATTTTTTCTGTTTTTCCAGTGCGATGAATCCTTTTATGCTTCCTGACATAGAATGAGCACCACCCGTGCAGTTAATAATACATGGTTTCCTTGACAAATCGTTTGAGCTGAAGGAATTGTCGACAACCTCAAAAATGTCTTGACCTCTCGTTGTTTCTGGAACTGGTTTGCAAAATAGAAATTGGTCAATTATGTCTTCATTACAAACAAACATGCTGAATGATAAGAGTTGAGCCTTTACAGTTATGTCAGTTGATTGATCCCACTAGATGTGGAAATTCCTGACTTCTTGTGTATTATGTAGCTATGATTTGTGATTCGACGTCTTGAGACATATCAGAAATACGACGACTAAAAGTGTTATTTAGCATGGGGATTTTCCAAATCTCTTTTTCATATTTTTCACCTTGAATAATGCTTACAATTTTACTACATGCTGGTAATATTACTGACTGCAATTGTATGTGATTTCATATTTTTGGCAACGATTTCTGCAACAGCATAAATTGTTTCGTGAGTTTTCTCAGATATATTGGTGATTTTGGTCAGTTTTTGAGACTGACGTGTTTGGTCAGTGATGAACATTTTAAAATATTCAGTTGGTTTCTTACATAAATAAGAGTGCTTTGCTTTAAGGTGTCTTTTCAGTTTATTTGGAACCATTGCTTGGTTTGCTAGTTTCTCGCCACATAAAACACAGAGAGGACGTGGCTTTTCTCCAGATGAAAGGAATCCAAAGAACAAGTAGACTTCTTGATCATGGTGCACAATTGATTTGGAGGTAACGCTGCATGTCCTAAGTGTTTCAATTTCAGAAATAGCTCCAGTCACTTTGCTGTCATCATTTTATCACTTGTGTTTCTTTGTAAAAAAGCTATCTATACCTCATAAGACCTGGAAACAAGAAAATATGACTGAATATTTTTTTACAAAAATGCAACTAAAAGAAGAGAAAACCTAAGAGCATTATCATGAGAATAAAAAAATATTTTAAAGAAATTAACAAAAAGTAGACACAACGCGAAAAGAATAAAAAATAATAGTGCAAATTACATAGCAGGAGATCGAATACACGAAATTTAGTAAAGTATAAATAAATATAAAATGCAGTAAAGAAAAAACTCGCACTGCATTCACCCCCAAAATACACTAAAGATTTTAATATATAAGCAGCCAAAAAAAATTTAAGAAAATAAAAACATTTTTTGTACAAGAAAAAATAAAGCACCTAATTTCTAAATCCAAATACCATTTATCAAACCTATCAACTTATTTAATTAACAAGGAATAAACACAACAATGAAAAACAGAAATATTATTTACCAAACCCAAAATTTTAAGGATTAAACTTCTTAAACTTATCAGTTATTAAACAATTATATATTAATTGTAAACATCAGCCTTAGTAACATAAGTACCTTCCTTAAATCTCCCGTAGCACACTTGGAGTCGCTTTAAGAATTAATCTTAAATTTCTCACACCTAATAAGAAAAGATATATCAATTCTAAATAGCAAACTTATAAATTTTATTATGCCTAAAGATAAAAAAATAAATAAATATTGGATTGACATATTGTAACTATAGCTGTGGTAGAACACTATTACCACAGGACACTTTATTATGTCACAAATACGAAAAATCTATCATAAATTTGTAGAGTACCGAAAATTGTTCATTACTCTTTCTTGTTTGAGGGAAAATAAACTTTCCTCAAATCTCCCGTGGCAGAACTGCAGTTGCTTCCCGGCACACTGGTTGGGAATCGCTGGTGTAGAAGGTGGAGTTGAAGTAGGGGGAAAGGAGAGGTTGGGTGAGATAGTGAAATTGGGTGAAGTAGAGGCGAGTGAGGGTGGGATGTAGGTGTAATTGTGGCTTTCTAATCTCCATGACGGTAGACGCCCGCTTCTCTCGGTAGCATGGGCACCTCATAATTACTTTTTTGCTACGTGACTGCCTTCACAGTTAATGAATCAGGGCTGTTGCTGTTGCTGTTGCAATCAGTGCAATCATTTGGAACAGACACGCTCCGCTTTGCATCGGCTGGTCTGGCGCCTACCCTTTAGCAACGTAGGCATTATTGTGGTATGATGTTATGTGCATCTCCATCTAGTGGGCGCTTGTGAGGGTACCAAAGATCTTGATGTCCTGGTTTAGTAACTTATTTAACCTGAGATGTGAATAGAAATAACAGCAAAGGGCTCACAGGGGAAGACCACAGGATCGTGTAGTATAAGAGGAAAAGGTTCGAGAAAAACTCTGATTAGGGATAGTAGGAATTGAATGATCGATGTCTAGACACCGATGCTTGGAATAATTGTGTGTTTAAGATAGTGGCATATGGTTCGACTGGGGCGGTGGGAGGATGGGGTGTGGGAATATAGACGCATTTTGTGAAAACGTGTTGTTCATGTTGCTCTTACCCTATGTGTGGATACGTTTCGGCTGAAGGTGGTCGAGTATTGAGGGGTATCTTAATGCCATCGCAAAGTATTGTATGTCGTGTATATAGATGTATGTGGGCTCTCGCGAGTTTCCCCAACTGTCGTGTTATGCTAGTGTGGGTGTACTGTATGTATTGAGTGGAATTCGTTTGTTGAAATCGTGTAGTATGCTCATGCGTCTGTACATAGGATAGCGACGTGCGCGATTCAGAGCAGAGTACTGAATGCGTTCTGCTTCCCTCTTATAGGTTAACTTGCTGCTACGACTGTGAGTGTTGCGTATAAGAGGAAAGGTCTAACTAGTGATTTATATAAGGGAAGTTATAGTTTACGGCTAACAGGATAGAACTTGCGCATGTTCTTGTTTTTATGCTTTTGGCTCTTGTTTGTATAGTGATTTGTTGTGTGGGCAATTTTATTAGGTTTTTAAATGTTGCCCCTAGTATTTTAGTGTCATTTTGTATGTGGAGGAACGAATATAACGAAGACAAGCAGACGCTAGTTTGTTTATACAGCGTCAACCTTTACGTTGTAAATGGGCCAAGGCTCCCGCACCGCCCGTTTCCTGCTGCCCGAAGATCCTTTGAAGTCGCTCGAAAAGAAGGATTTCAGTCAGCAGATTTCGTAATTTACGAGACTGTTGGTGTAGTCCGTTAATATAAACATAGGAGGGTGTGAGAGACTTTAGAATGATAATCTTGTTGCCTAAGGGTTCGTCGGCAGAAAATCTATGAAAAAGCTCACTATCCCATCTGATTGTTTAAGAATATTTTCGCAAAATAGACGAAATCTCACTTTCCCCATGCGTAAACCTGAAGGGGTGAAGTGTCAAAGCGTTGAAAATTTATACCCTAGGAGGGAGGCTTAACTGTGGGCTAGTGAGAGTTTGCCCCTCCTAAACTCCCTCGTCTCCCCTCCCACCCCTAGGGGATAATCCACGTATATATAGTTTCATCTTGAGAAATTTAGAGAAAAAGAAGTGTAACCATCGAGAGAAGAAGACGAGTCCCTGTGTCAAACGGGGAATTGAGAAGATAGTTGGAACCAAGAGAGACTTACCCTCCCGAGGCTGTTCCTTTTGTCGCTTAGAAGAGCAGACCAGTAGTATTGAGACCAACTCCCCTACCATTCTCGTCCAGAGAAAATCACGTATCTCAGTTTGCTGAACAAGCAAAGATACCCCTCACCATTGGAGAAGACCAAAATGAATCATATTCCAGTAGAGATTCACATCTTGATTAAGTCTCATCGTCGAGAATCCTGAATTGGTAATACAGGGATCGGGATAACTTCCATTTATCCAAGATCCCCTCACTTACATTTTCAAGTCGAGAGAAGCATCATCACTCGCCTCAACTAACACCGGAAGAAGCATCAGCTGTTTTCCCGAATCATCTCACCTCAGCAAGGAAGCCTCGAGTCAAACTTGCCAAATCAACTCATCGAGGAGGCTGACTTTCAAGGTCACCCAACTGTCGACACACCCGGAGTTAAAGATAAAACGAATACAAATAAATATTATTTATTTGGGGGTTATTTCCCATTCTGAGCGAAAGTGTATTCGTAACAAAAATCATTTCAACCTGGTAATCTTACCCATATCATTTCAAGTTCAAATGACTTAAGAAGTCCCATTAATTGAGCTTAAACCTCGTGTATTAGTAGTGATTTTTGCGTCAACCATCTCGTAGTAGTCATTTGTCTTATTAGGTTTTATTAGACTCCCTTACTATACAATTAATGTATTTAAAGATTTAATATTTCATTCTTTTATGTATTAAAAGTATATTTTGTCGGAGTTGTTTAATCAGATCCTCGAATGCAGCACTGGCAATAGATATATCATAATACGAAACCTCCCTGTTTAAAAAATTAAATTAGAGCACTCTTAGAGAAAAGTGGAACGAGTTAATTCATGTACGAATCAAACGTACATCCGTACTCGGCCGTAAGCCACGACATAAAATTGTTGTTAGGTGTAGGATATTTAGAAGAACTCAATAATAGTTGATTTCGTTGCATCCCCTTAATTTGTAACAAATTTGTGTCTAAGCGTTGAGGGAAAATTGAACATAATAAGAGGATAGAGTCTGTCTATAAATTTTTTAATTGATTGTGGTTAGCCCGTTAATGATGTTAATAAGTTTATCTTTGGTAGTGGTATTCCAATTGACAGAAAGTGTAGGTGGTAATGTTTGTTTCGGCAAAGCGCTACTTGTTTCGTGGTCGCGTAAGTACCATGGGCGTACATCGGTGGGTTTTTGACGGACATAGTTAAAATTTCATCTCTCGAAAGGTTCCACCAACAAAGCCAAATTCTTGGACAAGCAGGCAAAGAACTAATTGCTTAGGTCCAAGAAAATGAAAGGACGCAAGGAGAGAAAAAGAGACAACAGGCGCAAGCAGAAAGAGAAGCAGAAGGAAGAAGAATACAGATGGAAAGAGAACAGACGCAAGCGGAAAGAGAAGACAGAGAACGAATACGCGCACATGAAAGGGCATTGAACAATGATCAGGTGGAAGTCAATTCCATTGGATCACAGCCTAGAGTTCTTAAGTACCTACGATGAAACTCCCAGCATATAAAGATAACGTAGACCTGTGTTCGTACCCGACTCATTGGGACATACAAACATAGGGAATCGCCAGATTAATGCCTCTGCTTAATGCCCGTCTCCTTAATATATTCATATCTCTACTATCAGAGGCATCTGTGGATTATTCTACCCTTAAGTCCGAGCTTCTGGCCGCCATTAATTTAAATCCTGAGAAGTATGGGATGAAATTCAGACATGCTAGAATTCAGCCTGGTCAAACATACCGTTAATTTGGCTTTATCCTTCGGAGACATCTCCAAATCTAGCTGGATTCAGCACAAGTGGGGAAGGAGTTCGACTCTCTCGTCGACTTCATTCTTAAGGAGCAATTATTGTGTACCCTACCCTCAGAAATACGAGCATTCGTCACGGACAGGCAAGCCACTACGTTCAATCAGTGCGTGGAGGAAGCGGCTCTACATGCTTCCAATCACAAACTATATCCGCGAAAGCTTAAAAAGAACCAACCCTCGTCTCCAAAGAAAGGTGAGTATCCCCAGGAACCACAGCAAAAGAACCCCTCCTAAATTTGTCAAGACCTCCGGACCCTCCAAACCGAAATTCTTTTCATCTAAGGATCAGAGACAAATTAAGCACCTAAGTAACCTAAGCCCCCTCGTCCTCGTCATACCCCAGAAACCCCGTTACTTGTTTTAATTGTGGCACTCCAGATCACATTAGCTTCCATTGCCACCAAAATTCGAGGCTTAGGTCATACTCGAGTCAAGAAGTATACATCATCACCGTATCTCTCCCCCAAGAACAACCTACTGCTTTAGCGTCTCTTTCGTTCACATCGAATTTCCCTGACCAACAGGTGAACTTTTTGTTTTACAAGAGTTCTCACGGAGGACTAAAGTTCGAGACTGGATCAATAAATAGTTCCTGAGTCTCAACATTGGTACGGGATACAGGCTGCACTAGTATTGTCATATCATATAAATTGCTTGCTCCAGTCAGCCCCCAGCACAAGAGGTTCGTGGTCATCCAGGACTTCCTTGGTAGATCAAACAAGTTTCCCGTAGTCAGATGCCACATCCAGTGTCAGTACTTCACTGGCTGGACCGAAGTAGTGGCAGCGCCTATCAAGTTCTGTTCTGTCTTAATAGGCCAGATCACGCAGCTCACCCTAAATCCGGTGGCGCAGCCAGTAGTCACTCGGATTCAAGCAACTAAGAGGGCAGCAGCCCCGACCCATTTATCTTCCATTGAGAACCCGGAATTCGATCAGCTTAATTCCCAAACCTTCGCCACCGCCCATAAAAACTGTCCGACTCTTCAACCCCTGTGGGAGAAGGCAGCGCAAAATGAAATAGAATTTGTTCGTGGGAACAAACGAATAAGATACCTGGTGGAGAATTCACTACTATTCAGGACGACGGCTGAAGTAACCTTCCAGTCGAATAAAGTCTTGTGCATTCCCGGGTGTTACTCCCAACGGGTATTAAAAGCGCACATGATGGCTAATTGGCTGTTTATTTCAGTCACAACAAAACCTCTCTACGGATTTTTAACTACTTCTTTTGACCCGGCGCCGCTAAAGAGATCGTGTATACTGCCAGTCATGCGAACTGTGCCAGAAGGCCACCGCTAAAGGCCTGGTACCACCGGCTCCCCTGCAGAAAACTCCCGTTATTTCCGAGCTCTTCTTCACAGTGACTATAGATTTGGTTGAGCCCATTTATCCCCCTTCTAGTGAGAGCAACCTTATATCCTTACTAGACTGTGCCACTCGTTTCCTGGACGCAGTTTTCCTCGAGAAAATTGACAGTATTTCCTGTGACGAGGCCCTGATCTCCATTATTTCCCGAGTTGGCATCGCGAAAGAAATCCTCTCAGATTGAGGCCGTCAGTTTACGTCGGAACTGATGGAATACGTAAGCAAGTTACTCATCGGACACCTCTTTACGACCACTTTTCACCCCTCTGCAAACGGGATGTGTGAGAAATTAAATGGTACCATAAAGGCAGTGTTAGGAAAGTTCTGTCAGTTTCAGCCTCGAGAATGGCATCGGTACCTACCAGTTCCTCAGAGAACTTTGGGTTTTGCCCCCTTCGAAATGGTATACGAACGTAACGTTCGAGGACCGATGAGCATCTTTAAGGAGCTCTTCACTAATCCCCAATTAGATGAAGAAGTTAAATCCTCCTACGCATATGTGATTGAGTTACGGGAACGCTTGGAGAAATGTGCGGAGTTGTCCCGCTCCTTGCGAAGTGCAACCTAGAAAAATACAGAACTTATTTCGACTTAGAAGCAAAAGCTATAAAATTAAAGCCTGGTGACGAAGTGTTGCTATTACTGCCTACAAAGACAAATAAGTTGCTCTCCCAATGGAAGGGTCCCTTCCCGGTCATAGAAGCTCGAGGCCCCGTTGATTACTTGATTGAAACTCCCTCAGGCCATAGAATGTATCACATAATCATGCTCAAGAAGTATCACTGCCGAACGTGTATTAATAATATTGTGACGCTGGATAAAGAAGGAACCGTGGGAGCTTTATACCTTTGTGAACCTTTTCAGGTGGTAAACACAGTATGCGTAGAGGCGGATAACGAATATCCTCTACCCTCATTATCCTTCCCCCAGGATGACCTGTCCACGGAATTAGATTTGAACCCCTACCTTGGCCCGCTCAGAACTTCACAGTTGTCCGCCCTATTGAATGAATTCCGTGATGTAATTTCCGAGAAACCAAGGTGCTCCAAACAGTTCGTTCATGAGATAAATTTGAAGACACAAGAAACCATTTGATCTAAACCTTATCCCCTCCCAATTCATCTTTGATGGCCTTTAACGCAACAGTGAAGAATCTGCTACAGTTGGAGAATATCGAGCCTTCGTCCTCCGATTATTGCTCGCCAATAGTAATGGTCCAAAAACCTGACCATACTTTCGAATGTGTTGTTGATTTAAGAAACTTAACTCGGTTACCGTTTTTGATGCCGAGCCTATTCCGCTAATTGACCAAAGCCTATACCTGTTTGAGGACGCCAAATGCATCTCCGAAATGGATTTGGCAAGGCCTATCACTAAATCCTGTTAGCCAACGCGTCCAAGAGATTAAAGGCTTGATTCAATTCACACGATTGCCATTTGGCTTGGTTACGGTTGGGAGTAATTATAATCGGATGATGCGTCAAATTGTGGATGGTTTGAGCCACGTGTGGTTTTATTTCGACAATGTGTACTCCGCTACACGTACATGAAAACGACACATACACTCACTTCGAGCTTTGATAGATCGTCTCCGCGAGCACGGATTAACCGCCGAACCATTTAAATTTTACTTCGACTATGAGTTAATCTCGTATCTATGATTAGAAATAGGTAAAAATCGTTTAACCACTCATCAGGAAAAGGTTGAGGACATTGCTAAGATGCCTCTACATGTGACAAAGAAGCAGTTGCGTTCTTTCTTGGGTGTTGCGTCGTTCTACAGATGATTTGTCCCACAATTTTCTGTAATAGCTACGCTCATTAATGATATCTTACGGAGAGTGAAGTCCAGCATAAGGGCGGCAAAGCGGTCTGTGGAACTCCGAGTGGCCAGACTCTGTAAAGAGAATCCCAAGGTGTTCTTTGAAAATGTAAACATCCGTAAACCAATCAATCGAACGATTTTCCCTTTGATGAATGAAGAGAAGCCATTAAAGCACTCAGATGCAGAAAATGCTAACCTAATCAACGACTACTGCTCTTTAGTGTTTACTGAAGAGTGTGATCCCATCCCCCAGCCGACGGATTCTTACTTGGGAGAAAAGCTGGAGGATGTGGACTTCACGGAAGGAAAAATAAAGAAGAAGATCAATGACCTAATGACGAATAAGTGACCTGGCCCGGATGGCTTTCTACCTAAAGTGTTGAAAGAAGTGCGCGATCAAGTGTCACCACACCTGAGCGCAATCTAAAACATGTCAATCCGGACCGAATGCGTTCCTAGAGACTAACGTGAAGTGGAGGTGACTCCTATCTTCAAGAAAGGAGATCGTAGCTAACCGTCGAACTACCGACTTATCAGTCTGACCTCAATAGTCGGTAAACTCAGGGAAAGAATGATGGTGGACAAAATGACGTCGCATTTAGAGTCAAAGCTGCTACTGAGCAGTTCTCAGCATGGCTTCCGAAGGCAACGGTCATGCCTGACGAACCTTGTGGAATTCTTCCACTTCGTCCTCAGTGAGCATGATCGGGGCAAGGGGGTGGATGTGGTTTACTTAGACTTTCAGAAAGCCTTTGATAAGGTACCACACCACCGCCTTCTCCGGAAAGTGCGAGCGCTGGGCATAGACGGAAAAGTAGCTGGTTGGATACGGAACTGGCTAAGTGGCAGACGGCAACGGTTGGTGGTGAATGGACAGGCTTCTGAGTTGGTGCCCGTTACTAGCGGAGTGCCTCGAGGTTCTGTCCTAGGACCACTACTATTCATCATCTACTTCAACGACATGGAGGGCGACATGGTTGCCAAGATTTCTAAATTTTCCGACGATACCAAGCTTGGTATGAACGTTGCAAAGGATGGAAATACTGCCCGCCTGCAAGATTATCTTCGAAAGATTGGGGAATGGTCTGATACGTGGCAAATGCCTTCCAACGTAAACAAATGCAAAGTGATGCATATCGGCCACCGAAATCCTCAATCACCCTAAATCCTTAAGGGCACTGCTCTTGAATCCACCAACACTGAGAAGGACTTGGCTGTAACTATCACGAGTGACCTCAAGCTCTCGAAACAGTGTATTGAGGTTGAGAATTAAGCCCAAAGGATGTTAGGGTATATAAAGCGACAGTTTGGATAACGAAACAAGGAGATAGTACTGTGTCTATACAACTCCCTCGTCCAACTGCATCTGGAGTATGCCGTAGAATTTTGGAGTCCTTCATTTAGAAAGGACATCGCGAGATTGGAATGCGTGCAAGGCAGGGCAACCAAACAGATTTCCTCTATCAGACATAAAAGTTATGAAGATAGATTAAGGGAATTAGATATATTCTCGCTAGAGACCCGGAGACTACGTGGTCAGCTTATTGAAGTGTTTAAAATACTTCGAGGCTTTGACACACTGGACTACGGGGATATTTTCCAGCTTAGCTAGGGGAGAACAAGAAATCACGGCTTTAAACTTAGACTGAAGCGATACCACCGTGATCTGTGTGGGAAATTCTTCATTCACAGTATCTGTGGTAGTTGAAACGCACTTCCGACGGAAGTTGTCAACAGTGAATCTGTTTACCAGTTCAAGTCAAGACTAGATAAAGTCTTGCGAAATCGCGATCAAGATCCTCGCGAGTGATCTTCGAGGTGGTTGCCAACGGACACTTTCGAAGATTGCGCCAAAAGTACCCTCCTTGTATGGACTGTAAGGTCTTCTAGGGTAATTATTTTCCTTGTAGCTCCTTATATCTTAAATAAAAAATCCCCCGACCCCGTTAGGTGGAATCCTAACGCAATCTCCCAGTTTAACTTGTTGAAGGAAAAATTAATTTCAGCCCCCATCCTTCGACTACGCAATTTTCAAAAGAAGTTAGGGATCCACACCGATGCCTGTGCTGAATGAATGGGTTGTGGCCTGTGTCCTGGTACAATATGAAGACGATATTACCCCTTTTCCCATAGCTCATGCAAGCCGAAAACTATCGAGTCGAGAAAGAGCTTTTGCAACTATAGAGCAGGAAGCGTTAGCCATAATTTTCGGCATACAGAAATTCAAGTAAAATTTAATAGGTCGTAAGTTTAACGTCGAATTTGATCACCCGCCTCTGTCATATTTGCGTAACAACAAAAGCCAGAATGGCAGACTCATGCGATGGACTCTATTGTTAATGGAGCACCAATTTACAATAACCTATATAAAAGGTTCCGATAATTGTATAGCTAATAACTCGAGCTGAAATCACACAGAGGGCTAATTAAACTCCGGTTAGTCTTAAGACCAAGTTTTTGGTATATATTAATGAGTTAAGTGTTTATTTGGTGTAAAGATTACCCGCTTAAATGCAGATTAATAATCAGTTTCCTTTTCTTTTTCTTTTTTGCTATTTATTTTTTATTTTAGTTTAAATTGGGTTGTGTATTTCAGACTGTTGGCCTTGAGAGGCGAGGGTAAAGTCCGCCTTTTAATTATCTAGGTACGTGCGCACGTGTGCGTACAATTACATTAAGTCTTATCTTATTATGATGGTTGACCACTATATTTTCACTGTAACAGTCGGACATGGAATTGCGTTCCAAGACATGTGTCTTTTTTTGTGTTGTCGGTTAGTTTACACTTGAGTTCGCCTCCCCTCCATGACCTTCTTTAGGATGGAGGAAATGTGGAGAAATAAATATAACGAGGAAAAGCAGACGCTAGTTTGTTTATACAGCGTCAACAGTTAAGTTCCACATGGGCAAGAATTCCCCCCCCCCTTTCCCTGCTGCCCCAAGATCCTTCAAAGTCGTTCGCGAAGAAGGATTTCAGTCAGCAGATTTCTTAATTTACGAGACTGGTTGTGTAGTCCGTTAATATAAACATCGGAGAGTGTGAGAGCGTTTAGAATGAAAATCTTGCTGCCTATGGATTCGTCGGCAGAAAATCTATGAACAAGCTCACTCTTCCCTCCGATTGTTTATGTGTATTTTTGCCAAACAGACGAAATCTCACTTTCCCCATGCGTAAACCTGAAGAGGCGAAGTGTCATAGCGTTAAAAATTTATACCCTAGGAGAGAGGCTTAGCTGTGGGCTAGCGAGCGTTCGCCCCTCCTAAACTCCCTCGTCTCCCCTCCTACCCCCAGATGATAATCGACGTATATGTATTTCGATCTTGAGAAATTTAGAGAAAAAGCGTCGTAGCCAACGAGAGAAGAAGACGAGTCCCTGAGTTAAACAGGGAATCAAGAGGATATTTGGAGCCAAGTGGAACTTACCCTCCCGAGGCTGTTCCTTTGGTCGATTAGAAGAGTAGATCAATGGTTTCAAGACCAACTCTCCTACCATTCTCGTCTAGAGAAAATCACATATTTCAGTTTGCTGAAAAAACAGAGATACCCCTCACTATTGGGGAAGACCATTCGAGAAGAGATTCACATCTTAGTTAAATCTCATCGTCGAGAAGCCAGAATTGGTAACACAGGGTTGAGGATAACTTTCATCCATCCAAGATCCCTTCACTTACATCTTCAAGTCGAGAGAAGCATTGTCACTCGCCCCAACTAACCCCAGGAGAAGCATCAGCTGTTTTCCCGAATCACCTCACCTCAGCGAGGAAGCCTCGAGTCAAACTCGCCCAAATCAACTCATCAAGAAGGCTCACTTTCAAGGTCACCCAACTGTCGACACACCCCGAGTTTAAGGTAAAACGAATAATAAAAATCATTAATTTTTTGGTTATTTCCCATTCCGCGTGAAAGTGTATTCGTAACAAGATCTAATTCAATCTGGTAATCTTAGCCAAATTAGTTCAAGTTCAAATGACTTAAGAAGTCCCATTAATTGAGCTTAAAACTCGTGTATTAATAGTGATTTTTGCGTCAACCATGTCGTAGTACTCATTTGTAGTGTTAAGTTTTATTAGACCCTCTTACTATAGAGTTAATGTATTTAAAGATTTAATATTTCATTCTTTTATGTAATTAAAAGTATATTTTTTCGGAGTTGTTTAATTATGTAGATCCTCGAGCGCAGCACTGGCAATAGATATATCATAATACGAAACTTCCCTGGTTAAAAAATTAAATTAGAGCACTCTTCAAGAAAGGTAGAACGGATTAATTCATGTGTGAATCAAACGTACATCCGTATTCGGCCGTAAACCACGACACCCTATGTATTGGTAGTTTGGCTCAGGTGTGTCTATGTATATTTGAATCTTGTGCAAGTAGTGATCGCATGCGCCGTAGAGTGTCACTTGAGTCTTCTGAGGATTTGTTTACATTTGCCCCTCTAGTCCTAATATGTCATTTCAATCATAATAATTTAGGCATTGCGATCGATCCTGTTTTGGCCCTGGTCGCAGACGAAAATGGGCTCGTCGTTATCGTAGGACATCGAAAGCCTTTTCACTCCCTTGCTGCCTGAGATTATTTTGGGGCGACAGTCGTGCTGTTTGCATGATCTTATAAATAATGCTCAAAACCACTAGAGTAGAACGACCTCTCCTGAAGCCATCTTAGGAGGAAGAGAACCAGTCATTTTCCCCAGAAAAATCCTTAAACATAAGCTCAAGTATCTTTCCTAGTTGTTTTAACAGAGCAATATTTCTGTAGTTGTTAGGTTGTTTTTTTTATTAATATGTGTGATATTTTGGAAAGAGTGGGAAATAGCTAGAAGCTAATTCTTTAAATATCTGTGATTGTATAAAAGATGGTTTCTGGTAAGTGATGAAGTATTATGGGTATAAGGTCCGAAAGGTAGGTGGTACGATTTATAGTTTATTTAATGTAGTACTTTGATTCCTCGTTGATGATAGGAGTGGCTAGTGGGGCAGTGTTATCGAGTTCCTCCATTTGTAGCGAGGCCGGGCGCCAGCTGATCAGCGTGGGCCCAACACAATTCATGCATTTTCAGGAAATGCCTTTGCCGTGTCGTTTGGTAGGTTGTGTGTATGCACCATTTTCCTGCAGGACCCTATATCGTGCAAGATGTCAATAATGTCGATGAGTGTGCGATTATTGTGTTGGAGGGGGATTTGTTTAAATGAGTCCCTGTCCAACATACTCCCCCCGCGCTGCGAGAAGAAAGAAGGGTAATTGCAGCGAGCCTTACCAGCGTTGTGGATCACCTCGCGCCAAAGGAGGCTTCGATCTAGCTGCACGTATTGTAGGATGCGAACATGAAGGAATGTAAGGATGTGTTGTCGTGATCTTCTGTTGTAGTAGTTGTTGTAGAGTATAATGAGTCTTTGTGTTTGCATGGAGAATGTACATGTTTAATGCATGTCTATGTATTGTGTGTTGTATGTATATTGCGTGAAATGTTTGTGGTTTCCATGAATTTACTCGAGTGGTTATCTATATGTCTAAGTTTACTGTTCTGGAATTTGAGATTGTGTGAATTTTCGTCATATGTGTCTTGAAATTCTCCCAGTTCGTGTTGGTCTAGTCCAGCGGTTCTTAACCTGGTGGCCATGGCCACCAAGAGAGCCATGGCAAAAATTTAAGTGGAGGGGGGGAGGAGCATGGCGACCTGTTACATTTCTAAATAATGTTAGGATTCTGAATTTAAAAAAAAGCTTGCATCACTCACTCTGTCCTGGAAGAAGAAAATTGTCTTTTTTAATTTCTTACATGGATAATAAAATTTAACAGTTGCATAATTAATTATACAGTTAAAGAAACTCATGACTGAATGGTTAATGGCAAAATTCAACCATCAAATCGTTATATATGTTTATTGTTGGTTTTACAATTACTATCCTGTAATTTTTTATATTTATTGTAAATAAAATATGTTAATTGAAATATTGTAGTAAATGAATATTATTGTTTTTAGTATATACAATTACTGAAATGCATAACTAGATTTTGTGCAATATATTTAATTCTTATATTCTATGTTTAACCCACAGATAGACTAAATAGTTTTATCACAACCTGGGACTAAAGGGATCCAAATGGACCGCAACTAATCTGTAGGTAAGACGTTAATTTTATGAATAAATACAATATAAAAACCCATTTCAGTTTTAAAACAAACACATTGGAGCATATCAACATTGTTTTTTATTTAAAAAATACTATATATGTTAAAAAGCTTAAGTTTACGATAGAATGTCAAATTCTCCGTAATTAAGCTGACATGTTAAAATTGCATATGATTAAAATCTCCACCAACTTTATAAAAATAAATAAATAAATTATAAGTTTAGTTGTATTAATTAGTACTATAACGTTATATAATTCTTACTGCATTAATTACACAGGCCTGCCTTTGAAAAACTTCATGTTCCGCAGGATTTCTTTGTGGTTTCTTAATGAGTCAAACTTCCTGAGCTCTAAAATGAATGTATTTTTGTTCAATCAGCTCAGATTTTCTCAGTACGGCATACACCATTTTATTGAGATTACCTCATTTTTCCTGGAAAAAAAAATTGAAAACCTTTCTCTATCTAATAATGCATTATTATTTTTATATCATAGAAACAGGAATAAACGTATGTAAACTATAATCCTTTTAATAAAACAAAAAAATAAAGAATGCAACATAATAAAGAAAATAATTATAATTTCCAAGAAAAGACGCCCTTGACGATTTTCGTTTTTGCCTCTCATCTGGTGAATTACGCTTCAAACACCAGCAGTAGTCAGCAAGCATGTTTAATTCCCATTTACCCTGGTACCTGGATTCCATTGTTTTTAAGTCATGGTGGAATCTTTTTCCCTGTTCCTCACTGTAATCCCCGCAGTTGCCTGGAAAATAATCCAGATGTGATTGTAAAAAGTGTATCTTTATAGACATTCAAGCTCCCAAATGTTTGAGACATGTAAAGAGCTTATTAACTAGGGCAACATATTCTAGGATTCTTTTTTTGCCTATAAAATTGTTAACTAGAGCTTTGAAAGCTTTCCATGCATCTTTTTTATGTCCGTCATTGATGCCTCAAACTGCTGATCTCTCATCAAGTTCCTGACCTTCTTTAATGAGAATTTTGGCATAATATTTTATTATTCCAAGCTTTATATGCAGTGGAGAAAGCAGTATTTTGTGAGGAGGCACTAAAGGTTCAGCTATCACATTGTTTGATCCAATTCTAAATGCTTCTCGTGGAGGCCAAACCTTCTTCTAATAGTGCATACTATCTGCCCGACTGTCCAATAAACATAGGAAACAGGGATGCTTCGTGTATACTGTTTGCATCTCAAGTATAAGAGACACTACCTGAAAAAAAATTTAGCAGGATATGTCAATTCAAAGTGTAATATTTCTAAAAACCAATTCAAAACAATATTTTGTAAAACAATAAGAATATGAATATGTACTGAAAAATTCTGTATGCCGATGCATTAAATCATTGTATTGAAACTAATTGGATATATGTACATCTCATTTTGAGTTTATTGAATTATGTTGTATACCTTCTAAATTAAGATATGTTCCCCATTAACCAAAAAGGATGCATTACCCTATAGGGACACACTTCAACAAAAAAATATAACTAAAAAATGACTCATAATTTCTAGATTTGCATTCTTGTAAAATATAAGTTGACCGAAAGGTATTTACAATTAAAAATCAAAATTTAAATATCAAAGAGCTTAGAAATGCCTGGGGTAAAATGATCTTAACTTTAATTCCCCACCTATCCTCCAATTATGGGAAGAGTAATTTATTGCATCCAGCAATTTTTTAATATTTTTATAACTTTCAGTAAGTTAGATTGAATGGCCTATAGGAACGGAAACTATCTTGTTACCAATATTCAGTAACACAGCTTTTAAACTTCTACTGAAGGAATCTAGGAAATGTATCCATTTTCATAGATTCCTCCAGTAGGAAATTCCAAGGGCCACAAAAAGTCTTTTAATATTGGCGCAGTATACTAAACAGCTGGAAGAATGCTGTAAAAAATAGCTTCAAAACTCTTGTTCCCGATTTTTGTTCCAAAAAAATGTTCTTTCTTCAGCGAGAAGATTACTTTCACGAAGTCGAGAGCCAAGAAGTTATGCATTCTCTTTTGAAAGCCCCAGATCTCTGGTCAGGTCATTTAACTGAACATGAGTGAATGGTCTTGCGAACATATCATGTGTGGAAACCTGCTAAGACTCGGATGTGTCATAATCTTGATCAACCTCCATATTAATCTCTTCATGGACCTCTATATGTTCAGGAGGAGAAGGTATAAGAATTCCTGGACCATGGGGTAGGGGTTTGATGGCAGAAGGAACATTCGGATATGTCGCACTATGTTTATTCTTCTTATTTATACCTGTGGTAAATATAATTGCATATTACATAAAGGAATTGATTTAGAGTTGCAGATAGTATATAAATGTTTAGTAAACGATATGTTCATGCTGAAGTGAACTAGGTTAGTTTTTAACTTCAAGCTAGGTATATGCATAATAATGATATTTTCAGGAGCCAGTATAATACAGAAAGCTTAAATACTTGATGCAATGCTCACCTTTAAGATATTTCATGCAAAAATAGCAGTCCGTAGTACGGTCCTTGCCCTCTCTACAAACCATTGGAACACCAAAGGAGAAAGACTTCTGTTCGCCCTGACTCCAGCGTCTTAAACTTATGTAGCATTCATTGCAACAGATATGTGGTGCAAAACTTTTACCTTGATCTTCTAGCCTTACTCTAAGATAGGCATGATACAAAGATTTAATTACAGGAGAGATTGTACATTGCTGCTGTGAAAAAGTCACGTTGCCGCAAATATAGCAAAATCTGTCGGAGCTATTCTTACATTTTCTGTTAATTTTTAACTCAACCACTATTATTATTATCCTTACGAGTATTATTATAATGCTAAGCAATTGCTAACCTACAAAAATATAAACTTATAAACATAATTACTTAAAATGTACACAAAATTTACAGTAGTGAAAATCTATGGAAATTTTGATGTAATATAGGAAATATATAAACTATAAAATCATTATCACGCCCTATATCACAAAAACTAGACTTGATATAGAAAAGCGGATGCCAGATTCGGATTTACGAGGTCAATTTTATTAAGAAACTACAGAAAACCTAAGGTACATTTTTGACGCAGACCAATGTTATTTATTACCTACACATGCTTTTGCTTTCTTAGTTATTGAAAACTATGATGATGGCATATGTCATTTTGTGCTAAAATATGTAAGAATCTCTATTCCTTTCATTATTTCAAATAAGAGGGTGCCTGTCAAAGGATGAGTGTTCTTGTGACAGAAGTTTTATCACTTGTCATATTTATCTGTCCCTCATTACACTGGACTGCATTTCAAAACGATTTTTCAAAGGTCATAGGTTTTCCAATTGATTTAGAAGAATTTTGCATGCTGAATTTAAGAATATAATTAGTTTTCTTTGTTCAGGTCTGGTTTCTAGATATATATTAAGACGTATATCCCAAAATAGCGCGCTATCATCTAACTAGTGATTTCTTCTGTTATGTCACTTCTAGAGGCCAGAAGCCATGCATAACTTATTTATTAACATCTTTTGAGGTCTAGCTTGGATTACAATGGATCGTACATGTAAGAATCATCCGAATAGTTTTTTTTACACATGCGGACCGGTCCCTCTTCCAGACCCTCAAGTAAAAATCACGGATTTTGTGAAAAATGGATATCATGCTTACTTTGGATAGGATAAGCTATTTGCTCCAAAGTATTTGCTGTTAAACAAGTGGGAAAATTTACGGGATTGGTGTAATAAGAAAAGGAAGAGTATGCCATTTAGGGTGTTCCAATGGTGTGGAGAGAAAGCAAAGATCATCTCACGCACTGCTACTTCTACATGACAAATTTGAAAGGCCTCAATCGCAAGAATAAGCACCATGTTCAATACCTCAATGTTCCTACTGTTATAAAACCAGTTCCACATGGAACCGATCTTCCAATTCCTGAACCTCTATTTACCATGGGTTCTAGTTCTGATTCCGAGGATATATCACTACCGACTGAACTAAGTTTGATACATACAAGCCAGAAGAGGGTGACCAATGGGTGCCATTTACGCAAGTCGAACTCAACGACCTGAGACGAGACCTGAACCTTATCGAAGAATCTGCTCATCTCTTGTGTTCACATCTTCGAGATAAATGTATACTGGCACCAGGAACAAAATTATATTGGTCTCGGGACTGCAAGAACGAATTTAGGAATTTTTTCACGTTTGAGCTGTTTAACTTAATGGGTCTAGAGTTTGATGCTATGGAATGGAAACTTTTTATTTACTTATCTAACATAGTCTCAAGGAAGTTCTTCTTAACCCTTTGGCTGCTGCTGGTCTCTATATGCTCTCTCTCAGAAACAGATATTGACTGCTCCCAATTGAAATATGGGTTCTGCATCCTCTCTTGCTCTATACCAAGTCAGTTCCTCTCTATGACAAATAGATATATGTTGACATATATTAGATAAAATTTTGAGTAGAAGATAATTTAATTATTTTTTTTAAACCTCTCACACTGAGAATAATGCCTTGAATTATAACTGACGCAGTCAAAGTGTTAATAAAGGCAATAAGTTTTCTTCGATCCCTGTTAGACACTCAGCTGCAATGAAAGAAACCTGCAACACTATGGACCGTCTATTGGTGCGCGCATGTCTGTGAAAATGCACTTCCTTCGGTACCACCTTAACTATTTTCTCGAGAAATGTAGAGTTCAGTGAAGAACAGGGTGAGCGCTTTGACAAAGATATTCGTGTGATGGAAGAATGCTACTAAGGGCGTTGGGATGTCAACTTTCTGGTTGATTACTACTGGTGCCTCAAAAGGGATTTGGTATCTGCTAGGCACAATCATAAGTCCTTGTCTCAGAATGGAATCTCGACGATATACCATATATAACTATTTGTTGAGGGAACTATTCAATTATATTTAGAGTGCGTGGTTATCTGGTTGACCGATATTATTTATCTTCAATATGCTTAAGTGGAACTGATCTCAAGGATGATAATATGGCTATCATTAATAAAATAGAGTTTTATTAATAAAACTATCAAAAACACACAAAACGGAAAATGTTGACATAAACAGAGAATGGAAAGGGTCGTAGGAAATATCTGGCTAGTCCGAGGATTAAGATTTGGAAGAGATTTAAAAAGGTAAAACAAATAGAAATTAAAGGGATGAGATGGTTCGCTAAACCATTTAAAGCACAGGATAGGGTTGACAAAAAAGTTAAATACTCAAAGGTAATGTTCAGCTTACGCAATAACAAGTTGGTGTGCAGAGGAAGGCGTCGTGAAGGAATCTTCGGTCCGCTGGCGAGTTCCAGCCGAAGGGGGGGAATTAAATGATCCTGACGTGACGTCTTGGGAATGAGAACCGTTTCTTGACGAACGGGCTTGAAGAACAATAGCTGTTCTACGTTGTTCTCTTCTGAACAAAAAGAGGGGGGGGGGACCGTCTCTTGTCTACGGGCTCAAAGAACAATGGCTGTTCTAACGTTGTTCTCTTTCTGAAAAACAGGGGGGAGGGTGAGAACCATCTTTTGTCTACGGGCTCAAAGAACAATGGCTGTTCTAATGTTATTCTCTTTCTGAACAAGAGGAGGAAGGGGGGGAAGGTGAGAACCGTCTCTTGTCAACGGGCTCAAAGAAGAATGACTGTTCTAACGTTGTTCACTTTCTGAACAACAGGATAGGACTTGTGGAATTGGCGTCTTGAAGGCACGAACCTTGCCACTCAAAGGATATTGTCCTCTTCTGGACAATGATGGTGGATCTCGAGGTAGAGGGCCCTGGTGCACAAGGTGAGACCGGATCAGCGTAATGTTTCGCGAAGGAAATCTCGATCTGAATCTGCTCTTATTGGTAAAGTTTTTATATAAATAGTCGAGCCATCCCCTTGGCGTAGGGGACAATGGAGTGGGGGCTTCGAGGGAATGTCCAGCCACGCATCAGAAAAATACCTTATCCGCCAATAAGCCTAACTCAATCTTGCGAGGTCGGCGCATGGAGCGAAACGAAGGGGGGATGAACCTTTTTGGTTAAATATTGACTCAGGTGGGGCGATAACACGCCCGGCTTCAAGGCGAAGATGCACGTGGGTAGCAACGTGTTTCTAAGCAAGCATGTGATAGCGGTTGAAATTAAGCGGCCTCAAACCGTTCTACCACAGTCCTTGAAGACACTATTCATCTATGAATAGCCATTTCGTATGTTGTACTCTTGATATCAACATAATATTCTGTAAAACCTGCAAATATGGCAAATATTTCTTTGATATCAACATAGTCTTCATCCAGAAATATTTTTCTGCTCACCCAATATACACTCCCGAATCATATGAAACAATAGCATACCTCCCCTCCCACCATGTTTGAACACTTCGTATTCTACTGATGAATTAAAGTGTGGATGCAATAAACAGTAAAATACGTTACACTATCTTTTATGGCTTCATAAAGGTCATTATTTTGTTATTTCCTTTTTCATCTACAAAAATGTCTCACTTCAGGATGATCCACAAGTTTTCTTTGGGATTTCGGTTACAAATGTTGGGAGACATGTCCATGATTAGGTGTCCTGCAAAATCCCTTTGACTCTAACCAATTTTTAGAGAACTAGGATGCCCCACTAAAAGCATTATCCTGCATGGAGTCACTGTAAGAGAGATAAAAAACGTGCATGGCCAAAGCATGCTTCTCCACTAACCAATGAAAACGTTCAGCTAGCCATAAAATCTCTCAAACACTTCAAAGTTACAGGTTTTAGCAATATATTTCAAGCACCTATTCAAAACAAATATCAAAGATACCAATCTCAGCCATTACAATAATTTTCACTTACTCTTTGCTCAACATACAATTCCCACAATTTGTATAGTAGCACAAATCATACCAATGCTAAAACCAAGCAAGTTGCCAACCCGACTTAACTTTTACCAAACTATCTCATTACTGAACATATTGTATAAATCACTTAAAAATAATATACACAAGAATAAATTTAGAAATATCCCTCTTACAACCCAAGAAGATTTAAGAAAAAAATACCTCAAACACAACTCTTCTAACCAATATCACACCGCATTCAACAAAATCTTCCTCACAACAAAATCGTCGTAAACAATTTCAATAACCAGTAGAAGATTGGGCTAATCAAAGGTGTATACAAAGAACAAAAATCACTTTTAATACCACTAGACAACGGCCTTCCCCAGGAAGTCATACTCTCATTCCTACTTTTCAACTTAATTACTCACTACATTCCACCAGCACAATTCCTAAATATCCAAACAAGCTAATACAGGTGACATTTCAATAAGAACACAGCAATACATAAATACACTAGAACAATGTATTACCTAAAACCAAAAGAGGGGCCTCCATTCTAAATTTATCAGTGAATTTATTCCATCTGCCAACTCAAATCAAATCATAACCACACAATCACACTGAAAGGTAACTATAATTAAACATAATTAAACTATAATTAAACTATATTTATATTAGATTCAATAGATATATGACAAAAACAACAAAGACGAAGAAACTCAACGCCCTAAACCACTAGTGAGCATAATCTTTTGACAACCGAAATAATCAATAATCACACTTTACAAACTAGAACGCATTTTTAGATTGTAATTGCGGAATAGACCAGCATTCTACTCCAGGTTGCTAATAGGCCAATTTATGTTGTATCATCTAATTCCCTCAACATGTTAAACTACCGTATGAATTAGGAATCCTCTATCTAAATTCGATATTTATTGAATTATAATCAACAGAAACCTGAATTTTCAATAATGGTAGATTTGGATTTCGTATTCGTCATTATATAAAGTTTTGCCTTTAAAAGATAGACAAAATCTGTTAAATAATTATAGATTATCTCAGCTACATATTTGTGGCAGGCATGTTTCTACGGCGTTCATCTCCCAACGTCGTGGTACCGAGTTCAATCAGGGCGCAGAGAGATCTGGTTACCAATCAGTGGACGCGTTGTGGTCACCCATGTATCGGGGTTGGTAGATCTTATACTTATCATCACACATATAGCCAATTACAACACTGTTTTGTTTTTTTTCTATCTTCATAGCACAACACACACACACACATACACACACACATACACCACACACACTCAATCTGTTTCAAGGAATGCTACCGATGGGTAGCTATATCCTCATTAAGGTGATGACTTTTTTACAACCTAATATCCCTGTGTCATAATTTGATGATCTTTAATTAAAGATTATATAAAACCTTACTTTCAAGTAGATTTGATAAAAAAAACTCACGCACCAAATGATTTTAAAAAATTTATTTATCAGCTTTTTTGTCCAGTTTTTGAAGTCACTGGCAGCATATACAAGAATGAACACAAGCTAATGAGTCACATATATATAACATTATATAGGGTCATAAAACACACAAGGAAGTAAATTGGTTACAATAATGTCATTGGACAGGATGAATCTCAGTGATAGGTTGTCCTTGTTGCGGCAGGACCCGTGCAAGTCTTGCATAATTTTGACCGCAGGCTCACACACTGGTTGCTTCGGGCAATATTGATTGGAGATTCATCTGTTTTTCAGTGGGTTTTCAAGCATTTCATACCTGTTAGGTATTCATTCAGAGCTGCAGATAGTTCATAAAAATCTTCAACGCGGAACAAGTGGGTGCTGAACCAATGATGAGTCCATGAGTAAGAAATGAATGAACAGATTTTACGCAGCCTGTTCAGGGTGTCAGGCATCAGAATGAACTCAAGAAGGGCTAGAATGGCACGAGAGTTCCAACGTGCATTGCTGATGTTTGGGATCTTTTGAAACTTTACAAAGGGCACCTCATTTATCTAAGTGAAGTGACGGAAGACACGCGTGAGGTGATAGAGAAACTTCATGTCGTCTCTCCAGCCGCCTGTTTCCTTAATCTCAGTTTTACCGTTGCTGAAGGCTGCTTTCAATTTATCCTAATTGCTCATCAAATCCTGCACAAAGAAGTACTCTATGTTTGGTGATTTAGTCGACCCATGGAGCTCATTGTCCATGACAACGCGAAGAATCCGATCCAGGACATGGTGCTGGCAACTCATGAACCTGGGTTTGGGGTGACCTTTATCTTCGAACATTTGCTGCAGTCGAACAACAACGCCTGTCTTTTTGCCGGTATTCACGCCTGTTGTGTCAACGACTAGCATAACAATTGATGCCCAAAGGTTGAACTCCTCTAAAACATCCCGAAGCCCTTTTGCAATTGTTACAGCTTTCCCATCCTTCAATTTGAGCGCAGCCAACTTTATTTCTTTAGCTTCATTCTTAAGGACCACGACCTGATATTCAAACTCGTCAATGCGTTTGCCGTCAAAGTGTAAGCTCCAATTTTCCAGATGAAGCGTGCTCACAAAGTGCTTCTTCACCTGAGCAGCTCTCGGGTAGATAGCCTTGTGGATTGCTGACTGACATGGGGATGGGATTTCAATGCCCACACCAGAAAGCTGGTGACATACCTTTGCTGCTCTGTGGGACGACAGTTTGAGCTTGTAGCAAGGAGTCTTGCTAAGCCTGTTAGGTTATGCTTCCTTTTCCTCGTAGACGCTGCATTCTCATCTTCCCAAGAACTGTCTGCGCTGTTATTGGATAAGTCCGTGCTAGTTACGGAAAAATCAAGAGGCGCTGAGCTGGAAAGTGGGGACACAGTCGCTTTCATTGCCTTATTTCGCTTAGATGGGTGGAGGGTCTTGGCACTAGCAGATTTACCAGTGGAATAACTAACCTGGCCTTTGGTCAAAATTTGCTGTTTAAAGAGGTTCTCATCTTCTTTTCACAACTAGTTGACTTTCACCTTGGTCACTTCAAACAGTTCATTCAAAGAATTAAAGTTTTTTCTTTCTCTAGTACTCATAGTCCTTCAGAAGGATTTCTAGTTTTGCACAAATGGTTTGATCAGATACATGCGGGGAAGTTCAATGTTTTGCTCTATAGGGCTTTTAGCTCCACAACAATTAGACCGATCCTCTCACTCCGTTCTTTGGCGGTGGATTCAAGAAATTTGAAGCGTCCAACGACGTGGATTTTCAGGTGTATGCGACTCCGTTCATTTAAGGGTTCTTCATAAACTGTCCAGGTTTTCTTGTTCTTCTCCGTGTTAAAAAAGCTCTTCTTGAACGACATGTTTTGTACTCAGCAACTGAAATAGAAAATAAACCTAATAATTAAATAGGTAACAAGTTAAAGAAACTGTTATTGAGCTTTTATATATTTTATTATAAAACAAGCAAATTACAATTATAAAAAAATAAGAGAGTAGGCAGGCATTAATAAAATATTATATGCTATTATATTATATAATTAGTGAGAGAGTTAAATTTAGCTTACCAAATAATACAAGGATCTGTTTACAATATCCGCTGGAGAATACACAACAATTATAATAAGGCAATAATAATATCAACGCCGTTAAAACTGAATTAGTAACTATCCGCTTTAAACATCTCGCTTATATACCGCACGCGAAATGGCTGAAGAAAATTCTGGAACTCTACAGAAATCGCCCAGCGATGACGTGATGATTTGCTGGAAAATTTTATACAATTATATGGTGCATAAATTATTGCACAAGTCTGTTTGATGACTTATATATTTAATATAAATATTTTTAACACATGTAAAATGATAAAATGGCCTATATTACATTTTCAATATTTCAATGGAATAAAAGTAATTTTTGTCATTAATAAGCAAAAGTTCATTCATTCGTGCAACAGGAAATAATTTTTGATGAAAAAGTCAAAAAGTCATTACCCTAATCCTCATACCTCTGACGCAGAAGAGTTTCCTCCGCCCCGGGGTAACGAAGGGTCCCCTTGAACCTGTTTGGTGGCAAAACATAATAATTCCTGGCACCTCTCCCAAAAGATGAACGGCCTTTGGTATCCTCGTGCTCACCAGCGATCGTCATACTGACCTTTATGTTTATTTCATTATCCGGTCGGGGATCCTCCTGGATAGTTTTAGGTTGGCAAACCATTACTTACTTACCTACTTACTTTAGTATGCACCTTATCAAAGAAGTATTATGGGAAATGCGGGGAGAACGACAAAACGGTTTGCAAGCGGTTACCTTGGAGGCTAGGAACGATTAGGAAGAGAGAGATATGCTCATTATCGATGGATAAGAAATATCGTCAGGAAGCAGCCTGTCTTTGCCGGAATATTTTGCGTGTCCTTGATGCTAAGGTTTAATAATACTCTTTCTCCTCCGCCTTTACAAGAGAGTTTTGTTTTATCAAAGTTGGGGGGAAGTTTACAATTTACAACTTGCGCTATGAAGGTCTGAAACTGTACATAAGCAAAGGAGAATGTGATAAAATCCTTGTATTTATATCCAAAGCCCCGTGACATTAAGGCGGGCGCAACACTAAGCCAAAATGGGTGCGCAGGTAAAAAGGAAATGAACCCCCCCAAAAAAAATTCTCCTTTTGACTGTCTCGTGGAGAAAACAGGATACGCGGTTGGGATGACGTCATGGCCGTTATATGCATGTGCGCAAGATGGTGGTGGGTAAGAGACGGTACCCACTCAGCTTTATCTTTATTTTTCTTTCGTTTTTTTCTCTTTCACTCTGTCTCTCAAATCTCTTTCTCTCAACTGAAAGTAAAAACTCATATAATTTTATCATCAACCCATAAAATCCCAATTTCGATGTAAAATGCAGAACTTTCAGAAATTGGTGGAAACAGAAATGTCGAACTTGTGATGTAAGAACTACGTCATAAATCAATCAAATTTGAATTTCCGAAGGAAAATTTGCCTATATTTCCAAAGCGTTGCTTTCAGAAGTAGTCCACACCCTCAGTACTAAAACAAGATTGTTTTTGTCAGGCTCAAATTAATTGAAGCAACTTTTTAATTTGAAAAATTAAAGCAATGTCGATAGCATTTAACTGTTCTACAGTAGCATTTATTTATGAAAAAAAACATTAAATACACCAGGCTTAAATTAACTTTTAAATTAGGTATCCTTTAAAATCTAGGGCCGTGAGTGGATAAGAACATTTATATTAAAGCCTTATTTTGTATTTGCAAGTTATGCTAAGATTCAGCTGAGTTGGATTAAAACATAAAATTTTGATTTTGTCTTTTGGATAAAAATACAATGCATTCAGTCTATGAAAACGTAGGCCCAATATTAGTTAAAGGTTTCAAGCATGAGTGGGCAAAAATGATTAATGATAATTAATTAATTATTGTTAGCTAGCTGTGGGCTATTCCTTGGATTCCGAGAAAGATGGAAGGCGTCGTTTCGTGAAGCATCGATTTTCTTTTGTCTTATTAGTTTAGGAAGTAGCTTTTGAGAAGTGTTGAACTGCTCTGCACTAAAGCGCGGCTTGACAGATTAGTTGAATCCGTTAAAAATTAAGGAAACCTGGCACATAAAGACAACTTCATGTTGTCTTTATGTGCCAAGCTGCACATGTGCCATGTGGCACGATTGAGTTCACTCCTTAAAAAGAACTGGAATTGCCGACCACAAACTATTGTGATGGATGACTTAAACCCAATCTTTGCCAACAAGGAGGCAATTAAAGTAGGAGCGATGGCCCAGAAGTTCATGGTTGACATAGAAGCGGCTTTTACCTGGAGCGTAAAACGATCCAACATCGTTTGAAGATGCCTTGTCTTGCCCAGATGAATTTTCACGAACTAACGTAAAGTGTGGCACAAAGATGGACTTGGACTCATTCTTTGGGCGTTGGCATTGCAGCGGTGGATCTGAGAATTCTCTGTATTAAATATGATCTTTTCACAGATCTTTTCAAATTTTAGTGCAAAGTATGACTCAATTAAGCGAGAGGGCGGGATCCTCGTTTTGAGTGGCCATATTCCCAACTACAATATCATGTCTAAGGAGGCTTCTAGTATGTAGGAGAAGAAGACTATGGGACTATGGGTAAAGATAGTAAAGAAATCAAACGCAAAATCACAGTGTACTGGAGAGCATTTGGAAATACAAGCATTATCTTCAAAATAAAAATGGCTATGAGCATAAAAAGAGAAGTATACAACCAAGGCAAATATCACCTATGAGCAAAAATTTGAATCTGACCCCAAAACATAAAAACATATAAAAAAAAAATCCGCCCTACGGGTTTTTCACTAGGCCTGCGGCGCTTATAAGATTTAAACTTGCCATCTTGATACTTTTCAAGTTCGAGTCTAGTTCTCGCCCAAATATTTTTAAATGTACACACACACACACACGCTAGGATCATTATAAATGGACATCGAATTTGGCCACAGTATAACTACTAAAATCAATTGTAGGTTCTGCGACGAATTATTGTGTCTTCTTCAAATCATATATCCGGTTGATACGACGTTGCGATTGACCAGCGTCTGGGATGCACATGTAATCATACAGAAAAAGAATACGTTGCTGTTCACGAGAAAGAGTCATTTGATAGGTAATTTTGGAAACTTAGCTATCATTTAGGAAAGACTAGGCCACTACACATTAACTAGGTGTACACCTTTGTATTTCTCTGCAAATAAATAAACTTTTAAATAAATCTCAAAATATAAGTGCATAAATAAATAAATTTAAAAGAGGTTGTAAGTTTTGAAACAATGATCAGATTAGACAAAAATATAACTTTTCGTCCAAAATGGCGCTCGTCAGGTTTGGAGGCAGAATGAACAGTTTATGATTCAATGCACACCAACCAAACCGTGACACACGGAGGAGCTGCTCTCATAGTTTTGGCCTGCTTTAGTACACATGAAACAGAAGTAATCCACATCATTAATAGAAAAATGGATAGTGCCACGTATCGAAAATATCAATGGCCACATCAATGAATATTTCAGCAGGAAAAAATAATAAGCACATGGCCAAATTAACTCAAGAATGGTTTAGGTAGAGAAAAATAAAACTTCATTTTATGGCCAAGTCAATCGCCATACGTTAATATTTCTATTGATAATTTTTGGCGAATATTGAAGGCTGTAATCCTAAAGAGAAACCTAAAGATCAACCTTGTCTCTTCGAAGGAGATTTGCGGGGAAGAGTGGAACAAATTATCAAGAAATGATTGCGAAAAGTTGGTATCAGCATAAGTTCAAAGGTGAGGCCCCTTCGCTGCTACTCGCCCAGTTGCTTCCGAATGAAAGGAAGCCAATGAGTTCCTCTTCCTGCTTCTCCCAAAGGGAATCTTCCGTCCATCATTTCTTATTTGCTGCTGGAACCCACTCAAGAGCGTATTGATGAAGTCTCAAACTTGTCAGCTGCTACTGGTCTCACCACTCGGCTCCATCCCAACTTCACCATTTATCAGTCGGGGCATAAACAGTTGCCCCAAAATGTGACATTTTCATAAGAAGTTAAGGTACAAACCCGGTTAGAGAAGGAAATGAAATTTTTGTGACAGGCTACCATGTTGGAGTGTGTATGTCATGAAAGAATGCCTTTTAAGAGGAACCTGACGCGGCGTTTGGTCGCGAATTGCAAATTTGGTTGTGGTGAGGCACACCTCAGAATGGAATTTGTATTGTTTTAAGGGTCTGGTAGGAGCCGTGGCCACTTGAGATTAAGAACAGTCAATTTCCTAATATCCATAAGACCTGCTTGAATCAGAAATGAATGACGTTGGTGGACTTTATATAGGAATATACCATTAAATCTGCTAATGAATTTAATGGAGTTTTTTATATTTCTAAAAAGCTCATGGGTACAAGTTTGGATATGTTTAGCAATGTGCACCTTCTGATCAGGAGAGTGTTACGTCATGACGTGGGGCTCTATTGTCTCTTCTGAGTTTTTAGGTTCTCCCCGAATTCATTTAGAGTAAAGTAGGCATCTATTGGATTAGAAAGCGTAGACGGAAGATGAATAAGCACAACCA
Source organism: Ceratothoa steindachneri (assembly GCA_963969495.1). Classification (NCBI taxonomy): domain Eukaryota; kingdom Metazoa; phylum Arthropoda; class Malacostraca; order Isopoda; family Cymothoidae; genus Ceratothoa; species Ceratothoa steindachneri. The sequence goes on from OZ018320.1 coordinate 86,899,364, forward strand.
TATGATGTATGTGATAGTGATATAACAGAGACTTCTTTGATTCGAGAGCGGGAGGCAAGAAGCAACCATGTTAATTTAGTGTATCACTGATACGTTGACGATCCGGCAACAGGGAGCATTTGAGCTTAACATACAACGATTCCACGATGCTATTTCCTTTTGTATTCCAAGGATAATCAAAAATATGATGAAGGCCAAGATTCTTAGTGAAGTTAGAAAATATGTAAGCTCGAAAATTCGTTAAGAAAACGCACAAATGTTTGTGAAGACGATCTCAAGCCAAGTTGAATGTACAGAAAAACATTTCCCTAAGCGCCGTGGTCACACTCGTTTTTTAACAATCGACGCTTAAACCAGGATTTGATGGATTGATTTAAAAGATCAATTTTGGCAAATACATGTGCACTTGCAATTTAAAAAGTAAAATCCAAGACGAACGGAATTGATAAAGATCAGCCTTAGTGACTAAGTTTTAGGCACGGAAGTCAAAGACTGGACTGTAGGACGCATATTTCTTTGAAACCAGAGAGGTATCGTAATTTTTTAATTATATATTCATTCTCAATACTGCACATCACCTTCTTCACCGCCATTAGTTAGGCACAGGGAAAGCGGCGCGAGCAGGATTACACAGTGGGGGCCTTTGTCTGTAAGTAATGTTGATAGAATGCTTAAATGGCCTTTCAAACTAACGAGGTGCAATAGTGTTTGGAAGGGAAGCGAGTAATGCTATGTATTTATTATATATTATTGAATGTATGGCTTTAGAATTTTGAAAGTAAAGTCCTTGAACATGCGCGTTAAGAATGAACCGCAGGGCGCGAAAAAAAGTAGTAGCATGAATAAGGCTTCCGGACATTCGTTCCGCGAGACCACGCCCCTTTTAAGTCTAGAACAAGGAAAAAGTGGTGCAAGAAGTCGACCACTAAGTGGAGGTGACTGACGTTACCAGTAAGAGAAGCTAAGGGAGAGATTGTCGGGAAAAGAGAGAGTGGAAATCAGATTCTTTGAGTAGACCTGAATAGGTTAACCTGAGATAGTTTGTTACGGCGGGACTTTCGGAGGGCGACTGGTGTCCTGAGGCGAAGCCTGAAGCATGGAGACGGTAGTGCCGCTGTCAACGAGGAAGGTGAGTCAATTTTCTGGATCCAAGGTGAAGTGGCGTGGGTTTGATCCCTGCATTGCCCTACGGTGTGTGCGGAGGAAATTTAATGTAATCACCCGAAGCAAGGTTTTCCTGATGTGTAGCTGAGGTTTTCCTGATGTGAGAGGAGAAATAGATCTGATGAAGTAACTTTACGTTATTCTGTCATTCATCGTGAAATATTGTTGTCACTTCCGGAAGATTTGCCGACTGAATATGGTGAACTTGGGGTGTGAAAACTTCCTTGAAGTGTTTTAATGAGGCACATTAGGGAAACTAGTAGCTGCTTCTTAGTTTGCGACTTCAGCAGTACGCAAGTGACTGGCCCTTGGCAGCAAAGTTACGATAATCAAAGTAGGATATCCTGTGAAGGAGCAGCAAAAGATAGTCATTGTTTCCCTTCCATATAGAAGCCACAGGATGACAGGCAGCAATGGGCTTTATCTTTCAACTTCTGGTGATAACAGCACCAGCTAGATGACTTAATACCAGACCCTTTTCGAGAAAGAGCCAGACAGACCCGAGAACATCGAGAGCGTGAATGAAGGCCAGGACTCTTATCTCAGAACAATTTAAAACGCAGTTCTTTGGTCAGATTCTCGACTCTCTCGATGAGTTTGTCGATCTTGCCTTCTAGTGATAGGTGGTCCTGGGTGGCGGGAGAGATGAGAATTACGGAAGGTCGGACTATTGTAGGCGGCAGCAGCGAGCAGGTCCCGACTACTTAACAGATCTCGAGCTAAGACGCGCTCTGCAGTCTCTTCCAACCTCGTGAGGAGTTGAATTTTTACGCAGCGCCTCCAGCATATCTCACATGAATGAGGATACGGCTAAGGAAGGCTAGGCTCAGCTCTGTCCACAAGACGTCGGCACCCGAGGAGTCTCGGAGCTACGGATGGAGAGTTATGAACATTTGAACCACCACAGTGATGTTACTGACGAGGTTCTGCAATCGTTACTAATGAGAGGGTTTGTGGAGTCATGAATGAGAGTTTTGATACCCTCGTGGTGCCTCTGCTCTGGTGTCAACTTGAATAAAGAGTCCGCAGCTTTCATGAGGTCTGCTGATAGATGAGAGAAAGTCAGGCGGAATTTGGTCTTAGTTGACGGGTCATTTTTCTTGTCAATGCCCTCTCGCAGAAACGGGGTAATTGTTTCCACATGCCTGGCAAATATTTATGTAGTTCTATCGCCCAAACAATTGCCGTTTCCCTGGAAAAAGAGTGCTGGTTGTTTTGTTCAAGAATCTTGAGGAGCTCGTGGAGAATTCTTTTGAACAATGCGCTTTCTTGATGCGGGCTGGAGAGAATATAGATTGTTCACACGGTCATCAATGAAGCGGTTAATTAAGTAAACATGCTCATTATTTGTCTTTATTTAAAATATCTACATTTAGATTGCCTCTTGTTTGCCTCAAGTACAGGGCCTTGAAGCTAGCCTCAATAGAGAGCTTTATTGGAGGTAAAGACAGGTAAAGCAGCCAAGCGAGAAAATTGAACCAATAGCGCCTCTGCCGCGGATGCGAAAATTATTAGGCTGTGATTAACTGAGGTTGCCAGGTATCGCCATATTGGGGTGGCCAGCAGTCGCTGACCTACCACGAGTTTCATTGTCACTCTTTCCCTACCAGCCGGGCTCTCTCATTACTCAGGCATGTCTGTGCGCGTTTATACATGTTATTAAATTGGCGATAGGGGGTTCCCTTACAGTTTCATTTACTCATTGAAGTATTTGGCAATCATATAATCAATCAGTGTTTAATGATCAATTTCTCCCTTAATTCTTTCTAGCATCCTCTGCACTAGAATATATTTCCAACTTCCTCATTTAATCACAAATCAGTAAATAATCTCATTTCGGAGTGGAATCAAACTAAGGTAAGTGTAGCCGAAACCTTAAAATTTCTGTCAAATTTACGACACCAAAATGTTTTAGCAAGACAAAAGCAGTAATAGTAAATGTTTTCACCCTAAATACTGGAACAGAGGCGCCAATTGCAAACACGAACAAGATTTTCCAAATTGTAGAGGACTGGAACACATGAGTTTAAGTCCTATTATAGGTTTGTAAATATCGTTTATCTCTATATTGCAACCTATTTATATTATATAATTATTATTTTCTTATGTAGGCTTCTTCAGCTTATCATGAATTTGTTTAAACACTCATGCCCCTATTGCTTAAACATAGAGTTTGTCCTTGAATACATTGAATGCACTCATGCACCCAGATTTAGAGGAATGCAAATAACTACTGCACCGATCGTGTTTATTCTTTTTCTTTTAAACTTTCAACATATTTGTATTGCTCCTTTTGTGTTCCTAAGTGATTTTCTTTTTTGCTTATAGAATTAAGAAGTTTGATTCCCATTATATTAAAAAAATTCCCTCTCAATCTCATTAATTGGGCAAATCAACGTTATACAGGTATCTTGATAATAAAATATTGCCACAAGTATAATTTTAATTATCATTTGCAATTATTGATTTGCTCATTAGTTATTGCGAATTAACTAAATAGTGATCTCTTCAACAAAAGCATATCTAATTTTTGAGAAAGAACTATAGGAAACCAAATCATTACTAAATATTGCCTACATAGCTAAGGCATCTGTTTTAGCCCTACAAATATTTTCAATAAACTTCTCATTACAATTTAACCTTATTTATATATTTATATGCTACTTATCTATGGTTATAGACATTTTAACTTGGATTTAGCTACATATCAATAACAATAATCAGATTTTCTCATCATTACTGAATGAAACTTATCTATTTCAAAAGGATATTCTCCCCATCCCACTAAAATATATATCCGTTTTCAACCTACTCTTTTATAATCGAAATCTAGAGAATATTCCAATTGAAGAACAAGCTGTGTAAGTTAAATGTTACTCATTAGTTCGAAGAATTTATTTTATGGGCTTCTTTAAGGCAAATAAAGCACCCATCACCCATTTTCCATTTGATATCAAAAGTAAGCTTACATAGGAAGTTGTATTACCTATGCATGTAAAATGTTATAGAATCAATTTTAAATACGGAAATTCCATGTAATATTAAAGACATTGGGAACAAAAAGGAAAATATATTAGCAAAAAAGAGGATTCCAATCATCTCACGCAAAGATCAAAAGATATTTGCCAAAACTTCCTCTTAAAATTCTTACACCCCTATGATCACCTCTTAAATCGACTGTCTCCATGCAGTGCGAGTAGAGAAGATGCCGGTGTCTTGTTCCATTTAAAATATGCTTTAACACTATTACCAGTTCTCACAATATACACCTTATCGTCCCAGAAATGTAAACTGAAGTTCAAAACTATAAAGACAATTTAGTTATGGATGAATCTTACTACAAGAGCAACTAAGCCACCTCCTATTGGCGTCTTGTGCATTTGGGTATTATTAAATGCCCTAAAGTAAAAAGAATCGAACATTTCATTAATGTATGAAATATTCAGTGTTGTAAAAATTACCCTGCTTCGATACTTAAGCAAAGGTATTGTTACCCTGACAATATTTACTCAATGGACGAATAAATGTACCCAAACTTAAATCTACTTAGGTAAAAGTACTAAAGTATCTTATTCATAAAGTATTCAAGTAATGAAAAAAATAGCTGCAAACCCGCTGTACTGAACCATATAATTGGGAATTTACTTAAACTATATATCCTTCTATTGATCAGAGGGTCTAGTTTATATAAAAAGCAATTGTCTATTGGGTATGAAAGGATGCATGTGATTGGTCCAAACATGAAAAACTGCTTATGATTGGTTCAACCAGAGTACGTGCTTGTGATTGGTCAGCGTCTGACTTTTGCTTCTATATCTGTGATTGACCAAAGTTAACTGAGAAATACGAAGACTTCCTTCTATGCTTTACAAATGTAATGAAGTAAAAGTAACCTAAAAATAATATCCAAATATAAAGGAAAGTGCTCGAATCTGTGAGTACCTTTTAGTAAGTAAAAGGTATAACAAAGTTACTTGAGTATAGTACTTAAATGATTTTACTCCGTTACTTCATGACTCTGGAAATATTGAGATTTTTTTCTGGCCCAGCATATTAAAACGTCAAAACTATAAATAAAATAATATATTTTCCTTGTTTATTTAAATATTTTGGGTCTAAGATTGATACTTAGAGATCTAGATAACATTTTTAATTACCTAAAGCAAAAAAACTCCGACGTTGAGCAGGGAAAAGTTATTGCATTGAAAGTTGAAGGATTGATTATGCGTAAAATTACCAACGAATTGTGCTTCAGTGAACAATTTTTTAATTATCCTTATAGTTATAATAAATATCAAACTGGTAGATGTCCAGATGTCACTTCCCAAGGGTGTGAAAGAGCAATTGTGGTAGTATTATTGAGTAACATTGTTCTTCAGTTCCGAAAATTAATGCATTATCAGAGGTGAAAGTCACTAGACGAGTTTGTTTTCTAACATCAAAAGTGGGAGGATGAATGGTCCGAGTTTTTGTTCTCTGACAAGAAAAGGGCAACTTGGATTAATAGGCAAATGAAAGTGGGAAGAATCTTAGATATCTTACATAATCCTACATATGCCCATATTGTGGGGAGCAATAGGGGCAAATGGGAAGTTACCACATTTTTTCATTGACAGACACTAAAACCGCACGATAAATCGATTTTAGCAACACATCGCAACCAATGCATACGGTAAATACCACAGCAGAATTTATCCATGCTTTTAGAATTAAATTTTTACAAAGACAAGAAGGAAGCCACAAATTGACTAGAGATGGCTCACAAGTGTTATATGCAAAGAGGGAAAGCAACATTCAACTGTTGAAGATACGAAAAGATAAATTTAGAAACCATGTGAGGAGCAGCTAATTAAACTCCTGCAGAGGTTTACTAGGAGCATAAGAACACTATTTTTTTTAGTTATTCAGAAAGGGAGAAGTGAAACACACTTTCGGTAGAACGAATATTATTGGACAAGCCGAGCTTGTGCATCGCACGGTTTTCAGTTGATATCTCTTAATAATTTCCCTCTGGTATATTTTTTAAATCCAAGCTACACTTTGAAGATAATTTTTTTATAATACCTAAATTTGCTCTAATAATTTAATTTTGGTGAATTGAGTGCTAAAGATTAAAATGAAAAATCTATTTTGGAAAGAATTTCGATAAAACCTTCGAATATACAGAAAAAACACAAAAAATTTTAATAAATAGGATTTTTTTTTAACTTTACTCTTTCCCATCCTTTTTGGAAAATTCTAAAACACTCAATCATCATATAAAACGTGTCATTTTGTATAAAAATTTAAATAATTAAATTACCGAACATTGTCGTTCTCAAGCTTTAACCCTCCCCCTCCCCCCCGAAATACCAGGAAATTTTGGAAAGTTAAAGTAGTTTATGCACTATACCAATTTTTTCGTTTCTCCAGTCTTCGAATCATGGCGGTATAGTTTTGAATATTTTGTGACATTAATTTTTTGCCAACGGCGCAAAATTACTTGGTGTTTACCACCGATGATGACGTGGTCTATAGACCTAGTGTGGAGAAATGTCTGGGTGGTAGCGATCACTGAATAGTGATATTGACTATACACGCCCAGTGCGGCTGTCCCTCTCGCGTTGATGCCTACAAACCCAATTACTACCGCGCGAACTCCAATGGTTTAAGAAATGCGATAAGTCGACTGGAACTTGCCAGTGGGGAAAGTGCCGAAGCCAATTTGATGAGAATCAAAGAATACTTCTCGAACCAGCAGTCCACGTTCGTTCCCACAAAAGAGGTCAAAGAAAAATCTGCTAAACCGAAATGGCTCAATAGCTGCACTGCCTCAGCAATTTGCAAAATAAAAAAAGATCTAACTTAATTGAAAAAGTAGTGGTAGCAACAAAAATCTCATGGATTACAGAAAAAAATATTACAACTGTTAAAGCACTGGTGCGCCAAGCTAAGAGAGACGAGGTACCTCGAGTCGGGTCCGTATGGAAAGTGAACCAAACAGAATTCTTCTTGCACCTATATAGCTACAAACCAGTACGCCAGTGCTTAGAACCTCTAAGAGATGACGGTTATTTTTTTAATTATTTTTTTGTTTGTTTTTTTTAAGAGCTCATCTGGCGACTGGCATTAGTCGCCGTATTCAACATTGATTAAAATTATGCATCTTTAAAAGATGCCTAAAAGAAAATAAAATAAAACAAAGTAAAAAGTAATAAGCAGGAAGCAAGATCAGGCGTCGGGGGGAGGTCCACCTTCCCCCGGCTGAGGAAGATGCGACCTACTAAAATAAGAAAAAACAGCAACGACCCCCCCCCCCAACTATGTAAATAAAGGAAAGAAGGCCAGCCTCCTCCAAAAAGTCTAAAAGGCCACAGGTTAGTGTGCACGAACTCGTTCCGGATACCTGCATGGCGATCCCGCCCATGCAGGTACCGGGACAGTTAACGTGCAGGGAGATCTTCCAGACTGGGACATTCAACAAGAACGTGTTGAACAGTTTGGGAGACAACGCAGTCTTAATAGTAGGGCGTAGGCAATCGCTCCATCAAATGGTGGTGTGTCCCGCGAGTGTGTCCAATTCGTAGACGACAGAAAGCAACCTTCAAACATTCGCGAAATTGAGGGATAGGTCCATGGGAACAGTCTCGGCACAATGGCACGCAACTTTAAGTTCTTTTCGACCGTCTCCCATCTTTTTTTGTCAAGCAGCCAGAAAAGCTGCCCGTATTCTTGCCATGTAGTTGGTGTGATGTAAGAGTAAAACATTGGTCCAGTCGCCCAGTCCTTGCGAACTTTTTGGCGAGCTAATTCCCTGCAAATCTTACATGTCCAGGAACCCAGCAGAAGATAATCTCGACATCAGCCCGGCTCACCAAAACCGTAGCGTCAGAGATATCGCAAACCATGGGACGCGTAGATTCTAATGCTCCGAGAGCACTCAGGGCGCTTTGTGGGTCGATATAAATTACAATTCAGTTTCCGAACCGCGCACGTAGCGAAATCTCCCGTACCGAGTGCTGTATTGCCACCAGCTCGGCTGTGAAGAGCGCCGCAGCGCCTGGCAGAGCTGACTTGAAACAGACAGGATACGGCGTGAAAGCCAACCCCCTCTTGGGACTTGGAGCCATCCGTATACACTGGCATCGTTCCAGCGTGACACGAGGTGTGCTCCAAAAAAGTCGAACGCAATACTCTGGGCGCTGTAGAAGCTTTGGAAGCAGAGGTGTAGCGACAAATAGCCAAATGTGGCATCCTACAGGGTGGCGTTCTGGGCAAAACCAGGGGCGTCGCCAGCCTGAGAGGTGTATCTAACTATCGAAGAAGTTTCCTGGCCCTAGACCCAAAGGGCTTAGGGTATTACTGGCGTCTCTCAGTGGCATATGTACCGTCGAAATCAGCTGCGGATGCAGTGAGAGCTGTTGGCGATTGAGGGAGGCGCCGGGCTCGTGCGTACAGGCGCATAAATGCACTCTACACGGCGTAGAGGTAGTGGCATCTCCCCAGCATCGACTAGTAGGCGCTCAATGGTGGCAGTGCGGAAGCCCAGTTTGCCAGGCGAAGGCCGCTGTGGTGGATCGAATCCACCTTGGGCAATACACGCTCGGCTACGGATGCATAAAACTCGCATCCGTAGCTTGGCTTCGAACGAACAAAGGATCGATAAAAAAGTAAGGCAGTAGCCATATCAGCGCCTCAAGCGCTGAACGTCATGGAACGGAGAATATCCATGACGCTCGTACAAGAGACCCTAAGGCTGCAAATATGAGCCACCCAGGTGAGGCGTCGGTCAATACAAGAACGAGGGAACGGTGCGATTCAACTACTACAACCAGGCGTACCCCATTACAAAACAAGTCTGGGAAAGGGTGAAGGCATAGATGGCGACAGCACAACACCACCTTAGAATTGGTCAAGGAAAACCGAAACCTTTGCGCTTCGGCTTAGCGAGAGACACGTTTCAATGCCTGTTGAAGTCGACGCTCCAGAGTCGGCATCTGGGCTTCCCCGAAACAGATTGAAAGGTCGTCCACGTAGAGCGTAGCAAGAACATCTTCCGGCAGCACCGAGGTGATGCCGTTGATGCTCTAGACAAAGAGTGTGGCACTGAGGACACTTCCCTGCAGGACACCCTCTTCCTGCTCCATTAGGCTGGAGAGGGTCCGCCCCCTTCTATTCGACCCGTACGTGGAATCGAAGATCTCGCAAACCATCAGATATAAACATTAGAAGGCGTCCCCTTGTCCCCATCGTGTGGAGAGTCTCCATGATACCATATCGCCATGCGGTATCGTAGGCCTTCTGTAGATCGAAAAACACCGTAGCGTAGTGCTGTCTACAAAGGAATGCCTCGCAGACGGCATTTACCAGTCTGAGCAGAGCATCTCACATGGAGTTGAACTTGCGAAAGCCGCACTGTGCAGAAGACAGATGGCCTCTGCTCTCCCGAACAAATGCTAATGTAACATTTACCAATTTCTCCATCAACTTGCACACGCGAGAGGTTAGATCGATTGGGCGGAAACCGGCCGGAGTAGAGTGATCTCCTTCCGGTTTCGAAAGGTAAGCACAGTAGCGATTCGTCATTAATCTGGGAGGAGACCCTTTATAAGATCCTATTGAACGAATCTAACAGAAAGGCCATGCCTCGCTCACCCAGGTGTTGAAACATGGCGTATGGGAAATCGTCCGGACCATGGGCTGTGTCCGCGCACGAAGCAAGAGCTGAACGCAACTTACTCACAGTAAATCTGTCGTTAAAAGGTTCTCCGCAGATAGAGGTATAGTCCAGTCGGCAGCCTTCCACGACATCATGACGTACATTGAATGCTGGTGGAGCAGCATTTCTGCTAAAGAATGCGAAGTATGCGGTCGCAAAGGATTCCGCCACGGACGCAGAATCCGAGAGTGTGGTCTCATTCTCCTGGAGAACGGTAGGGGGTCCTGCAAGAACCTCTGCTAGAAGGGTCTTCCCGTTAAGTGAAGAGACGTATGCCCACCAAGAAAAGCGGCGTGCCTGCATCAATATATACCGGAACGTAGCCCTAGCCCAACGATATTTACCAAGAGTGAAATCGTTCGGGCGGTGCTTATGGCGCATGTAGATATAACGCTTCTGTTTGAGGGCCGTCTTACACTCAGCCGACCACAACGGGAGTGGTTGGCTTGCAAAACTCCCAGACGTTCTGGGAAGAGTATTCAGGCCCGCAGCGATGAGGTTGCCGGAAAAAAATTAACGGTCTCAGCTACTGACCTAAACTCCTCGACTGAGATGAGAATTCAGTCATTTACTGAAATGCAGGCCACCGCGCCCGCGCCAAGCACCACTGAGGTGGGGTCCCAGGCATCAGCCGCCGAAGAAATAATATTTTAATGGAAAAGTGATCACTACCATGGCGGTCATCGATCCTGCCCCCCACCCATCAAAATCAGGCTGTGCATCCGAAGAGCACAGAGATAGATCAAGGCAAGAAAATAAAGCGGGTCTCTGGCGGTGATGCATAAATTCATCCACATTTAGGACACCTATCTCAAGCTCTTCGTTCAGATCGGCAAGAACTTATCTCGTGTGATAGTAGTCTCCCCAAAGAGGATGTCCGCCGTTCAAATCTCCAAACGAAAGAAAGGGCCTCGGCAACCGTGCCACGACGCGGCGGAAATCCCCTGCGTCGAAGTCAGCTGAAGGTGGAATGTACGCAGATATTACAGGATACCTCCTATCCAGGTGAAGCTGCACAGCCACTGCCTGAAAAGAGGTATCTAAAGTGCATATAAGAACAGTGACATCATGCCGGGTGTAAATCGCGCATGCCCCAGCCCGGCTGCCATCTCGTGGTCGTGGGGTCGCAAAACCCTTATTACCTGGGAGGGTAGGCAAGGCGCACGCGCCTAGCATAATCCCCTGCAGAAAAATAGCTAACGGGAAAGGGGACGAGACGAGCCTCCGGAGCTCTTCCCAGTTGGCCCGGGGTCCCTGGCAATGCCATTGAAAGAATATGTCCTCCAGGCCTAGCTTGGAGGAGAAGCGGGGGCCTTCTTCAAATAGAAGACCCTCACGGGAATGTCCGTACGCTTCCAAAGAGGCAGATCCCCGGGCGCTGTTGGCCTGACAATGTGCTAAAAGGCGCTGTCACCTTCGAGGATTTATTGGGGGAGGTTGGGCTCGCCATACGTCTTTTCCTCCCTGCGCCTCGAAACCTTTGGCGGGCGTTGCGGCTTCGGAGGCGGGGGGTGGCCTCTTTTCGAGGATCCACCGTCTCCGAGCCACCCAGCTCACCACTAGGCGTGTAGAAAGCAGCCTAAGCTCTTTTGTTGCTGTCCTCCTTTCGAGGGGCAGCTTTAGGAATCCAAGAAGATAGCCTGGTGACAAACTTCAGGGGTGTTGACTCCTGTTAGTCTAACGACTCGGTGGAGGCGCGTGGCCGTTTCGCCTTACTGGAAACGGCCAGGCTGGAAGAAGGAAGGGAGCCCGAGGCTGAGTGTGAACCCTTTTTGCCTCCAGCTTTACCAGGGAAGCGCCCGGGTTAAGTAGAACCCGCAGCAGGGCTCGGTATGGGCGCGGAAACGATCTTGCTCGTTGGCCTGGATGGGCCAGGAGAAGAGGGTGTCTTTCTAAGCATTGAGGCGTAAGACGTCCCAGCCAGCCCCACGGAATGAGAGAGGATCCTGTGCCTGAACGGCCATGATTTCTTTCTCAAGGAGATATGCACCACATTGCTTCGAAGAACCCGGTTGCGGCTCTCCGCAATTGACACACTTGGCCACACACGATTGGGACTTATCGTGTGCGGCCTTCAATCAATTTACACAGACTTCGGGTGACCCCGACTTTGCACGTCTATATGAACGATTGGTATGGCTGAAGCGATGACAGTAATAGGATCTCCACGGTCGTAGCAGGAATGCCTTCATGCGGTAGCGATACCAACCAGCACGCACCGACTCAGAGAGCTTGTTACAGTCTAACGTGATGAAGAGTATACGCGTGGGTCTCAAGGCCCCTCCCTGTTTTCTCATTACACGTTCAACCTTGACCGTCCCATGGTCGGCCAGCTCTATGGTGATGCTCTCTATGGAGTAGTCCACGAGTTCCCTCGCATAAACTAATTCTTTCACGCAGTTCATGGTACAGTGCGGAGTCACACTCACAGGCGTGCTATCAAGTGTCCAAAGGGCACTAATCATAGGTGGTATCAGACCTATCCGTCCCCGCAGCCCCCGCGGATGGAGAGGAGCCCCGAGTCGTTTTAGTCTTTAAACGGTTTTTTTCTTTTTAGTCGTGTTGCAAAGGTCGAATCTGGCTATCGCTAACGTTTTGATTGAATGCTTCCCCTCTATTTTTACAAGGAAAGAAGACGGTTCCACCCAGATGCTGGAAGTCAATGCTAAAATGAAGAACTTTAACTCGTACAAGTCTCCAGGTCCAGAAGGTTTTCTCCATAAAGTCCTTCGGGAAGTGAGCCGTGAAGTTGCGCTAAAACTTACTGCGATTTTTATCAAATTGCTAGAAACGGTGGAGGTGCCAAAGGCCTGTATGTCGGCAACGTGAGCCCATATTTAAGAAGGGACAGAGCGAAAACCCGGGTAACTACCGCCCATAAGTTTGACTTCCGTTATGGACAAAATGTTAGAGAGTATAATATGAAAAAAATAGTAAAACACCTAGAAAACAAGGTCTGCTGACAAAAAAGTGGCGTGCTTTCACTTATTCTGATTTATGATCTTACGTCCTTCAAAAGCTTCAACAATTCCAGGATTAACCTTGAAAGGACCTTATTAATTCTAGCAGTTGAAAAAGAATGTAAAACAACATAAGGCATTCAAATATTGTTAGAATAGAAGAATAGTTATGATGCTATAGCTAAAATAAAATGGTTCCCTATCTAAACTTGGGAGGATTTTGGAATAATATCATTCGAAAGAGAATATAAAGCAACATACGGCTTTCAGATTTCTTTAGAATCGGCCTAATTGTTATGATGTTATAGCCAAAACAACATAATCCTGAGCTAACCTTGGGATGACTTTGGCAATTATATCATTCGAAAGGGAATGTAAAACAACATAAGGGTTTCAAATTTAGTTTGAATGGCCGATCCATATAGTGAGATGTAGAGTCGCCCGCGACTAAAAACATCTTGATCCTGGATTCTCGACACTGGTTTCGCAGGAACTGATAGTGTCTCATAAAGTTACGGCATTCACGGCATTCTGGATGAGTACGATCGTCGTCAGGCTGTAGACATCTTATACATGGACTTTCAAAAAGCCATTTTTAAGGTGCCACACCGCAAATTAATTTGCAAAATCCACGCGGTCGCATCACAGGTAGGTTGGTCCACTGGATTGAGAACTGGTTATCAGGCAGGCGAAAAACTGAGAATAAACGAGATAGCCTCAAGATGGGCCCCCATGATTAATGGGGTGCCCCAGGGCTCTGTATATGGTCCTTTCCTGTTCATCGACTATATAAATGATATAGACAATGGGTTCATTTTCTCGTATCAAAGTTCGCAAAGATACAAATTAGGAGGTAGCGCGCGTTCACGTGGAGTGGAAAGCCTACAAAATAGCCTTTAGAGGTAGGAAGATTGGTCCGAGAATTGGCAGATACCATTCAACCATAAAAAGTGCAAGGTGTCGCACATCGGCAATTACAATCCTCGAGAAGACTACTACATTTTAAGTAGAGTTCTGGAGGTGCCTAACAAGAAAAAGGTCTTGGGTGTGAAAATCTGCAGAGACCTAAGGTTTTCCAGGCAGTGCACCGATGTAGAAAAAAAAAAAAATCTATTGGGAAACAAAAAGAGGCAATTTTGCCTCAGAAAAATGGAGATTGCCCTTATATTGTACAACTCTCTAGTCAGGCCTTACTTTGAGTACACCATTCAATTCTGGTCCCCTACGATGTGTTAGGACATATAGAGACTGGAACGGGTCTAGGCCAGGACCACCAAGTTAATTCCCTCACTTAGGCACAAAGGCTATCAGCGTCGGCTTCAAGAATTGGGGCTTTTCTCTTCACCGACCCGCCGATAACTATGACAGCTAATAGATACCTTCAAGACTTTAATGGGTGTTGAAAAGATGGAATACAGGGGAATGTTCACCTTGCACACTTTACGATTCGTAACCATGCTTACAAGCTGGATATGCCACCACTCCAGACTAGTATTTGCAGAAACTACTTCTCATATAAGATCTCCGATATATGGAATCGTCCTCTTTTCGAGCTGATGAATAGTTCGTCGAATAGAACAGTTTAATTCTAAACTGGATGATGTAATCCATGCACATATATAGAACATAGTGTCAAGTAGATTATAAAATTAATTTAAATAGGTTTCAGCTATTATATTAAAATTTCCTGATTGTGTCTTTTTTCACATCACAATCAGGTATATTTGCCGTTTTCTATACCTGCAAAAGCGGGTGTGAGATTTGTGAAGTGAGAGACTTCCCCTGTGCTATGTTTGTTCTTATTCTACATTTTAAGGCTTTCCAAAAATAGTACCTACTCAGTATGGTCAACAATGCCCTCTGTGGTAGTACTCTTCCTTGTGACTCCTCGTGACTCCTACTGTCGTTCATGTTCTCTCATTGCGATCTTTCTTTTAACATGACAGGAAGTCCACCTAATCTCTCTACTTATGTAATCACTGATCCATTCATGCGTGTTTTGTAGCATTCATGCCATCGTCTGATTAAGAGCAGTGATTAAATGAGTACATAAATTTGACGAGCCTCCCATCATGAAAATAAGATCGCAAATACATAACCTGAATGTGCCAAAGTCATTGGGAAAACCACCTACAAGGAAAAGGACTAACCCGAATAAAGAACCAGAAAATGACTCAACTATAAACATACAAGTCGAAGAAGAAAAGAATACAACAATTTAAAGTAACACAAAGAGGCTTGAGGCCGTAGAACACAACCTTAAAGATTTCATCAGTGAGGATTATCTCCTCCCAAGAGGAAAGAAATAGAATTAAAGCATTGCCCTAAGGAAATTGTAAGATGGACATTTTAAGGCAACTCAGCAGAAGAAGAGGAAGAAGTTATTTAGGAATTACTCCTTAATGACACATTAGGATATATTCTAGTAACTGCATTACCCTAAACAGAACCACATTCAAAGAATTGGGATGTGGAAAGTATATAAGTGGTGTTACCAACTCTTCCAGTAGGTCTCATTGAAAAACATGAAAGATAACTCAAAATATTCATGATAAACAATAATTAACTATTCATCAGGCTAGAAATGAAGAATTAGCCATTGTTTGGAGGAAGAAAGACAACAGACCAAAAAATTAGACTAAGCTCCATGAGAGCTCAACCCAGTGAAGAAATAAAATCCGAACGCAAACAGATCTCACAAATACAGAAAACTTAATCCAAAGAAAGGCAATCACACCTAATAAGACACATTATACAGTAATGGTATATGAATACCCAATGAAAATGCCAAAAAAGGATGAAGTGAATTGTTCAAAAGTTTATTATTAAAGTGCGTCAAGAAAACCTCAAAAGTGTCAATAATCCTACAAATAACAGAAACAATATAGAAACAGACGATACACACTACAAATGCCCAAATCATACAACGATTCTTAGCTAGGTAATAAACCTAACATATATTCATACAGGAGTAAGAATATAATAGTATATTAACATAAGGTTGTAACAGAGATAGAATGATGTTAGAGAGTGAAAACTCTCCCCTCACCAGTAGAGATGTTGCACTGAGCTAATTAATAGACGAAAGAGTAGAATGGAACAAAAAATAATTAGGTACTCTTGATACAGATTTCAAGTTAAAGTGGAAGCGAGTCTATTTTTTAGACAACTTTACTTAGGAAGGTCAACTTACTACGATTTACTATTATTAACTTACTAATACTTACCATTATTTCTAAATTCATCCTACTTTCACTCTCCTTCTCAGATCCCGACAACCTCCCTCTTCCAACATTAGCTGGTTGAAGAGAAGTGTCAGGAGCCAACCACACAATCTCTCGGGTGTGGTAGGAAGGTGACCAGTGGTCGAAGCCGTTATTCCTTTTATTATGTATCTTACATGTAGCGTATTGTATCCTGGCTTTCAGCATGCGCTTTCCCAGAAAATATATCGAATAAAAGGTTTCAGCGTATCTAGATATGCTTCGTTTGATAAAAGCTCAATGCACACACCTACATATATTGCACCGACATGAACAAGATAAGGTATAGTGAGTGTGGCACGGAAAGCCACAGGTTCCGCGATAGCACAACCCAATCCATAAAGTTGCCTAAACTGCAAAGGTGACCAGCGAACAATGACACATAGATGCCAATTCGGATAGAAAGCATAAGAAAGAGGAAAACAAACAGGCAACTTGAAAACTAAGGCCAATACCGCAAGAATAATAGAAGAAGCTAGAATAACGAGAACATCTGCTATAGACATTACAGGAAAGCTCATCGCCGTGATTCTCACACTCAGTATACATATCAATGTAGCTAACCCGTTAAGCTTGGTTGCTAAAACGACATTTTAAATGTTCTGTTTGAGGATAGCACCCACCAATGTGTAAAATAGCAAAGAACAGGTAGTTGTATAAGTCTTCAAAGAGGCATTGTTAAAAATTTAAACAAATTAAAACGTTCTAGGACTTCACAAATAAAACTCTGGAGCCGCTTAGAAATTAAGGACATAACAGGCTCATGAGAATACGAAGAGCCCTACAGGCTAAAATAAAGGGATGGAGAGAAAAACTAAGACACCAAGATCTCGAGATTTTGCAGCTAATTATTGCTGCCTAGATAAAGAAGAGATTAGTAATCTAGGAAAGTTTCTTCAGAGTATTAAATCACATATCATTCTTAAATATGAACATCGTATTAACGCACGTAACGAAGATATGAAGATATTTATTTAAGATGTGTGTATACTAAGAATTACTCAAAAAACGGTACGAAAGAGCAGCCATATTGATAAAAAAGTGATAATTTACAGGCAACGGAGAAACTTAGAATAATCCTATGTATCAATGAGATAGAGTTGAATTTCGGAGGGCTCGCCCAATTCTTTTTGATGACCACATAGCGAGTTGCCTGAATTTAGTTATAGGATGACTAGCGGTATCGTGAAGTGTCGTTAAACTTGCTGGACATAAAAATCGTCCAAAAGGGGGTCCCGATATTCTAACCTAGGACACATGCCAGCTGTTTGGCTAGTCCTCACGTACAATTTAATTACTACGTAGAACCAACACCTACACTAATCTCGGTCAGTAAAAATGCACTCGTTCTGGAGATTGATGAGACACACACCCCTTTAACCAACCGAATGAAAAACGTTATTCGGAATATATCCCTAACTCCGCGTATAAGTTCATCTAAACGTATAGATTTATTTATTACATGGAAAAGTTCTGCTGTGAGGTGAAGAAACCGTATAAAATAAACATCAAAAGTGCATCAATAGATACCACACAAAAAGCAAATAAACAAATAAATAATGGAATCTGCAGCTTATCCTCGATAACCATTGAGGTCGCTAGAATGGAACAATCGAATAAATAGACCAAGACGCCTCGACCAAAGAAATTTGGCAAGAAATAATGAGGCTGAGAGGAGCTCTACTTATGAAGAAAAGGAAATAGTAACAAAATATGGCGCAACATAAATGGAAGAAAACATCAAAATAGATTTCAGAGCATACTGTGAGGTTAGTTTTCGTATTAGTGAAGAGGATAGTGAGGAGTTTAATATAGAGTTCGAACACGAAACTATAGACAAGCTCAACACCTGAAATCAAATGAGAGGGATTTATGTGGATGTTGTTTTGGAGATGTGTCAAAAGCATTTGATAATGTGTGGCTAATGGAAAGGAGGCGTGTTGCAATTTAAGATCCTTCAGCTTAGAGTAACTCATTGTGACAACAGCATAGAGAGAACTGTGTGCATTAATATTGGAGAAATTCACGACTCTAATTTCAACTTTAGAGCAGCGATGCTGAGTCCAATTCTCCACTCAGTGTACGCACCACACTACCCAGCCTTCGGGAATCACACTTGCTCACCATTTAATTCGCTGATGATGTCAGCTATATTAAACGATGTGCATGCAAAAACACGCCTATGCAAGTTTAGGTGAATGATGTGGATATGGAAAGCTCAACAAATTCGAGGCTAAATAAAGAATAAAAACAATTCGAGGCCAATTGAATAGTATCAAGCTGAAAGTAGTTATTATCGGATGTTTAGGTGGTGGTAGGGGTGGGAAATAGACGCTCTATCCGGATGCCACAGACTGTAATGTACACGAGATGAAGTTTACTTTCTTCAGGTACAGAGAGTAAGTCTATGATAAAATTTCAAGGGCTTCAGCAGCAGTTAGGACTATGTATACCTTAAGAACTTCAAAGATGGAAACAAGAAGCAAATGTAAACAGCTCTAGTAAGAACATAACTGATGAATACTGATTCTGTATTCTTCTGTGCTTCAAAAACAAATAATACTAGTACAAAGAGTGCATAACAACTGTGCGCACCGAATTACAAGTACACGCATAAGATAAAGAACAAAACGTTAAGATCTGCACAAGAAGTTCTGGCTAAATTTCAGAATAAGGTGATAGAGGAGAGAGCGACGAAAATGAAAGACGAAATGATGGTAGAACCAGAAGAAGAGCTTAAGATTATTGTTAAAAAATTGAATAGAAAATGGCTCTACAATAGAGAAGAAGCGCCATTCTTTGTGCGATTTGTGAAAAAAGTACCAAAAGAATAAATCAAATGATTAAAAGCTGAATATGAAAATCAGCTGGAATCAGACAATAACCTGAAATATAAAATGAATTCCGATTAAAACCTAAATGTTCGATAATAAAAACAAGAACCTGAATCATGGATACAAAACTACCAAAACATCTAATAAATATTCTAACCAGAATCTGCTGAGAAACCACAAAAACTACACATATGTACGCGCACTGATCATAAAATAAAAATAACAAAACAGAACGAGAAGACATGCAATTAAAGTATAAAAATACATCACGATAACTTTCAAAGATATGCGGGATCACCAAGGTCTTTCCATTTCTTTTCAAATCTGATATTTTCTTCTCATTTCGCTACTGTTTTTCTAAACTCTACCTATGTGACAGCTTTTTCTGTTATACCTATCTCACTACTTCTATTGGATTGAATTTTATTGCATGCAGTGACCATAATAGACCTCTACTCTGCCTTATGCAGAACTCGGTATAAGTGCCCATACAGGAGACAAGGAACAAAAATATCGTGAACTGCGTCAGGTATGGAGAATAACTACTATACTTGGTCTCATAACATCTATCAGATGTAAACGTGGAGCAAATAAATAAAGAAAACGAGCAGTAAATTTACCTCTCATCGCGCAAGAAGAAAAATAAAGTTCCACTAAAAATAGAAAACACCGTCCCTAATATACATTGTACAAAGAAAATAAAGGAGTTTAAAAAAAAGTGGTCCATCCTGAAGGGTTTGTCAGTCTCCGGGTTTCCTTCTCACACGACTTTGAAATAGATACATAATATTCCCAAGTGCCCAGGAACAATTCTGGCATAGCTCCCTTCTGTCGCTGGGAGAGAGAGCGAGACGAATTTTCTCCGTAATTATTCAGACAACAGGGTTGTTATCTCTCTTCCGGTTCCCTCGAATAAACCTTTAACCCAGATAAAATTTTCTTCCACACAGGGGATACTTCAGAGTCACCCAATTTCTGAGAAATAAATAACTTCAACACGCGGTGAAGAGCTTATATCTCATTTCATATAATTAGTTTTTTTGGAGTGCCTTAAGTGAAGCGTATATATTTAGTACTATAATTGTGGACTACTTCTCAATAAGAATTTCCATCGAAGGGCATAATACCCGCTATTATATTTTACCATTGTCTTTGCATATTCTATTAAAAATGTTTGACAGATTATTGAATATTTATGTCAATAAAACACAAAATCTCTTTCCTTGCAATCTCCAAAGGGAAATAGTATAAAATCAATGGCTTCTAAGTCATTCATAGAAATAAATTCCCTCGTTGGTTTCGAAATTAAATAAAAGCAAAAGCAAATAGTTCCTACTAGCATACAATTTTGCGTCAGAAACGAGAAAATAAGTGTCAGAGGTGCCCACTTTGCCTAGGAAAAATGGTATTAGAATCTTAGGTCTTTTGGTCTAATCTTTGCAAAATTAATCTTTCTTCGTTCTTTCCTCGTAATAACGGGTAATCTTTCATGCCACACTTAAATCACTGTATTTTCCGAAAAAGGATTATCATCGCTTGCGATAGTGACCATCGAGGATTTACTCCCTTCTCCATCGAGGGATTGCGCATATCCTGGCCCATACACCAGTATAGGAAGCTGAGTTATGGATCAAATAGCGCAAAGCCATCTTTAAGATATATAGATCTGTTTTCGATAAGGAAATTTACTCGAACAAGATCTCATGATTGCCACCGTTAACTGCTATGATCGTGCGCGATTTATTTTTATTTCCTCACCCTACATGGGTATGGAGCACTCAGGAAGACGTTTATATAGCGCACTGGAATCTTCACGCACCAACGTCTACGACAGCTGCTTAACGGTGTAGGAGGTTGCCGACAAGAAACCAGAAGCTGGGCGTGCAATATCATCTCTCGCTAACGTTATTAATATATCCATCAGTCACTATTTCCCCCAGCAGGTATTTTTGCAGCTTTTTTCCTCCCCAGACGCAGCGGGGTTTGGTCACCTTATCTTCCAGTACCTCTTTAGACCAGGTAGCATAAACGGCCGAGGCCCTATCAAAATGTCCTTCTCCATGCCAATTGTTTCCGTTTTGCCTACAATGCGAAAAAATTATGATTCTCTAATTAGGTATAGAGCGTTATGCCGGGCTAACCAGAAAGAAACAAGGCCTGCTGACCAAAAGTCGCGTGCTCTCACTTACTTTATTTATGACCTTACGACCTTCAAAATTTTCAATAATTCCCGGACTAATCATGCGAAGAATCTAGCAATTATATCAGTTAAAAGGGAATATAAAACAACACAGGAGTTTCAAATTTCGTTAGAATCGGTCGAATAGTTACAGTTACAATGTTATTACCAAAACAAAAAAGAAAATAAGGGACCGACCGACCACCCGGATAGTAAGATATAGAGTAACCCGCGGCTAAAAGTTCGGTATTTGAGAGAAGAACAACAAAGGTATAATTGGAATGGACTAATCATAAAAATACACCATAAAAGATCTCCCCAAGAAAATTAGAGACTTACAAATTTAATGAACAGAAGCTTTCACACACTATAATCTTATTAACAAATGAATAAGATGGAATATTTCAAGATGACAAAAACATGAAATAAAAGTTTCACTTCTATTAAAACTGATCCATGCCACCTTACTTCGCAATTTTAAAAAAATATCCTTAACAAAAATCGTAGAATAACAAAAGGAAGAAATTATGAGACCAGCGGCCACAGTTACAACCGAGGAAAATGATCTATTCTTTCATTTAAAGAGAAGGCTCCAAGCGGAAGACGAATCACTTTGAAACCAGAAAATATAAAAGAATCCATTAAGAACTTCTTATATCACCCATTATACAAATTATAACTATCTTTATCACCAAGTTTATCAATTCAGCTCTTTCAAGCTTGCAGTTAATTCGTGTATTCTATTCTTTTCCCGCTCACATTTTTCTTGCATATAATAATAAAAAACTTATTATTTTTAGTAATATTTCCTTTTTGCTTTCTTTATCAAATCGAATTAATTCTGAAAAGTTTATTACTGTTAAATCATTCATTCATATTTGAGAGCATCATTTCTGGAACTGTTCTGCATTTGACAACTTCACTTTACTTAATTCATGCAATCTGAGATTAATTAATTCCTGGATTATTGGATAAATCAGAGGTAATCAATTAATTTCAAGTGACATCTCTTGAAACTGAAAATATTAACAAACTATAAGTTTCCTCAATTAATGTTTTATTTACTCCAAAGATTGGGGTCCGCTCTTTTTATGACGATTTTGAGCATTTCATTTACATTTACATCCTGATGAATGAGTGGTAAAATGTATTTCCTACCATTTTAAGTGTTTGCTAGCTTTCTGATCACAAGTGTAAACAATTTATTCAGAAGACTTTGAGGGAAATGATTTTTTTTTAAGATAATTAGCATCATCAAAGTTTTAAAACATTGTGCAATAGCTCGTATAGAGGCATGCAAAAAAAGTGCCAAACGGTCTACTCATTTCTACAGTATCAAGCTCAAATAAAACCTTCAATTTGGGCAGGTAAAATTGGCCCTATATAGCGATAGTATGCTTGGGCATACAGATTTTGTCCTCGTGCCGAAGGCCCCAATCTCACTCCCTCAAAATAACGACTTTACACTATTTCTTCCACTCGAACTTCCTTTACTACTTTTTCTGTGAGAAAATTTACTTAATCAATCGACGTTTTCGCTTTATTCCAACAGTTAACACTTCGTACAAGACTTTCTGCCATCATACAATTATCTTACGACCCATACCTCCTCATAATTTTATCAGTCACAGCCTTATTCTCAAAGTTTTCAAAACTTAAATACCTTTTACTCACTCATTACTTACTCTATCTACCATTCACATACGACTCATCCATCTCAAATTGTCAAATTACACGGATCTCATCTAGATCTTTACTTCTATTTCCATGCCATAGTTGCACTCCTATACACATAACCCTCGTTCGCACCAACATAATCCTTACGTACATCCTTAGCCTTCACTATCCTTTTGATCCCGAGAGACTTTATTACTATTTAAAACCTTGCGGTCGCTATCTGCATTATCAGTACCACTATAGTTCACTATAAATATTTGATGTTTAAAACAAAATAGACTTATTTAAGGATGACACCGCGGACTTTAATATCACAGCCACCCATCTTTAACCCCAAGCCCTATCACATTATTTTTTAATGTATTTTTCTTGCCTCCTTCCACATAGATACCTTCCATGTGAAAGGCCTCGGTTAACATTTGCAAATCCTTATCATTCTCAGCCATTCAATCCAAGTCTTTAGTATATACTCCCACATCCCTTTACTCGTTCCGATTCGAACTTATCACAGTATTACAAACACAAAGATATTCAACGGCTATGGCAACATTACACACTCACAACTTTGCCACATATAGTAAACCATACACTCACCATAATTCATCCCAGAGTTAGACTGAATTCTCAAACAAATACTTTTTCTACCATATCTAAGTTTCGCAGTCAGTCATTGGCGCAGTATGCCAGCCACTTTTTAATCACTCCACACCTGACACCACTTTTGTTGTGGTATACCTTGTGGAACATGAAGTACTTCTTTCATGAAGTAGGCTTTGATCTATGAGTGTTAATTTTGTTGTTTCAAAGAAGAGCCGCTTCAAAAGAAAAACGCACAGGAATTCCGAAAATAAACTCCTATTTTAAATTTAACAATTTACTACACAAAAACTAAACATGAACTACAGAAATACTCCGAATATTTAAATACACAATAATTACTTCAATTAACTTGACCCTCTAAAATTGGCTAAATTCGATACGCACTTGAATATACAGGAATTAGGCTAATTGTCTCTACTGGAGTTTAAATACCTCGGTTGCTCTGGCAGCTGGTTTGAGTTTGACCTTGAACTCAATGAGCCCCAGACACCACAGGAATCTAGGAGGTCCTTTGACGCTTGCTTCGACCAGATTTTTGGAGGTGGTCGAGATCCCGAGGTACTTTGGTGAGTGTAGCAGATGGGGGTCCGCACGGTATTCAAGGGGGGTCTTCAAGAGAGAGAACAATCCCGGTGCTTTAGGAGGCACCAGGGTAGGCGGGGTCTCTCTGGCGAGAGTAAGTAGAACTTGGTTCTTAAATCAAGTTAACTTAGAGTTCGGTATGACCACCGGGTAACGGGCTCGAAGGGGGGGAGCTTTTCTCCTTCGTTACGTAATTCCTCATGGGCGAGGACTGTACTCGGCAGGGGGGTCTTCTTCAAGGGCGAGGATCGAGGAGGGTATGGGGGTTTCTGACGAGAATAAGTTAAACTTGAACAAGTTAACTTAAAGGTCGGTTTGGTAACAAGGAACTAGCTCGAGGATGAGCTTCTTCTTACTTCCAGTCTTTCTCAAGGGCGAGGATAACGGAGGGTTTTTTTTTCTGACGAGAATAAGTTGAACTTGGTTCCTCAATTAAGTTAACTTATGAGTTTGGTGTGGCCACCGGGTAACGGGCTCAAGGTGGAGCCTTTTTCCTGTTCTTTTCGTAATTCCTCAAGGGCGAATAATTTCCCTGGCTTCTACGATGCACGATGATAGAAGGAGTCTCTCTGACGAGACTAAGTTGAACTTAAACAAGTTAACTTAACATTGGGTTTGATAACCAGGGACTTGCTCGAGGATGAGCTGCTTGGTATCCCCCTAGGTAGCCCTGCCTCTCTTGCAGGGGACTCCGTATTCTAGCGACTCACGTATTTTACCTGTTCAGTCTCGGTAGCCCGGCCTCAAACCGGGACTTCGTAGCCTGGAGACTGACGTATTCTACTTCGTTTTTCCCGAGTCTTTCAAAATTATACCTCGTCACCTCACTGGGGTAGGGGTAGGACGGGGTAGGGCTTGTGGACGGGCCCAGGAGGGTTCTTATTCCAACGATTTTTCTCACCAAGTCTTACCTCGGCTCCCGTTAGCCTTCGAGCTTGAGAGAAACGCGTCTCCACTTTCTTACTTGAGGTGAAATTGAATATACTCTCGTAGGAGATATCTTGCAGTTTAAAGCCGTTCGGCTTTTCATAAAGACTAGTTACGAGGGTCTGTGGTTACGAGCCTGACCCACGTTGCCTGGCCCGGATGTTCTTGCGGTTACCGTACTGGGTCTCCACTGAGAGAGAACGGGAGGGTGACGATTCCCCTACAGTCATATATTCATAGAAACTCCTACAATAGTTCCATAACGAAACAGAGATACTCTTAGTCTTATTTAATATATTTGTTTCATACACAACCTTTTCGCTATAAAGGCTCCTTGCTCATTCCTTATCAATTATCCTTCTTACACTACAAATCAGACATATCAATGCCTATTAGCTGGCAGCAATCAATATTCTTATTTTCGGTAGTTATGGCATCCGCCTTACTTACATTTTTCCTTCTGCAATTGTACTATAAAAACATTACCCTACTCCTCAAAATCTCTTCTCCTTTCAAAATCCTCGCAATGCAACAACCAGACCCATTAGATAATACAATTGCCACCACCTATTTTCATCTTGGCGATTCTATCATACACAAAAACTACCTTCAAATTTTACTAGGCCTCCCACAGCACCAATAACCTCATGCACACTTATCGCTTGCTTAGCCTGATATAGTATCCGATCTTCACACCAAAAACTCATCATCTTTACATTCGCTTTATCTTCCACAGGGATTTTCTAGAACTCGTCAAAAGTGATGATGGCCCGAGCGTATATATCGTTCAAGCTTTGTTAACAAAATAAGAATGATATCTAATATCTGTTTATTTCTGCATTTCTGCATGCAATCTTTCGTGATAATAGTTTTACAGTCTACATACTCAATTTTAAATACTATATTTACAATAGGGTATTCGAATAAAGGGAGTTGGCCAAATGTTTTTTTTTATGCACGGGTAAAATAGTAAGACCCGGAATGTCACGCTGTTGATAATATTTATGTAAAAAATACATCTAATTATAATAAAAACGCATTTCATTAGTCGGTACAAAGGTGATCGCTATTTTAATTGCTAAAAAGTTAATATAGACAAATATTTTGGGTCCACTTATATTTATTTACAATTTTGTCTACAAAAGATTTGGCACTGTGTGAGTGAATGAATGGCGAGGTAATTTGGCAGAAGAAAGTGAAGTGAAATGCTTTATTCAATTAGATACAAGTAAATTGGACATTCTACCATTTTTGATACTTTACATTTATCTCCAGATAAAATGTTCCCAAATTACTATGCACTCTTCATACAATCATATATAGTATTATTTATTTGGATATTGTAAGTTATTTGGAAATATTCATACTTAAGCACTTATAATTATTTCGATCCTTAAGTTATCCCCACAAGTAAAAAATGAGTCTATTCCGACGAGCGTAAAAGGTACTAAATACATCCTTTTTGTCATATTCAAAAGTTAAGCATCATTACTTCGAAATACTTTCTGACATAATTAAAGAGGCTGTATTTTTAAAGGGGAAAAAAATATTCGTTGACAAACAAATCTGAAACTCCTCATATAATTTATGTCCTGAACATGTCAAAATAATCTCCACCAGTTCGTATGCCATTACAAAAAAATAACTTAACCAAGTCTCTTGTGATAAAATACACCTTACTGCTATTGTTTTTATTTTAGCAGTCAACCAAATTAGAGATGTGAATTATCAGCTGATAAATGCAGTCAAACCTTACTTAACGAGCACCTCACATAAGGAGCAATTTTTTATTTAACTCGCTTAACGAGCGACGTTTAGCTTAACGAGCGAAATTAAAATTTACTATTTGCATTTATACGGCCATTTATATGCTGAACGTGAAGCCTCCTCTCTAACTATAACTAGCAGAAAGAGTCACGAGAAGACAACGCGAGGTCCCTTGTATTCTACTTTTGACTCACCCTCACCTGCTTTTCGGCTATCAGTCTGTGTTTAGCGTTCGTTCCGGCAGTATCCTAGTGTCGCTTGTGATCGTACATTTTCCAAACTTGTGTTCAGACAAATCATTTGAGAATTTGTTTAGTGCAAAGTTTAATAACCCTTTCAATAATGTTCCCGAAGAAAGCGCCGCAAGAAAACAGCAATAAGAGTAGAATCACCGTAAAAGTAAAATATTTGAAAAGCGAGAATGAGGTGTGAGCGTGACTGACCTAGTACGCACATAGAATCGGACTACATCAACAATTTGCGCTATCCTCAAGAAGAAGAACAATATTAAGGAGGTAAATGCTTCAAAGAGAGTGACAAGAATATTTATGCAACGGCCATGTATTCTTAACGATGTTGAAAGGTTGGGTCTAATATGGATCAACGAGAAGCAAATGCAAGATGATAATATTAAAGAGTATCATTTGTGAGAATGAGAAAGTGATTTTCTGCGACCTCGTTAAGAATACACCAAGAGCATCAACGGACGAAGAGCATAAATGGAGCATCCTCCTTCACGGCAATAATTCCAGCTCTCCCGTCTCCGTCTTCCTTGCGCCAGTAGTTGCAAGTTGTTATTTTTATTTTATTTTACTAATTATTTATTCTTACCCAGGTTTATTTATATTAATAATCATTTTAAGTTTATGCGTTAATAATTTTAAAAAACAATTTTAGATATTATTACAAATTATTTTGCGGCATTTCTTTTTAGGCATGGGATGCATTATTTTATTTTTTACTGATTCCTATGGAAAAATTGTTTCGCTTAAAGAGTGTTTGGCATTACCAGCAAGATTCAGGAACAAATTGTGCTCGTTAAGCGAGGTTGCACTGTACCTATATTTGTCTTATTCCTTTAGCCATTCCAGTTTGAATGTAAATTTATTTTACCTTATTTTGGTAAATGAAACATATTTGCCATCAACTAAGGCTAACTCTTCACAAAATTTAAGTTCGAAATCATGGTTCTCTTTTGCCATCGACTGCAGCAGAGGAGGAAGGTAGTGTTTCTATTTCATGAAGATTAAGATATAGCAAGCAATTACCTTGTTGATAATGGTTTCACTGGAACATAAGCTAACTCATTTCTGTACTTAGCAATTAAGGTTTTGGGTCATTAAAAGAGATTTTTCAGAGATACAACCAAAGTAACAAAATAAAACAACCTTCAAGTAGATGAATACTTGAAAATGATTTTAAGACAAAAATCAGAACACAAAATAAAGCTCGTCCATTTCAACGACAAAAACTCAAGAACAGCCCTAAATTCTGCAAAGGAAAGAGAATCAAATCTCATATCTACGTTGTGAGAATTTACATATCAAATATTATATAGAGCTTAATCGGTGTATTTAAAATGTGCAATTCTGTGAAGCCTTTATATTGTATAAGCTGTTTACTGAATAAACTTATTTTAAATCGTAATAGTTTATATTGCATTAGTACACATAAACCTTTAGGTGAAGGCAAACTGAGGTTTATCCTTTTTCTGTCATTCCTTCCAATGTATTTCTTCTTTACATAATTAAAATCAGGAAAACTATAACACTTTACACTCTCTCCAAGATGCGAACAGTCCTTGAAAATAGGAGGGGCGGTCAATGGGTTTTGCGAATCGGTAGGACAAAACAGAGGAAGGGGGATGCCTATTTGTGGGGGTGTTAGCACAAGTTATTACAAGTCAGAACCTGCAGCCACATGCTTCTGCCTCGTCTATTTAAGAAGCAGTAGCTGATCGCAGATCGTCAGTCACAAATATTTTAACAATGGAGAAGGTTGAGCACCGCGGAGTGATCAAATTTTGAACAAGGAAGGCAAGAATGCAAAGGAGATCCATGAACGCATGGTTGCAGTAAACACCGACACCGCACCTTTCTATGCAACCATTGCTCGCTGAAATAGGGAGTTCCTCCATGGTTGTGAGTCCCTTGAAGATGACCCCCGTCCAGGACACCCATCAGAAGTAACCAACGAGGACAATATGGCCCGTGTGGATGGGATAATCCTCGAAAATCGACGGGTGAAGGTCGAAGAAATCAAGGGAGAACTTGGAATATCACATCGAAGTTTTATCAACACCATCCACGACAATTTGGCCATGACCAAGGTCTCTGCCCGTTGGCTCCTTTAGAAACCTCACGTTCCATGATCGATTTCAACATCGTCAAAGTCCACAAGGTCAGAGTTGCACAAGCTGCCCTGAGCGAGTGCGGATTCAAGGAGCTCAACCATTCCCCCTACAGTCCAGATCTGGCTCCTAGCGACTACTTTTTATTCCGCCAGCACAAAGCTGCACTGCGTAGACGCAAGTTTGGAGACGATGAAGATGTCGAGCTCGCTGTCCAGGAGTGGATTGAGCAGCAGTCAGGAGATTTCTGGATGTCGGGAATTTGAAGCCTCAGGGACAAGTGGCGCAAGTGCATTGAAGTCGAGGGTAGTTATATTGAAAAATAATAAAACTCTTTTCCTCATATCTCGTTTTTTTATATCCTAATTGCAAAACTTTTTGACTGCCCCCCCGTATATCCGAAATGGAGCAACGCTATCAAGGTAATTGGAGCGTGACGATGATGGCTGATTTCTGCTGGTCGCTTCAAAGAAGCCGGGCAACAGCAACTTCTGCTGATACAACGGCACACAAGAGAAAGTCTCGAACGCGTGCCTTCGAGGGAAAATAGCTGGCCTCAACATTCAACTACAATAGTGATTTTCGTAAGCAGATATGTACTGGCCTGTATGTGTGTAACGTACATTTATCATGATTTTGTTTCTTCTAAACAAACAAAATGGCCTGTTAACCTCTGTTTTCCTTTACTTACATATATAAATTTGCTAGAATTTTATAGACCTGGCTCAGACGCATTTCTGCACGATAAACCTGAATAATTTAGTGTCGGCTATTACAAAAAAATGAGAATGAGAACCTCCCTGAAAAAATGAGTATGATTTCTGGATTCAGTATGCAAAACTCTAATGGGAAATGGTAATGACGTCTTTGTTGCAAGGAATTTTTTGGAGGGATGCAGCCCAGTGTTTTTTGAAATCAACAAAAGTTTATCTTAATTAATCTTAACGAGCCGAAAGAGGTTAAAATTAACGTACTCTCCAACAATGGCTATGGAAATTGAAACATGATTATCGATTCGATGTAGTCCTTTCTACCTCTGACCATTCAGTATGAGATGAAAGAAAAGTCAGAAAGATCTAACCTGGAGGAGAAAATGTCGGAAAATTAACGAAACAAGACTATTTATGTCCTAGTGTGATCGCTAGGGGAATGTAGAAGAGGCAGCTTATAGTCGAGATGTATGAAGCAGATGACATACAGCAGAAGGTTATCGAATAGCTATCTATTTGTTCGCCACATGGGCAAGTAAAGAATAATTGAGAGTCGATGATCAACTGTGAAGCCAAGAGTTGAAATTAATCTTTTAGTTTAAGCTGAAGAATTAGCCGGGGTGTGCTTTAGGTATCTTTGCTTTGGATGATTTCTCGACCCAGAACTAATGCGCGATGCGCGCAAGAAGTTAGAAGGAGACAGGAGTATCTCGTTTGCATACTTTAATCTCGAAACTTTTGACGTTATGTTCGTGATCTTGATGAACTCCTGACGTTAATTGCATAATCCTCAGAGGCGTAAGACGTTCATTAGGTTATCCCTAGGAACGCATAAAGTTAACTGCTTGATCTCTAAAAAGGTATGGCTTTAATTTCATGATCCTCTTGGATATTTTTCTGGAAACGTGAAGTCAAATCCAAATACGCCATCTCAAGCGAGGTCATTTAAACGATGCCAAAGAGAAGATTACCGCAATTTCATGGTTTTCAGTTTTTTATAAGGAGCACCCATAGCTATCATTCGCCATTACTTTTAGTTTAGTTTTTGCTTTAGTTGATAAAGTATTTGACGAAAGCTTCCATACTTTGTGTGCCCGATTAATCTCATCACCCAGAGTTTGCCCAAGCGGACTCAATAGTTTTAGGATGATTTGAGTTACATATTTTCCACGCTATTTCATTTCATCCATCTTTACCACTTTCTTACAGATATCCCCTTACAATCTTTCTGCGTGAAGCAACTTCGTTGCTCTTGCTCTAAATTAGAATAAAATACCTCTCACTCCAGCATTTTATTTGCTGTTGTTCATTATTTGGTTTATATAAATATCCTTTGAAAATTCAGACTCGCTATCAGAACTAGTAATTTACCGGGTATTGCTAAAGTCCTGTTTAAATCATTACGGCGCTCTCAACAAAAAAGACAATGAGAGTTTTGATGCAGTTAGATAAGTTTTTATTTATTTTAGAATATAAATATATGTTTAAATTTGAATATTAATCAATTTGGTCGCCCTCAAGAGTGCCCTCTGAAGGCCGCGCACAGGTTGCGGACGAAGTCCTTCCTTATGCTGTCCCAGACTCGTTTGACGAAGGACTTCAGTTCGTGGACGTTGCTGTGAAGGACTATGCACTCTTGCCCTAGAAATTCACCCACAGGTGTCAACAATGAACTAGTTAATCAGTCAGTCAATCTCTAGCTATTGCTTGATGCATTTGTGTTTCTATGCACCTTTGCTCTAATCTCAGACTACATAACCTGGCTAATTACTGATATGACATTGGAGTTTGATTTAACTAAAAACTCATTTTTATCTTGTGATTATAATTATAGTTCAAAATATTCTAAAGTGAGTGGCAAGGTTTAATTAGTGCTATCTAAATTATACCTAGTATGTTTCCTAAGCTAAAAGAAACTAATATACTGATACATATACGTACTTTTAATGGTTGTTTATTTAAGTACTGAATCGTGTGTCTGGTTCTCGGTATTCAGAAATGGAGAGATTCTCTTTTATGCAGCAATGAAGAATTATGTGAGAATTACAAGCGTCTTCCTTTAAAAGGGACACGGAGTAAGTTAAAATCAATATAAAGAAATGGGTTAATTTAGTAGAAATGTCGAGAAAAACTGAAATACTCTAGGCAAGAAAAAATGCATAAAAAGTCGGCATCCTTAAATCCAAGGACGGGAACGTCAAGAACCAATTACCGAAAATATTACAAGAACCTAAAATAAATGATAAAGCTAATTCTTGACACAATTAGGAATTTCAACAAAAAATATTTTCTAGCGAATATAACATATGCTTGAACCTAAATTATGCCTCGTGCATCATGTCCTTTGAAAGAAAATTTCATCTTAAATATCGCTTAATATTTGTCTTTCGATAACCTTCTGCTGTCTGTCATCTGTTCCATCCGTCTCTACTAGAATTAGGTTAGTGCCCGAGACTCGCTCCCTTTCAGCAATGGAATAGAGATGGTGAATAATCGAGTTATCTACAAAACCGCTTTTTTCTAGTCCAATTTGAGTTTGTAGTTTTGACCATTGTTATATTTGCAACGCATGTACATAAAACCTTTTACGCCCTTGTTGTCCTAGTACTTTGCCTCCTTAACACCTAAGTCCCGTTTGGTTTATCCCTGTATTACACTAATTTCTCCGTACTAACTTTTATTTATTTCCATTAGAAAGAAAAAATATTACTAGCAACACCAGTTCCCTCTCTTCTTCCAGTTCCCCAGAATTACAAAATGTTTCCAAATATGTGTATACACAATACCATATAAACGTCGAATTAATACCATTTTTCGCAAAAACAGAAGATAAATAATATTCCTGGTAATTTGATAATGCCTCCTCTGAAGTATGTCCGTTGTTAGTAATAAATGTGACCCACAGAACAGCGTTCATTTTGTGTTTGAGGAATTAAAAGTAAAAATTCACCCATGCTGTAGCCATACGGTAAGCCGAGTATTCGGCGGATTTATAACACTTTTAACAGCTCTATGAAACTTTTCATTATCATAGAGGTATTTGCTGACGTTTTAGTTGAATTGCTATCTTGAAGTGATCTAATTTCTGACACTCGTGTCTATTGTGTCACACGAAGGATGTATGCTTAATAATGGTCAACATCGGTTGAATTTCTACATTTGGGATATCACCATATCTTTTTCTACTAGTAGTGTGATAGATGATCACATTGTTCCAATAAATCTAAACCTTATACAATGTATTCAATTCTCCCCAGAAATAAGTCATTTGCAAGTATTTCTCCAGCAGTTCGTAAAATATTCGTTCACAGATTTGTCTATTAATTAACTAAATAATGCGAGCTTTCGATTAGAGAAATAAAGCTTCCCATCTGAATAAGATGCATTGGAATTTTTTGTAACATAAGTCCAACTTCTAATGCAATAATTCTAATCCTAGCAGATTTCTCCGTATCAAAATATTGTGTGATTGACTAAAATATGGTTTATCATTAACATAGAAAATGTGCTCCTTGAACTGAGCCATTCACAGACTACATGTACGTTCATTTGTTGGTTCAACACAGTGCAGGTAACAAGCCACGTTTCCAGAAGAAATAAATTAGCCTACGTAGTTCTCTTTGTGTTTAAATACCATGTATAATAATGAGTAATAAATGATAAGTGTAGCAAAAAATTATGATAGCTGACGGTCGCATTGGATAGGTACTATGCCTTGCCTCGCCTCCTGAGGCCATCACATATTGAATAAATCAACTCAATTCCGTGCAAAAAAAAAGAAAAAGAATATCCTCGTTTATTTAACTGAAGAAACTTCCTATATAATCCAGTACTTTATATAACATTAAAAAGCTATCTTACGATAAATAAATTTGGCCAAAGGTCAGTTTTCAATCTTCCTCTGAAACGTCTAATCTGTGATGCTGCACGAAAATAAATATATTGAATTTTTTAGCATTTTTAGGTTCATATCTTGCGGATATGCCAGAAACCGTGACGACTAAACGCGGACAAAATAAAGAGGAATTGTCCGAGTTCCGTTTGTAAAACTAAATGTAAGTTGTATCTTTCAAAGAAAGACGTAAATAGATAGAGTAATCGGTCTTCCTTTCATCTGTTTATTTAGTGGTTATCCTCATAAAATGACTTGTCATCAAGGAAAAAATAGTCACACTTACCGTTGTCTTTTCAAGACATCTTAGCAGATGGTGATGCTGTAACTCGAAAATATCTTCTTCTTTGTTGAATTCGTCAATATCGAGGCCACTCTCATTGGCAGCTATTCTAGCCTCGGCGGCCTTTTTCTTGGTCACGAAAGCCGCTCCACTTGAAGCTTTTGCGATGCGTATTCGTGCTAATCGAGCTTTCTGGAAGGGATAGATAAGAATATGAGTAATACAACTAATATTTAAAAGACAAAGGATAAGTAAGGTCTGAAGCAATCCAATGTTTTAGTACCCACTTAGATAATATACCGGATATAACTGCCTATGAAGAATTTAATCGAATCGATAGGAAGATAGATCTAGGAAGAGATGCCTGATGCAAGTAAATAAGTAATAAATGAATTACTTTTTCGGTAAGTAATCATTATATTTTAGCAGAAAAAAAGAATCAATACTTCAGTTTTTGTCATGGTGAAGGAAATGGATGACATATGGAAAGAAGATAAAGAGTGTGGATAAGCTCAGGTATTTCGTATTACCGGTGTCCAAAGATGGAAAATTGCAAACAGAGGTGGGACACATTGAATACAGTCCGGTTGGAAATTTTTGAAAAAGTTGTGCAGTACATTGTATAACCAAATAATAAGTGTGAAATTTAAAAGAAAGGTATATAAAATGGCAGATAGGACGGAAGTTATATATGGAGCACTACACAGACATGAAGAAGACGGAGGAAAGGAGGCTAGATGTAACAAAAATAAAGATACATAGCAAAAAGTATAAAAGAAACAGACATACAGCAAAGGTGAGGGAATCTTAAGAAAAATAGAGAGAGAAAAAGACGTATGCTATCGACATGCAATAAGAAAAGACGAAAAGTATGTGCGAAGGAACATTATGGGAATGGAAGTGGATGGAAGACAAGAGGAAACAGGAGAACTCAAGCGACATGAAAGGGTACTTTAGTAATAATCTGAGTGTAAAGGACATGAGGTGAGATGGATGAATGGACAGAGCCGAGTGGGGACGACTGGCAATAAATCCTCACCCTGCATAGAAACTGGCAAGTTAAAAGGGAAGGATGATATTTCAATAAATTTTGTTGTCTGTAATGTGCTTCTGAAAAGGGTTTTTCAGACAAAAGTTGGTTAATTCCAGATATTATCCTAAAGATGCCTCACTTACCAATTGGTTAAAATACATTAACAATTTACCGTATTAACTATTTTTTCTTAAGGACATGATTTTATGTTATATACAGCAATTGAATTGAACTAGATTACTTTAGCATAGATTTGCAATCTCTAGTTGAAATGGGAAAACCGAAATCAAGGCTTAAAAATTTGATACTATAAGACAGAGTTGAAAAAAAGAGGTGAACGTTAGAAGGGAAATATTTTATATTACAAGAATGAAAACGAGTTTGTAAATAGTCTAAAGGCACTGATCAGAAAAGAAAATTCCAAGTAACTAGTAAAATATTCTATAAGTCGGAAATCACAAAATATTCTGTGCAAAAAACAAATACTCAAGATGCACTAAACTTAGAGCTTCCTAAAGCTAAATACAAAATTGTTACCAGGATTCTTTGAATAAAGTACATACGTTTTTGCAATTTTCTCATCGATTTATTCCTCTTCAGAAGATATATCTAATAAGATGACTATATGACTAAGAAACAGCATGCTACAAAATCCACACAGATTTAATTCATTATTCTTGTCAGTTTGGGTGAAATTTATTAATTAAACTTCATTTATTTCCTTTTACTAAATATCATCTTCCTTTTATGATTAATAGTTATTTTACTTACAACACTCCTTTTATTCTTAAGATATTGGATTTCAAATCCTTCCGACCTATTACTACGATGTTGAATAACGCTACACCCTGGACAAAAATTGTTTTAAGGCATACTTATTTTAAGAAATAAGATTTACTTTGACATGAATATTATCTAAACGGCAAAGAGAAGAAATAATAATATCAGGAAAACAGGTTTATCTAAATAGTCGCCAAAATGGATTGCTTTAATCGAAATCTACAAATTAATCTCAAGCTTTTCTTTAAATTTCCCTGTTTTTGCCGTCTAATATTATAGTCCTAATTTCTATTCATTTTCTTTTCATCTATAAGTAGCCGATTCGTTCATATTTTCGATATACAATGATTAATAAGTATTGAATTCATTAAAAAAATACAATCAAGGAACAGACGAACATACAGAATAACTTACAGTGTTACGTAACAAGCATGGCATACACAGATAGTTCATGATATGTTTGTCATGCTCAAAGATACAGATGTTACAAATGATTGATCATAATTAATTATGGATGGGAGATATGACCCCTAAATTGGCAATATTTAGTATTTTTATGTATTTGATGAATGTAAGTTCTTTAAATGTGTTGTACGGAGTTAAATGCTGATCTTTTTATGGGAAACGGTAAAAACTCTATTTAATAAATTAGTATTTTTAATTATAAGATAAAGAATGAAATGTGAAACAGAGATGACAAAAAAGCTAAAAAAGTTGGCAAGTGAAAACCTATGTAAGCATTCGGCCAAGATAGGTTATTATAACCTTCAAGACACCTGTTCGTGCAAAGAAATTATGCCCTCAATAATAATAATGTGAACTGCATTAGGGCTAGAAAGGTCGCAATTTATTTAAAAGATAGATTGATGCCTGCCAGTTGTTTCTTTGTTTCAGTGGTGAAATCGCTAATGAAAGTCTCCTAAGCCATAGCATGGCTCGTTAAGAGTTTTCGCTGAAAATGCGAATTGGAAAAAGGTTCCAACTGGTTTTCATTTCTTGTTCCATTAAAATATATATCTAAGACCTTTGACATCATGTTTTTGAACAAGAATTGATTTGATGGGTTAGCAGAAAAGAACCTAGCTTACAAAAAAATCCGTATTTGGGCAGCATGACTTATGTTGTAATGGAAGCAAAGACAAACATCGGCGTATTGCTTTAGCTGTGATGGAAGCAGAATAGAATCATCGATGATTTAGGAAAAGTTTATGAGAGGAACTTGGACCACACCATCATTATTTCACTCTTCATTCCAAGATAACTCAACCAGAAGTTTGATGATCTTTCTCGATTCATTTTTTAGAGAATTCATGTTTGGGAGAGAACAAAGTCGACAAGTGCACACCTATGTTAGTACTCTCCCAAAGGATGTTTTTCTACTGGTGTTTCTTCCTTGGTAATCCATTAAATCACTTTGGAGCGGTGGTTAACAAGGAATTTGGTTAAATTTTTCTTGTTTTCTTCAAGTCTGGGGCTTTGCAGCTCGCGTGGATGGGGAATTTGTTGAGTGTTTGTGAATGACATAATCTGACCCATCTCGGTGTACACAAGAAAAAATAGGCAACGAAAATCCCGAGGTTGCCATCGGTCGCTGGCTAGGCCGACGTTCAATTTATATACAACTAAACATGGTCAAAGGAATTTATTTCTCTGGGACAAGAATTGAAATTCGAGGCTTAGGATTTTATTAATCTGCATTTTCCTAGAATTTATTAAGACCCTGTGTATCTGCATGTATAAGGTGAAAACATGTTCGTCTGAAAAGAGTTCCAAATGCATCCACAACATAAAACAATGCATAAACTTAACAAAGCGTAAATATAGCTTAGTACTGTGTGGAATTTATCAACAGAACGACGAGCATATTCAATCAGCAAGACGAAAAGATATGAGTTTGTTACACTAAAAGCACTTAAGAAGGAAATAACTAAGGAAGGTTCATGTATTTTGAATGAAATCATGTTGTATTCAAGTTACGATTGAATAATAACTGTTCTGTAACCTCATTAATATATTTCCATTTTTTTTAAATGAAATTTCTCTACATTAATTTTTATAGAGTTCTTTGTGTTCATTTCGGACAGGGAGAGATATTGGTTACTTGTCAAGGTTCCAATTAAACACTTTTTCTTTCATTGTAGGGAAATATTGAACAACATCACTCATGAATAGTTATTTTTTTAATTATTTATCTCAAATATCTGCTCCCTTTCCGAGATATTTCATGTTGGGTGTACCTAAAACATCGGTGATTCATAGTATTGTAACTATATCAACACTTTCTGATAAAATAATGGACATTTAAAGCTCACGATATATGTTATACGCCAGATAAGACATCCAATAGCTGGCAAAGATAACACAACATCACGGTACATTGCAAGCATCTCATTCATGCTTTGACAGTCAACTTTGTAAAGGAATCGGTCCTGTCCAAGAATTTTGGACGAAGAAGGTCCTTCCATGAGACATCCCTCCACCTGCCTGTAACTCCTCCCGTTGTTTTAATGCTCTCTAAAAGAAGAAAAACAAAACTCAGCACGATAATATACTTACACATCTTTTACAACTAAATAGGAATTTGGGGGCAGCTGCATAATTTGAAACTAACGATAGGAATGCATACCTTAAAAGGAAAAGAACATATTTTAGATTAAGTTTGAGATTAGATAGGTCTTAGCTTATAGAATTAATGCAACGGATAACTTATTATAAGCTTAAAAGATACCGAGGTTGTGTATGAGATACTGAAATTTTAGGGATAAGAAGTTAACACAGATGGAAAAACGACTAAATTGGAAACATCTATCTACGGCAGTGAGGAGAAAAACATCGGAATATATAATATTAAAGCGAACAATGAGTATTTGATGATGAGCTTTAGTAGAATGCATTGCTACGTCAGCAATTTGCAAGAGAGCTAAACAAATTTCTGTTATTAGATCAAAGAAATACTATTTATTAATAATATTCATGTCATTTGTCAATCATAATTTTGCAGTTTCTATCTTACCATTTCAAATATCATATAACACATTTCTCTAAGGTATAAAAGATTGTCTGTCTATCTGTCATCTATAAATGAGAAACTTGAATCTCTGAGAGATATAAAAATGTATTATTTCATGCATATTTTCGAACAAAGTTACTGGCGTGTTTTTTTCAGGATAGTTTCAAAAATAAAAGAAATTATAAACGATAATTACCTACAGAGCTCGAAAACACGATCACTAGGTGATATAGAAATGCATCCTTCGGTACTTATATTTTTAATGGGGATTACTGGTTGCCCTCACTAACTTTGTTATGGGGTTACCATTCTTTTGTTATTTGTCATTTACTTACATTAGTAGTTAATTACACTCGGCCATAAGAGAGTTCATTAAAGCAAGAGCAAATGGTTTGTTTCGACGGCATCTATGAGAATGAGTTAAACATACAAATCATACTTTGAAATGCCAGTTGAGGACAAAGATACACCATAGGCACTTCATTTTGCTTGTGAACACCGCATGAAACTTTGTAATGTAAGAAAATTGTATGTTGTAAAGAGTAAGCAAAAGAGTAATAAAGTATATTTTTTACTTTTACAGGATGGTATAGAGGGGAAAAAGAGGCACCAATTTTTCCATTTCCAGGATTCGAGGTGAATCAACTGACTAGTCACGCAACTGCTATTTCTGAATGGTTCGAACCCTTTCGAACGTTAAAGTGGCAAAAGGGATTTGCAATTTACTATCACGATCTTCCATTCTCTATTGCCCGAGTACCACAGAGTAATAATCTTTCTGTACTTACCCATCCAAAAGAAAGCAACAATTCAAAAGCTGAAGAGATGTAGACTACAGTGTAAGATATATGGCTCGTGAGAAAAATCTATACTATCCATACCAAAGAGACCTCAAAGGCCTTGATAGTAATCTTGTATTGTCAAGTCAAATGCTGAGCTTTTGATCTCCAAGCTCAAAGAGTGGGAATTGATGGATGAAAATGTGCAAGTACCAAGGCAAAGGAAATATTATAAACATTTCTCAAGATTCTTTACCTATAAAGACTCCAAAATGATAGCATTTTCCATGTCTCCAGGGAGGCTTTATCAAGTTTACATGTTATCTCTGTCTTTAGGAGAGTATGGATTCCACAGCATATTATTACAAAAAGCCGTGTCCACAAAGGAATGAGTTCTTTGTTGGAGGGCATAATGCAAAGCATGAGCAATTGATAGATCTCAAAAGGTGTTGTGTTCTCCATTAGATTTAAAACTAGGTCTCATGAGGCAGTTTGTTAGAGCTTTTAACAAAGAGTTTGCACCCTTCAACAACCTTCAATATTTCTTTCACAAAAGCTCTAGTCTTTGTTGGACCATAAAATCAGAAATATCATAGTGTTCAGCATTTTCTGAAAAGTTAACTTTATATAGAGAGAAAAGAAGCGTGAAATTTTTGTTTCGGTGTGTCAATGATTTCATGGCAATCGCAAGGTTGAGAATTATGTGTAACCTGTTGAGAACTTAGTAAAAAGCTATGGCAAAAATGGGGCTAAAGGAATTTCTCTGAAGTTGCACATCTTGATATCTAGCTTGACGAGTTCAAGGAGAATATGGGAGCATACGCCCAGGAACAAGGGAAGAACATCCCTCGCGATACACTCAACTTTGAACATAAATACCAAGTAGTATACAATGGAGACAAGTTTTAAGACTACATTTGAGG
Organism: Ceratothoa steindachneri; assembly: GCA_963969495.1. Taxonomy (NCBI): domain Eukaryota; kingdom Metazoa; phylum Arthropoda; class Malacostraca; order Isopoda; family Cymothoidae; genus Ceratothoa; species Ceratothoa steindachneri. The sequence continues at coordinate 86,939,775 of OZ018320.1, forward strand.
GCTTGTACGGGAACGGGATTTTCATTACAAACGAAAATTGAGGAAAACTTAATTTTTTACATTTTGTTACTTGTCTTTATATATTTGTTGGGGAAGTTTAAATAAAGTCCTATAAACTTTATTTTTAGTAAATATTATATTATATAAACCAGAATAACAATGTTTAAGAAAATAATGTCTATTTCCTATTGTTTTGCAATAAAATGATATGAAAAATAGCAATTTCTGGACAGGAGCAAAAATTGTATTACCTCGTGCAATCATCAAATAAAATCTACAAACCCAACCCAGACAATTATACCTAAACTACAGCAACTAAATTGTAATCCTTAAATAAAACTTACGAACCCAACTTGTAGGTATCTCTATATCGAAAATTCAATTATTGTATGTGTGTGTCAGTCGGCTAGAGACGCAAAAATGGAATTTTCTTTTTCTCTCGCTATACTCGTACACGGGGTCGTTTTGTAAAATTGAAATATATGGATTTTTTTTCACAAAAAATTGCGTTAGGTTAGTTTAAATAGGAACGAATTATAATCAAACATAGACAAAACTAGCCTAATGTTAAGTTTGGTCAGGTTAATTAGGAACCTAAGCTAACACTGTGCTTCGCCAGTGGCTTTTGAGAGAGCATAGTGAGTGAATTGGCCTGAGTCGTCTAAAGCCGTGAAATTCCGCTAGTAGTGAGTAGTCTCTCAATGACAAAATGTTTTAGAACAAAAACGAATAATTTTTTTTAAGATTCCCTAGCTTTAGTCCAGGCACAAAATATCACTTTTAAATTCCGAAATTTACTTCTCACTTTCAAAATATGATTAATCTGAATGATACTTTGAAATATCCATCTAAAACCACCACCCTCAAATGACCATCAATTATTTTGAATTAACTCAAAACAAACATTAGGTAGGTGCGTTTTTATTTAAACTATTCTCTTTGTGATAAGATTCTTTCGAGATTTAAATCTTATGGCCCGTTTGTCTCCACTTTATTGAGTTTCATATCATTTATATCCTCTTGCTGCTTATGGGAGGAAACTAAGCCATTTGATACAAGCAAACTATGGGCAGTAAAGCTTCAGTACATTTTAAAGGAAATTAGAATCTGATTGTAAGCGCCTTGGGTGTGATTGGCTATTTCGGTGATCGAGCGAAGCTTTATGGAAGTGTTTATTTCTCTGTCAACGTTTCCAAGTCCATTTGATCAAATGAAAATCTCGCTTTGAAAATAAATTCATTTTTTTCCACTTCTATTAATTTTGTGGATTATTAGAAATTAAATTAAATTTTCTATGTTAATTATTATCATTTTATTTAAAAAGACTCCCACTTTGGTAATAAATAGATTCATAATGGTACATTTAGGGTATACATGGTAAAAGAGAAGTTCCAGGATAGTCCATTTAGTTTATTTATTTTAAAGTTGGTTCCGTGATGGGTAAGAATAAAGCATAATAAACTATTAATATTATATTTTTTGGCTTCATAAATGTTTCATATGAATATATTTGAATAATGTTCATTTTTAATTAGTTTCTTGTTTTGGGAGATATTTCCTGGAGTGTAGTTTATCTTTTATTGTCACTTTAATCTCATATTATTTAGATTCTAGGCTTTTTGCTTCTATTGCCTTTTAAAAATAGGCAATTCTGCTTGTTCTGATTGTTATTAATTTTTACAAAGATTACCTAGGAATATTTCAATATTATTTCAGTTTTCAATTTTTACAAAGATTACCTAGGAATATTTCAATATTATTTCAGTTTTAGTTATCATTTATTCCTCCACTATGAGCAATTTACATTTTGGATTGTTACCAATATTATTGATTTTTAGGTATGCAAGAAATGTTTTGTTCCAAAAATAATATATGTATATATATATATACATATATTGGACCAAAACATTTCTTGTATATCTGAAAATAAATATATATATATATACCTATTTATACCCCTAATATACTATTTAACAGTGTGCGGATCTTCTCTATATGTGCAGAAGAAGTTCACAATAGCCGAATTTATTTCAAGATATAAAAACTATGAAGAATAAGTTTATTGCATTACAGGACTAGTTTCGGCATCTACTACCATCTCCAACTGTACAATGAGAAGACTGGACATACATATGCCTTATATTTAGGAGTCGTTGGGGTAAGGATCACAGGAAAGGGAAGGGGGGCACAAGGGAAAGCATAGAATAAAGAATAAATAAATTTACGACGATCTCAAAATACGTTAAACCCCGAGAGGATTTAGAACACAAGAAAAGAAGGTTTATGTAAAAAGCTAATCAATGTCCTACACGAGGAAACTCCTGTTCCCATCACCCAGTTCAGTCCCACCTCACAGCATTCCCATCCTTAAATCTATCAGGTCTATTCTTAAAACTCCATAGGGAGGAGTCTTCTATCACATGAGTAGAGAGCCTATTCCATTTATCTACCATTCGCTTTTTAAAAAAAAATCTGCCAATCTCTTTCCTAAACCAAAAATAAACTTTTGGCTGGCAACCTCTTTTGGCTCTTAGAAAAGACTTCATTAAAAATGAAAAAATATTTTAATGACTACCGTGATGTTTCTTCATATTATGGACAAGTTTCTCCAGATTTGGCTTGATTTTGATGCAGAGAGAACAGCGAAGGTCATATTAAGGATCTATACGGTTCCTTACTTTTGTATTGATCGTCACAAGAACTCGAAAACTTGACAAAGAGGTATGTGGTAAGAAATAGAATAAGACCAGTTTCAGCCTTATGTATCAGAATAGTCTTATCCTTCTTTTGAGCTCTCAATGCAGAGCATGAGATACTTTTAAAACATCACCTCTGCAGCTTATTTTCCTAGAGATCTAAAAGTCCATCTTAAAATCCTGAGATATCTTTTCCAACATCACTGACGTTTGCACCGAATACATTCCTAACCCAACTCTATTGAAATACATCAATATTTTATGTCAAATATTTGCCCATTTCCTTCTGAATCTTCTGCAAATGATCTTACAAAAAGAATTTAATTTCAGCAAGCGCTATTTCTGATAAATCTTCAAACACTGCACTCAGCTCTGGAAAAGCAGCTGCTGTTGGGTAGCTCATTTTTCTCTCCAAAGTGCAAGTTTCTTTTTGAATGAAGTATGTTTTTGCTGATGTCTACCATACATACTTTTTATTTAAGGTCTTGCTTGTGTGAGTTCAATTGATTCAAATGAAGGATAGTGTTGCCTAAATATGCTAGCTTTGGCCACAAGAAGCATCTTTGAAAAGTCGCCCAGCTTTTGCTTCTACGCCTAGAGAAAAACATTTTTTTCAGTTTTAACCTTAATAACATTTCTAAGGGTGTGGCCTCGAGACAGCCAACGGACATGAGAGTGGAAAAGTAAGTGTGAGGGAATAGATACTCGCCCCCCCCCCCTCCCAAGTGAGCCGCTAGGCGTTAACCACAGCGTCCTGGTAGTGTGGACGCCGTAGCCGTACCACTTAACCGCCTTCCTCTCGCCCCTCGTCTCGAAAAGAATCTGAACGGTTAAAGCAGCAAGATTTATCCTAAGAGCGGGTATTCAATTTCAACTCAGCTGCGAAATTGGAGGAGCGTTTCCCAAAAGCCAGAAGGTCCCTCAGCAACAGAGATACGAGGTCCTGAGAAAAACCGTTGGAGGAGGAGAATTCATGTGGCATGTCCACGCACCCCCCTCCTCCTGCCTCTACCCCAGTGGGGTGACGACGTATAAAAACAAATATCTTTGCGAAAGCGTAGTAGATTACGTTAGTCATCAAGGCGACGAAGTTCTCGGCAAGAGGCCATGGGCTACCAACAGAAGGAACTAAGAAGAAGCTCATCCTCGAGCTAGTTCCTGGCGGTCACACCAAACTTTAAGTTAACTTGATTTAAGAATCAAGTCCAACTTACTCTCGTCAGGGAAACCTCCTATCCTGGTGTATCCCAAAACACCGTTATAGTCCTCGCCCTTGAGGAATACCGGAAATAAGAAGAAGCTCATCCTCGGGCCAGTTCCTGGTGGTCACATCGAACTTTAAGTTAACCTGATTTAAGAAGCATGTTCAACTTACTCTCGTCAGAGAAACCCCTCTATCCTGGTGCATCCCAAAGCCCAGATATGGCCCTTGCCCTTGAGGAAGACCCCCGAGTGAACTCCCTCCAGCACTCCCCTGAGTCAAAGGATTCAACCATTGACTCAGTGAGCGCCATTGCGAAGTATTCCCCAGAGTAATCCGAAGAGAAGAAAGAACCATTCTTTCACTGTCCCGTGGTGATATAATTTCCTGCCGAAGGCGTTGGGTTTCCCATTTGCCACACGCACCAAAGTCATCTGTGGCTTTAAAGCTATTCCTTCCGTACGAACGCGTCGGCCTGGAAACAACATTTCTGAGGTGCCGTAACCATTGAGTTCAAGGTCAAACTCAAACTCGATTCTAGTAGGAAGCTATAAAGGTATTTAAACCCCGGTATCCGTTTCAGTAAAGTCCGTTTGCATTTTTTTTATATTAAAGTAAGCTGTGGGTCAACCATCACTATAATTTCAAGTATGTCATTTTAGAAAGCCTCACTTAGATTTGTGAATTCATTTCTGGGTATTTAAGGTGTTAAATTTCGGTGGTCCATGTTTTCCTTTAATTAAAGTTTTAGTTTTTTTTAACAAATTTTATTCAATGCTCGAAACGCTAAGCAAGGCACTAGGAACCCTCAAAGATTAAAGAAGTAATAATCAGATAATAATAGATGATGATAATAATCAATCTTAATCAAATATATAGCATGATAGTAAGTCCTGGTGATCTGATTTTATCTCTTCACACATTTTATGGAATATGAGCGATGGCAAAGCTCTGACCTTTATAAAATTCACAATTTGGATAACATCTTTTTGCACAACATGGAGTTTTGGATGAAGACATTAAGAGCCAAGATTTCCTGTCGTAAGAAACTGAATTATTATTACATCATCATTTTCTCCTTTAACCCGAGTCACAAAATCTACACTCCCCCCATCATCAATAACGATCCATCAGTACACGCAGCCAAATAGTTCAACCAGTTTAGGTTATGTTTTTTGAAATACCTGTCAACCATAAGAAAGATATCTTCTCATGTGTTGGTTGTTGATAAGGCATTACAGGAAAAAATTCTTTCAGAATTCTGTCATCTCCTCTATACCTCACAAACAAACATGAGTTGAGGTTAGCAAGCAATGTCCACAAATCCATCAATCTTCCACGAAAGTTTAGCTGCTCTTTTCACTGCCACAATTAATTTGATTCTGAGCTTTTACACTGAATCAGTTGACTCGGAAGAGGCAGACCAAAGGAAGGTGGCAGTAGGGCTACCTGCTCATGGGCAATTCGGAGTCTAACTAGGAAGAAGAGAAATAACAACAAGCTTGTGCCCCATCGTACATATTTAAAGGCTCATGGACCACAACTAGTTGTCCTACCCATAAAAATGATGAGATAACAATGACTCCAAAGGTATCTATTTTGTGGAATGAGACAAGACAGTTGAAAAGGGAGGTTATGTGCCGAGCATAATATTCTTCATTAAGGTATCTATAAAAATAACGTCAACGGCTCGTTTCGCGGCAAACAGATCTCAGAGATATTCCTTGAATAAGCTTACGGCCATCCTAAGAATGCATTCACCTTCAAGACTCACTCCTATCGAGTGATTCTTAGTGTTATTTTCCTTTATGGAACTGCTCTAAAAACAGGAAAATTGGAAAACTCGTCTTCTACCTTTTCTGTTTCGCTCCTTGCCATCAAGAGAACATTTAGGTTGTCTCCTCCTTCCAACGATTCATGCTACAACTAATTTGCAACACCGATATAGAGCATGGGTGAAATATTTACGTATCCGCATTAGATCTTCTTTCTAGATCATAGATTTAATCCACTACACTGGTCTTTAACTGACAACTGGTACCTTTCAACAAATCTCATAGTGTCTTTTAACAGACGTAGGGACAGTGCATAATTTCATTGTATTCACTTTAAATTATCTCCAAATTGTCAACTTCTCTCAATTCGCTGGTGGCCAAATTCAATGATACCTATGCATACATGTTCATGAATAGAAAACTAATTTGTCACCATGCTTATTTTTTAATTTCTTACATCACTGGAAGTATTACTGTCGAAGTATGGCCCAGTGTACGGGAATATATGCACACGGGCTCTAAGGTATGCTAAGCAAGGCAACAAATGTTATTGTTTTAAGAGTCCGATTTAAATAGTTAGCTGCAGCTGTATGACCAAGGAATATTCCGAACACAACGACAAAAATAGATTTTAATACACACTAAATAAAAGGCACAAAATAAATATGGATATATATAGGTGCATGAATAAGATAGAATTAGGTTCCGAATACTAATTGGATAACCAAGGTTATTAACTGGTTATGGATTGGAGATTTAAGGTAGTGAGCGATTTATTTCCTTTAAACCTCGAGAGGAAAGCGAGGCGAACTTGAGGGGAGATCTTGGTGCCCATGATTACTCATGGGTGTAGCCAAAAACCCGCGAAGTGACACTTTGTCGGGTCTACCGTGGACCCGTGTACGCGTAACCTGGATAGAAGCGCGCACAGAGGCTGTACGTCTTGGTCCCAGGTATGAGTAGCACCGTACACGTTATCCAAATAAAACGTCACATTCGATAGGCCATCTAACAACCGGACCATGATCTGGCTATAACTTTCGCAAGCAGCTACCAGACCAGAAGGAATTCCGGTAAACTGAAATAACCCCTTTTCATTAGCGAAAGCGGCACTGGGTGGTAGGCTTTACAGAGGTCGATCTCGGATATGAACTTCGCTTCTTCGAAGGCATGAATACTTTGGCCGATTAGGGGCATTGGTTCAGCCTCATACTGTGTAACCGCTTTTAATTTGCGAAAATCGACGCACATCATAAACGACTTGTCAGGCTTCCTGACCATAACAATGGGGGAGCAAAAATCGTCGATGAGGGTTCTATTATTCCTAATTTTAATAAGTTCTCGATCTTTGCATTGAGAGTCAGCCGTAAATGTACAAGTATGGGATAAGGCTTGGTCCTTATTGCATCTTGAGTAGTGAGGACAATTTCATGAGTAAATTGGGTTGAGCAAACCGGGAATTCTGAAAGGACGTCGGTAAAGCCTTCCAATAATGCAAGCAATTGAGCCCTCTCATTAGGGGTGAGATTGGGTTTTACGTTCAAGTCGGAGTTAGGCTCCGTTTTGGGGGAAGGAAGATACGTCAGGGGATACTCATCGTCTGCTTCTACGCACACCGTTTGGACCAGACTAAAAGGTTCAACGGGATAGTCGGCTTCGAGGACGGGTTCTTTGTCTAGAGCGACTATATTATTTAGGCGAGCACGGCGGTGGTATTTTAGGAGGTTGATGTTGTAAATCTTATTACCGGAGGGGGTTTCGTTTATGTAATCCACCAGGTCTCGGGGCTCTAAATCGAAGAAAGGTCCTTTCCATTGAGAGAGAAGCTTATTTGCTTCTTCACCTGGTTTGAACAAACGCGCCTTTGATTTTAGGTGGAAGTAGGTGCAGTATTTCTCCAGATTTACATTGGAGTTCCGGAGAGCGATGTCCGCACATTTTTCTAACTGCGTACGCAAGTCTAACATGTACGCGTAAGGGGATTTAATTTCCTCATCCATTCTAGGATTGGACCAAAATTCTTTTAAAATGCTCATCGGTTCTCGGACCTTACGGCCATATAACAGCTCAAAGGGAGCGAACCCCAAAGTCTTATGTGGGATTTCGCGACGAGCAAATAACGCTACGGGTAGGTAGCGGTGCCACTCTTGGGGCTGGGCTTGGCACACCTTTTTAATTACCATTTTGAGGGTGCCGTTTAATTTTTCGCACATCCCGTTAGCGTAAGGGTACCAGGGTGTCGTGAAGAGGGGCTTGATAAGAAGGAGTTTACCGACAAATTCAATCAATTCAGAGGTAAATTAACGTCCTTTGTCGGGTAAGACCTCTGTTGGGATCCCTACTCGGGAAAAAATAGAGATTAAAGCCTCTGCACAAGAAATGGTATCAATCTTCATCATGGGGATAGCCTCTGGAAAACGGGTGGCGCAATCGACGAGTGTTAAAATATAGGAGTGTCCCTTGCTCGATGGGGAACGAATGAGGCCTATTAGGTCGATTGAGATTCGGGCGAAGGGCTCGGCCACTCTCGGGGGCTTTTGAAGGGGTGCAGGGGCTACACGCCCTTTAGAGGTGATCTTCTGACAAAGGTCACAGGACTTGAAGACGTCGATAGTTTCTTTGGCAGCGCCTGGCCAAAATAAATATTTAAAAACTCGTTGTGCCGTTTTGTTATGACCAAAATGTCTGGCTATTAGGCCATCATGAGCCATCTTAAGAACAGGTTAAATATACGTTCTCGGCACACACAACGCTTTGGTTAGGGGACTCTCCGGCTCAACAGAAGAACGATATAATAACACGTCCTTCACGGTGTACTCGATTTTCAGATTGCCTCGCACCGTTTCAGTCTCCTTCTTCCTTACTTTTTCCCACAGAAGTTCTAATGTGGAGCAATTCGGCTGCGTCTCAGAAAATTGAACATTGGTGGCGAGGTCAACATCTGGGAGGATAGGGGTACTGGAACCGATACATCTTTCTTAACCTGGGCCCTGGTAACGACTGGCTGAGTATTTGGGTTTTGGGAAAGCTGTGCACTCTGTCCGATGAGGACGGAGCCGAATTTTATCGGGGCCGCGACTACGTCGGCCCATCCGGTGAAGTACTGACACTGAATATGGCACCGTACAACTGGGAACCTGGCGACACGACTTAAAACGTCATGCACCAACGCGAACCTGTTATGCTGGGGATTACGGGGGTAATAGTTTATTGGATACTACTATACAAAAGGCAACCTGTATATCTAACCAAGGTTGACTCTCGGCAACCATTTACTGCGCCATTTTCAAACTGGAGCCCACAGTGGAACTCTTGTTGAACAGGAAATTTACCTGTTGATCCAGAGAAGAGGGAGCAGGGGCCACTGGCGATGCGGCTGGCGGATTAGGCGAGTGGGGCAGAAGAGACTTGGTGGACCTGGTGACTCGACGAGGTCCTCAGTTGAGAACTTTTCGGGCAATTGTAACTTAAGTGCCCAGGGGTGTCACACGTAAAGCATACAATTGTTCTACGGGGGTATTTGCTAGGAGAGGGGAGGAGCAAACAAGAGTTCAAACCAGTGGAACTCTTGTTGAACAGGAAATTTACCTGTTGATCCAGAGAAGAGGGAGCAGGGGCCACTGGCGATGCGGCTGGCGGATTAGGCGAGTGGGGCAGAAGAGACTTGGTGGACCTGGTGACTCGACGAGGTCCTCAGTTGAGAACTTTTCGGGCAATTGTAACTTAAGTGCCCAGGGGTGTCACACGTAAAGCATACAATTGTTCTACGGGGGTATTTGCTAGGAGAGGGGAGGAGCAGTGGAGACTTCACGTCCTTTTATTCTCTCGGCCTTTACTTGCTCGGCTCTTGCATTTTTACGAAGCCGTTGTTTCCCTTAAGTTAGCTTCGGTTAAACCCAAACTTGTGTTTGGGAGAGGGGGAGGGGAAATATTCTTTTTCACTTCTTTGGAGTAGAGGTCGTGACTGGAAGCGTGAAGCGCGGTTTCTTCCACACATTCCTTGAAAGTAGAGGCTCTTCTGTCCGCTATGAAGGACCTTAGTTCGCGAGGGAGGGTCGACATCAGTTTAACCTTCAGAATGAAGTCAATTAGCGACTCATAATCATTTGATACTGGGGCGGAATCCAGTTGGAATTGGAAGTTACACCGAAGCGTAAATCCAAATTGTCTGTAGGTTTAGCCTGACTGTATTCGCGTGGAGCGGAATCTAGCCCTATAAAATTCTGGATTCATGTTAATAGCAGAAAGAAGTTCTGCCCTTTGAGTTGAATCATCAAGGATGGCCACTGAAGAGAGCGCAATGAATATGTTGTGAAGACGAGAGTTCAATAGTGGAAGTGGCGACACCATCTGATCCTATGTCCCAATTGTTGATTTCGAAGATCTTCTGGAAGTGCGTTAAATAAGAGCAAACGTCTTCTCCATCGTTGCATGTGGGGAGTTTTAGTGAGAGCAGTTGAGACAGTTCATTTCAAGAACCTACGGAGCTTATCTCGACTTGGTCACTGCTTATCTCTCTCATGCTGCCTAATTCTTTCTCTCTCTTCTGCTTCTCTCTGCGCTTGCCTCTCTTTTTCTTCTTTCTCTGTTTGCCTTACTTCGGCTGCTGCTTCTCTCTGTGCTTTTCTTTCTTTCTCTTTTCTCTGTGCTTTACTTTCAGTACGTTCGTTACGTTCCTCTTCCTGGACGTAAGCGATTAAATCTTTCCCAGATTAGCCTAGGATCTGACCTTGCTTATGGAAGTGATCGAATGAAGACATCCCGCATATGCTACTTTCGGCCTTTGCACACGAAAAAGCTACCAGAGCTATTGAAGCTTTACCCTAAAACAAATATAAATTCTACAAAGGCAAAATTATTAAAAATTCCGAGTAAAAATCGAAAGAACTCACACATACAAAAGAAATAACTAACGGGTGAATCTTACTCACGACACACCAAAATATGGCGGTCACTATTACCGCTTAGCTAGTATCCTCTTTTAAGGAACTAGGAAAACTATGGACAAACCGCACCAGAATGGTCTTAAAAATTCGTTGTTACCCGTTAATCAAAAAGAAAAGTGTCCCAATATATTGGTGTTCAGATATTCTTGATAATGCAGCTGCTATTAATTTAACTTAGTGCTTCAAAATCAGGTGGAGAGGATTCTTAGGAAGAACCTCACACCTGACACCAAATTATATAAATATATATGCATATATATATATATATATATATATATATATATATATATATATATATATATATATATATATCTATAATTTGAAGGATGAACGAAAGGACGTATAAAGGGAAATTCATTTCATTTTCTTGATACAACGTTTCGGGTGAACTTTTCACCCATCTTCGGGTACTGGAAAATACAATTCGTGGAATAGAAAACAATTTAAGTTAGAGTTAAACAGATAATCAAAATGATGAATTTATGTAAAGTATTTATTAAGGAGGGGATAGCGACAAATTTACAGGTAATTGATATTTTTAGATAATTATGTTGCGAGTTAAAAATTAACGATTAGGGAAACACATCAGGATAAACTAACCTTAAACAATTAGCTGTTAGAGGATAACTAGGAAGAAAGGGAGAGAAGCATAAGAAGAAAGAGAGGGTTAGGAGGTTGGTAATATTTTTGTTTAGAGTAGAAGTAGTGGGTGAGAAGAAGAATCGAAATTTAAGGAAGGAGAAAGGTATTTAATATACATGGATTCAAGAATCCTTAATGGTATGGGATCAGGGGTGGTTTTTAAGATTTTAAAATCGTTCATTGTGATGTCAGTTTTACAATTAATAGAGTGAAGCCTAATAGGTAAGAATTCTTTCGTAGAGAGAACTTTCCCTGTACTGTGGCTAACACCAAATGGGAACAGAACCGCACCGTACTGCCTACGTATCTCCCCTGTTTACAATTGAGGCAAGTAAACTCGTAAATAACGGAGCACTTCGCTTCAGGCGGGATTCTGTCTTTACAATTAAACTATAATCCTATGTGGTGTCTATTTATGAAAATTAACTTAAAATTGGTATGAAAAAAGAATTTATTTAATAGAGATGTAATTTCTTTTGAAAATTTTGTATTTAAAAAACCCCGATGTGGAAAGATTCTGTAACGGATATCTTTGCAAACAGTAGGGAATTTAATTTTGGGATGGTAAATATTGTTTAAAAATTGGGCCGTAATTTTTTTAGTCAGAGACACAGGAAAGCCGTTTCGTTTGAAATAGTTAGTCAGAGATACGACTTCTTAGTCAAATCTGGAGTAAGATGAACAAATATTAAAAGCCCGGAATAGTAGTGTTTTGATTGCACTTATTTTGAAAGAAAAGTCACAAAAAGTGAAAAAATTTTGGCCTTGACCAGTAAAGATTGGCTTACAAAAAACTTTGGTTACAAATCCAGTTGGGACACGGGAAATGTGGATATCCAAAAATGAGAGGGAGCGTCACTAAACACTTCTCAGGAGAGAGCGTCGTTGAATCGAGCTCCTTTCGGGGAAGCGTTGTCTAACCTTATCTGTCGGTAATCCTTGGGAGGGTGCATATATACCTGGAGGTCTCCAAAACAGAGAGAGAGAGAGAGGCCTTTTCGAACCCTATTATCGGCCAGGACCACCAAGCGTCTTCTTACGGGAAATTGTAAGAGGCCGAGATCAGCCTACCAGACGAAACGACCAGCGGCCTGAGCCATAAAGGTTCTTCGCAGGCAAACATACAAAATAGATGGGTAATCTCCCGACCCGAGGGGGGGAAGGGAAGATTGAGACGGCGGGAAAGTAGCCTTCAATTTAAGCGTCGTGTCTCAGTGTGAATTTCTCAGTGACCTGACGGCCAGTACAAAAAGTGTGAAGTCGGAGGGAGATCGGGGGGGGGGGAGTAACGACTCGCTTTCTCTTCCGGAGTAATATCTTAGGAAGTATGTAAATACTAATATTTTAACGTATCCCTCTACAGTGACGTTCAGTTCCTTGTAAAGCAGATGGCTCCAAGTCCGGAAGCGTCAGTTTCCTTGCGCTTACCTGTCTGACTTATTTCGTGCACAACATCTTTCTTCATAGCCTTCTTTTTGCTATATACCACTCTTTGCGGGAGATAACTCAACGTCCCAGTTTCTAGACCGTTCTATATTTGAAATCCAAACAAATATTGAATTATATAATTACTCTTGCGGCTTTGGACACATGACCGCCTTGTTCTCATCATCCGTTAAGCCAGGCTACTTCAAAAAGGGTTGTTTCTAGGTTTTCTTCTACTGGAATCCAGAACATATAGGAAAGGATAGAAACCACCACGCATATGAGAATCCAAGTCTTTCTGTACACCTGAGCATCCCAACCGGCCATATACTCTTGACTACAGGGTAGGGATAATGTAATTGCTTCGGGCTACCTGTCAAAAATTATGCAAAAGTGTCATGAGCAGTGATGTAGAGCCGGAAGAAAAATTATGGCGCTGGCTCCACCTTTTTAAAATGTTTATCTCCTGCTCCGGCTCAGATCCCATTAGAGTTCTCAAATCAAAATGTTAACGAAGTTTTAATTGATAATATTAAATAATAAATAAATGAATGCAGGCTCAATTTTGATTATCAGTAAAGGCTAAAAATACTTTTTTAGTCATACCTATATAATATACAAATGAAAGAAAATTTATATATATACAATTTTGACAACAAAAAATTAGAACAAAATTTAAGACAAATTTAGATACATTCCTTTTGAAGATTTAAACTTTTAATGTTCATAAAATTCGACAAAATTGAAATTAAAAATTATATGTAACAATTTGGCCTTTAAAATACAAAATTCTACTAAGTCTCCTTTCATTACAGATCTCAAATCTGATTTTTAGTTTTTACTCCTGAAAACAAACGCTTTACACTAACTTGACTAAGTTGGTAATGCAAAATCACTTGAGCCGCATCTCTTATAAATTTAGGGTACTTTAGGAACTGCTTCATGTACCAATAACTTTGAATAACGGTTAAATTTCTTATCTTCAATAAAAGACTCGCATATTTCTAACTTACAATTACTAAATGCAGAGTTATGAGGAGAAACATGTGGAGCATTCTGCTAACTTTCCAATCGAGGTCGTTTTGCCTGCTGACCATGCTGTTTATCAATATTTTTAAAAACATCAAACTCATTATCTGATGTGCTACTACTAGAACTAGATGCTGAAAATAGCGTATTTACAGTTTCCGCTTCTGGACATTCTTGAAAATTGCTCATTCTGAATACTATTTTCTTTACAGACTCTATGGCTTTACTTTGTTGTTCATTAGTGAATGAGCATGTATATTTTGGCTCGAGATACACACCAGCTAACAGAACATCATTTTCCAGTAAATTATTTTCACATGTTTCCATGGAAGTCTTGATACCTTTATCTATATTACTCATACTTCCAGAGAGGGAGTATATCAAATCCTCCCATTCCTTAAAATATTGCTCGGGAGTCGAATTTTCAGCTTGAATTTTCTTTGTGTTTACCAGTATATATAGTTGATGAACACTTTTTCAAGTTTTGTCACTACATCCCACTTGCTACTAGTATTGTAATTTCTGGGTTAACCATGTCAATAAGAACATGTTTCAATTCCAGTAAGCCCTCTATCATCATATATGTATATGCTACCCATCCTTGTTGCCTGATGTAAAATTGTTACCTTTCCACTACTTGGTTTAATTATTGCTTCACTTTTTTATTTTCCTGAAGCTACTAGAACTTGATTTATCTTGGTTAAAAGAGTGGCTGTATGTTTATGTGCTAAGCCATCACGAACCGCAAGCTGTATAGTGTGCAAAGCACGACGCATATGATGAATTCTTGAGAGGATTGAAATTTCTTATGCAGTACGATTTAAATGACTAGGTTCTACAGTATCATCATGCTACAGTTCTGGAATCTTTTCGACAGAATTAACTACATCTATTTCACATTCTTCTTCTCTCTCTTGGTCTTTATTTAACTTTTAAATTGTACCGATCATATTTGATTTGTATTAGCAGTTACAATGCACAATACATCTTTTTCTATTTCCTTCTCTTGCGAAATAACATTCACAATTGTACAAGTCTAAATACCACGTACATTATTGTACACAAAATACCCCGACACAAGCTGCGTGTCCCTCCCGTATTCCAAATTTGCCTTTCGCCTTGAATTCCCTCCGCCCCTTTTCGCATCAAAGAGACGACCAAATTTGCGGCAGGTCGCTCAGGATAATGTCTGCCACTAAAAGATACCCGAACCGACGAAGGGCCGAGTTTTTCCGCTGTCGTAAACCGCGACGTAGATCAAGGATAGCTCGAAGGTGTGAAGGATTTACTCTGTTTGGCGGCAGATGAAAAGCTCTTTCGCGCAGAGATACGGATTTTACGAGAATTCGGTGCTCTCTCCCGATATTTGTTCATGAGAGAAATAAAAGGGAAACTTCTTCCTGAAGTCGGGCAGAAGATCTTGGACCTACGTTGAGTGTGGAGAGCTAGTCCCACAAAAGAAACAGTTCGCCCGTTGTAAGAAAGAAACTTCGGGGAATTTGTGTGTTGCCGTCACGGTACTTTTAGGTGCCAAATTTGTGCCACAGTTTGGCTCGCCTTCGTGATCTGGCATAGGATCATTATATCGCCAGTCTAGGATTACCTTCTTATTTGGTAACCTCGGACAGCCAAACTAAGTGCAATCATCGTCATCAGAAGAAGATCTTCGCCGTCATTCTCCAAAATACTTACAAACTCACAGGTATCGTTAAAGTGAATTATCCCCTCCCCTAACTTCACCAGTTAATTCGTTAACTAGAATTTCCATCTTGAGCCGATAACCTCGAGTATTAGAAGTGATTAATTCAGTGCTTAATTCAATAATATTATTCCATTCATTCTGTCGGGTGCCATTAATATGCAAGCATCCTAGTGAGTAATTTTCAAGTGTAATCCCCACGACATTATGCAGACTTACATATTTAGTACAGAGATTAATTCAATTTATAACTATAAACGCTGTTTCATATTTCTAATTCATGTACATTAAAGAATATTTTTGTATCTTGGTGTTTAACTATTTTGTACGATCCTTTGGCAATTAATAAGCAATCCACTCGGCTTAAATCTCAATATTACACAAGTACACCCATGACTGGCTTTTACTGAGTGAGTGCACACTCACGGGATCATTATCTTAATTTTTATCAAAAGGGAAGCACCGGGGTTATTTTTATTCACCAGAAGTGGTAACGGTAGGTGTATTGGATACACTTCACCTCCGCTTCACCGTGGTGCAGTAATAAAATATATATTCAGGAAGTGGGAGTGGAATTACCCACTCACTAAACCTCGGAAACAAGCTTCTAAAGGTGCTTACTTGTACGTTTGGCTTGATTATCTCTTATTGTTAATGTACGTGTCACTATGTTATTGCTTTCATTAATGAATCTAACATTTATTGCATAATTGTGTGTTCTTAAACGTGGGTAACCATCCATTTTTAAAAATAAAAACGTCCTTACAGTTGAATTTTGGAAGGGAACATTATTGCTCCTTTGCTTTTTCAACTACCGAAGATCCAATACTACTTCTATAAAAACTAATTTTGAATTTGGGGGCCAAATCTCATAATAAACCTAACATAGCTGGCTTACAAAATTCAAAAAGAAGTAGGGAATTCCTTACACTAATTCTATTACGTTATTTTTTTACTGATCTGCTGTGATGACCACATTCACATTTGGACAGGTAGAATATTTAGTAAGCTCTGGTTGGTAGTGATGACTTTTAATTGGTGATCCACCAGAAGTACTGGGTGAAGACTTTAACTTTTCATTTGCTTCTAGCACCCTAGAAACTTCAAAATGATTACGATTTATGTGGTGCTTCCAATTATATGCTCCTTTGGAAAGTCTCCTTTTTTTGCTTGAAGGTCTACTAATTTTTGCTCCACAAGTTGAATTCCGTTCCCAGCATCTTCACAATTACATTTACAAATATATATTTATCATCTGCATTAACAGTAAAATATTCAAATAAGCTAGACTTTTCTCTTAATCATTTATTTATTATTGAGGGCTTCAAAGATATAACTAATATAGTTACATAGAATCCATATAGCTTAATCCTAATTAATAAGATTGAATTTTGTACTTTCATTCTTATTGCAAATTTATATATTTCTATAAAGAAGTAAATATTCATTTTCAATGTGTTATTAGATAATTAAAAATACGCCTTTATTACAAACAAGTAGAACTACATAGTACAAAAGAATTTTAGCCTAAGGTAGAAATATTCGTTTGTTGCAATAGTTTTGCCTTAAGAGAAGCAATGCTACTAATTTAATTTCACTATTATCTATTTAATTTTAATCTAACTTTTGTCGATTTTAAACCAAATTTCCTAAAATATCCGGCAGCTAACTTAATATACAGTATATCGTGAAATACACCAATACTTATTGTGTATTTCACGATATACTATATATTGTTAAGTAAAATTTCGTAAAATTATTTGAACTGATTATATTTTACGAAACTGTTTTGTAAACAGTTACCATATCTGCGTTGTTAAACTGAAAGCATTCTAAAAACTCTCTCTAAATTGTATTGCTAATGTGACGTCACTAATAAGTTATGTTTTTTTCTATTATTTCTTAACCAAACTCCAGAGTTTCAGAAAGTCCCCCCCCCCCAATATTTTGCATGTTATTTCAATATTTTAAAGTTCACTTTGGACGTGATGTTACATTAATGATAGTTTTAGAAAGTTCTGTTATAAAGAATTGATTTTGTTGCACAGCATTTAACAAGTATGTTTCTGCAAATGCACTTCAGTTCCTCTAATGCTATACTCGTGATTTGTGTGAATTGTGATTGTCTTAAAAGTGACTACACAGTTGTCGTGGGAGCCAAGTGGCAGAGTATTTGATGTATTGCTATAATACAGGCAGTTACAATAGGCTGAGATAGTTGTATATGTAATTGCTGATAAAAAAGGCAATTTTTGTGTATGTCCAGATTTCTAGCCGGAGCCTAAGTCGGAGCTGATAATATTTTAGTGGCCTCGGCTCCGGCTCCATCTACGGCTCCACGCCACTGGTAATTAGGAATATAAATCTGCGTGCATAGCGCCCTAACTATTCTCGTGGGTTTGTGGCCCAATGCTTCGATATTCACGAGTTATTTTGTGTCGCTTCAGAATCAGACACTCGTGGGGCGGAGCGTCACAGGATGGAACTCTTGTACGTGGTGCTTTTCTTCAACAGTGACGATCGAGATCACTACCGATGTTCCTAGTGCTAGATGCTAGCTCTTGCATACATGTTTTTTGTGTCATAGAGACTTTTTTTTAGAGATCGGGCCTCCTCCAATCTATTTAAAATTTTAAAATTAGTTGTTGCGTGTTTGGGTTCATGAATGACTGGTTTCGCGCCTAGCGCCCATGAACTTGCATCTCGTTTCCTTTTCTATTGATTATTTTAATTATTGTTGTTTGGGAGTTTCTTTTTGTTTGTATCTTTGTTGTTATTAGTGAATATTTTTAAATTGACCATTTAGCAATTTCTTTTCTTTTCTTGTGGTCCCTTTGTAGCCCATGACGCAGCTATTTAGATTTTTTAAAGATTGGGTCGTGCACAATTTACGATGCACTTGTACTTGTGGATTCGGCGTCAGCTCGATCTTCCAGTTTCCAATATGTCTTCAGCCGTACTCGACGGTACTTAAGCTGGCGAGAGTTTCAATTATGTCAAAGAATATTCAGTTCCAAGGCTAGAAATATACAGAGTAAATCTAGAACTAGAATACTTGCAATATACTTGCTAGGAGCTGAGATTATGCTCCATTGCCGATTGAAAAAGCGATTTGTTATCGATAGCGACTCATACATAAATCTAAGTAAACCTTTTCAAAATTACATTCTAGCTATCTATCGTTGGAATGATGACAGATTTAACTTTTGTTGGTTCTTAGTCATTTAAGGTTTATTGGGAACGAGCATGTTACAGAATAGGGCGTTTCACTATTACTTACACTGACAAAATGGCAGGAAATTTTATAGCAATTAAGGCTCTATGTCAAAGAAGAAAGGAAATGTGACCCCATTGTTCCGTTAATCTATCTCCCAATGTTTCTCTGTATCAGCCATTTCCTGTCGCTTCCGAATTAGGCACACTAGCAGGCCGCCGTACTAGCTGATTCAGCGTTTCCATCAATTCTTCTACAAGAATTGTTTTTTACTTAAATTTTACACCCTTAGGCAAAAGTATATATAAAGCCCCCCTCATAAATTTATATATTTAAAATATTTCATCCTTTTATGCAATTTAGCATATTTTCAGAAATAAGTATGATAATAATATGCTAAAATGCTGGTATTTAGCTAATAAATATGTTTAAATATTTTGTTAATATGTTTGAATTATTAGTATTTTACTAAGAGGTGTATAATTAAAAAAAATGTTTTGTAAAATCAGAATTTAACGAATATTTTTATTTTCAGCTTAAATTCCTGACTATTGTATATTCAATATCGTTATAAATAAGCAATATGACTAAAACTAAAGAATTTAGATAGGCGCAGCTAATACAAATCCTACCACTATTAAAAGATATCAATGGACAAAGGGTTTTGTAACAAGAAGAGAAGTAGAAAAAACGTCTTGCAACACCGAGAGATGTCATTTATATCATTCGGTCTTCACTACAGAATCCCATCAAAACATCTTATAAATTTATTGGTCATTTCTTTGAAGCTTCAATTTAAAAAAAAATAACCCAAGATTCTTAAGAGACTTGAAGATCAAAGCCAAAAAGGGTGAAAGGCGTGAAAGAACCCATGAATATCTCAGGTCAACAGAAATAAACATTTTTATTGGGCCAGATAACAAAAGTTGGCCACATGAATAATGCTTTAAAGGTATCTTGTCAGATAAAAGTAATTATCATATATTACGAATTACTACTGTATTGTTGTATTACATGTAATTTATATAATTCCATTTATATATCAGACGAAAAGGTAGAGAGGCATTTCACTCCGCTTGTATGTTATCAACTCTGAAGCATGGGGGTGATTTTGTTGTAATATGGGGGGTGTACGTATTCATCAAGGACAGGAGAGTTGTGTTTATGCCAGAGAAGAATGAACTCTACAACCTATAATACCATGTTGCCACCAGTTTTAGAGAGATCTATGCAAAAATTAAATCCCACATCCTTACATCCAACCACAACAAAATTGGTTGTATGGAAATCACGTCTATAAAGGGACCAACAAAGAGCCCAAACTTAAATTCAATAGAACACTTATGACCAGTGCTTTGGAAAGCAAAATAAAGTGCCACAAGTGGAAAGAAAAAACAACTGTATGAAAAAAAACTTAGTGTAGGAAGATTGCGTTAGAAATTTATGACAATTTGGTGAAGTCCTAAAGAGGAAGGGGGGCAAACTGTATATTAAAATAACTTAAAATAAACAAATATATAAAATATATGTTGAATTCATTTACCACAATTGTACAAATTGCATTATATGAAAATCTCTCCCAGTACTAGAAATGTGAAGGACACTAATGTCTGTCACCGATATTGGGAGCGGGCTCTTTTTTTGAAGTTTGTGGTATCATAGAACTCTTAGAGGAGGCAGACCCACTCCATACTATTTATTTTTTATTTTTATTGTTCATTGAAATTTATAACCCTTAGGAAATCGACACTTTCCGATGACACCAAACATTTCTCTTTGGCAATGTTTTTTTCTTTTTCTGTTGGGTTTTTATTAATTTTTGCCATTTTATGTTTTTTAGCATCCATGCCCTCGTCTTTGGCAGCAAGGAGCGAACGATAAAATTTTTAAAAAGAAGAGATACTGGTTTTAAATCTGAACTAAAGTTTCGTATTACTAAAAGAATAAAACAAATGCAGAAGACTACAATTTTTCCTTTGTTTTTTCAAGTAATTTAAATGCATCGGTAAGTGCAATGTTTCAAAGACCTAACTAGTGACATGGAATTAATGAAAGAGCGAAAAGAACTGCTATTTTTTAACGCCATCTTCAGGAAAGGGGGAATGATTTATTTCGCAGTTTAAGACGTGCTTAGGAAAAGGTAATATATTTCCAAATTTCCTTTACACAATCTTTCTAAGTTAATATTTTTTCGGATATCCTGTAATAGCTTTATGGTCTATCCACTGGTATTCGTTATTATTGTCTTAAATTTTCTTAATAATGAAGACAAAACAAACAGTCAGTCTTGATAAACGCTAAGGTGCCTCATCTTAACGAAAGGTGGCTGAAAGTAACTAGAGATATGGATGGAGAGTAATTAAAGCAATGATTAAAAAACAGACATACAAATAGGAAACAAAGTGAGGAATCTGAACAGAAACAGCCTATGAAATGATAAATTTGAGACACACAGCCGAAGGGATTTCAGGCTGGCCGTTAGGTACTATGAGAGATAGAACAATAGATTCCAAGACAAAAGTCAAGTAAATATATAGATACAAATACCTTATACTGAAATTGGCTAAATAGAAATATCATTATGAGTATTAATATTAAAAATCTTAAAGAGAAACTATTATTAAGACTATTAGCCCATTGAGATTTTCTTCCTCGACTAAAGGCCACGACATGCTGCAAGCGGCGAGTCCATAAGGGCAATTAAATATGACTGCATTCATGAGTGAATTTATCTTTGAAACCCTCATACAATATAATAATCTCATATATCTAGTTAAGTGCCTTTGAGCTGCTTAATGGGGTTTAGCCTGCCCAAAATTCAACAGCGAGAAATATTTTTTCTAGCTCTCTTATTTTCGTCAAATTTACATAAATCCTTTTATGCTTTTCCATATTGCTCTAAAGATGCAAACCAACGCCCATTTATTGGTGCACATGCTTATGGTAAAAGATATTACAACTTTTGTGGTACGACGGGCGGTCAATAAGTTTTGCGAATCGGTAGGGTAAAACAGAGGAAGGGGGATGGCTGTTTGTGGGGTGTTAGGACAAGTTATGACAAGTCAGGACCTGCAGCCACACGCTCCTGCCTCGTTTATTTAAGAAGCAGTAGCTGATCGCAGATCGTCAGTCACAAATCTTTAAAAAATGAAGAAGGTTGAGCACCGTGCAGTGATCAAATTTTTGACCAAGGAAGACAAAAATGCAAAAGAGATCCATAAACGCATGGTTTTACCGACACCGCCCCTTCCTATGCAACCATTTCTCGCTGGAATAGGGAGTTCCGCCATGGTCGTGAGCCCCTTGAAGATGACCCACGTCCAGGACGCCCGTCAGACGTGACCAACGAGGACAATGTGGCCCGTGTAGAGAGGATGATCATCGAAAATCGACGGGTGAAGGTCAAAGAAATCGAGCGAGAACCTGAAATATCACATGGAAGTGTTATCAACATCATCCACCATAATTTGCCACGACCGAGGCATCTGTCCGTTTAGACCCTAGAAACCTGACGCCCCATGATCGACTTCGACGTCGTCAAAGTTCAGAGGAGCTGCAGCTCTTGTACAACCAAGTCTTTGTGGGATTCGAGTCACGCATAGTGACATGTGATCAAACGTAGGTCCATCACTGGGATCCCGAGACCAAGCTCTAAAGCATGGCCTGGAAGCACAGGAGCTTTCCGACCCCCATCAAGTTCTGGACTCAACCCTCAGCCGGGAAGATCATGGCTACTATTTCTGGGATTCTGAGTTAGTGTTGATCGTGGACTATGCGCCTCGTGGAAGGAACATCACAGGCCAACATTACGCCGAGGAACTGGCTCAGTTGGAGAAGTGCATCCGTCAGAAGTGGCGCGGCAAGTTGACACGCGGTGTCCTGCTCTTCCATGACAATGCTTTTGTCCACAAGGCCAGAGTTACACAAGCTGCCCTGCGTGAGTGGGGATTCGAGAAGCTCAATCATCCCACCTACACTCTAGATTTGGCCCCTAGCGACTACTTTTTATTTCGCCAGCTCAATGCTACACTGCGTGGACGCCGGTTTAAGGACGATGAAGATGTCCAGCTCGCCGTCCAGGAGTGGATTGAACAGCAGTCGGGAGATTTCTGGTTGTCGCAAATTCGAAGCCTCAGGGACAAGTGGCGCAAGTGCATTGAAGTCGAAGGTAGTTATATTCAAAAATAATAAAACACTTTTCCTCATATCTTGTTTCCTTATATCCGAATTGTAAAACTTATTGACCGCTCCTCGTATATACGATGAAGAGGAGTAGAAAAATTTCGCTCTGTTAGCTGATCGAAGCTAATTGTAAAGATACGACCTTTCGTTAGTCGCAAAGTGTATAAATCTTGTCGCCATCTTCTAACTAAATATGGATTACAATGGCAAAAAGGTCATTTGGTTATTCGTTTACTAATATAAGTGTTCTCTGACAGGACGGGATAATGATATTTGTCTTTTTCTCAGTATTCCATCACTAATGACAAAAATAGCAACTAACTTTTTATGTCAACAAGAGGTTTCTAGTTCGTTCACACCTAATGCTTATAGCTCGTACAATTGACTTAGATGCATGAATATAACATCTTTTATAGCATTTATTATCAGCAATCTATTTTTAAAGACCCCTTATTTTCCCCCTAACGATAATCCTACCCTTTGGTTATTTTATTTCTCAACCTTTGTTTCACTCCTTTTGTTGTCATAATTCATGTCTGAAAGTTACAAAAGAACAGTTCCCTTCTGCTTATTACAGTGGTGTTTCTTTATTTTCTAAATTTCTTCAAAGGACAGGAACTAAAATGGCCCTTTGTATATTTATACGTTGATCTAAATTAATTTTTCATAAAGAGACTGTTGAACGTCTGCATTTTCTAGCAATGCGTTATGAAGAAAAAACTCTTTTAATTCATTCTCCAAATGCCACACTGGAGAGGAATATATTCATAAACAATGATGATTGGCATCCTAGAACTTATAGTAAAATGAATGTATTGAATACATTGTTTTTCCTTTCTTTGCTTCTAATCTATTATAGTCATATAATACATTTTCCTGAATTCCTAGGAAGAACTTTCATTTTATGACGTTTAGTCAGCGAGTTTAATATGAAAGAAAAGTTAAATACATTAGTTTTTAGAACAGCGTCTGGTTAATATTAACTTTCCTTAAAATAAAAAAAAGAGTCAGTGATAATAAATTATGTATTTCACTTTGTTATTCGCTGCATAAATTGCGCTCCATAAATTGGAGCCTGCTAAATTTAATCTTTGCCATCATTTCATGCGTTTTAACTCAAAACGGAAAAATGGCATCATTATATGAGCTCCTTATACTAAGCTTTTTTTAATGCTTATGATAAAGGCAGACATCATTTAGACATTGAAGGCTATTTTTAGTTATATCCAAGTGAAATTGATATAATCTAACGTGATCGATTTTATTAAATGAGAGAAGGTAAAGGGATGTAAGAATTGAAATAGTCACAACAAAACAAAAGTTTGAGTGAATGCCATAGCAATTTTCAATAATTCAAAGTTTTTATTATCGAATAATAATAAATATTTTTTTAGGAACTTTACAAGGTAATATTTTTGTTACCATGAAATAATAAAATTAGTGATATAACAATATTTTGAAGCAAAGTGCTGCAAAAGCCTATCTATTACTATTTTTACGAACGCCAGACACGAAGTAAAAACCCAATGTTCCTTAAGAGCTTTTTACTAATTTGAAGTAAGGGTAAATATTTTATCTGTCCGTTTAAAATAAAAATTCTCTTGCACTCTTCCAGTGATAAAGAACAAACAAAAAAAATAATTCTCCACGATCAATTTCCACTAAGGCCGTTTTCAACTTTTGTAAATTATGTTGATCGGAATTCTTTGCAAGGTCTCCTGACAAAAATTTCTTGTGCTCTCATTTATTCTGATGTATGACCTTACGACCAGCAAAACTTTCAATAATTCAAACAACATAAGGGTTTCAAATTTCACTAGAATCGGTCGAATAGTTATAATGTTATAGCCAAAACAAAATAATTCATTGGATAACCTCGAAAGGACCATGGAAGTTATACTATTCGAAGGAAAATGTGAAGCAACATAAGAGTTTTGAATTTCGTTAAAATCGGCCGATTAGTTACAATGTAATTACAAAAATAAAAGCAAAACGGGGACCGAACGACCGACATAGTGATATGTAGAGTTGCTCGCGACGAAACTCGCACGCGAGTAAAAAGAGGAATAGTTATAAAAAACCTTACTGAGAAGTTATCATTTACGATAAATTTCTTATTTCATTTCCTGATTTTTCTAATACACGTTTTTTTTTCAGGGATAAATAAAGCTCTAAATTAGATTGAGCATTTAGGTTATTTAAATTTTTCTATCTTTTGTTTCATTTTGGATTTTTAGTAAGAGCTCCTTATTTTGTAGCGTTCATTAAGGTTTTTTCTCCTTTAATCTTCCCCAACCGTCTTTATTTCCCGCATATGAGGCCGCGATATGGTTTCAGCTGCAGCTTACATCTGTACGATTTTGTAGCTTTCCCGAATCCATTGCTCACAGGTTGACCTTGAACTGTATATCTTCAATACAGTTTCTTTCGTCTCTCTTCAAAACTCTCTTTACATATCTCCTCTTACTTTCAACGAGATATTTCCTCGATGGTTTTCATTTGGAATTAATAAAAATTACAAATTCCCATATATGAGTATACGATTTCCACTATCCTTCAATACCTATTAAAATCAAGTAAAATGAATTTGTTGGTTAAGATTATTCCAAATCCACTTCAAAAGATTATGACCTCGTTGTTCGGCGAATATCGTGATTTTTCTACGAGTTTATGAAGAGCATCTGGTGTAGCGTGGTATTCTACTCTTTACGAGATGAAAGAAAAATAACCAACACAATTTTCGTGATGTGGAGGACAGGCACCATCGTTGTTATTTCGTGACTCTTTTAGCATAATCTCTTTTTACAGTAAAGTGAACAGCAATGTAGGCAGTGGTTGTAGCACCTTCACATTGCATCGAGTATGCTGGGGGACGCTTCACATCGATGCAAAGCAGTGTCAAGATGGCTACTCATTGATCTACTAACCGCATAGTCTTGACACAATCAAATAAAAGTTGCGTAAATCTTTGGCAAAAACGTAGACAATATTAAAAAAAACGAGGAATCTAAGATATCAAGGAAAGAAACAAAAGATACAAATGAAAACTACCTGCAGTAAAATTGAAGTATGTTAGTTTAATCCGAATAGAAACTTGTACTGGATGAGAATAACTAAAAAAAATAAGGCATAAAAGAACATAATTCTACAACCAGGTCTCATTAAAGGCAAAATTTAATCATCTTGAGTTAACTTCAAAATATCCGAAAAAAATATAGGGACAGAGAAGGCAAAAATGTTCAAAACTTCCATATCTTCTCCGGAGTTTAAAGACTCTTTGGCATTGCAATGAAATTATAAAGTTAAAATTTATGAAATCAATTTTTGTGCGATGTTTTGGAGATTCTTTTTAAACTTTTACCGATTCACTACATCTGGCCAAAAGGATATGAAGGTATTTGCGAAATATCACTCTAATTTTTTTAAACTATACCAATTTAATATTCTTGTTACCTTAACTTCTTAACTTGAAAAGAAAGACTATTAATACTAATTATTATTATTATAAATTTCCTTGACTGTATGCGCGAAGAATACACATACCAAACTTCGCCGTGTGCCATAAAGGCCGGCTGACATTGTGCGAAATCGATGAGTACTAATATTAATATTAAATAGCATTAATACTAATATTTTGGCAAATTGTTTCCATTGACGCTTTCAGACAATTTAACTTTAAGCACTTATGGTACCTTTTCCGTCTCAGTTTCATATTTATCCTAAACTTATCTCTTTCCCCTCTTTCATAGCCTCCTTAAACAACGGCAAGTCCCTATTTTCTTCACACAAGAAACATGATAAGAAAAAGGTTTAAGAAAAAAAATGAATTTCTTGAAGATTTCAACCTCAAATTAAATTTTAAACCCGTCATTTTTATACGGATCTTATATTTGCTAAATGACTTTGGGAGATTCCGAATTTAAGCTTAAATGTAAATTAAAAGAGAAGAAATGATGTTGGGTAATGATTTGAATTCTTATAATCGCCTATCCTTTCGTAAATTGTACGAAATCGGAACAGTAGAGGCATAAATGCAACCATTTAGATTGTAATTTTCGAGATAATAACCTCTCCTCAAAATAGTAATTGCCAAAATAACTGGACGAAATGGGACGTGACACTTGTTTCCTTTACGCTATAGGTCCTATTTTCGCAATTATCATACCATTATAAGATCCTGTCCAAATGAAATATCATATTAATCAGCAAATATGATTTGTTATTTAAAGACATTTTGACTGCAACATACCTCATACTGATTTCAGGATTTCATGCATTTCAATATCATCGCCAATTTAGATATTGTAGAAAAGTTATAGGGAAGCTTGTACTTTTAATTTGCTTCCCAGATGTATTGGCCATAAACGTTGTTACCCTTACCCGTTTCTTCAAAACTGTCTTTCTTCTGATAAGAAGGCATTTTATCAAACTGTCCTAACGCTCCCTTTTAATAGTAATAACATTTTAGTTCTATATATTTTTCTTTGTTTTAGTGATCTTCCCCGTCTTTTGAATAACTTTAACTTAACATTTCTGTTGCTTTTAAATATGAGAGACCATTAAGAATTTATTCGTACGTAATAATTGCAATAGTTGGCGGGGGTGGTAGTTTATTCAGTTGAGTGTTCTGGTTGTCTAAGTAAATATTATGGACAAACAGGTAAACAACTTTCTGTTCACATAAATCAACATAAATATAATGTCCGAAGAGGGGAAGATAACAGTGCTTTCTTTGTCCATAAGTCAGATAAGGACCATCTAATTAACTGGAACTCGGCAAAGTTTATTTATCGTTCCAATGACCCTATAAAAAGGAATATCATTGAATATGCTTTTATAAGCCAATGTGATATTTTAACCTTTCCCCTGGCTTATATAAAATAGATGCTATAGTTAAAAGACTAATACTTAAAGAAATTAGTTCTGACTTTTGTTCTTAGTTTTTTATATACAATTTTTAGTTATGTCACTGCTCTGTTATGTACATGGTATTTTCCAGACTTTTCACTCCTCATGTTTTATAATCTCCCTCGTTAGGCTATCTCCATTTCTTTTAATCTGTTACCCTTTCCGTCTTCTCAGTTTGACCTTACTACCTGCTTTTTGTAATTCTTAATGTGAATCTTTACCTTTTCCCTTCTGTCTTCCTCATTGGTGATTTCTTTTTTTGAGGCGGTCTTTCATACTTTTCTTTCATATATATACCTCTAATATAATATTATTTCTTGTAGTTATCCTTGATAAGGAACTTAATAAAGTTCGAAAGTACTTGGAAACACCATTTCATTTTTTCCTGCGGGACATTGCATTTATATATATATATATATATATATATATATATATATATATATATATATATATATATATAAATTAAGGGAACAAAAGTAGTTACATACCTATATTTTAAATATTTATGAAATATTTAGTGCTTTGATCTCGTTATTAAACTAACAGGAAACTCAGAATACTTATAAAAGGTGTTCCAAAAACTTAGACCGATTTTAAATGTGAGTTAAGTTTAAGCGTCTAAAGATTTTTTCTTTTTCTTCCAGATTTAACAACTTCGTTCTTTGGCAATTTTAACTATGAAAATATTAAGAATCGAATAACGTGTTAAAGTTATCGAAGCCTATTACTAAAATGGTCGTTCAAACAGAAACGCATTTCGAGCACTGCGCGATATTTTTGGTCAACATAATCGACCAACCGAGAGTGCAATTGGGAAATTTTTCGTAAATTCAAACAAACGGGGTCGGTGGCAGAGATGAAAACACCATCGCGTATTTGTTTACGCCATTGAGCTGGAAACATTGCTGTAGTGCGTGAGAATGTGGCCAAAGATCCAGACACCTCTATTCGTCATGGCGCACAGAAATTGAACGTCTCCGCAACAACGTTACATCGAATTTTACAAAAGATTTGTCTCTGCACGCTTGCAAAATTCAATTGACACAAGAACTGAAGACTGCTAACCATTTAAAGCGCCGTACATTCGTCCATAGGGTGCACGAGGAAAGACAAGCCGATGATGATTTTTGGCCAAAAAAATATCTTTAGTGATAAAGGCCATTTTCATCTTGTTGGATTCGTTAATAGGCAAAATTGTCGCATTTAGGCTGATGAAAATCGACGGAAGATTATTGAAAAGACACTGCATCTACAAAAGGTCACCGTTTGGTGTGCATTTTTTGCTAGCGGAATCATTGGGCCGTATTTCTTAAAAATTGATGCCGGGAATTCTGTTACAGTGACAGGTGAGCGATACCGTGCCATGATAACGACACAGCCAATGCAACAATGGCTTTATTGAATGAGAAGTTCCCAGGTTGCATCATCTCTCGAAACAGCGAGGTCAATTGGCCACCCACGATCATGTGACTTGACGCCTTTAGATTTCTTCCTTTAGGGTCATCACAAAAGTAAGGTCTATGCTAACAAGCCAACAACAATTCAACAGCTAAAGGATGAAATAATAAGTCATATTGGTGAGATCGAGGAGCCACTATGCAGAGACGTCATCAAAAATTTGAAACATCGAGTGGAGGTGTGCCGCCGAAGCCTTTGCAGACATTCTAGGCGGGATTATTTTTCACACATAATTGCCATTACTCAATTAACATAATCCAATATTGTAATCAATAAATTTTCACCAATAAAACTGTTTTATTTACTACTAACTTCGATCCGTCTTAATGGAACATCCTATATTTAAAAGAAGAAATACACATCTGACAGATTTTTTTCATATATAACAAAATTGCTAATAAACAAATTTTTGCAGGTGACATTTATTGAACAAGTCTAATAACATGTAGGTATATTGTCGTTAAACAAAATAATTCATAAATTTGCTGAAAAGGCCATGATAGAAGATTTGAAAAATTCTAGAAACTAAACTGATGTTAAACGCTGAATATTCGCCCAGGTATTGATTAATAAGAATCAATAGAAGAAGTAGGTATGCTTTTATCACTGCTGAAACTCAAACTTGCTCCTCAAGTTATTTGACACCAAATAATAAAACTTCATTCCGATGCATGGCCTATAGGACTTTCTGAGGGAGTTGAAGCACCGTATACAACTGCAGGTTCTGTAATTCAAAAGCATCACTAGTATGGAATGCCTCCAAATTGCCAAGAGTCAGTGGTCTCGAAAGATTAATAATCGGTTTCGCCGTTACATGAGTTGAAAGCTAAAGAATAATCCAATGATTACTATGAAAGATAAACATAGCAATCTGGAATTATCAAGAACTAAAGTGAATAAAAGTACTATAGGTAAAGAACTCCATCATAATGATGTGCAATACAGGAGCTGCCAAGTGTAGGCCATGAATGGTCTTTTGCAGTCTCCTTCTTTTCTTATGTTTTTATGTAATCTTTCACTCCCCACAAACTTCACTTCTCAATAAAATAACGTAAACAACCGTTTAAAGTTGTTTGGCATACAAAATCTTGAAAAGGTAAGTGAATTTGAGAACAATGTTATATGGTCAGATGAGAATAAAATATAACTTTTCTGACAAAATAATGCTAATCCCCTTATATGATACATGTCTAAAATGCAGTTAAATCTCACCCAAAAATTCAATTCAATATTATACCTTAAGTGACTTCCCAAACCTGCAATCATAAATTCCTGATGTGGAGAAAAATCGGATCTGAGAGAGCTAATGCTCACTTCTGTGAGAGTTACTATTATTTATTATCAATGCTGTGTAAGATAAACATTAGTAAAAAAATATTGCCCTTTTCTCTTGTGAACCTGAATCTTTCTAGCCAATTTCTTTAAGTCGAGTCGATAGTTCATTGTCTTTAAATGTAAACATGAAGCACTTGCCTCATCAGTTAATTAGCTCCTTCTGTTGTTTTTAGAGTAGTTAAGAGATGAGAACAGACATGTTAATACCGCTTTGGCAAGAGGTTTAAGAGCCCCAAATGCTTGGGAAATGCTTTTCCAAATGACCAAAAATTGATTGTCTTGATCGTTGCAAACTCCCCTCAATCGACTTTTTTCAAGTGTTTCTAAATTATCTCTAAGAGTGACGAATTTTTGCTTCCAAATAGAACTGGATTGAATTTCAACTAATTCCATTTCAAGTTCTTCTATTTTCAGCCATTCAAACAAGTTCGTTTTCATTTTTTTTAAATTAGCTTCATCTGGGTGCTTAATTAAAAGCAATATTTCTTCAAAATCTCAAAACTGATAAAATCTTGATGAAAATTCATCTTTCAAAGAACGTAAAGCTGACAAAAATAATCTTGATCGTGTTCGATATCATTCTGATCTTTGTAACTAACTTCTTCACATTTTCTTTCAATCTTGGAAAGTAGTTGAAAGTTTTAGTTTCAATGTCACGCTAAAAAATGGCAAGTTTGGTTCCAAATGCAGTAATATGTCTAAACATGATATCAATAGTTTTACCAAAACCTTGGAGTTTAACATTCAATTCATTCAAGTGCAATGTGAAATCTGTGAAAAATATCAACCGCTGAATCCAGGAATCATCAGGGAGTTCCGGATAACCTTCAATTTTTTTCACGTCTGAGAAAAGCTGTATCTCATTTATGCATTCGACAAAGCGTTCAAGAACCTAGCCTCTACTAAGCGACAGGACATTATTGTACATCAATAAACCGCCATAATCTGATTCAACTTCATCCAGTAACGAGCTGAATTCAAGTTTATGCAACGCCCATGCCGATATCAGATTAACTGTCCTGGTGACTGATAATGTGATATATTCCAGTTCTTTTAATCCAAATTTAGCAAACAATGCTTCTTGATGAACAATACAGTGAAATTGCACTACAGAATGTCCGACGATAACAGTGAAATCCAAGCGTTTGGCCGACCATATTGGGTGCTCCATGTGTTGTAATTGATACAATTTGTATATATCAATGTTTATGTCGCCAAGTGCTTTGACTACAATATCAAAAATATATTTTCATGTAGTATTTAATGACATGCTTTCTAGGTTAAGCAATTCCTTGAACATTTCATGACCACTAGGATATCTTTCAAAAATTGACAAATCGAGAAGCCGAAGTAGTATCAGTTGTTTCATCAAGGCAAATTGAAAAATAATTACACGCGTTTAAGTTCTTTTGCATTTGTTCTTCAATATTTGAATACATGGTCATTACCCGGCTGTAACAGTGTTTCTGCAAATAAGAAGCTCTTGAATACGCTTAATTATTTTATTCTTGTTACTAAAATCTTCAAAAAGAAAAGGTGCACAGTTAAGAAAATAATTTTTAAAAAATTCTCCTTCATTAATAGGTTCACCTTGCTGAACTACTAGTTGCCACTTGGTACATAATTGCTATTTATTTAGCTTGATTTCAAACAAAAGTACTAAATTTGGTACATTAACACTCTGAAATAAACAGATGATAGACGCAACTAGTGTCGTATGCCTCTATGCACGTGTTTTTAAAGTCCAAGGTAGTCAGTGTCGCGCGCGTCACTGCTGACACACGTATCATAGTTTTGCCACCAGTGATTCAGGGTGTCCGACTAATTACTGTCTGGTGGCCTACGCTTTTCTGGGCCTCGCATGAAAGTGTATAGTGACGAAGTCGACCAAGGTGCTAGGTCACGGCGCACTTTAATTGAAGGCATAGAAAAGACTAGGCATCTACACTTTAACTAGTCTTACACCCTGTACAAATCTATAAATAAATAAACTTTTAAAAAAAGATTGTGTGGGAACTTTGTTATATCCCAATACTTGTGTCAACTGACTATATATATATATATATATATATATATATATATATATATATATATATATATATATATATATATATTCCTAATTTTAAGTACACTGCTTCTTAGCTCGTTATATTTATTTTGACAAGTGACATTGATGGTGTTTAGGGCGAATATATCACTCACTCAGACCTTTTCCGCTATTTTACAAAAATTAACGTCAAATAACTTTATGCCATCTCTATATCAATGTCTTTTTTCATGTTCCCTCTTTCTTTTACAAACGTTCGTAGTCTTTTTTTAACAATCCAATAATCATTAAGAAAAATGAGTTAACTACTATTTTGTTTGTTTTCTAATCTATTTTGTGTTTCGCTCTGTTTGCCTAAGTATCCCACTCCTTCTGCCTGACTGCTATTCACTCTCTTTTTTTGTTATTTCGCTACTGATACTATATTTATCCTCTTGGTAACTATGTATTTTCAAACATTAATTCCCATAATTGCAACTGTTAACTCATTACTGAGGAAAAAATGGCGCTTAATTACAAAAAAATCTACTTCCTAATATTATCTCCTAAATTCTTCAAGGTAGTCTAAAATTTTGAGGCCATCAATCCCCTCTGAGAGTAACTTCCACCGGGTCTCTTCATTCACTCAAGGAAAATATGAGTCTTAGTTTAATGAAGGATTTTGCATAATAAATGAAACATTACTGACTATTATATTCTATCGTTCTTTTTTTTTTTTTTATTTCCTGCAGTTTCTCATTCACCAAAATTTATTCCTTCCCCAAAACATGTCCATTTTGTCTTTTCCCAAATCCATTGTGTATGCAGAGAACCGCTAATAAATCGCGAATTAAGCAAAAATAACACAAAAGCACTTCAACTCCATAACTTCGCAAATGTCTTTAAAATGATTTCGATAATCAAAATAACATTATAATTTGTAAAAAAAAAAAAAAATCATTTCTAGTTTCATGATTTGGGAGACAATTAACATCATTTTATATTCAATCTTTCTTATTTTCAGCTCAAGGACCCTCATTATTTTCACCCAAATAAAATAAATAATAAAATTCTATAGATCTTATGAAATATATTATACCTAAGTAGGTAATTTTAATAATTATAGCCCTCCTTCAAGTACTTAAGAGAAGTTATAAGATTTCCTCAATTCCTCTCTCTGTCTTTCTTTGTTCGCTGAAATACAGTCGCAACCAAAGTCGAATCTATGATACGTGTCGAAATACCTATAAAATGAAAGAAATACTAGTTAATGTAAAAAGTTATTTGGAATTATTGATGATTTTGTGCCAAAGTTCGATAGTAAAATAACCAAATTCTCACAAATATTATTTAATTTCCTATGCCCTAGGATATGAAAAGGAAAGGAAGCGGATTTATCGACCAAACATACGTAGATTGTGTTGTTAAACCACAAGTGAACACAAATGGATAAACATAAACAAAAAGGCAAACTCAGATAATAATGAAAAATGCGGAAACATGCTTCGTCGATCCTGAGTTCTACTAATCGGCACACTGAAGCTTCATCTCAAGAGCACTCCCGTATTATCGTAATAATACGGAGAAAATGGAAACAAAGAACCCATACAGGCGAATCATCCTATCTTTGGTGAAACTACACCTAAATAAAATAATTTACTTTCTCAAGTGCATCAGATTCCCTTAACACGCCATAGTCCCATCCCTAGTTGCTCCTAGGCTCGATACTACAGCCAGCCTGGGTCGGCCAAGAAGTCTGACAACGCAGATGGTCAATCCCACGATTCCCCCCATCTCGTATGTTTGAGTCTAGGTTTGGGTAAGTGAAACAAGGTGTTCACTATTTCCTGACGGGTGGTTACAGCATTGGCAGTGTTGGTTGTTGCTGCTTGGTTATGAGGTATTTGTTTGTAGTTTGATATATTTGGGTGGTGTCCTGAACTGAGTCTGGAGAGAGTGACTCTTTTGGTTCTGGTAAGGATAGATTCTTCTGTTGCTATCTTCGGTCAGGGGGGCTGTAGTATAGTGTTGTTTGGTCGGTTGAGTAAGTTGTGGCTGACTATTTGAGTGTAGATAAGATTGGTTTATAGTCGTTACAGTGGACAAGGAGATAGCTATGTTTAGATTGTGTTATAGTATAAGGAAGATGTTTCTTTGTAAGTCTTCTGTGATAGTGGAAGTGTGTTGATAATGTGACGTTGGTGAAAGTGTAAGCATCTAGAAATATGTGCTTATCACAAAGTATGTGCCTTTAAATGGGAAAATTGGGATTCATGATTGTAGGTGGTTTATAGGAGGTGCAGTTAGTAATTACCCTAAGGGTTTAAGCGTAGTGGTTTGTGTGTCTGAGGGTAAGAAGGACGTTCTGCATTGTTTCTTATCGAATTTTCTTTGGTTTTTATTGCTCTTCTGTTTCTCTGGATGGTTGATTTGTGGCTAATCTTGGAGAAGCGCTACATGAGGCTGTTACAGTCTTGTTTGGCTAAATGAATTGTGTTGCGTTACGAGTTTCTTTGTGGAGTGAGGTTTTGTGCATATTGTTTAACATTTTTATTGTTTTCCAAAGTTAAGAGGCGTTGTTTTTAAGGGAAAGTTATATTTTTTACATAATGTTTCTAATTGTTTGACTTCTGTGTGTTCTTGTTATCATCCTGTGTTGTTGATCTGAATTGTTTCAGTTTATGTCTGTTTAATAAGTACTGTATTCTCATGATTTCTGTTGCTGCTTTGACACCGTGTAGGTTCTCTTTGTGTAGTGTTTGCTTTGATTATAATTAGAGGGAAGTGGCTGAATGCTACGTCCTAAAGGGCAAGACTGTCATATTTAACACTTTAAGGTTGTATTTGTCGTGCTATGAGCTATGTGAAAATTTCTCAGTTTGTTTCGATATAGTTTGCGAATGTTTGTTTGTAGATGTGTCTGTTGGGGTGATTAAGATCGAGTTTAATAAGCATTAGGTTGTAGTCTGAGTGGAGATATTGAGCTGCGGTCAATGACGTGCGCTTTTGCAGTATCGGATGAAGAAAGTGATGGCTGGTGAGTTTGGTTGATTTTTGTGTTGGTACGGAATGCGAATAAGAATATTTCTGTAGTTTAGTATGTTGAGGTATATAAATTATGTTCCATAAATGGTGCCGAATTTCAATTGGCGATATTTTTGCATTTTGAAGTTTAAAGGAGTGATTTTTATCATGTTTGCTATCTCTCTTTACTCTGATTAATATTTTTTGTTTGTTTTTCCGAATACTTATGTGCGGTGCGTCATGAAGAAGTTTACAACTGAGCAGCGCGTTCTCATTGTGAAGAAATTTTACCAACACGAAGAAAGAGCACCGCAAACAGTTCGAACACTTCGTACCATTTTAGGGAGAAATAAAGCACCCAACTACTCTAGGGTTTGCAGACTAGTGACGAAATTCAAAACCACTGGTTCATTCGCAATGGCCAAATCGCCTGGGCGGAATCTTTCTTGTCAGACAGAGCAACAGAGTGCTGTTGTGCGAGAGAGTGTCACTCTGAGTCCAGGAAAATTGATTGCCGACTCTCAAAGCTGTTCGACATCACAACCACTTCATTACATCGAATTTTGCATAAGAAATTCATCTTACAAACTTCAACTTACGCAGCATCTTCAGCCACCTGACGACGGAAAGCGCAATCAATTTGCTAACTGGGTTAAGAAGAGACTTGCAGCCGACGAAAATTTGGCAAAGAAAATCATCTTCAGTGACGAGGCTTACTTCCACTTAGGATATTTGTCAATAAACAGAACTGCCGGATTGGGGAAATGAAAATGTTCGAATAATGCAAGAGCGTAAAATGCATCCATGGAAAGCAACTGTGTGATGTGGTTTTTGGACAGGTGGAGTGCTTGAACCATTCTCCTTTAAAGATGATGGGGGAAATCCTGTGACCATTTATTGAGAACGTTACCGAGACATGATATCCACTCAGTTGTGGCCAAACTTGGAAGATACAAACATTGACAAACTCTGAATTCAGCAGGATGCAGCGACCTGCGACACTTCGCGCTAAACGCTTGCATTACTCCACGAAATCTTTTTGCAACGAGTCATATCCTTGAATGGTGACCAGGAATAGCCACTAAGGTCCTGCGATCTTACCTCTTTTGATTTTACTTTTGGGTGTATGTGAAATCGCAGGTATATGCCAACAAATAACGCACAATTCCTGAAATCAAGGCTGAAATCAGGCATGTGATTGGAGGCATCGAGCCACACATCTGTGAGAGAGTTATCGGAAATTTCGAAGAGTGCATAGATGTATGCAGACTCAATGCAGATGGACATATGGCCGACAGTGTGTTTTCCATACCTAAACGGGATACATAATTCCTTAGAAATATGCAGAATATAACCATGTTTATACAAATTCGTTTTAATTATTCAACTTTCAAATTTGGCGCCCTTTATGGAACACCCTTTAGTTTTATTGTGAGTATTTCGGTTTTAAGAACATTTTTGTGAGGTGTATTCACACGAGCTGTGGGGCGTTGGTCTTCTTGCGCCGTGGCATGGCTTGGATCCCCTGGCATACGATAGTCACCTAATGAGGTAACTAGCTCTCACACTCATCATCACGCACATAGTTCTTCACAATACCGCTATTATTCTTTTCCCGCCTATAAATCAAAACTTACCACTCTCTTTTCTCTTCGGCTACCCTGCCGATGGAGTATCAATGTTTCCTATATAGGCACTCGAACTTACATACCCCTGACGCGGAACGGCTGCCTCCTCCGCTTCAGTTCATACAATGTTCGAGTCCTTCCTAACGAAGTCCACTTACAGGAGTTCGGGCCACGCGTGATTATCATTCTTATCTATATATAGATTTCATTATCGTGGAAGCTCGATGTGAGCGACGAATGGCCTACATTACCTACTTTCTTATTTTTTATTACATGATAATGACACCAAGGGGATATTACATGTGATCATCACAATATAAAAGCAGTAACGCCATTCTCTTTCTGCATTCTGCTTCTTTGTATTATTATTATTAATCTTTAATATTATTAAACTTACCGCTAATTTCAATGCAAAACTTGAACTAAGCCTCAGTGTTGAAGGTATGAACAGAATAAATAATGTCTCATTCTCATTGAATCTTTTATAAATTTCGGCAATCATTATCTAGACTATGAGTTATTACTTTATTGATGACCCACAAAGTGGCCTAACAGTTTGTACTATCTAGTAATATTGTAGGGTGGTATGAATTATGTCTCAAATCAAAAAGGTTCATTCAATTATAATGTTTGTTGAATGAATTGAAGGAAGGGTGATTTTAGTTGTTATTCTGTCAATTCTTTATTGTGGATCGATTGGTTTGGTCAATTTTTACAATTTATTTAGATATTTTTATAGAAACTAAAAAATATATTACGTTTCTAAGTATCTTTTTAGTGCAAAATTTGCCTTCGATAATAGCGTCGTCCAAGTGCAGAACGCTTGCCCAAAAAACAGTTATGGCTTGAACCACCTAAAACAAGAAACATAATTTCAATTTGTTTAAAAATAAAAGGTACCCAATAGATTAAGTAATAAATAATTAATGGTAAAATGTTTTAAGATATCAAATTAAGCATCAAGATTAAATTATTTATTTATAAAATTTGTCGTGAAATATGAAAGGAACAATAATATTATGAAAGTCAACAAAGTATGGGAAATTTCGATGAATAATGGGAAGAAATTTGCTTGAAGCAAATGAGGAAAGGTTTAATTTAAATTGTAATTACTGATACCAAAAAGATATCTTAAATGATACTACGACCTATGTTTTTAAAGAGTAAATACAAAAACGGGGCAAAATAAAGTTATAAAAGAGCTGCAATTATTTTTTAAAATTTAGGTAGGTGATTGCAGACCAGAGTAATTTTAACCTTTCCTGAATTACATGATATATTTATGCCCCTTAAATTGTTTTCAAATTGATGAAGTTCCTGATAACCTTTTAACTACTATGTCTAGGTTTTAGTGAGTGGGTAATTTCAGTCCCACTTCTTGGACATATATTTTATTACCGCACCGAAGTGAAGCGGAGGTGAAGAGTATCCAATACACCTACCTTATCCACTTCCGGTGAATAAGAATAACCCCGGTGCGTACTCTTTTGATCAAAACTAAGATAATAATCCCCTGAGTGTGTTCCCCACTCAGTAAAAGTCAACCATGGATGGGTCGGTGGAATATTAAGATTTAAGCTGAGTGGATTGCTTAATAATTGCCAAAGGATCGTCCAAATTAGTAAACACACAGATACAAAAATAATCTTTAATGTACATGAATTTGAAATAAGCAACAGCGTATATAAATATAAATAGGATTAATCTTGCACTGAACAAATAAGTCTACAAAATGTCGTGGGGATTACTTGCAAATTACTCACTGGGATGTTTGCGTCTTAATGACACCAGACAGAACAAAGGGAATATTATTATTGAGTTAAACACTGAATTAAGTAACCACTTCTAATATTCGAGGGTATGGGCTCGGGATGAGAATTCTAGTTCACAAATAAACTGGTAAAGTTAGGGGAGGGGATAATTCAATTAACGATACCTTTGAGTTCGTAAGTATTTTTGAAAGGGGACGGTGAAGATCTTCTACTGGTGACGATGATCGCACCTAGTCCGGCCGTCCGAGGTTACCGAGTGAGAGGGTAATCCTAGACCGGTGATATACTGTTCCTATGCCAGATCACAAAGGTGAGCCAAATGGTGATTCAAATTGGATTTTTTCCTTGAAGTACCTGTCCAATTATTCGGCTTCTGGAGTGGGTAGCCAAAACCGATTACCTAGCTACGTCTAGGGTAATTCGCAGAGGGAATTCCTGTGTAACCTTAGACTCTAAAGGTGGGGGGGCTGCGAGAAGTTTGGCACCTACAAGTATCGTGGCGGCAACAACCAATTCTCCGAGAAGTTCCTTCCTTGCAGCGGGCGAACGGTTTCCTATGTGGATTGAGTTTTATACACTCGACGTAGGTCAAAGAGCTTCTCCCTGATTCCAGGGAGAAGTCTTCCTTTTATTTCTTTCACGAGCAGAATCGAGAGAGAGAATCGAATTCTCGTAAAATCCGTATCGTCGCGAGAAAGACCTTTTTCCATCTTTGGGCCGACGGTATTTCTTTTATGCCTTCGAGCCATCTCGGAGTTTACGGCGGTGCGAAAAAGGCGAGGGAGAATTCGAGAAGGAGTGTTTCTGCGTACACCTATGTACACGGTATTTAGACTTCTACATACTATATTAATAAGCTTCTAGCCGTTAACCTAGATAAGTCATCCACAAAGGTGGCTTTCTTGCCTAAACTAATTAAATATTAGTCTTTGCTAATTTTTCTTAGTTCAGGCCTTTACATTGACCACAAAATTAATCTTTTTACTTGAGAAAAGTGTTCTTTATATAGAACCGTCAATGTTGAAAGTCAAGGGATTAATTGCATTGCTTAAGGTACAAAACCTGTTCATCTATTTAGTTAGTTCATCTTGCGATGAATTATTTGAGTTTAAAATGCACCTATCCGACATAATAAAATCGGTCAATACTCGGAACAGAGCAGACACATGGGTCAAGTTTAAGATGTCCTGAGCACTTTTTCACTCAAGATCATACAAAGAATTGTAAAACAATAGTATCACTAGATATTTTTTCTATTTTATTTTCAACCAGAGATAAGTAGATTAGCGTAGTGTACAAGCTGATTACTAATGAAAAACAAAAACTTTGAGACAGAACTCTTTTCTATTTACAATTATAGGAGTGGTTTCGGAGCATCACGCTCCTTCCCCAGTTATATAAAGACTGACAAAAATATAAAATTTTATTTGAAGAAATTTTACTCACGCTATACATATGTTAAGAGCTTACCTCAATGATTAATCAGCTCTTAATAGAATGCCTATATAAACCTGATTCTTCTTAAGTTGAGAGAAAATTATGGATTAAACATTTTTGGCGCTCGACAGTCTTTGCAATCGATCAATTTGAAATACCATCTTTGTGCTGCAACTTTGCGATTAGCTCTCGGACAGGAAGAGGCAGGATAGACATGATAGAATTCTTTGTTGGTGTTTGACTATCGACTGAGGTTTTTGTGAAAATTCCAATTGTGGAGAAATGGCTACATTAAGCCTCCTGGAGGAGTATAGACACATTCAAGCCCCCCTCCCTTCATGAGGAGAAGCGTGGGAAAGGTAGCCGGCGAAAATGCTTACCATGTGTGATCGCCTCGCCGCTGTGGGCAGTTGGAGCTAACATATGTTTGAAGGCGACCACCTAAGGTCCTTAAACGACGCTCTAACGATCGTATGACCTACGAGACCCATAAACCCGTGGTTAGGAAAAAAAAACGGTGCGAGTCAGAAGGCACGCTAAGGAGCGGTGTGGTTACGAGCCTATAATTTGCGAGCTGACTTGGGCATCCCAGTGCCACCTCAGGAATTCTCGCTCTTCCCAGATGCTAACCCACCATTCGCTCCCCCCCTTTTGCATCTGTGGCCTGGTCACTTCCCCCTTTAGATGGGGCGGCAATCCGCCTATAAATAAGCCCCGCAAAGAAAGAGAAGAGGGATTATCTGAAGTCGATACGCCAGAGTAGGATTAGGTCGTGAAGATCGATCCATCGGCTAGACAAGAAGATTATTAGAAGTCGATTCGCCAGAAGAAAGATTAATTCGTAAAGATCGACCCTTCAGCCCTACAAGACTATTTCCGTGAGAAACGATAGGATCAGATTGAGAAAATCGATCCCCCCCTTTCAGGGCCGTATTAACCTCAATAGTCAAGTTTTATATCGGTGCCATACCGAAGAAGCCTTTTCCGTCTGCAAAGAAGTCCGACTGAAGAAAAGCAAAGCCGCTCACACTCGAGTGATTCTTACATCGCAAGCACCGTAAGAGTGAGAGGAGAAGAACCCAGCCCCAACGAGCTCCCGTTCTTTAATCACGTTGAAGAATCACCCCCCTCCTCGACGAAATTTCAACCTTCGGCCACCACACTTCAAGGCGAGAGATAAGTCCTCCAGCGACATCCGGCAATCCCTAATACCTACCTGTAAGTTAACAATAACATTTATATCTCTATTGCGATAGTAGAAGTTTAGTACGTCCCACGTTTTAAAGGAGCGTAGAAACCATTATTCTTGAACCTAGGTCATATGTGTTTGTAGATGACAGTACATTAATTTAATGTTTTATGCTAAACAAATAGGGTCGTGATAAAAATACTAATTGGCAATTAGTTTGTTTATTGAAAGCCTACTTGTTTATGTTTTGTCATTCAAAATTCTTTGAGGCCAAATATAGAAATGCTTTTACTGTTGGTTTGTAATATTTAATTTAAAATACATGTTTATTTTTTGGTAGATTCTGGTGTTTCCTCTTATCCTTATGTGTTTAAAAATAGCTCTTCCTTAAGGACTAAACCACAAAAATAGCACTCTTAGAACAAAGCCTACTTCATCATAGAAGTAACTCACGCCCCTTAAAGTATACCGTTACTAAAAGGGTGTCAAAGCGTAAAGTGATCAAAGCAATGGTCATTCTACGACATATTATAAAAGTGGTGTCAGGTCTAGAGGTTTTATATTAGAAAGAACCCAGCAGTGGCTATTTAAGGAAGAGCTAACACATAAAAGGAACACCAGGAATAATAGAATATTTGACGAATGGGAAATTGGTAAAGTTAGAGGTGGATACCATCTAAAGGTAATTGTTAGGCCAAGTGGTAAGTTTCGGTGGTGGAGTAGGTCAGGCTTGATTAAAAACAAGGTAGATGACTGACATAAGCGCGATGGCATTGTTTGACCTTTATCGGAAGCAAGGTCAAAGCCTCGGACTACAAGGAACCGAGCTGAGTTCGTTTATTCAGGAGAAAGAGAGAA
Organism: Ceratothoa steindachneri; assembly: GCA_963969495.1. Classification (NCBI taxonomy): domain Eukaryota; kingdom Metazoa; phylum Arthropoda; class Malacostraca; order Isopoda; family Cymothoidae; genus Ceratothoa; species Ceratothoa steindachneri. The sequence continues at coordinate 86,982,219 of OZ018320.1, forward strand.
ACGAAAGAGAGTTTATTCAGGAGAAAGAGAGAAACGAAAGAGAAGAAAGAAGAGAAAAGATGAAAATGGAAGCAGAAAAGACTAAAATGGAAGCTGATGAAAGAAGAGAAAAGACGAAAATGGAAGCTGATGAAAGAGAGAAGATAAGGGCCCACGAAAGAGCTCTTAGTAAAGACCAGTTAGAGGTGCAGTCAGTGTCATCTAAAACAGGAGTATCACCAGCGGCCAGCATGAAACTCCCGGAGTACAAGGACGAAGAAGATTTATGCTCATATCTCTCCCATTTTGAGAAAATATTTGAAGTCAATAATTGGGACCTAGAAGAAGATGGGGTCGCCAGACTGTTACCGCTACTCAATCGTAGGATGAGAGAGATATTCGTATCTTTACCCTCAGAAGCGACTGTGGACTATTCCACTCTCAAAGCCGAACTTCTCTCAGCTACAAACCTTAACCCGGAAGAATATAGGATGAAGTTCAGGCAGTCTCGTATAAGACCTGGACAAACGTACAAACATTTTGGCTTTGAGCTTCGTCGAAGCCTACAGTTTTGGATGGAGTCAGAAGGGGTAGAGAACGAAGTCGCTGCGGTCGTCGACTTCATGCTTAGAGATCAGTTACTAAGTACCCTACCCCAGGAAATCCGTGCATTCGTTAAGGACCGAAAAGCTTCTACCTTCAACGAGTGTCTGGACGAGGCTGACCTCCACGCGGTAAATCATCGGTTATATCCTAGGGAGTACAAGAAAGAGAAGGCTCCCTCCCCAAAGAAAAATGGGCCGCCACCCAGGCCTTTACAGAAGAAGCCCTTTAAGTTCTCAGCCGCAAAAGGAACTTATAAACCAAATTTTGGAGGAGAAAAAAATCAAAAAGAAGTTAGGATTCCACAAGGATCATACCCTAATACCGGCACGTATCCCAGGAAGCCCGTCACTTGTTATACCTGCGGGATAATAGGTCACCTGAGTTTCCAGTGCCCACAGAACTCCCGACTGAGGGAGACCTCGAGACAACAGGTGCAAAACCTGACTGCCGCTATCCCAGCAGGACAAGCTGATTCGTCCTACGTCCCCGCGCCAACATCCGAAGAGCCCCAGCAACAGGTAAACTTTCTATTCAACAAAAGTTCGCCAGGCGGCCTACAATTTGAAGAGGGCACTGTTAATGGGTGCCGAGTATCCACTTTAGTCAGAGACACCGGGTGCACGTGCATAGTGGTATCCGACAAGTTGCTGCCCCCAGTAAACCCTGCCCATAAGAAATTCGCAATCGTCCACGACTTTTTAGGACGCGACAATCGATTCCCCGTCGTGAGATGTCATATACAATGCAGATATTTCACCGGTTGGACGGACGTGGTAGTAGCCCCGATTAAGTTCTGCGCAGTACTAATCGGACAAAACCCCCTAATTCCCCAGCAAGAAGTGGCCCAACAAGTAGTCACCCGGGCACAAGAAGCCCAGAGGAAAGAGCAACCTGCTAAGTTGACCCCGAGGATTACCCTCGAAGACAATGGGTTCAAATTGACTTCCTTCGCCAGTGCTCAGAAGGAATGCCCCACTCTTAAACCTCTATGGGAGAAAGCTATTAAAGGTGAAATTCTCCAAGTGAAAGGAAAGAAGCCGATCCAGTATATCGTAGAAGACTCACTTCTCTACCGTACTATCAGCGAGGAGGATAAGGAGAACAAGAAAGCACTGTGTGTACCTCAAGAATACACGCAAAGAATTTTGAATACCGCGCATGATGGAATATTAGCCGGACACTTTGGGCACAACAAAACGGCGCAGCAGATATTCCGACACTTTTATTGGCCCCAGGCCGCAAAGGAAATTGTGGCCTATTGCCGATCATGCGACGTGTGTCAGAAGGATCCCTCCAGAGGACGGGTACCTCCCGCTCCCTTACAAAAGGTGCCCGTTATAACCGAACCATTCTTTCGAGTGGCAATTGATTTGGTGGGACCAATTCACCCCCCTTCAAGTGGAGGACACTCCTACATCCTCACTCTAGTGGATTGTGCCACCCGGTTCCCAGATGCCGTGGCCCTACGGAAGATTGACACTATTTCCTGCGCGGAAGCATTAATTTCAATTTTTGCACGAGTAGGCCTGCCTAAAGAAATTCTATCTGATAGAGGGCGCCAATTCACCTCAGAATTGATGGAATATTTTAACAAACTTCTGTTAGTCAAGCCAATTTTTACGAGTCCATTTCATCCAGCCGCTAACGGAATCTGCGAGAAATTAAACGGGACTCTCAAAAATATATTGAAGAAGTTGTGTCAAAACAACCCTACACAGTGGCACAGATACCTGCCTGCTGCCCTTTTCGCCTGCCTAGAAATACCTCATCGGACGTTGGGATTCTCGCCCTTTGAGCTATTATACGGGAGAAATGTGCGAGGTCCTATGAGTATTCTTAAGGAATTATTTTCCAACGCGAAGCTCGAGCAAGAAATCAAATCGTCTTACGCCTACGTGATGGATATGCGCGAGCGCCTAGAATACTGCTCTGGCTTAGCTCGAGAGAACGCCGAGAAAAATTTAACCAAATACCGGGACTATTTCGATATGAAAGCAAAGGCTCGAAAATTAAAGGCAGGAGATGAAGTCTTATTATTACTCCCGACCGAAAATAATAAGTTATGGGCCCAGTGGAAGGGACCGTTTGAAGTAATCCAGGCACGGGGTCCAGTCGATTACTTAATAGATACCCCAACAGGGCGAAGAACCTATCACATAAACATGCTAAAAAAATATCACCGCCGCGCGTGCATAAAGAATATTACCCTTCTAGACGAAGAAGAACCGATGGATGCCGTTTACCCGGGTACGCCCCTGCAAGTCATACACACCGTGTGTGTGGAACAAGACGAGGAATACGAACTTCCCTCGCTCTCACCTACCCCGGAAGACCCTCGGGTGGATTTAAAGATAAATCCCCACTTAGAAATTCAACAAAAAGCGGAAATGTTGAACTTGCTCATGGAATTCCCAGAAGTCATTTCTGAAAACCCTGGATGTGCCAAGGATTTTATCCATGAAATAAAACTAAAAACTAATTCAGTGGTTCGGAGCAAACCATATCCTTTACCAATCCACCTACGAGAAGCCTTCAATAAGGAAGTCCGGAATTTACTAAAATTGGGAATTTTAGAGCCATCGGAGTCCGATTATTGCTCCCCCATAGTAATGGTTAAGAAACCTGATCAATCATTTCGGATGTGCGTGGACTTCCGAAAATTGAATTCAGTGACCGTTTTCGACGCCGAGCCCATCCCACTAATAGATCGAAATCTCCATTTATTTGAAGACGCTAAATTCATCACCGAATTGGATTTATGTAAAGCGTACTATCAAATACCTCTCGCTAAGGAGTCCAAAAAACTGACGGCTTTTGCGACCGAGAGAGGTCTGTTACAGTTTACCAGGCTACCCTTCGGACTACTTACAGCCGGTAGCAATTATAATAGGATGATGAGGCGAATTATCGCTGGACTAAGCGACGTGTCGTTTTACTTCGACAACGTGTACGTAGCTACCCGTACATGGGAGTCACACTTACACGCCCTACGCTCATTGCTGGAGAAATTGAAGGAGCAAGGTCTAACCGCCGGGCCGACCAAGTGTTATTTTGCCTACGAATCCATTGACTACCTGGGATTCAAAATAGGACAAAAACACTTGACTACCCAGCAAGAAAAAGTGGACGCCATAGTCAAGATGCCCCGGCCGAAAACAAAGAAACAACTCCGATCGTTTATGGGAGCGGCCTCGTTCTATAGGCGTTTTGTACCACACTTCGCTTCCATTGCGGCCCCACTGAATGATTTGTTAAAAAAGACAGCGTCAGACCCTGTCACGTGGAACCCCCATGCAATAACTCAGTTGGAGATTCTAAAAGGAAAACTCGTAACTGCGCCCATTCTTCGCTTACCAAATCCCAACAAGATCTTCGGTCTTCGCACGGACGCTAGTCGGGACGGGCTAGGCGGAGTATTGCTTCAGTACGAAGATGACGAAACAGCCTATCCCATAGCTTATGTCAGTAGGAAACTGTTGAGTAGAGAAAAAGCCTACGCTACTATCGAAATCGAAGCTTTGGCCATAATATGGTCCATAGGTAAATTCAAATATTATCTAATAGGGCGCGAGTTCAAGTTGGAATGCGACCATAAACCGTTGTCATACTTAGGTAAAAATAAGTGTAAGAATGGAAGACTCCTGAGATGGAGTTTACTCTTGATGGAGTACCAGTACTCCATTCACTACATAAAAGGGTCCAACAATTGTATGGCCGACTCGTTAAGTCGGAACCCTGTCGACGAGTAAGGAGCAGCCCAACTATTGTATTATAGCAAAGTTAAGTGTAAATCAGTAGAATTCTAAGTAAGTAGGGGTGAGTAACCCGAGTGGTAGGTAAGAAAATCCTAAGATGGCACAGTAATATAGGAATTAATGTAAGGTCAGGTGAAATGTTATCGAGGCATTCCCGAGTGAACTAGAATTTATTGTATAATATAATGTTCCGTAAGTTACCCATGTATATTATTGTAAGCGTCGGATTGGAACCCCCATCCCTCCCGTTATTTTCTTAAGAATGGAGGTAGATGTGGAGAAATGGCTACATTAAGCCTCCTGGAGGAGTATAGACACATTCAAGCCCCCCTCCCTTCATGAGGAGAAGCGTGGGAAAGGTAGCCGGCGAAAATGCTTACCATGTGTGATCGCCTCGCCGCTGTGGGCAGTTGGAGCTAACATATGTTTGAAGGCGACCACCTAAGGTCCTTAAACGACGCTCTAACGATCGTATGACCTACGAGACCCATAAACCCGTGGTTAGGAAAAAAAAACGGTGCGAGTCAGAAGGCACGCTAAGGAGCGGTGTGGTTACGAGCCTATAATTTGCGAGCTGACTTGGGCATCCCAGTGCCACCTCAGGAATTCTCGCTCTTCCCAGATGCTAACCCACCATTCGCTCCCCCCCTTTTGCATCTGTGGCCTGGTCACTTCCCCCTTTAGATGGGGCGGCAATCCGCCTATAAATAAGCCCCGCAAAGAAAGAGAAGAGGGATTATCTGAAGTCGATACGCCAGAGTAGGATTAGGTCGTGAAGATCGATCCATCGGCTAGACAAGAAGATTATTAGAAGTCGATTCGCCAGAAGAAAGATTAATTCGTAAAGATCGACCCTTCAGCCCTACAAGACTATTTCCGTGAGAAACGATAGGATCAGATTGAGAAAATCGATCCCCCCCTTTCAGGGCCGTATTAACCTAAATAGTCAAGTTTTATATCGGTGCCATACCGAAGAAGCCTTTTCCGTCTGCAAAGAAGTCCGACTGAAGAAAAGCAAAGCCGCTCACACTCGAGTGATTCTTACATCGCAAGCACCGTAAGAGTGAGAGGAGAAGAACCCAGCCCCAACGAGCTCCCGTTCTTTAATCACGTTGAAGAATCACCCCCCTCCTCGACGAAATTTCAACCTTCGGCCACCACACTTCAAGGCGAGAGATAAGTCCTCCAGCGACATCCGGCAATCCCTAATACCTACCTGTAAGTTAACAATAACATTTATATCTCTATTGCGATAGTAGAAGTTTAGTACGTCCCACGTTTTAAAGGAGCGTAGAAACCATTATTCTTGAACCTAGGTCATATGTGTTTGTAGATGACAGTACATTAATTTAATGTTTTATGCTAAACAAATAGGGTCGTGATAAAAATACTAATTGGCAATTAGTTTGTTTATTGAAAGCCTACTTGTTTATGTTTTGTCATTCAAAATTCTTTGAGGCCAAATATAGAAATGCTTTTACTGTTGGTTTGTAATATTTAATTTAAAATACATGTTTATTTTTTGGTAGATTCTGGTGTTTCCTCTTATCCTTATGTGTTTAAAAATAGCTCTTCCTTAAGGACTAAACCACAAAAATAGCACTCTTAGAACAAAGCCTACTTCATCATAGAAGTAACTCACGCCCCTTAAAGTATACCGTTACTAAAAGGGTGTCAAAGCGTAAAGTGATCAAAGCAAGGGTCATTCTACGACACCAATATAAATTAATTCCGTAGAAAAGACCACTATGGACGCCAATGGGTTCACATATGTGATTGATGATGCTCCAAGAAACATTTTGCACTTATTAAAAAGTTAAAGAAAGCATATATTATGAACAGAGAATTAATGCTTGCCTATATCAAAGATGAGCAAATTAAAAGTCATAGTTAGATCAAATATTTATCAAACCACTAATTTCAAATCAATCTTGAAAACTCTTTAGTCGCAACAAATTACATTGATTTAGTGGATACCAAATTCAATTGGCTTGGTATCTTCCCCGGTGGTAGCAAAGTAACTGCAATTACGCAGTTCTCATAGCCCCAAACACTACAGAAGTTTGCAACGTTTTCTAAGAATGTTACATTTTATCATGAGATTCTTTTTAGAAATTTCGCTAATACCCTCATTCGTTTAAGCAATTCCTGAAAAATTCGAATAAACGTTGTCGCAATTCTTTCTTGCATAGCAAGAGGAAGCAGGAACTAGAAGAGCACAAAAAATAATAAAATTGACGCATTCCACAAGTAAATCGCACTAATTGATTGCAAATCAATTTGACTACCTTCATATTTGCAGCAAAGTCAATTGATTTGTGAGGAGGTAACAAAGACAATGGAATAGTATCTCCACTGATGGCAGCAAAGTACGCAGTTCTCACAGCCCCAGACACTCAAGGGGTTGCAAATTTCTCTAGGTTTGATAAATTTCGTATGAAATTTCTCTTCTCTTGTCATTCCTTTAGCCTAATTCATAACAACATTGAAAAAAGGTCACGGCAATTCGTCGTTACCATAGCAGAACAAGAAAGAAAATACCTTTAGGAAAAGAGAGTGAGATGTAGTTGAAGCATTCATCCTTACACATCAAAAGAAGGACTATCCCATGAATTTAATAATGGATGCAAAAAATATAGGTGGGGAGCAGTCCGACAACAATTTTTAAATGAGGAATGGGAAATGTCAGGATATTTCAGCCAAGCCTCAAAAGGCGAGAAGTCAATACTCGATCATCAGCAGGTAATTTTTAATCAGATTCCTTTTTAGTAAATGCTTCAGACACATGGTTAAGACTACCCAAATTCATATCCTTAACGATAGTAAGCATATTAGGGCAGAATTTCTTTCTCACGTTAAAGGCAATTTTATCACAGAAGATCGTGACCTCGAACTCATGATACAATACACAAATAATATCAGACTCATTTTTGCAGCTTCTAGGGCCGTAGTCAAAGGAGGGGCGGGAAGGCAGAGTCTTTCCTCGGCACCCGTGTCTCTTAAGAGAGGCCGGCCTTGCCAATTTAATATATATATATATATATATATTCTCTTTGAGGAGAGAATATAAGAACTGCAACATTTAAAATGCTTCCATTCAGCAAATCTTGAAGATAATTTATCACCATTTCAGTTGCTTAATAATCTGTGCAGTCGAAACCTTAATCTTTATTTCCAAATGTATGAATTCGCAGAATATTTTGCACTCTTTCAGGTACTGTTTCCGCAGCAGAAAAGGTCCTTCAGTGTTTTGGGGATAGTAATAAAAGTTCTGAGGTCAACTATGTGTCAAAATAGACTAACCAGTTTAGCTCTCTTGGAAATGGAAGCTACTTTAACAAGGAATCTTAAATTTGATGGTGTTATTTCGATCTAGCAGCTATAAGCCTAAAGGAATGCAATTTGAATAAATGTTAACAGATTCATGTTTTGTTTAACAAAATATGAGAGCCATTGTTATTTCGTATTGGATATATATACGATGCAATTTTTACTCTTTTTTCAGCATTAAAGTGGAGTATATAAGGCAAAACACTAATAACGTGTTTTGGCAAGACGTATTCATTGCACTCTTTATAATATTAATAAAATGCATCAAAAACAGTGTTCTTTTCAAAATTTTCAAAATTAAGGCTTAGAGGATAGAGCTACGAGTGTAGGGATCCTAAAATGGCTAGCTCCGTCGGCTTGGGTTGGCTCGCTACGCCGCTGGCTACTTTGACTCTTAGTAATGATCTCTCTCTAACCTGCCTCACTGCTATAGACGTACCGCTCTCTTCTTACAAACTGCTGTCGTGCAACTCTGTTCACAATACATCTTCCACTCATTCTCTTGACTTAATTTATTCTATTATACATTAATATTTAATAATAAAGTATACAGCGTTATCAGCTGCACAGGAATTATATTCGGAACTAGTTTGTTGCAAACCTACCCTTTAACCTCCTTCCTATTCCATATAATCTGTCCTCCAATCTTATAACGCCTTAATCGTTTGTGATCAAAAGGTCTCGTTCGATCTTACATTACTTTGAACCTTCGCACACTAATATTAGATTAGTAAAATAGTTTAACACTTTTGAGGCTACGCAGTACCTTAAAATAAAGTTCAAACAGAAATGGATACGTAAACAATGTACGGATAGAAGGTAAGAGTTGCATAGTTTAGCAGATATCGAAAGACACACAAAGCCACATCATAAACAATTTTGCTTTCTAGACAGTAGTTTTTTCAGGATACACGTAGAGATACTAGGACTATGCCTCCTTATCCTTTGCCAATTGTGAGGGTTACATATAGCTCTGGACAGATATGTGTCGTTTCGCAGAGTGGTTAGAGTCTATTGCATTAAAGGATATCAATTCGTCGGAATCCAGAGTGTACTCTTACTTCAACGACTACAGATCTATAGTAGAAGCGTCAATTTAAATAAAAATATTCACAACCGTCACTGCATCAAGTCATCGGGGCTGGGCATCGTGCCTCGCAAGAAGAGTGTTTTATAGAATCTTTCTAAACTCCCCAAAATGAAGTGTATCTATCGATTCTTATATTGTATCTTTTTTGATATCACAGAAGATGGAAATCGTTTTTATTAATTTCCACCGTTATCTTGGCTATATTCTTTTTATATTTCTAATAGTCGAGACAAATGTTGAGGTTAATATTAATCAAAAAGGGTTTTCAAAGAATAAATCGTGCAGAAGTAGCACTTAGTGGCATGAGTTGTCTGATGTTTGCAATTCCATGATTTGGAGAGAGCCATGGAAATTACAAACTTCAGATAATTCATCTTACTCTTGTTCTGACGTTTTGTTTATTGGTATTAGCAGTGTATTCCGTTAAACGAAACAATTGAAATATTTATTCATAGATTATTATTTTCTTCAGAAACAATACTGATCATGCGCCCAGGAAGGAAACTCTAGTAATACATTGAGGTTTAGAAAGATCAAATCTTTACCTAGCCTATAATAACTACTTTAATGCTTGTGACTCGTTAAAAATATTAAAGGGGAAAAGATCTTGTTTATAAGCGGTTTTATAGTCTCAAAATAATTATCTTTCAAACTGTCAAATGCTTGCGCTATATGTCTAATTTCCAAATTACTCTTAATGATAATGGATTTAAATTGTTTAATCAATATGATGATCTTCTTTTTCTTGATGTTTCATTAAGGCGTTATTAAATTTACTCAATTAAAGATCCTTTTTATGCTGTTTAATTCTTTATTGAAATTAATACTTTCATCTTTGTATTTTGGGGACAGTGCGAAAAGGGGATTTTATATATACAACTTATACTGGGTTCAAATTTAGTTATTTTTTTACCTAAGGAGAACTGAGGCATTATTAGGCCAAGTGATTACTAGATGGATTCCATTTGCTATGTATTTTCTAAATGTATCAGAAATATTAACAGGTAATTTGAGAAATTTAACCAACGATTTATTCCCGCTGTTATTAGCGTAGTAAACCTTTTTAGCTTTAAATAAAGCCTACATTGGGAAATCATCTTCGTACTCCAATTTGCGAAAGATTCTATTAATGTGTTGAAAATTTTCATCATTAAAAGTCGGATTACAAATACGAAGGGTCCGTAAATAGAAACAGATTATAACACCTTTATTAACGGAATAGGAATTGAAAACGCATGTGCATTTTGATCGCACTGGCTGGATTTCCCATAAGTTTCAAAAATCAGTTTATCCTGAATTTTTTCGATATTAGGAAAACCAAGAAAGGTCATTTTCTTTCAAATTTTTGTTCATCGATAAAGAAAATGGTGGGAAAGAATGAAGTCGAAGAGCAAAGCAAAGAATATTTGTATACAGAAGAATATACAACCACATAGCGAAACCAAATGACACCCGGAGTAAAGGAATCTGGAAAAAATTCTTTTTCAAAAAGTTTCATAATAATTAGCCAAAACCGGAGAGAGGAAAGAACCCATAGGAAGCCGATCCTTTTGCTTATAATACCTATTGTTAAAAGTTAAATAATTGTGCTTGGTACACAAGTTTGTAATATCTATGATCAATTTAGAATTTATGAAAGAAAATAATAAGTTCACATTAAGCCTAGCTAGAACGAAGCCCGGCTCACAGGACCTGAAGCAGTGTCGGTTATTAAATTTTGCTATACATTAACCGCACCAATTTGTCAAGGAATTTTTACCATTTGTAAAAATTATTAAGCAAAATTAACGTTTAAATTTTTAAAGACTTTTCAATTTTCTGTGAGGTTAAACTAGAATGACATAAAGGGGATCTATTGAAACGCGATTTCAGGGGACACATTAGATCGATTCCTGGTGATACCCGTTCCGTGTGATCAGAAGAAGAAGTGTCGGTTACCAAACTTTGTTATCCATTAATCGCACCAATTTGTCTCTGAATTTTTCTATCTTTAAATTGTATTAAGCAAAGATAACGTTGAAATTTTTAACGACTTTTCAATTTTCTGTGACGCTAAACTAGACTAAACATAAAGGGGATCTATTAAAATGAGGGTCATTTTGAAGCATTCGATCGATTTCTCAAGTGTTATCTAGGTGGGGAGGGCGATGCCCGTACTAGAGGACCTGAAGCAGTATCGATTAAAATTTTGCTATACATTAACCGCAACATATATTTATATATATATATATATATATATATATATATATATATATATATATATATATATATATATATATATATATAATAATATATATATATATATATATAAATTTCTAATCTCCTCGAAAGGACAGTGCAAAAGAAAAAGATTAAGGGCTTGGCGTCAACATCCACATAAACTATCTCCAGTGAGCTTTTGATGTGGGATAAATACCGGTCACAACCGATTTAGAAGTTGTATTCATCAAACTTATATTTGGTTGGATTATCTGTCGTAAGGGATTCCAAGGTATATTTAATTCACGAATCTCTATGATAGCATGCATTAATCACGGGAAAAAGGGCAATATCTACTCAATAGACAAATTCACTATACTCAACATCACCTCGAGCAATAAATGTAAATAAAATTATGATTTACCATGGACCATGTGTAAAAGGGATCAGTGTTACGTAATGGAAAACAGGGAGGCTTTACTAATCCATCCACCACACGAGACATATTCTACTTCAACCAGCAGGGTATGGAAACTAATTTTTTTAGCGCTTTCATCTTTAATAAGACCTTGATAAGGTCATATTAAAGAAGAAAGCGCTATGATTCGTGAGTTTCTTGTCCGAATGGTTAAATATGAATAGGTAAATACTTCACCAGATCAATTTCTATTTTTGTTCGAAAACAAAAGATGCATTCAAGAGATCCTAAACTCTGCATTTTTATGAATGAAAAGAAGCAGAAGACGAACAACGTCGCAGAGAGAAAGATTAAATAGCGTGAGTCATATTGCAAAGAAACAAGATAAACGGAATAATTTTTTCCTGGGAAAAATGGTTTTCGAATTAGGAAAAACATTTTTCCCAATAAAATAATTATTTTGTTTGTCTTCTGTTTTTTTGCGGGTATTAATTGCTAAAGATCCAACTCTAGTTTAAAAGTATAAACTACATTTTAATGGTACATTTAAAAGGTTTTATTTACACTTGACTATATTTCCTGTTCAAATGCATAGAAGTCTACAAAATTTGAAGTACAAATTTTAAGCTACTTTTTTTATAATTAATCAAGCAAGAAACTTACATTTAATTTAATGAAGATATACCCAGGCTATAGATTTTAAAAAACTACGCTCCTTTTTATTAGGTGGAACGTAATGAATAAATAACTATCTGGGAAAGGATTTATTGCAATTTTTCTTTTTCTCGCATATGCCCAATATCACTTAATAAATCGTAATATAATTACTGCCGCATATAATTACTGAAATCAGCAAAATATTTTGTCGTATTAAAGTTGTTATTGTATCTTCGGAACGATTCAGTACAAGCAAAACAAATTTCTTTGTCAATACTCATCCACTGACCCCAAATGCCCAAACATCTATAACTTACCTATTACATATAATACATGTATATGGATTTTTCAAATTTACTTTGTATAAAATTGTGCTCGTTAATAATATATAATTTGATTCTTTTTCAAAAGCATAATAACAAAATAATACTAATTATTTTATAGAAATTTCCGCTATATACGAATGTATACATCATGTGATTGCTTTTCGATCACCTCTAGTTATTGTTCATAACGTCACTTCTTATTTATTCTAACTTTATTGCTTTCTTTTTATCATCAATTTTTAAAGTTTGTGAAACTATGTAAATAATTTTTTCCTTAAAATTGGGGGCATTTGCTCATACCCTTCTTTTTTACCCCAATATTTTTGATCAGCAATTCGTAGTATAGGCAAATCGAAAGCTTCCTAAAAATATTGGAACATCACGAATGAAGTTAGCGTTTATTTACATGGTATGAAGTTATATTATAATCAGCATTTCCCCTAAAATGGACATCTTATTTAAAGAAAGCGCAAAAATGTCATTCACATATGTATGATTGGTATATATATATATATATATATATGATAATAAACTATAACGTTCATGTCAAGGCGGGTAGGTAAGGCAAGGTGTAAGAATTCTTTAATCCTTTAGGAAAGTCTCCTGTAGTTCTGCAACCCTGTTCAAGCTCTCCCGAAGATGGTTAAAGGACTCCAGGAGACTTTTCTAACGGATTAAGGAATTCTTGATCTTACCCTTACGTAACCGAATATATATATATATATATATATATATATATATATATATATATATATATATATAAGGTACGGTGGGAAATATGTCGCCTAACTTCAATATAAAATAAAATAACAGAGTTCATTTATACAGATATACTGGTTGTTACAAAAGTCCTGTTACATTCGTTACGATGCCCTCAACAAAGGACACAGTGATATTTTTGTATTCAATTAGATACATTTAAATATATATATATAGGTGTTTATATTTTAATATTAAGCAATGTCGATGTCATCAGCAGCGAGCACGCGTTCATGGCGACCCCTGAAATCCGCGCACAATTTGGGGAGGAAAACTTTCCTCATGCTGGCCCACTCGCGTTTAACGGACGACTTTAGCTCGTCGAGGATGTTCTGACGGACATTGCAGGACTTGCCCGCAACATGTTTCTACACGCTTTAGTCGAGGTAGAGTGACTATGGCGGCCAAATTTCCTTCGACCTGAAGTTTATGCTCAACTCCAATAATTCTTGCACGGTCTTGTCCTATTCGGCACTGCCACCGTACTGATGAAAGACGTAGTCTGCCTTCTTCGTGATCTTTCTCCCTCGGGGAGGGCCGTATCTGGCCAAGATGTTCTTGTATCGGCCCCGGTCAGCCAGTAACCGGCCACGAACCACACCGGTGGCATATTCTCGCCATTCGAAGTCACGACGCCGAGCTTCATCACATACGCCAGGTTCTTGGTCATGGACACCGAGTGTAGCTCAGAGACATCTTGTCTGAAGCGTACTATTCAGTCCTTCTGCTTGTTTATGATTGGATTGACCGGGAAGTTTTTTTCATCATAAAAATTGAGAATTCAATTGCCATCACTCTTCAAGTCGTTGAGTAGGTGACATCAGTGGTCCCGACCTTAGTCACGAAATGAATTCGATGAGAAGAGGCCTTTCCATGCACCTCAAGCTTTTGCCGGCCTCTTCCTTGATAGCTCTGGACACCCTGGCTGCAAAGATGTTCTTTTTATTCGTGAGCCTATTTATTTTGAGCTTTGGAGCACTTTCATAGGCCTTTCTCACAGCCAAACGATTGACAACTTGAGGTCTGCCTGAACGAGGTCGATCTTTGAGGTCATCCCCGATCTTAAGCCTCTTTACGACTCCCTACGCTGTCATTCGGCTGACTATGAGCCGCTTGGCGATGTCAGAATTGTTGTGGCTTGTACGCATCGGAGCATAGAACACCTTTACACACAAAGGAAAACACGTTTTAATAACAAGTGATGGAAAAGTGGAACTATATTTTTTGGGGTGAACCTTTGTCTATCACACAGGTAAACCCATCGAAAGATAAAAAAAAACGAGTGTAACTTAACTTTTGCAAATGCGGTATTTACAAAAGTAACATGTTAAAGACTTTAAGCTTTGTCCTATTTATTTCATTCAAAGAAATCTCTATCGGCTTCTAAGCGGGGTAGTAACCTGCTGCAGGCCTTTTCCACAGCCCCGCTCTTTAACTGGGTAAAATGTGTGGTGATTCTGGACCTAGGGTTAACATTGTTGGGACAATGGCACTTGTTGGTCTCCCTCCCTTAACCACAAGCCACGCTTAATAGGCCAGGGGATTTCTCTCTATGGATTTAGGTGGTCAAATTTTTGGAGTGATGTGGTCAAATAAAATGTCTAACAGCCAGATTAGGTCCTTTTGCTTGTGCGGCACGGAGCAGAGACCTGTTCTCACATCTACGGCCTTTCAGCACCACCTCCTAGATACTGATCAACCCTCCATTCTCGAGAGACTTAATGTAGCCCTCATTATTAAAGTGAGACCCTCTGGGAAGATATACATATGCATAACGTGAACCTCGCTACTGACCACCCAAAGACTATCATGGCTCCGGGAACTGGATCTTTATGACTCTCCGTACACATTTTAGAGACACAAGTCAGTGGAGTTAGTTTTTAAATTGCCTACCTAGTCTTGGCAGAAATTATTCTCAACTGAGAAAAACCAAAGCATGTCAGACATGATTGTGAAGTTAAGTTTGTTCACATGTTCTGCAGTAGGCTCCTTCCTCTTGTTCGTAATCTACTGCGAAAAGATATGGCCCTTTTTCATCTTATATAAGTAGTATCGCATTTAGTATATGCACTAAATGCCTAATGAGAGAATGACACTCTATTGTCCCTAACATTGGGCCTCATTTACTTTGTGGAATCGTTGTAAATGATGCCATTGACAACTCAGATTCTTTTCCTATCAGAACGAATAGAGTGAGTTTCCAAGTAGCTAGACGCTCTTAATAACACCCTGACCTATGCAACTCTTTCCTGATCCTCTGTACCTTCTTTTAAGTGACATCCGGCTTGAATCCTAAGCTTTATAGCTTCCCATTCCAAAAGTTGTACAGGATTGGATTCGCTATGGTACTGCTTCCTTCACAGACCATGCCCAACTGAGTATACTATGGTAGCAACAGATAGAACAGACGCTAGAGAACATGCATCCGCGGAATTCACATTTACCAACAGCAACAAATTACCCACCGCCACATGTATATTGTAAGAAGAAAATGCTTTAATCTTTAATTTAGTAATATTTTGGGATTAAGCTTAACCCCTCGTCAGATCATACTGAAATAAAGGGCTTTCGGCCAGTCTTATATTTGACATACCTCTGAGAATTTATTACTGGGGATACTTAGCTAAACAAGGATGCTAAAACTATCCGGCCAATTGTGAGGGGTAACATGCGGTTATAAGGAATCTGTGAATTGGGGATAAATAGTAATAATACTGTTAGAATGATACTAATGCTGTAAATAAGATTAATGATTATGTTAATAAAAATAATCAGGCAAAATTGTATTAATATTATTTACAATATACTATTAGTGAAATATTATCTCAGCGCGTTATAAGTTATCACTTTACATGTGTCATGCATTCAAAGACTCATCTTCTTCTTCTTTGTTATCTCTCTTCCGATGTCTTTTGCTTCTTTCCACTTTATTTCGTGACTTTCTACGATGCAATGCCATGCAATTATAAAAAGCTTAAAATTACTTCTACAGCTCATTGGTGTTATTGTATTAATTCTTTCAACTGTTTTCCAGTTTGCTCCACGTAGTTGCCCCGGCAACCACCACAATTGACCTTGTAGAGAGAAAAGAGCAGAAAGATTCTTAAGTTTCAACTTGTCTTTCACCTTAGTCAATATATTGCACAGGGTGTTGTGGGTTTGTGGTACACATCAATTCATTGTAGTAGAGGTGATGAGCAGTATTTTCCGAGTTTGTGATAACGTATAGAAGAAGCCTGAGCCGCATAATATTTGCCTCACACATTTTTTGTCTACTTTATTTTCACTTTGCATACAAATCTTTAATGATAATTATTGTCTACAAAACCAGTTATTATGCATTTTCTTTCTCTGCAGCAAAAATAAACTTTGTGTAGAGGAAGAAGAAAGAAGGGTAAACTCATATAGCCTGAATTTGAAAATATTTAAATTTCTACCTCTGACCTCCTGCAGCAAAATATCCACATGTATTAATGAAAAAGTATTTTCTCAAAGCCAAACTTATATATATATATATATATATATATATATATATATATATATATATATATATATATATAATTGCAGTAGGAAGGATACGACCATCAGTGACATTCTTATTTATTCCAAGCAACGTTTCGGATTACCTAATCCATCATCAGGCTAATTGGATAAACACAATTTGTGATGCAAACAAATGTTAATTAAACTAAATACAAATCAAAATCAAATAATTAAGATAGTAAACCTTAGAATCAGCCGAATAGTTATGATGTTATTTTCAAAACAAAATAAATCTCGGGCTAACCCTGGGAGAACTTTACCAATTATATCATTCGAAAAGGAATGTAAAACAACATAAGGCTTTCCAATTTCGTTATAATCGGCCAAATAGTTCAATGTTATTACCAAATCAAAAATAAAACTGGGATCGAAGGACCAACATAGTGAGTTAGAGAGTTACACGCGACTAGAATTGTCAACAAGGCTGCTCACAAGACTTTAGGATATCTCACGGCCGCGATTGTGGAGGTAATGTCATACATTGACAAGGAAGCTCTAAAAAGTGAATATAACCAGTTATCGCAGAGGAAGAAGTCGTCATTTAGAGCGATTTTGCTACTATAATTAACGTCTATTTCTGTGTAAATTCTCGTAAGAATATATTGTCCCATATTTAACACAACCTTTTTTTCTTTTCTGCGTAAAATTTGTATCGATTTTTTCTGAAATCCCCTGTACATTCTAGTGTCTAAAAATGATTTTATTATGATCTCTTGCACTCTATGATCACAGTTTCGCAGTAAGCCGTAAAATTTGTCTGAATATATATTGCAGTTATCACTTAACTAGGATGTATTCTTACATATATAAATATATATATATATATATATATATATATATATATATATATATATATATATACACGGTGAGGCAGAAATACCTGCCACATTTTAAACTTTCACCTATGTGTTGCTAATGAACTTATGCAAGTGCCAATGATGTTTCCATTTAGCTAATGACTTACTATTTTTTTATTCAGATACCCTTATCAAGCAATATGGTTTCGACTGTAACTCTTTGTTTAAACAAGAGTAAAATGAATTTTTCATAAATGTTGTTTCTTCTTCCTTTTGTCAACGTTTCAAATGTGGCAGGTATTTTTGCCGCAGATATATATATATAATCGATGGGGTTGCTGCTAGTCAGACGAATCTTTCTCCGCATTCTATATATATATATATATATATATATATATATATATATATATATATATATATATATATATATATATATAATATGTGTGTGTGTGTGTGTGTGCTCGTCTGAGCAAACACATAATCTAAAAATATTTTTATTTCTGTTTTAGAAGCAATATAATGCCACACAACAAAAGTGGTACAACCATACAGAAGAACAAGGATATATGGCCCAATAATTCAGCGATAATCTCGCAGGGGCATAGAAGAAGAGAAAGTGTGCCTTCAGAAAAGTTTTCACTGAGGGAGAAATGAAGAACGACACTTTAAGTGTTAATCATTGGCCAGTACCAGTTTCTTTAAATAAAAATTAAAAGAAGAGAAGATAGAATAGTGGAAAATTTCAAAAAATACGTAATTACGGAAGATAAAATAAAATTTTCCTTATGTGTCAGATCAAATATGATGCCCTAAATTAACATTTTTTTATATCAATAAAATAAATGGCCAATGGTTATCCTTGGAAGACAAATGACTGTTCTACATTCAATTGGAAAGCAAAGGAGAATTTGGGTACTCTATAAGCCAATTTGCAATTAAGGAAACGATTCAGTCAACAAGAGGACAAAAAATTCCTGCTGGATCAACTTCAAAATAAATATACTATTATGGAACTGGTGTCACTGGTAATAAATCTGAAGAGAGCGACCATGAATATGAATATGAGATTACAACTCCACCGACCAGAAAATACAACACAAGTAAATTTCTAACCAACTTGTTGACGTCCACAGTAGTATCAACAAGTAAAGCCGCTTAAATATTCAAACAGTTGTCACTTGATGCTATTGACAGTCTAACACCATCTCAGCATAGAAAGAGGGCGCTAAATTGAAGAGGAATTTATTGAAAATTTACAAAAGAAAGAGTGCTCTTTATTACCTTTCGATGGAAAGCGCATTGAGGAAGATGAGTATCAAGCAGTCGTACTTAAAAATGAAAGTACCAAATTAATATTAGATTCATTGTGTTTGAAATGTGGTAAGGCTGAAACTATTGCGGAAGTAATTTTAAAAGTTATCAGGTAATATGAACTTCCAAAAGTAATAACAAAAAATGGTGTATTCGTATGCTGAATCCAAAATTGTGTGCTGGTCATGTTCATGGTGGAGATGAATTTCAGTTCCTAGAGCTTTGTTATTTAATCAAATGGATAAAATAATGTAAAATATTAATTTAATTAGTGATTTTGTCTAATTTTATTCTACTTTGTAATATTTTATAAAAATAAATGTTTGAATCTTCTTAAATTCCAGGAATGTCACTTTCCAAAGAAAAGCGTGCAACTATTGTTGCTCGAAAACAAAATGGCCTGAAAGCAAGGAGATAGTTGATACGGGTATGCATTTTTTTTTTTATGATCGTTAATGAGTTTAAAAAAAATGGTTACACTCGTGTAAAGAAGTCTTCTGGGCGCTCAAGAACTTCGAATGAACGCCAAGATCGCCTCCTGGTAAAGTTACAGGTTGCCTTTAGTGCAAAGATTGGTCACGAATGGAATGAGGCAGGTATGAACACTTCAGCGCACACTGTGAGGCGAAGACCTTTTGACAAAGGTATTAAGTTGAGAAGAGCTGGGAAGAAGCCTCATTTCACAAAGTATAACCAAACAGATAGGCTCCACTTATGTAGGAAATATAAATAATGGGCTTTGATGACTGGAGCAAATTAATATTCTTTGATAAAGCCCCCTTTCGCCTGTTTGGAGCTTATGCAAAAGGCTTCTTTAGGAGAAGAATGGGGACGCGATTTAGCTAGTCCTCTGCCGTACCCACTGTGAAACATCAGCATATTCTCCATGTTTCAAGCTAATTTTAATTTAGAGGAACTGGACCACAAACAATTTCGCCCAAAGACACTGC
The DNA here is from genome assembly GCA_963969495.1 of Ceratothoa steindachneri. NCBI lineage: Eukaryota > Metazoa > Arthropoda > Malacostraca > Isopoda > Cymothoidae > Ceratothoa > Ceratothoa steindachneri. The sequence continues at coordinate 87,001,939 of OZ018320.1, forward strand.
CATAAGATGAAAATGGTACCTAAAATTGCCTTATAAGGAAGTTTTCCCAACAGTTCAGAAGAAATAGGGAAACCCTAATAAACTTTTTATTCCCAGTAATTGATAATTCTCATCTAAGGAGTTCAGCTCTTGCCCATCCCTTTCATAGCTAAATTTCCTAGTATACTTTACCATGTCAATAATTTTGCATGTTTGAATGTTGGAAGCCATTTGCCAGATATAGGCCAAAGATACTAACTCATTCTCATCTCTCTTCAATTTAAAGTTACCTCCAATTTCTTTTACTACAGCTGCCAATTTCGTGTGATCATCGAAATCTGATACTTCCCCAAGATTATTTCTAAAATTTAGAATTATTAATCAGACAAATACTAATTCCTGAACTACTTCGATGAAAACTTCCTCCCCCTTTGTATTTACAATACACTGCTTTTGTAATAGCCGCTGTTTTCTATTTTTTTTCATATTCTTATATCCAATTCAAAACTCTCTTACATATGTCATAATATTTAATTTACAAACTATTCTCTTATGTAGAACTTTTTCAAAGGCTTTGCTAAAATCTCATTAATTACATCAGAATGCTTTGCCTTATCGTATTGTTTTGTAGCATAATAAAATTCACATTATTTTAAAATAAAATCTACTTATTGAACACCCATACTGAGCGTCACTTATTAATTTCCAACGCTCTACATATATATTTTGTAATCTCTTATTTACATCTTCTCTTAAGATTTGACAAACTATAGAATTTAAGCTTACTCGTATAAAGTCATTTGGGTCCTCTTTAATTATCTTCTTAAAAATTCCCATTATAGGTATTCATTCTTTTTAAATCGTTGGATATTCGTCATTTTGCTAAAATCTATTGATCTTATCTACTTCCATTTATCTTCTCAAGAGCTATTGTACGACTTTCTAAACTTTTTTACGTAACCTAGTATTTAATTTAGTTATAATTTTGTAAACTAGTCTTATTTCAAAACCTGTTTTTTCCCATAGAATTATCTTGAATTAGGTATACTGTTCTGGTTCTCTTCTGAAAATACTGATTCAAAATGATCATAACATAGGTACATCAGCTAATTGCTCATCAGTGTTCTTTACAACATGTTGATATTGATATTAAAGATTTGCATTTTTAAACCTATCTCCTTGTTCTATCATATTGAGTTTCTATTTTTTGCCTTAATGACCATCATTTAGATACACTGTTCCTGGGCTACATTGAATATACGCGTAAAAAATTGACTAATATCTGTTATTCTTACCAGTGAATTCAACACCTAATTAACCAAATTCATCAACTTTAGGAGCTTTTCGTAATGCCTCCTGAATATTTAGCGCTTTTCTGAAATTATCCCATATTTCCCTCTTACCTATACTAATATCTATAGTTCCTAAAGACTAGAAATATTATGAGAAACATGAGACTCATTCCTCAAGCTGAAAGGTTGTCCGTCAGTTATCGGTACATAACCTAATAGAAAACCACAATATCCTTGCAGATTATTTACCAAGTCCTTAACCTATTAGATCAAATGACACCTAGCCATAAATCCAAGATCCTCAGTCTGCAAGTCGTTATGACGCAAAGAACAATGTCAACACATGATAAAAAATGATAAAGTAATTTTGCCCATAAAGGCATGGAAAATCCAAATTGTCCCATACAGCATGCTTATAGAAGCCTAGACCAATAATATTAAATATTTCTAATCAATTTTATGACTCTAATAACAGTTTGTAAGCCTTTCGTATCATATATTTATCCAACTTTCTCTTGATGTCAGTCACACTAGCAATTTTGTGAAGTTCTCCAGGTACATTATTTCAAGTCTTTAAAACAATACGTCTGAGAAAAGATTTGTACACTTCCAACCTACTACTCCTTTTTTTTTAAACTTCAAAAAGAAACAGTGCTACTATGGGGCTTCTATAAACCACCCTTCCACCAAATTTTAATTTGTATATACCAGAGAACAATTTATAGTGTGAAATCATGCCCTATAAAGCAGCTCCGACCCATACTTTATCACCGAATATCTTCTATTGGTGTTGCTTCGGATTTAATTCAGGGCTCTGGTAGGGCAGTTCATCATATCTATATTTTCAGCATCAAAAAACTGTTTCATCCGATTTACTGTATGGCACGGAGCATTGTTCTGTATGGAAACAGGCCCACGTTCTCCAAATTTTTGCAGTGAGGAGATCACTTGTTCCTGAAATAGATTCTTGTACAGTGTAGCATTTACTTTTCCGCATACATCGACAAAGTACAAAATCCAGAGCCTGAGGGCATGGTAATTTGAAATTTAAACGACTTTCTCATGCAGGTGAGATTTAATGTTTCACCTGCAAGCCACCTGACATGTTGCTTTGCATTCGATTTCAAAAACAAAGTAAATACTTTAAATCAATTCAAACAATTCCAAATTTTCATGCAAGTGCCAACCTAGCCGCTCTTTGCTTTTTGCTTATGAGTAGCTTCTTAGCACTCGATCATGCTATCAGCTCCAACCCTCTCAATCGAGGTGAGACGACTGGTGAGACATATTCGAGTTCAGGATCTCCGCAACTGAGGGTAAAATATTGCCTGCTCTCTCAAATTAGTGCTTCCTCAACATTCGTTACATTGTAAGATCGTCTTTGAGAGTTCTTTTTCAAGGGTGATCCATTTGTTTGAATCCCCGGTCCCGGTATCTTCATAAAACTTTATTGTGCATCAAAGCACACTTTTTGATGAATGTCCAAAAATATTAAGTTTGCTAAGCTCCTTGTTATTAAAAATGGACAACCTGCTTTTGGAAGTATCTTTCAACCTTAACTCGTTTCTCTATCTTGATAAATGCATGCGACATAGTGTTCATATTTTCCTCTAGTTTTGAACGCATCTTTTCTTCAAATACTCATTACTTACTTAATAACTTTTAATCCATTGTTCTTTTAAATTTATCTTCAACACTAACAAAGGGAAAATTTTAAAACATATTTTATATATTTTCATAGAAATATAACGAATATTTTCCTGAAAAGGAAGATTAGACTAATTTTTCTATTTTTACACCTTACATTTACTAACTTATTTTCCTTCCTGAAGTCCTAACCTAACTCAACGATTGACTCTTCTCCACCCTAGCTCTCTATTCGAAAAAATTCACAAAACCTTACCTAACTCACATTCCCTTGTACCTTGTTTGACATTCTACTATCCTTACAATTTATGTACCAATGTCAGGCAACAAAAGTGACAAAGCAATGGTTATTAGCTTACCCAACTAAGAATAAATATAATTATAATTAACGTTAATATAGTAAATCAAACAATAAGATGGGAGCAGTATATTATCAGGAAACTCTATTTCCTCTAAAAAAATACAAACAATAAAAGTGACAATTATCTACAAATTATTCTTAAATCTCACTAAATAAAAAGTTTCTCCAAATCAAGCATTTCTTATGGATAAATTCTATTTCTTCCATCATCATAAGCTCTTCAAATCTTATCTCTAGTTCCAATTCTTTCCGTAGACTACTAAATTTATTAGTACATGTTCCAAAAACGCGTGATGGTCAAGCCTCAGGAGGAGCTTATGTAGTTTGTGTCCAAAATCTGAACCGAGAGCTGAGTAAATGGAGAAATATAAAATAAAAATACTCTAGGCTCCTTTCTAATAGCTCAAGCTTAATCTATAGATTTATTACTTATTTTTATCTATATCCCCTTCAAATATTCAATAAGGGCTGTAGACACATTTTCTCAATTTTCTCTGCATTGAGGGTAATATTTTATCATAAAAGGAGTCCTAAAGGGAAATTTCTAATATTTTTTTACCACACGCTCATGATGAGTTCCTTTTATAATTTCCAAGATGTTCTGCTGTTGCAACATAATAAAAACCGTGTAGAAACTTTGTACAAAAAGTTACGTTATATTTTCTCAATTTGTTTTTTCATAACAAGTTTTTATACAATTACATTAGTTTTTTTAACATCAATAGTGGTTTGTCAGTTTATAGCTTAATTATAAAAAGAAATATAGTAATATATAAAGAGTTTTTTGTTTTTTGTTTTGTTTTTATAAGAGCTCATCCAGCGACTGCTTACTTGGGCATTAGTCGCCGTATTCAACATTGCCTAAAATTAGGCATCTTTAAAATTTAATAGGCTGTTATTTTCGAGATTTCTTTTTAATATCTTTATGCTCTTGTTATATTTAGGCAAAATTACTATACTATACCTAAAACAAGGAAAATACCTTCATATTTAGCCTATCAACCTTTTTGACTGCTAATATTTTATTCGTGATACATATTTTAAAACCGATGAAAAAAATTTAAAATTGATATGGTAATTATTTTTTCCCTCTTTATGTCTCCTACTTGTGTGTGTAGATTATGAATTCAAAAGAGAAATTTTAATAATTTAACCAAATTGTATAATGTAAAATTTAGCATAGTTTTAGGTAACGACTTAAGTATTACGGTATTGCAGAGTACCAAGGATCCACTCTGAGGCTCATCGTGAAAGTGTTGGAACAAATAATTTAGGGAAGAAATGACGTGTAATTTAGAGACCGGATAATATATTTTGATAATTTGCTGCGTTTATCACTACATTCGGCACGAAATTTACTACACGACTAATAAATTTTCGTCTAGCTCTTATTAATGCATCATTAGAGCTTTGCTTCAAATAATATAATTAACTCTGTTTATTGCCTCAATGCTTGCACTCTGTCTTAGAAGTTAAGGAGTTGTTTTTCTAATATATTCTTAAGACTGTAAACACAAAAAGTGAATTTTATGTTAACTTGTACGCTAAAAGATTTGCCGCAATTGCTGACTGGAATCTTTCAAGAGCTCTTTTGGTATCTATATTGTCTATCCTCTGGCTATGCAATTGTCGGTTTTCCAAAGAAATCAAGTTTAATGCCTAAAAGACTTCCTGTTACAATTTATTACAAACTTCCTGGATAAGTTTTATAGCACGCCGTTATAAGCTCTCTGTATTCTGTTGGTGATTAAGGTGACTAGATTTGAAATGCATACTAAAGTTGTGGTCGAACGATAGGGACGGAGATAGGGGAGGTCGGCTTTTAAAAGCACTCATCTAGCGAATGCTTGCATATAATTTAAATTATATAAACAAAACAACCTAAAAGAACAATAATAAAAAAACAGCACTGAGAAAAGAAAAAATTAAAGCTACGCTCAAGTGCCAGGTGGAGGCTAATTTATTTAGGGGCACAAGTGTGAATCCGACACCCAAAATCCTAATATTATGGAGGGAAGGGGTTCCTCCGCAAATTCAATCAATATATAGTCTGTGAGCAAAAAATTGTCTCGAATAGAGAGTAAGCTGGCTTCGCACCAGGATTGGTTGTGCGTGCGAATTTACCCAAGAATTATACATTCAACGAAGCTAGGCAACCTTCAGAATAAGGTTCAACGGAGTGCTCCATCAAATGGCACTGCGTCCCACGAGTTGGCCCGATTCAAAGTAGACAAATTACGATCTGAAGCCATCGAGGCATTCATAGGTAGGAGTAGGGGAAAAGACGCGGCGCAATAGCATGCACCTTCGGATCACTTCAGCCATCTCCGAAAAGTCTGGAAAAATTAGATCCATGTAGGCAGAGTGTGAAAACACAAAACGCTGGCTGGTCCTTTCGCAGTGGTTCCACGCCCTCATCAGAGTCATAATTTTCCGCATTTTAACATTTTTATGAACACATAATTATCAAATCTCGAGATTTGCACCTCTTGCAGAAGTCGTGCCATCACGGATACTTCGAACGAGGCGTGCTCAGATTCTAGTGCTTCGAGAGCCACATCAAAAGTGATTGAAAGTTCTTTTTCGTAAAGCATATTAAAAACATCTTCATACAGCAACATGGAGATAGCGTTAATACCCTAGGCAAGGAGAGTGACAGTGATGATACTTTATTGCAGGACGGCCTCTTCCGGCGTTATTGGAACGGAGAGAGGCCCCACACGTCGTATGCTGATTCGACGACCTCGCAGTAACTCAGGCTAAAAAGTAGTAGGTCAACATTCTATCGTATTGCTATGCCTTATCATAGGCTTTCTTCGGATCAAAGAACACCGTGGCAAAGTGGTCATCACGAAGAATGGCCATGCTGATAGCATTTTCCAGCACGCACAAAGCATTCGACGTGAATAAGAACTAATAAAAGCCGCATTGAGCAGAAGAAAGGTTACTTCCGCTGGCCAGAAAATACCCTCACTTAAAGTTAATAAATTTCTCAACCAAATTGCAAGCGGCCGGGGTAGAGTGATTTTTGCCCGTATTGCAAAAAGCAAGCACCATAGCCACTCGCCAGAAATCTGCGAAGATAAAATCAGTAGAGATCCTGTTAAACAAGGCTAAAAAAATAGCCACACATCATTCACATAGGTATCGAAGCATGGTGTTCTGGATATCGTCTTCACCAGTAGTAGTATACGTGCACAAAGCGAGAGCGGAGCGCAGCTTACTTGACGCAAACAGGTCGTTAAATTTTCCCAGCCTCTGAAGGTGAAATCTATTCAACGGCCTTCAGTTAGCAGGCAATGTGATTTAAATGCAGCATTCCGACTTGATAATGTAGAGAAAGCTGGCACAAAGCCAACACCTAGGGGCCGATATTACAGTTCGAGGATGTTGGTCCTAGTTGAACTTGCCCCTATTCCATTTAATTATTCCTCACTATTGCAAGACGGTTCTTTCCGTTTAAGGAAGCCCCAGAATCCCCCTGCCCAAGTTGAATGGCCAGCGTGCTTCAATTCGTACCAGTACCTAGCGCCTGCTCGACAAATTTCACGCAAGGAGAATTCGTTAGAGTTGTGCCTCTCGCGCTTATAGCCATGCTGCTTCTGTATAAGGCTAGTATAACACTCAGCCTACCACCAAGAAAGCGGAAGGCGTGTAAGACAGCCAGACCTCCAAGGAAAGTTAGTTAGATCCACAGTGATGAAGATGCTGAAATAAAACTCAAGTTCCTCACCAAACAAACTAAACTACTCACTGAGTTAGGAATATTGGCCTACACACAGGCTCCAAGCACCAATATGCTTATTTCTCAGGTAAAAGAAGGCCGAAAAATGAAATTTGGATAAAAAAGAGCTCACTATTATGAAGCTCATTGACCAATTTACACTGAAAGGCCAACTGTAGGTCCGTTGACCACAGAGATAGATAGAGGAAATTAATTGAATCTAGTCAGAGACGTTTAATTTAATTTGCGATTTATCATTAGAGAAAAGCATAGTTAAATTACAGTGTTTTCCCACCACCAAAAATGAAGCTATGAATTTTTGGCAATATTAGAGAATTAAATCGAATTAGCAAATTACGTTGAAGTACATAAGTCTATCTGTGTTACCATTTTATTTTTTCCTAATAGATTAATTATCACTGTGTAACAAAATTTCACTTTTGTCTTGTCCTTAGGTTAAAAGTTTTATTTCCCAATTGTTTGCGTAACATTAACGTAACACTAAATGCAGGATCTATATTTTCAAGAGCAGTGTGAGTAGATTTTGTATTTGTTGTAGAAAGTTATGAAAAAGAGGGGGTAGATAGTGAGTGAAGAGAGATGGGGGGGGCGAAAGATGCGAAAATGAAAAAAGCAATAGGTTGATAGTGTAGTTGCCCGGTGTACGGGCCATCTCCATTGTATAGTATCTCAAGAGTGTTGATTGAACCTTTTTTTCTTTTCTTTTTTTTAAACCTTTACGTTGTTAGTTTTTCCATATATATGAGTATGTATATATGGATATATATATATATATATATATATATATATATATATATATATATATATATATATATATATATATATATATATATTTATTTATTTTTATTTTATTTTTATTTTTTTATTTTTTATTTTTTTTAGTTCATCTCACTTGTATCTGGGTTCTGGTTCTTCGGTTTTGGTGTTTGGGAGGTAGCTCATGAAGCCTCCCTCTTCCGAATCCAGAGCAACGAGTGTCTCGTTTGGGAGAAATCCTTCCAGTTTCTCCCAAATGCTTTTGCCTCTTTTGTAGAGGTATATATTAATAGGCTCAATATTTGTTTGTTCGTGCAGGCTCCTCGAGGTCCGGAAGTCGTACCACTTGGAGCCTGTAACAAATCTGAGTCCTTGATTTTGTACTCTTTGTAGCATCGACATATTCCTGTTGGATGCTACATTGAGTGGTATGCTCGGGTATACCAGCTTGGATCTGACCAAGCTGATGTATAGTTTTCTCTTGTTGGCTGTAGAAAGATTTTTAAATCGGTGGAGTTTGTCGAGTTCGGTTCTTGAAAATCCAATTCGGGACCTCACTTGCTTGCTCATTCCGGAACTGGAGAGTTCAAAACCGAGAATAGACGCGCGAGGAGTGTACGCAATATCTGTGTTACCAATTTTGAAGGGGGCGGTACGCTGTCTTCCAATTGCGGTTGCAGAGAATTTAGCCACATTGGTCTGAATCTTCAAGCGACTTTCGTATCTGGAGATTCTTTCGGCTTCTGCCGCCGAGGCCATGGCCATCAGTCTTGCCGATTTTGTTCTTCGCACCACAACTTGGGTGACATCGTCCGCGTACTGAATGTTGAGGGTTTTCCCATCCGCTGGTTTAGGGATGTCTCTTGTATATAATTGTGTAGAGAGTGGGGCTAAGGCATCCTCCTTGAGGAACACCAGAGGCAAGGTCGAAGGATTCTCCTATGTGCCCTTCGAATGCTATCACCTGTGAGTAGAGATGTAACACCTATATTTTTACGTCTGGCAGTGTCCAATTAACTACTCCACAATATATGACCCGTAAAATGGCAGAGAAAGTGTGTCCAGAGGCAGCTTGCTTTACGAAGGGTAGGGAATATGTCAAGTAAGTATTGTTGCATAGTTCTTTTGTTTTAATATCGTAAAGATGTTTAAATTTTTTATATATTTGTTTAATTCTAGGTATTAGATAGATTGCATTCTTATAAAAATCTTGTACTAGTGTTTATAGTGGAATGGCATTGATGTTTGTATTGTTACTGAAATGTAACACTATCGCGAGAGTTGCCAATTAGTCTTTTTTTCTTTCATGCTTTCTTGTTTCTAAACTAACTTTTTCTTGCAAAAGACTTGGCAAATAAAAAAAATATGATATGGAGTTTTTGATTTAGAAAATATGCACTTAAATACTATTATTTTAATGTTATGTGGTCACAATCGCTTTAGTAATTTTGTTTCATTTTTTAGAATAAGTTGAAAGATGAACAAGAAATTCTGAGGATTTACGAATATCTTCCAGATCGTGATATTGAAAGTATCTTGAAGTGGGATGTAGAAGAGTTTCAGAATATAAATGCCATTGACTTGCCAGGTACTGTACACAGAAACTTTTGTTAGTCAAATAATGTTGTTTCCACTTATTGGTGGAAACATTACCTTTACCATATGTTTGTTTATATTCTCTGGAGAATTTTAATAAGGAAATTTATAGTAAGTTTATTTCTTATACAGCTCATGTTTATGTTTTTTCAGGGGATGAAACAAATACAGTATTAGACAATTTTGATGAGGTTCAAAGTGAAGAAACGAAAACAACATTCCCGCCACAGTGGAGATATTTGGAGTACGATATTAATCATCTATTTACCAGGAAACGCCAGGGCTAAGTGATGCTGTTACCAGTTTCAGTGACCATTCTGTAACTGGGATATTTTCTTTGCTTTTTACAGATGATTTGATTGAAAATATAACATTTCAAACAAATTTAAATGTAAGTCAAAAAGTGAAACCTTATAAGCCCACAAAAGCTATTGAAATTAAGTATTTTCTTGCTATTAATCTTTTGATGGGACTCAAAATGCAAACTAGTTATAGAAATTATTGGTCACCAGATAAAATGGTTAGGGATGATTATATATCATCAATAATGCCACTTAAATGATTTAAGTGGTTCCCTAAGTAATTTTCTTTTTAATGACAACAGTAAAATGCCAAGGCATAATGAAAACGGGTATGATAAGTTATACAAAGTAAGACCGATGATTGATGTTCTATCAGAAATGTTTCTAACTTGCTACATCCACATGAATTGAAAAAGGAGACGAAAGCATGATCAAATATAAAGGACGAAGCTCCATCAAACAGTACATTCCTCTCAAACCAATAAAACGAGGTTACAAAGTTTGGATTAGGGCATCTCCAAATGAATATGTTAGCTAATTTGATATTTATACAGGCCAAAAAGACAAAGTCAGGCCTGAAGTTGGATTGGGAACAAGGGTTGTCTAGATATGTGCCAATCTTTAGAACATAAGGGTTAAAAAGTAATTGCAGATAACTTCTTTTTCTCTGTGGGACTCGCAAAAGCTCTTTTAGATAAGGGTATAGGATATTGTGGGACCATTCGACCAAACAGAAAATATGTCCCAAATCTTAAAAAAGATAAGGAAATGAAAAGAGGAGATGTTGACTGCAGAATGGAAGAGAATGGAATTTCACTCACAAAGTGGATGGACAATAAAGGTGTGCACATACATCATTTCTAACTTTCATAAACCAACTGATATCGCTAATGGACAAAGAAAAGAAAAGGATGGCACATCTGTGGAGATAGGCTATCCCCATGCTCACACTGACTACAGAAAATATATGGGAGGTGTTGATCTTGCAGATATGCTTAAAAGTACATATGAGGTTGATAGAAAGTCCAGAAACTTCTAGCACAGATGTTTTTTCCATTTTCTAGATGTTTCAGTAATCAACAGCTTGATTGTTTACATTGAAACAGGTGCAACAGATTGTCAGAACAATTTTTTATCCGGGCAGCTCTAATCCGAGGATTAGTTAGGAATAAACCTTATCAGAGGAAAAGAGAAAGCGACACTTTAATTCTATCCACAAAGAAAAGTTTCAAACAGTTCATCCCAAAGGAAGTTAGAAAAGATCAGGCAAAGCATTTTCCAACACCTAGTCCAACAAAGAGACGGTTATTACGTAAACAAACCTGTATTTCACTGTAAAAACTATTTAAGATTTGTCTTCAATAATAAAAATATTCGTCCACACTACAAGTTGGCTTTGCTATGTATGTCAAGTACCTCTGTGTAATTTACGTCAGAGAAATTGTTTTGAGTCTTTCCATGTAAAAAGGTAATTTCAAACTTAGTTTATCTGAAATGTAAATATTTAAAGCAAAACAGGATACGTTTATGTTACAATTACTAATATAAATGTTCTTTTTCTTTACTTATTAAGTAAACAAGCCTGTATTTTACTGTAAAAGCTATTGAAGATTTGTTTTCAATAATAAAAATATTTGTGACCTGGTGCTTAGTTCCATAGACTTCCGTATTATTTTGCCTATTCAGCACTAATTTGGTCAAAAATAAACTGTAGAGCTTTCTAGAATTTCCGAGAATTTTTTTATATCTTTGAACAATTTCTAAAACATTCTGCCAACGTAGATGACAATAAATACAAAGAAAATCTACGCAACAGATTAGTTTAACTCTAGCCTTCATAGCGCAGAGATCGTCACTCGTCAGTCATAGAAGCATTCGTCACACATGGTATCAAGAAGTTGTAAGAATCTGACAGACGCATTTTGCTATGTCTCCGGCGAATTAATTAAGACAAGAGAGAAAAAGTACCCTGTATAGAGATCTGCTAAAATGTGTGAGGCGTTCAAAGCATATTTTGGTATGCCAGCCAGAGATCAAGACAAACCTTGGGCACCTCATTTCACCTGCGAGCTCTGGAAGATAATATATATATATATATATATATATATATATATATATATATATATATATATATATATATATATATATATATATATATGTATATATATAAATATAATGTTTTGTGTATTTGGATACTAGATTTTTTTTTTTTTTTACATTTCTAATAACACTAACTGAATAGTATTTGTATATTTATACTTATGTTAGCATTTTTTTTTTACAGGATGGTACAGGAGAGAAAATAGAGCTATGAATTTTGCAATCCCACGAATTTGTAGGTAACCAACTGACCACTCAAGCAATTGTTTCTTCTGCATGGTGAACATTTCCAAACGTCGAGCAGGCAATAATGTGCTGGTGGTCATGTATACAGACCTTTAGTCATCTATTGCGCCAGTGACAGACAGTTCTGAGGTCCCCGTATACACTCCTCTAAAAAGACAGCAGTACTTTTTCGAAATGAAAAAGCAGTTCAGAAGAGGATGAAGTCATTGATCCAGATTACAACGATGCAACTGGGGAGAGAAACCCATACTACCCCAACCCAAACAATTTCAACGACTTTGTGAGAGATCTTGGTCTCACAAAGTCCAATTCAGAGCTTTTAACTTCGAGACTCAAGCAGTGGGATTTGTTAAATGACAGTGTGCAAATATCAGGTCAGAGAAAGCGTCACCAGTGTTTTTTAAGCTTTTTTACATGTAAAAATGAGTTTTGCTTTTGTCACAATGTAACCCGTCTGTTTGAGGCAGCCGGAATCGCCTGTAATCACAACGAGTGGCGCCCTTTCATTAACACTCCTTCAGGAGCCTTATAGCAGTGCTGCTTCATAACAGGAACATGTCTCCATCTCTACCGCTTTCTCACTCGGTCCAGCTCAAAGAGGAATAGAGCAGTTTCAAGATCTTGCTAGATTCATTGAAATATGAAGAATAAGGTTGGAAGGTTATCGGACACTTGAAAATGGTGGCTTTCTTGATTGGTCTTTGTCGAAGAAAGAGAGATCGAGTAAGATTTTGTTTTTAAAGGATTCGTGTAACGAGAGTTATCGGGAAGAGCAATGTCCTACGCCCGTCAGCAAACTTTGGGTGAGATTAGCCGAGAATTTCTTCGGTTAAGTCGGATTATAAAAACCTCGCCGCTGAGCAATGAACGCCGAGGTGGTGAAGCAGGGCTTAATTGCTTCCGTTAGCAAATATATATATTCCCTGTCACAAAATTAATCGTGAATAATTCCGTCAGAATCCGCCCAAAGAAGAGTCCCGTAGACGTACCCCCCTCCCCTTGGAGAAGACTCCAAGTCATGGTAGTGAACTGTCTTTACGTTGGTCCCGAGTGAGCCAAGCCTGGAAAATGTAGAAGGTATTCTTCAGCCTCATTTACGACGTCTGTAGAATCATCCACTAACGGCGCATATCCTCGAGCATTAGAACACGGTGTCATACCGGCCCGCAGCTAGGATCTTATTTGGAGCGACGGCGTCAGGGTCAAAGGACCCGTCTAGAAGAAGCGCACAGTCTCAGCCCCACAGGGGTTTTCCCCCTAGAGCGTCTACTGGAAAACCTTCCTCCTTTGATCCTCTACTTGGAGAATCTTCTCTGAGCGTCTACTTGTGGTAACTCCCCCCAAATAGTAAGATATTTACACCTTTCCTTTTCCTGGTCGAGGCGTTGCGATGCCCTCCGACTAAGACTCGTCAAGTAGTCTCCTCCCGAGCCATCTCGGATAACTAAAGTGAACTATTAAGCCCCTAAGCGTAGGATTCTATTCATAGTTTCTTCCTAAACCCTATCGGTTTAGTACTCGGAGTATTGACCATTGCGGCATGAGTAATTATGGGTAATTATTGATAATTTTCCCATTGCTGAATTAATTAATAACTAGAGAGTGTAATTATTTGTTTTATATGTTTTGTGTGTAATTAAAGATTATTTTTGCAATTCTTGTTTAAGTCCTCCAATTACCAAAGCCTAATTAAATAAGACCAATCCCGGCCAACCATATTTAAAGTAATTAGAATAACAAAACCTGCGCTCTCAACGAAATTCAAATCCCATTATTATTTGGAGCTGACGTAGTCCTTCATAGAACAAACAAGGGAATCGAGAAATAGGCGATAACTGCCTAATTTTATGATAATTTACAAGGCCGCTTTACCAAGTTTCCTTTTTATCACTCCCTTTGGGACAGCAGGGATACCGTGACACACTACCGTCGCCGAGATTGGCTACAACGGACTGATTTTAGTGTGGGGGGAAACAATGTCAAATTGGAGCCTTTGTTTGACCTCCGAAAAGTAGTGTTTTCTCCTCTGCACTTAAAATTGTACCTTATGAAACAATACGGCAACTTATGCCCCAGCAGGCAGTCGCAAGATGGGCTCCCTCAAAAAAAATTAATAAATCATCAGAGCTCTAGATAAGGAGTCTGTAGCTTTCAAGTATCTCCAAGATTTCTTTACTAAGTTATCTGCGGCAAAGGCGGAAGCCGCGGTCTTCGTCGCTCCACAAATAAAAAAGATCATAAAGTTCAAGGAGTTTCCGATAGCTTTATCGCAGGGGATCTGGGCATCCTAGGTAATCACAAAGCAGAAAACTTGGTGAGAATCTACTTCAAGATGGGTTGCAGGATGTCCCTGAAAGTCTATATTCTTGACGCTCATCTTGATAAATTTAAGGATAACATGGGCGCGTACTCCGAGGAGCATGGCGAGCGCTTTCACCAGGATCTCCTGGACTTTGAACGCCGCTATTGATGATCGTATAATTAAAATCTAATGGGAGACTATATTTGGGGGCTGATTCGTTAAATTAATTTACGGTGTAAGCGTAAATTACGGAAAAATATTAATTTTTAATATTTTAATTGTCTCACTTATGTAATTCTAGAATAAATAAATGCTATTTTTGTATCATTTCGTTTTGTTTCTACTTCGTCACTTCTCTCCAGAGGCAATAGGTAAATTTCATATAAATAAAAGTGTTTTTCATGAATTCTAGACACAAGCAAATAGAAAATAACAGTTGTTACCCAAAGACAAAAATCGTCTTACGCAGTGAATTATTTACTCTGTTGAATAATGAAGCGAAAAATCTCTTTCTTTGCAATCGTTGAGTTTAAGGAGTATATATTCTACGGGTTATATTCTCACTCTGAGCCGACAATTCTCTCGTTAATTTGGAATGCGAATCAAAGCAAAGGCAAATAGGTCCTACTGGCATACAATTTACGGCTAGCGGTAACTACAAATTTACTTAAGTGGTGTAAAAGTATCTCTACTCTTGTATACAAAGTTTCTCTTAATCGCTCCAAAGGTTCGGTTTGCAATTTTGGCATATTGAACGCAATGTTAGGAAATTTTAAATCATTCGAAAAAAGTAAGCTATTGTGGCGCTCTAAAAGGAGGATAACTGTCCCTTTTATATTAGGAGCTAAACATTTTCAGTTGATCTGAATATATTATTTAGGAAACAGGTGCTCAGAGTGGATAACATAATTTTAATGCTGGAAAAAATAGTAACAAATACAACATGAAGTGAATTTACTCATATTCTCTTCATGAGGGCATAATTTGGCAGTGCTTTTTAAAAAACTTAAAATCACGCACTCTAAAATCACTTACAACATAATTTCTCCCTCGGATGATTTTAAACAGCCAATAAAATATACTCAAAATCCATAGAACTGCCCATTTAACAATATCTAGACCTATACAGAGCACAGTTTTTTAACCGTCCTAAACTACAACAGTCTCTGCTTAACAAATTGAAGACAGCAAGATGATTTCATATGCTTATCCTTGGAAGATTTCAATTGCTTTCGCAATAAATTCAACACTAATCTTGCAAACTTCACCCAGAAGTTTTTGAACTGCGGTCACTATGTCTATTGGTTGATGGTCTCCATTCTCTCTCGTCGTCATTAGTCTTCCATTCCTTCTTTGAAACGTTTCATCCACCTCAAAACACTGGTTTTATCTGGTGTAGAAGCATCTTATACATGCTGCAAAGAATCGACGACAACAGGGATTTTCCAATCAAGTATTGTTAAAAATTATATAACAGCTCTGATCTGAAGAGATTGCTTTTCCATGGATAAAAAAAACTAATTTCTTGTTAGCAGTCACTTACTACCTGAAATGCGCCTTTCTTATCAACGGTGTCGAGCATCATCACAAAGGCCAGATGCTTGTTTTTGGACACATAGCGTATCTCGGCGATGCCCTGGCCGAAGCTTAGCATGCAGTCGTTCTGCTGGCTGATGACAGAATCGACCGTGGAGGGTTTTTTTCATCAAAACAAAAGGAGAATCAAATTACCATGATTCTTCAAGTCGTTGAAAAGGCAACGATACTGGTCACGAAGTTGTTCTCGCTTACGATCAGTAAGCAGAGACCTTTCCACGCACTTCAAACTCCTTCTCCGTACTCCTCCTTGACGGTTCTGGACACTAGGGCTCTCAAAATGTTCTTTTTCTTCTTCGCGAGCGAAATTATTTAGAGCTTCGGAACAATTTCGAAGATCTTCCCAACAGACAAGCGGATGGCGACTTAAGGTCTGCCTGAACGAGGTCGATCATTGAGGTCTACCCCGAACATGAGCCTCTCCGCAATTCCTTGGACGGTCAATCTGCTGATGTTGATCTCCTTGGCAATTTCGTAATTTATGTGGCCCGCGAGCAGGGGAGCAGAGATCTCGATTCTTTTCACTTCCATATCAACACACCTAAACACACTGAAAAAGACGTTATATTGCCACGTGCTAGAAGAGTATAACTTTAAGTTAGTTTGGCAAAATTTTCTATCACACATTTAAACCTCTCAAAAGATTAAAAAAAACGACTGTAGTAGAATTTTTGCAAAACCCGGTATTCCATATTTGTGTGCAAAAAAGTATAAGCTATTGCAGTGTTAAATTGTTTCTTAATAAACTTAAAGGATAAATTTCTAGCAGCCGGTTGGTTTTTTAATTATTTATTTCTACGGTTTGTATAGCAATAAGTAGTCATCTTCACAATCTATCGAGCAACCTGGGGGATAAAGTAACTTGTTTGGCATGGAAGGGAAAAGAACTCAAGCTCTACCCATTTAAGTGTGAAGGTGCCTGCTACTCATTGCTATACTAAGCGCATACCATCACTGAGTATATTGCGGTTTTCCTTAGTATTATATAGGTAAAATTATGTATTTATTAGGTAAAGGAGCTCGATATGCTGGCCGATCAAGAGAAGATTTTCCTTATGGTTTCTCCTATTAATTATTCTCAATTCACAAATATATTTCGATGCTCTAAGTTGAAGGCGTTCTAAGGTTTAGACATTTTCTCAAAGATTAAGATAACAGAGTTGAACCACATATTCAATAGAGGTTTGATAAGCGCTATATATAATGGTAGAATATTATATTTTGATTTAAATAAAAAAATTATGTTTATGTACCCCAGAAGTCGTTGGTTTTTGACATACTACAACACATTGATTCAAACATTTAAGTACAAGTATTTCGCAATTAATATCGATCCATTTCCTTTAATTTCGAAGCACGGCAGATCAGGTACATAGATTAGAGTATCTTTGGCGTCAGCCCCACACTCAGACTATAGCTCTCACAACTCTCTTTATTACTCTAAATCTTTGTTGTATTTATGTATTTTGGACATTTTTCTAGCCAGTGTGTACGGGCAAGCCAGCACAATTCGGTGCCGATTACAAGCCAGGAAAAATAGGGAGGATTGGAGTGAGGAGGACGGGCATCCGTCCGTAAATTCTCTGCAAAACTGAATGAAATGACTCATCAAGCATGACGACCCTGGGCAGGAAAAAGTCGAAAAAAAGAACAGGAATTAATATTTACAAATATTTTTGCAACGTAACCGTATTTAGATTATGCCTCACTATGCTGTACTTTCCTTTGGGATTTTGGTGATCTAAGTGCATTACATTTATCTACAGTGAAATTTTTCTGCTCCTTTCAGAACATTCCATTACTCCATCTAAGTTATCTTTTAATTTACTCTATTCCCTAAATTTTATTATCCGCATTTTTAAAAATTTTACATAATATATTCCTGTCAAGATGGATATTATAAATTATGAACATCATTGGGCCAACCAGTTTTCGATCCACTTAATTAAATCCCCTTTAATGTCATGTGATTTTAACTTTATTAGAAATCACATATGCGGAAATCTATCAAAATTCTTTTGAAAATAGAGCTAAAATATATCAACAGCTTTGTGCTAGTCACAGTTGAAGAGCGTTTCGTCAATAATTTCTCACAAGCGACTCAAACAAGAACAATGACGCTGGAAACTTCATTAGTATTAATTAAGTTCTATGACTACTAATCATCCACGATTTGGTCTCTAATAATGGATGCTAAGAGCTTGACAACAGCAGAAATTAATGTAATTGGCCTTAAATTTCAGGGAAGAGGTTTGATGCATTTTTTTAATTCGGAGTGACATTTTCGTATTTAAACTCGATTCCATCTATGCTTGCATTAAGTGATTTGTTAAAAATGCTCCACAATAGTTCTGTTAGTAGTTTTGTAATTTATTAGAGCGAATTGGGTAGACTTTTTCTTGACCTGATGCTTTGGATATTTTTTATAATGACTCATTTACTTTTCGTTTATATGAATATCTGAAAATGTATAGGCCTCATCATAATTAAATGCTTGTTTGATTGGACTTCCACGATAAAGACAGTTACAAAAAAGTTCATTAAGGACTTCACCACTTGGGATGGTTTGCCAATTAACACACCTTCAGAATTGTTCGCGGAGCAGATCTCTGATCGGTTTACGATTATTAAGTATATATATATATATATATATATATATATATATATATATATATATATATATATATATATATATATATATATATATCACATCTCTTGTTCGATGCCTAACAGTTCTTTTTCGTGATTCCTCTTAGATTTCCTTATGCCACATTTTAAAAGACAACGGTAAAAATATATATCCATTTCCCTTTTCAACATTATTATTATGATTTTTTTTATTATGAATTTACGACCTTCAAACATTCAATAATTTCGGGACTACCCTTGGAAGGACCTTAGCAATTCTATCATTCAAAAGTGAATGTTAAACAACATAAGGATTTCAAATTACGTTAGAATTGTCACAATAATTATGGAGACCGACCGACTGCCCGACCGACCGACCGACTAACCGACTGACATACTGAGATATAGGTAAGGTCGCACGCAACTAAAAATGCTTCCTGAAGTACTACATACCTAGATTTAGTGTGAATTATCAGTGTTCAACTTTTCATCTCAACTTACATATTTTAAGAGATTGTAGAAGAGAGCAAAATTACAAGATTTAGGGCCTAGTTTAATTAAGAACTTTCTTTAATAAATCACACTTATCTAATTATTAACCAATATATACATTCTCTACTAAATTTTAGCAGTTTAGCAGGATTTTAAGTATTTTTTATATCAACGGTGGGATTCGAATAAGCAAACAATGGTGGCATTTGTCCTCCAGGCTACTTGAAGCTAATGTTTTTAACTGTTGGATTATATATCGCCTTAAAACTTTAAAAGAAGATTCATGACCTTTAGAAAATTAATCGCTAACAAGCTACTTAAAAACAATGCATATTAACGAATGATCCCTGTTATTAGATAAAATGAACTAAATCATTTAACTACTATTAACACCTAAAAACAGAAATGTGTTCCTAGATCTTACAAAGAAA
This sequence comes from Ceratothoa steindachneri, assembly GCA_963969495.1. NCBI lineage: Eukaryota > Metazoa > Arthropoda > Malacostraca > Isopoda > Cymothoidae > Ceratothoa > Ceratothoa steindachneri. Next base: position 87,021,412 of record OZ018320.1, read on the forward strand.
GAATAATGTGTAGGTGTGAAAAATGCAATTTTGGCCATGCAGAGTACGCATTAAAGTTATTAAAACAAAAATAAATACACTTATGTAATAAATGTAATAAAGTTATCAATTAAGAAAGAATAAATTAATTTACAAACGTTTATAAGGTTTTCTTAAATAAAACCTTTAAGAATTATTAATTGAAGAAGGAGAATTGCATATTTAGATACATTGTTGTAAGAGGAAAGGAATTTAATTTAATAAAGTATTTCGGCACTAATCAATTACTTCATTATATCTTAAAAATAATAAAAAATAGGTTGATTTCTTTTACTCTTCCTAAAGGAACTTAATATCCTAAATAATAATAATAGAAATTAAATAGTAAGACAAAGGGAATACCTTCTGGGCCTTTCTTTTGTCGGCTCGCTGGTTCTGATGGTAGATTCTGGAAAAGTTGGATACGATGACAGGTACAGGGAGAGCAATTACGAGTACCCCTGATAAGGAACATACACCACCCACTATCTTTCCGGTTGGCGTGTGTGGTACCATGTCACCGTAACTGAAAGAGAGAAAATATATTAGTAATACATTGTCTAGGCAGGAATAAAATTGGAGGGATTAAATTAAATCTATGCCTTAGGATGGCAAAGGAAGTATAAACAGGAATTAAAAGAAGACATGTTTTCATCAAGTGAAATGGCATCGAGTCACAATCTCCTTTAAGGTCATAAGATAGAAGAAAAAGTCTAATTTCCTGCTAAAATTTGAAATCATCAATCTTTTTAGTGATTTGCTACCAAAATCTATTCATAGGCAAGTACATAAATATAAAAGTTACTAAAATAGTGCTTGTAGTATTAATAATATTACATCATATTTAATTTTAGTACAGGTATTTTCTTCGCTTTTATGCTTCTTTTAGGCGCACATTTTTAGCATTCTTTTAGTACTGGTCAAATATATGATTAAACGAGGAAATACTGAGCCATACACTAACAAGAACTTTTCCCTTTGAACAAATAATAGAAATATGTTTTACTAGTTTTTCAATATTTTTCTCTAAAATTACTTGTTTTATTATTGCAGATGCTAGGAATTTATAAAGTTTAAATACGAATTAGTATTCCCAAAAATATATATATGGGGATATAATCCATTAGTACAAGAACGCCATTCAGAAAATTATTTCCATGTTGTTATTTATTAAACACAAGTTTTATTAACATTCTTAATTGAAATTTACCTTGAATTTGGAGCATTTCATTTAACAATTCTTTCTAAGCAACCCTCAGGTAGGGTACCGTATTCGATGATATATTCTATTTATATGTACGAGGGGCGGTCAATAAATTTTGCAATTCGGATATAAGGAAACGAGATATGAGGAAAGGTGTTTTATTATATTTCAATATACCTACTCAAGACTTCAATGCACTTGCGCCACTTGTCCCTGAGGCTTCGAATTCCCGACAACCAGAAATCTCCCGACTGCTGTTCAATCCACTCCTGGACGGCGAGCTGGACATCGTCATCGTCCCCAAACCGGCATCCACGCAATGCAGCTTTGAGCTGGCGGAATAAAAAGTAGTCGCTACGGGCCAGATCTGGACTGTAGGGGGGATAGTTGAGCTCCTCGAATCGGCACTAGCGCACGGCAGCTTGTGCAACTTTGGCCTTGCGGACTTTGACGACGTTGAAGTCAATCATGGGGCGTGAAGTTTCTAGGGACCCAACGATTAGAGACCTTCGTCATGGCCAAATTGTCGTGGATGATTTTGATAACACTTCCATTTGATATTCCAACTTCTTGCTCGATTTCTTCGACCTTCACCCGTCGATTTTCGAGGATCATCCTCTCCACACGGGCCACATTGTCCTCGTTGGTTACGTCTGACGGGCGTCCTGGACGGGGGTCATCTTCAAGGGACTCACGACCATGGCGAAACTTCCTATTCCAGCGAGCAATGGTTGCATAGGAAGGGGCGGTGTCGGTGTACACTGCAACCATGCGTTCATGGATCTCTTTTGCATTCTTGCCTTCCTTGGTGAAAAATTTGATCACTGCGCGGTGCTCAACCTGTTCAAATATTTGTAACTGACGATCTGCGATCAGCTACTGCTTCTTAAATAGACGAGGTAGGAGCGTGCGGCTGCAGGTTCTGACTTGTCATAAGTTGTCCTAACACCCTCTTAAATAGCCATCCCCCTTCCTATGTTTTGCCCTAGTGATTCGAAAAACTTATTGACCGCCCCTCGTATTTGAAATATTCGTGTATTGATTTGTTCTTCAAAATAAAAAAGGATTATCCTTTAATCATTATTTATTCATAAGCTGGCTTAATTTGAATTAATTGACAAGATAAAGAATTCAATTACTAAATATGCAATAACTAGAATTTTGGATAAAGATTATTTATTTATTTGGTTGATTCCAGCAATGTTATTCGTCCCTTATACAGATAACATTGTCGGATGCAAACACATCATTCATCAATCTCTCACGGAATATGCTCTTAACAAATGAAAAAGAAGCTCTAGATCGCAGTTTGAACTGCCACTTACAAACCATATTTGATCCAATTTAAAAAAGTTGAACTAGAAACCCTGTTCCAATCCCTGTTGAAATTGCATGAACAATCAATCATTGAAATTAACCCCAACCTAAAACACCAACTAGAGGAGGAAGCCACCAAACGAAGGTGCTTTGAATAGCAGCAAACTCATAACACGAAAGATAAGAAAGGCCATCAGCTCTCTAAAAAGCAACAAATAAATAGTCTTAAGAAAAGCTAGCAAATATAACATACGAGTATACTTGTACGTCATTTTAAATAAAGATGAATAAAACAGTAAAGGGAATACCATTTTAAGTGATACCACTAAATTTAAGCGAATGAAAAAAGATCCAACAGGAGACTCAAAAAAAGAAAATAAATGGACAAATAACTAAAGCTAACCACTCATTGGGGAACTTTGCTTCCAAAAGATCGTCGGGGATTATACACCAGGATATTTGTATGGATACGTAAAGCTACACATGCCGAACAACTCACTGAGGCCCATTATTTATCGAGTCCCCAAACCAACGTACCGTCTAGCTAAAATCTTAAATAAAATAATAATAAAATGCATTCCTTTAAAATATAGCATAAAGTCCACAGAGGAAATTATCGATATACTCCACTCTACAAGACCGACAGGACTAATACCATCCCTTGACCTAGAAAGACTATTTAGTAATGTGCCTATCTCTCAAACCGTCGATATCATTATACAAAATGTATACCTATCATTCTACAATATCTATTCTAAACCTTGACCCAAACATCTAAAGGAATATGTTGCGTTTATGCACATTAGAGGCTCCGTTCAGGATACCGGACGTAAATCTCTACACAAAGTCGATGGATTATCTATGGAATCACCCAAAGGGCCGACTTTTGCCAACTACTATATGGGTGAACTTGAAGAGAGCTTATTAGCCAACATCTAAAATATACCACACAAATACTGCCGATACGTAGACGACATCTACATCACCTTCCAAAATGAAGAACATCAAAAAGCAATTTGAGAGAACTCTATGTTAAAATTCACTTATTAATTAATCATGGAAAATAAATTACCTTTGCTGGACGTAGAGGTACAAAACATCAATGGTAATTACGTCACTAAAGTGTACAGGAAAGCTACAGATATGGGAAGATGCCTCAACGTGGATAGTGAATATCCTGAAAGGTGCAAAAAAGTGTAATTGGCTCATACATCCACCGAGCATACAAATGCTGCCCCACGTGGGAACTGTTCCATCAAGAGATCTCCCGCATAAAACAAACCCTCGTGAACAACGGTTTCTCAAACAGCATGATTAAAAAAAACTTTGATCACTTTTAAGAAGGCAATTCAAAGACACGGATAAAACGGAAAGTAACCAGGAAGGAGTAAATAACAAACTGTACTATAGAAATCAGATGTCATTGGCCTACAAAATACACAAAAATAACCTCAAGGAGATTGTTAACCCTAACATCAAAGTTAAGAAGTAAACAGACAAGATTCAGCTGATTATATATTATAAACAACAAGAGTTAACAATCTCATTATGTCAAACAACATCTGCCAAAACTCCTCGATCCTGAAGTCGACAAACATAGTTTACAAGTTTACCTGCCCGGATGAAGACGTTAAGCTTCAAAACAACTCAAGATATATTCGTATGAATACCACCACACTTTCCAGGCGTTTGATAATGCACGGGCAAGATGGGCCCTGCTCTCTGTCCAATCAAGAAGAGTCTACTAAGGCAGGAATCCCTCAACACTCACCATACACACCATGAGTGGTGAGACCACTCTCCGCCTCACTAACATAGACAACAAAACATGCACACATCAAATATCTGAAACACTCAAACTCTCGAACACATCGACACCGTTATGTTAAAGATCAACCATCCCCACCCACACATTCTCATATTCAGGTCATCTGACGATGCCCTGAATTTTCATACAAGCGCAAAAAACACGCTAGCAGAAAAGCAACATACACGCTGCTGCCAGACGCAATTATTCGTCGACACCAAGTACGGATACACCGTGCCAACTCACTATGTGAAGAGTTAACGGATGAGGACCTCTTCACCGAGCTTAAGTCAGAATACGGCACGGAGGTCATCCGCGAACTACATTACAACCGCACCAAACATTGGGCGGCACTAAACATCGCAGACAAACAAAACGCAGACAAAATAATCAACCAGGTCATAAAGGTCCTGTGCACACTCACTCATCCTCAAGGAATCGAGCAACAACATAACGTACACCCCTAACAATATCTCCGCTGCTACAAAGCGGGGCACACAACAAACACTTGTTTAGCAGAACAGATCTGCGCAAAATGAAGTGAGAAAGAAAACTTTCACACTCCCTGCACCAACACAACACTCCTGTGCATCAACTGCGGCGGCAATCACACGGCAGTTAACTTGAAGTGTCCATATCTCGCCGAAAAGCGGGCTTGGGCCATTTCGTAGATGTGCATAGCACAATTCAACTCCACATACAAACCATGTCTGCTCCCACTCCACCGCTCATCACGAGATCCTTGGCTGCCACTTGCGGAACAAAGAATTGCTTGCACTCTTCTTCCCACACTACACCTACTACGAACGAACACACAGACCCTGAACCCAATCGCACACCATTGGCAAAAACACAACCCAAACATATATATACTCTGCCTGTAGTTACACACGTGCAAACTTCACACATACTACCAACAAACACAACACCGACTTCATGATAAACCGCGCCACTATGCTCTCACGGCTGGCACAAGATTGGGCTGGAGGTGACTTTTCCCTCTAGGCCAATTTTCTGAACCAGCTCTTTAAGGCTACTGGAAGAGAGCGCATTGCCATTCCGGAGTCAATATTTAACACATAGCCTGCAAAATAGACACAGACACTGGACCAATCCTAATTGCCACACACTACAGAACACCCTGTCTACAGGTACACATTGATATCCCATTCCGTGCGCTAGCAAACTATAAACTTCTACTCTTCTTCCTTGAGGACCTAAACGCACATAATTCACATTCTTCTCCAATGCTACAAATGAAGCGGAAAGCTATCTTGTCCATGCATTGCCGCTCGTTTTCGCTGTGAACACAATGGCCCGGTTTTCGCTACCTTCTTTGGTCAGCGCGGGGGGACCTCATCCCCGGACGTAGTCCTCCGTAACGACCACGCCACAACACACATAGCCCCGGGTCTCCATGTATTATCCGACCACATTCCCATATGCCTTTTGATATCTACTTGCCTATACTAATCCCCACACCACCCTTATACGACTACAATATCACGAAATGGGTAGAGTTCGGTAACCATATAACCACACACACAACACATAACCTCAACCTCCAGGGCACCAGATCCTCACAATTAGACGACCACTGGAAGGCAATCATAGACGCCATAAAAACTGCCCGCGACACCTACATGCCGCGCAAAACATACAAACACATAAAACAATTTACCTTCTCCATACATACACAAAGACTCATCACGATATGCAACAACCATTCTGAGAGAGGCCTACGACAACGCAATATCGCAATCCTTCGTCCCCACATCCTCTGGTACGTGCTGCTGGACAGGAAGCGTCAGTCGGGCGATGTCATCCGCACGTCGGACGACACTCGCTGCGCTGACCCTTCCTTCTTTTGGCTGCGCCTCAAGAGTATAATGTGAACAGACCATCCTAAGCCTATAAAACTACAAGTGAACAATCAGACACTTACGAACACGAATGATATCCTCAATGCATTCAGGTCGCACTGGGACCAAGTACACACGCATAGCTAACACAAACCACAAGCACAAGTTCACTTCCAGCCTGTTCAGGAATGGTGCAGGCTCCATTCCAATGAATAGGAGCCGGCCCCCTTGATCGAACTCGCGGTGCTCGACAACTTAACCACATTAATTATCCCAGTCACTATCGAGGAAACAAAACACTACATCAAAGCCACACGTAAACGTCACCCCGGCCTTTCCGGTCTCCCACAATTATTCATCACCTGCCAGAAAACATCCACCGGGCATTACCACACCTCTACAATGCATCTCTAGCCTCTGGATATTTTTCGAAAATATTCAAGGCCTCACAACATTATACTCCATAAACAACATAAAGACTCAAAACAACCAAACAGTTACAGGCCTATTGCTCTCCTAGAGAAACTAGTCAAAATACTATAAGGCATAGTGAATAACCGCCTAAAAGGTTTTCTGGAGGTAGGAAACTGGTTCTTTCTCCGTTAATATAGTTCAGGAGAGGCTAGTTTACCAGCTCTGTGTTCACTATCGTTCACAACATCATGCAAAAACCACGACAATCACGAAGAAAAACACTTGCTATCAGCACAGATGTTGAGAAGGACTTCGACAAAGTGTGGCACGCGGAGCTTCGTTGGAAACTAGCCAACAACACGGAGCTGTCTCTTTGCACCAAAAGTCTCATATCTCACTTGCGGATGAGGAATGTTACATACGTTACAAAAATACACTATTCCGCCCATTCATCTCATGCGCTGGGGTACCACAGGGCAGCGTACTGGCACCCACACTTTTCATAGTTTATACAAATGACACTCCACGCCCTGAAGTAAATTGCAAACACACACACACATTGTCTTACACAGACGAAGAGACCATTCTCGTCACCAGCGTGCGCCCTGACATACTTGCGCGCCGGGCACAAATAATACTAAACGAAAATACAGAGGACGAGGATACGTTGCTCATAACTGGCAATCCTCAAAAGACACATATGAATCTATACACAAATTATGACAAGGCAAACTGTATAGAATACGCAGAAGAAGTTAAACAAGTACTCTACAACATCCAGCTCCCCAAAGATGCACACATAGCAAATAAATTACTAACTAACACTCCCTTACAAGCAGACAAACACAACATCCCATGTGGGAAAATACACAACACACAAAAATTACTCCTTGAACCAATGAGAAACCAAAAAGCAAAACGAAACAACACTATAAAATAAAACCCATCAGACCCCAACATTATAAAACAAAACAAACGAATAGATCGCGCCATACAAGAACTATTCAAATGGAGTGGGAATTAACTCAATTGGGTTACTGAAGGAGGAAGAGGAGTTGGCTTACGGATGTCTTCTGCACGTGAGGTGTGGCCGTTCGGAACTTCTGAGTGGGAGGTTGGAGCGATGACGATTCTCCAAAAACAAGGAAGGGAGGTAACATCCGGTCCAGGGGAGAGTATTTCGGCTACCCGAAATGAGGAGGGCTTCGACAGGAGTTGATGGGAGAAGTCGGGAAAATCACTCGGGGTGATCATTCAGTGGAATTACCTCCTGGCTGGGGGTAATTCCAAATACACAAAATAGTCCAGCTGTCACTTTGCTTGTTGCTAGCACTTGACTTGGGACCATAGGGAATCTTCTGGGGTCTGGGCGAGACTTCTCAACTCTGTTTCTCTTCATGGGAGTCGAGCGTTATTTATATCTGAGGCTCTCCCGGAGTGGGGGGGGGGCTAAGCGGGACACAGCTCTACTCTAGAATGGCCTCGAATCTTCTTACAGAGGCTATTCTGTCCGTAGAAAAGTGAGTCGGGATGGACATGGTTCAAGGCTACCGCTTGTGGAAGGCGGGGGGGGGGGGGTAGGCTTACCAATTTAGGCCTAACCGGGTGTTCTGCCACGCATGGGAGTTCCGTTCTGCTCAAGAGCTTTCACGTGGGGATTCCCTCACAATCCCAAACACACCACACCAACATGGGTTCAAAGCCATGCACTCAACCACCAGAAATTACACGCAATAAACAACATAATCACAGAAGGATTCATCGAGAAAGTTCCACCACATAGAAACATAGCAGTCTCCCTTGACATGTCCAAAACATTCGACACAGTAGATATACAAAAACGAATCAACAAGATCCACAAAACTCACCATACCCACCACCCTCATCAAGTGCATTGCAAACTATACCAAGGGACAATTCCAATACACCCAACTACATAACACAAAATCTAAACACAGACACACAAAATCTGGAGTTCCCTAAGGAGAAGTACTTTCCCCAACACTTTTCAACATTACACCTCAGATATACCAGCTTCCACACAAACAGTAAAACTTGTCACCTACGCAGACGAAATCACAATACTACTCTCATCACACAACAAACTAGAAGCCCCTGCATAAGAGATACAACTTTACCTCAACAAAATACACACATGGACAATAGAAAACTCACTAATGCTAAACGCCACCCAAACAATGACCACTCTTTTCACACCAGACTCTACAAAATATAACACAACCCTAAATCTAAACATAGAGAACATACTACTACCCACCAGCAAAGAACGGAAGATCCTTCCCCTCACATTTGACCCCAAACTCACGTACTCAAAACACATACAAAACACAATAGTCAAGGCCACGAAAGTACACAAAGTTATCAAGGCACTCACAACTACACAATGGGAACATCACTAGAATACGCCGACACAATCTGGTCTCCAATCATTTCAGAAACCAAAACCAAAACCTACTGACAATATACATCACAGCCCTCCGCACTGCCTCAGGATGCACTCTTGGCACAAACACCTAACATCTACACGACGACATGAACATCATACCAATTAAAATTGCCTAAAAATAAATGCATCACGACTCAGTCAGAAAAAACATCTAAATCATCAGCTACACCACATCACCAGCCATCTCCCAATCACAGACACAAAAAACAACAACAACTACACCACTAACTTAGACACAGACCCTAACACAACAACAGAAAACACAATCAAGTAAAACATGAAAACTATCCCAGCAGTAAAATGTGCAGCTACATCTATACAAAACACTACTCAGACCAATACTTACATATGCACCAATAGCACTAATGGCCGCAAGCCACACTTGGCAGAGGAGTGCACAGCGCAGAAAGAACTCCGCTCTGAAGCGCGCCTGTTGCTCTCCTCTGTACACGAGAATGTCGACACTTCACGACACAAACAACCTCACTCCTCTAAATACATACATACACCTTCACGAGACTAACTCGACAACTGGGTAAACTCAAGAGAGATCCCATTTACAACTATGTACAACAGATACAGTATGGTGCTGCTTGGAAACGAAAATTACCAGCAGAATGAAACCACAAGCTGCTAGACCCACTATACACCTAAATAGCAGCATCGCGCTGAAGTGTCCCAGACACTAAGCAACCACGTCTCAATGATCTAGGCAAGCCGACGATCTAGCAAGACTTAGACTTTCCCGAACCGATCCTCCAATCTCGCCAGTCCAAACACCACACTATCACATAACTCAGCACCGGTGTATAGCCACCGGCATTTAATCTCTTCTTATCCCCTCTTGAGTTAATTTCCAAAATGCTCCTCTTCCACTGAAACGACCTCTTAGATATATAAAAGAATATATCGCCTTTTCTTTCTATACTACTTTGTCTTGTCTTGTTTTCTTTTAATTCTGACCCCACCATTCTTCACCGATAATGGAGGAAAGACACTCTGAAGATGATCGCATAGATCGAAAGCTCAGCAATTAAAGTAAAGTTTTGTTTTTCCAAACACATTTCCTTTAAAAAAGAGATGAACGTAGGAAAAGTTGTTTACCATCTACAAGATGAACTAAAAAAGATAATAAGAAAAATAGAAAGTTTCCAAAGAGAATAAATAAAGGCCAAATATACTATGGTCTTTAACAAAATCTGCATACAAGAAGGTCTGCTACAAATTTACACTAATATATATATAGATATATATATATATATATATATATATATATATATATATATATATATATATATATACCGAGTGTCCCAGAAAAAAGTAACCGTAATTTGAATTAGTATAACTCAAAATCTATTGGAGATTTTGGGGTTCTGCAAAAGGCCTTTTATTTACCCCATATTTATCTGTCGATTCTGGAAATTTCATTAAATTCCCTTTTATGATATTGATATACTAATGGGTTTAGTGGACGCAATCAAAAATATGTTTGCGCAAGGAAGTAAAATAATGAAACGAAGCCTAGGAAGGATAGGCCACCGTACACTTTCAAGAGAAGCGTAGGGAGCTTAGGTAGCCTAGGTCACTATGCAATTCTTCAAGCAAAGCCTAGACCATTTTACAGTGGTTTTTCACTACGCTGTGGTATAGTCTCGTCATTATTGCTTATTAAGCAAATCAAAGTGTGTCTGTGTAAAAGTTTACTTGCATAGTTAACAAAAGATCAACGCGTTTTTGTAGTCACAAACTTTATTATAACTGGCAGTATTAAACAAGTACAAGATTCATTTAAACAACGTTTTCCAGGTAGGCACCCACCAAGCAAGCCCACACTTTGGATAAATGTTCGTAAATACCAACATGAAGGAACATGCTTAAATCTGAATAAAGGTCGTTCGGGTTGTATGAGAACCATAAGAACAACAGAAAATATCGAAAATGTTCACATGATACTTCTTAAAAATCCACATGTATCAAACAGAAAGAATGGGTTACAATTGTTAAAGTCATCATTGAGCCGCATTATTAAACATGACTTGAAATGGCATCCCTATAAAATGCATGCAAGACACCAGCTTCTTGAAACTGATTTTCCGCGTCGTAGACAATTTGTCGAATGGCTTCTCCATAAACCTGCTCGTTTCTTGGAAAACATTGTGATTGGTGACGAGGCAACCTTTTTCATGAATGGAAAGGTAAACATTCGGCAATATGCGCCGCTGACCCCCCCTCCCCTCCCCAGCATTCAACTTTGACACACGTATTTGTTGGCAGAAAGTGTCCCTGTGGATCGGAATATGCGGGAATGGCTATCTTGTCGGCCCATTGTTTTACGAGAATAACTTGAATGGTGCTGCCTACCTGAGCATGATCAACGAAAGGATCTTCCCAGAACTCCACCAGATTTACGGCAATCAATTCAATAGACTTTGTTGGATTCAGGACGGCGCACCAGTTCATAGAGAGCTCGCTGTAAGAACAAAACTAAGAGAAACGTTTGACAACTGCATTTTCGCGCTAAATCATGCAATTGAATGACCCCCAAGATCCCTTGACTTAACACCGTGCGATTATTTCTTACGGTGATATCTAAAGAAGAAAGTGTATTCTACTTCATCACAAAGTATCGACTAGTTAAGAGATAGTATCACACGTGAAGTCAATATACTCAAGGAAAATCACAAGTTAATCAAAGAGGTTGTTCAATCAATGCGATTAAAGGTGCAACTGTGCTTGGAAGGAAATGGAGGACATGTGGAAGGAGACGGTGCTTAGAAAATTAAAAAAAGTGAATTGTAATACACATATAAAGAGGTGTTTTTGTTAAAAATGGATTTAAATATATTTGTTTTATTTTAAACTTTAAAGTTTCATTATTTTACTTCCTTGCGCAAACATAATTTTGATAGCCTCCACTAAACCCATTAGTGTATCAATATCGTAAAAGGGAATTTAATGAAATTTCCAGAATCGACAGATAAATAGCTGATAAATTTGATTCGATTTGCAAGATTCAAAAATCTTTAAAGGGTTTTGAGTTATACTAATTCAAAGTACGGTTAACTTTTTTCTGAGACACCTTGTATATATATAATAATTGAAAACACATGACACAGGTTCAAATCCAACTTCTTTATAAATTTTCATACAACGGTTAAACGGTAAAAATAGTTTTCCCTATCTTTCTGTTCTCTACATCTCCCATTTTCCTGCTTAATCTTTCATTGGCTTATGTAATATTCTCCTTAGAATTTATCCTGGTTGTTTTACCAATTTCTATTTCCTTGGGCCTTTAAATATATATATATATATATATATATATATATATATATATATATATATATATATATATATATATATATATATATATATATATATTTTTTTTAACGAATGGCTAGAAAATAAAATTCAAATAACAAAAGACTCCGCAGAAATTAAATTTAATTTTTGAAAAACAAAATTAAGAAAAAATTAAAGCAGGAGAATAATCACTAAGAAATATAAAATAACCCCTATATCCATAAAAGCAGAACACAACCTAAAATTAGCAAAACCTATACTACTTAAAAAACAAACTTAAAGATCAAATATGATGAATTTCATGAAAACTCACATATATTCTAATGACATTTCTAACCATAATATATAAATATATAACTAAAAATTAAAACATTAATTTAATTAAAATGAAAAACCATAGTACTACACCGGTAAAACAACGCCCTACCGTTCCCAGTAGCACACGAGAAATTTGTGCTATCTCTTCTATCTTCTTTTGCACTTCTTTTAAATTGCTTATGATCTTTTACACAACTGTATAGACGGATAACTGGTTTAAAACAAAACATTAAAACATATGATCCTAGATTAGTATAAATTGCGCGTAGATATGGATGGTTTTTACTTTGAACATGTTATATATAAACTAAAGGACCTTCAGACATTAAATATGGAGAATTAGAAGATATTGAGGGGATATAATTTCTTTTTATCAAGAATTATTTATAAAATATTAACATCAGAGACCAAATTAACCCTTAGCAGTCTCGATACTTAATCGAAAAAAACTATAAAATATATAGTTATATAATCTTTTAGGGAGGAGGCTGGTTTCGGAATTATATCATTACATATATTGTTTTATACAAAAGACTGAGTAAATTGCTTCTCTCTCCTCATTGTTTTTTTGCCTCTGTCCTTTCTATGAAATAAGGTTAAAATCTATGGATTCAAAGCGAAAGCAAATAATTTGTATAATTTAAAGTAGGATCGATTACCTTAAGGACCACGAATTGAATTAAAAAAATTTTTAAATATTCATTCTAATTTAAGAATATTTACGTATGTCGTATAATCGTATTTGTTATTTGGTGTTTTAAGGAAGCAGTCTGACCCTATTCCTTATGCAAGACAACAATACTTAACTATTAGGTGGGGGGACTTTTTAATTACCTTATTGTTGAGAGAGTGTCACAGCGTTTAATCCGTTTTAAGAAGAGAGCCCGTTAAACACTTAAAGGATCCATTGCAACACCAGAATTATCCCAAAATAAACATATACTTTAAATTTATCAATTAACTACAAAAAAAAACAGTAACAATATTTACATTCACCTAATAAGTTTAACGAGGTTGACCATACTTAAAACTGGGCCAATTACAGAATCTAATCTTGACAAAATCAAAAAAATAGTAGGCTCTACATAAACAAACCAATTGCCGATTAGTTATTTTATAGTGACACTTTTAGATTAGTATTTAACTCCCCTTTATGCTTCACTCCTCTCCCGGGGTTCACTAACAAATGTTCCTACTTCAGTTATTTTGAGTACCGTAATAAACTCATACTAAAGCAATACGAATATAAATGCTAATTCTAACTTACATGAAAGAACGGAACAGAGGGTGCCGAATGTCACTAGATGGCTATCTCGCCCTTCGTTGTGTTGGAGCGGCCGATGGTAGATTTTCCTCGAGATGGGAGGTACGAAGGGCGGTCAATAAGTTTTGCTAGTTGGTAGGGTAAAACAGAGGAAGGGGATGGCTGTTTGTGGGGGTGTTAGAACAAGTTATGAAAAGTCAGGACCTGCAGCCGCACGCTCCTGCCTCGTTTATTTAAGAAGCAGTAGCTGATTGCAGATCGTCAGTCACAAATATTTCAACAGGTTGAGCACCACGCAGTGATCAAATTTTTGACCAAGGAAGGCAAGAATGCAAATGAGATCCATGAACGCATTGTTGCGGAGTAAACCAACACCGCCCCTTTCTATGCAACAATTGCTCGCTGGAATAGGGAGTTCTGCCATGGTCGTGAGTCCCTTGAAGATGACCCCCGTTCAGGACGCCTGTCAGACGTGACCAACGAGGACAATGTGGCCCATGTGGAGAGGATTATCCTCGAAAATCGACGAGTGAAGGTCGAAGAAATTAAGCGAGAACTTGGAATATCACATGGAAGTGTTATCAACATCATCCACAACAATTTGGCCCTGACCAAGGTCTCTGCCGGTTGGGTCCCTAGAAACCTCACGCCGTATGATCGACTTCAACGTCGTCAAAGTTGCTGCTCCTGTACAACTAAGACCCAGCGGGAATCCAGTCACGCATAGTGACAGGTGATTAAACGTGGGTCCATCACTGGGATCACGAGACCAAGCTCGTAAGCATGGCCTAGAAGCACAGGTGTTCTCCGACCCCTATCATGTTCCGGACCCAACCCATAGGCGGGAAGATCATGGCCACCATCTTCTGGGATTCGGAGGGGATGTTGATGGTGCACTATTCGCCTCGTGGAAGGACCATCACAGGCCAATATTACCACGAGGAACTGGCTGGGTTGAAGAAGTGCATCCGTCAGAAGTGGCGCGGCAACTTAACACGCGGTGTTCTGCTCCTCTACGACAATACCCATGGCCACAAGGCCAAAGTTGCACAAGCCGCCCGGCGCGAGTGCCTATTTGACTAGCTCAACCATCCCCCCTACAGTCTAGATCCAGCCCCTAGCGACTACGTTATATTCCGCCAGCTCAGGGCTGCACTGCGTGGGCGCCGGTTTGAGAAAGATGAAGATGTCCAGCTCGTCGTCCAGGAGTGGATTGAACAACAGTCGGGAGATTTCTGGTTGTCGGCAATTCGAAGCCTCAGTGATAATTGACGCAAGTGCATTGAGAACGATGGTAGTTATATTGAAAAATAATAAACCACTTTTCCTCATATCTCATTTCCTCATATCCGAATTGCAAAACTTATTGACCGCTTCTCGTAGGTTAGGGAATCCGACGTTTAATTCTTCGGTTTTAAGATCGCAATTGGAGAGTCACTCGAGGGTGACTGGTTCTTGTATCATCTTCCCTTTTAAAATGACTGTTTGGCACTAGGAATGTTGGTCCTGCCAAGCTTCTTACTACGCCTGTGCAGGATGCTTCGGTCTGGCACCGAAATAATCCTTCTTCTCTTGCTACCAAAATTCCTGGTTTGGCTCTAGGTATGGTAATCCAGTCAGACTTCCTCTAAGTCTGTACAGGAGGGTTCGGTCTGGTACCGATACAAAATGTGACGTTTTAAGTTAATTCGGCACTGGGTGAAGGATCGATCTTCTCGAACTGATCCTTTATCGTCTCTCCTCGAATAATATTTTCTCTTTCTTTCAGGGGCTTATTTATAGGCTGGCGACCGCCCCATCTAAGGGGAAAGGGTCGAAGCCGCAGAGGGGAGAGCGAGTTGTGACTAGGGTGTAACTGCGGTGCTCAAGTCGGCTTGTCCATTCGAGACACCACTAACCGTCCCGATCTTTGTTGTTTCCTTTGACTGGCACCGCTTTTTGGCAATTTAACCACGGGCCTCCGGATCTCGTAGGTAATTAGATCTTTTGAACGCTTCTTATGGGCCTTTGGTGGTCAACTTAGTGCAGCGGTTCGCTCCGGCTACCTATGCGGTGGGGAGATAAAATAGGGTAGGCGGTTAGACGGTCATTTCGCCGGCTAACGTTCCCACGAGTCTCCTCATGTGGCACGATTCTCTTGCGTTCTCCGCAGAGAGGGGAGGAATTTAATTTATACGTCCACCTGGCCCTCCGGGAGGCTTTATGTTGTAATTCCTCTAAAACGTAAAACTTGAATATTTAATATATTATCTGTATTTTATTAAAATATTTACGCGAGTGGTCATACTTAATTTTTGCTCATTATCTATCCATAATTTATACTAACAAGACGTCGTCATTTGGTTATTTATTCTGTAAGGAAGTTTTGCATCTGTGTGACGGCACTTGTTAAGAGTCTTGACCTCCTTTAGTACTTTACTAAATTTAAAGCATTCTGCTTGTAATTTTTATTTGCTATTAATATAATTCCTACTTTATTTGGTACGGTAACTTAGCTTATTTGGTTTCACGGGTAAGTTCTCCCTTTTTACTTTCCTACACAATCATGCTATCGAAGGAATGTTTTTGAGAATGTAATCAATACAAGTAGGCCTGTGATATTTTTCCCAGAATCTATTAAGGTTTTATATTAGGTCGACCACTAGGTTCTCAGAATTAGCTCGTTTAAGTTTGTTAATCGAGACTAACTTTTCGGGTAACTTCTGTTATGCAATGAGCTACCTTAAAATACCTTAATTTGAACTCCCGATTTACTTATTCAAGCCATTATCGTAACAGAGCCTTGTTGGCTGACGAGGGTGCAATCGTTTTATTTTTCTATCTCTGTGAGATACAGTCAATTTTAAGTGTTATTTAATCACAAATTTTCTGAGCCTTCTTTGAAACCAGATACCTGGCTTGATTGCTCATCTCAGCCAGAAGGAGGAGAAGGGGCAGGCGATTTTAGGGCAGGTTTCCTCTGGGTCAAGAGACACCCTTATTGCTATGTATCAATGTCCAGGAGGTAGAAGACAGTAAAGCTGATAATTCTGAATGCCAGTACTAAATATTATAGAAATAATATTTTTTTTTAGCATTCATGCAAGACCTAATTCGGATTGCGTTTTATAAAATTAATAACTTTTTGGGAGACTACAGTAGAGCACCAATGAGCATTGAACAACAACTTTATACCTGAATAATCGTAAAATATTTGTATCAATTAAGATTTTTAATAAAATTTTAAGATATATATGAACCTAAAGAACCGAAGCTGAGGGCATTTTATTGCCACAAAGTACGTTACAAAATCAAAGCGAAATTCCGACGAATTTTGATTATATATAATTAAATAAAATATCACAAACTTATGTACACAAGCCGACTTCCACTCCTGCCTATTTCACTCACCTAAAAAAATAGTCATTCCCTAAAAGCTGACCTTTTGTTATCAAGGAAACATCCCATAAAAAGTTATAGCCTTTTTAATATAATTTTAATTTTATAAAGAAATTCATTATAAGCAAAGGAAAATATTATTTGCTATAGAATGTGAGCCAAGAGGTTCAAATATTGGATACTCTTTCTTCAAAAGGTTTGTTAGCTTATGACTTCGCGAAGTAATATTCTTCTGATCTTCTACAAAAATAGATATGTCCTCTATTTGGAGAAGGTACATATATTTTAAGCTCTGAAATGAATACACGAAATTTGCCTCATTCGCCAAAGGTTGCGGGACTGTTAGGCATATGTAAATCTAAGATAAATCGAGCAAAGAATGAATGATAAATATGATTGTGTAAAGAATAGCTATTTTTTAAATAGAAGTAAATCTGGATAGTTAAAAATAGCTTATTGTTAATGACTGGTTGTCATTCATTCGCTTTATTGTAATTCATCCATGCACTTTTGGAATGAAAAAGCAATAACAAAGTTCTTGGCTGAAAAAAATATAGAAATTTTGTGACTTTGAACAGGGATAGAAAAACTCTCCAATTGTGAGCAGTTGCAGGTGTTTGCTGATAAAAATGAAGCAACATCAACTGAGATTCTATCACAAATTTGTTCTCCAGTATGCCAAAATGAATTGAAGCAATCCTAATGAAGAGGCCACATCATAGTAAATACTAACTGCGCGCATAAATTGACTGTATTTATTAATAAAATGGGTTCGAGCTCAATTATTTTAAATATTTTATCTTGCTACTATGAGACAAACCTACTAAAGTAAAATACAACTTTTGATCTATAATCCATTACTCTATTATTTAGAAAAGCAATTTTGGTAACAGTTTGAATTTTTATTTCAGGTGTACAAATATCTAGATATGGATTGGTCATGGTCCAAAGTTTCGAGATTATTATAACCATAACATATATTTTGATTAGGGCTCTTTTTAAAGCAAAAATAATTACAAATGATGATGTTAAGTACAAAATGAAAAAAGTTATCAAGCTCCATCCTAAAATAAATTTTCTATTTTAATCTTTAGCCCAAGAAAATATTTACTATCCCCTAAAACCCAATAAACTAAATATAAATTATTAGACCAAATTTAGATCAGAAAAAAACACCCTGCTTGTTGTTTTTTCCCTATTTCAAAAGAATTCCGATAAGTTCTTTTCTTGCCTTTAGGCCTAGAAAATAAACATAGATCTGAAAAACATACAACAAGAGTAAATTATTAGGAAATATGTACTGTAAACCATTTAAAAACTTTCAGACCGAAATTCCAGATATGCCATAGACCCAAGACGGAAGGACTTGGTAAAAGAAGTTCTTTTAATCTTATAAAAATTACAAAACAACACCCTGAAAATATGATATTCCAACAGCTAATATAATTTCTCAAAAGCCATCTATTGCGGGAATTGTCATTAAACGTTTAATATTCTTTGTAGATTGCTCGTGAGTAAGTATGTCATTTATCGTGAATTATTAAAAAGAAGTTGAGGCCATTGTTTGCAGCAAATGCTTTTAGTTAAATTATGTAGTTGAATTGCGCGCATTGTTCTTAATTTTTATATAACAAAGGTGTCTCACTCATCCATAAATTAGATTGATATTAATTTCAGAACTGTTCGATTATTCTCAAAACGAAGCGATCGGCGTCTTTGACACTATGTGACTATGTAGCGATTTAAAAAAAAATTAATCATGAAAATATCTTACGTAACGAATACCAAGGTCAATACACTCAAGTGTATTGACATGAGCAGTTATATCAGAATAATATTTTGAAAACAACACATGCTTCATCTTATTGGGCCTGCGCTAAGAAGAAACAATTTTAATTCATGTTAAATATTGGAGGTTTTAGTATTGAATGCGCTTCTTGTGATGTCATGCCAATATATATATATATATATATATATATATATATATATATATATATATTGGTGTAGATAGGTAGCAGTCTTTCTTGAATGCAAATTTTGTTGAAGACAAGGTGTTTCTCGCCTTAGTTAATTTCCTTTGGCAACTTTCTATTCTTTTAACTGTCTTTTTTATTCCATCTTGTAGATGGTAGATCACTTATCCTGTATTCTTCTCTCTTTTGAATGAATGGGTTTGGTAAAAAACAAACAAAATTCCTGAGCTTTCGATCTTATTCGATCATCTTCAGAGGCACTGTTGAAACCTGACGAGAACATGTGTTACACTGGCCTTTGATATTGCAAGTTTTTCTTCGAAACTCAATAGAGTTCAGTTTGCATTTCTCTCCTATGTACGTCTATAGTAGTCTATATTATATATATATATATATATATATATATATATTTATATATATATTAGTATAAATAGGTATCAGTTTTACTTAAAGGCATACTTTGTTGAAGACCATTGTATATTTAGCCTTAATTAATTTTCTTTGGAAACTTTTTATGTCCTTATTATTTACTTTTATCCATCCTGTAGATGGTAAATTATTTTTCCTAGTTCCATCTCTCTAAAAGATCAACGGCCAGTGTAACACACATGTTCTGGTCTGAGTTCAACAGTTTGTCCGAAGATGATGAATAAGATCGAAAGCTCAGCAATTTTGTTTGTTTTTTACCAAATACATTCAATTAAAAGAGAGAAGAATACAGGGCAAGTGATCTATCATCTACAAGATGAAATAAAAAAGACAGTTAGAAGAATAGAAAGTGGCCAAATGAAATTTATTAACGGTGAATGTACAATGGTCTTCAACAATATATATATATATATATATATATATATATATATATATATATATATATATATATATATATACATATATATATATATATATATATATATATTGATAAATAAAACAAAAATGTGTTCATTTCGTGTACAAAGCAAGGAATATGGGGTTGGTCGGAAAATTGGATTGTGTCTGAAGGTGCATCAAGCTGAAATTTGATGAATTTACGACATACTACAAAGACATGTGTCAAGCAAGCTGTGTGTGCTATATATTAGGTGTAAAGAGACAAATTGTTTATTTTGGAGTAATATTGTGTTTCATCACCTCTCCTTGAACTTTGAAACAAGAAAATGGGAACAATTTCGCTTTTGGAATTGCTTATAAATTCTCCTTTCAAGCCGACATTGGGTTCTTCTGTAAGTTGTTTAGGGTAAAAAATTATGATGGGCTTTTGTTTAAAATGAAAAAAATTAATATTAATTTATATGAGTGCGTTAAAATGCGTAAATTATTTATTCATATATTTGAGATTGTGAGTCTGTATATGCTATGTCGTTTCTTTGTGATTAACTTAGAGTTTTTTATTATAGTTCACTATATATTTATTATTCAGTCAAAGCAAACAAGATACAGCTAAGTGTCTTACATACGAGTAACACCTCACACAAGAGTGTGATGTGTAGTATGGGCAACACTGCTATAGCTGAAATTTGAATAATTGTGTACCCTTCATCCTATTGCCTAAAAGGGAATCTTAATTAATTTAGGACATTCGGTAGGTTATGGAGAGTTACCTTCCCCACGATCTTTGGAGTGTGGGCGCAAGTACTCTCCACTACATACGTCCACACATTTTGATTACTTTTGAGGGGGAGCATCCCTCCCCGTATATTTTTGTAGATGCCATTATTAGTTTTCACATTTTGGGCTTAGTTAGTTAACAACGAGCTACTAAAAATAATTGGATCTTAATTTTTCTTTGTCTATTATGACCTCATATTGCCATTGAACAGCGAATTGTGGAATTTCCTTTGACCCTTTGGATTATAATTTAAAGATGACCCAAGAAATAAATATCATGAATTTTAGGGTCATAAAATTACATTGTAATGCCTATTCTAGTTGAGTGATTTGCCTATGTAGGTTTTAAAATGTCTTCTATTAGTTTGTCAGAGATCAGATAGAGAGATAGAGAGAGAGAAAAAAAAGAGAGGAAGAGAGAGAGAGAGAAAAAAAAGAGAAAAAGAGAGAGAGAGAGAGAAAGATGCGCGCTGCCGCGCCTTCAATGGAGATAGAGACAACAGACACCTGGTAAATTCTTTTTGTCTGTGATAATGAGTTTTCGAAATCATGAGACGCCGTGGTGGCCTGAAAGACCACCATCGCAGAAATCCGAGACGAGTTTGAGAGCCCAATAGGTCCGATCAGGATTTGGACAAAGTTTGGCCTCACCGACTTAGAAAACTTCTCGCGAGCCTACTCTCGCCTGCCGATGCGTTGGACCTTGGAACCATCCTCTTCGGACGTATGGAGGAAAATCCCATTCGACCCCACTATAAATCTTCCGGCGCCAGAGTTGGAAGACAGTATTCGCCGCGTATCCGCCCTGTCAGTATTTGCCGCCTGGCCCCGTCAGTACCCGGTATTTGCGCCCCGTTTGACTCTGCACAATTCTCGCAGAACTCCTTAAGCTCCGGGTATTCTCTATTAATTCGCGTGAGTCTACCCCGTATTCGTTCTACCCTCTCCTTGAATGCAACGCACCTATCTCGATTAGTGTTCTAACTCGAAAGCAAGATCTAAGTTCATCCCGTAATCATCGTTGTCCCCAGACTATTATTTAAAGTTGGCGCCAAGGCAAGGATTAGTCCCTCGGACCAAATCTCCAAGGTAATAGCAAGGAGCAACTTTTCTGTGCAAGTGCACTCTCCATCGTCGGTTTCGTATACGTTCAAGGTCATTCGAGCGATCCTCGGTCAATATTGTTCGTTTCTTTGTACGGCGATCGTCCACGCCAATTCTCCCCTATTTTAGCCGCTGAAACTCATGTAAGTCTAATGTGTATATAGTTTGTTTTAAAACCCTTTCTAACCTTGTAAAAGAATATTAATTTGCATATCAGTAGTTATTTTTTGACTCATTTTTCTATTGTCCCGGAAACTCCAAGATAGTCAACTATTTGGCCGACCTACATTCAGTAAATTTCCTCTGCTTGTATTATAAATCTCCCACGCACATAGACGTCACCGATCTCGGCTGAGAACGCAAAAAGAGTTAAAATGACCCTATTCTACTACACTATTGACTATGTATATTTTACTATGCTGCAGTTAAATATTTTAACATGAGGAGATGGAATTTAATGAAATTTCTCTCAAAATTTCGCTGTCAATCCAGAAGTTAATTATGGGAGTTGAAATTTACTTCTAAGGTAAATATATCTTTTTTTAGTTTATTTATTGCGTTTATCGCCCCCTCTCGTCCTACAATGGATTTATAAGGGCACGGAAAAGATAGGGTAAGATTTTAAAAGGTTTCAAAAGACGACCCGAGATACTCGTGAAGCAGTTTGTTTTCGGGGCGACACTGGGGTTGAGATTGTGTGCCTCTTCTCCAGGTTTCATTTATAACTGGGGTATTGCCAATATTATACCATTCACCCCCTTGTGAGGAAACATATCTTATGGAATACTTTTGTGTTTATATTATTCATTTCCTACTTTGGGAGACTTCGAAAATAGATGTACACTAAGATAACTCATTAATTCGCAAGATGTTAAAGAATCCATCGATTACCAAAGAAACTATTATTGATCATTTTAAATATATTTAATAGCGGATGACATACTATTAGGTAGCGCCTAAAAATATCTTAAGGATATATGCGCATTAACTCATATCGACTCGAGATGTAGTTGTTCTAGCATGTTGGCAGACTCAAAGAAAACCTTTGGTGAATAATTAAAGGCGTAAATATTGGAATAAAGGTAAAAGTACATTAAGTGAAATTATAATTAAATATTGTTCATTTTAGCATTGAACCAATTTTAAAATTCAAAAACATGTTTATAAATGGTCTCCAACACGATTGGCTTTGACAAGATGGTAAAGGAAAGTATATTATTAAGACAATAATATAGACTACAGATATAGCGAGGGTATATTTCTCGTTTTTTGCCCATTGGCTATTTTATTAATGATAGAAGGAATAATCAATAGTGAAAGATATTTTACAAGGATACAAAATAAAACAAGATCCACAGAAATTTTCATCAGTCTTCATCGTGCATGTGTATAGATCTATATATTATTCCTTTAACAATTAATTGCTGTCAACTAAAATATATAAATGGTAGAAAGATTAATTGTGGTTAAAATCAATTTGCTAGTTCGCTCCGAGGTTTACTAGGCCATAAAAGATAAGATATCATCAGTTTATCCTGACTTTTAGACCCTCAGGCTCTTCTCAGATTAGGTAAGCATCTGGTGAATCGTTAGCTACTGCCTATCCGAGAGGAAACCTTGATAACGAATGCTGAATACTTAAATCACATGAGGTATTGTAAATTGCTGAATGAAGTCACGATTTGGGTATAGTTTATGACTGCCCCCATATGGTTCGGATCTCACATTGAACTGTAGAGATTCACCCAGAAAGAAAGGCATTTTAAATCACTGCAGATCAGTAGTAAAACATCTACCAACTTTTCTATGTCTAATTCCAGCTCAGATGCAGGCAAATCTTTAGTAGTTACAGTCTTTCTAGGCATATATATACACTTCCCCTCGTAATTCAGCCAATCTTTTGATACTGTTTATTAATAAGGTGCTTTTTTAGGCTCTCTTTGCCATGAAGCACTTTCTCGAAAAGTCATTATTGCACTCTATATACATTTGTACTCAAAGCGCTTGTCTTAAATGAGCCATTCAAGAACAAGGCAATTTCGAAAGATTAGACGTTTTTGGTGCTTGATTCAACTTTGGATCTCTTTAAACCTTTTCAAGCTATCTTTCACCTTTCCCTATAAACACCTTAAGGATCTGATAAACGGCTCCTTTAGAAAAACATTTATTAGTAGCAATTTATAAAGATGCTGGGCTATTATGGAACAAAACATTTGAATTGCAAGTTTCATTGTAAGTGACGACTATGAAAAAATAAAACTAAGTTAAGATGCATTCAACCCAATTATAAATTCTCTCGGACGTCAATTTTAGGAAGAATGGAATTGAACTCTACATATCTTCTCAATTTTAATTTTTGGGGACAATATGGTATTCAACTATGTTTGGCTGATCCATTATTGTTATGCCAAGACCTGAAATAGTAAAGATTTGTTTTCGTTGCTGAAATTATTATTACTTCAAAGATATCTGAAAATCTGAAGAGGGTTATTTGAGTAATTTATGCATGAATTTAATAAACATATAAATTGCAAAAGAAGGCACTTAAACAAACGTTTAGAGATAACTATGCGGTGTGAAAATTCGAATTCAATAGTATTCATATAAGAGAACATTCAAAGTTGTGACAATCTAAATCTTAGAGCTCTTATTAGCCTACTGGATAAGGTATTCGACCTCCACGTATGAGTACCGAGTTCGATCTCAATGAGAGGATGCAAGAGTTTCAGCATAACAACGTGCTTAGTCCGAAGTGAGGGCGAAGGAAGTTCATCCCCGCATTTCAACACCTACATACATAATCTTAATTTGGGGCATAAAAGTTTATCGGCCTGCTGGTGTGTGCCTCTCTCCCAACGCCTTGTGTTATCCTCAGGCTTGCGAGCAATCACCATTTGATCTTTATGTAAATTTCTTTATCCGATCAGGCTATCTTGTCCACGATTGAAAAAGAGACGAGGATGTAATTAGCTAACTGTTTTT
Source organism: Ceratothoa steindachneri (assembly GCA_963969495.1). Classification (NCBI taxonomy): domain Eukaryota; kingdom Metazoa; phylum Arthropoda; class Malacostraca; order Isopoda; family Cymothoidae; genus Ceratothoa; species Ceratothoa steindachneri. Next base: position 87,046,425 of record OZ018320.1, read on the forward strand.
TTAAACACCTAAGAGATATTCAAAGTCATATTGGAATTTAGGTTGTGAGAACTTACAATGTACGATGGAATTAAAAACCTACAAATCGATTAATGCCAGAAAGAATACAATTCTATGCAAGTGTCGAATAGATCCCATACCACATATTTTACAAGTTTTCCTAGAAATCTAGGATGCGAAATCATACTTTGATTAAATACCTTTCGTTGTATAAAGATTGCATCGGAAGAGAAGAACCAGGAAGAGGCTTAATGAAACAGTATTAAGGGGTTTTCTTTTACTTAAATATTAACTCTAGTACCAAAGTAAATATGAATGAATGTAGTTGCAGTGAGTGAAATTAAGCTTTCTTGGATTAGATAATACGTTCCAAGATTTGTTTGGTCACCATCCTACTTGATCCATTTCAAAGAATAAGAGTAATTAAAAAATAGCGATTATGTTAGTTTTTTTAAACTGACTTCCATAGCATGATATTTTTATACCTAATTTATTTCAGATTTATTATGAAGTTAATAATATAAATCTAAAAATTTTATCAAAGAAAAAAACTAATATGAAAGAATGTTCTTGTTTTTCAATGGATAAACTGATTTATAGCTGTAATTTTTACTTGTTTAATTTGGTCTTAAAGAGAAGGAGAACTGATTCTCCCAAATAGAGGATCAATAGCAATGGGCAACCTTCATTTCCTGCCATTTTTTGTGGTTATTACTCATATTTATCGAGAGCGATTTTAAATAAAATTCTTTATTCTTCTCTAGTATAACAAATACCCCATCTAATGCGATCATATGAGGAAGGGCACAGAAAATCGTTATCTGCCCATTTCGGCATTCTGTCGAATTTTGATTAGTGATAAAAATCATGAAAAAAGCCTATGAAATAATCATTTAATTTATTGCTGGGGGAGGTTATGTAGCAAATGTTATGCTCGGTTACAACCGAAATTCGAAGAAGCGCCACGCACTACAGAACCCAGTGCACTAAGAGAAACAGTCTCTCACTCTTAGTTCCTCTTTTAAATCTCCCACTCTGTTGTCCGCGCCTGTATGGACCCAATAAATTTTGAAAGAGGTCGTTAAACCTTTAAAATATTCTTTTATAAGCAGAGCTCATTAAGGGGCTATCTTACTCTGCTCATTATTTTCATTTCTTTTGCGGAGCATTATTCCATTACGGCTCAATTTTGCCTTTTTATATTATTATATAACCTCGCTTACTTAAACTTTTGAAATTTCTCGCTTCGATGCCAAGTTTTTTAATGTTAGTTACATCGTCTGTACTCGTTTCTGTGTCACGTTTTCTGGGGAGTTCGAATGAGCATATTACACCTTGATCGTTAATTTCGTGAAACCTGTTTGTTAGTCCGATTTGTAAAACATACAATTTTAGCTATTTTGAATAACGTATGTAATATTTTAGTTTGCATACATGAAGTTCCCTTACCTAAGTTACAAAGAGTGGAGATAAGAAAGGATGTATGTTGATTATTTAAGAAAAATTTAAACGATTACGCTTGCAGAGCAGACGCAGTAATGTAACCTTATACCCAACGTCTGAGAGGCAAACTTCAGCTCTATAAATATAATGAGATGATATGAATCTCTTTACACACCCTGTCTCCACCTGGTCCATCTTCGAATAAAACTTAACATACTTATAAATGAACAAAATGTTTTAGGCAACGCGCTGTCTTAAACTTTAGGAAAATAATGAAGTATATTATTAGGAAAATGAATGATTTTTCTCTATATTTATATAGAATCTCGAATAAAATTGAGAGTAACCTTGTTCATATATAATATTTTGGTCGATAATTAGACAAAAAATAAAGAATGAAGTGAAATAAAGAAAGAAAGGTGAGACAATACCTATAATATATTACTTCATAACTAAAAATGCTAAAGTGGTTTCTATTTTCATCTTTTAAGAAAAATAAAACATAATTATAAATAGATTCTCCAATAGCAGGAGAGCAATAAGCGATAAAATACACCTCCTTAAACTGCATAAAACTTCCATTCCTGGGAGATAAAGTCCAATTTTCCCATTTCCAGAAACAAATTTAGGTAAAGGAACAAAAGTCACAGAGACAATCAAGGACCATTGAGTACAACCGGCCAATAGGGACAAACTAAAATCTATGTTTCACTAGTATTTTGATGAATTTAAATGATATTCTTGAGTCAAAACTAGAATGGGTTTCAGATATTGATTTTACAGTCTGTTTATGAGCAAATAAAAGCAATTTTGTGGAAAAATATCGGAAATTGGAAAGGAAGGAAATAAAATAAGATGTGCGATCGAGAAATAAAGAGAACACTTTATATCCGAGAAGGATCTGTTTTTTGCTTATATAGCACATATCATATAGGTAAGATCAACGGTTAGATATAAAATGGCTGATTTTAATGTTAATAATATAAAAAGGAAAGAAAAAGAAGAAAGAAAAGAATTCCCCTTATTACTTATCCACCGACAGTTTCAGTCGCATGTATTATTATGCCCATAACCATTTACAATTCGCTGTGTTTTATAGTTCTTTCATTTACACACATGACACATTACTCTTCACTTTTACGCAATTATTGCAGGGACTTTGAGTTCACAATCCCTTGATGACTAACGAGGGCGTTCCCGTAAGCCAAACTATACTAATCATTTGCTGACTGGTGGCAAATCACAGAACTATAATCATTTCTGCTCCGTTCTTCTCCACCTGGACCGGCGCTGTAGGATGTGGAAACATGCTGCAACAAACATCTGGAAGAGTGTGTGCCATTTTTCTTCCAAGTCCCCTCGGTCTTATTTTCTGGTCTACAGCTATATATCTCGCATACATTAATACTCCTCTTTTTAACTACTTTCTTTACAGATCTCTGCTTACCAGCTTTCTGGCGTATATTCCGTCGTTTTTGTTTTCGCTTTTTAGTTTTAAGTAACAAAACTCAGGGTCTTGGCAGGAATTGACATGCTCATCTTAATTTAAATTTTATATACAATCTGGAAACGCATATCAAACATAAAAAGAGTGGAGTTAGTCCATAAAAAAATAGATAAGAGAGACTAGTTTTAGAGGTGCATCAACTTCAATCTTTATTTCCCAGGATTTCGCGTCTCGCACTATTGATCTTATCCTAATAAATTGCCCCCTTTATATATGCCAGCTCTATACAGTGATCCCTTTAAGCTGTATGGCCCCAGAGTTTTACACGGGAGGAAAAATTATGCTGGGCGGTAAAATCTCAATGATTACGAATTTTGGAAATTTCAGAAAAAAATAAATCAGGTTCAATAATTAGAACTTTTGATTTCTGTTCACACGATTTATGTTAAATCGTCCTATGATTGTTTAGTCATAAGCGCGGATTTTGAGGGTTAGTAAAGTAAAAGCATAACAAAACACCTTACTGAAACCTACTTTACATGTGCCCTAATATGAAATACCTATAATTAAAAAAAATAATCCAATAAAAAATGAAAATACAAAAGGGTTGACTTTATTATGGAAAAGTATCCTTTCCAGAATTAAAAAACTAAAAGTTATGTGTGTGGTCTCCCGACTGCGAAGCAATCTAAAAAGATTTAGCTGCGACCTACCAACCGACCAAAAAAGTAACTCTTAAGGCTAAGATATACTTTGTTATATTTTTTTTATTTCGTTGGTAGGATAAGTTTTCTTATCTAGCTATTTTAATTAGCCAACAAAATAAAGTAAAATAGCTAATTATTTTTTTTCTTTGGTGTAGACCGTACACTTATTCAGAATTCATAGGGTAGACAACAAATTTAACCTGAAGTCATATAGTTGGCCGCACAGTTAACCTAAACGCATATGATTGAACGCACATTTGCCTATAATAACTCATAAGGTAGACCGCAACCTTATCCAGATCTCAGGAGGTAGACCTCACTCTTATCCATACTCAGAAGATAAAGCTCAGACTAATCAAAAACTGACAAAGTATACCTCATATTTATCTAGAACTCACACAGTAGAACTTGTACTTATCCATAACTTAGAAAGCAGTCCTAACAATTATCCAGAACTCAGGCAGTAGAGCTCACTCTCATCCCTAACTAAGAGGGTCAACGTCACATTTATCCAAATCTCAGAAGGTAGACCTCACACTTATCCCGACCTCAGACGGTAGAGCTCACACTTTTCCAGAAATCCAAAGGAAGACTTCGGACTTATCCAGAACTTAAAAGGTAGAAGTCAGGCTTATCCAGAACTCACAAGGTAAAACTCACACTTTTTCAGAAACCAGAATTTTGACCGCATACTTATCCATAACTCAGGCGGTAAACCGCATAATTATACGAAACTCAAACGCTATAAATTACACTTATCCAGAACTCAGAAGGTAAAGCTCATACTTATACAGAACTCAGACGGCAGACTTCACATTTATATAAAACTCAAGAGGAAGACCTCGTACATATCCAAAACTCAGAATGTAGAACTCACCCTTATCCAAAACATAGAAAGTAGACACCATACTTATTTATAACTCAGACTGTAGGCTTCACATCTATTCAAAGCACAAAATGAAGATCTCACACTTATCTAAAAGTAGACAGGCAGGGCTTACACATATCCATAACTCAAAAGAGAAACCATACACTTATCCACAACTCAGGCGTTAAACCGCACAATTATACGGAAATCAAACGGTAGATATCACCTTATACAGAACTCAGAAAGTAGAGCTCACACTTATCGGAACTCAGACGGCAAATCTCACATTTATACAGAACTCAGGAGGTAGATCTCACACTTATCCAGAACTCAGAAGTAAGACTTCACTCTTATCCAGAACTTAGACGGTAGAAATCAGACTTATCCACAACTCAAAATGTAAACTGCACACCTACCCATAACTCAGACAGTAAACTGCACACTTATTCAGAACTCAAACGGTATACATCTTACTTATCAAAAACTCAGAAGGCAAAGCTTAAACATATCCTGAACGCAGAAGGTAGACCTCACACTTAGCCAGAACTCAGAAAGTAGACTTCACACCACTTATCCAGAACAAAGAAGGTAGAGGGCACACTTATCAAGAACTCGTATCGTTGACCGCACACTTAACCAGCACCAAAAAGTATTTGTGCCCTCTTGAATTTTTTTTTATCTTTTTTAATTTCTTTTCAAATTCGCGCTCAATAACTCGATGTCTGAAGTAGATTCAAATTATTTCATAGTGTTTATAGTCGTTTAATAATTAGTAACGAGGATACTAAATTATACTTTCAAATTTTCCTCAAGTTATATAGTAAATACAATCTTTATTTTACTTTAAGCATATTGGAGTCAATAAGTGAACTTTGTTTCGGCAATTTAAATTGAAAAATTCTCTCTAACGCTACTGTTGGAGTGTGGAATCTCGTGGCCTAATGGCCAGTGGATTATGCAAGGAAAGATAAAATGAGAAGATGCCGCAAAGATGTGAATGCATTCCAGAAATAGAGTAAGAGGAGGATTAAAATGAAATTATATCGAAAGTCTGGTAGCAACAGATCTACTGATCCTCACTGGGCTACTGGAAGGATTATGGAACAATAAAGCTCTATGAAACGGCAAAGTAAAGGCGAGGCAGGAAATATTTGCTAAAGTAGATTGTAATTTTATTAGTTACTATTTTTCATCACAAATCTATCTATCAAGCTTTCTTTAAATGAAAATATACTAGCTACGTTAACCCTAGCATCTGTTAGATTATTCCAGATTCTTATGGTTCTGTTGAAGAAGAAGAATTTCGTTTCGTCTGCCCGAAAGTGACTTCCCTCAAGCTTAAGGTTGTGACCACGTATTGATGCATTGGATATAAATATTAGAAATTCTGATTTGTTTACATTTTCAAAACCATCAACGAATTAAAATAACTCTAGCATGTCCCGGCGTATAAACCCCGGTCTAAGAGAGAATGATTTAGAGGTTTAAGACTGTCCTAGTAATTCTTTGTTGGCAAGTGAGGAACCATATTGGTCATTCGACGCTGGACTCTCTAATCATTCTGTCTCGCACTCTAGATGTGTTGACCAAAACTGCACGCAATATTCCAAATGTGGCTAACAAGTGCATTATAAAGTGTTTAAATACATCTTTTAGACTTGTTTTCAAATGTACGCCCTATGACACTTAGTATCCTGTTTGCACTTTTCACTGCCACCATGCATTGTTTACTTGATGTAGGGTCGCTGGAAATTTTTACACCCAGATCTTTTTCTACGTTGATGTTTGGTATGTCGGTTCCGCCCAGTTTATAGTTGGTTCTCGCGTTTTTTTTACCAATTTGGAGGGAGCTGCACTTTGTGACGTTAAAATTTATTTGCCATTTGCTCGTTCATTCAACCAATTTGTTTATGGCATCTTGAATCAATGCACGGTCTTCGGAAGTTTTTGCACGGCCGCCAATTTTAGTATCATCTGCAAACATTGATAACTTGTTAATTATTCCGAAGTGAATATATGGAAAATTCGTGTCACTTGAGCAAGAGGAGAGGATAGTACGTGATCAGGGTTCATGTGGACAAATAAAGAAGAAATTATTAAAAATGAGGGTGGACATATGTTAATGGCAAACTAAATAAAAAGAAATTTAGAATCAAGAGGCCATTCTATGCAATAAATTCCTTAAGGGACCGAAGACACCTATTTTTATTCTTTTAAAAAAGAAAAAGTTTCATGTTTTCGAATTATTTAGTCATTCTTCTATTACTATTCTTTACTATACCATTCTCCTTTCACTTTTAGTCTACCTTTTTCAATCCATTTTTGTCTCGTTGTTATTTTACTTTTCAGATTTATAACTTATTTTATTTCGCTAATATGTGCAGATTTCCTCTTTCTAGGTTTATTACAATGTAACTCTAAACATATTTGAAATCTTCTTGTTTCTGCATATTTGCCGCAAATGTTGTTGAAAAGCACAGGAAGGCAATTTTAAATAAAGCTGCTTTCCATTTATCATGATATATTCATTATCTTAATGAAAGCTTTAACTAAGTAAAGCAATAACAATAGAACTTCATTCAAAGGCAAGTCAATATTTTTATACCTTTCGTTTTAACTCAGAGTAAGAGAGTTAAAAGAGAGACAAGGAAACAAAATATTTCTTTATATTTATGTCATTCGCGATTGACGTTTGTGTTAATAATTGTATCCTATGAGAATTCTAATACTGATTTATGAAGATTCATATATATTGTATCATCAAAGTCATCGATTATAATTTGCAGTTATTCGCTACAAAAGCTTCGTGTAGAAGGTTAATACCCTTGGGTTAATTGCAGAGATTTAGATTTAAAACAAGGTAGTTTTGCCTATAGTTTAGTAAATTAATTAGCTTTTGGATTACCTATCTTCCTAGATGCTGTAGGCATCTAGGAATTTTACGTTAATATGCAAAATATAGTTTAATTATGAATCACCCTTTGAAATTTTCGCGGTAAGATTAAATGAAATTTTCTTCCAAGTGATGTCGCCTTCCATATTATTCTTCTTGCTTCTCCCCAAACGCAAAAGACTTTGTTTTTACGAAGAATTGCCTGTGCGAAGGGCTGAAATAATATATGTACATAATGTCCCCGAGAGCGACTCTTAGGGGCGGCTAAATTGGGCATTGGTCTAGGAAGCGAGATGTTGAATACCAACATTTCTGAATGTGAATTACACAATCATTATTAATAGCATTAATAGCCGTTCACACCTTTTGAGAGAAAATTGTTTCATTTATAGGTAAAACCTAAAGCCAAAATTAGTAAGTGAGATGTAAACCGGCTAAGAAAAGAATTTGTGGAGGGCTTTCGCAAATTTAAAGGAAAAAGAAAACCTGTGATTACTAATCATTAAGTAGAGGAGGAATGATAGGTAGAAAAAATAAATGAAGAAATCACGGGAAAAGAATGAAGATGTTGAAGACAATTAAAATAGGGAGAAAAGCGACAAATCTAGAATGCCGACGTAAGACACCTATTTTGGGGGCTCAAATCTGGTTTCAAGATTTTCTGAAAAGCAATTCAAATGGATTTTTCAAATTTAGTTCTGAAAGATGTTAAATATATATTATTATTCAGTATATTTTATTAAGTATATATTATATTTTAACTGAATAATTCAGTGATAATCCTACATACGAGTTTAATAGCAAAAACTGCTTAAGAAATATTATCCTATTTATCAATAACGAATAAAATAGCTTTTATAGACTTCCTCTGGGGAAGTGATATTATTCGTAACTTTGATTTCATCTGTTCTCTCAACAAAGATTTTTCACATAATATGCCCTCTTACAGTACCTCACAACTTACCAAAACGCCTGTAATTCTATCACAACATCTAAAACTTTTGGAAGACAAATTTAAGGTTTCAAAAATTGATCAACGATAACACACAATTATAAGCTACGTATGGGTAAGGGTTATATAAATATACGGATAAGCAATTTACTAGAAAAATTGAAGTGTCCAAAATAATCCACTTGATAGCGGAAACAAATTTCGATTGGAATAAAACGATTAAATTATTAAGTAAAATAATTTTACAACTTATAAATAATTAGCATTTATTGAGGATGCATTTATTTTTAATGATCATTTGACATCTTTCTATACTTCATCTTGAAGAATTTAAGAGTTCTTGAACTGTTTTCGGATTTTTGGCTTGAGGCATCTCTATGATAATCTTTCAAGCAATTTTAATTGGATTCAAGTTCGGACTCTGCGAAACAGTTCATAACAGTCATGTGCTAGTCGCTAAAGAAGGTCCTCCCTAAATTAATGGTCTGGCAGGAGGTTTTGTTCTACAAGAAAATTGAAGCTTGTACTTCACACGCTTACAAGGGAAGTGCTGCTGTCGCAGTAGGTTCTCGTACATTGTGCATTTTCTGTGCCCAGTGAGCACAAAAGTGGCCTTGCGTCTTCTACCAAGATCATAGTCAAGAACATGACTTTTCCTCCGGCAAACTTCAAACTTTTTGGAGCATGTAATAAAAAACGTTTCGCTTGTTCTACAAAAACGAACCTCATACAGTCAATGGAGCCGTAATTAAATTTAGATTTTACTGAAGTGAAATTCGCTCTATTGGTCATTCCTACATGTAACTTTGTCAGAAGCGAATTCAAAAGAAACCTTCTTGTTCTTCTCACTAATCAATGGCATGGCCGCTTGTGTGCCAATGTGAAGTTTATCTTCCTCTGGCTAACGAGACACCGTCTGTCTGGAAAAATTGATAGCCCGAATCCCACTACTGCTCGGTCTTTCCTTTCTGAGGTCTTCTTGGTATATTGGTTGATTTATCAGCTGACGTAAACCTGTTTCGTCAATGATTGACAGAATATTATGGACTACAGATTCACAGCACTTGACAGTCTCTTCAATCGCTGCAATTGAAAGATAATCTTGGTGCCGGATATTTATGATCAGTTCTCGAACAGAGAGAGGCCTGACAGATCTTTTCAGGCATATCACATGGATGACAGTTGTAAAACAATTACCTTACATACACGAGATTGAACTGAAGTTAGTTGATATGCATATAATGCCGGTTTCCTCTATAAGAAACCTAAGCCATCGTATTATTTTAGATACTTTAATTTTCCATAGTTGCTTATCTTCTGATTACTTTCGTTTTATTCATCAAATTCTGCTTAACCATTTCTTATACCTAGCCTATATCTGTAGGTTGTTGTAAGCTAATTTTATATAACTTGGATTTTCTCTGGCAAATGTTATGAAAGATGCTGTTATAGAAATACAAGCGCTCTAATGTTAAGGGACGGTAATTTAGTTATTTATCTGCACCACCTGTTCCTTGCAATCGTAGACGAGGTTACTAGACCGATATTGAAATTCACATAAATATCAGAATGGCAATCTGTGACGATCACAAGGAAGCCATGGGTCAGTCATTGTTGTCTGGTAAGGTACAGAACGGGTAATAGTACTGTATTTTGCCACCAACCATTAAGCATGGAACCCCTATGGAGCAAGAATGAGCCCTTCTTTATGCATCAAGGGCATGATGACTTAGCAGGTCCGGAAGAAAGGAGAGTGGTAAGTTGCGTTTCCGGAAGAAAGGGGGAGAAAAGAGACGGCGGTGTTTGGATTGTTGTAAGTATATAAATGGCCCTGACAGGCGCTGCCTGCACGTATACCTAAGATTCCACGCAATACGTGATTGGCAGCTTGTTCCCTTGTCTTAGAGTACCAACATTTTCGGAACCTTTCCTCGCTGGGAATCGAATCTGAGAGCTCCATGCCATCTTAATCAAAATATTTAAAACAAAACAACTATGCTTCCGTAGTCTTCGTCATACACAACTTTTTCTATACTAATATTTATCATCTGTCCCATTATTTACCTTTTTGTTTAGCATTTTATTCCATTTTCTCTTCTTTCACCTTTCGTTTCATCTATATGACCTCCGTTTTCCAGTCATAAATTCCAAAGCATCGGTGGTAAATGGAGTTACTTTTCTAATTAAAATTATAACAATGCTGTAATTGAGGTAGAATCCTGTCAACCTCTGACCAAACTCTATACGAGTTAGGTCGAAGCACACATATGTGTGGAATATTTGCATATTGCCATTCCTTTGGATATTTTGAACGTTACATTTAATAAGGATTATCCGTCAAATTCAGGTATTATTCAAATGAGGGCGATTTAACTAACACTCGTTCTCTCACAAAAGAGGAAAAAATAGCTTAATTAAAAGATATATAAGAAAATAAAGTCAAATACCAAACAACATGAGATTCTTTGGTTGTATACATGTAGGTGCATGCTCCTAATAAATCGAGCCAATTGCAGTATTTATGAAAATCAGTTAATAATATTAATAATAATAGTGGCTGAAAAATTCTTTAGGACATCTATATCAGTCATATAAAAATACAAAAGTAAAGATCGGTTTTCAATTAACGATTGAGATCAGATCGAATACATCTAAATTCTGCTAAGTAAGAAATTCTTTTATTGCAAAAAGGAAGGAAAAGTTAGATGGACAATGAAGACATCATCATTTAAGAAAGAAGAGGGATGGAGAAATTGATAGACCAAAAGAGAAGCAACTGGATAAAGGTAAGAAATTATAAAAGAAAGATTTATTGCAGTATTATATAGCTAACCTCGTCGTTCTTAAAAATTGGGAGAAAAGTATGGAAAGTATTTTAGGTTTTAGAGTAGAAAAAGAAGTAGTATTACCATTGTTGTTTTGTGTAGTTTTTTATTGTGTTGAAAATGAGAGAACTTTTTGAAAAAATGCTTCTGACGTGAATTATTATAGATAATAGAACAAAAATATGTGGCCTGTCATCCTTTATTCCTTTCTAACATCCCTATTCTTCCTTTTTTATATATTCATTTCTCATCTATCATTTCAACTGATCCATTTTCCTCCTTGGCTTACTGAACGGCTCCCTTATCTCCCATAAGATCGATATCCTAGAAATTTTAAAATGTGCTTACAGATTTCAAGGTTTTGATATGGCGCGTATTGCTTAATAAGGTTTTCTTTGTATTATATTTCGTTACTTACGCTTTTCTTATTTATGATTTTTCATTATTATTGTTGCCTCTCTTCTATTTTTTCATCCGTTAATATGAATAAATTCGATTATTTTATTTTCGTTTTTTTAAATCTTTTTGAGGTTACTTTCTTAGAAATACTAAACTTAAAGGCATCGTGGCAAATTAAATAAAGGCAAGATTAGAGTATGTGCAGCCCTTTTAGTCTCAATGGGTCTAAATAGATTATTCTTTATAAATTTTAGTTCCTCTGTCCTTATGCCTTTAGTAAAATCCTCCTTACACTAATTTTCAGGCAGAAAGGCACCATTTATTTTTTGCTTTTCCTAGTGAGCGATTGGGGAAGACTCCTCATAAACGACAAGCAAAGGAGTGTATTCAAAGGACCAATTTAACAGCCTTCAGAACACAGGCCAAAGAGGATTTTCTTTCTGTTGGGGTCCGCTATACTTTACAATTTCCATTTAAACTGAAAGTACGCAGCAATGCTATACAGTTATGTAATATAACAACGATGGTAGCACAAGTGCCCTCTTGTATTGCGACGTCAAAAAGTAGAAGTTAAAATAGCCAAGTAAAGCAATTCGTTTTACAGCAATTGGATTCTTCAATTGCATACAATCACATCAGCGTTAATTATGAGTGCCCCCCACCTTCCAAGCTTATTTAAATTTAATGTGTAAATTAAAATCTTTCTAAATGAGTAAAAAGAATTTATTACACCAATTTATTTTAAGGTCAGGAAAATAAGCCAGGAGATTTTTTGAAGCAGCCAAGACCTTCCTCCATAAATTGTTCTGGTACCACTTTTTTTTGTCGCAAGGGAAAAAACACAGTTGTTCCTTTCGTCGTGTAAGCGGCAAAAACTTATAAAAGGAGAAAATACTGTTTCCCGGTGTCTAAATTGTTTTATTCAATTTAGACAAAGTGGGGGTTTTTGTTAAGATATATTCGTCAAATTTGGCTCAGTTTGTCATGGCATGTTCTGTGTTCTAAAATTAAACCCATTTATATTTTCTTTATTCTAAAGATTACAAATCCATCAAAACTTTATCAGTTTATTTCTGAATTATTCATTCTTTTCTCTAACAACCGTTTTTTTCCCAATACAATTTCTCTGATAATGAACTTTTTCGTTCTTATACGACAATAAAATATGCTTAATCATGATTAAGTTAGCAGAAATTTCTAATTATCTCAAGCTCAAGATCTCTTTAGAAAGGCAAGCATCAATTGGGCACAATCTTTAAGAATAAAATATATACTGGTGAGATTTAACATGTATGTATCCACAAATTGCAGAAGGAAATAGAGTTAGATAATATGCCAAAAAAAATATAAGAAGAGAGAAGGACAGCCGCTGTGTAAAAATTAAAAAAATAACAGAGACGCTTATAGTTAGAAGCTACGTTTAATGCTGCACGTAAGGGAACAAATTAGATCTGGGGCAGAAAGGTATTGTGTGAATGATGATTTAACACTACTAAATTCTTTACTTCTTTGAATTCTAGCAGCAAACCGATTCGAGTCCCTCTAAAAACAGTTCAGCTTTGTTGCATCTGATATTATGCTAATCATGAAAATGCCACTCTTCTGTTTTGGTACTTATTTTCTTCAGGAAGTTGGAGAGTTATTCATTGTCAGGTTTAATACAAATATAAATAAAAGGAACATTAATATTTTAATTCTATCGAAAATATGCGGTTGGCCAGAAATTCTTAACTCATGAAGAGGAAAAAGTAAACAAAGAAAAAATTATGGAGCAACACCAACATTTATTCTTCAAAATAACATGCACGTTTCTCTACGATCTTCTTCCAGCGATGAGCCAGTATCCGCATCTGTCCCAGAAACGAGTCAGCTGGCCTTGCAATCAAAAAACTGTAAACAGCTTCCTTCACTCCATCAAAAGTGTTGAATCGCTGGTCGCGGAGGAAGTGTGCCATTGAGCGGAATAGGCCATAGTCACTCGGGATAGCATCTGGACTGAAAGGTGTATGTGGCATCACCTTGCCTTTCTGAAACAAAGCCTGACTACGATTGATCAAAGCAGGATACTCCTTCGTTAGTTTGTCGTACACGCAGTCTAGCTGCTGGCAATACATTTTAGCGTTGATTGCGCAACAATGTTTTTGGAACAAGCTAGAAATGCAGTACTCCTTAGAAATTTCACCAGAAAGAGATAATGACCTTCTTGTCAAACCAATTCCGTTGTGGAAGGGATGTCGATTTTTCATATTGTGGAACCCATTTCCTCTCCGGATTGCGATTAAGCAAGTACACTCACTTCTTATCTGATGTGACAATTCGCCTCTAGGATCAGTCGTCCATTGGATTATTGAGAAGTTGGCAGCAAATCCCGACTCTATGGGTAGCTTGCGCTTCGCTAAGGTCATATAGATCCAATCAGGGCTTCTTGTCAGCAAAATCCATTTGAAACAATTGGTTCCGCATATTCTGATGGGATGACAATCCAATAACTTTACCAAGATCACGGCTGTTTGCAAAAGGTCCAACTTTCTCTGCTGCCCTAAAGCCACGCTGTCAAAGGTTGGTGACCCATTGGAACGTGGTTTATCGTCAAGGCTAAGATCCCCGTAGTTGAAATGTTTGTGCCACGTAGAGACCTTCGCCTGACTGACTATGCTCTCTGCTTCATTATAGCAAATTTCCTTCACAGCAACTCTTGTATAAAGTTTGCACTTGTAACAGTAACGAATCAAAACTCTAAATACAATTTCTTCCAAACTCATCTCTGTCATTTGGGGATTACAGAAAGAGAAATAAACTGCGCAGGAGTAACAAGCAACAGCAGCGTACGGAGACTGGTAGTCGAATGAATGAGGCTGACCTAAAATAAAATAGTCAAATGAGTAAGGCTAACCTAATCTAGTGTAGTCTATTGTGTAAGACTAATCTAACCTAAGGTAGTCAAATGGGTAAGGCTGACCTAACCTAAAGTTAGTGTTGCTTCCTAAAATTTATTTGCTTTTTTTCTGCTACATAAATGAGTCAGAACTTTCTGGCGAACCATATATTTAATTCATCTTTTATTTATTCTGAATAATAAACATACAAAAGTAAATGTCAATGAAAGTTTTCTAAGTTTTTTTTTGTAGGGAAGATCCACTAAATTTGGGTCACAGTTTAATTACTTTAAATTACTAATTCCAAGGAAAGTAGAAAGGAAGATATAGATCATAAAAAAGAAGACCAACTCTAACAAAAAAATTAATGAAGAAAGGATTGTAACTTGGGGAATGTTTGGCAAATTTATATTCAGTGTGCTTAAAAGGTAACGATTTTAGGCGAATACGATCGTTATGGCGAGCAATTTCCCTAACATGACCAATCTAAACACTTAAGGCAGATCTCGCTGATTCACATGATATGGCTGAGGCCCGAAGTCCATGAATCATTTAATTTCAGTTGCAGAGTAGTTGTTCATGAAACACCTGACATCTCTTTATTTGCAAAGCTTCTAATGGGTAAATTTTAAGGATTTTTAATAAATTTTATCACAAACGTTTTTGTTCGCATAAATTTGCCCTTATTAAGTATAAAAGTCCGAGTTTTCTGTAGAAAAATCAGTTTTAACAAAAAAGGGCAATTTTTAATTAGAGGAGCTTTTCACCCTGTCAGCCTATATTGAAACCTTGATTCCTTGAGTTGGAATGAATGTATTGAAAACAAAGTAAAACGTGAACCGCACAGAAAGCCGAATGTCAGTTAGTTGTCTATCTCATAATTTTGATAAAGAGAATAAATGAACCAGAATCCGGATCTTGAACTAGATTCAAATTTAATCAACTATCCTTGGCCTAAAACCCATTCCGCATAATATCATCGAAATCCGTCAATAACTTGGTTGAGAGATCTTGTACACAAACAGACATACACACATACATGGTTAATCAAATTTACTTTCATCAAATCTTTGGACGGGGA
Organism: Ceratothoa steindachneri; assembly: GCA_963969495.1. Taxonomy (NCBI): domain Eukaryota; kingdom Metazoa; phylum Arthropoda; class Malacostraca; order Isopoda; family Cymothoidae; genus Ceratothoa; species Ceratothoa steindachneri. Next base: position 87,061,916 of record OZ018320.1, read on the forward strand.
AAATTATTTCAATAAATACTATGACAAATGTTCTTCCCCTTTCCCTGGGCGCTGCAGGCGGGAAACCAGGGTAGGGGCGGGAGAGGAATAGAATATAACTTGAAGAAAAGAAATACGGGATATCCATTAATCTATTAGTCCTATGTCAAGCCAAGAGCAGCCAGAACCCTATTGAATCTCCGCAATTCTAAACTATTCGTAAGATTAATTGAAAGAGCTACAAACCCAGCGTCTCTTTCGAATTAACGCATGTAATGCGTCGCATTTTTGCAAATGAGCCATTTTGTCCATATAAATCCAAACCGATTCAATTGATGTTTGATCGCTTTAGATGTTTATTAATTCATTTAATGCATTAAATGCATCTGCGAGTGAACTATTTCAATAACGTATGACTTTTAATGTAAAGAAATGTTCCGTAAATCAGTGTCAAATCTCTGCGCTCGTTGCTCACATCCATTGATGTTGTTTGCATTTACGAAAATAGAATATTTTATTCTAACATTATTTTGCCCAGTAACGATTTTCAGCTTGACTTTGAAGTGTTTTGTGCAACCTTGCTGCAAATGACTTCTAGTAGAATTGCGTAGATCCTTGCACCAATACCCAAAGTTGTATGCCCTCCAGTTCAATATACATATGTATCTGTAGGAGAATCTGCGGCTATATATTTTTTATTTATTTCCATACAATCTTCGACACATTTCCATTTCCTTATCTTCACCACTTTCTTGATTACATCAATCGCAATTTAAATTCCTACAACCAATCCTCATGGGATTTGAGTCTCAAAGCAGGATAGATTTAAATGCCACGGCACTGTAATCTTTCAGGATAATTTAAAATGCACAGGGACTTGCGCAACTATAGATTCCTCCCACGGCATACGGCTGAAATACAAGTTGGAAATGGTACTCGTTAGCATGAGGACTGTCTGAGCAACAGAGAAAACAGTGTTTTTATATTTTGAGATATATTCGTCAAATTTGGGTCAGTTTCTCTTCATAAGATGTTTATCGATTCCATTTGATGAACTGGCCTCTGTCCTCGATGAAAGGATTTAGGTGACCTTGAAACCAGACACAGGCCTTCGTCACTATCCCCCGTTTCAAGACCCTGTAAACCCTCGTAATCATGCCTCTCAGTTTGTCTTTCGTGTTGCAGCTGGATTTGTTGTCTCTTGCTCCACCGGGCCTAACACAAAAAAGTAGACTGGGTTGCATTCAGACGACTTGGGCAAATGTCAGATTCTGTGATCGAAGAAACTCTCCGACAGCTAGGCTTGGCTCTTTTTGGTGGTTGGCGTGGAGCAAAGTCTGCCTACCACACGTAAAGCCTCCATGCAACTACCCCATTGATCCAAGGCTCATAACACGGATCCAAGCGTTGCTGTGCAAACGGAGGCCTTTAAGAAGGAAGTGGGGTAGCATGATGTCACCTCACGGCTGAGGGCCTAGAAGATAATGATTGTCGTTGTAAATTTCACCTGAATGTCTCTAGGCACGCCCTTGGGTGCGACAACAAGCCAGTTGTTTTTCTGGGAGATGATATTCTAGGTTAGGTAGAAATCATTCTACTTAGAGAAGAACCACAGCAAGTCTGCATTCCACGGTTGTTTCAACTTGTTAATCAGCTTTATTGGTGTGCTTGAGTTTCTTTTTCCTGCATCGCCTTGGACAAAAATTGTGTCTCCTCAGTTGTATAAAATGTAGCTAAAGTCCTTATGCACCAACAGCCTGATTAGCTTTTTATCCACACCTTTCTTCCTTGACAATGGCCCGCATCGTGTTTTGGGGATCATTGTTGATAATCTCCTGAATTTCAACGACACGAATCTTGGCAGTCAATGACCGAAAGATGGTCTACCGTGGGTTTTTCGCTCTGCTGTCACCACGAAATCAAATCCTGAATCTTCTAGCTCTTTTCTGATATTTCCATCCTCTTTCTGCTGACGTTGAGGAAGTCCAAAATCTCCTTGTTTGTCCTTGGGCAAATTGTGTGGTTCAAAATTTGACATAGTCAATTATTCTGCACAAGAATAAAGCAAAATCTTTAGGGAGGGGGGTTAAGATGAAAAGGAACGATAAGGAAGGTAAAAGATTTACGTAAAATTACCAGTAGAAAATTGAAAATAAATACCTTCCCCACTCTGTAAACGCGGGAGAATTTTTGTGTTACTTGGTCACTCTGCATACATTAAAAATATATACAACATCTATACACTAAATGCTACAACATGTCTTGTTGCATAAGTCTGACAAAACTTTTAAAAATTCAACTCTTTTTCTCAGAAACGTATTGGAACGATTTTTCACTACTTGCTTTCCATTATATTGAGTTTTATGTCAACACTGAGCATCAAGCAGCGATATCCAAAACCATAAGTAAGAAAATCATTTAAATTGTTGCGCATAAGTGTGGCTAAGGAGCATCACTCGTCAAAGAGGCCTTACTTCAGTAAAATCCCGTTTTAGATGACAGAATTGATGTCACACTTTGAAATAAACTGAACACACGACAGGGTACCTCTCTCTCTTTACATTTAGGAAAGGAAGCTCTTTATCATTATGAACCGTATAAAAGGACTATTTTTTAATGGCTAGAAATAATTCTTGTACCTGTTCGACGGTTCACATCATTTTATCTATGGGAAGTTACTTTTGCCCTCTTATAATCTTGTCTTTATCCCAGTAAAAGTCGGATATTTACCTTCCTTTCTCATTAAAGATATTTGAATGGTAATTACTGAAAGAATCACCGAAATTTTTTTAATCAAAATTTTATAAGACTTTTTTTAAAGTTACTTTTCCTGGAGTATATATTTTGTGATTCAAGCTTTTCCACATTCAAAGTGTAAATGGCCATTATTTTTAAGAGGGATATAAACAGAGAAAAATGAGAAAATTTTATGATAGCAAGTATTGGTGAAAATAATTGTAATACAATAACTGAAAATGGCTCATTTGTAAACCTTCTGAATTAAATTAGAATAATAATGGCTTTAAAGGTTTCATTTTCAATCAAGTGGCTTTTGCTTTCAATCCTATTATTCGCAAAATAAATGGTTTATGTCATTTTGGCACGTGAATATCATATCAATCTCTCGCTGCCTCCTGATTTTGGTTGTTTAAATTGTAGATCGATACAAAAAATTCGGCTAGGCCAAAATATTCTCAGTTGGTTCCTGCAAGGATAATATTGGAGTAGTTATCGTAAAACCTTTGCGCAGGAGACATTCCATTTTACCGTTGAATTAGTCATTTTCAATACTTTTCCAACGTAACATCAATACTATATTAAATTTCGATTTCACTTTATGGATACTGCAAATAAAAATATGAATAAATTGTGGCTAATATTTTCTACATGTTTTTAGAAGAAGGGAAAGTTTATTTTTATGTTAACTTGATTACATAAAAAATAAAGTGTAATTTGAGTTATGTTTATGAAAAATATATTTTGACCTCTATTGCCTTGCGGTTTTAGTCCCTATATAGTTTACCAATAGGATATATTTAGGACACTGTTCTTGTTTCCAAGAATAGATTTAAAGTTTTCATTATTCACTAGATAAGAGTTTATGGTAGGAGTTTACTCCTGGAAACTTAGAATGCCGCCTCGCTGCAAAATCCATTCGCAATGGTAGCCTTACTTTTGGAGTTGTATGCACATTGGTCATTTTCACAACCCATGTTCCGTTAAACCAAGGGTGTTTTAACCAAAGGTGTTAACATACCTAAGATGTACAAAACATGTTTGCTAGGAGTGGCAGATTTTGATCTTTGGGTGGTCAAGATAAATTAAATTTGGTAATTTACTATAATAATGCAATTCCATAAATATAAATATAAGACACCAATATTAATGCGTTTGAAAATCGATTAATATGTAAAATATAAATAAAAATTAAATCATCAATTAATTTATTATTGATACGCATTATTCGTTTAGTAGACTAGGAACAGAGGGATCGAGAAATATTTAATGGTTTGCAAGGTGTGTAAGTATTGAAAATGGTTTAAAAACACTGCTTTATCCACCCTATTTTTTTGTTCTCTCGTGCATTTCTTTAATAAAAATTCCCTAGTTAGTTCGCAGCAGTTGTTGCTTCCTTATTAATCTTCAATAATCCAACTCGTACATTTTCCTGTTTTATCCCTTGAGACCTTGTGTAAACCGTGGTCTTACTATATAAGATCTTTCAAAATATCCCTATTAACCATCAGTGAGGAGTAAATACTTCCAGTATGTCAATGATCTTAAATCTGTTTACTTTTCCAAATCTTTTCCTATATTTCCTTAATCCTTATCATTCCCCGTCTCGCTTTCTTTTGCCGGAGATATTCCGAAACACTGCATAAGACCCTTCCTTTTTTTCTGGTAACGAAATGTAGATATATTTTGACACTTTTTCCTGGATATCAAACAAAGATAGAAAATCAATGCCCTCAAAACTCTTAAGCTTACACTGACCGTAGGATTAGTTGCAAACTTGTATTTTCCTTTAGCTTTTCGCGATTGCATTGTGTATTTGTGCAAATAGTGGTTTCCCTTGTAATAATGATAAAAGATAATTGAATGAGATGAATAAAGTAAGCTAAGAGTAGTTAAGGTTCGTGTGGATCAATTTCTTGGTTTGAAGCACCTGGAAGGGAGAGCATAAAATACGAGGTAGATTCTAATAATGTAGAAATTCTGTGCAAGATAATTGGTTAGTTGGATAAGTTTGGTCTGGAAAAAGAGGGTGGGAGTGAGAAGTTTGATATATATTGAGATGTGAGACAGCGGTTTGTAATCTCGCTTTTGGATGAGATTGATGAAGAATCTTGAGTCAGTACTGCTGTATTAGAGTATGTGGTTTAACCCCGTGTTTTGGACTCGACGTGATAGAGATTTATTTTAGCGGTTGATGGGATATTTTTTCAGAGATTAAAGTCTAAAAAGAGTAAGGTGGTGATGTTTGTGAGTGATAATAGAATAGTGTTTAATTTTAGAGCTTAGGGTAGGTGGTTTGAAAAATGTTTTAATAATCAATAGATAACAAGATATGAGTAGTAGACCCAACGTTAGTGAAAGGTTGAGTCTATTGTATGAAGGGAGAATGGTAAATAGTGGATAGACAAGTGTTAAACACCCTGTAAGGTAGGTGTCTATCGATATATAAGGATAATGTCGTAGAATAGACTCTCAACGATATACCATATATAACTATTCGTTGAGGGAATTTTATCAAATATTTCGAGTGCGTGGTAATCTGATTGACCGAGGTTATTTATCTTCAATATGCTTAAGAAGTGGAACTGAGCTTAAGGATAATAATATGGCTATAATTAATAAAATAGAGTTTTATTAATTAAAATATCAACAACACACAAAAGAAAATGTTTACATAAACGGAGAATGGAAAGGGTCGTGGGAAAATCTGACTAATCCGAGGATTAAGATTAGGAGAGATTTAAAAAGGTAAACAAATAAAAATTAAAGGGATGGCATCGTTCGCTAAACCATTTAAAGCAGAGGATAGGGTTGACAAAAGGTTAGATAATAAAAGGTAATGCTCAGCTTACGTAATTACAAAGTTGTTGTGCAGAGGAAGACGATGCGTAGGAATCTTCGGTCCACTGGTGAGTTCCAGCAGAAAGGTTCTTCGGGGGTTGTCCTTAGCGAAGGGAAAGGACTGCCTTCGAAGAGTAAGAGCGAAGTCGGACTCGGAGATACGAGCGATCTTTGTGACAGCAAATCGGGTATGTTCTAGATGAACAATGGAGGTAATCGTTGAAACCAATCTTTCTCTTGAAGAACGTTAAAAAGGGTGAATCAAATTATCCTGACGTGATGTCTTGGGAATGAGAACCGTTTTTTGTAAACGGGCTCAAATAACAATTGCTGTTCTAACGTTGTTATCTTTCTAAACAACAGGGGGAAGGGTGAGAACCGTTTCTTGTCAACGGGCTTAAAGAACAATGGCTGTTCTAACGTTGTTCTCTTTCTAAACAACAGAGGGGGCCTTATTGACTCGGCGTCTCGAAGGCACGAACCTTGGCACTCAAGGGATATTGTCCTCTTCTAGACAATAATGGTGGATCTCGAGGTGCACAAGGTGAGACCGGATCGGCGTGATGCCTCGCGAAGATAATCTGGATCTGATCTGATCTTATTGGAAAATGCTCTTGTGTAATTACCCGGAGCCATCTCCTGGGAGTAGGGGACAATTGAGTGGGAGGCTCGGGGGAATGCTCCGGTCGCGCCTGGGAAAATACCTTATCTGCCCTTAAGCCTAACTCAATCTGGCGAGATCGACGAATGGAGGCGAAACGAGGGGAGATGAATGACCTCCTTGGTTAAATATTGACTCAGGTGGCGATAACGCGCCCTGCTTGCTCTCGAAGATGCACGTGGGTATCAATGTTTCTAACCATGTGATAGTGGCTGAATTTAAGCGCCCTCAGACCGTTCTATCACAGATAATGGATGAGGATAGAAATCGGAAAAAAAATAAAGTGCATCAAATTGGTGTTTGAAGGCTCGTACAACTGCATGAGAGGCGAGTCGATTAGGTTACGGTTAAAGAGGGAGGACTGAAAAACGGAGAAACAAACTTTGATTTATACACTAATGCTTGGTTTCTTTCGCTGTCTCCATAGCAAATGAGGGTTAATTTCTCCAAATGTTTTGAGTCATTTGTGAATTGTGAAGTTTATTTAAATCATATAAGAACATACATAAGTTGAACGGGATAATTAACTTCTCAGAAAGTTTGATTCGAAGACGCCCCTCAAGTAAAGGTCAAGACAAAAACGGATGTCAGATAATTAATCTTTAATCCTTTCTTTACTCTTTTTTATTTGACTTAATTCCATTATCATAAACGTAGTATTCAAGTAAATAACTTCTCTTTTATGATTATATAACGTGTTTAATAACCGATATTTTTTATTACTAAAGAGAAAGGCTCAAATTAGAATCGGTCAATTATCTGAAAACATTGTGATAACATGTTATAGTCTATGTTTTTGCTATAATTGCATGATTATAGGTAACAATTACAATCAATTTCTATCACTACGTGCACTTAGGATGACACCACCATATAAAACACTTAAATAGAATAATAAATATCATGCCTATTATTTCTATACTTGTATATATCTATATGTTTACTAAAAAGCAAATTCCTACACATAAAATACCCACAAATTTGAAAATAATTAAGTAAAACTTTATTTTAACGTGGGGAAAAGTTCGGAATATTTCCTATCATTTTTTCAACGTTTGAAAATGAGCGTTATTTATTTTAATTACACAATGTAACAAAATTTCCCTTTTTCTTATCATGGGTTAAAAATGTTAGTTCCCTGTTCTTCCTAATTAAAGTAAATTAACAAAGTCTATTTCGATCAAAACATTTTGTTTTTGTACGTAGGTAAGGCACTGAATTTTTAATTTTTTCCATTTGGAAAATAATGCTAGGGTATTATTAATTTCTAAAAAAAATTCAAGATCTATAAAAATATGCAGGAACTTTTTTAAAAAAACTTGATAAAAAATTGTAAATCTAATTTGTAGAAAAGCGTGGAAATTTAGTAGAGAAATAATTGTTTTAAGGTAACGTTCCAAAACCTTTCTAGATTTAGTAAGAACTTTCTAGAAATTAGTAGAATCGTATAGTTTCAAGAATGTTCCAGAACTTCCAAAGACACGCCTCTTTAAACTTCTAGAACCTTCTAGAGTATTACTACTGAAATATTTATACAGGAATTCATAGATCTGCTACCATTCCATTTTTATCTCCCATAGTCACCACATCAGAAAGAAATGGCCTAAAGATAAAATCATTCTCCAGATGCATTCTCCAGATCCGGACAGCTCATCAAAGCAAGAGCAAAATAATGGATGTGGCAGCATCCATGAGAATGTATGAAGCTTATAAAGGATACTTTGGCATTGCAATTGGGAAACAAGACAAACCCAGAGCAGCTCATGTTGCTTGTGAACATTGCAAGAAAACTTTGGAAAGTAAGAAAACTGTTTGTTGTTAGAGTTATAAAGGTATTAAATTTCGCAAGTATTTAAGCTTTTATGAATTTTTTGTAACCCAATGAAGTAAGAAAATATATATCTTTACTTTTACAAGATGCTATAAAGAGGGAAGAAGAGCCATGAACTTTGCCATGCTCAGGATTTGCGTGAAACCACTGACCATTCAAGCAACTGTTACTTCTGCATGGTGAACCTTTTCAAAAGAAGTTGCAACTATCTACCTGCTATTTCCTATTCCAATCTTCCAACATGTATTAACTTAGTACTACACAGTGAGTATCTTCTTGTACCTAGCTTCCAGAAAGGAACAAACCACTCTCAGAAGAAATCAAGAATTCAGAAACTGAAGAGATCAGTGAAGATGTACAAGACTACATTGTCAGACATGGGGCTTTTGAGAACAACCCATACTAACCAGAAAAAAAGAGACCTAACCTACCTTCCTAAAGATTTTTGATTGTTCTATTGACAAGCAAAAGTAAACGTCATTAATATTTATCAATCGTCTTTACTTTTTAAGATGGGCTTTGCTACTGCAATGACATATCTACTATGTTTGATGCATTTGAAATATCATGTAGTCCAGATGAGTTGAGAAGCTTCATAATAAAAATAAGCAGCCATCACTTCACTTTACTCATTCAGTATATCTTAATGAAGACTACAAGAGTGCCAGGCTCATGCTAGAAGCATTGACTTATAAGGAGTATGGCTAGCAAGTTTTATTAAGTTGCCATGCCATCTCTGTCTTTGGAACAGTATAGATACTACAGCGCATTACCACAAGAAGCACTGGCCACAAAGAAATGAGTTCTTTATAAATCAACGAGTACCGCATGTTTGGCCTGTCCTTTACACTGTTTGTTAAGAAAGAATTTTTGGGATGGGTTGAATAATAATAAATATTTTTTTCATCTAGTTTGTATATACAAATTGACTAAAAGCAAATAATGGTTAAGTTCAGAAAAATAGATTTGATTATCAATTTGTTTGTTATTTTAACTTTTAAAACAAAACAAATTACAAATGTTGAAGTTCAGAAAATTTATTAAAATATAGATATAGCTGTTTATTTTTTTATATATTCGAATCTTTTATCCAACTCTTTTATAAAATAGATTTTCCATTGTAATCTTTATCAGAAGGAAATAGCTACAATCTAAAAATAAATGAACACAAAATGAAAATATTGAATACAAATTAAGATGGGAAAAAATGAGCAGAACTGTTTTGGGAAAAGTTCATAGAATTATCAAAGTTATTTCTAAGAGTTGATTCAGAGTTTGAAAAAACAACCCTTAGAGCCAGTTTATCATATATTTGAAGCTTTTATCAAAGTAATTTCTAAGAATTACCATTTTTTCTCACCTCATAATTTTTATACAGTGAATCTAAGAATAAAAAATAATTCTAAATCGTGAAATTTATCAAATGAGTTCAATTTTAGGCATGGTTGTTTTCGGGGGTGGTATTCTTTTGGTATATAAAAGAAAATTTAGATAAAAAAACAAGGAGGTAAGGTTAGTTTTTACGGTATGTGGAAAGAATTCAGCTAAATGTTTTTTTCTGGAATTTAAGCCGAGAAAATAAGTATGAATTTTTAAAAAAATAGATTGAGTAAATTATTAGATAATATGTAATAGAAATGTTTTAATGTTTTTAGACCAAACCAGTTGCTAGAGCGAGATAGACCGTAAGCCACAGACCAAAGGTCTGTCTAGGAAGCGCAAGCTCCTTTTGTTTGGATTAGAGGCGAAGCCGTGCCTCTTTTTTAGATTATAATTTAGCTCTACCGAAGCATGCCAAAAAATATTAAGTTGAATGAAAATTCTATTTTATATACAGCGATTGTTTGTCAATCTGAGCTCGATTGTCCAAGAATCACAGCTAGAAAGAAATATCACAACATCCACGTTTATTTGCTAACCTAGGACCTTGAATAGAATTATTCAATTTTAGATATTTGAAGACCTATTAAACTTGAGACCCGTTTATAAATAAAACTAGGCACTGACTTCGCCACTCACCCACTCCCCCCTACAGGAGGAGCTTGCGCTTCGCTACTAAGATTAAAATCTAAAAAAAGCAGACATGGTTAAATTTTTCTAAATTTTCCCAACTTCGCCAATTATAATAATTTTAAAAAGAAACTCTAAACTAAATTTGCCCCCCTTTCAAAATATCACGTTTTAAAAATTACACAAAATTTTAAAACATATATTCATTTTGGAACTTCACCATTTGTTTTATATAATAAAAGAATTATTAGAAATAACTTTGATAAAAAACATAAATCATAACGAAACTAAGATGAAATTATTCAAATACTAAAAAAATCCCATTCTTAAATTATAGAGTTAGTAAATAGCACTAAATCCTCCTCATAAATTTGCTCATTATGCAATGCAGTAAGAAGAAAACTCAGTTTAATTAGGATTAATATTAAGAAGAGCACGCAATCTTTGACTTAGCGCGCCGCATAATATTTTTTCTCGGGCGTCAAAATTCTCCAGTTTTCAGGTTTCATGGCTATTAATTGAGAAGAGCCTAGGGTCTAGGATAGGTTCTCTCATTCTGATGTGCTCCTACCTCTGTTTGAAAGCGGGTAATAGTGATACTTAATTCCGTTACGAGGTTCTCTTACAAAATGAAACGGACTATTTCTGTATGGCAAGTTTGGAACTACCATAAATTTATCAGAGCTAATGCCGTGTATTTACTACTACGTTATCTTTCCCGTAACTTGGCACTTCATTCTTTTACCCTTTTCTGTATCGTGTCGCTTAAATATCGTGCCCTTTATGTACTGAGCAAGTTAATAAGCTAGTAAGCATTAAAATAGATGGACTAGAGCAAAAGGTAAATATAACAAGGTATCTAGATATTAGGATTTGGGTAAGTTTTGGAAACAGTGAGAAGACGGAGCACCTTACATAATATGTTGCCCATAGATCAGCCAATTATACTCACATCCGAAAAAAAACTAGACTTTTGGAAGGAAATTTTTAAAATTTCATCAATTGATCACCATTTACTAACTTATCTTATCAGATATGTTTAGAAATACTATTTCAGAATTGCTTATCTATGCGGAGGCATTGTATTTATCTGAAAACTTCATGCAAACTAGTTTCTAAATTTATAAATAAACATATTTCTTTCAGCAAGGCTGATATATATATATATATATATATATATATATATATATATATATATATATATATATATATATATATATATATACGAGGGGCGGTCAATAAGTTTTTTGAATCGGTGTGGCAAAACAGAGAAAGGGGGATGGCTGTTTGTGGGGGTGTTAGGACAGGTTATGAAAAGTCAGGACCTGCATCCGCACCCTCCTGCCTCGTCTATTTAAGAAGCAGTAGCTGATCGTAGATCGTCAGTCACAAATTTTTCAACAATGGAGAAAGTTGAGCGCCACGCAGTGATCAAATATTTGACCAAGGAAGGCAAGAATGCAAAAGAGATCCATGAACCCATGGTTGCAGTGTACACCAACACCGCCCCTTCCTATGCCACCCTTGCTCTCTGAAATAGGGAGTTCCGCCATGGTGGTGATTCCCTTGAAGATGACCCGCGTCCAGGAAGCCCGTCAGACGTGGCCAACGAGGACAATGTGGCCCGTGTGGAGAGGATGATCCTCAAAAATCGACGGGTGAAGGTCGAAGAAATCGAGCGAGAACTTGGAATATCACATGGAAGTGCTATCAACATCATCCACGACAATTTGGCCATGACCAAGGTCTCTGCCCGTTGGGTCCCTAGAAATCTCACGAAACTTCACGCTCCATGATCGACTTCAACGTCGTCAAAGTTCGGAAGAGCTGCTACTCCTGTACAACCAAGACCCGACGGGATTCCAGTCACGCATAGTGATAGGTGATGAAACGTGGGTCCATCCTTTGGATCTCCTATCGACTACATTCATTTTATTTCTCCAGCTCAAGGCTGCACTGCGTGGACGCTGGTTTGGGGATGATAGAGATTGCTAGCTCGCCGTCCAGAAGTGGATTGAACAGCAGTCGGGAGATTTCTGGTTGTCGAGAATTCGAAGCCTCAGGGACAAGTGGCGCAAGTGCATTGAAGTCGAGGGTAGTTATATTGAAAAATAATAAAACACTTTTTCTCATATCTTGTTTCCTTATATCCAAATTGCAAAACTTATTGACCGCCCCTTGTATATATATATATATATATATATATATATACATATATGCTCACAAAATACCCATAAATTCCATTTCTCTATCGATTACCTTCTTTATCTATCGCGGCTAAACTCGATCATTATCTTCCTTTATGGCAAAGTTCATATTTTACTACTTTACAGTTAAAAATAAAGGATAATTATATTTTAGGCCTTGTATATTTATAAAGCTCCTGCCCCGTTACTCTCTGTTTATCTAACTATATTGAGGGCCAAGTTATTAATAACTCATCTTGACTGTTTTTTCTATTTTATATTCAGTCATGTTGCAGCATACATCAATTTTTATATCTTGTTATTGACACACGAAAAGAATCCTAAAATAAAAGATATTAAAGAAAAGAAAGTCTGGTTTCTTGGGTCATAAATAAATGAATTTTTTACTTTCAAATTAAATTTAGAGATTTTTGTCCCATTAACATAAATTTCTTCTAAAATTATGAAATGAGCCTTGTTTAGATTAATTAAAAGCAAAATTATCTTGTGAAAATAAAAGTTGGTGAAATCAGAACAAGGTTAAGAAGAACCTTTGAAAGTGTCAGAAAGGATGAAATTGTTGTTTATTATAAAAATTATTTGTGTATTTCTGAAAGACAAGAATTCAGCCCTAAGAATTTTATCAGGAAAGATTATTTTACTGGTCTGAATTTATTTCTAACTCATAGACAAGTTTCTAATATCCATCATATGACAATGCTAAATACCAAATGGTAGTCTCGTATCCAATTTCTTCTAGAGTGAACACGGGAAAAGGAAAATAATAATCAGCTTAATTTCATGGTTTCGCTGTTTGAATCCATTTGCCTTTTCTTTGTTTGGCAAGATCCACCAGAGAGCAATTTAGAAGAAAGAAAATTGCCAAATTTAGTTACCTGTGTATTAATATTGTGTTTTATCCAACCACCCCATTCGGGGGTTTGGGAGTAGAGATGCAAAAGAGAAGCAATTTGCATTTAATTTGAAAACACCGTTAGAGTACTTAGAATTGTTTTCTTCTTTTATTTTGTTTTTTGGCAAAAATCCCCCGAATTTAAAAAATATATATATTTCAGGATTAGGATATTTTGAGATAGGAAACACTTTCCGGATACTTAAAAGACAATCAAAGCCTTTTGTTACTTTTATGAGATACTAAAAGAATAGTTAATAAAGGGCCATTGATCGCAAAAGAGAAAGTATGGAAAATTTGGTTGTAACCGAGATGGTGGAGGCAAGGAGAGGAAGAGGAAGGCCAAAAGAAAAATACATGGATGGAGTGGTGAAGTTGATTGGGGGCAGAACGTCGCTTGATCAGTTCATCAGAGCTACGCGGGACAAAGGAAGATGGAAGTCTTTGGTTGCGGACGTGCTTGAGGATGAGGATATGGCACAGCGGTAAGGTAAGATAAACGAACTATAATTTTTATTAAATTACTTTTTACTACATATTTTCACCCCTTGTGAACTTAAAGTTTTGGAAATATATCTTTTAATACACCCCTTCAAAATACTACACTGTGTTCTAAATCTTGGTAAATAAGAAATAGTAAGAATTACCAGAGAACAGGAAATAATATTTTACGTTTATTATTTTCTAATGGCGACCTTCTCTTTACTAAAGGTTAGCACAAAAGTTTCTTCACATTTTTAACAACTAATAATATAAAAAAATATTTAAGTTACAAAAGTGTTTGATATATAAATTTTAAATGGACATCTTGATCTTTTATTATTTATATACCAGGCAATGCCTTCGCCACTCCCCTCCCCCGTAAGAGCTTGCTCTTTGCTACTAAAATTAAAATTTTAAATCCCCCCCAAAAAGCAGCCATGGTTAAAATTTTAATAAACTTTCTGAACTTAGCCAATTATAATAATTCTGAAAAGGAACTTTAAACTAAACTTTTCCCCTTTCAAAATATTACGGTGCTAAAATATAGATTTATAGATAGAAGAAGATATATAAAAATAAATTTTCTGAACTTCACCATTTGTAATTTTTGGAGTTTTAAAAATTTCCTCAAAATTTTGATACCTATATTTATTTCTTAACTTCACCATTTTGTTTTTTCATATTATAAAAGAATTATTAGAAATAATTTTAATAAAAAATATACATAAATCATAGCAAACTAAAATGAAATTATTATTTAAATATGAAAAAAAATTTCCTTCTTAAATTATAGAGTCAGTGATGATGATGATCATATCCTTCAATTGTTCTCCATTATTGATAAAACAGAGGCAGATTTTTTGCACCATATTCTCCATAACATTTTCTAAAAGATCAGAAGTGATTTTGTCGATTTCTTCATTGATATTTTGTTTCAATTCTTGAAGATTCTTTGTTTTTTTTTACGTTTATATTTTTCTTTGAGGTATCTATAAATGAAAAATCTGGAGGGGTAAAATTAGGTGATCGTGGTAGCCAAGAAACATCACCTAAACTTAAATTTAATCGATCAGTGAAGGCTGCTTTTTGTGTTCCCAGGGTTTCTCTCGCTGTGTGTGGTGATGCCCCATCTTCTTGAAACCACATATCATCTACAGTATATCCAAACTTCCATTTCTGGTAATCTTGTATCATTCCTCTGTAACTGTCCCCTGTTACTGACGCTGTTTTTCCTTAAGCATCCTCGAAGAAGTAAGGACCAATGATTCTTGAACTAGTTATGCCGCACCAGACCATAATTTCTGTGTGTGACAGGCTGGTCGGAAATTATCATGAAGTTTTCAGGAGACGAGAATCTCTAACTTTGTTTAATAACAAATCTATTAATTTGAAAATCGTCTTCATTGGATATGATTAGGCACGAGATAAAATCGAATCATTTTTAGTCCCCAAAATCAACTTATAAAGTTGTTTTTTTGTTAGTATGCAATATTTAATTGTTGAGTTACTTGAATTTTGTATGAATAAAGTTTCAATTATTTTGTTAAGAGGCATTGTAATGATATTCAAGAAATTCTTAATTCACTAGAATGTATCCTAGTTGACGTTTGTGGATGTTGTTGAACACGCTGAATGACACATGCATTTCGCACGGAGTCTGGTCGGTTAATTTCACGTTTAGGTTATATTTCTTGGCCACCACGATCATCTGATTTTATCCCTCTATATTTTTCTTTGGTGATACCTTAAAGAAAAGGTATAAGTAAATAAACAACTAATTTTAGAAAATTAAAACAAAACTTCCTCGATGAAATCGACAAAATCACCATTGATTCTTTGGAAAAATGTCATGGAAAATATGATGCAGAGAATCCAACTTTGTTTTAAGAATAGATTAGGCCCGTAAAAGATGGTAGGTATAATATATAATGTTTATTTTAATTTTGAATAATGGAGTAGTGTACCATGAAGGACTAACAGAGAACGATTTTCACATTACATTGGTGCGGGAGGACGAGCAAGCGGGCAAGCGGGCAGACAGCCAAACGTGAGTACGCGGGTGGCAGCCACAGACTTTAAAGCGCATTTCAAGCAGATGGTAGACAATTTTTACTGAATATCTAAATTATTCGAGTCTCGAGCATGCTGATGATAAGGATAATCGCGTTTTTTAAACATTGCAGTCGCATAATTGGTTGCAACTCCTAGCCGTGATTGATTTTCCAATAAACCCTAGAAAAGGTGTTATATATATATATATATATATATATATATATATATATATATATATATATATATATATATATATATATATATATATATATACATATATATATATATATATATATATATATATATATATATATATATATATATATATATATATATATATATATATATATATACAAACAGACTTTTGCCTCTTTCGCGAATATATATTAGATGCAGATCAATTGAAGGTTTTTGTATTAAAATAATAATACTTCAAGATCTACTTCACTTCATATATCAACCACTTTTACAATTTAATTATTGTTTGTGCTCATTTTTATAAATATAATGTAACTTTTGGGGTACCCTTTACTATGTATTTTATTACTCTTTAATCTTCCTTTTCAATATGTTTTAATCTTGCTTTTTCATACTTTAATCTTGCCTTTTTAATTATTTAATCTTGCTTTGTAATGCATTTTAATCATGCCTTTTAAGTCCGCTTTAATCATGCCTTTTTAATACACTTTACTCTTCCTTTCACGAATCATTGCACTGTAGCAATTGAATACAAGGACAGACAGACTGAAGACGATAGGCAAAGGTATAATATTGCCTTCTGAAAGTAACTTATGCTGAACATTGAACATTAATGGAGAGAGGGAAGGGGAGAAAGCGAATGTAAAGGATGATTACCCGCAGCTATGTGAATCCTGAGATTTGGACAACCAAATATTGGTCTTCGGCCTTTTATCAACCACGATAAAAAGAAGCCAAATTTCGTATGTTCAATAAATAAATGAAATTTAATTTCATCGATAGATCGTTGTTGGAGGGTTCATTGGCAGAAGTTTAAAAACATCCCTATAAAAAATTCAGGGTGAAGAATTTGGCTTAATGCATAAATTTTCCTACCAATTTACATTAGTTTATGGCGGCGTATCGAAGTGAGTACCATAAAACAGGGAAATCATCCGACCGTTACGAACAATTTTAAGGCACAACATTTCTCTGATAGCATCTAATCCCTATTAGATATTTCATCTATGTTAATTAAAAGAAGGTAATTTTATTGAAATAATATAATGCACACAAGAAGAATTGCAACAAGCGGAAATTGGTAGTTTGTATGTTTTGTATGTGATATAATCGGTAATGAGAGTAAGAATTGGCTGTTAGGCTCAGGGATTAAATTATAATGCGTGAGATATTTGACTGAAATAAAATTGCCATAAGTTTCTTTGTAATATTTCAACGCGAATTGAGAATAAACCACACTCAACGGTAAGCACTGCAGGGCAATGTGTACATTGATTGAAAGGTTAAGCCACGCCTCTTTACCCGGTCTGTCTTCTGATTGGCCAAGGGCATGAGTGTAGGCATGACGTAGTTTTACGTCACTCTACGTCACCAAAGGACATATGAGAAAGGAGGACGATTCCACATACATTTATCGATTAATCATTATTTTTTAATAAAAATACAATTTTTCTCCTTAATTAACCGTCAATGGTATAATTAATATATTGAAAAATCTTATTTTGAAGTATTTTAAAACAAAAGAAACTGCGACAAACTAGATATAGATACTGTTAAATATTCTAGTGGAACATAAAAACTTGGTGTTTAATAAAAAATATAAACATTTTAACTAATTAAAACCGAATTAATCAACTTGAAAGGAATACGAGACATATTTATTTTTCTGGGATATAAAAAGTCCTAATGGGATCATTGTGGCGTATTAATAAAAATATAAGGATAAGAAAGTCTATATTTGATATCAAGACCGGCGGTTAGTTGGGTCTAATGGATACAATAAATTGGTTCTATGGATGTAGTATTAATGTTTTAAACCTTTGCTATTATCCGCACACAGCGTATATGTATTTCTAGGCATCTTGATGACATTCAGTTTTTAAAGTAGTCATCATTAATTATACAAGTAATTATTTTTCTCCTCCATCTTTCAAATCTTTAATATATCCTTTTCTAGTGTTTGGACTTTTCAATAATGAATTCCAGGGAAGAATGAGCAAATTTATGTTCTTTCAACAATTCTTATTGATAGTTCATTGGGTTTTCTGAGAAATATTGTTTGTTTAAGGCAAGATGGTTGGATTTCCATGACAAATCGTAATAAAAATCATAATGGTGGTTTGCTGCTTCACCATGTCATTATTATTAGCTCAAAATAGGAAATTTATGCGCTTCTCTTTAAAATAATAGTTATCATTGTGTATCAATGTTTGGGAACAACCCTCAAGGATCAATCCTCCTTTGAAATCATCTTTTAATTATCAACACTAAAAAATCTACCAGTTTCGCACATAGTTGGGATCAGCGTGGCTAAAAGCGTCCAAAATTACTCGCTGAACCCTGTTAAAAGTCTAGTCTTTTATTTTCATACGTTTCTGTACATTTTCGTATGTATTTTACCTAAAATAGGCGATAAATCACAATTTTGAGCTCGGATTTAGAGAAGCGTTGTCTCATGGAGCTTTAAATCTTCCTTGAAATGGGTAAAAACTTCAGTTCCAAGTTCCCTTGAATCAAAGCTTTGCACTATATCTTTTTATCTAAACAAGATAGAACAACAAAATATTTACCAAATTAAAGTGTTTGTAATCCCCTTCTAACTTAGGCAATTATTATAGTCTAGGAACAAGAAATGGCACCTTAGTAGATACAAAGTTTCCAGATATATCACAAAATTCGTTTTCTCACGCATGATCGTGGCCGTGGGCAAGGGAATAACAAAGATATCTTGTAACAACTAACATTGATTTTCAAGCAGAATTACGATAGTTTTCTACAAAGCGTCTTCGTAACTTTTGGAGAATGTTTGAGGCGTCTCTTGTAATGTCCATAACAAGGTCACAGCGAATTAGCAAAAGTAGTTAGTAATGTTATCAATATATTAATTAGGATATATTCATAAAATATACCTTTTCTATAATTAAGAATAAGTACTCTATATATTCACCTGTTTCACTTTTCTAATTCATTATACATTTAAAAGAATCACATCAAATTAGTTTGAAGGTCGTAGAAAGTCATCAAAAAAGATCATAAATGTAATTTTAAATTCAGATCTTTTTTAGTAATTTACCTATTGTTTTACACACTAATAAATTGACCACATAGGTATTGTATCTCCTAGTATTTTAATAGAAAATAAAAGCAACATTTCCATTCAACATTATTATACATTCTGATGCGCCTATCAACTTTTCTAGGCCTATCAGTTTATTTTAAATATACGATGATTTTTTAGGAGCGCATCTTGCGGCTGACTACTATGGTAAAAATCGCCGTAAACACGCTATAACCTAATACAAGGCTACAATATATGATGATATACTTCGGATCGTATCATTATATACTGAATTCAAATTTTATATACATACCAAATAAACATTAATTATATTATCATTAATGCATTTTTTCATAAGTAGACCTTTTATTTATTAGCAACTTTGTGATGCAATTAATAAATTAGCCCATAATAGCATCTTTTTTCAAAATAATTTATTATTATCATCATGTGTAGGCAGCCAGCAGCGCCACAAGATTGAAAATATGTAGAAAGTAGACACTCAGGGCTCAAATACACCTTTAGCCAATACAACTGCTACAGACCAGTGAACTCGGTTCGTCCATGACATTTTTCAAGTGGACGCTCACTGTTTATGGCAACCATGGATAACGGAACTCTTTGAGTCAAGAAATTATCTCTTTGATCAGGAGTCCTAAACATTCCATGATGGTATCGCAGGATTTTTGTACAAAATCTACTATGCCTATCATTCCTTAATTTCTCATATGTTTGTTTCACATTATCTTTGATGGTCTTATGAAATTCAATACGTTTCAACAAAAAAAAATAAGTCTCAACGGCTCTCCGCATTCAATTCCATATGGGAATTGTCAAACGTTTGTATGAGAGCTTTATCCTACATTCAAATAACATATTTTTTCTACGAATCTCTGCATTTGCACTTCCTATCAATATATAGTTAATATATCGAATAAATATATTCTCTAACGTCTAAAATATATGTCTTTAGAGATAAGAATATACTAATACTGAGTATTATTATAAAATTAGCGTCCTTGCCAAATTGGTAAATTGAACAATGGGTAATGAAAATTTTCAAATCCATAAAAATAACCTAGATTGACATATGAATGATTAAGAAAGCGAATAATGGACAAACAGTTTTTCTTACCTGAACAAGAACTAGAAAGGAAAGGTAAATTTCTTATTACTAGCTTAGGAGCGCATCGTATTGGTCAATCCTTGAAATCGGAAGAGATCGAGATGAAATAATTGAAGTTTAAAACTTTAGGGAGATAGCAAATGATTTCATTATTTTAAATGTTATCAATTAGAAAATGTCCTCATTCTCTCAAATTCATTTAAATTTATTACATAATATATTTGTTCTCTTTTCTAATGTTTAATGATCCTTGCCGTAGATGATATTAAAGTTAAAACCATTGAATAATGGCAATTATCTTCTTTAAGTAGATTTTTAAACTAGCGCAGGATACCAAGCATTAATTCTATTGAATCGCAACTCTCTCTCTCAAAGATACACTAAAGACGTTCTGAGAAATTTGGTTTACTTCTTACAATAGATTAGGTTAGGTTAAGTTTTTAGGTGTGTTAGTTTTAATGATAATTGGAAGCTGTTCGATGTCTGCCGAAAAGTAGGTCAGGTGGGTTGTCTTCGTTCCTTTTATTTGATGGCTATGAGTTGTTTTTTGTGGTACGAATGTTAGGTAGGTAAAGTTGTTTGGGCTGGTTGGTTTTATTAAACGATTATGAATTGCTTGTGTTTATGTGAAATTGTTCGCGTTTGTTGAAATTATGAGTTTTTGTATGATTTTTCATTATAAAGAAGAAGAGGCATCGTTTTAGCGGTGTGATCCTTTCACACAACGCTACTATAGTGGTTCCGTTAAGTATTTTGTGGGGGCAGCACCATTTTTTTTCCTGGCGACCAGTCATGCCACCAACAGTGGTCATTCTCGTCATGGCCGCAAAGAAAGACTCGTCTCGTGTGACTCTTTTCCTTTTTTCCATTAAAAAGATGTATTAACGCCATCAGATTTATGATGTCGAGGCAAAGCGTTTTTACGTGTGGCCTATCTGGTGCCTCCTGCGCATGTTTACATTGGAAGAAAAGGAGAGATTCACACGAGACACGACTTTCATTGATCCATGACGAGAATTAGCTAGGTTGGTGGTGTGACTGATATAAAAAATTGCGGGTAAGTATGGCATAACTACACGATTCATAAGCAAATAAATCCGTCGGAAAATGCTGAATAAGATAAGAGTATTTTTATATCTCCCAGTGGCCCGGTTTTCAGGCCTATAATGGACACACACACACACATACAATCTTAGAATTTTATAAAGAGAGAGAGAGAAGTAACTTTTATCTTTCCTATATTCTTCCAAATATCTTGTGCGACTGAAAAATACAATCAAAATAAGAGGTCAAATCTTTATAACAAAGATAAAATGGTGGGACAAACCGAAGGTTTTGAGATTACAGACAAACTAAAGAGCGCGGAGTATATACAGATGATCTCTTAAAGAGGAAAGATGTTCGAACAGGAGGTTTTTTATGGGAAACTGCTTGGGGGCATGTGACGATGATGTGCAGCCCATTTGGGCCTAAATAGGTGTTGCACGGTCTTGATCATAGTGGTTTTATAGGCTTCAACGTTCTGGGCTGAAGGGGATGCGTAGAGAAGAGATTCTTTCATTTAGATGCAATTTCGACACATCTCAGCTTCTACATTTCCGTTAGATCACATCGAGGTGGATTCTACAGCAAACCAGTCCTGGAGTTCAGCATAACTCAAAACAAGTTTCTTGTCCGGTTCCAAAATCGAAGAAACTATTGATTTGCCGTATTTGGTAAACATGGGCATAATTTGTTTAACATTTGACTCTATTCTTTACAATACAATAAGATGCAAAGTATTTATGAAATATAAGTCACGATCAAGCAGCAGAGAGAGTACACTTAACATCTCTAGTCCTAAAAATCTTCATATATGATGTAGCTGTGACCAGGTCTTCAAGGTTTTTGCACATGTGCGTATTTACTAGCACCACATGGCTTCACGTTATCTAAGGAGTACGCCGGGGTAAGAAAAATTAGGACAGGAAGGGGAGCGTGCGGAGTGTTTGGAGAGGGTAGAAAAACGATAATGTGAAAAAGATTATGTCGAGAGAATGCTTCACGGGAGATCCCAAGTAGCATTTATAGTTATCGTAGCGGAGACACAGACAACAGAGAACCAACGCGGGAAGGATATGCAACGATGTTCATGAAAAATCCAAGAAAGCATGCAAGACTATGAATCTGCGCGAAAGGGATAAGAGGATGAAAAAAAAGAGACTCAAGTTTGGACCCGGCTGCTAAAGAACAATTTGGAGAAAGCTTCAAACGCCGATAACATCAAGAGCAATATAAAATATAATACCTTGCAAAATATAACTGATTGTCAATCCAAATCTTAGGAAAAAAACAAAACTTTTGCCCAGAGTAAAGAATTTTTGTGACCATTATTTTGCACTAAATATAAGCGCCAGCAACAAGGTTCTTTCCTTCATACATGATTAATACTTGCAAACATTTATGTAGAAGAATGCCACCAGATCATCATTAAGGTCCGCAAGAGAGCTGTTTGATAAAGGAACGGTTTAAATGAAAGGATCCTCCGAGAAAAGACGAAATGAGGTCGCCGGAGAGGACAAAAGAACACCAAAAACGAAAGAAAAACAAAAGTATCTCATTTGAATCGTCAAAATGTCTTATTGCGGTGAGTCTAGTCTCGCTTCTTTTGATAAAGGAGTTGAGTGCTTGCATGACTACAAAATATACGTAGTAGGTTAAGAGTGTACAGTACATGGCAATAAGCAACACTTTATCAACATTTTTTGTTTAGCATATTAATGTTACCCACAAATATGACCACCAAATTTCCCAACCGATAGTAGGGACAATTGAGGATTACAAAAAATTCAAGAAATATGTAAAACCAATAGCACTCACGATTATGGATAAAGAAATAAACGATGGAAGAAACGTGTGAAAGTGATAAAATAACTATTTTATCACCTGTGGATTCTGTCTAAAGCCAAACTTTGCATGGACAAAAAATAGTCTAAAAATATTTGACAGCTATAAATTCTCTCAAGATAGTATCGATTTTTCAACAAATAACTCATGAACCATAGATAAGAGTGACTAAATTCTGAGCTGATTGTGGTCGTTCACGGAATATAATTGATTGTGGTACAGATAATAAGCAAGTGTTCTTAAACATTTTTATTCGTCAACACAAATCATTAATTTAGGCAGAATCGAGGGTAAAATTGGACAGTAATCCAGACAGAGATATAAAATAACCCTTGGCAAAGTAGACAAAACTTCCTTATAAATAGTCCATAGATGGGCTATTTTATGCAAGGTTTTCGGTAGGAACATCACCCAGAATCTTGTTACCCAGCCCCTCAACGCTTTGGGAAGCATAATGGGTTGGCTACAGAGGACGCATAGTTCCAAATTCGGCCAATATAGGTAGCGAAACTCCTTCTCCAGGTCGCGATCTTGAAGAATGATTTGTTGTATATGCGAATGAAAGAGGAATGAAAGGGATAGCAATGTTCTTATTAGTTATGTCTGCGGTCACGAATCTGGATAAGGCAGCCTGTTCCCACGAGTCGGCCCCCCTGTGCCCCTTATTTGCGACTAGATCGCTATGAAAACAATAATTGTTTGTGTCCGGCCTGGCTGGGAATCGAACCCGGTATCTCTAAATAGTATTCCGAAGCCTGATCAAATAGGCTTGCAAGAGCTCCTTTATCCATTCGTAAATAATTGAACCCAAATCATACCGCATACTGTAAGCGAGAACGAACCAGATATTTATAAACTGGACAAATTATGTCCTTTGATAAATAAATAAAATTTACATGAACGAATTCATGAAATTTCTTTCTTGTAGAGAATGTTAAGTTTTGTACCGCTGAACTGGAGAGATAGTATTTAAATTCATGACGGTTTGATTTCATTAGGGACAACTTATTCTTTTTCTCCATTTCATTTATTTAGCTGATCATTAGACCAAGCTGGTTAACATAGTTTTGGATTTTCATCCTTTCCTTGTCATTAGATACTTCACCAATTTTGTGACACTCGAAATGTCGAAAAAAAATCAATGCTTTATAAATGCGAGTTTTTTTTAAGGAGCACATCTGACGATTGATTAGTAGGGCAAAAGTCGTCGTAACCACGCTCCAGCCTAATACTAGGTTTGATTAACAAACAAAAACATGGAATACCAAAATAACTGAAGTACAAAGAAACAAAATAAAGGCAAAGAAACAAGCTAAAAACAACAAATAAGCAAAATAGAAAGAAGGAAACACGCTCCGGAGTGTGGGTGAAACCTGCCTCTCCCCGACGCAGGAACACGCGATCTGTAACAGTCAAATTAAATGAAGGAGGCTTTAATAAAGGCGAAACGGTACCAAAAACTGCAAAGAGTCTTTATTAATCACTCATGCAGTACTGTGTCAAAAGTTATGTCTAAATTAATGGAAATCGAATAATTTATTTATTTGTAAGTTGTTCCGAGCGTTTGTCAATTTATATATTTGATTATTGAATCTGAATGTTTTACAATTGACGACATAAGACTGATCGATCTATACATACCTAGTGAAAATCTAACCTCTTAATTAAGTATTGGCCTCCAATTCAATATTTAAATGAATCTTTGGCCTAGGGTGGTTTTGTCAATGGTTGTTTCTGCGAGGAATAAGATAAAATTTCTCATTCTTCCTTTCTAGCTGTCCATTTTGCAGTCATTCTTGTTTACTTCATTTAATCGATTCCTGGAATCGATTAAATGAGGCAAACAGTTCTTAGCATCGACTCCAAAGGGAATTGAACCGCGTCTCTCGCTATGCCGAAGCGCACAGGTTTCGGTTTTCTTTGGCCAAGACTAAGGTGGTGCACTTCTGCCGTCATCCACAGCTCCACCACGACCCAGATTTGTTTCTGAATGTGGTGTGCCTGGAGGTGGTTGAATCGTACCGTTTCCTTGGTCTTGCATTCGACCGACACCTCACCTGAGAGGCTCATATTCGCAGCCTTAGGGTCTATTGTACCCGCGCCATAAATATTCTCAGTTCCGTGACGTTCCGCGCTTGGGGCACTGATATCACTCTCGGGCCGGTGGCGCTCCTGGTTCTGCCCAGAACGCCACTCTGGAGGGTACCACCATTGGCTATTTGTCGCCATGCCTCTGCTCCTAAAGCTTGTACAGCCCCTGGAGTATTGCGTTCGGCCTTTTTGAAGCACATCTCGTGTCACACTGGAACCGTGTCAGTGTATACGGATGGCTCCAAGTCCGAAGAGTGGATCGGTTTCCACGCCGTATTCCCTCTGTTTGAAGTCAGCGGGGCTCAAACGGGGGCTGCGTCTGTCTTCACTGTTGAGTTGGTGGCAATATCCCACTCGGTACGGAAGATTACGCGATGTGCCCGGGTCGGAGACCGGATCGTGATTTATAGCGACTCACAGAGCGCCCTAAGTGCTCTCGGGGCATTGGAATCTCTGTACCCTCTGGTTTGCGATATCCATGATGCCACGGTTTCAGTGACCCGGGCGGATGTCGATATTATATTCTGCTGGGTTTCTGGAAATGTAGAAATTGCAAGGAATGAGCGCGCCGACGAGGGCGCCAAAGAGTCCGCGAGGAACGGGCGACCAAACCAGCGTTTTGCTTCCCAAACACATACTACATGGCAGGAATATGGGCAGCTCTTCGGACTGCTTGGCAAAGAAGATGGGAGACTGTCCAGGGGAACTTAAAGTTGCGTGCCATTGAGCCGCGACTGTTCCCATGGACCTATCCCCCAATGACACGGCGGCTTCAGGTCGCTCTCTGTCGTCTCCGAATCGGGCACACTCGTGTAACGCATCGCTATTTAATGGAGCGCTCGCCTGCGACCTATTTCCTTCTTTTAAATGAGATGAATGCAGGGTATTTATTGCCTTGATATTGGTTGAGGCTCATCTTTTTACTCTCCGCTTATAGACTTTTTGCCTAGGGTAGTTTTGTCCTAGTTTTTAATTAAAATGCAACCTTAGGTGCTCAAGGAATCTCTGAATGCAATTAACTCTAACTAGACGTATAAGTCATGTTCAGTAGTAGACTTCAGATTTTAGAGACACCATTTTCTTAACTTCAAAATAACTGCAGCTGTACCAAAAAGTCAATATGGTTTTCTGCGAAGAAAAGATATAATTTCTCATTCTTCCTCTCTCGTTGTCCATTTTTCAGTCATTCTTTAAAAATTCATGCTTCTATTATAATCATTCTATTACAGATTTTTAATTAGTTAAATGATTTTCAGGGAATAAGAAACAGTTGGAAGGAATAAATTTCCATTCAAATGTGCAAAGGCAATATATAATAAATTCTTTTCCTAACGAAAGTTGATAGAAATAAAGGAAGGATAAGCTTACCTCTTACCAACCTCATAAATATATACATCTAGTGATTCGATCATTTTGGAACATGTTGCAAATGGAAAATTGTAAGTATTTCTACTTCTACGCTAATATGCAGAGACTGTATGGACTAGAAACCAATTAATAATTCAGACCTAAGACAGGATCTATTTCTGTATGTAGGAGAATAGCCTATGGCTTCCCCCTTTCTCCACATCACTTCCGGGTGGGCTGCTTATCAACCCTTCCCCCCTGGCCCATATCTTGTGTTCTCCAGCCGGAAGAAACCGCCGTCCATTTCAGCTAACAACCGAGTCCCTTTCTCGACTGGTTTTCGATAGATGGGAGCCCATCTTGGCTTCCAGTGGTTCTCGGAAGTTTACAAAGGACGAAATGGAGGAGGATGATATCAAATCTACTTCCGGAGCCATGTGAACCTCTCCCGAGTTTCGAGTATAAAAGATAAATTCCTTTTACCCTCAGTAGTAGAGCTTGCACAGCGTCTGGCGGGGCAGGAATTGTCCTTACTCCGTTGATCTGCAAGTCAGTGCAGACCTAAGCTCATGCTCAGGTGTAAGAGCCAAAGCTACAAACAGCCTCACTCTGGTTCCCTAAGCGAGAAAACTACATCTCGTCCTTCCTCCGTGACTCTACGCATCGATAGGTCACTAGCCCCCCTCCCTTCACAGAGGGGGGGGGGGGAATTGTGGGATCAGGTCGGTCCCTGGAGAACCTACCTCATCGTCTCCACCCCATATCTCACCACCTTCGCTCACCAGCGCCCCCCGATCATCAGGTTCCAAGGTAACCCTTCCCTTTAACATTCCCCAACTTCATCGCGAAGCTTCCGAATATTACAAGTGTAGAGGGATTTACATAGTGAATAGTTATTTACAAGTCAAGTGAGATATCCAAGATTCATTTATTGATTTATCTCTCAAAGTACAGTATTTTATATATATATATATATATATATATATATATATATATATATATATATTTTCCTGTTTAGTGTTCATTAAAACTTTATTTTCATATTATTCTGTATCTAACTTCCTTTGGGTCGCTTGCTGGCAAAGTTCATTCCAATCCCTCCGTAGCCAACCTCTAAGCACTCTGATTCAATAAACCTATTCAGGGCAGGGGCTGAATGAAGTATAAGGAGTAGTACGACGACTCCTCTGCATTCGAGATAATAGGATATATATATATACATATATATATATATATATATATATATATATATATATATATATATAAGAGTCGGGGAAAACTCCAACCACCCCTCGGCCTATTCCTCGACACTGTACATTAATTCAAATTCGCTACATTCTGACGAGGAAGGGATTTACCTAAAGAGTTTTTCTATTTTACTCAAATAAATTTTACTTCTTAACTAATAGTTTAGTCAAGAATTAATTTAACAGGTGCTAAAGACTAGGACTCTCATAGATCTTATAGATTAACATTAGTTGATCGTAAAAGGCACACACAATCTTTATCATAAAACAATACTTTCTCTCGTTCATGAATAAAATTTAAACCTACTTAATACCATGTGTTTTTCGTAATTTCACGACCTAAAATATAGTTCCCATTTTAATTAAAGTAAAGAAATTCCTCCAGTATTCAAATGATTATGTTTACATAGCAATTAAGCAATAGAGTAAAGTTATCCCGTTTGTTTACCGAACAAAGTCTTTCCATTATATCAATGGTGATTACCTTTTTTCTGTTGCTTTCAGAAGTACGGTGTTAAAATAATTTATAATACAATAAGAGACAGTAACTAAAACAAAGGTGAGATACATGTCATAATGACAGTTCCCTTGGTCACAAGAAAGCTCATTAACCTCCTTCACGGTCAAGGTGGTAGCTCTCCGCAGCCAGACTGAGAAATACCACGAGTGAATAGGGGGAATTATGAAAAATATTGGATAAAAATAAATTGCGATAATGAATTTAAGATATTGATATTATGGGAATTTCACAAAGCCGGATTACCAAGTTTTGCCAAATTTTGTTACACACGTTTTTTTTATCTTTTGAGAGATTTACGTGTGTGAAAAAAAAATTCCGTCAACATACTGGAAGTTTTAATTTCCCAGCACTTGTTATTAAAACGTCTTTTAATTGTGTACAGATTTGTCGAAATGGAAGTAAAAGGAAAGGGATCTGTGCTCTCCTGTGCCCGGTGCATGACAAGCTCGACATCAACCGTACACAGAATCGCGAATAGGCTTAAGAACAGTGATGACCTCAAAGATTGACTTCGTTTACGTATACATCCAGTTTTAAACCGTTTAGTTGCGAAAAGGGCCTTCGAAAATGCTTCGAAGCTAAAATAGAGCGCGTGTGAGGAAGAAAAACATCTCGGTGGCCACACTGTCCAGGGTTGTCAAAGACAGTATGCGAGAACAACTTCGCGAGCCCTTTCGTCGCCTTCCTAATGATTTGCAGAGTCATGGCAATTGAATTCTAACTTTTTTTGATGGAAAAACCTCCACGGTCGATCCGGTCATTAGCAAGCAAAATGACCAAGTGGTAGGTTTCGTCTACGACGTCTCGGAGTTATCTACCTATCCATAACCAAGCACCCGGCCTCCTTGCTTATTCTGAGTGTCGTGGCTTCGAATGGCGAGAAGATGCTACCAGTGTGGTTCACGCCTGATTACGGGTAAATCTTGGCCACGAAAGTTGTGCCATGGCTGAGAAAGAAGAAGCGAAATACGTCTTTCAGCAGGAGGATGCTGAGGTCCATACGGCCAAGACCGTGAAAGAGTGGTTGGGGTCGAACATGAACTTCTGGTTGAAAGAAATTTGGCCGCTGCAGTGACCCGACTTCAATCCCCTCGACTAAAGTTTGTAGGCGCATGTCGAGTGTAAGTCCATCTCGGTCCACCCGAGTATTCTGGACATATGAAGTCCTCCGTCAACCGCGTGTGCATCAGAATGAAGAAGGACTTGGTTTGCATCAGAATGAAGAAGGACTTGGTTTGCATCAGAATGAAGAAGGAGTTATTTGCATCGTGTGCGTGGCTACATTGATTAGTTTGTAGGCACATGTGGAGTGCAAGTCCAACTCGGTCCGCCCAAGTATCCTGGACGTATTAAGTCCTCCGTCAACCACGTGTGCATCAGAATGAAGAAGGACTTCGTTTGCATCGTGTGCGCGGCTACATTGATTAATATTACATTGTAAACGCATATTTATATGTTAAAACAATAAGAACGTGTCTAACTGCATTAGAACTATCATTGTGTCCTTTGATGATGGCGTCGTAACGAATGTAACAGGACTTTTACAATAACCGGTATTATGTGTAAGCGATTTAAAAAATTACTGCATTTCCGAACTCTAATTCAAAGAAAATTTAACTATACACAAATATATTCGTCTATCTGTTCAAATATTAGTAAGGTGGGCCATTTAAAGTACCCTCAGAGCAAATACCCTTGTAGAGAATGGGTTTAAAAACCTTCCTTTTAGGACCTTCTCGCCATAGAAAGTCAACGTGCTCATGCAAAAAGATATATGCCACTTAACCCATGCATTTTACCCCTGAGCTAAGAGAGGTACCATGTGCACTGTGTAACTACAACACACTGAGAAAGTTAAAATAATACACAATATAAAAAAAACGAAAACTATAGAGAAATATCTGAATAAAAACGCTTACGCGATTGCCATATAAATAAGAATAATGTTTCTGAAATAAAGATGGACGGCGGGTGTTGCCATATAAAACAACGAAGGATAGTAGAATAAATAATATTAAACAGACACAAAAGATGGTCGGAGAGGAAACATGAATTAGAACTAAGGTAGGGGATGGAATTATGGGTTAGATGGAAAATAAAGAAATCTTTGTCAGATCAATAGCGAAATGCGAACCAACGTGTTCGAGAGTGAGTGAGGGCAGACGGATGAAGCATCTTATCCCCTCGGCCAGCCGCTACTCTTAAAGAATTCGCTTTCATATCGAACTTTAAGGCGCATTTCTTTTCCCTCTCTCGACAGATGTTGAAGATGAATGGTAGTATTTACAAATCTACAAAGTCTAACCTTAGACCTTTAATATCGAGGTAGAATGCGAGAAACTAAACCAATGATGCTGAGGAATGATCTTCATCTTTATTCCGACGCAAATTTTAGGACCTTCTCACCAGTTAAAGGCAACTAAGTAAAGCAGAAAGATAAGTAGCATTTAAACCAGGCTTTTTACCTCTGAGCCCAGAGATATAACATGTGCACTGTATAACTACAGCACCTAGACCTCCTCCACAGACATGATCACACTCGCTTCTCTACTACTACACTAGATATATATTTTATCACTCTTGAATTAAAAATGCAAAGAGTTCTTTTTACACTATTCCCTGTTCTAATAATTTACTACTTGAAATATATTCTTAGCAAAAATCTAAGTTTACGGTCGATCAAGTTTAAGTATTTAACACACTCATCCCCTGACTAGGCCTTACTTTAGCTAATTCCCTTCTTTTATCCTTACTCCACCTTATCTACTTGCTAAAAAATGTCAACAACGTATTCACATTTAAATTAATCTTGATATTATAATGACGTTTCTCATTTCCTTTTTTTTCACTTGCGCGTCGCATTTAATTAAAAATCAGTAGAGTAAAAATAGGGGAAAATATTCAAAAGTAGCAACAAGTTTCTTTCTGCATCCTTCACATCATTCCTCTCTCTCCTGCCTCTTGGTTGGCCCTCTCTTGTTGGCACCAATCCAGAAATGAGTTTATGACGTAAATGGATTGGCTCCTTTTCCCCGCGGAGGTACAACAGAATCCAGTTTCCATTTCATTTGATCAACCTCGCATGAACTCGGCAGTCGGCAGTCGGCAGTTTCCAGGGTGCATTTAATCATAGAGAGGAAATCCGAAATTTAATTTCAAAGAATTAATGGAAATAATGAAGGAAATGTAAAGAATAATAAAAGTGAAAGTAGAAAGGAAAATGCCGGAAAAAAACTTTAATTTCATCTCCGCTTTCTTCATTTCCTTGCAAATTTTTATTATAGTTTTCATCGTTTTTAATGAAGGTCTAAATAAAGTAATACGATGAGAATAAAGAATTTTTCAACTCGAAAGCTATTGCTATTATGAATGTTTCCGGGGAAAAGTGGTTCCGATGGCCCCTAACGGACAAAGTTAACGGATCGTTTTCTTGTCTTCTTTTACGTATTTGTAATACATTCGCTATTCGGGTTTGAAATGTGAATTCTTGGGTTTCTTTTCAACATTCTTCATGTGAAGAAAACTAAAAAAATAATGAATTAAATGTCTACACGTAGTAATAAAGCTGATAAAAGATGCATATGAAGTGAATGAAATCTTCTAGTGATTTTGGTTATTTTTACGATTACCGTAGTAGTCGCGAATTCACATATTTCTTTTGTTGCAATAGTTCTAGGAATATCTCCTGGAAACGTATATGGATTTACTTTTCTGTTTTACATCTATTTCATTTTACAATCTATCTCATCAAATAGAGAGAAAGAAATAAATGAGTTAATTTCACGGTATTAAGTGGGTTTTTGCTCTGTCAGATTTTTTTACTGCCCTTCGAGCTGTAACAACGATTCTAGCTTATCAATGATGGCAATACCCCGCAAACCTTATTTCAATAACTCAACAATTTCAATTGTTAACTCAATTGTTTTCATTTTCATCCATTTGCCATTCAATTATTCCGTAACTTACTCGAGGTTGGTTGGTTACAAATCCTAATTCTTCTACCTAATTTATTTCTTAGTTTATTTGAGTCATGACACCTATATTTTGTTAAATAATTTTGCGCAATTCTCTCGTAATTTGTCATAGAGAAGGGACTATGGCGATATTTTTAGCATATTTTAAGAGTTGGAAGGTTTCTCTTAACCTCTGCGTACAAGGATAATCGCGAATGCAATGGATTATTTTAATTTTGGTTTAAATGGTGATGTACGAAACTCAAGAATCTAATTTAGAAACTTGAACCAGTCTAAAAAAAACGTTATCCCCTTTTCTAGTTGTTGATTTCAAAGGAAGCCTTTTATGGCTTACGGTCATTGATACAAAAAATATTAATTCTGTCGTGGTACACCACTCTATACCATACATTACTCTTATATTATGTGGATGGTGATTTAATCACCTACTGCAACGTGAACCGTTTAAGGACTGTTCACAGGGATTAACGATCGAACAGGAGGTCAAACTCGAGGCGTTGGGTTTTGCCGTGGTATGACCAGTGAATGGTATGCCGTTATAAGCACCTAGGCCTACTGACCAACCGAAATTAAGGCTCCACCTGAGGATGGTTCTAAGAGGGCTTTACACACACAGTTGCTAGGCCAATGAATATTCAAACACATCTAAAAAAATATACTTTAATAGGAATAAAGATCACATATAGGGCAAGTTAAATGGTAATCCAATTAAATATTTACGGTTGACTGCTGAGATGATAACACTATCAATTAAGTTAGAACCGATGGATAATTAAATAAGTAATGATTTTACAATTATGCAAGTTCTAGAGCAAAGGCGATCCTTAAAGTTCGACGCGGTAAAGGTGGGAGGAGCGTAGTAACGAAGCGAGGGTTAAATTCTTTTTACCTTGATGTGCGGCGAGTAAGACCAGGTAGGTAAATTCGACCTTGAACTTGTGAGCGTCTTCTCACGGGAGGCTCAATTCAAATTCGTGAAACCGAAGATGCGGGGTTAAGGTTCTTATCCTTAAGAGGCAAACGGAGGGTTCTTCGGGGATGGCTTTTCCGAGCCTTAAAATCCGAAGAGGCGGCGATAAGGTTCTATAGCGCGAAGTCGTGATACCCACTTAATGGTCTTTCCATTGTTTTAATTTTCGCAGTATATAGAGCACACAAATTTAGAGCAGTCAACGGCAATCTGGGAAAGTCAGGGGGGGTGGGAGGAGAATTCCTTCTCTCTCTCTCATTCTTCCACAGGTTTCAAATCGTTAACAAATCAAGCAGAGTGCAAAAATAGTTGGCAAAGATTTACTTAAATAAGAATAAAATTAGGCAATATGGAATTATATAAATGAAATAGTCTCTTGATAATTATGATAAGGGTGGATTTTCAAGTAAAATTAATTATTTAGCGTTACTATGCTACGATCAAAAGGGGGAACTTGGCTATACTAATAATTGAGGAGGTTTCAATCTTACTTGTCTGTGACTCCGAGGAAGGTCCTGCTTGTGATGAGGCAAGTGGGGCACGATCCTGATGATGGCAAGTGGAGCACGTTTGGGATGAGGCAAGTGGAGCACGATCCAAACCAACGTTCTGAAGAATAGCGATTAAGATAGCCAATCTTCATAGATGACGTTCGACGGGGAAATGTAGGATTACTAAAAGCGGGATTACCTCAAAGGTAATCTATGCAGATTTTCTTCAGATCGATTAAACGAAGATAGACTCTCGCGCATCTTCAAAGGTTTGCCGTTCACAGAAGCCACCAACTGGAATTGCTGTGTTGTTTATCGACTCAGCATTCGAGGCAATAATCAATTAATTAATAAAAGTAGACGCACAAGAATTATCAATCGCTTAAAATTTTATGGTTCACAAGAGTTACTCCTACAAGTACAGGATGAAAGTGATCAATCTGTTAATAAAGGTCTATTTTTAGATATGATTTTTCAATACAACTACTCTTTACAGTGATCATCTCCAAAATAGTAAAGTTACCATAAAAAGTATATCTAAAACAATTCAGAATGAGTTTTTAGACTGCATGTATAAGGTTAACATAGATGAAATAAAAAAGAAAGTCTGACAATAATATTGTTTCTTCAAGAGGATGAAACAACCGATGTATCATGCTGTTTACAGTTTTTAGTCATATTGCATCATGTAAAGGATTGCCACCCTGTTAAGAAGTATGTCTTTGGTTCAAATTGAAGATAGGACAGAGGTTGGTCTGACTAGTCGGCTGGTGCTAACCTTTAAACATTAGAGTCTCCCAAACTAACTTGTTGCGCAGGCTTATCACGGAGCAGCTGTCATGAGAGAAGTTCATAATGGTATATACTCAGAGATAACAGAGGATCTTCTGGAATAGGCAAATTATGCCTGTGGGTCCAGAGTTTTTAAATCAGAGTTATCAATCTCTTAGGTGGACTGCCTGCTATGGCTACGAGCTCCACCTACCCGTCCCCAACGTGATGCCCAGCCACGGAGGTAACCTCCCTAGTAAATAGTGTCAGCTTTTTTTTAAGAATCCTGACGGACACTCGAACTACCGACCCAACGATTGCCGGGCAAGCGCGCTAACACTATACATATACAAATGAAAAGGTTTTATCCGCACGTTCATTGCATTCATTGTTAAGCAGATCAGTTGAATCTATCAATAAAAATGATCTTCTCAAATAAAAGTAGTAAGCTCTTTTTTTTTCAACTTAAATGGGATTGGCGCGTTCTTTAATATGTAGCAAAAATGAAACAGCTTTTACTTTTGCTAGAATTTCTCATACATATTACTCAACACATGTTTCACAAGATTTCATGATAAAGATGATGATTAGGATGAAAAAAACATGTAAAAATAAAGTTTAATTTTTGCTTGACATTGATTTATGTAACGATTAAACATACAATGTTTTTCAAGCAACAAATAAAGTTAGACTAAACACCTTAAAAGCCATCTTAATTAACGAAGGAAGGCCAGCCATCAACATCCAGACTACGGGCTGGAATCAAACTTTAAAGTTCTTTTAAAATTCTCCTTACACAGGAGTGGCTTGTTCCCTTGACATAACGTTTAAACGAGGAGAAATAAATATACCCTAAAATCCGTTTATTTTCATTCTGACTCCCCGATTCTTCAACGATAAAGGAGGGAAGACACTCTGAATATGATCGCGTATATCGAAAGCTAAGCACTTAAAGTCCAGTTTGGTTTTACCAAACAAATTTCATTCAAAAAAGAGATGAACGTAGGAGAAGTTGCTTACCATCTACAAGATGAACTAAAAAAGATAAAGAGAAAAAATAGAAAGTTTCCCCCCAAAATAATAAAGGCGAAATATACTATGATATTTAACAAAATTTGCATACAAGAAGGTCTGCTACCCATTTACACTATATATATATATATATATATATATATATATATATATATATATATATATATATATAATAAATCCGCCATTTGCATCATTTTTTCGTTTAGTTTCTTTTTGTTTCGTTTTACTTTGCCGTATAATTGTCTCGCGTATTCCTTCATATTTGTTTCTTCCGATTTTGTTCGTTTCAAGATTGGAGTTGTGCTTATCTTTTCTCTTTCGCTATGTCACATTTCTTTACTATTAACTTCATTATTTTACAGCCCTAGGTTAGAATAATCGAGTTGACTGTTTTGAACGGGACGAATATAGTATTTTCTAAGAGTTACTGAATATAAGAATAATTCGTGTGTTTCGTTAAGTTTACGCATTTTCATTACAGTTTCTTACTTTAAGATTAATTTGGTTAGGTTAGTATGGGTTGGTTATTCTATGGTTGTTTAGGTGGGGTAGGAGAAATCTATCTCATAACGCTTCATTTGCGACGAGAATTAAAGTAAGATTCATTTATAGCCCATTAAAATAAAAAAAGAGTTATTTATTTATGTTAAGGTGATTATGGGCATAATCTTCATCATTACCCAACATTTTATTTTCTACTAGTCTACTAAGGTATGATTTTATATTCTATATACATACATGAACTAGCTTTGCATTGAACGTGAGGGACCTTTTGAGTTTGTAGTTATTATCGTTCCTCTTTTACTTCTCTTTCTAGAGGATAAAAGGTCTACCAATGCAATCAAATATAAAACTAGGAACTAATATAAATTTATCTAAGGAAGGCTAGAACTCCAACTCGTTGGTAAACTATTTTAATTATTCATAAAATTATTTTAAGATAGAGCTTGTTCCTAACCCAGATTATTATTTTGTTCTTTCCATTCGTACAATATGGTCACCTAACGCTATGGGTGTCGTCGCATTATTATTATTCTAGAATAAACATTTGATTTATATTTTTATAACTAAAATAAGTTTTAGTAAAGATAGACTTCCCCAATGTACTTATCAATCCGTGGTAGTAGACATTAAAAATTTCATAATAATGTTCCGAGAGAAATTAGATCAATGTTTGAAGTTAACTTGATTTCCATTAAAAAAAACAAACAGTGTATGCTCCATCTCCATCCACAGCCTTTAATCAACAAAGCCCACACAATATCATGTGAAACTGATCTCTAATTACATAATGGATGCTAATTAATTATTTACAATAATTAATTTTCCTCACTTCTGAAAGCAAACTAAAGACTATTCGCATCATGGGAAACCCAATTAAATCTCAATAAACACCGCGAAGAAAGGCAAGTAAATAACTACTGCCCGTTAATGCATTCATTTTCTCATTTCCTGCCAGGAAATTGTCGGATGAAGGCAGCAATCGGCAAACTTTGATAAACGTTCAAATTCATTCATCCTGAAGGAACTCATAAATCCTAATTCCCTTATAGATTTGTATTCATATGATGAAATCCGTTATATAAGAAACTAAACCTTTTTACAAATTTATGAACAATCATTACGTTTTGATAATTATAACCATGCAATTGTAATTTGCCTTGTTGTTTTGTCTTTTAATTTTTTTTTCTAGCCATCTCTCTATAGTAACTACATACATTGCTAGTTAAGTAGCATTTCGATAATATGTTATTATTTTCCAATATACATTAAACAACGGGAATAACGTTTTGCTCAGCCAGAATGATAAGATAAATAAATTAAAGGCTCCCAAAGTAGGGTGAAAAATGACAGGGAACGAGAATTCCTATCTATATCATTAACTTTACTATAAAGGCGGTATTTAAAACAGAAAATTACTTGAATTTAGAGCAGACTTACAATGTCAGCCTATTAGAAACAGGCACTAATTTTAGTATTAGACCGTTGGACAACTAGAACTAGAAATTCTACTTCCATTCTTTTTAAATATCGCAAACGCTTTATGTAAGAATGAGATGGCCTAAATGGGCCAATATTTTGAATGGATTTGTGCGTCGATGTTTTTCACTCAATATACGGAAATGGGGGTGGAAAGGATATGAATGAATTGAGTTACTGGCGTAAGACAATTTCAAATGTGACATAGTAATTTATAATAATTATTAAATAAAATAAGACCGTAGACAGATCTTATATTTTTTACTCATAAATTCGTTAAAAATGACCCAGTTTTTAATTCTCATTGTTCCGATGTGAATCTGCCTGATAACGTCATCTGACACTTATTCTCATTGAATCAAATACTATATAAATGAAGAGAACAGCATATTTATATATTATTCATAAGATATTTTGACCTATTGGTTTAAAATAATCCTGCATCATTATCATTCACAAGAGTGTTCAAATTTGTAATTCTGTTTGTCTATTTCTTCACGAATCTCGACCTTGAAGCTTTAAATGCCACTTCCAAGTCAATAATACTATTATGTTGATTTACTATTCGCGATCCATTCACTGATGTATTTTACCATAACTATCATCTATGAACATTCTTTCTTTCATGCTTCTAAAAATTCACTCCTTTATTTCTTTATCACTAATTGATGATGACTATGTGGTACAAAGCAAAAAAGTGGCAGCCTTGTTATATTAAGACCAAAAAGGAAAAATTCTTTCAGATATTAATAGTAGAGGAAGTACTATCAACAAGTGTTTCTGACTCCGTATATTGTTCGATGCTACTCTCAATAAAATCAGGGAAGCCTCCCCCACTCCCACACCGTCAAAGGAGTCAAAACAATACGTGGGTAGAATTTATTGCACGGTTAATCTAGTGAGTATTCACGAAATCAACTTGTCCTTTCCTCTTTCTGAGGCCAATAAAGAGAACGTATCAATCGGGCGGTCCCTTAGCATCATGTCATTTTTTTAGTTGTTTGTTGTCTACATGTGGATTAATTTAGGTGAATGTCAGGTTCGTTTGGGTTGATTTAGGCAGTAAATCATCTTCACCTAGAAGAGGCTAATTCGCGTAAAGTACACAAACCTAAATCTCCAACAGAAAGGAGACATAAACTTTAATGCGAAATTACTTTTTCCTGGATTTGACCCAAACCTAACTTAACCGAACCAGCAAAGCTAGTAAGGTTTTAAAAATTATGTGGGGGTTTCTTTTTAGAAACTTTTAAAGCGCACTTCTTACCTCAGATTTAGGGTTAACAAAGCTCCTACTACACCTTTTCTTGTCTAATCTTTTTCAAC
Source organism: Ceratothoa steindachneri (assembly GCA_963969495.1). Taxonomy (NCBI): domain Eukaryota; kingdom Metazoa; phylum Arthropoda; class Malacostraca; order Isopoda; family Cymothoidae; genus Ceratothoa; species Ceratothoa steindachneri. The sequence continues at coordinate 87,100,625 of OZ018320.1, forward strand.
TCTTTCTGTTCGTTTATTCATCTTTGTTTGTTTTATGATTCTTAATTATTTTACCTTAAATTGATATTACGAATGTTGGAGAATTACGCGCCTTTCCTAGCTACACCACACCATGTAGTATCCTCTTTAGAATAATAAAAATACGAGTATATGTTCATTTCTACCAGTTTTCCAAATTGTGATTAAACTATCAGGATATATGGGCGAGATGAGATGCCATCGTTTTTCCATTTTTAGTTTTAATTAAGCATGAACTCTAAAGGAACATGCTTTCTCCATGATGAATCTACCACTTTCTAAATGGCATAACTCTCGGGAGAGTTACGTACCCATACGGACTTTATTCTTTGTAGATTTATCTTTAAGCAACTCGTTCATGTAGTTACAGTTACACATATGTTCATTTCGATTATTTTCTACTTTTCTTTGTCTTTATTTGAAAATTTGGCTACGAAATGATATTTTTCCGTTTTCTATTTTAACTAATAAAATGCGTTGAAAGAAACCTTCTTCTTTTTTCATTCAAAACTTAATAAAATAAATAGGTCTTAGGATTAAGATCAAGGTTAATTCCATTGAAAAGAACAATGAGTTTATATGCTACAAAGAAGACCAATTCCACTATGTAACATGGTCTCTAATGAGCTTCCCCTCAACTTGGGAAATTTGAAGGATTAAATTAGACTTCGAAGTTAAAACATAAGCGAGAGTTTTAATCTCTTTAATATATTATGAGAATTACTACTGGATGGTGAGTAAATATTTCTGTAAATTTCACTAGAAACTCAAGAAACAAGAGTCACTCGTTCTAAAATTGTTTTAAGGTAATTTGATTAACATATAAATATGTAAATTAAGGACTTATTGAAAACTTATTTGATTTAAGAATTTTATTTCTTCAACCACCCAGAGTAAATGTATATATCTTGAGTGCTTTAATTCTAATCCACCCAAATTATTTTTCGCCATTTTCCACATATTTTTCCCTAGAACAAAGCAAAGATATATCAACATTTCAAAAAGCTAAATCTTATGTAAAGAAATCAAATTTAAAATGCTTTGTAATCCAAGCGTTCTTAATTTCGTTAAAAGGCTTTATAATTTTCATATCTTCTTTTTGACCCTCTTTGACGTAACGTATATTTTAGCTCAAGAAAAAAGTGTCAAGATAAAATAAATTTTACCATTAATACAGCACAAACAAAAATATGATTCAAGCATAATAAACGATGTTATTCAAAATGGAATTCCATTAAATCTTTATTTAACCTTCAATTTTTTCAGTATTAATCATATAGTTTAATTTTATGGACTTGCTTATTGTAATTATTATAAGAAATGGTATATAATTTATGCGGCATACATATGCTTGCGTATTTAAGAGCAGAGGAAACTGGGAAATATTGGATATAAAAGGTTGGGACTAGCATAGGTTTTCTCCCCATATAGACTCTGGTATAGCCGAAAGCAAAAAGACCCGCTCTTGAGTGACCAAGTTACGCAAAATTTATTGTTGTTCTTTACAGGATACAGCATTGATTCTGATAGATTCTTTACAACTTACCATATGTTCTAGCGCCCGACTTCTGATCACAAGTTAAACTGGAAAGGATTCCAAATAAAAGAGAAAATCGATAATACTGTCACGGAACACGAATTTTATATACATATTATATGAAATTGCAAGGTGAACACATTCTTTCTGTTATGATAAGAAACAATCAGCGATTTATGGTTGGCGTGCAAACTAGCACGCATCTACCCCGCTCAGGCCTATTCTGCCATGAGTCAGGTAATGTTTGAAAATTAACACAGAAACAGAAGAGCAGAGATCTTATAGGAGATAACCCAAAGAAAAGCCACGAGAAAAAGGCACCTCGCCCGGCAAGAGCTCGAACCTTAGACCTCTGGTTATCGAGACGAGCGGTCAGCCGACTGATCTAACATGACCGACATCAGCGACGAGACACATTCATCAAATAGACTTTCCGTTGGCATTTCCAAAGACCATCGTCTAATGATATTGTGCATGCAGTTTCAACATATGCCTTGCTACAAACAGAGTTTCATTGGACGGTGGTTGTTGGAGATGCGAACGAAAAGTTTATTTAGGGAAGATGTCTCGTCGATGTTGATTGTCCCGTGATATTTTTTAAAATAAGTTTTTTTAAGAACACACCTTTAATTTGTGAATATGGCCCTACTATTCACTAATACCAACTAATGATTTGCACTTATTTCACTTATTTACAAGTATTTCAGCGTTTACGCCTTTAAAGCGCATTCTATCTTAATAAATAAAACTGTTTCCTGAGATCTAGAAATCAAAGTTGTTTTAGTAATTTTTATTTATTTACATTTTATACATTGGTAGTGGAGCATACCTATTTATATGTCTCTACCTACAACTTATTTAACTTTTAATTTTAGGTCTACACTACAGGTATACCTACATCTATTTAGATGTCTATCACGGATTCATAAAAATTATTCATTCCTTAGTAAAGTAATATCGGAAACCACACTCATAACATAAAAAAATATAAAAGAGCTTTTAATACGCCAACCTGATGGTGTAAAAAGGAATGTAATAAAAGAAAATTGAAAAACAAGTATGAAAAATACTTAGAGACACTTCTTTCAAAGCATCTTTTCGAGCCCTTTATTTGGTTTCGAATGCTCTAAAATAGAAAATGTTCTTTTAAGTGCGTTTGCAAATTTGAAATAATGTTTACCCGCACAAAATAGCCACTCCAGCAATTTTTAAGGCTTTTTTTTCAGGAAAGCTCAATGACCCTTCGTAGCAAAAAATACCAGATAGAATTTCGAATAAGTAAAAGCGTTGATTATTTTTTTTTTACTTCGAGCCTTCAATCAGAGTTATAACAACTCAACTGAGTGAATTTTATTAAGCCGTGTTCTCTACCTCTAATTAGGTTCTTAACCTTTAAGCACTTGACAAGTTTTCTAGTTAATAATGGTTCCATTAATTCATCAATAATTGACCTTGAGCTATTAGGCTCAAAAAATGCTGGCGATTTTTTGTTCCCCTTTATAAATATGCCCCACAATGATAAATATTTATTAAATATTTGGGTTGGTAACAATGTTTTAGCAAACTTCAATCCTTTCAGTAGTAGGTAGCATCAAGTAAAACTCTGTAATGATCAGCAAATTTAAAGTCGGAATTTTACTCAAATCTTTGACATCATACATCATTTCAACGTAGGGGAATCTTTAATTGCACATGTTTTCGAAAGATGACCATTTATAATCTTCGCCAAATTAGTTTCTAAAAACCAGAACTACCAACCAGTTTTGCTATGAATCATTTTGTTTTAGTTGGAACACCTAAAACTCTCGTAAGGGCAAACAATTTAAGGTTAGTTTCTTAGTACCTAGAAATATTTACATGAATAATTTTATTTTCAATTTTATTAAGTGATATTATTCCTTTTTAGCTCAAAGCTACTGTTTTCTTTCTTCACTCACCTGCATAATGGTACAGGTAATCGAAGACCGCCCGATTCCTATTTTGGTATTGGCACAGACCCAACTAAAAAACACGTTTTTCAATTCCTGGGAGTTTATGTTTAAAATATTGTTGCATAGACCACCATAAAATAGGGAACAGTTTCGAACAAACTAGAGAGAAAAGTTCAAGAAAAAATATCGACCTAACATATCCTAACTTTCAATTTTCAAATTACCAGTTTGTAAAACTATGCAAACTTTTGTACTTACCTAAGAATGGAGTCTTCGCCTCCATGCTCCCCTTTTTAGATGAGGATGTCCACCCCCACATACTACGTTTTATTTGAATTAACTCGTAGTACAAACGACTTGGAAGAACAAAATAGCCCAGAATTTGTCGCTTTTCCCCACTAACCCCCCAAATAAAGATCAGATTGGGGAAAATAACACAAAAAAATTTCCATTGTATGATTAGGGTCACGGTGAACCTCTTCAAGTTGTTATTATATTAATAGTAACATCAACTGCTCAATGTATTCTATATAGATGGTTTCGTAAACATGTGCTTGACAAAATAATAGTGATTAATAGTGTTTTTAAATGATTAAGGTTTCCTAAATATTAACCCCAAATTAATAACCGAGAAAATAACGACTAAGGTATGTCGAAATGTAAATCTAGGCTTAGCTAATACATACAGGTACCTAGGCGTTTAGTTTAATAGACTTTGCTCGTATAAAACAAAACTGCCTTCTATTATTATTATTCGTAAAGTATTAACGTGTTAATAAAAAGCCGCATTACCTACGAGTATGTGATGAGCCAAAAAATAATTTTTCAGATTCGATCTATTATCGGGACTTGTGAAACTCCATTCTTTGATGTGATAGTTTTTCCGTTTTCTATTCGAACTAATAAAATGCGTTGAAAGAAACCTTCTTCTTTTTTCCTTCAAAACTTAATAAAATAAATAGGTCTTAGGATCAAGATCAAGGTTAATTCCATTGAAAAGAACAATGAGTTTATATGCTACAAAGAAGACCAATTCCACTATGCAACATGGTCTCTAATGAGCTTCCCCTGAACTTGGGAAATTTGAAGGATTAAATTAGACTTCAAAGTTAGAACATAAGCGAGACGTTTAATCTCTTTTCTATATTATGAGAATTACTACTGGATGGTGAGAAAATATTTCTGTAAATTTCACTAGAAACTCAAGAAACAAGAGACACTCGTTCTAAAATCGTTTTAAGGTAATTTGATTAACATATAAATATGTAAATTAAGGACTTATTGAAAACTTATTTGATTTAAGAATTTTATTTAAGAATTTTATTCTAACTAAGGAGAGACTATATATCTAATTTCTAGAGAAAGATGATATCAAATATTGTCAATATTCTATTATTTAAAGGAAACCCAAAGTTAATTATTCTATTTTAAAGAAAATACTTCCAACAATTGAGGAAGTTAATATCTTCCTCACTATTGTCTTTAAGTTTATACCTGTGAGTGTAGAGTTGTTTGTGTAAACTTGTTCATGACAACCTTAGATTTATTGTAAAAGTTCTTTCACCTTAGGGCGAAAAGACCTAAATTTCCTGTCGCCATTTAACTTCGAAATCGTCCGAAAAAAATGAAAATAAGTAAAGAGGAAACTTGTTTTCCTATATAATTTATTGAAACTAATGTTAAACATTAGTAGTTACATCTTCATCGTCATCGCTACTTTCACTGAAACTCTCACAGTCGTCACTTTCTTCTACTTTAAAATTGAGGTCGACCATCATTAAATTGTCAGGAGAACAAGACTTCAAAATACATCTGCTTGCCGTTTTATCCGTTTCATTACCGATAATCCAAGCCCACAATCGGTGTAGATAGCAGGAGGTAAAAGTCGTATGTCGATGAGGGGGAGTAGATTTGATAAGTTTGCTCCATACTTACGATTCAGATTTAGTTCTTACCGCGTAAATGTCTCAAGATTTTGTTTCCACTCCATGACGTAGATCTTCGATTTAAGGATCAAACATTTATCTGAGATTTGACATCTGTCGAAAGATTCCAAAAACTGACGAAAATGATTTTGCAGTTTGTGAATTTCTTTATCCCTAAAACAGGGAAAAATATATTCAAATGGATATATTAATTGCATATTAACCAATCATTATTCAGAAAATATTTTATCTCTAATCTTCCCCAAAATTAAATTTTATATTAAAATTAAATATAATTTCATATCAAAATGTTCTAAACATTAATATTTCTATTACAATTCGAAGTAATCGTTTAATAGCTGAATTTACCACTCACTCACAATAGTAAAATATCAGAAGAACTAATCTATACCAGACTTTATCAGTTTTTAAATGCCAATAATTTAATATCCAATAAGCAATACGGATTTTGACCTAAAAAAAGTACTGCCCAAAGATACTGCCTTGCCTTTAACGACTTGAGAATATCAAATTTATAGAACAAATGTTTTCATTTTTACTTTCAGAAATAAAAAAATTGCACTCGATACGTAAAGTTTTGGAGTCAATTTTTCTTCTCAAGTAACCTTTACTTTTACCTCTTCTTTTTCAATAGCAAGTTTACCTTTATGGTTTTTCACTTCAGGCCAGTTTTTAAAGCCTACAATACTCGTAGCTTCTACGACTTCTCCCTGCATGGATGTTATTCGTCTATCAAAGGATTACAGAAAATTGACACTGAGTGAGTTTGAGGCTGTGACGAAGGAAGAAGCTGAGCCGATCATGATGAAGCCAGCCTATTCGTGACCAGAAAAGACCATGCAATCCTGCCAGAGACAATTCACGATTTTGCAAGCAAATGGAATTTTGAGGCATTTGTAGAAGAATGTAATAAGAAAAAAAAAAGTTTTAAATTACCCGAAAAAATTGATCTTCTTATATTTATTTATAAACCATAATTAGCAATAATCGTATGCAAATCTTGTGTAACAAAGCAAAATTTAATATTTTACTGCTTTTATTAAATAGTGCTTTATTTTTGTTTTTTTAATTTATCATTTAATACATTAGAGTGAAATTATTTAAAAAATTGTTTTGGGTGAATTTAATGGAAAAGTAAAAAATTAAGACTGTAAAGGAAAAAATGAAATTCAATTGAATATAAAATAATACATTTTATTGAATTTAATATGGTTTATGACATTTATCGCCCAACATTTATTTAAAAACAATGGATATATTTGATCCATTGTATATTGCAATGGGTTATATATGTTCCACTAGTAGTTGTAAAATAACCAATTATAAATAGTGAAGAGAATAAAAATTCATAATGAGTAGAAAAATAAAATGGAACACAATCCAACAAATATGCCTAGCACATACTACTCACACAATGACGCAAATAAACTAATTACTATTTACTAATATGTAAAGTTTATAAATAAAAACCTACCTATAATCAAAGAAATGAAGAGAAATTAGTAAATGACTCAATATTAGTTTTCAAATTAGCAATATTTACAAACAAGATGCTGTCAAACGTTTTAAAATCGTACGTCTGCCACTGGCTAACAGCTGCTGATTGATTTTAATATCTAATATCCTATCTAGTGTTCTAGAACAAAAAATATTTAAGAAATAAGGTAAAAAGGACTTGTCGCACTCGGGCGATAGATGAAAAACTTTCTTTCGCTCTTCAGGAATTTTTATCGCATTTGGCGACATGGTGTACTCTTAAATCCTTGGTTGGTCACGATGAAGTATAACATTTAAATCCGGCCCTATTAATTAAAGTTTACGCAGTCTGTTATTACACTCTGTTGTTAACTTAACCTTCCGACCATTCCTATCACGTCTCAGTCTCTTTAATTAATTAATGACATATACTAAATTATTTGTCGTTGGGAATTAATTGTTTCCGAGAAGCCTAATTGGGCGAATCGTCCGCGTCATCAAAGAGAAAAGGTAAATATTAATTTGCAAATGAAAATAATAGGTTTGTATCCGAAAACATAGTAAACAAATTAATCGGAGTTGAATACAAACCATAATTTTATTATCGAGCTCTCATTATGGTAGGTGAATAATAAATTGCATTTCCACCTTTTGCTGTCTGATTCGATTTCCAAGGAGAAGAGAAAAATATTCGTTGCTTTGAGAGTGTTTCCGCCACTTGAGATATGGTTCGAGACAAAGGCACATGCTACAAGCTTCTCTTGCCCTTGGCAAAAAATCTAGTGGATATTGGTGCTATAAACAAGTTTAAATATTGCTTTTATAAGCACTTCCGAGCGATTACTAAGTTGTACTTTAAAGGGCTGGATGTAAGTCGACTGCAGATTTGTTGCTGCCCATCTAAACTTGTAAACATAGTATCTAAATTGCTTTGATGTTAGCTAATCAAAAGATACAAGTAATGAATGATCCGCTTTTGAGAATAAAGAAAGCATTTATTCGTCCTCTTCTCAACAATTTTTACTCCTAGTTTTCATATTTTTTCATTTTGTTTTCCAATTAGTAATTCTTTTTATTTCATATTTGATTCCTTTCATCTCTTCGTATTTCTTTTTTATTTATTCAGACAAAATAAATACTTATAAGACTAATGTGATTTCGGCCTCAAATTTGATCCTCAGAGATCATTTTATTCAGTTCTGGATTTTGACTCATCTTTCGATCAGAATTTAATTTTCGGAAACTTTTTTCAAGCTCGTTTGCTCAGTTCATTTTCTGCCCTTTAATACACTTTCCTTCTATAATTATAATTTATTATCACCTTTTTTTAATTCTTGTACGTTTCAAGTACCCTTCTACTTTATTTCGCTCTCTTTTTTGGTGGAATTTACCGATTTTTTCTTTTCTTTTTTTATCATTGGTATTTTTGACCTGAATGTATAGCAAGAGAATTTTTTTTTCATTTTTCTTTAATTGCATAGTACTATACGATATTGAAGATCAAGGAACTCAATGATTAACTATTAGTGTTCAAAACGTTTTTTAAGTGAGTGTGATTAGAAAAAGCACGGATGAAAATTGGTTAGTTAAGTTACGAGTACATACCATAATCAATACATATCAGTATTCATACATACATATATATCTATATATATATGTACATATATATATATATATATATATATATATATATATATATATATATATATATATATATATATATATATATATATATATATATATATATATATATATATATATATATATATATATATATATATATATATATATATATATATATAAATATGTACACACAGCCAAAAGTATTTAACCACCAATACAAAGATTCATATTGTGTAATTAAATATTTAGGGTTAATGAATTTAGTATATATATTATATAATTTAATTATCTAATTCTTCGTAGTACGGATTTCACCAAATTTTTACAAATTTTTTAATCTACTCGTACATATCTTTCTCCATTCAGTTTGTAATTTTTCATACACTTCTGTTTTATTTTCCCGTGTTCTATTTGATTTAATTCTGGTATTTGTAGTGGCCAATATATAGGGGTGTTCTATATATCTCCAAACTAATTCTTTTTGTGGTTGGATGTATTACTAGTATTGGGCATTGTGCTTTTAACATATATATTCATTTGTTTGTGTTTCCGTTTGCAATTTATCGGTAAAGGTCTCTAAAATTGCGGAGAATATGTGGAATAATTGATGGAATTCACTTTTTCGTGGCCTAAAATTAACTCCTTTTGTCTTTATGAAGCCATGAAGCTGTTGCAGCAATCCTCCCGCGAGAATTGCGGCTATATCTCTTCAACCCCGCATTACACTTATCCTTTATTCACCACTTTCTTCACAGATATTTCCCCGACAAAACTGCCAGATATTCCCTCATTGTCTTTGATTTAAATCTAATTAGAAAATGCCTTCATTGTGAATTTTTGGAAGATTTTAAGGATATAGCATTTTGGGCTATTTACCTTTCATTTTTTTAGTCGCGGGCGACTCTACATTTCACCAAGTCGGTCGATCCCCATTTTGCTTTTATATTGTTTTGGTAATAATATTATAATTATTCGGCCAATTCCAACGAAATCTTTCAACCCTTACATTGATGTGCAGTCTCTTTCGAATGATATAATTTGCAAGGTCCTCCCAAGTTTAGCTCGGGAATTATTTTGTTTTGACAATAAGATCATAACTATTCGGCCGATTCTAACGAAATTTTAAACCCTTATTTTGCTTTGCATTCTCTTTCAAATGGTATAATTAACAAGGTCCTCCCGAGGGTAGTCCTGGAATCTTTGAAAGTTTTGAAGGTCGTAAGGTCATAAATCAGAATAAGTGAGAGCATACGACCTTTGCTCAGCAGACCTTGTTTACATTCTCCTAACTTCCTTAAACTTTAGAAAGATCTTACAAGAAACTTTCTCCCTCTTGTTATTTTCGTTTTGATTTTTTAATTATACACTATCTAATTTATAGAAAGATAGAAAGATGAGAGAATATATGTTATTTTTAAATACCCTTTGATATTACTTCAAATATAACTTGAAAAAAATGTTTGTCATTAGCACTAACATAGGCGGTTATGATTTTATTATGTTTTCTATCTCTTCCTTCATTCTTTCTTGATCTATATTTGATATTTGGTGGGCCATTTAAAGGGACGAATTGCATATGTATCATTTCTTCCTATTTTCTATGGGTTATTGAGTATCTGTCGTGATTATGATTTCCCGTTCATTTTACAAAGCCAATGTGTCTATCTTACTAACGCTTTCATCTTCAACATATAGGGACTGACCTACTGCTTAAAAGTTTACTTGAACCATCATTCTTTTTGGGGCGTGTGGTGGGTATTCAAGTATGTAGGTACGTGGCGTGAAAAATGAAGAGAACCAGATGGCATAGGTGCCAGCTCCACCTATTTTTCAATTTCTTTAACGAACAAAGGGAGCTTATATTAATCTATTCTATTTGCTATATCTTTCTTCTTTTTTTCTTAATATACGTTTGTTCTATTATGAGTTATTGAACATATATATATATATATATATATATATATATATATATATATATATATATATATATATATATATATATATATATATATATATATATATATATATATATATATATATATATATATATATATATATATATATATATATATATATATTTATATCCTTCTGTCACTTTCTCTATGCATGCCTCAAACAATAAACTTTGCGCCTATAATCCAATTTTATGTCAGTAGCAGTTTGCAGTTTAACACAAAAACAAATTTGAATTATGCCTGGCACACAAATCTAGGTGCGCACTGAAGCGCGCCTATTGTGTGAACATTGCTTTCAATTCTGGTGTACAAAACGATGATTACAAACCACTTGAACCATCGGCAAACTAACTGGTTTTGATCTTTCTTTGAAATGTACATGCCATTTTATCAGTGTATTGGCAGGTGTTTTTTTACTAATGTTGCTTCATCTTCATTACTTGTTGAGCAAATCAGAAACTTAACTACCGTGAGAACTTTCACCCATAGCATATACATAGATTAGATATTGAGGAATGAGGAAAATAATAGAAAGTCCTACAAAAGAGGGTAAAGATGGATAAAAGTATACAATAAATTATTATATCAAACTTAAATACTGGAGCTAACGTAGAGTCTACATAGAATTATTCCCCTCACTGATAGTTCAGCGCCTGACAATTCAGTACAAGGACAGTTAACGGAGGACAATTCATACCGTATATTTACAGCTATTAAGGAAAATGATGTGTAATTTTCTCAAATGTATTGATTTTTAAAAACATATACATCAAATAATTAAAGTATAACTTAATACTATTTTACTACTTTTGTAAATCAATTTAATAACTTATAACTCAAAGGTTTCCAAATATCTCCAGTCTTCCATAATCAACCACGATTTTCCTTATAGCGGAATCTCTTCTTTTATATTTCGAATGTTAACATAAACTTTGTGTCCAGCTCTAAGCTTTAAAACCTTCTTTTCAATATGATCCTGCTCTAATATATAATCCATTGGATGGTTATGACCAACTGACAGCTGAATGAGTTGTGCCTTCTTCTACTGAATTGTATGTCTCTGGTAGATCTCCTTTACCCGACGACCAAAGATTCACAACACTGCTGGTTTAAGCCATCTACCACTCCAATTATCTTCAAAATAGTTTGATAATTCCTGCAGTTTACCAATCATTGACTCTTGTATGAATTTAAATACTCCAACAATATCATCTGCTGGCGTGAATTTCCTGACGGGCGTGACTTACACACTGTTGCACATGTAAACTATCGTTAAGATAGGAGGCTTTGGACGGAGAAACCAAATAACCTAACCTAACCTAACTTAACACTTGTGTTGAATTGACCCACGCTAAAATGTCGGCCCAAAATTGCCTTGCGCTGATTTGTCGGCGCACTGAATTATTCATGAGAAGGTTTCGTACTCTGATCGCTGAACTCAAAGGTGTAAATAGATAAAAAGTATAAAAGAGGTAATTTCGATATAGCACGAAGATGAAAGTGGGTAATCTTTGATACGAATTACAATTCGTATCAGTATCGACCATCTGAGGCCGAGCACCCCAAGAGTTTCCTCTTTTTTCTATTCCGCTTTAATTCTTTCTTCGCATTTGCAATGTCCCTAAATTTACCAGTTTCTATAAAAATGAACTTCTGGGCACAAACTCTCTGGTACAGTTGACCTTGTTGTTTTTTAGTTTTAAGTTAATACTACTACTAATACGATTTCAAAATACTGTACATGATCTCAATTCGTTTTACTGCACTTTTTTATAATTTTCTTTCATAAACTTTGGTTTGTCTTCCTCTTTTCTTGTAAAAGCAAAACAGTTCGATGAGGTGGAAACTTTGTACGAAATCGATCGTACAACCTTTGCCTGATCCCTCCTGGCCCCCAAATTTGCTGTTTATTTAGCTTAGTGTCCACAATTCTTCTCTGCTCATTTTTACTTCTCTTTCTTGTGTTTTGAGGTTTATTTCTTGTTCCACCTATTCCTATTCCTTTCCGTCTGAATGGATTCGACCGCGGTTTACAAAGAGAGTGCAGAATTATCCTCATCAGGCGTCACTTTCTCTATAATTGCTGTTAGGGTACATAGGAGCAACTTAAATACCTGACACCACACACCCCATCTCTTTATAGTCAATCGAGCAAAGAACCACCCATCATTTCATCCAGGCCGAGCGGCCTACATAGTGACGGGGGCGTTCACTGCTATAGCATCTCGTCCAGCTAAGTTTTCTCCTTCGGTACAGAATGCCATAATCATGATCCTGACGAATCCCTTCCATTATTTCGTATGTAAAATAAGAGAATTAACTGGTATAAAAACAAGGTCTTCTTACTAAAAGTCAAGGACTATAACTTAATCTGATTTATGACATGCAAAAGTTTGAATAATTCCCAGAATAAACTTAGGAGAACCTTGGCAATTAAATTATTCGAAAGATAATGTAAAACGGCAAAAAAGATTTAAAATTTCGTTATAATCGGCCGAAAAGTTACAATATTATTACCAAAAGAATAAAAAAGCAAAACGAGGACCGACCGAATGACCGACCTAACTGAACGACCGACCAGCCGACATAGTGAGATGAAGAGTCGCCCGCGAGTAATAATAACATCTCTGTAATATTTCCCAATACTGCAACATTTTCATTTATTTTTATTGGTTTAAGGTAGTAAATCCTGTTGAAATTCATGAATATATTTAATAATCACACGAATATATGGGGCGTTGTAATCTTGACATTGCCTGTCTATGCTCGTCAGTGGGAAAGAATGGCTGCACTCCCTGAGTACAGAGACACCAGGAGATCAAGTTAACTAAGGCGAGCAATTGAATTTCTAGATTAATGCAATTTAAGATTAATCTCGTTCTCATTTTTATCCCTATTTCTCAGGCTTAGTTTAATATTATATTTTATTATATTTTTTCCATTTGAATCCCTGTGACCTTTTTCCATAAAAAGTGCGGAGACGCAATCGGCATTTGCATTCAGGATTGACAAACTTTGAAGATTGTTTTTTTATATGGTATTTCTCACCATATCTTCCTTTTTTAATTTAAACTCCTACCCAAGATATCATGGGTGCAAGAAAGTTTGGGCGATTTATGTTACCTCCGTGGATAAAATAAAATATAGCTTAGAAGGAATAAATTTATTCTACGAAAAAGTTTTCATGTTTCAGAGATATTTTCTTAACAAAGTAAATGTTTATCTATTCCTCTTGAATAAAACCACCCTTGACGCTACGAGATGCTATAGTACTTAGCGCTCCCATAAAAACTCCTTGAGCTTTAAAGCAAACAAACCTGGTGAAGTGGCTCTTCGAGAGATTCTGTAATTGTATTACCACTTTTTTTATTTAGAAAATCAGATTTGCGATGCTAAATTCTTTAATGCTTCAACCAAAGAGAGATTTCTGGTGTATTTTTGCTTCAAGCCTGAATTTTATTCAAAAGGCATAAATAAACTTTTATTTTGTTGAGAAATGATCTAAGAAAAACCTTGAAACTATTTTGTAACAAGTAGCCAAAATGTCCATGCGATTTTGGTTTATCATTTGTTGGGTTATAAAAACATATACGCTCTTGGGGTTAACTGATATCTTTGTATTTCACTGAGTGACCTTAGCATGAACCAATGTTTTACCGCAAGTCAGCTCTCTTGAGGAGTGGATGAGTAACAGAATATTTGAGACCCACCCTGTCGATGGCAGAACATTGAGCTAAAAGTGGTTAGCAACAAAAGTAAATAACAAGCAGTTTGAAGTGAACTGAAAAAGAATGAGTACAAAGATTGTTACAAATTTACTCTTCAACTTAATTTGCCGGAGCCACTATGAAGGTTCATGGAAATCTAAAATAGAAAGATGGTAAATATAAGCCAAGATTCTTAGGAATTAACAGTGACCTTCCTCTATAGGCTATAGCATTCGTGGGTATAGAAATATTCCAATTCCTATCTCAATATATTGAATTTCAGCGCCGTGAAAAAATCTTATATCACCCACGGATTCTGAAAATTTCTAAAAATATGTTTCGCCTTTACTCTTTACTTTAATAAAATTTTGAGGCAATTTGAAAACCCCTTGGCCAAAAAGAGGATTCAAAAAACGTATATTCAAGGTTTTCTGATAAGTTGCTGAGGCATATCAGTGTTTTCCCTCACATAGTTTGGCATCAGGGATAATTTATTCTTTCTCTCATTGTTTTACCATTTTTTTGTACTTATAATTCTTTTTATGCTTTCCGTTTCCTCGACTGACAATTTTTATTTTACTATTGTTTCATTCTGGTATCCACTTCCCGAAGCAATTAGCTTTTCATTTCGTGAACTCACTGTTGTCCTTGATTGGTTTCTAGAACACTGAAAAGTTGGATCTATGTGTAAAATGAAAGAATATTTTCTTTCATATTGATCTAGAAAGGCTTTATAGAATTTCCTTCCAGAACCAATGGTTTACTTGCCAATCTGTGGGACTAAAGCCCAACGGTTTATAGGAGAGCGAGAAAGGAAGATGTGAAAATGATCAGGAGCGGACAAGAGTAAATTGAAGGTAAAGAGACAAGTAACTCCTTTCTCCTCCTCCCCCCCCCCCGTATCCTTCTCTCTCAATCTCTTTTCTTAACCTTTAGCTCACTAAGAATGAAACTGTGAAAAGGAAAGTCACCAGACGCTATCATTTTACTCACCGGCAGCTCTCTCTTGCGTCTCGATTGGAAAAGGTCGCTATTTTAAGAGCCAATTGAAATTAGTAAACGCCCCAAGTCCGAGAGAACTCCATAAAGCAGATTCAGCCTTTCTCTAGAGCATAACAAACAAAGCACCAATTGTCTTAAATCCATTAATTGTGTTTCCTAGAACTCGTTCAAGGTCTTCTCGTTTATGAAGCGATTTTTCTCTATTAAAAGTCACAAACGCGATTGCACAAACATACATCCATGTCTATAATTTCTGCCGTTTAAGAATTACATCCTAAGCGAAAATGAAGGTAAAATAAATATAACAGAGTAACACCATTGAAATAATAAAATCGCTCATGAAGACCTTTTAATAAATAATAATCCTGAAGTTATGGGCTCTACTATACTCACTCTGAAAGCAGATAATTCTATCCTATTTTAAGCCATCTAGATAGCTTGGTCATCGAAGGGTTCATAAACTTGGTGATCGAAAACGTCATAGAAGATCAAGAGATACTTGCATCCCCATTAATGATAAGCCAAAACCAAGTTAATATCATGCTAATCAGTTTTATTATATTACGTAAAGTTATTTCGATAAAAGAAAGAACTTGATGAGCCAAAACCAAGTTAATATCATGCTAATCAGTTTTATTATATTACTTAAAGTTATTCCAATAAAAGAAAGAACTTGAGAAGGGAAAAGAATAAAAGAACCATTGGATATTAAATTAAGAGCTTCTATAAACTAGAGCATATATCAAAGCGATAAGTTCAAGGAAACGCAATTAATGAATTTAAGCGAATTGGTGCTTTGTTTATTATGATCTAAATAAAAAACATTTATAAAATAATGAGTTACATAGGGTGGTTAATTCCTTAGTTCTAGATAGACGAAGGATATCAACATAACTGCCAGCATAGGGATTAATTTCCCTTATTACAAGCCATTTTGTTTATAAGGACGAAAATATGATTAATATTTCGAAATATACTCGCTTAAAAACAAATTTAATCACTTTTATTGTCACAGGCCATTTTTTTCGAATCTTTTATAAATTTTCTGAGTTGTCGGTGTTACTAGTAATATAAGAACAGTTGGAATTTTAATATTTTTTCTCTTCCTTAATTGACGCGTGATTAATAGGTTGATCGGTTTGCGCTCCCCTAATTCTATCCTGCGTTTTATTGGCTAACCCCGACAATTAAAGCATTCCTGGATGCATAAGGCTGTACTGCCTATTAGTAGTGGGCTTTAATGCCGTTTTGACTGTCAGGCCAGCTTAAATGCTTGGATCCGGCTTGGCCTTGTCAACTGACAGATCCTAAGACCTTTGACATCCTGTTGGCAAGTAGTTAAATTAGTAAGCGGTTCTTCCCTAAGCAGACCTGTTTCTCGGGATGTTTACGTGAACGTTGTGGCTTTTGAGGAACTTAACCTACTACTGGGCCATTTTCGGTCGGAAGTCAGTGAGACTATTGCAGATATCATGATTAACAGACCAAGGAGGTAACTCCTAAGCATAAAAAAATCTTAGTTGAAATATGAGAGAGCGACTACAGTAGATGCGAGATAGGGCTCACCACCTTCGGTTCAATGTTTTCTACGATATGAAACTATCCTAAGTATAATATAGATTGTGCTCAGTTTATTCACCATCTTTTATATCTTTATATATATATTACAAGGTTATTCTCTCTCAAGAGAGAACTTATCACACCTTAATAACCAGGAAGGAGCGAAGACTGTTATGGCCAATCCTCTTACGGGAGAACTGCAGGATAGCACCATCTTACGCTGGTAAAGGGGCTTCCCATATTCAATCTCTTCATTTCAAACTGCCTCAGGAGACTCTCTCTCTATTGTAAAGACGACCCTTCCTACTCTGTCTCAGGAGTAAGGGATTTCCCTTGCCCACCTATGTCTCTAAGTAAAGGAGATTTGCTTTTACCATATTTCCTTTGGGAGCCACCCGTAGCATTTCTTTCTCTAGAGATGAGGTGGGGCCACCTTTAAATTTTCATAGGATCCCCTATAAGAGCAAGAAGAGGAGACATTAGTGCTTTCGCACGGAACATGGTGCATTTTCTCGACTTTTCAGAGGAAATCTGAATGGTGGACGACGTTGAAACGAACCTAAACTTCTTAACCAGAAAAAGATGAATATTACGGGACTGGTTCGGCGGCATAGAGAATATTAGATCACACAAGATTGGTCCTAACCCGGGTTGTGTGCCAGTAACAATCCAAAACTATGAACATGATTCTGAGATCACGTGAGGGGAGAGCATCTTGCGGAGGCTATCTTCTGAGTTGAGAGAGTGGTAAAACAAGAGCACTAAGCTACCACCACCCTAGGAGATGGATTTCAACCTCGGTGAACACTGCGTGAAGAGAACCACATCCAAGTACTGGGCAGGCTCTTGCAGGAATATGGGCTTCACCAAAGAAGGAAGTGAAGCAAGTCGTATTACTTTAATGGAGTCTTCTGGGATAAATTCCCAAAGGAGAAGGCAGAGGCGGTTCCGTTTGGCATCGAAGAGTCTACTTGGGGACCGAGAGAAAGGGATAAAAACCTTACCTTCCTCACATAAAAATGAAAATAACAAAGGGAGCTGAGACTTGACGTAATGTGTCCCCTAATTAAGAGGATGCTCGGAAGTTTCTCTGTCAGCTTCAAACGTTCCCCTAGACATTCGCGTGAGCTACGGCAGAAGGTTATCTGAATGACCCATCTTCTCTCGACACTTGGGTTTTATGATGTTTCTCGTTAATAAACAAATGTTGACCCGGTTTAGACTATTTTTTAGTAGCTAACCCTTTCAGATGGACAAATTGAGTGTTGTGGTAAACCACTCTATACCATAGACTACTCCTATATTATGTGGGGTGGTGACTTAATCACCTACTGCAACACAAACCGTTGAAGGACTGTTGGCAGGGATTAACCACCGACTAGGAGATCAAACTTAAGGTGTTGAGTTTCAAATCCTTAATAATCAGACAAAATGCATAACTGGTTGGCGAGATTACTTGAATCGGCCGAGAGTATTATTCAAGGTTAGTTAAAGATGAAAGAACAAAAATATGATTTTATTTACAAAGATCGAAATAAGAATAATAATAGCTAAAAGGTAATTATTTAAATGAAAATATTCTCTAGATAATTAATTTGAGAAGGGATTCTCAAATGGAATTAATTGATTAGCGTTACTAGGCTCATATCAAAAGGGGGATTTTGACAATACTAATAATGGAGGGGGTTTTAGTCTTGTGGGTAGGTGACTTCGAGGAAGGTCCTTCTTGCGATGAGGTGAGTGAGGAACAATCCGATGAGGCAAGTGGGGAACGATCCGATGAGGAAGTGGGGCACGGTCCGAATGAGGCGAGGGGAGCACGATCCGAACTAACCTTCCGATGAAGATAGCCAATCTTCAAAGAAGACGTTCGACGGGAAATGTGGGATTACTCGTAATTCCACTAGAAGAGCAAACTTTTTTCATCACTGGTATTCGATGTGGATTTTCGTCGGTTCAACTAAACAAAGGAAGAATGTTGTGCAAATTGAAAGGATTGCCGCTCAGAGAAGATATCAATTAACTGGGGTAGAATCACGGCGGAGAAAGTCTTGCCTGTCGGATAACACTCACGGTAATTGACGATGGGGACGGCCTTCACGTGTGTGCTGGACTCCTGGAACTACAGACAAACCTGGGTATTTGTATGCCCGATTATGAGGGGGAAGGGGAAATTTGGAGAAAGGAGTCACAAGCTTTAGACATCTTAATCCTGAGGCGCAGTTGATTCATCATTTAGCAGCAATGGGCAAGACATAGCGTCTCTTTTTTGCCTCGTCAACAGGGGGGGGGGGGGCTTGGGACGAGTTAGCAGGATTGGGGAATATTTCCCCAAGTCGCTCAGGAGTCGAAAATTCGTTAATGTTCGAACAGAAAGTGACGTTGTCCATGGAAAGATACAATCGCACGTGGTCTCCAATAAAGTTGGCGGGAATGGGGCAGAGGTTGTTCTTTTACACTGAGTGTTCTCCGGGCGCTCAACATTACACCGTCTTTTGAGCAAATAAATCCACACCCTGCTATGAACTATGCGGAGGGATAGTGTATGCCACAAAATTGGTAAACTACTCTATCGAGGATATTCCTGAAGAACTGGTCTACCATGTTCGACCTACATAGCATCCGTGAATTAGTGCGCCTTAGCTGATATCACTCTCACGTGAATTCGTTCAATCCATTACCAAGGAAATATTATCATGGCCATTTTTTCGGCCATACTAACAAATTTTCTCGTCTGTGAAATCGGATCAACAGCAAATTTGCGCTAGCCTGGCTATAGTCGTGCACGAAAATGTTTTCTTATGTGCAAAGTCATGTATTTCAAAGGAGTGGCGGCGCATCTTGCTTCCCCAAACCATTGCGATTCGAATTTGTTTAAAAAGAGCTTGTGGACGTACAGGCTGTGGACAAAGTATCTTTCAAAGCAGCGCTGGAAATGTTTCCGTCACATTTTGCGATAGAACACAGACCCCAAAATCTTGCTATAAGCAGGAAGAGCCTAGGTAGGAGAAAAAGAACAGGCGTGTGACGAGCCAGATCTTTTCCGCTAAGTTCTCAAGACGACAGCACCTCTGGCTCTTTTAGAAGCCAATAATAGCTATCGGATGTCTGTTTTAGAGACGGCTACTCCACAACTTGTGAAGAAGTTTTCACCACAAAGGCTCCGACGGCTCCCACAAGATAGATCTTGGAGCATATTCCTTCAGTTGTGCTGCTACAAAATAAGGACTAAGTTTCAGGAGCTATGAAGGCTTGGCTGATTTTGTTCTCTTTCAACTATTTGTTTCCCCGAATCCATACCCATTCTCCCGAGGTATAAGGTTTTTGTGACTGCGACCTCATCATCTCAAGAGTGAAGCTGGTAGGTGTATGTACAACTTATATATTTAATGCAATGTTTGCATTCTCATTTGGCTCTCCATACATGATAATCAGAAATACATCAAAATATGATTCAAAAACTCAAAAAATATGCGAGGGCGAAATGCTGGCCATAAATCAACAGCAGAGAAATCAACTAAATTTCGAAAGCAAACTTTCGTTTTTATATTTTTATCCTCTAACATTTTAAATACAAGAGTGTCTGCGTTTATTTGCCGGAAAAAACTTTGTATGCTATCTTATAGACTGTTACCACAAATCCTGTGGTCTCTATAGTTCTTGCAGTATACCTTTTGAGTGTTTGTGTGTGTGATCTATGGACTTATCTGTATAGGCGTATACAAGGAAAACTACTTTACGCAAGAGATTTATCATCAATTATGAAGGGCCCCTAAACTCCCCGCCCAGTAAATAGTCTGGGGGTAAGAGTGAGGGCAAGATAAATCAACGGCTTTGAAATGACGATAACTTAGATTTTATGCAAAACTGAGTTTCTGAAAGAATATGCAAAAAGGGGCAATATTCTTGATTTTCCAAGTTTACGGCTTTTATCTAAGTCAGAGCACTTAGAGTAAGTAGTCCTCCAGGTAATCACAACAGATGGAAATATACGAGGGGCGGTCAATAAAGTTTTGCGAATAGGTGGGGCAAAACAGAGGAAGGGGGATGGCTGTTTGTGGGGGTGTTAGGATAAGTTATGGTAAGTCAGGACCTGCAGCCGCACGCTCCTGCCTCGTCTATTTAAGAAGCAGTAGCTAATCGCAGATCGTCAGTCACAAATTTTTCAACAATGGAGAATGTTGAGCAACGCGCAATGATCAAATTTTTAACCAAGGAAGGCAAGAATGCAAAAGAGATCCATGAACGCATGGTTAAAGGGTACACCGACACCGCCCCTTCCTATGCAACCATTGCTCGCTGGAATACGGATTTCCGCCATGGTCGTGAGTCCCCTGAAGATGAACTTTGTCCAGGACGCCCGTCAGACGTGACCAACGAGGACAATGTGGTCCGGGTGGAGAGGATGATCCTCGAAAATTGACAGGTGAAGGTCGAAGAAATCGAGCGAGTACTGGGAATATCACATGGAAGTGTTATCAACATCATCCACGACACTTTTCTTCATATCTCGTTTCCTTATATCCCAATTGCAAAACTTATTGATCGCCCGACGTAGGTGTTGGTTTCAGTTCTATTTTGTCCTCTGTCTGCTCTCCTTCCGCACTCCAGGAGGTTCATATTCATATATGCGAGTGCATATGTCCTTGTGAGTGTACTGTTCATGAGAACCTTGAAATTTAAATCAGACTCAAACATATTTGGTTCAAGAGTATATGCAGTAGCCACTGATGGTCTTGATTCTCTTATATTGTTAGTCACTTCTCTATTTCTATGCACAATATCCTTAGCCCTGGGCCAGGGAGGTGCGAAGTCAATAATTTTGGTGTTTTCTTCTAACATTTTCTTTTGAAAATAGTTGCATGATTTGAATTTGTATGTTTTTGGGGGGAGGGGGTGCCATTCTCAACCCCACAAAATGTTAGAAGAAACCACCAAAAAGATTGAATTTGCACCAGATTGTCGATAACTACCCTTTCTAGAACCCATCCATTTACAAGAAAAACAAAAGCCCAACATTCAATTCAATTCAAACGGAATATTGCTAAGCGGTAGAATTATGAGCCCAACCACGAGGAATATTTAATCTTACTATATGAAAGTCCTTCATCTCTTTGGACGTGACTGCGAATTTGACCTTCGTTCCTAAGCCTACCCCTTTCGACCATCCCCTAATATGCTTACAAGTTTCTCCGTACGTTCGCACTTTCTGATCACTTTCTTTGTTTGTATATGTGCGTTCATTCATTGATATATAAACAAATGTTCAACTCTTTTTATTTGTATTTATATTTTATCTTTGAAGATCATACGAGGGTATCGAAACGCGTCAGTTATATGAGGTGTTTTCCAAATGAAATCGTCTCTTATTCCCTCCTTTAACTTTAAAATCCGAGTTTTAATGAATTTCGAAGAACTTATCCACGGGCTCAACAAATACTTAAACGCAAATATACGACAAATTGAAAGATGTGAAAAGAAAATCACAAATGCGAAATTAGCCGTCGCTTTGAATAAAACTTGCAACGATGGAAATATATTCCCCAACTTTACCTATATAATATATATATATATATATATATATATATATATATATATATATATATATATATATATATATATATATATATAGAGAGAGAGAGAGAGAGAGAGAGAGAGAGAGAAAGTGTGTTATGGCAAAAGTTTTAAAAATAATATATATTTTTATTTTTTCGTTAATAACTTACATCATAGGAATAATTATTGTAATATTTAAAGTATTGCGGGTTTATTAAAAAGTAATCATTTCAAAAATAGTAAGGAAATCCGGTGAATTTCTTTACTGAATCCAAAATCGCGCTCTGGTCGTGTTCCTGTATGAGGTTGGTTTCAGTACCTGGAGATTAGTTATTCGATCAAACGGATAAAAGGATGGCAAATATGGGTTACATGGTTGTCTAATTATAATTTAATTCGTAATATTTTAAGGGAAAAAATGAATGTTTGAATCGATTTCAATTCGAGAAATGGTTCTTTTTAGTGTAAAGCATCCAACCATTGCTGCTCTCCACCAAAGTGGCTTATGGCGTTAGGGTATTGCATCAAGGAGCACCATCTTTAGTATCATTAAAGACTTTTTATAAACAGTAGTTACACTCCAGTGAAGAAGTCTAGTGCACGACCAGGAACCTTATATGAACTCTATATAAATATAAATATATATATATATATATCTATATATATATATATATATATATATATATTATTTTAATTTATTACCTTTCTAGCGATTGAATTTCCAAACTAAACCTTGTTTGTTCTTTTTAAATAAACAAATTTTGCCCTAGCGTACCAAAATTTGATTCATTTAATAGCCTGTTTTAATTCTGACAAAACCACTTCAATTGCTTCCTTCTTCAACAAAGATTTTAAATATATATATATATATATATATATATATATATATATATATATATATATATATATATATATATATATATATATATATATATATATGAGGAATTTAACCACATTCTCCGAAGACAATTTAATTCAGAACAGTTTCGGTGTATCTCACACCCTTTTTCAACTGAAACTGTGCAGAAAATATATAAGAGAAAAGCATAACACAAGATCCCCTCTTTTTCCCCCCAATCCCCTACTTGTGACTAATCTGGGGGGGGGTTAGGCCTAAACATATTGAAGGGCTGACATTTTTCTATTTTATTTATTTGCGATCTTATTACAAGATTAAAAGAAAATTGACCCTCAGATAGATTTAAATTAGGAACTGACGATATCAAACTCGATTCTACGATTCTTCCCTTAACATAGTTGGCCGATTTAAATAACATTTTACTTCCAGTGAAATCGATCGTATGATTCTTGTCTCTAACATGGCAAAAAATTCCACTACTTTCGCTGCCCACTCTAATATCTCTTTTGTGTTCGTACAATCTCTTGTCTAGATTTCTTCCCGTTTCCCCTATATAAACTATATGGCAATCGTTGCATGGTACTGCATATACTCCTATGTTATGATGTTCTTTGTGTTTCCTGGCCATCATCAATTGGTTTAAGGAATTATTATATTTAAAGGCTAGATTAATACCCGCTTTTCCAAATATGTCATTTAAACTATTTAATTTGTTATTAAATGGCAATGTTATACATTTGTTGAAGTCGTTAGTGCGGGAAGGCTTATTACCATAGAATGTTTTCCTAGCTGCAAAGTGGGCAGACGATATGAACCAATCGGGGTAATACAAATTAGAAAAAATGGTCCTGATAATCACAATTTCTTCATCTAAATAGGAAGGATGACACTTTTTGTATGCTCTAAGGAAAAGGTTAGAAATTACCGATTTTTTAACAGTATTATCCTATTTAGATAAAGAAATTATCATTATCAGGACCATTTTTTCTAATTTGTATCACACCGATTGATTCATATCGTCTGCTGCAGACTCTAATCAGAGATTGCTTGATCGTGCATTTAATTCCGCGAAATCTTTACTAGCAGATTTGGATTTAGTCATTGGGCATCGTAGAGATGTTGGAGTTCTTTGTACTTTATTTAAAGTAGTAAATGATGTGAATCATCCTTTGCATAAATTTTTGTCAAGATTTTATCAACCAGCCAGAGTTACTAGGTATTCTGAGACTGTGAATTCCATGGCATTCGAAATTGGTCGTCATTTTGCATCTCAGTTTTCTAAGTGATTTTTACCGAGCATTGTGGAATACCTTGCCCCAAAATCTTGTGACTGCTCCTACGCTTGATAAGTTTACATGATTGGCTAATGTCTTTTTGTCGCGCAACCGTGGGGCTGTTTAATTCTTTCTCCTTTGACCTGGACTGAAACTTCTGGTGGTATAATTTCCAAAGTTTTCAGTGTGGCTTTATGCATGGTTAATATAATAATTATAATAATAATCGCCTCCGATAAATCAATACTTGTCTTCAGATGTGATTAAACAATAAAAAGAAAAATGGTTAAATTAGAACTGATCCGTGAAGTCCCTAATTTCAATCATTCCGAAGGGAAATTCCGCCCTGGTCCCTTTATACAAAACCACATTATTCACTAAATAACCACAAAAATTTAAATTCAGTGATCCACCTGTTTAGGATACCCAATCTCCGAATGCTTCCGAGGCTGAATTTGCCAAACCATATATTATATATATATATATATATATATATATATATATATATATATATATATATATATATATATTTATTTAGACTTCTCAAGAGCCCTCTACTTTATACACGTTTTTTCCACTCTCTCTAGTTATTTATAATGATTTCCAAAACCTGTCTCGTAATTCAAAAATTACATATGTATAAAAAGTAATTTCTGTTAAAAAGCGCCCTTCTTCTAATTTAAAAGTTTGATGCTGAGTCGAACATTTACAAATTTTAATGATGGAGAGAAAATAAATTCATGAAACTTGAATGGAATTTAACTTGCTATTTTTCCTCCAAAGAAACCTTCAATAATGTTTACCGACTAAAAATTTACTAAATTAATGATGCATCTTCAACACAATTCATCCATTTTGGTCGTTCACATTAAATGATTTGCATTTTGCTTAAAGTCTTTTACCTTTGCTCGTTTGCAAAATAATTTTATTATGGATAGAAAATATATATATATATATATATATATATATATATATATATATATATATATATATACATATATACATATATATATATGATGAAAATTAATGCAATATCGCAAGAGAATATGAGGAATTAAACCACATTTCACTATTTTGTTTATTTGCTTTCGTAAACAAAATCGTGAAATGTCAGCCCTTTAATATGATTAGCCTCAAGTAGGGGATTGGGGGGAAAAAAGAGGTGATCTTTCATGACCCGACCCTGTGTTATGTATGTAAGCACTTTTCTCATATTTTCTATCCAGTGTCAGTTGAAAAAGGCTGTGAGATACACTGAAACTATTCTGAATTAAATTGTCTTCGGAGAATGTGGTTTAATTCCTCATATATATATATATATATATATATATATATATATATATAAGCGAGCCTTTTTAGACAAACTAAAAAAATCTGTCATTTAATCGGCTATTTAATTGTTATTCCTGCTTTTCGAAGAGAATGGAAAATTTACTTTTCTCCAATCTAGCTTGGCCTTATACAATCGGGAATTATTTGCACTTGCGCAATCATAATTATGCGGCTAAGAAGGTAATTTTGTAGTTAACTAAGCTCTTCATAAATGCTCTATAAAAGGAGCTCTTCTCCCAGTCACGAACATATAATGCATAAGCCAGCCTAATTTAGCTACAAGATTGTTTTCTTAACCGCACAGGAATGACAATTAAAATAGCTGATTGAAAGACAAATTTTTGGTCTGTCTTAGCAAGGCTGGCTTATGTGTTAGCTTCCCATAACTGTGAAAAGAGTTCTTTCCGAGGCCTTTGATTAAGAGCTAAGTTAGCTACAAAATTTCCTTCGTAACAGGAAAAATTATAATTGTGCAATTGCAAATAATTCTCGATTTAATAAGGGCGAGCTAGATTGGAGAAAAGTAAATTTTTCATTCTCTTCGAAAAGCAGGGATGACAATTAAAATATCTAATTGAAAGACAGATTCTTTGGTCTGTCTTAGACTGGCTGGCTTATTCGTTATTTTTTCGTGACTCTGATAAGAGTTCCTCAGAGGGCTTTAATGGAAAGAGTTTGCTACAAAATTACTTTCTTAACCGCATTTAACCCAAGTAACTCAGTTGCTAAAGTGACCACCCGATCCGCGACCTTAAATGCAAGCTGCCTAGCCTGCAAAGTGTAAAATTAAGAAAATTCAAAACTAAGAAAACCATCTTGAAATCAAATACTGCCCTTTCGGATTTACGCTCCTCTTCAAATGCAGCTTCCCCTCCCTTATAAATGCGTGAGCCCCTTTCAAATGCGCGCTCCTATTTCAAATGCGCGCTCCCATTTCAAATGCTCGCTCCCATTTTAAATGCGCGTTGCCCTTTTAAATAATCACACCCCTTTCAAATGCTCGCTTCCATCACAAATGCATTATGCCATTTGAAATGCGCACTCCACTTTCAAATGCACACCTCTCCTTCAAATGCGCGCTTCCCTTTCAAATACTCGCACCCCTTTCAAATGGTCGCTCCCCTTTCAAATGAGCGCTCTCCTTTCACATGCGTAGTCCCTTGTGAAATGCTCGGTCACCTTTCATATGCGAGCTGCCCTTTCAACTGCCTGTTTCCCTTTCAAATGCGCGTTCGCATTTGCATACTGAATCACATCCCTTTCAAATGCGTGCTCCCATTCCAAATGAGCACCATCTCCTTTAAGTGCGCGCTTCATTTTTAAATGCTCGCACCCCTTTAAAATGATCGCTTCCCTTTCAAATCTGCGTTCCCATTTCAAATGCAATCCCTTGTGAAATGCGCGGTTCATTTTCAAATGCGAGATCTCCTTTCAAATGCCCGCTTCTTTTTCAAATGCGCGCTCTCCTTACAATTGTGTGCTCCCATTTATAATTCGCGCTCCCCTTTCAAATGCTCGCAGCCACTTCAAATGCACGCTTCCCTTTCAAATACATGCTTCGATTTCAAATGCGCGCTTCACTTTACAATTTGCACTCCCCTTTCAAATGATCGCACCTGCTTCAAATGCGCGCTTCCCTTTTAAATGCGCGCTTTTCTTTTAAATATGCGCTTCCCTTTCAACTCACGCCCGACTTTAAAATGCACGCTCCCCTTTCCAATGCGCCCTTCCCTTTCAAATGCGCGCTTCTCTCTTTAATTCGCGCTCTCCTTTCAAATGCTCGCACCCCTTTCAAATGCGCGTTCCATTTCAAATGCACGCTCCCCTTTCAAATGCTCGCTCCCCATTCAATGACCCTCTCTTCAAATAAGCGCTCCCCTTCTAATGATCTCCTCTTCAAATATGCGCTCCCCTTTCAAATACACGCCCTCCTTTAAAATACTTCAAAGTAATTACTCTTCAATGTTCTTGGAATTTATTAGATTTCTAAATTTTGAAAACTTTGACCGTTTCAAAGATTTTTTTCTGTGTCGAGAGAGACTGTAAGAAAAATGGGTCACGCGGGCGTCACCGCACTCTCCGTGCTTCCAATTATGATAGCATAGTCGCCCCCCTTCCTTCCCTTTTTGGTAGTGTGATCGTCCCAAAGTTCTCTAAGCGGGGGAATGAAGTTTCCCTTATCCCCCCCCCCTCCCGGTTCTCTCCGACGATCAGGATTGCATCAACACATCTCGCCTTGAACTTGCCAGAAGAACATATCTTTTTCAAATATTTCCAACACGTCCCGTTTTACTCCCCTCAAAGTACAATCCTGTGGTTATTGACGGTAAAGGTTAAATTCCGACGGTACTCAAGATAAGTGTACAATTTTATATTCCGGGGAGAACAGAGCCTGCCCTTCAAATTTTCCCTCTAGTCAACTCCTCTCCATTTCATTTACTTTTCTAAACTTTGAACTATGAACTAACGGGGGTTGTCTAAGCTGACTTCGCTTAGAGAATCTCTCCTGAAAAGACGACTTGTATGTTTTCAAAACCTCATCATATTTATCGGTTACCCTTTTCCCTGGCCTTCAGCCACTCCTTTTTGTTAACTAACCCAGTAAGTTGGTTCCCGCCGTTCACGCGGGATAACAGAATCAAATTTTGAGTCTTTTATAGACTACGCCGATAAGGTAACCTAGCGCAAATTAAGAGGGACAATTATTAATGAGAAAATAAAGAAAAGGCTAAGATCATTAATAAATTAATGAATACGAAGATAAATTTGGAAGGATAAGAACATAGATATAAGATAACTTCAAATCTTTTGCCAATAAGAACATAAGTGCATAGATTCATTAAGTAAAAAACATAAACCTTTGGTCAAAAGTATAAAGAACCCCTTATAGGTTTATATGTATATTTGACATATTTAATTAAACCCTTTAGAATTTATCATATTATTCATAAATATGTATGATAATAATGTGTAATTTGCTAATGTTTGAATTACTTATTATTCTATTAATTGTCGTGAATTAGATAAAAATCTTTCTTTAAATCACGATTTAACCAATATATCCAATGTTTCAGCTGAGATATATAGGTATTGTCTATTAAGCTTGGCTCTGAATAATAATTATAACTAAAACAAAAGAAATTACATAAGCACATAGAGTACAAAGCCAACTTCTAAAGAGTCATAGGTTATTACAAGGTGAAAGTGCTAATAAAATCAAATGTTCAGTTTATATTGTGCGAACCGCTATGAAGCAATATCGAGAGATCAAGATTTTTTTTATTAACTAAGGGAAGTGGGAAAAAAAATATTACAAAGCATAAAGAAGACATCTATTATTTAGGCTTCAATACTGAATCACATAAACTATTTTATCTACTTGGTGGTGAGTTCAATGAAGTTTCAAGTTAAAAAATGACACCCTGGACATTTAGAGGGATATTTAAAGATTTATGGCTAAAAAGTGGAAAGGCGAGAATGTAAGACAGATATTTGAGACCAAGAGAAAAAGGTTTTATTGGGCTAAAGATCACAAAGTTGAGACACATGAACAATGGTCTAAAGTTATATGGTCAGATGAAAATATTTATCAGGTATATAAGTAAGACAATTGTATTGTTGTTTTAAATGTAATTTAAGTAATTCCATATAAATATATTTTGGAAGAAAGTTATTCCATAAAATTTCCCTTTCATAATTATGCAGACTATCAGCAGTTCTGGGGGTACTTTTGGGAGATGAAGAGTTACTGAGGTACTGTACTCTGCTTGTGCGGCACAAACTGTGAAGCATGGAGGTGGTTCTATCATCGTTTGTGGCTGCATATCTTTATTGTAACCAGGAGAGAAGACTTTTGCCTGGGAAGACAAACACCACAACTTAGAGAAAGGTGGGGCCCAGTGCGACAGAAAAATATATATAGCTCTATGAATCCTTTATTTTAATAGTTATCACAAAACTCTGTTATTAAATAGAAACTATCACAATTTACCCTCAATAATCAAATAAAAAGAAATGAACAACTTGTAGGAAAAAGAAATATCATTCGAAAATAAAGAAATAGCTTTTTTGTGCCCGAGGTTCTGGCAGACTGGGACAAAACCTGGGTCACACTGGGACACAACTAGTTAACATTAATGAAACCAAAATTGAAATCAAATTTGAGATATGCATTTCGCCTCTTTGTTTTACCACATGCATTAGATTTGGGAGGATGGCCTAAATATCACTGAGGTTGATAGAAGTCATGTCCGGATCCCCTGGAAAGAAAAACGACATAGGTTTCTCCATTCTCTGAAGATATGAAACTTCATAGTCTCATTCATCATCTTTTCCTCTTGTTACATGGCCCACGTAATAGTTATGGCTAATAGCTAGTTAGTTATTTAGAAGTCTCAGCCAATCGGGTTAGGGCCAATTATTTTCATAACTCTCTCATTCATAATACACAATATATATAAAATAAAAACACATACTAGGCAGACTCATCAGCAATTTAAGCTTGTAAGTTCTAAATTAAAAATATAATATAAATCAGTACATACAGAAAAATATCATGGAAACAGAATTATATACAAAACAAAGCTGTATATAAACAAAATTAAACAGCAGCTTTGTACATTTTGTCAAAGAACAGCAGGCAATTCCAAAATTATATTAATTCAATTAAATACTAAATTTCAAATTAAAAATTCACTTTTACGGCCCCGACAGTCAAAAACCAAATGTTTAATTGTTTCCTTCACTTCCAATAGTATATTATATGTACCAGATGATATCAAAATTCTATATGATTTAGTATAAAAATATAGTTTATACCCCTACACAATGGCGCACAGCGGGACTGTGCCCAATATAGAATTTCCAAATTTAACGTCAATTCCACAACAAACCACGAACGCACACGGCAATAACAACATATCATTATGGACACATTTTCTTCTTAAAAATATACTATGCATCCAAGTTGTACAATGCATATGAAACCGAGGGCCCCCGATACTTAATGTGGAAAATATTTTTCTGTGTAGAAAAGAATAGGACTTCTTGCAGAGACGTTTTGAAGCAGCACAACCTGCCTTAATGTTACTAGAAACACTAAGGGCTGGGTGCTTATGTGGTAAAAGGTACCTTAGTCAGAAATGCCAGGTGCCGCTACAACAAATGCTGTCCCATATTACCCCATGTCCCACTGCGCCCCACCTTCCCCTATACTATAATGTTATATGTTTTAGAGCCATCTATTAAGAAATTGAATCCCATAACAGCAATAACTGAAGTTATATTTCAGCAGGACAAAGCCCCTTGCCATATATCCAACCGAACCAAAAAATGCTTTAGAGAAATCGGGATCCCTCTTTGCAGGGGCCATCATAGAGCACTGAATTAGAACCAATGTATGAAAAATTATAGGCTGAGTGAGAAAAGATAGCGTCAGAATTTTTCGAAAATATGGTGAAATCCATACCACGAAGAAATATGTCTGTACTCAAAAACATGAGGCAATTCTAAGTATTAAAATCACAAAAAATAAATAAATAAATTATATATACTAAATTTATTCACCACAAATGTCTAATTCCATTATGAGGATGATTCCCTAGTGTGGTTTATGTATTTGGCCAAGACTGTATAATGCCGCGGGAGGATCATAAAAGAACGGAAAATTATAAGTGTAAACATTTCCTAAACACAACCACCTCTAGGATGTATGTGTCTCTCCGACTAATGCAATTAAAAAGTTTAGTTCGTTGGTTACTGGTCGCTTTGATGTTAAACTTTGATGACACAACACGAGCCGCCTTTAAATTAAAAATCTTAAGCTTGATGCAGGACTTTGAAGACCGTTTAAGAAATTAAATTTTTTACCCAACTTTCTAACTTTCATTAAATTCCGGGTAAAGATAATGTCCTATTCAAAGATCGGAATGTCTCATGTGAGTAAAATTATACACTATAGATTTGTAAATTTATACAAAATTCTTATCAAGAGTAAAGATAACGATCAAAAGTAGAATAGATTTTTCCACTGTCAAAAACCTGGGAAAACAATCAATCTAAAGGTTAACTGAAATAATTCATATGATTGGATTCTGATCTTTATATACTTTTCATTATTCGGTCGTGCTATCTCGTCCCCGATTTTAAGAAGGAATGATGCTACGTACCCACACAAAAATCATATTTCATAATGTAAAATAAACGATAGCTTCCCCTAAATATAGCTTTATTACACCTCAGTCTTCATACTCATTTATTCTATCTCATCATGTGGACCACATCTGTTCTATTGGATATGCCTTTCATTTTCTGCATTCGTGCAATGCGTTTCTGTAAATAAGCTTTATTGCTGTCAGTTTCAATCTTCCATTTCGTTTTCTTACCTATTTAATAAACTTAAATAGATAGCTAATTATCAATCCTCGACCTGAGTTTCGACAGAGCTAGCAAGCCAGCCTCGTCATTTATCCACTAAAGAAACTCAAGCTTTGCTTCGTAGCGTTGATTGACCCCCTGATCAACGACCGCGCCAAATTAGACTAATGAGGATCGGAGAAGCGTAAGAAAACTAAGGGAAGGTGACTGTCACGCACTCGGTACTCACATGAGTATGATGAGAATGAATGAAAGAATGTAAGGAAGATAACCTTTATTTTGTTTATTAAATTGATCTAGAGTATGCTTCTTTTTATAATAAGAATATTATTTTTATTATTATTAGCATCATCATTATCATTCTCCGAGGATGCTCTGTGGAACTAGGTTACTCCGACCAAGACCTATTGAAAGCAAATACCACCGATCTTCGGAGGATCCAGTGAAGGCTTGACAGGATATGATGATGATCAGAAAGTTTTCCAATCCTCCCTAACCATGTCCATTATTGTCAAATTTGGCTGAAGGATTTCATTTTTTAATCTCCTTTTTTTAAATCATAAGAAATGGGACTATTAAGTTTTTACTATTTATCAAATTAGAAGAAAATTCAATGGTTGCGTATATGTCAATTTATAACAAAAATAAATTATATATAATGCTAAAAATTAAACCGTTAAGTTAAATGATCAAAAAGGCAAAATTTCATTAGCACAAAAAAATATAGAAGAAAAACACAAACGGCAGAGTATTCAACTCTCTTTACACGATTCCAAAATCCACAAAAAGAATATCTCCTTAAATACATGCGATAAAATGCTTTTTAATGACAAAATGCACGAATAGTATCATTAAATGCAACAGAAAGCAACCGTAACACCATAACATGAAAGTTAATTTTGGAACTCTGTTACATAATTCAGGGTAAAATACCAGAAAAATTTGGAACACTCTAGAAGTGCCTATATTTTTACATTAGTGCTCACACTTTCGTCGAATATAATAGGAATCTAGAGTGATACGTGTTTATGCGTATAAAACTATGAAGTATATTGAGGAAAAGGCAAAGAAACAGGAGAAAATGGGCAAATAAAGTGCTCCATTAACAAACCTTGCAAGCCAGAGCCATCATTATGAAAGTCGTTCGAAGAATTTAAGCAGACAACGGGAGAGGCGAAAGAAAATCTTCTCTCGCCTCACTTGCAAAGACTCTCAATATTCGCGTCTTTTCTCACGCTATTCTGGGTAGCTTTGATATTGCATTAATCTGCTTAATTTACTCGAGAGATGCCTGTATCTATTGCAGTTTTTCTTTTTAAATGCGTGATAATAAACAACTCCCTATGTTTTAGGACTCCTGAAACGGAGTTTCGTAGCGCTTTCATACCAAAATCATTCCGGAAGCGTGGAATTGACGTTCATGTAACCTGCCTTTGTGTATGAAAAATTTACCAATCCAAATTTTATTGTTGATTTTCACGATTTATTTCCTTTGTTTTATTTTATTTCATCACTATATTTTTTTCATCAAAAACAAAATGTCTTGGGTTAATATAGCAATGAGTACCCAACTTCAAACTACATTGCGTATTGCAGGACGACTCTCCTTATCCATCCCAGACTAGTGACTGTATCAGTAGACCAATCTAACAGTCCTAAAAACAACTGTATCAATTGGTTAGTTTAAGCTTCACTTTTGCCGTGGCAGTATGCGGGTGGTTTTACTCACTCTTGAGTTAAAATAACCAATTCATAACAGTTCTTTTAGCAATGTTAGGTTAGTTTATTAGATAAAGTCACATGTCTAGCATGGAGTCCGAGCAACCCACAGGGGCGCACATTCTAGTGTGAAGGTTGCTATTCATTGCTTTACTAACTGTATACATTCACTGCCTACCCTGTAGTTTATTTTACTAAACTTTATGGCTCAGTTGCTACGCCTATATGACACTTCTATATTTGCTAGCAGCTAATGAACATTTACAACCGAGGTATCGTAAATGCACTCCTGTTTTATCAAGACAGATAATTTGATTCTGACAATACTCTTTGGCGCAGTGTAACTCCTGTCATTTCACACCACACAATTTCCAAACATCTGTTTGATCCTTAACCTACTTTCTGGGAAAAGTATAAAATATCAATGCTTTACAGCATAATGGATATATTTAAGTTCAGAAAAGACGGTAAAAAGCCTTTTAGTAGGTTTGGTGTATGCATGGAAAAACTAAGGTATCAATTGCAATGAAAAGCTTCAGAATTGGCGTTGATCTATGTGAAGAAGGGGCCCTATACAAAAAGACATCACCTAACAGCAGAAAAAGTCGAAATCAATCGAAGTTATATATTCTTATCTATAAGTGAGTGTCAATTTATATACACATGTGAATACGCAAGTATATTAGCACTATTTAAGTGTACGTACGTATGGACTCAAACATGTAAGATCTAAACAAGAATAATTTTCTGACAAAATATATACATACATATTTTTTCCTTGTACTATTCCCAATATATTTTCCTTCCAATGAGGTAGGGTATTATTACTAACCTAGCATGAGCTAGGATTATAGAAGGCAACTACATATGTAAGGGATTTGAAACAAACTCTTATATAATAATCCTGATCATGTTTTGCACTACCTTAGATTAGGTAGCCAAAGCCATTATATAAGACTATATAAATGGTTTGGTTTATATTAACTCTTTGGTTCATGTTATAATATGTGTTGATTCCGATTGTAGAAAATGGTTTTGAGAAAAAAGCAAAGATTGTAAACATAAGTGAGCAACGAGTCTTTGGGCAGCATATTATGAATTGAGTGCCATCGAATGAGGTTCGAAACAAATATCTATTTATGATATTAAATATTTTATTTTTCATATGTATATTTAGATATTATTAATATTTTCAATATGTAGAGATAAGATATTTTATACATTAAATCTTGCTAAAGATTGTAAGCATTCTCTAAATGTATTTTGTTATGCGGTTGCTTAGTTCATTAGTCGAAATACGATTGTAGAAGGCCGAAAGTTTGGGATGGCATATCATCTCCATGTTGGAATGCTCATTTGAGATCAAGATATGACTTGGTCGTTTTTATGTGATATATGTATATATATATATATATATATATATATATATATATATATATATATATATATATATATATATATAAGGGGTGTTCCCAAACCTTAGACAGATTTTAAATGTAAGTTAAGTTTAAGCGTCTAAGGATTTTTCTCTTTGTCTTCTAGATTTAACAACTTCAGTCTTTGGCAATTTCAACCATAGAAAGATTAACAATCGAACAACGTGTCAAAGTTATCGAAGCCTATTACGAAAATGGATGCTCAAACAGAAACGCATTTCGGGCAATTCACGATGTTTTTGGTCAATATAATCGACACCGAGAGTGCAATTGGGAAAACTGTTCGTAAATTCAAACAAACGGGGTCGGTTGCAGATATGAAAACGCCATTGCGTACTTGTTTACACCGTTCAGCTGAAAACATTGGTGCAGTGCGCGAGAATGTGGCCGAAGAACCAGACACCTCTATTCGTCATCGCGCGCAGGAATTGAACCTCTCCACAACAACGTTACATCGAATTTTGACAAAAGATTTGTCTCTGTACGCTTACAAAATTCAATTGACACAAGAACTGAAGACTTCTGACCATTTGAAATCGCGTACATTCGTCAATAGAGTGCACGAGCAAAGACAAGCCGATGATAATATTTCGCAAAAATCATCTTTAGTGATGAAGCCCATTTTCATCTTGGTGGATTCGTTAATATGAAGAATTGTCGCATTTGGGCTGATGAAAAACCCAAGAATATTGTTGAAAAGCCACTGTATCCACAAAAGAGCCCTGCTTGGTGTGCATTTTTTGCTAGCGGAATCATTGGGCCGTATTTCTTCGAAAATAATGCCGGGAATTTTGTTACGGTGACAGGCGAGCGATAGTGTTCCGTGATAAGCAATTTTTTATGGCCTGAATTGGATTCTATGGATGTCGAAGATTTGTGGTTTCAACAGGACGGCGCCACATGCCACACAGCCGATGCAACAATGGCTTTATTGAAGGAGAAGTTCCCAGGTCGCATCATCTTCGAAACAGCGAGTTCAATTGGTCACCACGATCGTGTGACTTAATACCTTCAAATTTCTTCCTTTGGGGTCATCTCAAAAGTAAGGTTTATTCCAACAAGCCAACAACAATTCAACAGCCAAAGGATGAGATAATAAAGCATATTGGTGAGATCGAGGAGCAACTATGCAGAAACGTCATCAAAAATTTTGACCATCGAGTGGAAGTGTGCCGCCGAAGCCTTGGTGGACATTTAGGCGATATTATTTTTCACTCATAAGTGCCATGTCTCAAATAGTGAAATCATTAAATTTTCCCCAATAACACTGTTTTATTTACTGCTAACTTCGATCCGTCTTAATGGAACACCCTTTATATATATATATATATATATATATATATATATATATATATATATATATACACATATATTTATATATATATATATGCGAAGTTGCCGCTAAACCTGATGCAAATTACTTCTCTATGATAGATATACATATCTATATGTTTATAGCCAAGGGCTTTCCATTACAATGCCTCTAAATGTGGTAAGTTCTGGAGATACTAATCATAGTGGTACACATATGGACATACTTAATTCTAGGATGTTCAACAATCATTTTGATACTCCCATGACATTACTGGACTGTATGTGGCAATTTGACACTATCGCTTATTATCCGAGTGGCGTTTCTCCATCGATTATCTACTCGTAAGCTAAATCTTTTCTTTATAACAATGGAGACCATGATCCATCTGTATCAGTTGCACATTTAACTCAAATGAAAGGGGATTTGCAATAATGTCATCCTTGTCATGAAAATTAATTATTAACACTACACATATTTAGATATTTGTGCTGTGATTTCAATATAATAAGATTTTGCTTAAATTACAAAGACAGTGTAGTAAATTTCCAAGTCGTTTAGGTATTTGCGAGAGTAGAGCGATGCTGAGCATTGCAGCCAAGTGTAGTTGCCACCATGATAAAGCTTGGAGCCATAAGCATCAAATGTAATAAACGAGCGTTTTGTACAAGCTAAACAAACTTTGCTACTACCTCTTCACATTAATCAATGTTTTAATAAATGATTTCTAAAGGCTTTAGACGTTGAAAGTCGAGTTTTACAAAATATTATAAGGAAGGTTTACCGACTTTCTGTTGTGAAAGTCAAGGCAAGTAAATTTATAGGAGTACAAGTGAAAAAGATGCGAGCCTTCCAAGATCTTGAAAGGAGAATGACTGCAAATGAAAAGGAGTGAGGGTTTAATTCTCTCTGTACAGCTTATGTATTATAGCCGAACGAAAAATCACAAAGATCAAATTACAAATCTCGTCAGCTGTTATCTACCCTTGTTCTGACGCATGCTATCTTTACATCCGTATTGATTTTCTCTATAGTAATTTAGGCGATGTGAGTGAAGTAGCTGACCAAAGATTCCAGCAATATATCGTGAAAATGGATACAAGCTACCAAGGCCACTGTAATTCATTGACGCTAAGAGATTACTTATAATATGTAATAATTGTTCAGAAATAATAAACAAACGATAGGAGAAGACGATTTCTTCAATGCATATATATATATATATATATATATATATATTATTGTAAAGGAGCTTTAACCTATATAATTCGAAGCATGACGTATACCTTTGCAAATGAAAAAAACTCATATTTTGTAGGGGCCAGCAGAAGGTACGCTTGATCCAGGATATCGGAGAAAATTACATAAACCAACGGAATTTAATATACTCTCTGCGGTCGAGGGTTGAGGTCTTTTCGAGAGGTTGGAATCAACTTGAGGCATAAGGTAGCACCTCAGCTGCCATAAAGAGGGCTAATTGAAGAGGTGAATTGAAGGTGAATAATGCAAGGGTTCTTCTTTTTTAAGTAACTACATGGGAAAAATCACTTGTCCTAGCAGGAAGAATAATAAAAAAAAATTTGAATACCCTAATTTGTTGAAGAGGCATGAAGTATTCCTTGGAATCCACACCGAAAGACAAACAAAAGAGATTTTAGTCTTCTCAAAGTTAGCAGAAGGATGGTGAAAAAGGTCAAAAAGTAACGAGAAGTTTCAAGATTCGACTTCCTGGTGAGAGAAGAGAGGAATATCCATAGTCGACGATCTAACGCTATCAAAACGCCAAAATTCGTCGCTCAAGTCCGGAAGGTTATCAACAATTATCTCAGAAAGTCGATTCATGCAATTATAGGGGATATAATTCATAATAATATGGATAATACTGTTTATTTTGCTAATATATTTGAATATTTTGTGAATATGTTTGATGATTTAATTAGTATTTTAATAAATGGTGTTTTCTAAAATCAGAATTTAACCAATAATGGTTATGTTTCAGCATAACCTTATAACTATTAATTATTCTATATGAAAGGATATCACAAGTTAAAACTCCTGAAAAAATGCAAAGTTCAAGATATGTTGTGCAAACCACTATGAAACGATATCAAGAGACCAGGATCTTTGTGTCATGGAAGAGAAATTTCAGAAAATGGCTCACAACACCTAGAGGAAACAGATATATCATTCTTGCTTTACTAAAAAATCTCAGACATATATCTTCTGAGCTTGTTTGAGGAATTTAATGAAGCTTCATATTCCAAATTATCACTCAGTACAGTTAGAATTAAACGTTAAGATCAAGAACTAAAATGTTCTGATTTTTCACGATGTAATGGATACTGAAGCCAATACAAGAAAAACCTCTTCAGTGGGCCAAAAAATATCATCTAACTTTATCAAGTCAGATAAAAACAGAGGTAAGTGCAATTAATCGTTAATCCGGTAAAACTCTAACAGATATTAATGTATATAGCTTTAACGATGCTTATTATGAAACTCTTTGCTTTAAAATCACTTAAAAACTTAAAATTATAAAATATAAAAATTAAAAAATTATAAAGGACAAAACAAATAAAATAAAGAAACTTTTAACGAATTAACTGATTAAAAAATTTAATATGTCCACCTCAGGATGAAAGTAATTATCAGGTATGTAAAAAAGATAATTGTAGTTTTGTTTAGAATTGTAGTGTTGTTTAGAATTGTGAAGCTATCTTTGTGAGACAAAGGGTCGGAGAGGCAATTCACCCTGATTGTAATGTATCAAATGTAATGCAAGGAGGTGGTTCCATCATCCAGAAAAAATGAACGACACAACTTATACCACCATGTTGCCCAGGTTTTAGAGCCAATTAACCTGAAAGTACACTCACACCACCAAGAAATGCAGTCAACTTTCAATAGAACAATACCCCTTGCCATACATTCAACCACAAAAAGGTTAGGTTTGAAAGAATGGGGATCTCCCATATTAAGTGGCCACTGCAAAACACAGTCTTGAATCCAATAGAAGACTTGTGTTGAGTGCTTGGGAATGGAATGAGAGGTACCACAAGCACCAATAAAACAGAACTGCTTGAAAAATGCTTGCCGAAATTTGGTGATATTCTTGCCACAAAGAAATATAGTTGTAATTAAAGCAAAAAGTAGTCCAACTAAATATTAAAATAATTAAAAATACATCAAAATATAATATATATAGTAAATTTATTTACCACAAATGTCTAATTATTTTATACGAATGATACAATAGGGTGCTTTATACTTTCATCAAAGGTTTTGTAACATTTCCAGTATTCGGAAGGAAAGGAGACATGTATAATGATTTAAAATTGTGAAAACTTCTCTGTAGATATCTGATTTATATTTTAGCACGTCATTTATTGCAGCAATTAGGGCGGTTTGGGGTATCTTGCCACTTTTATTACTTAGCCCATATTGGGGGCAGAATCTTGCCTTGACGTCATCTCGAAGCTTACGATGTATTTGCGTTGAGATCATGATGGACACTTAAATAAGTATATATTTGAGCTCCTAAAACGCTTTGGAACAGGATTCTTTATTTTAAAGGAGGATTTAATCCTTATTCTCTTTACGAATGCAATTTTAAATTGAATCCCAACCGTATATTAGTGGGTTTCCTGTATATTAATGTTTTAAGATCACTATTTTAGCTAGACCTTTTAAGGATTCTCCAAATATCCATGGTTTCAACAGATTTCATTTATATCTTTTTTGATCGGTGCTTACTTTTGATGGCTAGGTTTATAAACAAATCGATGCAGTTGGTATGGGGTCTCCAATTATGGACTTTGGCAGCTTTATTGACGAGTCATCTCGAGAAGATTTTTTCTGAAGTTCCTTCTTGATTTAAACCAAATATTTATAACCATTTTGTTGATGGAATAGCCAGCTTTGTACAAGGTGATCAAGCTATAGATTTATTCAATTTCTTAAACTCGTTTTATCAAAGTATCAAATAAACAATGGAAATGAAACCCGTTACGTCATAACTATTCGGCCGATTTAACTAAAGAAAGTTAGCTTTCTTTAGTTGTACAAAACTTTCCTCCATTGACACACTTCTTAACCGCGCCTATAACTTATGTTCATCTTAATTGTAAGAGACAAAAGTTAATCTGGACAATATTAAATAGTGTATCAGCTAAACTACCCTAAGACTACAGAAG
Source organism: Ceratothoa steindachneri (assembly GCA_963969495.1). NCBI lineage: Eukaryota > Metazoa > Arthropoda > Malacostraca > Isopoda > Cymothoidae > Ceratothoa > Ceratothoa steindachneri. Next base: position 87,141,436 of record OZ018320.1, read on the forward strand.
CAAAAGAGCAATATTATTTAATAATGACAGAGCTACAAGTTGGTACGTTAAATCCTTAGCCAAAATTACAAGTACAGATAAATAAATATTTTTGGCCAAATTAAAATTTAAATCCCAATCGTAAGCAGGCTAAATATTAAATCCTCCTTAGCAATAAAAGTGCATGTCCCAAATATTTTTAGGATCTCCATTCTATACGTATTTAAATGTTCAGCGTGTGCCCAAGGCAAAAACATTGGAAGCTCTATGAGGACACTAAAGGCAGGATTCTGCTCACATCTGTGCATAATAAATAATAGAAATGGCAGAATATTCTCAACCCAAGAAAACTCTGCATTAAAGAACCACATCAAACTTCTCTCCAAGTTAAAATAATAATGATTTATCGTCGTTTTCTCCTCTTCTTTCATACATTCGTTAAGGTAACAATTCAAATCATAGTATAGCAGTTGACCAATAATTGACACCAGGGAATCCGTTGTTAGGTGTTAATTCAACTTTTCGACTATAATTGGATCTGAACATAAATTAGTTCCGTCCACTCGGCGCAAGGTAATATAATCGTGCAAATTTAGCTACAACAAATTTAATTCTTCAGCACTGGTTTTAAGTAAGATCTTAAATTACTTTTATGGTCCGTCGTTATTGTAAGTAACAATAAAAATTGTAAATCGCTTATGACATTTCATTCAAAATTGTAAGTGTCAGTCTTTAACGGGTTTAATTTAATTAGGGGCTTGAACGTTAAAATCATTAAATTCGAAAACTTAGAAACAATACGTAACAAAGGACTCCAAGCTGTGAGTTATCACTCAAGTACTATACTGTTGGTTGAAACTGTTACCTAAACGTAGTTATTTAAGTAGAAGAGGAAGCGACGATTAAACATTTTTAGTCGCGAGCGAGTCTAGTCGCCGGCGACTCTATATCTCACTATGTCGGTCGGTCAGTCCATTTGGCTTTTTTCTTTTTGGTAATGACATTGTACCTATTTTGCCGATTGTAACAAAATTTAAAACCCTTATGCTGTTTTACATTCTCTTTCGAATAAAAAAATTGACAAAGTCTTCTCAAGGTTACCCCAGGAATTATAGTATTTTGGCAATAACATCATAACTAGTCGGGCTATTCTAACGAAATTTTAAAGTCTTCTATTGTTTTACATTTTCTTTCAAATAATATAATGGCCAAAGTTCTCCCAAGTTTAGTCCGGGAACTATTTTGTTTTTGCCATAACGTCATGACTATTCGGCCAATTCTATCAAAGTTTGAAACACATATGTTCTTTTGCATTTTCTTTCGAATGATAAAATTGCCAAGGTCCTCTCAAGGTTACGCCGGGAAATATTGAAATTTTGAATAGCATAGGGTCATAAATTAGAATAAGGGAAGAACGAGACTTTTTGGTCAGCAGACCTTGTTTAGACTAGGAGAGAGAGTTTGATATATGATGTTATATTATTTACAGAGAACTGGGTCACATGTGAATTTAAAACTGTGGTCTTCCATTGAAATATCTTTGCACTTCGGAATTGTCATAATTATAGTAAGCAACCCTTCTTCTTTCACATTCTTGTCGCTTTCACTTATTGACTTGTCTATTTTACTAAAGTTAATCTCGAAAGCAATCCTGATGTGGTCCAAAAGAAGTAATCATTTCTCTCTGACCTTTAATCAAGGCAAGTTCCTTCACAGAGATCTTCATCTCCATAGAGCATTTAAATTAATTTGAGTTTCGTTTTTGCAACCATGGCATTCAAATTCACAGCAAAAAACAATTTTACACTTGTTCCTCAGGATATCAACAGGTTGTCTAGTTTTGTAATGAAAGTGTCTTAGTCCTGTAGCTCTACTCTTTTGACTTTTGGATCGGTTAAAGATTGTGACTCATGAATTTATAACGGGAGATAGAAAAGAACTGTTCGCTCGTTCCCACTTTTCAAGCACTTTTGGTTAAATATCCTTTTGCAAGAATGGCTGCTAGGTAGTTTCTCACATCCACATTTCAGAACGTCAACCAGAGTTTGAAATTGAGATGGCAACATCTCTGCTATTTTTAATTTAGTTGTAATCTTCAGCACACTGATGAATATGTTTCAAACGGTGAAATACGAAAAAAAAGTGAAATAGTTTTAATTATTAATATAATAATAGTCAATAAATTCTCCAAGATGAAAAAAAATAAGTCAAAACTTTTAAGTAACCAACCAAGTAGAACTAAAATTATATTAAAAAAAAAATTAGAATTCATAAGTGAGGCTGCAAATCTTTGACCACTCCTCCTTTATGTAATTAGAACGTTGAAAAGATTGAAACCCAATAATAGCACAGTATTCCATAATATAGAATAATATACCATAGCAGATTAGAGCATAGTATATTATAGAATATTATTGCATATTATAGTAGAGCATAGCACAGCATTGCATAATATAGCACAGCATACTATAACACAACATAGTAAGACATAGCATAGTATACTATAGCATAGAACAGAATAGTATAGCATAGCATAGTCTATCTAGCCTTTCTTAAAATCACTACTATAGCCACATAATTTAGCAAGTATATTAGAGGATAGCCTAGCAGAGCACAGCATAGCGTAATATAGCCTAGAATAGCCTAGCCTAAAATTGCCTAGTAAAGCATAGCATATCATAGCCAAGCATAGCATAGTATAACCTACCCTGTTTAGGCAAAGTATAACCAAGCCTTGCCAAACATAGGTTAGCCTAGCCTAAAGCAGAATAGCCTAGCTGGGCCTGGCTTTACCTAGGCTAGATTAGTATAATCTACCTAGCCTAGTATAACCTAGGATAGTATAGCTTACTTTATCCTACCTTAAGTTAGTATAGCTTAACCTATTGTATCCTAGTATATCCTAGCCAAGCTTAGTAGACCCTAGTCTAACCTAGCATATTATAGTATAGCTTAGCTTAGTCTAGCCTAGTGTAGCCTAGCTTATTATAGAATAGCCTAGGCTAACCAGGTATGGCTTAGCATTGAATGCCAGAGCTTAGCCTAGCGTCACCTAGAGTAGTCTAACCAGGTATGGCTTAGCATTGAATGTCAGAACCTAGCCTAACGTTGCCTAGAGTAGTCTAGCCAAGCCTTTCATACTATAGGGTAGCTTGTTATAGTTTACCTTAGCATAACCACACCTAAGATAATACAGCCAAGCGTTCATATTATAGCCCAGACTGACTAGTATAGCATACCATACCCTAAACTAGAAAAATCTTTCATAGCTTAGCCTATTATAGCATTGGTTAGTTATCCTATCATAGCCTAACAAAGTATTACCTAGCATAGCCTAACATAGCATAGCAGAAACTATCCCTTCTAGCCTATTATACGTTACCCTACCCTAGCATAGAATAGTATAGCCCTGTCTAGCCTAGAATAGTTTAGCATAGCTTAGCCTAGTATAGTATAAGAGAGAAGGTTACACCCCCCCTCTCCTAGAACTAAACTTCTACCCGTGTTGCCTGAGAAAGATGCACCTACACTGCCAGGCAGCCGCAAGGGAGCAGCGAGTATTTCGCGCGACCGCATGATCCGTTTGGGTTTCCTTTCTTCCCCATCTCATCGCCTGAACGGCGCTCGACATATGGCGTCGGGGAGCGTCGCGCAAGGGTGTGATGCCGTCGAGAATTTCCCCCCCTCCTGGCGCGCCAAGTGTAATGACATTCCCGTCCCCCTTTTGCGTGCTTCCACTCAAGCAGTATAAATACTTCGGGAAAAGCTTTGAGAACTTAGTACCATACAGCCCCGTCTTGGTTAGCAGCCACTTACAGTCTCGTACGCCTTGTCACGCCTCCCAACGGCTTCCAGTTACGAACGCGATGCGTCACCCCTCTACTAGGCCTTGCTAGTACCTAAGGCCAGGGTTGCCACCCGACAGACGATAGATATGGACACTCAACTTGGGACTCAACTTCATTCTCGTGAGGAGTATTCATTTGTTCATTTCTCAGCGAGATTAAGGAAGAAATTTTGCAAGTGGAACTTTGCAGCGCCTCGCTTACTCGTCGTATCTAAAACCTCAGGTCAATTAGACTTTACCTGAGTCTCCTCGTCATTTGCACTCTCTCCTTTTCCCTGGAAGCAATCACCGTATTTCCTCTCCTGGACTCTCCTCCCTGTCGAGTGATTTGTATCCCCCCCCCCTTCCCTTTTTGTATCCCGGGTGTCATCTTATTTATTGTCATTTATTTACTTTTGCTAATATTTTATTTGTATATAGTAGTTATTTTTCTTCGATCAGTTTCTCTAAACCCAGAACCTTTAAAAAATGATTATTTAGGCCAACCGCACTCGATTTTGATTATTTAATCTATATCTCAATTTATGGCGTGATCCCTTCACACGTCAATGCAGAGTCAATCCTCGGCTAGCATCGAAGTTCGACTCTACGACATTATATTCTGGTGCCAGGTGTGGGGTCACCCTACGACATCTATATTATATTCTGGTATCAGGTATGGGGTCACCCTACGATATCTTTATATACTATATTCTGGTGTCTGGTGGTTAGGGTCACTCTACGACATCTATATTATATTCTAGTGTCAGGTTTAGGGATACCCTACGACAATAGCCTATTCTAGGTTGCCTAGCAGAGTATAGCATATTATAGTCTAGTCTAGTCAAGCAAAGTATCAGCCTAATAGTTATGATGTTTTTTCCAAAACAACATCTTTGAAAAGAAAATGTTAAGAAAATAAGGGTTTCAAATTTCACTACAATCGGTCGAATAGTTATGATGTATTGCCAAAACAAAATAATTCCCGGAGAACCTTGTGAGGACTTTGGCAATTATATCATTCGAAAAAGAATGTGAAACAACATAAAAGTTTTAAGTTTTGTTAGAATCCGCCTAATAGTTAGGATGTTATTACAAAAAACAAACGAGAAGCAAAACGGGAACCAACCGGCCGTTCGACATATTGAGATTTAGAGTCACTTGCGACCAATCTCGAACGCAACTAAAAACTAGCAAGTTTAATGGACCAAACGTACTTTGGCCTATCCGCGGAATTTAGGTGATCTATATAAGGAATTGGTTGCTCAGGATTTTTCAAGTTTCAGCAACCAGATATTTATCTTGAAAATTTGACAGTATGATACAAAAAAATATCGTATCAAACAACACTTGAGTTTTCTTAAGTGTGGTAACCAAAGTAAATGAAGTAAATAACTTAACTCTAAGGAAAATAATGTTAATAACATGATTAAGTTCTGAAAATTATTATTAATTTTAACAAGATAGATATTAAGTCAAACTAAGAGTGGCGAACAGATACCCTCTGATAATTGTAAGAAAGATTTTGTTCCGTTTTTCTGTTATATTATTTGATAACTACTAAGGATTTTTAAATTTTAAAATAATCAAAATAACAGTATTGCAAAGAGCAACTAACGAAAGCAAACAATAAAAAAAGTAAATCGAGTTGGTGATGAAGAAGAGGATAAGTCAAAGTTGTGAAATATTGTTGTATGGCATTTGCCATTAAGCCACTCTGTTAATAAAATTTCAAAGACAATTAGTGTGTCATACAATTTAGCACTGCAAGCATTAATAAACTTAAGACCTAGCATAATTTCAGTAAATTACTCCTAAAGTACTTAGAACCTACAGAATTTAAAATCTGACATATTCTTACAGGCAGCATAACTCTCCTCATCAAACTGAAAGAGATAATGAATGAGGTATGAAAGCAAAGTAACAAAATTTCCCCTAATTAATGGTGAAATTTAGTTCGGAAACCATTACACGAAGCAAACGATATATTATAAATCTAAAAGGGTCACAGAATCTTCGAAAGATAAAGCATCCCAGTGATTGTTACTAAATTGAGCAAGTAAAGATAAGCTATCTATATGAGGACCTAGCAAAGATAGGCCATCTATAAACTAATGAAAAACAAAACAATTTACTCAGTGAGGAATATTATAAGGTCAATGAAACACAAAGAGCCTTGAAACAGAAATGCCTAGTTCACTAAACAACTAGTGAATTTAAGAGATCTCCAATTTGAACTAATAAAGAAAATGCATCTTTTTCTTTTAGGTATCTAGAAGATCGTTTATCTTTACTAGAAGATAGTGTATCTTTACTCACTAAAGGTGACATAACCATCAATGGCATTCAGTCGTTAGAATAAAAAAAAATATGAACAAAAGACTAATCTAAATCAAAATTTAAGTGAAAAGAATTACCTAACGTGTTTCGAGAAATATCAATGTTGAAAGTTTTTTTTCATTTCCACCTACAGTTGTGAAACTAAGATTAACCAATTTAAATTCATCTGTGTCTCAAATTGTGATCAACTAGACAAATTCTGAACAATAATTAATAAAAAAAGGTGATTTTATGTAGCAGAAAAGAGCTATGGAGAAATGACTTTTTATATTTTCTGAAAAAATTAATCTTAATCGCAGTCTGTATTTAGAGACAAATTAAAAATTTGTCTCTGATCTATTTCAGAGGAGAGCAAAATTCAAATATTTTATGAGCGGAAATAATGATTTCAACATTCATGTGCACAACAAGAAAACCATTGCCAACGATGGGAACATTATAAATCAATCAGGGTACTTTTTGTATGAAATAAGAACCAAAGTTAAAGTAGGATGTCACCTCTTTCAAACAACAATCTGAAATAAAATACAAGCTACGATTTAATTAAGAACTTTGGAACCAATTCAAACTAAAACTCAACAGACTGCTCTAATGGAGGACATAGAGAAGAAAGGGCGAAGAGATCGATCGACTTGCAAGTGGCAAGAAAGTGTGGCATACCCATATCATACTCTTTTGTCAAATTCATTAGAAAATATAATAAACTCTGTAGTGAATAATAATAATGATGAAATATATTTACAAACGAAATTTTGTACATATAATCTCTATCAAATATAAGGTGTCCGTAAAATTCTGGACACATAGGCAAAATGCATATTTTAAATAAAGAACTACATATTATTTCATTTAAATATTAATAAATGACATCTCCAATTGGATTTCCACCATTTATGATGCAAATTTCTTTGCGAGACTTCCATGCATTCGATGCATTAACTCCAAAGCACATTTAATTATGATGCATTCCTTCAGATCTCTCGTATCTTTAATTTCCATTGAGTACACTTCTTTTAGCATACTTCAGAAAAATGAAGTCAATGGAAATAATGTTTGTGAACGAGAAAACCATTGTGATATTTCCTATGTATCCAAAACTTAGGCAGATCCGGTAGAATGTAAAATTAAACTTTCCAAGGAAAAGAACATTTTTTGTCAGAAAACGAAACGCTGTAAAGTAACCCTGTAAATGGAAAATATGCTTTGGTTCGAAAATTCCTAAAAAAAATCGACAACGGATTCTATTCTAAGTGCAAAATGTGACAACAAAAAATAAGAAATAAACTCGGAATCACTCTCCTAAGTAATTTTACAAAGGGTCATCAATAGTACTTCTTTTATATCAATAAAATGTGACGAGAATTGGGAATAATAATATAACACTGAATTTTAAAAATGTCTCGAATTAGATAAGATTAACTGAATGTATGTAGATTCGCAAAATATTTTCTCTGATTTTTTCACACATTTTTTGCGAAATCATTTAAAAGTCCTTGCCACACGTTTTGTTATTCATAATAATCCAATGGTTAAGAGGACATGTGAGACAACGGTATCAAAAAGTCATAGGAAACATGGAAAGAATTACTTAGAAATCAATTATTGATTGGAGCTAATTGAAGTTCTCAATTTACAATGGCCCTCTAATAATTACCAAGCAATTAAATGTTATAAGCCAGATGATTAACGGTATAATATGACCGAAACCAAATAACATTCTACTAGGTGACACTCTTGCACCCACCAGAGTCGGCAAGTGCAGTTTTCTCTCAACTTAACATTCCAAACTAAACTGAACAAAACAAATATGGAACGAGACATTCAGATTGGCATCTAGAAGCACTCTTTGAGCAAGGTAGGAAGAAATCTATTTTTACATTTTTTTTCCTTACCAAACCTCAAAATTCCAGTTAGATCTATTTTTTTGGTTGATATAATTTCATCTCTTCTGACTCTCTTTGAAAGAAATAAATTACCCAGCCTTGGGGAGAGACCGAACCAGCTAACTCTCTTTCAAATAATTTCTAAAAAGCAACTCACAAGATTACATCTGTCAACATTTTCTCTCAGGTTTTTATTAAGTAATTACGGTTAAAAATCTTCATAACGGGATCAAGTAGTTATTCCAAGCTCTTTTCGGGAGAACATTTTTAACATTGTGTAGGGTATGGCACATAATGCTGTGAAAGCCACATTTTGTATGATCATCTGTGGGGAAGGATATCAAACAACTTATCTTTTCTTGTAGATCCTGTCAACAAACAAATACAATACATATAAAAATAAAATAAAATCGTTTAAAGGGTTAACAGTGGATACAAGTACATATTGACGTATTGAACACTTCAAGTCTGCTTATCCTTGATGGATATTTATACATACAAACATTGTGCGTATTACTGAAGACTTCTGTACATGTCCCCATGTGCTTTACAGAAAAATTAGCTTGTTCAGCAAAGTTAAAAAAACAATACGCTGTGCCATTTTGGTCATAATTAATAGACAAACATCTCTCACGGCCGTACCATCTCTTATCTCGATCCGAAAATTATCTATGTAACATTTGATGCCTTCAATTATACTTTACATTCAGAGCATATTCTGTAATAAAACACATGTTGAATGTCAAAACTAAATATTCCCGCAAAAAGCAAAACAATAATGCCCTCTTTTAGAGCCGCGAAACATATGGAACACCATTCTGTATCCCGTCCTTTTTTGAACTAAAAGAAGCAGTACATCCCTGAGCTCTCAGACAACATAGATACAAATATCTTCATCCTAAACAGATCTGAAGTTTGGGAAGATAGCTCAATCTTTCTTTTCATTGTTTCTTCAAAATTGTTATAAGGACTTCTATAATGACTAAGATTTATGGTTGGTTGACTTGTATATTGACTCTAACTTTTATTGTTAGTTGACTCAACTATATTGCTTGCTTATGCTTTTTGATTTTAACTTATGAATAACAATATATCTAATTATCCATCCCTCGACTTGATGTTTTATACAACATTCTTGTAATTTATTCCAATTTAAATACAAAGACTACAACGAGTATATGATAAAACAGTAACTGAAGCTGTTGAAAGAAACTCAAGTTCCCCTCATTTCTATGGAAACATCATCTTGAGGTTCTAGAGCATATTCTCTCTTAATTCCACTCCTACCAGCTTTCTCGTTCTCTTTTATCTCTAGATCTCAAAAGAGACAAGATTGTAATAAATCTATTATTTTGTATCTTGATCATTAACCTTGGGCAATTTCCCAATAGGAACTAGCTAACTAATTAAAAGTTTTCTCTTAGAACTCTTGCTAGCTTATATGTAGATACCGGTGCGTTTGATTCCCGATGATATCAGGCATGATATTCGGCATATGGGCGGGAATTGCCGCTATTCTCCCATTACATAATTCTTTAGGCTTGCACGCAGACAGCTCAGGGTATGTATGTCACTAAAGGCATAGCTAATCACCCCACCACTGTGATTAGTTATTCGCAACTGCAAACATTCCCTCTTCTTTCTCTGGACCTTCCAAAGGGATTTCCTTATTCGCTTAATCCTGAAGTAAAATGGATGTCCCACCTTGCGTCATTTGTCAGGATTATGAGGGGATGCGTGGACCACGATCACGATTGCGACGAGATGGGTGGAGCATGTTAACGATTGTTAAAGCATATGTAGACAATGCTCACGATCGTGACGGGGTATGGGGTGCAAATAACAAAATTACAATCTTCTCCCTTTATTTCTCTTTAGCTTCTTGATTCTTCTTTTTCTTTCATTAATCTTTGCTAAGTGAATTTTTCTTCACAGGATTAGATGACTTTCCTCTTATTTTAGGACAATTTAAATAAATGAAGGCCGGAATCAGTCTGTCAGGTGGTGATAAATGTCTTTCCAAATTAAAATTGAGAAAAATGGTAGAGGAAAAGTGAAAATTTGTCAAATATTAAACCAAAGAAATTTGCCTTTAATTAAAGGTTGAGCGATAAGAATTGGTTACTAAACTAAATCTAATTGGCTTCAGTATGTTATAGGGCTTGTATACGAATATACAATGCTTTCAATACGCACATTTAACTATGCGTATTGGTTTCATCAAGGAAAATTTATTTAGCTCGTAAATCGGTTTTCATATTTAAGCGATTTTATGCCAAAAGGATTATAATACTTCATACTTCCTCGGTAGTTATGGTTACTATAGCCTTTCTCATGCTTAAACTCCTTCAGTTGCTTTTATTCCTTTCAATTCCCTTTCAGCACTAAAATTATTTAGGTAGGATCTACAGTTTGACCCGGTGTTTGAACCTCAGATTCCTAAGCCTCCAAAGTAAAGTCAAGAAGAATCCTTGCTCTCTCTCGTGAATAAACACTTGTAACTTAACTTTGCTTACATTAGAGATGCGAATTCCACTCAGCTATCACCTAGCCCCTACCTTTCTTAAAACTTTTGTCTTCTCTATCACATCCACTTTGTTACTCCACGTCTGCTCTCTTATCTATTCATTCCTGAAGTAGCAACGCCCATAAATTCAAAATAAACCACTTCACACTAATTAATTGCCCATATCATTAAAATCTACGCCCATCATATGGCACGTTTATTTTAAACTTTAGATTAGATTTCCCCTCTCATCATAAAGTAGGAAGAGAAGTAATAAAAGTCCTTTAGGGAAAACGCCCTCGTACACTCGATGCCTATAAGGTCCTTATAAATGAATTTAAAAGTTATAAGAATTATGTTTCTATAACGAATTCAACTCACTAGATCTACTTATTTGGCATTTAACTTGTGATTTTAAGCGAATATATCGAATGGCCTCTTTTGCGTCAAATTGCTATGGGTACGTGTAATTACACCAATTAAAAATTGAAGAAAGGGGCACTAATTTCACCGATCTTGAACTTGCCCTTATCTAGGAGGCGGTTGTTACTCAGTATTGAATACACGTACCACATTTGCTCTTATACGCTCATAATTATAAGGACATGCAAAACGAAAAGAACAATACATCAAATCTGTCACAACTTGAGTAGAGGTATCCAAATTATCATAAACCTACAAAATATTTGCCCAAGCATCTTTGTATTTATATAATATGACTAGCGGGAAATCTTCTACATTTTTTAATTAAAATATCCCTAAATAACATCATTAAGTAATTTGCACTATTTGAGATAAAACTTTTATCCACATTCACATGAACCCAATGCATTAACTTAGAGTTCATGTAAATCTCGCAAATTGCGAGAAAACATTGCATAGAAAATGGTGTAAATCAAATTGAAAATGTTACTCATTAATATTACAGTTAAATAAAATATAGTTAAATTGAAAAAAATTGCATTTTTTTATTGAAAATATCCACTTCGCCTATATCCAAAAACCGCCCACACAAATTTTCAAGCGAGCGGCTCCAAGCAAAGGAGTCTAGTATGAGCGATAGCTTTTTCCGTGTTTTCCGGGGAGGAGACCCGGATGTCAACAAATTATATGCTGAAAATTGCGTTAGGGCAGAAAAAATGGGATATAATTGATTAAAAATACAGCAAAAAAATATGTTTCTCTCGAGCACTGTGGGTCCGGAGGTCCCGGACCCCCTGGTTCCATCCCTATACATTATATATACACACACATATATATATATATATATATATATATATATATATATATATATATATATATATATGTATATATATATATATATATATATATATATATACAAGGGGCAGGCAATAAGATTTGCGAATCGGTAGGTTATAACAGAGGAAGAGGGATGGCTGTTTGTGGGGGTGTTAGGACAAGTTATGACAAGTCAGGACCTGCAGCCGCACGCTCATGCCTCGTCTATTTAAGAAGCAGTAGCTGATCGCAGATCGTCAGTCACAAATTTTTCAACAATGGAGAAGGTTGAGCACCGTGCAGTAATCAAATTTTTGACCAAGGAAGGCAAAAATGCAAAAGAGATCCACGAACGCATGGTTTCAGTGTACACCGACATCGCCCCTTCCTATGCAACCATGGCTCGCTGGATTAGGGAGTTGCGCCATAGTCGTGATTCCCTTGAAGATGACCCCCGTCCAGGATGCCTATCAGACGTGACCAACGAGGACAATGTGGCCCGTGTGGAGAGGATGATCCTCAAAAATCGACGGGTGAAGGTCAAAGAAATCGAGCGAGAACTTGGAATATTACATGGAAGTGTTATCAACATCATCCACGACAATTTGGCCATGACCAAAGTCTCTGCCCGTTGGGTCCCTAGAAACCTGATGCCCCATGATCGACTTCAACGCCGTCAAAGTCTACAAGGCCAGAGTTGCACAAGCTGCCCTGCGCGAGTGCGGATTCGAGGAGCTTAACCATCCCCCTCCTACAGTCCAGATCTGGCCCCTAGCGTCTACTTTTTATTCCGCCAACTCAAAGTTGCACTGCGTGGACGCCGGTTTGGGGAAGGTGAAGATGTCCAGCTCGCCGTCCAGGAGTAGATTGAACAGCAGTCGAGAGATTTCTGGTTGTCGGGAATTCGAAGCCTCAGGGACAAGTGGCGCAAGTGCATTGAAGTCTTGAGTAGATATATTGAAATATAATAAAACACTTTTCCTCATATCTCGTTTCCTTATATCCGAATTGCAAAACTTATTGACCACCCCTCGTATATATATATATATATATATATATATATATATATATATATATATATATATATATATATATATATATATATATATATATATATATATACGAGAAAGAGAAATTGGACGTGAATGAGCAATGAGACAAGAAACAGGATTTTTTAAGAGGCAATAGAAGGGGACATTAGAAGAAGACTAGAGTGAAAGAGAGGAGAGGGCGGCACAATGAAGGCAATCCTTTACCGAGAAGACAGAGATAATGCCAGGGGGAAAAAGTTTGAAATTCCTGGCCGGAACTCGAACCCGGGTCTGCTAATTGCCGGGCAGATGCTCTCTTGCTAAGCTACCACGCACAGTGACTCTACTTCTCCCAAAGCGTTACCCCATCAAACCCAGTATCTCTCTAAGCTAGGAACCTCCAAGGAATTTTTATACCACATCTTCTTACCCGCTCACAATTTAAAAACTCATCCCCCATGTCACATGCAAAGAAATATATATATATATATATATATATATATATATATATATATATATATATATATATATATATATATATATATGGATATGAGAAAAACAAAGTAGCATATGAGTAGAGCAATAATGGCAAAAAATCATACCGGAAAGATCAAAAGCAGAGTCCAGTGCACTTTCGAACTTTATTTAGTTCATTCTCAAGGAATATATATATATATATATATATATATATATATATATATATATATATATATATATATATGCATATATATATATACATATATGTATATGAGTAAACTAAGCCAGAGTCCGCTTCCTTACAACTAAAGGATACAAAAAAAGTGGACGTGTAGAATAGAAATAAATGATCCGAAAAGAGGGATTAAAAGCAGATAAAAAAAGGGTAAAGACATTCGATAAAATATTATCCAAATTATTCACTTGTAAGAGAGCGTGTGTGAAATCTTTTCATAGTCATGTGACTCATATTTCTACATTATACACACACTCTCTCACACATAGATATTTTGGTAGAGATTTTATCTAGATTTCTTTACCGTTAAATGAAATTGAAGGCAACGAAGAGGAAATCATCCGACTTATGTTCACATTTGGTTAATAAAATCGAACCTATCAAAGAGAGGAAGAATCTAACATTCTAGCACATGTGGAAGCTTAAAACCTTTTACACTGAGATCGTCATATTAACATACAGGTTGATGCCATTATTAAGATCAAATTAATTTTGTCATTAATATCTTCTGATACTTTCTACTTACATAACTCGCTTAAGATAATAAGAAGATGTTAAAATATTATTGGTCGTCAGTAGCTACTAGTACGAAGCAAAGGTAAAAATTACTTTTCTTTTTTAGCATAATGAATCTCTGAATCAACCAAATCATGGAATCTTGATTAAGAAAAATGTTGATGGACTAATCATAAAAGTAGCTATAATTTAATGAATAGATTAAAACAGTTAGATTTTAATTATTTTTATGATATAGTACATAGGCTAGTAAATAAACCACTATTCGTTATACACGCACACATACACCACATATATATATATATATATATATATATATATATATATATATATATATATAGTGATAGATAGGGGCAATAGTAAGAAAGCCTTAATTATCCGATAGAAAACTATCCCGGCATTATGAAGAGGGTTGAAGAAACCCAGGAAAACTTTCTAGTAAATTAAGTAATTCTTAAGCTTGCCCTTACATAACAGTATTGATATGAACGTTATTGTTATAATATATATATATATATATATTCAAGATATTGTAAGCTTGGTTTTGCCTCTGTTTATATGGGTGGTTCTTAAGGACGTTTTCATAAACTCTTAGGGTAGGTTTAGGTTAGATTAAATTACCCCGTCTTAACCTAACATAACCTGATCTTACCTAAACTAACCAAAACTCAATTAAAATTCGGGAGGTAGAATTCAAGTTTTGGTGTTTGTACTTGTAGATACTAGTTATTCATCAGCAATTGTGTATATGTAAGTAGTTGAACGCGGAGATCAAGAAACACTTTTGTCAATAATCGCAGAAGTCGTGAAAGATGGATCAATTATCACTGCTCAACAAAATTCACACGTTTTCATAGTTCTTAGGTGAATCGATGTGAACCTAAGGTGAATCAACAAGCTGAATGCAAATATTAACTTAGTTTTTCTCTATCATGTATAGCGTTTGATAACTCAACCAATTAATTTAATGCCCCTCATAATCTTTCTCATTCTCATGCTGTTTTTTCCTTAATCTATGGTTAATATTTTATGATATGTTGCTTCACATTTATTACATTCACACCTTATACATCATGATTATTGATTACGGTCAGAGGTGGGCAGTATTTAAATACCTTGTATTTAAATAAATTTATGTATTTAAAATTGTATTTTTAAATACATTTGAAATCATGTAGTTAAATACTTGTTGCAAATAGTTTACTGATAATAGGTTGATATAGCTGTTAAGAACGTGCAATGTATGTTTTAGCTTGTCGCAACTTGTATGACACAAACGGTTGACTGCGTGAACCGGTGAGAGAAAATTGCTTACATCAGTTCAAATTCAGTTAACAGATGGTCACAGTTGTGTTCGCTTTTATGGTGAGAGTGCTTAGCGTTATTCCAACTGATGCATGGCAACTTCAACTTGTTTAAAAAAATGTGAAATGGAGACATTAGACACAAAA
This sequence comes from Ceratothoa steindachneri, assembly GCA_963969495.1. NCBI lineage: Eukaryota > Metazoa > Arthropoda > Malacostraca > Isopoda > Cymothoidae > Ceratothoa > Ceratothoa steindachneri. The sequence goes on from OZ018320.1 coordinate 87,156,919, forward strand.
ATATACACGAGAAAGATAAGAAATCATGTATTTATAGTCATCCTTTACCTGATAGCAAATTTTTTAGAGTGAAATCTTCCGAAAAAAAAGGGAAGTGTGGGTATGTATATCATGCAATGGAGAAATCTCTGCGGCGAGCAATGCTACTTCCAATCTACGCATTCCTTTGAAGGTAAGAATTTATTAAAACTAATTATATGATACTTAATTGAATTGACAAGTTTTACAATTTCTTATTTTACAAAATGCTAAAATTGCTTGTAGCTAACGATAATGTTAAGTAGCGTAGAGTTACCATGCACGAACTTACCTGCATCCATTTGCAACACCTTTATTTATAGTATAACCTAATTGAATTTTACGTGAAACAAATGCCCTACAATTATCTGATCTTGTTCATTTATCAATAGAGAAAGCATCCTGCTTTGGTGCAAAAAGCGGATAACTACATGACAGTTCAAAGAAAAGATTCAAAGAGAAAATGTTCAGTATTAAACGATGGTCCTTCATGCAGCGGTGTTAAAGTAAAGACATTACCGGAGTGTTTTGCGGTGAATACTAAAAAGGTCAAACAATCTGTTGTAGCTGAGCTGATTGCAGATTTTACAATACAAGGTGTGCATTCCCTATCAACCATGGAGCAACCAGCTTTAGTAAGATTAATTAAAGGTGAGTTCTTAGTTACAAATATTGTTTAAAATTATAGTATTAGTAGTACAGGGTAAGCTCTTATAACTACCGAATACTGAAGCGTTCGGATCATTAGTTACTACGTAGGTTATATAACGAAGTTAAATAAAGGAAGACATATGCAAACAACAGAGGTTAATATATTGCAATAATTTGATGAGGATCCACATACATATATTCTTAAAGCGCGCTATCATTTACTTGAAGATATTATTAAATCAATTTTTCCAGAAATAATTAGTACAATTATTAATGGATTATATGTAGTTATTATATTAATTCCTATTACGATGTATTTCGTTATAGTAGCAATAACTGTATATCATTATGTCAAATCTAGCATGCCCGCCCTTCAAAAATGTAGGAAATAAAGCTTAATAATATATATATATATATATATATATATATATATATATATAGAGAGAGAGAGAGAGAGAGAGAGAGAGAGAGAAAGAGAGAGAGAGAGAGAGAGAGAGAGAGATTTTCCTAACAATACTGAAAGTTAATATTTTACTATGCAATTCTGAATATGAAGGACTAATAATATAGTTACGAATTAATTTACCAGTCCTATATAGCTATAGGATATTCATATAGCTACATTTTATATGTAAATTTTAATATGCCCACCATATAGTCTCATTTCACTGTGAAAATCAATTTCACTCACAATAATCACACATTCCACTACCACAGGTCTAAATTCTTCAGCTGAGGTCATTTCAAGGTGGACGCTAGGACGAAATCGTATAGAAGAAAAGAAAGTGAAAAGAGCTCGACTGAAGAATATACTAAACAGCACCTCTTACTTATGTCTTACTGCAGATATTTGGTCAACTCGTCACCGTAGTTTTGGGGGCGTTACAGTTCATTAGGTATGTTAAGATTTTGCTCTTTATGAAATATGAAATTGAAAATGTCTTTACAGTTTGGGAGTTATCAGCTCTTGGCTTAAAGCAGACCTATTTTGGGGTGGAATTTATCTCGATTATATTAATATGTAAAATTTATTGAAACATTTATGAGACAAACATTGGACTTTTATTTCTTTTTTTTCAGGTTGAGGAAGCTGCTCTTGTCCGTCACAGTGGATTATTGGCATGTTGTTACTCTAAATGAGAACATAACTACATCAAGATTGCTGAACATATAGAGAATATCAGCAATGAATACGATGTCCCCCTTCAGAAAATCACGAGCACCGTCACCGATAATGGCGCTAATTTTGTTAAAGCGTTTAAGGAATTTGCAGTCAATGCTGCAAATGTGACTACAGATTCAGAAGATGGAGTCCAAATAGTTAAAGAAGATCAGGGTGAGCACGAACTAGAGGATAGTTTCTTAATGAGAAGTGCCTTAGATCAAGAAGAAGACCTTTCGTCTGACCCAGGCAGCTTCAGCCTACATAGGCATGTGCGCTGTGCTTTACACACACTTAGTCTCGTCGCCACAATTGATGCAAAGCAGGAACTAAAAATATCTTTTTTTGCAAATATTAATCATGCTGCGATGGGGAAAAAATAATCAACAAGCCATCCATTATTCCAACTCCGCTGGTTAGATATTAGTATTTCATGAGACAGTTCAAGCCAGCAAGACTCTGTTAAAAATAATATGATTCAAGTGATTAAGAATTTAGCAGAGGGACCCGAAGCTGAATAACCCAGTGGTGTATCGGACAGTGACGATTATTTAGGATTTACAAAACCCACTCAAACACGATCAACCGCAGATTTAGAATTGGTCAGTTACGTTTAAAAAAGTTATTTATTAAATACAACACAACCCTTCCGTCGTCAGCTCTTATGGAACGGCTCTTCTCTTCACGAGGATTGACCTTATCTCCAAAACGGACGGAGTTCTTTATCTGACGAAATATTTGAGTAGTTTATATTACTTAAATGTAATGCTGATATAAATAGCTAACTGAAATTTCATTCTCTGGAACTTTTATTCTTTCGTATTACCTAAGTCCAATTGTCATCAAATCCTACATTAGTAATTATAATATACAATTTTATTTTAATGGATAATTTTTTTTGTGCTACCAATGGTTCTTATCGATTGTCATTATATATCATGTATTTGAAATGTATTTAAAAATGTATCGAAATAAATTTAATGTATTTAGTATCTAAATACATTTTCTTCATGAATTTAATATTTAGTATTTAAATACTTTAAATGTATTTAGTGATCACCTCTGATTATGGTGCCTTTTTTGTTGTAGGTAGATTATATTGACTGAAATACTCTCGCTGTGTTTTTCTTTCTTTAACTGTGGTAAGTGCTACATATGTGGTTTCTTTACATCAAAGGTTACCACTAAATACGTTAAAAATATCTACATGAACTAATCAAAGGTCCAATGGTATATCAACAAAAGCACTGGGGCCCTTATGTAGTTTGTCAGCTATGTGTCAATTACTTGAATGAATGGGCGTAGGGTAAACAGGTTTCGGTCCACCATTGGCAGTACCATTGGTTTGGTGAAAACCAAAGGACAACGAAAATGACTGTTACTTCTGCCTATGCAACATCAAGGGATATTCAGTAAAGACTTGAGGTCAAATAAAGTACCTAAACCTGGCATTGGGAATTCAACTAGTAGCACACAGTGACGAGCTTCCGGTTTCAACTCCACGACTTATACCAAATTACATTCAAGAAAGTAATGAAACCGAAACCGGAAGTCAGGCTGGTGGCGAATATGCCGATAACTTCAAAAGCACGGAACCACAATTGCTTAGTCAGGAGTATCTACATGACCTACGAATAATTAGGGACATCATTCTCCCGAAACAAAAATCAGAGTTTCTTTGATCGCGACTGAAGCAACGGAATTTACTGCATCATGGTTTGAAAATCACTGCTCTCCGCTACAGACAGAAAAAGCCGTTGTCATTCTTCAAAATGGATGGTTAACTTTTTGTTACGGTCAGGATACTCATGATCTAAAAATTTATCTCTGCTAGACTGGGATCATATAGACCAGAATAACGTAGTCTTTTCAGAGCTTCCGGAAAAAATACTTTGAAATCCGTTTCTCTGCAGAATAGCAACGGACTTCTGTCGGTCCATATCAGAGATGCTTAGGGAATAACTGGAAGCTAAGACAGCATAGAAAATTCCTTACTGATATCAACCATGAAACCCACCAATGGGGGATATGCGCAGACCAGAAAGTCATTAGCCTACTTCTCGTTTACGGTATTTATACTAAGCATATCTGATTTCTCAGCTTATGGAATAGCAGAGCCAATGGAAAGTACTACAAGTAAAGGGAATGCCCACCAAGACCTAGAAATACCCCAATTATATTAAACTATATCCACAACCAGCTAGTCTATCCTAGGGGCCTATTAACACCACTAACTATGTTTGAAAATATGCCTTGTGAAGAATTTTATTAATGCAATGAATCCAGCAATACGAGTTTTTATACCTGACAGCGAAATTCAAAGGTATGGTAATTGAAGAAAAATTGAAAGCAGGTGTATTAAAGGGTCCTGAAGTTCGTTCACAGATTGAGGACGGTAAATTATTAAAAGCCCTGAATTAAACTGAGAAGAATGCTTTGCTTGCATTCGTTGTTGGGCTACGTAACTTATTGGGCAATCGCCGTGCAGACAACTACGAAGACATCGTGCAGCACTTGCTGCAGAGCTACCAAGTTCTTTGGCCTAGTATCTACCTGAATTTCCACTAGCACCTGCATTTTTTTGCATTAATCGTCAGATATTTCAGGAGACGAACACGAAGAAAGATTCCACTAGGACATTGCAAAAATTTGGTCACTTTACTGTTGGTGGCTAACGTGTGAAACTGAGGAAAATCACAGCTGTAAAAGCAAAGTGCAGAAAACTTTTGATTTAGATATCATCAAATTAGACTAACAATGATAATTAAATCTAGAAAACTGGACGTGATGGGGAAAAACTTATTTTATATTCAATATCAGCTCTATTCAATTAGTCAATAAAATTTCAATTAATTTCAGAATCAAAATCACTGTTAAGGAGTAGATGCTATCCATAGTGATAAAAAGCGGGCAAACAGAAATCTGGCCAATGATCTAAATTATCAGCAAATAATCGTCAACCACTGTTTTCACTTCTTGGCTTCATACACAAGCTTTGTTGAAATCCTCAAAAAAATGCCCCAAAAGAAATAATCTCTGTGGTTGCAATCGAGAGAGCTGGCCGAACAAAAGTCTGAGGAGGACCAGTGATATAAAACATTGTTGAGCAAGCATGACTGTTTCTTCCTTGCTTTGTGTGCGGGGCAGAATTCGGCTGGGATACGTAAGACCTTCTCGTGGCTACTTGATCCATCTAAGTCTTTACCACACTCTCTAGTACCTCAATGTAAACAGCCACATTGTCCTTGAGGCGCTTAGGAAAGATGTGATGAAGCAAAACGGGCTCTCTCTACTGATTCATAACAATCAAAGAAGTGATAAATTTGCTTTTATAACAGTAGGATGACCGATGGGTATTCGTACAGCCAATCGATCATGCTGCCGATTAACCTTCCTGTTTGGCGCGAACTTTTCTCGTCGTAGAAGAAATGAAGAAGGTGGGTGCCATCGTGATTGACTTCGTGATGAATGTTTATGCCTTCACTTTACGGCTTTCCTTGTTAATATACGTGAAAAAATGTTAGCACCTTTTCAACATGTAGGAGTAGTAGCCAAGGTCATGGCAACTGTTCACGTTTAATAATAAAGTTTACTGCCAGATTGATGGTGTTGTAATGGGTTCTCCAATGGGACCACTTGCAGCTGACTTTTTTATGACACATCTCGAAGATCAAATGTTTTCTACTAATTTAGATTACAAACCCTCCTTCTACCGCCGTTTTGTTGATGATTTCTTGGCAATTTTTAATAATCCTGCACATAACCAACTTTTCTTGAATTTTTTTAACACTTTAAATCCAAACATCAAATTCACCATGGAAGTAGAGACAAATGATAAGATGCCTTTTATTGACCTATTAATCACCCGAGATAATGACCAACGAAAAATTCAAACAACCATTTACCGAAAAAAAACTTTCACAGGACTAGGTTTGAACTACTTTATTTTTTGTGATTTCGGATAGAAAATATCAACAGTAAAAACTTTAATACATATAAGTTTCTCGCTATCAGCCACTTACCAATCAATCCATAATGAATTTATTGTTCTTAGAAAGTATTTTATAAAAAATTATTTCCTTCTGACCTATATGATAGAGTTTTAAAAAGGCTATTTGATAATTTCATTGACCCCCTCAACCCTGCAAAGAAGTTCCTAAAATGCCCATATATCTACTAAATTCAGAGATGGATTTTTTAAACGATACTTTTAAAAGAAAAATCTTATTTATTTTTAAAAGATATTTTCCCCAAATCAACCCACAAATAGTTTTTATAAACAAACTATTGATAGGAAGTTTCTTTAACAGTAAAGATCCTATCTCTTTGGAGTTCCGCAGTGGTAATGTTTATTTATTTAAATGTCCTAGTTGTACTGGAGCCTCCTACATTCGCAGCACTGTCAGGTCTCTTGGAGCTAGGTTCTCTGCTCATATGGGGATTAGTTGGCGCACAAACAAAATATTAAATAAAAAGGAAAAGTCATCTATTAGGCAACACACCATAAGCTGTAAAACTGACATTTCTATTTAGAATTTTCAAGTATTAGCCTTGAACAACAACAAACATTGGTTAAGAACCCTCGAATCTTTATATATCAAACACTACAAACCTACACTCAATGATGATTTAAGTGCAATATCATTATTAATTAACTAATTTTAACTACAGTTTGTTGTTGGTTTGCTTTTTAACAAACCGAGGACCAGAGTTCGTTCTTGAGGCCGGAGTCCCGAAGGGCAGTTGTCTGAGCCCCCTCCTTTATCTAATCTACACAATAGATTTACCAACTCTGATAAAGAAGGACTCATTATATCTCCAGTTCGCGGACAATATAACCCAGGTGATCCCTGATACATACAGGAATTCAAGGGCTCAGGCTCTAGAGACTGCAGATGAAATCAGCAACGTTAATGATTACGAAAGAAAGTGGAAGATCCGCACGAATAGCCCAAAGTTCAAGATACTCACCCTCGGCCGCAGAAAAACAGCGAACATGACAATAGGGAAGCTAATATTTCCCTATCACCAAGAAGGGAGTGTTCTAGGGCTCAACATCACCTCCACCGGGTACAGCCATCACTTCATAACGTGGAAAATTCAGGCGAAGTTAGAACTCATCAAACTTCACAGATTTAGAAATATGAGCTCTAATAACATTAGAAAGTTATATCTTTTGCATATTCTACCAACACTCATATACTCAGCGGTGGTGGCCCAAACCCTAAGTAGGACTCGCTTGAAGCGCCCACAAAGAGTCCAGAATAAGGCGTCTCTCTATATAAACAAACACAGAAAGCGAGATAAAATACCCCAAAGAGAACTCCACCGTAGAGCCGCCCTGACCCCTATCAATCTGGCGACCCAAAGTTTGACCAAAGGAACATGGGAGAGGATCCTGAATGAAACGGCAACCGAACTAGCGGAGAGTCTAAACATCCCAGCGGACAAAAGGGATAAAGTGACCAGAACTAGGCAATTTTCCAGCTCAAGACAATGCTCAGAGGGACAGTTGGCACCGATGTTGACATAATGACCACACTGAACAAACAAATATACATGCTATATATTAACAAATACACTCACAAACATGAATGAATGTGTTGAATGAAAGCTATATAAATGTATATATTTCATTATAACTAGTAATTAAGAAAAAAAATATATATATATATATATATATATATATATATATATATATATATATATATATATATATATTATATATATATATATATATATATATATATATATATATATATATATATATATATATATATATATATGAAAGTGTACATAAATAAACAAATAGAATAACTTTAATAATTTAACCCAAAATATATTTCAAAACTTAGAAAAAAAATAAGTTGCAAAATAAGTATAAAAGAAAATTTGAATGCGAAAAAACACAAAATAAGGTTCACAGAAAAATACAAGTTACAGTATTGAAGGTCATGGAAAAAGAAATAGAAATAAATGAAAAGCGTAACCCTCATTACCAGGGCAAACCCTACATTCTTTCTTCACCCACAATCAATCATCTCATCTTCCACACCCACAAAAAAAAATTTAACTATTATTCAGCAATATAGCAATAATTCAATGTGATTTACTCAGTCTGTACGCTTGCTCTCTCGCCGTGAACTAGTAAAGGCTATCAAAGGTAAAGGAGTAAAAGTTTCAGGTAAGACCTAAAGACAACGACTTCCCAAAAAAACTTCTAAGAAGAAATATATGCGCTCCTGGGGCTGATTAAAGATTCCTCCAGTTCTTCTTGAGCGAAGTAGCCCCGAGAGAAGGGGTTGATCTTCCTTATCTAAATTCTTGACTCTTTTTCCATACTGTTTACCTAATACATACTTCTCCCTAGCACTACATAAATTGGTCACCGGCAAGGTCTAAGTTGCAGTTGGTAGTAAGGTATAGTGAACCCCTGCAGGAGACCCTCTTAGGGGGCCAGAAAAGGGGAGTCGATTCTCGGTAACGAGCCAGAACCCAACACTAGACCGCTGTTAGGGCTAGGCCAGGATAGGTAGGGTTGACTAAGGAGAGTGCGAAAATTGGAAGGTAGGCAAGATAGAACTAGGACAAATAAAGAGGCTCCTCCCATTGGTGGAGACTGGTTAAGACTTCACAGCATAAGATCGACAGAAGAACCTCTCTCCTCGGAGAGGGGACGACTCCCGGGGAGATGGACCCAACGGACATCAAAAGGTTTTCCCTGAATCTCATACTCAACGAAAGAAAAAGATCACCACAAAATGTAGTGCAATGCATACTTATAGATGTAAAAATACCACTAATCAAATGAATGGAGACACCATCTGAATTTACAGTTATTTGTCCAGAAAAAAAAAGACGTAGAGCAGCTACTGTCATCTGCGGGGAGCATTAAGCTAAGGAGGTTGGACTTGGAAACTAGAGTACCACTACAAATCACGGGTAACAGAAGTATCATCTGCCAAAAAATCAAGTCTTGGGTAGGAGAACACTCATGCCAAGAAATAAGAGAAGAACTTCAGAGAGACAGAAATGGCTTAAAATTGCAGAGGTGGTCAAATTTAAAGATCACACTCACGTTTTCAAGGTCGTTTGTGAATCTACCGAAATGGCTTCAAGGATGATGGAACAGGGACTTCCCGCTTTCAACATGAGGATCCCATGACGTCTTCACAAGTATACAAATATGCTTCAGATGTTATGCGTTGGAAGAACATACGACGCAAAATTGCCGACAAAAGAACCTTATAATCTGTTCTGAAAGTGGAAATGAAGCCCATTCTTGGCGATACTGCAACAACCCAGTTAAAAGATTCATTAACTGCCAAGGAAAACACAGAGCTATGGCCATAATCTGTCCCAAATGAAGGGTAATTATAAAGAGAAAAGAAAAAAAAGTGAAGCGCAAATAATACGAATGTAAAAACATTGACCAACAAACCGGCAACTCAGATAAATTTAGATGGTACACTCAACAACAGTCAACAACCTGTTACAGGAAAACTAGCTCGAACCGATGAAATTCCCCAAAGAAGTCAACTCATCGGGCATTTTCAGGTGCAAAGTCATAGAAAAAACAAAACATGAGTTGATCGAAAAGGCAAAAGGAAATCAACAGGCAGAAGAATCAGAAGAGGAAACAATCAGCGATGTCACAGAGACTGAAAACTCCGAAGACGACACAGAGCAAGAGTGCACACGGGTTACTCGCAGGAAAGCCCAAAGAAAGGATAGATTTAAATCCGAAAGTAAAAGGGGTCTATCACCAGAGGGACCCTCGAATGCAGTCAGCAGAGGAAGAATCAACAAGAAACGGAAGAAGAACCAAAAAAAGAAAACGGAAATAGATAACTGGATTATGGATATTAAGAAATTAAAAATACTACAAATTAACACTGTCGTAGAATGGACTCTCGACAGTATACCATATATAACTATTCGTTGAGGGACTTATTCAATTATATTTAGAGTGCGTGGTTATCTGGTTGACCGATATTATTTATCTTTAATATGCTTAAAAAGTGGAACTGAGCTCAAGGACAATAATATGGCTATCATTAATAAAATAGAGTTTTATTAATTAAACTATGAACAACACACAAAACGGAAAATGTTTACATAAACAGAGAATGGTAAGGGTCGTGGGAATATCTGGCTAATCCAAAGATTAAGATTTGGGAGAGATTTAAAAAGGTAAAACAAATAAAAATTAAAGGGATGGGATGGTTCTCTAAATCATTTAAAGCACAGGATAGGGTTGACAAAAAGGTTAAATAGTCAAAGGTAATGTTCAGCTTACGTAATTAAAAGTTGTTGTGCAGAGGAAGGCGACGCGAAGGAATCTTCGGTCCGCTGGCGAGTTCCAGCCGAAGGGGGGGGATTAAATGATCCTGACGTGACGTCTTGGAAATGAGAACCGTTTCTTGACCAACGGGCTTGAAGAACAATGGCTGTTCTACGTTGTTCTCTTCTGAACAACAGGGGGGGTGAGAACCGTCTCTTGTCTACGGGCTCAAAGAACAATGGCTGTTCTACGTTGTTCTCTTTCTGAACAACAGGGGGGGTGAGAACCGTTTCTTGTCAACGGGCTCAAAGAACAATGGCTGTTCTAATGTTATTCTCTTTGTGAACAACAGGGGGGGGGGGGAGAATGAGAACCGTCTCTTGTCAACAAGCTCAAAGAACAATGGCTGTTGTAACGATGTTCTCTTTCTGAACAACAAGGAAGGCCTTGTGGACTTGGCGTCTTGAAAGCTCGAACCTTGGCACTCAAGGGATATTGTCCTCTTCTGGACAAAGATGGAGGATCTCGAGGTAGAGGGCCCTGGTGCACAAGGTGAGACCGGATCGGTGGGATGTCTCGCGAAGATAATCTGGATCTGAATCTGCTCTCATTGGTAAAGTTTCCATATAAATAATCGAGCCATCGCCTTGGCGTAGAAGACAATGGAGTGGGGGCTTCGAGGGAATGCCCAGCCGTGCCTGAGAACAATACCTTATCTGCCCATAAGCCTAACTCAATCTGGCAAGGTCAACGCATGGGGCGAAACGGGGGGGGGGAGGGATGAACCTCCTTGGTTCAATATTGATTCAGGTGGAGCGATAACGCGCCCGGCTTCAAGGTGAAGATGCACGTGGGTAGCAACGTGTTTCTAAACAACATGTGATAGTGGCTGAATTAAGCGGCCTCAAACCGTTCTATCACAAACACATGTGGCTGGAAAGACAAGGAAATTATGTACGGAAACTTATTCAGAAAGATTGACCCAGATGTTATACTAATATCATAACGTGGAAGAAACACAGTAAACGAGAAATTAAAGATGTGGAACTACAATGTTATTAGCAGAAATCATTCAAGAGAAACACACGACAGAGCGGCAATAGCAATTAAGCAAGGATTGCAGTACAAAACAATACAAGGATGGGTAAATGCATATTTAGCTATAGAAATTAAAATGGAATTAAGCAACATCATTGTCGCAACTGGATACCAGCGACCCAGGCACCTCCAATTACCAGTGCAAAACTTTACTAAACTCTTCAACTATAGGATACCTGTCATTTTGATGGGCGATTTAAACGCCCATTGCGAGGCTTCTAGGTACATAAATACAAACAGAGTTGGAAAACAACTTAACACGCTTATTAATAGAAGTATACTGCAAAGACTGGGACCAAATTTCCATACATACTTACGAAGAGATCACTCCAAAAAAATCAGACATCTGCCTGGCTGACTTAAATCTGCCCTTTATCTATTTTATGGAACCAGTGGATGTTCCTTGTAGTCACAACCTTGCGAATCTAATGTACATAAACAAGAATCCTATAGGAATCCCTTCGAATAATATAAGAAGTACAAAGGTTTACTTCAAACGTACGTGCTCATCCGCTCACGGAAGCCAATCTAGAGGAAATCGCCAGGGAGTTGGATAGGATCAGAGAAGAAATTAAAAGGGCAAAACCATTAAAGAATTTAGGTGGACTCCAGAAATGGTGGCTTTAGCGAGCAGATCGGCCGGGCGGCAGAACATATAAGAAGATACGGAACATCAAGGGAAGTACACAGCGCACTAATTTATGAAAAACAGAAAGAGAAATGGGATCAACACATGAAGAAAATAGATGTGGAGACATCATCAATGGAATTTTGAAAACATATCAATAGATTAAAGACTCGGACATCAAGGGATAATATAAAAATTAAGGATGCAGGGAACAACATTTTAGAAGTTGGGGAAGAAATATAGGTATTATTTAGAGAGCACTTAAGAAATGTATCCGAAATTAGCGAAGAAGAGAATGAGGACTATAACATTGATTTGTAATATCAGATCGTGGACGAATTCAATGGAGAGATCGAAAGGGCATACCCCTTCCAGTTTGTCGAGGAAAGGAGAAACAACAACGACGAAATAGACGCAATCATTACATCTGAGGAATTAAAATAAACCATAAAGAACTTCGGATAAAGAGCCCCAGGCTGATTGGGACTCACCGGATTAAATTACATCGAAGCGCCCCCGAATATACTGGAGGGAGTGAGACACGTCTTCAATGCGTGCTTGAAGACCGGATACTTTCCTGATGTACTGAAAGTGGCGAAAATGATATCCATACCCAAGGCAGGAAAACTACCAGATTTCATTGGTAAGTATTGGAAAAAATAATAAATAACAGACCGTCCAAATTCCTCGATGATAATGGCCCAAAAAACAGCTGCCAATTTGGCTTCAGGGAAAACAGAAGCACGGAGATGGCCCTTGGAGTCATCCTTGGAAAGATAGCGAAAGTAGAGAGAGAAAATATGAGCGTAGAGAGCGTATGCCGGGACGTGTCTAAGTCATTCGACAAAGTATGGCAGAGGGGTATAAACTCAAGATACTCAGATTAGGAATTAACAACAAGATCAAGAGGATTTTCTTTGATTATGTAAACTAGCGGGAGAGGGGGGGAGCGAGGAACATCCGAAAGCAAATACAGCTGGGTCGGATGACTCAGCGTGGGACTGCTTCCTTTTCGAAGATACTATACTTCCTACGCCAAGGAGAACGTGGTTTAGAGCGAAGGGGCTGAAAGGGGTATTCGGAGGGAACTTCCTCTCACGCTAGTTCTTCGAGGGCATCCCGTCGCAGTTACATTTGGAAGGAAGAGGGAAGGAGTCGTTCGTTTTTATTTTTTGGAACCAGCAGCAACAATAACAGGCCAAGTATATGTTGAATTTTCAGAAGAGCATCAAAATTTGATCATCAAGCTTCTTGCATCGGTTATTACTCATGTAGCAATACTACTTCACAATACCAGGCCTCACACTTCCCATTGGGCTGTATCTAAGCTAAAATAATTGAGAAATGATGATTTGCCTAATTTTTATATTCACGAGACCTTTACATATTCAACTGATTATTACTATCTTTCAAGCACTTTGAACCCAATATTCCCAATAAAAGGTTTATTAATAGGGAAAACAGAATTAGAGTTTTGATCGAAACTTTCACCAATAGGCCTAAAGTATTTTTTTTAGAAATGGTATAGTGATGCAAATGGATAATATTTTAATTAAATATTTACTATTTTTGTTTTATATTACATCTTCAACTTACTATTACAAAAAGAAATTTCATGTGAAACTGCCTAATCCCAAATATTTCCAGGTAAAAGGATTGATTGGCTATTACCACAATAAATCTCATCTAATGTAGCTTCTTACCTTTGACCACCTTGTACATTCTGATGAAACTAATATCTAAATGTTAGTATATCACCTCAGGCTTTCTTTGTTCTTTTTTTACTCTCACGTGTTTTCTTTTTTTCACAAGTTCCTCTCTACTGGCATTCGTCTTGACGCCGGCAAACGTCGAACTTCTTAATGACTACAAGAGATAGCCACCATCACTCCATACGAAAAGCTAGACTTTACATCAGCTTCCAAGAATCTCTCCATCCACTCGAGCTGAAAGCCCCACACTTAAGATAAACCAAATGAATTCCAACCACAGACCTTTCTAATAAAGGTAAACTGTGAAAGAGTTTACTTAACCATCTGCTCTATTATTGAACCCAACACTCCAGTAGTTTCATAACTTTACAATAGTCCTGAACTTTCATTCCTAGAGTATGAATTGTACATTTACCAACATTTAAATTAACTATTACTATTTCTAGCACACTAGAATCATGTGATGTCGCATGTTTCGTGTAAAAAATGTCGTTAACAATAAGGAAAATCAAAAGTTTGACTTTATATTGAATCATAAATAGAAAATGTTAACAAAATAGAGGAATTATTTCACAAAGAAAAAGGCAACTTGCAAAAACATTCGACAACTGTAAAGTTCTCAAAAATCTTATATTTCACTTTGACCTAAACTGAGTGGCATTATCAAGGTTCAAGGCATCAAGTAATTGTTAAAAAGAATAAAAATCAGTTCAAGTGCTTAATTAGAGCAAAATAGTGGAAATATAAGTTTCAAAATATATATTTTTTATTAAAACTATTTTATTTATATATTTCTAATATATTTTTCCAATCCTTTTACGATAAACATTGCGGAAGAAATTTTCTTCAAACAAGATTAACTGAAAAAAATAAGTAATCATTTAATAATCGGCAGTATTCATTTTGTGTTCTTTCGAATAGTTTCAACTTATTTATACAAATATTCAATTTTTAAAACAGATTGTAGTCTTATTGTTTTGAATATATATATATATATATATATATATATATATATATATATATATATATATATATATATATATATATATATATATATATATATATTCAAGATTAAACCAATGACGAAAGATTATCTGAGTATTTTTTAAATCTATTTATTCAGCGTAACATCGTTTCGAGCTTGTGCGATCAGCTTCTGGCTCTGGTTCCTAGGAATGTTGACAGTTCATTATCAAAGTTAACAAGAGTAAGAAATATAGCTTTAGATTATTAAAATAAATAGATTGTAATAAATGAACACTTTTGATAAATAATTACTACACAGTATGTGATATACAAAAGTTCTGATAACAATGGTGAAGAACACAACTTAGGAATAAGCGGTGAAATATTTCAACTGACGAATATTTGAATAATAATATTTCGTATAGTTTGGTAGGTTCTGTGTTTTACAGAATAAGAAGAGGAACGGATGCATTATCTGAATTGAGAGTTGCTTTTAAAGATTTAATATATATTGATTCTGCGATCCTGAGTGTGGTCGAACATTTATTGCTGGCTCTGATTTTAAAGTTTTCTATTGTCATTGACGTCTCACACTTATATTATGTGATCCCTTACAGGCGAATGATCTTTTTTCAAAAGAAGAGACCCTGTCCTATGGCTAATTCCCATATGCAAAGAATAAAGAGCTCCCAATGATCGCACATTGCTGCCAATATATGAAGCTAAGGAACAACCTGGACAAATAAACTTGTAGACAACACCACTGCGCAAAATATTATTTATTTAAAGTGTTCAGTTATTCAAATGCCGGCATGAGAACCTGATCTATTGTTTTATTGATCTCTAGATTTAATATCTTGTGGACTATTAACTCTACATATTGTACTACCGATATTATTATACATATATTGTAGTTGCACGATTAGATTTTTGACAATACTTGATTGGTGATGAATTTGAAGCTGTACTCTGGACACAATCCTGCGGAAGCAGATTATATTTCGAAGGATGTTTGATACTAGGTACAGTAGCTGACTGAATGACTCTAAATACTTTAGATTGTCTTTGTTGGTGTTTATCATTCCTTGAATTATGTTTATGTTAACACCTAAAATGAAAGTGATAGATTTAGGAGGAGGTTCTGTTAATAGGTTTGCCATAGTTAGTTTCCTAAGTTACTCTGTAGGTGGAGCTCCAAAGGCTTGAAAATTTGTTTGTTATGTATTTGCTTCAAATCTCAGACCGAGAAACAAAGAACATTTTGAATGTCAACTCTTCAATTATTAAGGGCTTACCAAACGGAAAATTTGGTGATTTTAATATAAAAGAACTTAGATAAACATTGAGGGGAGAACAAATACAGGAAAAGCTTTAATTTGATCCTAAAGGTATATATGTTCTATGTCCACATATAAGTAAGTTAGTTTTAGAGTAAAAACACAGGATATTAATGTTAGTTATTTTGATAGTAAAACCATCTATTTGTTGTTCCTCCTTATTAAATTAGTAATTACCACTGTTATGCCTCCTGATTCGGACTAACCTCACGGCTGGACTCATATTCTGTAGATAGCCATGGTTCTGGTCGCAGGTTAAGCGGTATGCCTCCTCGGGTAAAGAAAAAGCCCTATAACGAGGGAAGATCGGTAGTAAAATCTTTACCAAATTATTTTTCAAGTAAAAAAATGTGTTAAATTTTTAATATAGATTCTACCCTGATATAAAAGGTCACAACTCCAAATTCATATTATTTTCACTAAATATTTGATTAAAGTCACAATAATGATTCATTATTTAGAAGAGACTCACTACAATATAGATACGCAAATTATAAGTCTCGTTTATAGAATAGGCGCAATTTCTTCAAGCATTTTAAGATAATTATTATTTTTTTATTACAGTTTTCCTTCTCCTTAGCAAAAATTTGACTTTCCTTTTGTAATCTTTGCATCAGGTTGAGACATATATTAAATGTTTCACCTTATTTTATCATATTGAATGAAGAAACATAAAAAATAATATTTATATTAATAATAACAATAATTGCTTATCTTTGATGCTATTAGCCATACTGAATAACACTGGTTCACAATCATAATTCAACAAACATATTTTAAGGTTCTCTTGATATATTTTTATGCGCTGATTTTGAATCATATATCGCGTCCTCTTTCGATGGTGACAAGTGTATCTGAGTGTCGAAGGTAATATAATTTCCTATAATGGGACAACTTCTATATATGTGAAATAAATAAAATATTGGTGTATTTTGGTTCCTAGATTTGTAATCATATTGGGAAGAGACTGTAGAGGCACTTCAAGACTAATTCTGAATTATTTTCTTATATCTGTGGCTCGTTTAGCCTCAAGTATCAGCAACGCACCGCCACTCATTAAATAAAGAAAATATTTCAATATACTTTGGTTCGCCTTTTGCGAATTTAGCCAAAAGATGAAAAATGGGTCATTTAAAGTAGCGACGATTAAATTGAGAGAGCGCGTACAAATATGGATGAAAGAAGTACAGTGGCAAATTTATTACCTGCTGAGGAAGATGGAGCATAACATTTCTTTCACTTAAATTAGATAGTTTGGTTCTAATTTGGCAGTCTTGAAAGATAGAGCGGAACCATTGTCAGCTTGTCTGAAGGAAAAATGTCCGCTCAAGGAGGACGTTCAGGAAACATATTTCAGGAAAAGGAGTCAATTCCTTAGTTCATATTTAAGAGTTAGCGGTACATTATTTTTTGTAATAACATTGTTGGATTTCCTCAGCCTATCGCAAGAGCATAATTCTTCTCAGTGACCCAAGTTCATCAATTCATTTAAAAATAGCTTAAATATGGTACTATTTCACAAGATGGAGGTGTTTAAGGAGAACTTGCAAGCAGTGGTGGATGGTACTATTTCTCAATATGGAGGTCTTTAAGGAGAACTTGCAAGCAGTGTCGGATGGTACTATTTTATAATATGGAGGTCTTTAAGGAGAACTTGCAAGCAGTGTCGGATGGTACTATTTCACAATATGGAGGTCTTTAAGGAGAAATTGGAAGCAGTGTCGGATGAACAAGGAGAGCGTTTCCATCAAGTTTAGAGTTCTATGGAGCATCGATACCATGTTTCTAGAACAAGGGCATGCTTACCGATTGTTATTAAGCTACGTTATAAATAGTTAAACTGGAACTGGAGCACCAAATGAAGGCCAAAGCTCAACAATTCTGAGGTATCTATGTACTTTATTTTTATTGTATATGTTTTAAGTGCGCCAATATAAATTTTTATGAGACCCTTGTAACATTTATATTTCACTTATAAAACTGGCCTTGTGTATATTTTACATTTTACTTGCAATTTTAGTTTGTGATAAAATGTAAACTTACTCTATTGTATATTTGTTATGTACATTTGCTTTCCATCTGAGTATGTTAAATTTCATCAACAAATCATCATCACCTACAAATTTAACCATTCTACGTTCGCTTAAGCATATGTATATATAAGTAACTACAGTATTGTATTAAAATAGTAAATGGTTTTATAAAAAAATGGTACTGATAAAACAAAATGTACTGTTAATTAGACATCTGATTCAGAATTATTTCTACAAAGACGGAAATTCATTTTTGATGAGGAAAAATTTCAATTTTCTGTGAACTTGATCATCACTGGAACTTATGTCAAATATTTACCGAAAGATTACAAATTAAAGACGATAAAGTAAGTTTTATATTGGGAAAAATGCAAACTTAAAACCATGCATATCTTACTAATCATTTTTCATCATTAAAACCAGTATTACTGCTATTTCTACCACATACAACTCTTGAACTTATAAGATTCCATTCTCATGCTCATGCATCTCATCCATGTATCCATGTTAACCTCTTCTTACTACTAATTCCTTCCCATCATAAATTCATATTAATTATGCCAGTCATTGTTCCCATGCTTCTGGTCAATAATGAAATTTTAATCACAAATTCTTTTTTAATGAGCTGGTAGTAATTTGGCAAAGATGGCTGCTTGCCTCAAAGCAGACAGATGTATAATAATTATAATCAAAGATCGGTTAGGTGCAATACCGGAGTTTCCAATGAGACATGCTAGCGTCATGCATGTGTATTTGCTACGCTTTTCTGCATTATCTTAGCCTCACAAATTGCAAATTCCAATTATAGAGGTAATATAATATATTTGCTGACAAAAATCGGTGGAGCCTATAAAGGTTCAGAGAATCAACCAACGAGCTATTGTACGCATCCCCTTATGAATGCAGCCGCATGAATCTGTCAAAGACTAACGCCTCACTGTCTTCAAAAATCATAGCTTGTCAAAAACCTAATCAGGCAAATACAATATATAAATTATTAATATTCCAATATGCTAAATTTGTAACCGTATACATAAAATAAAACTAAAATAATTTCCTATTCCTATATAGCTAAATTGCGTTTAAAAATTTAAATTTCCATCCTACTCCTTTGTTTTCTAATACACAAGCAGCAACCTCTAGGGCTCATTTCTGCCTTCCAACTCAAAAACTTGAGAATATCAACGTATTTATTGCATAAAAATGGAAAAACTAAATCATATTCCATCGTACATCTTACAAATGGGAAGATATTTAATATATGCATATTTTCTAAATATTAAGGTTTTCGCAGGGACGGTATCAATTTTGATGACTTACCCTTTACACTAGACTCTAACATGTGATACCCTACCTATAAACAAAAAAAAAATATATATATATATATGAAAGAAACTCACAAAGTGCACGTGAGTCAAAGTTATGCAGATACACCCACAAAGGAAAACAATTCCGAGCGATTTTGTCTTTATTCTTTAAGAAGACTACGAGACCGGCATAGGAAGGCAAGGATAAAGCCACTTAACAGAATAATTTCAAAAAGAGCAAGGAAAGCCTTAGAAAAGACACAGAATAAAGTAGGAGTTGAATTAACCAATCAAATTGCCCAAAGAGAAGGATGGAGATCGCACAGATTATTCCCAAGTTTCCCAAGGATAGATGAGGGAGGAGAAAAAGACGAAGAATAAATCTAGACCTAGAGAAAGAAATTAATACTCGACGACGACTAAGAGTAATTAATTAACAAAGCAAACCAGATAATAGGATATAGTCAATTATAACTAGGATAGGAATAGGAAAGAATAGATACAGAGATAGAAACCTAGACGAGTTTTTAGTAAGAATATTCACTAATAACGGTTTGAACGCATTATAAATACCATTACTTTATAACTTTATCACGCTAGCTATACTACCTAAAATGGAGAGAGATAAGCCTGACCTCCAGGCAATTAACATCTCTTTGCAAACCTCTTACTTCCTTCAGCCTTCTGCATCTATTCATTTTTACTATCATATTGGCACACGGGACTCACAGTGATACGTGGAACATTGGTGACGATAAACTGTTATAGTTATAGTTAGTGACAAGTAACACATCGTGGTTCGGATTCCATGTTAAGCTGTAGGTCCCATGACTAACTAACTCCACTTTTGTCTCCTTCTCTTGTCTGATCTGTCCTATCCTAAAACCTTCTTCTTCCTCTCCCTCTCATTCCTAATCGCTGTACTCACAGTGGTTGAAGCCTACTTTGGCTCTAGACAGTGTGACTATAGGGGTCTATAAAGGAGTACCGGGCCTCCCCCCATCCTCCTTGGCCGCTCCATGACCGCCAAGTGGGGCAGCGGGAGGGTCGGAAGAGCTGTTCTTTGGCTCCCACCTCTCTTTTCCTTTCATGTCATTTCATTAGTCCATTTCTGTTTATTCCCTGAAGATGACCTAACATGGTCAAAAGACGTCTATAAATATAGACTGTAATTCGCGGATGTTTTTTCTCACCTCGAAGACAACGGTAAAAAACTTGTAAGCAATATTAAGAAAATACAAGTTAAAATTAATAACGCTGCCACAGCTGCAGCTGTGGACTTCAATAAAACCTGCATACAACATGGCCTTTTACCTAGTGGCTGTTGACTTTAAGTATATATATATATATATATATATATATATATATATATATATATATATATATATATATATATATATATATATATATATATAATTAAAGTCAACAGCAACTAAGAAAAATGAAACACGCGAGATTTGCGAGGCCTTTCGACTAATCATATATATATATATATAGAAAGAGAGAGAGAGTTGCACATATATCGGGCGTACGTGAGTATAAGAGTTCTCGTGGTAGAATAAAAATAAAATTTTTAGACCTCAGAGTAAAGAATAAATGGCAAGAGATTTTCTATACAATTTAAGTTCAGTGAGTTATGACTCATTCAGGTATATGGCTGGATCAAAATATAAAATATTTTAAAATTTTGACAAAATAAACCTAAGTCCGTTGAATGAGTAAACGATTTGCTTTGAAATTACGCTATTTACGTTATCCCCTATTAGCGAGAGTGGCTCGACATGTAGATGCATTATTCAAATATTTTATGTTTACTTTTTTCCATAAAAATCCATTAATATTGATACATTTTCCATATTTACATTGTTTATTCATTTAATATAACAAATAGGTTCTTTGAACGTATGAGATGGCAAGACTTTCGGTTCACTCAATATAAATAATTCGCATTTATGCTTTATCCTGCATTAGCCATTTCCTAATGTAGTGAAAGAACATTTTGATGCCACCTCAAGAACCATAGGAAAGTTCTATTATGCTTCTTATCCGAGATCTTTTCTAAAACGCCCGAATTTCGTGTCAGTCCGCCATTAAGGGGACATTGGCGATAAACCTTTCTTCTACACGAGAGACCTCATGACGTCAGAAACGGAAACCGACTGATTAGGTTTACTCGTTTCACAGTTTTACGAGGTCATTTACACGAAATGGAAACAGAGGTCAGAAAATGGGCGCGATTCATTTCGTCATAATTAAATTTAAATACACGTCAAAGATGTATTGTGATCTTTTAATCATTTCTTCCTTGCATAAATTTTCTTCAGACAAAGAACGTTTCTAGTGCTTTCATGCATTTTATATGAGTCTAAACTTTAATTGATTTCATAATGCATTTCACACCTCTTTTAGAGCCTCCAAAATTTAATGTCCAGTTTTTATCGTTCTCATGTTTATTCAATAGCTAGAATTTTAATGTCAATGTTAGTCGCAGGCGTTTTATTTATTTACGAGGCAAGAAATTACAGCCCAATAGTTAACCATAAATTTTTGTGTTATCTATATTGAAGGCAAATACTCTAGTGGCTCTTAACAATTTACAAAGTTAGTAAATACTGCAATAAATGGGAATAAACTCAACCCATGCTAACAGTCAAAATAAATGAGGAAATCTTGTAAGGAGCAACGTAAGAATAATGAAACCTGAACTATATTCACCGACCTCTCTTAGTTTTTGCTAACCGTATCTTTTTTGGAAACATTATTCTTTACGATATATGGATATATTTACGTGACTTAGCTTTCGACTTGTCGAGAGTATTATAAATATTTGCTAACGATACAAAGCTTGAGGAAAATTAAGTAGAGAATGAAAGTCAAATCTAATAAAAAGTTAATTTTCACAAAGTATCAAATGAAATTCAATGGAGAAAAATAGAATGAAGATGGGATCCAGAAAACCACTAGATTCGGGCTAGCAATTTCTTTTAAAAAAGGATGCTCTTTATTTCAAAATAAACGCTACAATTAAATTTACATCCCATTACCTCGTGGCCTCAAATAAAGCAAGCGAACGACAATAATTTCAACAATTTTATTTTTAAGCTAAATCGAACAATATATTTGGGTTTCTTCAGAAATGTTTTACTTGCATTACTTAAGACATGAAGTTTTCTCCTGCTCCTTATATATAAAGAAAATATAATATTAGATG
The DNA here is from genome assembly GCA_963969495.1 of Ceratothoa steindachneri. NCBI lineage: Eukaryota > Metazoa > Arthropoda > Malacostraca > Isopoda > Cymothoidae > Ceratothoa > Ceratothoa steindachneri. The sequence continues at coordinate 87,179,326 of OZ018320.1, forward strand.
AATGTTTTAGTCGGGAGCCACTAAATCCCTACCCAAAATTAGACAAAAACTTTGTGTACACATATTATTATTTACTATTAAAAAATCGAATATCTATTTGACCATTAACCTCAAGTAAATTATAGTTATGATTTTGCAAGAGAAGCGGTGAATTTAAGAAAAGTGAAATAGTATATAAGTTACATGGCATTTGAGTAGCAATAGAAATTAGGAGGTGCTACGAACCCAGAGATGGCACACTCTCCGAAAGATTGAACCTCTACATTCGGGAAAAGACGCTAGAAAAATTCCGATTTCAAAATATTTAAATTTCTAACAGCGTGTAGGCTATCAGAATAGTAATAGCGATAAATTACAATACATTATAATTATTCCCACTACGTTACATAACATAGAACATATCTTAGATCATAGCTTTTGATTGCAGAAACAATTTTTAGTCTATACTAAAAAACAGTCAATATCTCCGCTTTGGAATAAGAAAACTGTTGCAGGGGGGACGGGGGGCTAAAACGCAGCATATTAATTCTTGCACTACTTAATATTTAGTTTTTGTATGAAATGTTGGTTTTTATATTATTAAGAAAAACGCTAGAATTGATGATTTACTATTTGAATGGAGTCTGTTTTGCAGGTTCAGGGTAAAAATGCCGAAATCAATATTTTGGGGGGTCCTAATTCCCATCGACACCAATGACATAAGATCAAGAAATTACGGTCGATTTCAAGTAGCTTTTCAAATTAGGCCATACTTCTCTTTAGGTTCCTAATGCCATCAGCTTATGCGATGAACACCTTTACAGTGAGAATCGCGCGGTGTTGTTTCATTAAGTGTAGGCTAGGAACATGGACACCAATATTCAATCTCTAGGGAGGCTCATAGCTGTTCTTAATAACAGTTTATTACCAGCCAAGACTCCATGAACAACAATTCGAGAAAACCAGAAGTTATGACTTAATCAGACATTATATCACGTCATCATAAGGCAAGATATATGGTTGTAAATTGGAAAATTGGGTTGTTTATCAATTAAATAAAACTAAGAAAGTGCGACTTCTTTACGCTATTTCATTGCATGTTGTAAGTGTATGTTGTGAGCCCATTCTAACAAAATTTGAAAACCTTAGGGTGTTTTAAATTCTCTTTCGAATGATATAATTACCAAAGCTTCCGAAAGTTAGCCTGGGATTACTTTGTTTCAGCAAAAATATCATAACTATTCTGCCGATTTTAGTGAAATTTGAAAGCCTTATATTATTTTCCATTCTCTTTCGAATGATATAATTGTTAAAGTCCTCCCGAGGTTAGCCCGGGAATTATTTTGTTTCGGCAATAATATCATAACTATTCGGCGGATACTCTGCTAGATAAGACTAGACTAGGCTATAATATGCTATGCTCTGCTAGGCACGGCTAGAATAAGCTATAATATGCAGGCCATTATAGGCTAGGCTATACTATGCTAATCTATGCTAAAATATAATGTAAAAGGATAAGATATACTATGCTAATTTAGGCTATAAAATGCTATTCAAGGATAGCATATAGTATGTTAGGCTAGGCAACACTGAGCTCTGCTTGACTTTGCTATAATAGGATAGTATAGGCTCTACTATTCTAGGATAGGATAGACTAGACTAAGCTAATCTAAACTATACTAGGCTGGACAGGGCTATACTATGCTATGCTAGGGTAGGATAAAGTAAAATAGGTTAGGGGGGAAACTATGCTCTGCTATGCTAGGGAATACTATGTTAGGCTACGATAGGGTTACTAACTAAGGCTATAATTGGCTAAGCTATGCAAGATTATTCTAGGCTAGTTTATGGTATGCTATACTAGTCTAAGATATACTAGGCTATTCTAAAATATCATACGATTGGCTATATTATGTTAGGTGTGGTTATGCTAGGATAGGCTTTACTACGCTAGCCTATAGTATGCCAGGCGAAGCTAGGCTATCGCATGCAAGGATAGATTGGCTGGGCTATAGTAGCCTATTCTAGCTTGGCTATACTCGTCTATACTACTCTAGGCGACGTTAGGCTAGGCTATGACGAGCAATAATAAACCATACCTGTTTAGGCTAGGCTATAGTAAGCTAGGCTAAAAGGGCAATCCTAGGCTAGGCAAGGCTATACTAGGCTAGGCTAAGCTAGGCTATATAATAATATGCTAGGTTGGACTAGTGTCTAATAAGCTAAAATAGGCTATACTAGGATACGATAGGCTACGCTATACTAAGCTAAGGTATGATAAAGTAGGTCACACTAGGCTAGCTAGATTATACTAAGTTAGGCAGTGTTAGACCCGGCACAGCTAGGCTATTCTATTTTAAGAAGGGCTATACTATGTTTGGCTATACTAGACTAAAACTGGGTAGGTTATACTATGCTATGCTTGGCTATGATATGCTATGCTATATCAGGCATGTTTAGGCTAGGCTATTTAAAGCTATGCTAGACAATACTACGCTATGCTAGGATAGGCTATTCATAATAAGTGAGGACACGCGACATTTTGTTCAGCAGACCTTGTCGAAAAGAATTATACTTGTAATGATAACTGGGTCCTATCCGATAAGAAAAAGATCTCTTGTGAATGGTTAGAGAAGAATTAAAAAATAAATCATATGTCAAAGACATATTTACACTAACGAAAGCTTAAAGTTACCCTCGAGGTATGCCTGTGAGGACACGCTCGGCGTAAAAGCGCATAGACAGCACGGGCTGATAGCCGACCCTAGGCCGCCTGCCTATGCTTTGGGGCAATTAAGGGAATGGGGGACCGCCTCCTTGATTTTTATACAAAAGGCGTTTTACGGTTGACAGGAATTTATCTAATGGGTTGCCAAGTTGCAGTTCAAAGAATATATAAAGAACAAGACCAAAAAATAAAATTTCAATATATTTAATAAATGGGGCAATATATATATATATATATATATATATATATATATATATATATATATATATATATATATATATATATATATATATGCAAAAATAAAGGGAACAAATTACTCGATAAAGATAGTTAATTGGATTGCGACAATATATAATATGACAGAGGTAAGCGGGAGGAGCAAAATTAATGTTAGCTCGAACAAGAGATATTAATCACGATTGAGCGGGAAATCAATTCAAAAGTGGATTCGGGTGACGATAGACGGAGTGTAATCAGGGGATTACAACACAATATCGTTTTATCTTGAAGCGTGGTGGTGATCTGTGAGGGGAGTGGGGTATACCAACGGCACAGGTCTTTGAGAAGATACTTCGGGGAGTCCTAACGAGGAGGACGCGTAGATGGGGGGGTTTTGAATACTTCTGCGGCTCGGCTGAGAGTCTGAAACACGTTGGAACGGGAGTCTTGAATGAGTTCCGAGATGACCGAGGCTGCACATGTTCTCTGGGAAGAAAGTGTCTCGATAATTTTCCTCTGAACAGGCGCAAAAGCTTCACCAAGGGAGATCTGATGGTGAAATTTTAACGACGAGGTACAACTCAAAGAGGGGTTGCGGGACTTCGCGGGGAACAGAAAAAACGGTCTGAACGGAGGGACTAGCAGACTTTCAATCTCTTCGAGGAATGGTGAACTCAGGGTTAAATAGCCAGGTGGCTGGTCTGATAGATAATCCCAGCCAATGGCCGTCCCAAGATGATTCTCGATGTCAATCTATGTAAACTAGCGGGAGAGGGGGGGAGCGAGGAACATCCGAAAGCAAATACAGCTGGGTCGGATGACTCAGCGTGGGACTGCTTCCTTTTCGAAGATACTATACTTCCTACGCCAAGGAGAACGTGGTTTAGAGCGAAGGGGCTGAAAGGGGTATTCGGAGGGAACTTCCTCTCACGCTAGTTCTTCGAGGGCATCCCGTCGCAGTTACATTTGGAAGGAAGAGGGAAGGAGTCGTTCGTTTTTATTTTTTGGAACCAGCAGCAACAATAACAGGCCAAGTATATGTTGAATTTTCAGAAGAGCATCAAAATTTGATCATCAAGCTTCTTGCATCGGTTATTACTCATGTAGCAATACTACTTCACAATACCAGGCCTCACACTTCCCATTGGGCTGTATCTAAGCTAAAATAATTGAGAAATGATGATTTGCCTAATTTTTATATTCACGAGACCTTTACATATTCAACTGATTATTACTATCTTTCAAGCACTTTGAACCCAATATTCCCAATAAAAGGTTTATTAATAGGGAAAACAGAATTAGAGTTTTGATCGAAACTTTCACCAATAGGCCTAAAGTATTTTTTTTAGAAATGGTATAGTGATGCAAATGGATAATATTTTAATTAAATATTTACTATTTTTGTTTTATATTACATCTTCAACTTACTATTACAAAAAGAAATTTCATGTGAAACTGCCTAATCCCAAATATTTCCAGGTAAAAGGATTGATTGGCTATTACCACAATAAATCTCATCTAATGTAGCTTCTTACCTTTGACCACCTTGTACATTCTGATAAAACTAATATCTAAATGTTAGTATATCACCTCAGGCTTTCTTTGTTCTTTTTTTACTCTCACGTGTTTTCTTTTTTTCACAAGTTCCTCTCTACTGGCATTCGTCTTGACGCCGGCAAACGTCGAACTTCTTAATGACTACAAGAGATAGCCACCATCACTCCATACGAAAAGCTAGACTTTACATCAGCTTCCAAGAATCTCTCCATCCACTCGAGCTGAAAGCCCCACACTTAAGATAAACCAAATGAATTCCAACCACAGACCTTTCTAATAAAGGTAAACTGTGAAAGAGTTTACTTAACCATCTGCTCTATTATTGAACCCAACACTCCAGTAGTTTCATAACTTTACAATAGTCCTGAACTTTCATTCCTAGAGTATGAATTGTACATTTACCAACATTTAAATTAACTATTACTATTTCTAGCACACTAGAATCATGTGATGTCGCATGTTTCGTGTAAAAAATGTCGTTAACAATAAGGAAAATCAAAAGTTTGACTTTATATTGAATCATAAATAGAAAATGTTAACAAAATAGAGGAATTATTTCACAAAGAAAAAGGCAACTTGCAAAAACATTCGACAACTGTAAAGTTCTCAAAAATCTTATATTTCACTTTGACCTAAACTGAGTGGCATTATCAAGGTTCAAGGCATCAAGTAATTGTTAAAAAGAATAAAAATCAGTTCAAGTGCTTAATTAGAGCAAAATAGTGGAAATATAAGTTTCAAAATATATATTTTTTATTAAAACTATTTTATTTATATATTTCTAATATATTTTTCCAATCCTTTTACGATAAACATTGCGGAAGAAATTTTCTTCAAACAAGATTAACTGAAAAAAATAAGTAATCATTTAATAATCGGCAGTATTCATTTTGTGTTCTTTCGAATAGTTTCAACCTATTTATACAAATATTCAATTTTAGAAACAGATTGTAGTCTTATTGTTTTGAATATATATATATATATATATATATATATATATATATATATATATATATATATATATTCAAGATTAAACCAATGACGAAAGATTATCTGAGTATTTTTTAAATCTATTTATTCAGCGTAACATCGTTTCGAGCTTGTGCGATCAGCTTCTGGCTCCGGTTCCTAGGAATGTTGACAGTTCATTATCAAAGTTAACAAGAGTAAGAAATATAGCTTTAGATTATTAAAATAAATAGATTGTAATAAATGAACACTTTTGATAAATAATTACTACACAGTATGTGATATACAAAAGTTCTGATAACAATGGTGAAGAACACAACTTAGGAATAAGCGGTGAAATATTTCAACTGACGAATATTTGAATAATAATATTTCGTATAGTTTGGTAGGTTCTGTGTTTTACAGAATAAGAAGAGGAACGGATGCATTATCTGAATTGAGAGTTGCTTTTAAAGATTTAATATATATTGATTCTGCGATCCTGAGTGTGGTCGAACATTTATTGCTGGCTCTGATTTTAAAGTTTTCTATTGTCATTGACGTCTCACACTTATATTATGTGATCCCTTACAGGCGAATGATCTTTTTTCAAAAGAAGAGACCCTGTCCTATGGCTAATTCCCATATGCAAAGAATAAAGAGCTCCCAATGATCGCACATTGCTGCCAATATATGAAGCTAAGGAACAACCTGGACAAATAAACTTGTAGACAACACCACTGCGCAAAATATTATTTATTTAAAGTGTTCAGTTATTCAAATGCCGGCATGAGAACCTGATCTATTGTTTTATTGATCTCTAGATTTAATATCTTGTGGACTATTAACTCTACATATTGTACTACCGATATTATTATACATATATTGTAGTTGCACGATTAGATTTTTGACAATACTTGATTGGTGATGAATTTGAAGCTGTACTCTGGACACAATCCTGCGGAAGCAGATTATATTTCGAAGGGTGTTTGATACTAGGTACAGTAGCTGACTGAATGACTCTAAATACTTTAGATTGTCTTTGTTGGTGTTTATCATTCCTTGAATTATGTTTATGTTAACACCTAAAATGAAAGTGATAGATTTAGGAGGAGGTTCTGTTAATAGGTTTGCCATAGTTAGTTTCCTAAGTTACTCTGTAGGTGGAGCTCCAAAGGCTTGAAAATTTGTTTGTTATGTATTTGCTTCAAATCTCAGACCGAGAAACAAAGAACATTTTGAATGTCAACTCTTCAATTATTAAGGGCTTACCAAACGGAAAATTTGGTGATTTTAATATAAAAGAACTTAGATAAACATTGAGGGGAGAACAAATACAGGAAAAGCTTTAATTTGATCCTAAAGGTATATATGTTCTATGTCCACATATAAGTAAGTTAGTTTTAGAGTAAAAACACAGGATATTAATGTTAGTTATTTTGATAGTAAAACCATCAATTTGTTGTTCCTCCTTATTAAATTAGTAATTACCACTGTTATGCCTCCTGATTCGGACTAACCTCACGGCTGTACTCATATTCTGTAGATAGCCATGGTTCTGGTGGCAGGTTAAGCGGTATGCCTCCTCGGGTAAAGAAAAAGCCCTATAACGAGGGAAGATCGGTAGTAAAATCTTTACCAAATTATTTTTCAAGTAAAAAAATGTGTTAAATTTTTAATATAGATTCTACCCTGATATAAAAGGTCACAACTCCAAATTCATATTATTTTCACTAAATATTTGATTAAAGTCACAATAATGATTCATTATTTAGAAGAGACTCACTACAATATAGATACGCAAATTATAAGTCTCGTTTATAGAATAGGCGCAATTTCTTCAAGCATTTTAAGATAATTATTATTTTTTTATTACAGTTTTCCTTCTCCTTAGCAAAAATTTGACTTTCCTTTTGTAATCTTTGCATCAGGTTGAGACATATATTAAATGTTTCACCTTATTTTATCATATTGAATGAAGAAACATAAAAAATAATATTTATATTAATAATAACAATAATTGCTTATCTTTGATGCTATTAGCCATACTGAATAACACTGGTTCACAATCATAATTCAACAAACATATTTTAAGGTTCTCTTGATATATTTTTATGCGCTGATTTTGAATCATATATCGCGTCCTCTTTCGATGGTGACAAGTGTATCTGAGTGTCGAAGGTAATATAATTTCCTATAATGGGACAACTTCTATATATGTGAAATAAATAAAATATTGGTGTATTTTGGTTCCTAGATTTGTAATCATATTGGGAAGAGACTGTAGAGGCACTTCAAGACTAATTCTGAATTATTTTCTTATATCTGTGGCTCGTTTAGCCTCAAGTATCAGCAACGCACCGCCACTCATTAAATAAAGAAAATATTTCGATATACTTTGGTTCGCCTTTTGCGAATTTAGCCAAAAGATGAAAAATGGGTCATTTAAAGTAGCGACGATTAAATTGAGAGAGCGCGTACAAATATGGATGAAAGAAGTACAGTGGCAAATTTATTACCTGCTGAGGAAGATGGAGCATAACATTTCTTTCACTTAAATTAGATAGTTTGGTTCTAATTTGGCAGTCTTGAAAGATAGAGCGGAACCATTGTCAGCTTGTCTAAAGGAAAAATGTCCGCTCAAGGAGGACGTTCAGGAAACATATTTCAGGAAAAGGAGTCAATTCCTTAGTTCATATTTAAGAGTTAGCGGTACATTATTTTTTGTAATAACATTGTTGGATTTCCTCAGCCTATCGCAAGAGCATAATTCTTCTCAGTGACCCAAGTTCATCAATTCATTTAAAAATAGCTTAAATATGGTACTATTTCACAAGATGGAGGTGTTTAAGGAGAACTTGCAAGCAGTGGTGGATGGTACTATTTCTCAATATGGAGGTCTTTAAGGAGAACTTGCAAGCAGTGTCGGATGGTACTATTTTATAATATGGAGGTCTTTAAGGAGAACTTGCAAGCAGTGTCGGATGGTACTATTTCACAATATGGAGGTCTTTAAGGAGAAATTGGAAGCAGTGTCGGATGAACAAGGAGAGCGTTTCCATCAAGTTTAGAGTTCTATGGAGCATCGATACCATGTTTCTAGAACAAGGGCATGCTTACCGATTGTTATTAAGCTACGTTATAAATAGTTAAACTGGAACTGGAGCACCAAATGAAGGCCAAAGCTCAACAATTCTGAGGTATCTATGTACTTTATTTTTATTGTATATGTTTTAAGTGCGCCAATATAAATTTTTATGAGACCCTTGTAACATTTATATTTCACTTATAAAACTGGCCTTGTGTATATTTTACATTTTACTTGCAATTTTAGTTTGTGATAAAATGTAAACTTACTCTATTGTATATTTGTTATGTACATTTGCTTTCCATCTGAGTATGTTAAATTTCATCAACAAATCATCATCACCTACAAATTTAACCATTCTACGTTCGCTTAAGCATATGTATATATAAGTAACTACAGTATTGTATTAAAATAGTAAATGGTTTTATAAAAAAATGGTACTGATAAAACAAAATGTACTGTTAATTAGACATCTGATTCAGAATTATTTCTACAAAGACGGAAATTCATTTTTGATGAGGAAAAATTTCAATTTTCTGTGAACTTGATCATCACTGGAACTTATGTCAAATATTTACCGAAAGATTACAAATTAAAGACGATAAAGTAAGTTTTATATTGGGAAAAATGCAAACTTAAAACCATGCATATCTTACTAATCATTTTTCATCATTAAAACCAGTATTACTGCTATTTCTACCACATACAACTCTTGAACTTATAAGATTCCATTCTCATGCTCATGCATCTCATCCATGTATCCATGTTAACCTCTTCTTACTACTAATTCCTTCCCATCATAAATTCATATTAATTATGCCAGTCATTGTTCCCATGCTTCTGGTCAATAATGAAATTTTAATCACAAATTCTTTTTTAATGAGCTGGTAGTAATTTGGCAAAGATGGCTGCTTGCCTCAAAGCAGACAGATGTATAATAATTATAATCAAAGATCGGTTAGGTGCAATACCGGAGTTTCCAATGAGACATGCTAGCGTCATGCATGTGTATTTGCTACGCTTTTCTGCATTATCTTAGCCTCACAAATTGCAAATTCCAATTATAGAGGTAATATAATATATTTGCTGACAAAAATCGGTGGAGCCTATAAAGGTTCAGAGAATCAACCAACGAGCTATTGTACGCATCCCCTTATGAATGCAGCCGCATGAATCTGTCAAAGACTAACGCCTCACTGTCTTCAAAAATCATAGCTTGTCAAAAACCTAATCAGGCAAATACAATATATAAATTATTAATATTCCAATATGCTAAATTTGTAACCGTATACATAAAATAAAACTAAAATAATTTCCTATTCCTATATAGCTAAATTGCGTTTAAAAATTTAAATTTCCATCCTACTCCTTTGTTTTCTAATACACAAGCAGCAACCTCTAGGGCTCATTTCTGCCTTCCAACTCAAAAACTTGAGAATATCAACGTATTTATTGCATAAAAATGGAAAAACTAAATCATATTCCATCGTACATCTTACAAATGGGAAGATATTTAATATATGCATATTTTCTAAATATTAAGGTTTTCGCAGGGACGGTATCAATTTTGATGACTTACCCTTTACACTAGACTCTAACATGTTTATATATGTAATTTCTTAAATGTGATACCCTACCTATAAACAAAAAAAAAAAATATATATATATATGAAAGAAACTCACAAAGTGCACGTGAGTCAAAGTTATGCAGATACACCCACAAAGGAAAACAATTCCGAGCGATTTTGTCTTTATTCTTAAAGACTTTTTCAAGGAATGAACAGGAGGCTGGACATACATTGCCTTAAATAGTAGAAAGGGGGATTAGACTACCCACTTCCAAACCTTAATTAGGGGGTACAAAATACTGAAACATCTCAAATAAAGTTGTTTTAGGATTATTTACCCCCTAATTAAGGTTCAGAGGTGGTTAGTCTAATCCCCCCTTCCACTATTTAAGGCAATGTATGTCCAGCCTCCTGTTCATGACTGCTTTGCTTGCCTAAGCTAGTCTGACTCCCGCTTTGACAGCATTTTTTACGGATTTAAATAAAGTGAATTTCTAGCGAGAAAGTTAACAGAGTGCCCCTACTTGTTGATAGTAGCTCGATAGTTCGTAAATAAGTGGACCACTTGCCTTCCTTTTGGACGGTTACGGAAGAACTCTTCGCTCCTTCGTGGAAACGGAGACCGAAGCCTCCCCTGGCGCACCCGCTAGCCTGAAGGAAGTTTTTTTAGTGTAAAGTAAATTTTTATTGGACATTGGCCCCCTTCTTCTCTCTCACCCCTTTCCGTCTATAAAAAGCACTAAGTGAACACATTACACACATACAAACCATAACGCATCATATGATGCATCTGAGATAAGGGAAACCTTACGTATAACTCTTCGGGTCCTCCCGGAGGGCCCGAAACCAGACCGAGAAAAAGTATTTGAGAAAGTATACGGAACCCTACGAATTGCCTTGATACGACTAATTGACTTTAATATAATGGATACTCAGCTATCTGCGCGAAAGAGGCCGATTGTGAAGCCTTGACCTCCGGGAAAGCTGTTAAATGCCTAAAAACAATCAACCTAAAACCGACCACACCGCCACAAATAAGGACCCACCGCAGTTTGATCTGCAGGCGCCTCGACCCCTGGGTTGGGAGATACTCTTCGGACGCTATTAAACAGGAAATCAAGACGAACCACGAATGGGCAAATGTAGCAGAGGTATTCAAATTCAAAACGTACACACACGTATTTAAGGTTGCATTTGAAGACACAGCTATGGCTCAAAAGGCTAAGGATAATGGACTGCTTCTGTTTAACGTGAGAATTTGCCCAGAACAGATAGAACGTGAGGAGTTTGTTGATTTGCAAATGTGCTTCAGGTGCTACAAATACAACAAACATACCACGTACAACTGTGCTGAAAACAAAGACTTCAAGTTGTGCTCCATCTGCGCCGGTCACGACCATTTTTGGCGCGAGTGTAAGAACACCAACACCAAATGTCTAAATTGTGAAGGCCCGCACCGGACCATGTCTATGGCATGTCCGATTAAAAAACAAGAGATGAGCAACCAAAGCAAACTCCAACCTGAGACGGAAGAGAAAAAAGCAAACTCGACCTACGCTAAAGTTGCCAAAGCCGCTATCGCCGAGTCGAACAACCAAAAGACATATCTGCACATTAAGAACGAACACTCCACCAAGATTATGTGTAGCATATATTATGCACACATACAAAACATTACTTGCCCTGGTACCTTTGCGACAGAAGTCAACCGTATGCTCGTAAAGAACGGGCTTGCGGAGATGTGGTTCCCCGATAACCCCCCTTCAGTGGAGGTTATGCGTATAACCGTTGCTCCTCAGTGCCAAGAAAAGTGCCAAAATGTGCAAACCACAAACACAGCCATTTCACGTGACCCCCGACTGAACAAGCCAAAGGAAACACAAACACAGAAACAAGCGCCACTCACTCCCCCAAAAAACATACCAGTAAAAACAAAAACACACACCCCCACACCAACAAAGGAGGCAGTCCAACCCAAGGAGATCAGATCTCCCAAGTCAAGGAAAATCTCCAAAACTCGCGGCCCACGGTCTACCTCCTCATCACGAGGAAGGGAGCACCAACTCAAGTACCACTCCAGAGGCCTTAACCTAAAATTGTACGCCCCTGAATCGGCTCCATTCCCAACTGAGATGGACTCCCGTAAAGTATTGGAAGGTCTTAGGACCAGATGATACAAATGGGAATGCTCAGACGAGGTACCAGAGCGACAGGTTGAGGAGGCCCTCTCACAAAATAAGGTTAAGCTGGCCACGGAATGTTTCTACACAATAACCGACACAGAATTCCGAAAGAAAAGAAATGGCAGGGAGCGCACCCCGCCAAGTACACCACATAGGGCTAAAGTAGATCGCAAATAAGCGTCTACTTTAATCCCACACATTAAAAGAACCTACATTACTCAAAATGACCAACAGACTTACAATCATACAAATGAATGTCGATGGGTGGGACGGTAAAGGTTCCATCTATGGCAACAATCCGCGACAAAGTGCCCCTGACATTATACTTATTAACGAACACGGAATGACCGCTCATAAAGAGATTAAAATATTTCAATAAGACGTCATTAGAAAAAAATCACAGCCAGGAACGGTATGACGGCTGCGCAATAGCCGTCAAGACTACCCGACTTAGATGAATCTTACCTTGCCATTGAGGTAGGCACTACCCTGGGCGGTCCGATCGTGGCGACGAGGTACCAACCCCCAAGACGCGGCTATGTACCCCTGCACAACCTTCTAAGGGTCTTCAGCCATAAGAAAAATGTAATCTTTGCTGGAGATCTGAACGCAAGATGTGCAGCATCAGGGTATACTTCCTACAGCAATGCAGGTAGAAACATCGAAGTCCTACTTGACGGAAAATACGGGACTAGAATGGGACCAGAATTCCCGACATACATTACAGGAAATGCAGCAACGAAACCTGATATTGTTTTATCCAGCATCAGGTTTCCGTACAACTACTACAATGAACCAGGCCCCCTTATTCCGAGCGACCACGAGGCAATTAAAATTACAATTGGCGTGAACCCCATTCAAGTTGCAATCCCAGAACGCAAAAGCTATAAGCATGCGAACTGGGAATGCTAAAAAAAATACCTTCTAAATTATATCCCAGACCCTTTACTCGATGCCAATTTAGAAGAGATAGATGAAGAGCTGGATAAAATCACCGACCTCCTTATAAAAGCAGATAAAAATAGCATTCCGGCATTAAGTATGAAACCCTTCCAGCTCCTATTTGGCCCCCTCCCATTAAAGCCCTGGCCCAAGAATATAAGGAACTGTCCAATGTAGTAGCGCTGATAGGCCCCAATCACAATGCCCATAGACGAATAAGACAGATAAAAGACGAACTCCAGACACTAATTACGGACCAACAAATACAGGTATGGGACAGAGTGATTGAAGGACTCGCCATAGAGGAGGACTCACGGACATTTTGGCAGACGTACAAACGATTAAAAGGACAACCCCCACAGAAGAAAATTGTACTCAAACATGACGAGAAAAAAATTGACGAGACTAAAGAGATTGATGAAATTTTTAGGATTTTCTGGTCTTCAATCTTTAAAATTACCCCTAAAGAAAATGACAATAATGAAAACGATTTCGAAAATGACATTATCCAACAGATAAACACACAAATACATAAAACCTCCCCTCATCCTTGTGTGTTGCAGGAAAGAGTGATGGAGGGCTATGGGAGTAAAATAACTGCCCAAGAGCTCTTCTTTGCACTAAAATTCTTTCGTCAAAGAGCACCAGGTACCACGGGGCTGACCAGGGAGAATTTTATCAAGGCCCCGCCTAATGTTCTGAGTGGGCTTCTTAACATCATGAATGCCGCTCTGAACACGGGCTACTTTCCCGATCAGTGGAAAGTGGCCAAGATGATCTTCCTTCCCAAATCGGGAAAGCTCCCGGACTGCCCTGCAAACTTCCGGCCGATATCCCTCTTAGAATTTGCTGGCAAAGTCATCGAGAAGATATTGGCAAATAGCGACAACTCTTTTCTCGATGAACCAACTTGCATAACGAGCAACAGCACGGATTCAGAAAGAAAAGAGGGACTGACACGGCACTACCCGTTATTACGGAAAAACTTGCAAACATCAAGGCCAGCAAAAGGCATGCCGACCTGGTGCTTCGCCATGTTAAAAAAGCCTTTGACAAGGTTTGGAAGAGAGGCTTGCAATTTAAGATCCTGCAAGTAGGCCTCGACCCCATTCTTGAAAGGATTCTATGCGATTACATAATGGAGAGGAGAGCGTATATACAGATCAAAGAACACAAAGGCCCCGAATTCGAGCTCGAATCAGGGGTCACGCAAGGGGGCTGTCTCAGTCCCTTGTTATACAATATCTATACACGTGACCTACCCCAACCTTTCTCCGAAGGTACGATATACGTCCAGTTCGCTGACGATATATCACAAATTTGTACAGCCACTTATGTTCACAGGGAATTTATGGCGAGGAACACGGCTAGGGAGATATCTAACATCAACTCTTACGAGAGGAAATGGAAGATATCAACCAATGCCCCAAAATTCAAAATAATTCCTATGTTTCGCAAGACCTTCAACGATATACGGGTAGAAGGGAAGAGAATCTTTTACTGCTCGGAAGGGACGGTTCTGGGGCTCAAAATCACCACAGGGGGATAAAAGAGTCATATCGAGCGGACACTCGCGAATAGCAAGAGAGATTTGAGGGAGTTTTATAGGTTCATCGACCTAACTCGCTCAAATAAACTCAAGATATTCAATGCGTGCATTCGCTCGAGACTCCTATACCCCCCCGGTGCCGTCGAACGTGAGCGCCAAGACCCACATTGCGAAACTTCAAGTCATCCAGAACAAAGCGGTTTTACTTATTACAAACACCCGAAGAAGAGAACACAAACGACAGAGGGAGCTCCACGACTCGGTTGGATTATCTCCGATCAACGTGGCGCTCCACAAGAAGGCTAAGAGGATATTGCTAGCCATTGGCGCCCGCTTGACCCCTGAATTCTTTCATACACACTTAGAAATCAAAGTATACCGACAAATAAGACCATTCAAAAGTATCAAGTTACAGACAGACAATGACGTGATTCTGAAATACACTTGACAGAACTGACAAAACATACAAAGTAATGCGCAGGTGCCTTTAGCATATTAAAATTCAATTAAAAACCACTTGCAAAACGAAAGCTAAAGGAAATTCACATTCACTTTTAAATCCATCCAAATTTATAACGAAAAACTTCTCAAAATCTTTTACAAAAGTCACAGCGGGAATAAAACCCCCGCCAAAAATAAAGGCTTGAATGCCTAAGATCAATTAATTAATCGATCAATAGGATCGAAAACAATAATTAAATTAACCATGTTCAATTTAATTATATAAACTATGGATTTATAATCTATAGTTTATCAAACAATGCAAAACAACCCCCAAAACACACAAAACTACACATTGACAGAGCTACCCTTTCACCAGGGATCTTTTTATTCTGTCTCCTACACATCATCTATTCTTTAAACTCACCCTTTAACCACTTTACTCTCTTACTATTCTCTCTCTAATTCTACCTATACTTCATCTCTTATTTTGTCCAATGTCCTCCTGTTCATTCCTTGAAAAGGTCTTTAAGAATAAAGACGAAAGAGCTCGGAATCGTTTTTCACTATTCCTTTGTGGGTATATCTGCATATATATATATATATATATATATATATATATATATATATATATATATATATATATATATATATATATATATATATATATATATATATTTATATATATATATATATATATATATATATATATATATATATATATATATATATATATATATATATATATATATATATATTATATATATATATATATATATATATATATATATATATATATATATATATATATATATATATTACACGGGAAGGGTAAACAAGTTGTATACCCAACGAAAGAATATATTCTCATGAAAATTAACACACATAGAGAACGATATATATAATTGCAAAATTCATTCGTAATTAAGAATTACTGATTAAGAATCACTTTTCAATGTGGGAAAACTTCAAAGCGGGTGGTAACACCTGTGTTTGATCAGTCGGCCTATCCCCCACTGCGACGCATTTTTCTGATCCTTCCCTGCTTGGAGGGCAGGGTCGATCCAAGAAGAAGCTTCCTCGGTCGTCTTATCACCTCTAGGCCTAAAGAGACTGGAGCCAATTGTTACTCTTAAGAGACTGCAATACCTAGAGGCTTTCTAGCGAGGAAACCAGCAGAGTATTTTACCTAAGGGCAACCGTTACTCGTCAGAGAGTACCACCCGCCCTTTTGCGAAGATACACCCCCTCGTCTTAAGTCAAACCGTGGAGTTAGGTTTCGTTAGCTAGACAGATTGTCGTGAGTTTGGCCACAGTCAAAAGGCAAATTCGCGAAACGACATTTTCTTTGGAGAATTACGCAAACCACTCTTCTCATCCGGTTAAGGAAACCTCGCCCCTCGTCTGAGATTACTCATTCCAATTCTAGAGTGCTCACCCAGCCTGGAAATTATCTTATTCCTGCGCCAGATAATTCCAACCCTTGTCTCAAGAGTACAACGCTCCTCGAGCCGCAAGAAGAGCTGGCTTCTAAGAATCGCTCCGCTCACCAAGAGTCAAGCCGTCAAGGTAAAACCCTTTTACCCCTTTTCGAGGATAATCCCCCTTTTGTCCTCACTACCTGATATACTCCTCTTGACCCTTTAATTGGACTCTTCATTGTTTACCAAGATTTTTCCTGTCTGACTAAGTCCCATATTTTGATTCCCGTTAAACTGATTATTATTTGATTTATTATTTCATTGGGAGTGACTTTATTCTCCCATTCCTTTGCTTTTGTAGACATTTCCATTATTAGCATTATTAGTGTAATTAAAGTTCATTTTTGTTTTTAATCTTTGAATATCCTTGAATCAAACCTAGTATTTAAATCTTCCTTTTGGCAAACCATTTATCTCCGAACGCATTCACCTCTTATGAGCCCTGTGCAGCTGTTCTATCCATCTGGCCGCATGCAACTTAAGTAGACTGCATTCTGAATTTACCGTTCCTAGTTGTATCAGAGCGACACTTTCGTTATGCAGTAATTTAGTCCTTATTATATGTTTCGCCATGCTTCCATTTCATATTTTAAACGAGGTTCTTCGAAGAGATAAAAAAACTTCATAATCTCCTTTACACTTCTCCCGGTTCGAAGGGCCGCGAGTATGGCGTACCGTTTATCGATTTCAGCTGGCATTCTCAAAAGAAACTGCGTATGCTGTTACCCGCATGTAAGCAATACCCTTACTGAGTACGTCCACGTTCAAGTAACCTACATTGGCGCGGTCCTTATCCTTTAGGCACAATTTCAACTTGCTATCGATTCAAGTGACAAAACAGCTATACAGTTTAAGAATAACCTCTTTACTTTTAGCCATCCAAATTCTTCTTAAAGAAGCATAGCTCTTTTTTTGTATATCTTTGCCACAATAAACTGCTTAAAGAACAGTAATGACCTAACTATTACTACTACTAAGTCTTTCTACTCATCTACCGAGTTCAGCCAATGCCCTTTCACCTCATAGATTAATTTCATATAATCCTTCCCATGTTAAAAGCTGCATCTTAAAAGTTAAGTGCTATGCGCTACTTATGTATGCCAAATCTTAAATTATGCAAATCACTGCTCATTAATTTTACCCTCGAATACTTTTACTATAGCTACCAATTCGGTGTTATCACCAAAGATTTTACCTTTGCTATTACTTACCTTCCCAGCTGATGTATATGGAAGGGAATAGTACTCAACCCAAACATATCCTTGAAGTACTTTAATGATAACATTTCTCCACTGACTTTATTCCATTTATTACTATCATCATGCTTCTGCCTTTCCTCCATTCAACTAACCAATTCAAAAACATTCCTTCAAGGACTGAGTGCCCTCCGAAATCTTTCTGTTTATAAATGGATAAATTAAATCCTTTTGCAGATGGAACACCGTCGTAATAAAGAAAGAAAAAACCCATCGTGCGCCTGCACTAATTGAACATGACCGCCGATTAACTGCGGAAATGATAGCAGACTTTGAACATATCTTCAGGTTCAGTATATTCCATCTTGACCGACGTATTGAAGCTTCTTAAGCTTTGTGCTCGATGTGTGCTAAAATTGTTTCGCGAAGATGTGTTAGATAAGTAAGCTACTCTTTTCCTGAAACTTTTGAACAAGTGAGATGAAGATAACGAGGAATTTTTGCAAAGAACTGAAACCCTGGATGAAAATTTGATTTACCAATAGGAGATGAAAGACAAAAATCAGTTTAAAAAAAGATTACCAATAGAAGTAATATTCTATTAGCAAACATAAGCTCATTTTTCAAGAAAGTAAAAGAAGTATTCCTGCTCAAAAACGAAATTTAATACCAGCAAAAATAGAAACCAATCTGCAACATAAGAATGATAACACGAATGCAATCCAAAATACAGATTCCTCATGCGCAACCGACAAGAACACTCCAATAGAACTTAAGAGAAAACACGACCAATACATCTCACCAATCATATGAAATCTACATCATAATTGGTAAAATAAATTTTTCCTGCTGTATTTACTGAATTTATATTATGATCTATTGCTCTATCATGCAAAATAGGATACATTGACACGTTATAGGACCTTGGATATATTTTGAGAAATAATTTACATGTAATCTATCATAACATTATTACCATATTTTTATGTTGGCCTTTTGATAGCCCTGCGCGAATTATTATGATCCGGATATGTCTTTTCCAATATTAAGAAGGCTTTTATTCCTCCATGTCAACTAACTTTTTCTCAACTAAGACATTACTCTTTATGCTCTCCAATGCCGCTGACTTTTCGCCGATACGTCAACATATTCCTGCAAAAACGTCTAGGCAAATAAAGTCGTGCCTCTTCCGACTAATTTCCCTTGCCTAGATTCATAAATTGAAGTTATAGTTAAAGCTATAAAGAAGGTGCAGTGTAAATTATACAATGTAGCCGCACTATGGACTTTAATGAATCCACTCAACTCAGTGCCGGCCTTAGTCGGGATAAATAGTGATGGTTAGAGACAGAAATGGAAGGGCAACCGTCCGTAAAGTCTCTGTCAAAACCTCAATGGAGGAGTCCTTTACCGAATTGGAAATGTAGGGGAAAGCAGAGAAGAATATATATATATATATATATGCAAATTTTATTGAAGGCCATTGTGTATTTCGCCTTAGTTAATTTCCTTTGGCAACTTTCTCTTCTTTTAACTATCTTTTTTATTCCATCTTGTAGATGGTGGATCAGTTGACCTGTATTCATCTCTTTTAAATAAATTTGTTTGGTAAAAACCAAACAAAATTGCTGAGCTATCGATCTTATACGATCATCTTCGGAGCATTTTGATATGGTCTTGCCTCCTTTACCGATGTAATGAGTAGAGGGAAGATCTGACAGAATGAAAGAAATGAAATGAAATAAAATGAAAAGAGAGGTGGGAGACAAATGACAGCTCTTCCCCCTCCCTCCCCCGGCCCCGTTCGGCGCTCATGGAGAGGCGAATGAGGGAGAGGGGAAGGCCCGGTACTCCTTTATAGACCCCCATATTCACACTGTCTAGGGGCAAAGTAGGCTTTAAGCACTGTGAGTATGGCGATTAAGAGTGACAGGGAGAGGAAGAAAAAGGTTTTAGGATAGGACAGAAAAGAAAATAATAGAAGATAAAAATGGAATTAGTTAGTCATAGGACCTACAGCTTAACATGGAATCCGAACCACGATGTGTCACTTGTCACTAACTATAACTATAACAGTTTATCGTCACCAATGTTCCACGTATCACTGTGAGTCCCGTGTGCCAATATGATAGTAAAAATGAATAGATGCAGAAGGCTGAAGGAAGTAAGAGGTTTGCAAAGAGATGCTAATTTCCTGGAGGTCAGGCTTATCTCTCTCCATTTTAGGTAGTATAGCTAGCGTGATAAAGTTAGAAAGTAGTATTAGTATTTATGAGGCGTTCAAACCGTTATTAGTAAATATTCTTACTAAAAACTCGTCTAGGTTTCTATCTCTGTATCTATTCTTTCTTATTCCTAGATTAGTTATAATTGACTACATCCTATTCTCCGGTTTGCTTCGTTAATTAATTACTCTTAGTCGTCGTCGATTATTAATTTCTTTCTCTAGGTCTAGATTTCTTTTTCGTCTTTTTCTCTTCCCTCATCTATCCTTGGGAAACTTGGGAATAATCTGTGCGATCTCAATCCTTCTCTCTGGGCAATTTGATTGGTTAATTCAACTCCTACTTCATTCTGTTTCTTTTCTAAGGCTTTCCTTGCTCTTTTTGAAATTATTCTGTTAAGTGGCTTTATCCTTACCCCCCTATGCCGGTCTCGTAGTCTTCTTCTTTCTCCTCTTCTGGTGTTTGTTACTAAGTAGATAGCTTTATTTTGGATTTTTTTGGAGTCTTAATAGGTTACTTCGCGATATCGTGTACATCTCGATGGTTGGATAAATAATCGCGGACTGTACTATGGCTTGATATATCTTTCTCTTATTTTTCATGCTTGGGTTAACTAACTTGTACACTAATGCCAGGCCGCTCTTCCCTCGATTTACCCTCTCAGTTACGTGCTTTGTATAACCTGATTTCGTAATGGTTAGTCCGAGCACCTTACATTCATTGTTGTATCTGTAGCGCTGTCCCTCTATGTATACATTTGAGATACTACTCCTGTACACGGGTACCATTTGAACTTTATCCCTGTTGGTTTTAATTTTCCAATATTTTTCGTATCTATTAATGCTTCTTATGTCTTCTGCAGTGATTCTAGCTTAAATTGGGCCGATCCTGTAGGGGGAAACAGGATTTGAGTGACACGTCGGCAAATTGTATATTCAAGCAGCATTCATTGCTTGGTGGTGGTATATCTGCTGTGTAGATTGAATAGAGAGACGGACTCAGATATTCGCCTTGGGGAAAACCCATAGCGAGCTCAAGTATTTTACCCTGATGTCGTACTATTTCCACCTAAGCACGTCTCTCCATTACATAATCACATAAAATCCTTTCGATCTTGTTGTTCATTCCTAATCTGAGTATCTTGAGTTGTATACCCGTCTGCCATACTTTGTCTATGCCTTGGACACGTCCTGGCATACGATATCTACGCTCATTTTTTTCCATCTTTGTTTTCGCAATCTTTTCAAAGGTGACCCCAAGGGCCATTTCCATTCTTATGTTTTTCTTGAATCCCAATTGGCAGCTGTTTCTTCGGCCATTATCATCGAAGAATTTGAGCAGTCTGTTATTTATTATTTTTCCCAATATTTTACCGATGAAATCTAGCAGCGAGACGAGGCGGAAGTTATTTAATTGATATAGGGGGTTTTCATACCTTGGGTATAAATATCATCTTCGCTGCTTTCAGTTCATCAGGAAAGTATCCCATGTTCAGCACGCATCGAAGACGTTTCTCACTCCCTCCAGTATATTCGGAGATGCTTCGATATAATTTAATCTGGTGAGTCCCGATCTGCCTGGGGCTCTCTGTCGGAAGTTCTTTATGGTTTCTTTTAATTCCTCAGATGTAATGATTGCGTCTATTCCGTCATTGTTGTCTCTCCTTTCTTCGACAAACTGGAAGAGGTATGTCCTTTCAATCTCTCCATTGAGTTCGTCCACGATCTGATGTTAAAATCAATGTCATAGTCCTCATTCTCTTCTTCGCTAATTTTAGATACATTTCTCCAGTGCTCTCTAAATAATGCCTCTATGTCTTCCTCATCTTCTAAAATGTTGTTCCCTGCATCCTTAATTTTCATTTTATCCCTTGTTGTCCGAGTTATTAATCTGTTGATATGTTTCCAAAATTCCATTGGTGATCTTTCCACATCTATTTTCTCGATGTGCTGATCCCATTTCTTTTTCTCTTTTTAAAAACTAGTGCTATTATTTCTCTTTTCTGTCTCCTTAGTGCGTTGTGTACTTCCCTTGATGTTCCGCATCTTCTTATATGTTCTGCCGACCGGCCGATCTCCTCTCTTAAAGCCACCATTTCTGGTGCCCACCTAAACTTTTTAATCGTTTGGAATAAGTTAATGGGAACGGCTTCCTTCTCTGCCCTTTTAATTTCTTCTCTGATCCTATCAAACTCTCCGTTGATTTCCTCTAGAGTGGCTTGCCCGAGCTGGCTGGGCACGTACGTCTGAATAATTCTTGGTACTTATCCCAATCCGCTCTATGGTACGCCTTTCATCTCTTCGAAGGGATTAGTATAGGATTCTTGTTTATGTTTATGAGAGACGCGGTGTAGTTACTACAAGGAACATCCACTGGTTCCATAAAATAGTTGAAGGGCAGATTGAACTTAGCCAAGCAGATGTCGGGTTTTGTTGCGTGATCTCTTCGTAAGTATGTAGGGAAATTTGGTCCCAGTCTTTGCAGTATACTTCTATTAATAAGCCTGTTTAAGTTTTTTTCCGACTCTGTTTGTATTTATGTACCCAGAAGCCCCGCAATGGGCGTTTAAATCGCCCATCAAAATGACCGGTATCCTATAGCTGAAGAGTTTAGTAGTTTTGCACTGGTAATTGGAGGCGCCTGGGTCGCTGGTATCCAGCTGCGACAATGATGTTGCTTACTTCTCGGGAGGTCCATCTTCTCGGGAGTCGTCCCTTCTCCGAGGAGAGGGGTTCTTCTGTCGATCTTCCGCAATGGAGTCTTATCCAGTCTCCACAAGTGAGAGGAGCCCCTCTATCTTTTCTAATTCTATCTCGCCTAACTTCCAATTTTCGCACTCTCTTTGGTCAACCCTACCTACTTGGGTCTAGCCCTAACAGCGGTCCACAGTTGGTTTCTCTCTCGTTACCGAGAATCGGCCCCCCCTTTTCTGGCCCCCTAAGAAGGTTTCCTGCAGGGGTTCACTATACCTTACTACAACTGCAACTCAGACCTTGCCGGTGACCAAGTTATGTAGTGCTAGTGAGAAGTAAGTTTTAGGTAAAAAGTATAAAAAATGTGGCAATAATTTAGAATAAGGAAGAGCAACCCCTTCAAGGGGGCTACTTCTCCCAAGAGGAACGGGTGGAATTTCAAACCAGCCCTAAGAGGGCATATATTTCTTCTTAGAAGTTTTTTTGAGTAACCGTTTTCTCTAGGTCCTCCCTGAAACCTTTCATCCTTTACTTGTGATAGCCTTTACCAGTTCGCAGCGAGAGAGAAAGCGTACAGAATGAAAGAAAACATTTTTTTTATTTTGTTTATAGAAAGGACAGAGAGAGATCGCTGTGTGTGATAAAGGCGATCAGGTATTAATAGATAGAGGTTGCGGAAATCATTTAAGAAAAGACAGCAAGTGTTGATAGGTCGGTGGCTATACACCAATGCGTGGTGTTATTGTGGCTGCGTTGGTCTTGTGGTTTGGACTGGACGACGGTTGGAGGCAGGTCAAAAGAGCGAGGCTGTCTGCTCAGTTGGAAACGCGTTATTCATGATCCCTTCTGGTTATGCGAAGAACGGTATGGGTGGCGGGTGTTCATGGGCCGCGGGGTATTGCGGTGCCATTGCGTACCTTCTAACTTGTAGTGCAGTGTATAATGGGTCTCTGGCGAGTTTCCCGAGTTTTTTGTGAGTCTGGTGTGAGCGTATTTGTTGAGGAGTGCTAATTTGTTATTGTTGTGTAGTGCGGCCATTCTCGAGAACAACGGAGGGTGGCAAGCGCGTTTCAGATCAGAGTTCTGAATGCACTGAGCGTTCCGCTTCCACGTGTCGCTCGCGGCTACGAGTGACAGTGGGGCGTTGGTGAGAAAAGGTAGCACGAGAAATTTGTATAGATCTAGCTTTAGTCTTTTGCTCGCAGAGTAGAACCTACACAGCGATGCGTTTGTTCGTGAGGCTCTTGCTTGTATTATGTTTTGGTGTATATTGAACCTGAGGGTCTTGTCAAAAGTTACCCTGAGGATTTTGGTACTTTGAGTGAATTCTAGCCTGGTTGGGCTTAGGTGGTTCATGTGTGTTGTGTGTGAGAAGATTTGTAGGTTGTGCATGAAGTGATCTCTAGCACCGTAGAGTGTCATCTGTGTCTTCTGAGGATTCGTGGCAATCAGCCATTTATCCTCGTAATCTGTCTTCTCGTCTAGTATTGTTTGTGCGTGGAGCGCGATTTCTTCTGGGGCTCGGCCACTGACGACATTAATCTCGTCTTTGGCGTAGGCAACTGTGTATGTGTAACAGCAGTTTTCGGGTGGGCGTGGGGTGTAGTTTGTGAACATAATATATAATGTGGGTGCCAGTACGCTTCCTTGGGGAACGCCTGAGCGTGGTGTAAAGGGTTGTGAGAGGGTATTATTGTATTTTATGTGGCAACTCCGTTCAGTGAGGTAGTGAGAGAGAAGCCTTCTCGTGCAGAGAGGTAACTCCGTATTGTTGGCGAGTTTC
The DNA here is from genome assembly GCA_963969495.1 of Ceratothoa steindachneri. Classification (NCBI taxonomy): domain Eukaryota; kingdom Metazoa; phylum Arthropoda; class Malacostraca; order Isopoda; family Cymothoidae; genus Ceratothoa; species Ceratothoa steindachneri. The sequence continues at coordinate 87,203,906 of OZ018320.1, forward strand.
CAACGGAGTCCTTCGTGCCACACTTTATCGAAGACCTTCTTTTACGTCCTTGCTGATGGAGAGTGTCTTTTGATGTACCTGGCGGTTTTTTTTTGTATTCTATCATGAACGATAGTCACGGCCGCCTGAGTAGACCGGCCTCTCCTAAACCCGTATTGGTGGGGGGAGAATCAGTTCCTCTCTTCCAGATACTCCCGTAGGCAGCAGTTGACCATTCGTTCGAGTATTTTGCCTACGTGCTCTAATAGAGCAATAGGCCTGTAGTTGTTTGGGTGTTTTGGGTCTTTGTTCGGTTTGTGTAGGAGTATGTTGTGAGAGACTTTAAATATTTTAGGAAAGTTGCCTGAGGCTAGTGAAGCGTTGAATAGGTGTATAAGTGTGGGATATATGTTTGCGGGGAGGTTGTGTATAAGTGTGGCTGGTAGCCCAGAGGGGCCGGGGGCGCGTTTTCGTGTTGTTGTAATGTAGTGTTTTGTTTTCTCGACGGTGATTGAAGTGGTTAATGTGGATGTGTAGTCCAGCAGCTCCATTCATATCAGGGGGCAGGCCTTAGCTCGTGAACGTGGGCCCGAGACCACTCCTGGATTTCCTGGAATTGCTCGCGCGCGTGTGGTTTGGGTGAGTTGTGTGCGTGTACCGTGTCCCAGTGGGACCTAAATGCGTCGAGGATGACGTTAGTGTCTGTGAGTGTTTAGTTATTTACTTGGAGGGTGATGGGTTTGCATGGATCAGTGCCACCAGAAGAAGGAAGGGTCCGTGCATCGAGTGTCATCCGCGATGCGGACGATCTCTCACCACTTTTGGTTTCTATCCATCTGCACGCACTGTAGGATGCGGGCACGTAGGTGATTAAGGTTGTGTTGTCGTGGGCCTCTAATGTAGTGATTATTGTAGTGTGTATTGAGAATGTGAAATGTTTTATGCAAGTGTAATTATTTTGTGGTGAGTGTAGGTTGCGTGCAGTGGTTATGGTGTTTAAGATTGAGCACCAGTGGTCATCTATCAGGTCTGGATTGATGTTACTCCAGGTTAAGTTTTGTGGCGTGTTTTCTGGTTTGTGTCTCCTGAACTCTTTCCAGTTTGTGTTTTTATAATCGTAGAGAGGTGGTGTAGGTATGAGTATGAGAGATGTAGATATGATGAGGCATATCGGTATGTGGTCAGATAGTACGTGGGAATCATGTGATATGTTTGTGTGGGATTGTGTGGCGTGGTCGTTGCGGAAGACAACGTCTGGGTACGTGGTACCTCCACGAGGACCGAAGAATGTATGGAAGGTAGGGCCGATGTGTTCGCAGCGATAGCGCCGCAGGGCACCGGCAGGTACCTTCCCGCGTCATTCGTGTTGTTCGAAAGGAGTGTCGGGTGAATAGCGTTAAGGTCCCCCGCTCAGAAGATATGGAGGTTATGGTTTGATATGGCCCGGAGTGGGGCTTCTATGTTTAATTGTAGGCGTGGTGGTCTGTAGTGAGTGGCCACTAGAATGGGGCCGGAGCTTGTTTCTATTTGCAGTCTATAAAGAAGTCGTCTTGTGTTTTGATGAAGGAGTGGTGTATGAAGTGCTTTACTAGAATCGCTGATCCTAGGTGCCGTGCCTGTGGAGATAGGTAAGTGTGGTAGCCTGCGATGCAGAGTCTGTTGTTGGGATGAAGTAGGCTAGTTGAGTTCAGGAGTACTATGTCGGGTCTTTGTGTGTTGAGCATCCACTTGGCAACCGTATGGCGAATACCGTGCCAACTGATAAGGTTAATTGTGTCACATTGAGGTGACCTATTGTCGTGGGCGGAGTGCACGGGAGGCTGATTTACCCGGTAACTTGCACCTCTCCTTGGTTATTGCCCAGGAGGCATGAGGAGCCAGTATCTTTACCAGTGTTTGCTGTTGTTGATGGGGGTTGTCAGCAGGGTTGTTGGATGGACAGGCCGTTGTGGATGGAGGAGTGTGTTTTGTGGAAGGTGTCGAGGTAGTAGGCTTGAAAAGGGTGCAGTCTTGGAGGGGGGGGGGGAGTTAGTAGTAGAGGTGAGTGGAGTAGAGCTAGGAAATAAGGGGCTAGAGATAGTGGGAGAGGTACAGATTATGAGAGGTGGGGTGTCGGGGGAGAGAGGAGTTTGGGTCGAAGGAGGAGTGGAAGGGTGGTTTGTTTTTCCCGTGCTTGTGTGTGCGGGGGGGGGGGTTATGGTTTGGCAAAGGGTGTTATGGTCTGAGGGGAAGTGGGGGTTGTGGTGTCAGTGGGAGTGGTGTTGGAGGCTGTGGAAGGGGGGCCAGGGACGGTTTAAGGGGGGTTGGTGGCAGTAGAGGGAGGGGTGGAAGTTGCCGCCACAGTTGGAGCAGAGGGATGTAGTGGTTGTACATGTGGTGTAGTGGTGCCCCACTACACTGCACTTCGGAACAGATTAGGTCTGCTTGACATGTGCGTGTTGTGTGTCCGGTTTTGTAGTACCGGTGGCATTGCGTGGGTCTTACGTTGTGAGGTGATTCCATGTTCTGTGGGTGCGTGAGTGTGCCGCAGACCTTGATGCCCTGGTCTAGCAGCATTGTTTTACTGTTTTCATTGGACAGTGTGACCACTTCCCAGTTTTTTTGTACGGATGAAGTACAGATCTGTAATGACCTCCTCCCCATACTCCTGTCTGAGGTGCGTGGTTGGTCTTTTTTACGATGCCCTCTGCTAGTTTTGTATGGAGGTTATAAGTGGCGAGTGTGTTGGCTGCGTTTTGGTGAAATGTTAGAGCGTCCTCCTCTGAGCGGAAGACGAGCTTGTGGGTTGTGTGTGTCTTTAAGATGTTTGTGATGGGGGTATCGTGGGTAGCGGCTAGGCTGAATAACGTGTGTTGGTCGAATGTGGTGGAGGTATTCTCTGTGGTGTGCAGTATCGTGAGATGGGACGTTCTGGATGCCATTTTCTTTACTTTTGCTACTTTCTTTGAGGCATACCCACGCCCCGTTGATGAGGACCCCGTAAACATGACTCGGATGTGGTGATGGATGATAGTTGAGTATGGACCTGGTTGGGCTCCTCAGAGGGTGTAAAAACATGGTGGACTTAATGATGACTGAAGCCAGAATCAACTGACTCCAGTCGGGGGGGCGCCCCCTCTATTGGGTTTTGGGTATTTAACAGTTACATCCGACATCTTACAGAGACGGTAGAGTCTCACTCTGTGATCTTGGACGGTACCGCAGGGTGGGGTGTTATGCCTCCCCGCGTTGGTAACTGAATCCCAATCCAGGTTGCTCCTTCCTTTGGGCTCCGCAGTGGGCTAAGCCTCAGACATCCTTTCCCCAAAGTTTGCAATTATGCCTTTTCTAAGTAGAACGGCCTAGTTGCAACGAAGCTATTATGTGTAGAGTCACGTTCACGGAGCCAAATCACGGCGGGGCAGGGATGGGGGGAGAGTTTAGCACGTCATATCAGTATGAAGTGCCAGGGAAGTAAAGGAATTTTTATTCAGAGGGGGTGGCTCGAAGATCTCTTTAGGTCCGGTGGTATCTGGCTGGCCGTAGGTTACCGTCCACGATATGGAGCGATGAGAACGGGGTGGTATTGGAGGTGACTTACCCTCGAATTTTCCTCCTTTGCCGGCTAAGACTTCTCTTAGAGCGTATAATCGATGATTCTTCCGAGTGATGTATGAAAGAAAACTATTTTTAAAGGGTATATATTCCGCCTAGATTGAGCATAACGTTAAAGGAAATGGGCCAGTCCGATGAGTGGAATTTTAAAATAATTTCATTGTCGATTCCAGCTTGTCGCTTGAGTGTTGATGGCCGGCTTATCTTCGTTCATTAAGATGGCTGCTAAGATGTTCAGCCTAGCTTTATTAACTTCTTTTCTTTTAATAACGGTGTTCTCAACAAGCATATCTCTCGTTAATATTATGAGCACTCTCCATATGTTTTTAGGTCCTCCGCTTTGTAGATGCATAGTTAAACGTCTCAAAATTGTGGTAGTTGTCATGCCAATATATTTTGAGTTGTTAAAAAGCTTAGTCTTTATCGGGGCGGATGAACTCGTAAACTATTTTGGTCAACTTGAGATTAAGGGAGATTAGGCAGCTGTTGATTTTCATCAGGAGATTGCTAGCTTTTGTTGTTTTATAATAAATGATAAGATGAATTTTATCCACCCCCTCCCTCCCTAAGGAGAAGGCTTCACTTCGCTTCTCTCGCTACCAGCCCCGCGGGCTGTTGGCCTTCAACCTATTTGATATTTCAAAAGGAATGTGATCGTATCTACAACACTCACCTACATGTTCCCCTACCCTCTCATCTACCTATTCCTCTACCCTTATCAATTCACTTACTCCTCCCTTACCCCATTCCTTTCCCGCTCTCTCCTCCCTGGTCCCGAATTCCTTTACCCGCCCCGTATATCTCCCCCTTCCTAATAGGAGGGATGGGAAAGATCATTCATAAACCAATTAATAATAAAATTAAAAATATTTTTAAAATCTCGCTATAAAAATATACAATTTCCCCTCTCTCTCTCTCTCTCTCCCTCTCCCCCTCCCCCACTATTTCCACCCTTACCTGTTCCCCTCTACGTTTCTTCCCCTCCCACCCTCTCTCTCCCCTCACTCTCCTCACTTTCCCCTCGCCCTTCTATTCCTCTCTCTCCCCTCCCTATTCTCCCCCTCTCCATACCCATAGGAGATAAGAGAGTTTAAGGATATATGATATAGTTTTATAGAGATTGAGGGGGTAGATGTAGATGGTAAGAGTGGGGGGAGAGGAGTGGGTGGGAAAGCAGGACGAGGGAAGAGAGAGGGCAAGGGAAAAAGGGAGGGTAGTGGGGACAGAGGGGGAGTGCTGGAGATAGAATGGGTAGAAAGTTGATGGAGAAGGGGAAGAGGAGAGGAGAGATGGTGGAGACGGGGGGAGGGGAGGATAGAGAATAGGTAGAGATAGAGGGGGAGATAAAGAGGGGGAGATAAAGAAGGGAAAGAGGGGGAGAGGGAGAGAGTGGAGAGGGAGAGATGTTGATAGGGAGAGTGTAGAGGGAGATGGAAAAGAGGGATTGTGGAGAGGGGGGGAGAGGGAGGAGGGATAAGGAGGGGGGGATAGAGGTGGATAAGGAGAGGAGAGGAGAGGGGTTAGATAGAGGAGGGGAGAGAGAAAAGGGGATTGGAGGGGTAAGAGAGTTGCGGGAAGAGGAGGGGAGAGAGAGAGAAGGGGTAAATGGAGGTGGGTATAAGTAGGGGGTTATAAGGAAGGCTGGTAAAGAATACATTGCAAATTCATACCAGTTTACTTGTCCACTTTAAAAAAAAATAAATTCATATTCTACAAATATAGGGTTATATATATATATATATATATATATATATATATATATATATATATATATATATATATATATATATATATATATATATATATATATATATATATATATATATACATATATATATATATATATATATATATATATATATATATATATATATATATACATATATATATATATATATATATATATATATATATATATATATATATATATATATATATATATATATATATATATATTTATATAAATATGAATCCATTAAACCACATTGAAAGAGAAAACGGAATAATTTTTCCTTGCAGTAATATTTTTATTACCTGTTTTCGAAAAATCCGTGCAGGGAAGCGATTCGAACCAGGCGTAGTGTACTAACGGCATACTTTTAACTGTCATCAAAGCGGTGCTCGCTGCCTCAGTGTGCCTGGTTCGAATCGCTTCCCTGCACGGATTTTCGAAAACAGGTAATAAAAATATTACTGCAAGGAAAAATTATTCCGTTTTCTCTTTCAATGTGGTTTAATGGATTCATTTCCATCATTCTCTCGTGCTACTTTGAGATATATATATATATATATATATATATATATATATATATATATATATATATATATATATATATATATACAATATTGAGGATAAATCCCAGAGCCACGAGAAACGGATGCATCATCTTTAAATTTTTCACAATGTTTTGGAAACTACAATTTTTCATCTTTAGGCTAAAATAAGTTTACAAAGTTAATACATATGAAGAAAACTTGAAAAGGCCAGCAAGACATTATTTTAAAGGGTTATCAATTATAAAATATCAGTAAAATGTACTATAAGTTAAAATTTTTAAATATTCTTTGGCAACAGTTAGATTTGCTTTAAAGCTGAATAGCGATTTCCGCCATGGTCGTGAGTCCCTTGAACATGACCCCCGTCCAGGACGCCCGTCAGACGTGACCAACGAGGACAATGTGGCACGTGTGGAGAGGATGATTCTCGAAACCCGACGGGTGAAGGTCGAGGAAATCGAGCGAAAACTTGTAATATCACATGGAAGTGTTATCAACCTCATCCACGACAATTTGGCCATGACCAAGGTCTTTGCCCGTTGGGTCCCTAGAATTCTGACGCCTCATGATCGACTTCAACGTCATCAAAGTCCACAAGGCCAGAGTTGCACAAGGTGCCCTGCGCGAGTGCAGATTCGAGAATCTCAACCATCCCCGCTACAGTCCAGATCTGGCCCCTAGCGACTACTTTTTATTCTGCCAGCTCAAGGCTACACTGCGTGAACGCTGGTTTGGAGACGATGGATATGTCTAGCTCACCATCCAGGAGTGGATTGAACAGCAGTCGGGAGATTTCTAGGGGGCGGGAATTCGAAGCCTCATGGACAATTGGCGCAAGTGCATTGAAGTCGAGGGTAGTTATATTGAAAAATAATAAAACACTTTTCCTCGTATCTCGTTTCCTTAGATCCGAATTGCAAAACTTATTGATCGCCCCTCGTCCTTTTTTGAGAGTTATGCATAAAATGTACGACCGAGTCTATGCTTCAAGCCTTTACCAAGGACTGAACCCTAATTGGGCTAAATGCTACAGAGCATTTTGCGCAAAATGATAGGAAGGGAAAAAGCTCTAATAAATTTTGAATGCTTTGCTTATTATGATTGACGTTAGCCGAATTGTCTACTTTACCAGAACTTTAGTTCAAAGCACTGCTATGTTAGTCACTTTGACTCAGGTTTTTCAAAATGACTACCCTTTTTAGCCATCCGGACTAGGAAATAACTCAAAACAGCTAAATATATTGACCATTATTCTAGGTCCTGAGTCGCAGTGAGTCTTCCTTGATTAATCTTACAAAGATAACCATATTGGTCATTTTGACTAATAAAGAAATCTCAGTGACGAACCATGTTGGTCACTTTCTCAATGTTATTATTCAAGGTAATATAGCATATTGTAAATCTAGAACCATTTAGTTATTTTGAATAAGAAATTGCTAATAATTTATTATAAAACGAATAATTTATCAATTTCTTAACTCTCTATCATTATCCCCATCACCATGGTCAACTTATGACTATCACTTGAAGCATCCTGTAGATAAATGACAAGAGAACCTTAAATAATTATAATAATAAAACAAAGGTTTTCAGTTTGCAATCATTATTATTAAAACAATCATATCATATAAAATTATATAATTTTGTATAATTATTGCTATCAAACATTTCTTTTAATTTTGAGCTTAAAGAGAAAAATCTAAAATCAAACAATATATTTTCATCAATTTAATTAGCTGATTTACATAATGTTTTTAATATTAACCTTTTGTTTAATTTAACAAAAACAGGTTCTGAAGTATTATAATAAAATGTTTGATTTAATAATTCTTGCATGTTAAAATATTTTTACTCATAATTATTGTATTTTCAACGCAATTATTTTAAATTTATTATTATCTAGACTGGTGTTCATGACTGTAATGGTATAAAATAGGTATAATATAAATTGATATAGTCTATGAGCCAGGATGTGTGTCGGTGTCAACCTAGGCTCCCGTCTGCCGATAATTAAACAGGATATTTCTGAAAATTTTATAGCATGTTTCATTCCAAAACTTTGCTAATTCTCGTTTCAATTACTTTAAATTTTAAAAGTATATGTGAAAATACATTAAAATCTTATTTCAAATAATATTTTTTTATCTTTTCAGGTATAGAAATGCCATTCACTAGAAAATAAAAAGCGTTTAGTTTTTTAGAGTATGCTCGAACCGAGTCGAACAAGACTCTGCAGCGTACATTTGTTACAGAATTCTCGAAAAATTCATTAACTGCAATGCAATACTTGACAGGGCGCAAAAACTCCAAGAAGAAGGCAAAAGGATCTGGACCACCACCAGCCTCGGAAGAGACGGTCGTTTGGGTTCGCGGTAAACTCTTGTAAAGCCACATGCAGTCCACAAGACAGGAAAGCCTGAAAACTCAGAAAACTTTTACAACGTGTCCTCAAGAAAGGCATGCAAATGAAGCCCCAAAAGCTGCAGTTTGTTTAGGCTAAAAGCGGATGACAAATGAAAGAGAAAAAGGTTTTGTGTTGATACGCAAAAAAAACTTGAGGGATATGAGTTCTATGAAGGTCTTGTTCTCAGTCATAAGGCTACATTTCATACAAATGGTAAAATAAATGAGCATAAAGTTCATATTTGGGGCAAAGCAATTCCCCATGTTAATGATGCGCACAAAAGGACTCACAAAAAGTTAATGTGTTCTGCGTCACTTCCAATAATTGTCTTTATGGCCCATTTAACTTTTGAAGAAATGGGACCGGCGATTCTTTTAGCGGGAAATTCTTCAGAACTGGCTAATGGATAATTTCATTGCAAATGAACATGAAGATTCATTTTTCAACAGAAACCTCAGCTAACAGGATTATCTCAATTAGAAACTGCTTTTGAAATGGCCCTCAGGTTCACCTGACCTGAATCAAGGCACAATTTTGACAGGGAACGTAATTCTGTCAGCACCAAATGTAGTGACCTAAACTGTAACGGCCACCAAGCGGCGCATGGACCAAGGTAGCTCTTTGACAGGGACCACGCATCGTTCTGCATCCTTTGTAGTTTGTCTTTTCAAGAACACATATTAACCTTTCCTTACTACTCATTAAGTCATCCTTGAACATTCTTGGGTCTTCTTCAACAACAATGAGTCTTCATTGGAAGTTGTTCAGACCATACTCGACATCTTTTAGGACATTCTTCTCAGTCTCCTGCCCTCCTTTTCCTTTTCTCTTAACTCGTCTGTCTGAGTAGGGAAGCATGAACTAGGGTCAATAGACCTTCATACTCATTTAAGGATAAAAATTATATATGAATATAAAATAATTTTGTTATTTTCTTGCAGCTCACAGGCCATAAACTTACTTCAATGTTATATTAAATATTTTCATTTCACAATAAGATATTGAATATGTTCCTACATAAGTCCTTTCTTCAATGAACTTTCTCTAGCAAGTCTGGCAATATCTTCTCTTACCGGACATTGCAGAGTTGTGTAACTCTCGATAATACGCTCCTAACACAATGATATTTTGGATGGAGTTAGAGAGTCTTTTAACATATAAATATGCGTCGAAATTGTAATATTAATCAATAGAGCCACCCTTGGCGGCAAACACGTGCTCCAGACGAGACGTGACGTCTGTGCACACGTTGGAGACAAATTCCTTCCTCATGCTAGGCCATACGTGATTAAAGAGTACTTCAACTCTTCTACATTGCTGTGGCGGAACTTGCAGACCTTGTACTTAACATGCACCCACACGCTGGAGTCGAGGGGGATAGAGGTCGGGCGACTGCAGTGGCCAAATGTCCTTCGACCAGAAGTTCATGTACGACCTCAACCACTCTTGCACGGACCTGGCCTTATGGGCTGGGGCCAGTGGCGCAGCTAGTGATTTTGGGGCCTGGGGGTATTATCTCCTTTAGGGTCCCAACATATGAATGTTTAATATCATGAATGACATGAAAACAACTACTCCTGGAATAGTTTCGTGCACTCTGGTATGTCAGATAGTGTGTCAACTAAAATAATAAGAATAATTAAAACACTTTAATAGTGAATACTTATGTATTATTAAAAAATTAAATACAAAATATGAAACAGAGATATTACATATTGGAAAAATATAGTAGCCCAAATTCATATTGATACATTCTATCAGTCTGATACAGCAACATTAAAAGTAATTATTAAGACGCTTTAATACAAAATGCTTATCTCTAACTCTATATTTGGGCAACGTGACTCTTTGAAAGGGGGCAAATTTAGTTTAGAGTTCCTTTTTTTAAAATTTTAATTGGCGAAGTTCAGAAAATTTATAAAAATTTAACCATGGTTGCTTTTTTTTAGATTTTAAATTTTAATCTTAGTAGCGAAGCGCAAGCTCCCCTCCGGGAGGAGTGGCGAAGCCATGGCTAGTGTAAAAAGAAATAAACTAGAAAATGTGAAACCGAGATGTTACATTTATCAAATATACTAGTCAGAATTTATATTCATTTATATTGGAAACTTCTGATTTATGTAGACTGATTACAAAACAAAGCCGTAAGCGACAGCATCACAAAAATTTCACTTCTAAGTAACTTCCTATACTTTACTCGACTAATGCTTGTGCTAATATTTTTCTATATTTTTAAGAGTCTCTATATTTACCCATTTTATTAACTGTTTTTGTCATTCAAAAAATGGATGGGGCACTCGTTTAGAGCCCCTTCTCTAATGAGAACATGGGGTAACTTTTAAATTCGTGCCTCTTGGGGCTCCCCCTTAGCTACGGCACTGACTTGGGCTCCGTCCTGGTGAAAAACTAATTCCGCCTTCTTCGGTATCGTTCTCACTCAGGTTAGGAATTTCATGGAAAGGATGTCCATATAATCGGCCGCACTGATGCTTTAATCGGCTGCGAACCATAACGGCGACATTTACTCTCCTTCGGAGCCACGAGGCCAAGCAGGATCACAGAGGCTGGGCGCTAGTTCGCAGAGCATAGTCCTGGTCGAAGCTTACTACGGGATCGTTCTGCGTGTCGATGACCGGATCGACCGTGAATAATTTTTCTTCACGTGCTTGTGAAGGCGACGAGGGGCTCTTGACGTTGTTCTCGCATGTGATCGTTGAGCATAGTCCTTTTCTCTCACCTCAAGCTCTTGCTGCGGCCCTTCTTGACGTCCCTGGACACCGTAGCAACGAGATGTTCTTCGCGAGCCATTTTTCATTTTGTGCTTTAGATCACTTTCGAAAGCATTGCCTCACAAGCAAACAGTGGACAACTTGAAGTCCTCCGAAATGAGGTCACTTTTGCGGTCTCGATCGTTCTTGAGACTCTACGCGACTCTGTGGACGGTCATCCGGCTAACTATGAGCCGTTTTAATGACGGATGATACAAACGTAGAACTTTAAGTATGGTTAAATGGACTTTTTCTATCACACATGTAAACCTCTCGAAAAAAACGAGTGTAACAGAAACTTTGCTAGACACATTATTCCTGATACATAAATTAGTAATTTATACAAATTTCCAAACTTTTCTATCTATGCATGTGGGAAGTCAAAAAACTGAAAAGGTTTTCCATTAGAATACCATTTATTTAATTCATACATCTCTAAACTGAATGATTTACCCTACAACTTAGAAAACAAAACACATTTTGTCGAAAATTCTCATTTACTTTCCAAGAAAATTACACTGAATATTAGTTGAAATTTGAATCAGAAAGTATGCAAATTTCATTCAATAGAACAGTGGGTAAAAATATTATGGGTAAAGTAATGTGTATTTGTAAAAGGATACGTTAAAAAGTAGAAAACGATAATTATATGTCGATTTATAATCAGATAAAAACAACTATTTATAGACAGTTTTTTTAAATATCTATCTGAAGAAATCAGGCTTTATTTTGTTTGACTTATGCACATTTCGGCAGCAGGACGTCGCTAATTTGTCTCATTTATCGGGTGTGATTTTACCCAATTATTTCAATATTTTGCTCAAGATCTTTAAGATTTGTTTATGTCGGTGTAATGACCTTCTAAATGACTATCCTCCATATGATTTTTTTTATCAGGCTTAAATAAGGGCCCTGTGCAAGCTAGTTCTTCACATGGATATTTTTATGTCCAAGAACTGCTTCATCGTATTTGCACTGTCTCCGATGCCTAAGCCTTGCATGGAAACAGGTTCACGCACTTTCGATGCTCGTAGTGAGGGGATTACATATTCCTGAAGTTGTTTTTTGTATACCGCAGTGTTTATTTTGCTGCGTAAACAGAAGAGCTGAACTAATCCAACACTTGAAAAATATCTCATACCATGAGACTTCATCCTCCAAAATGATCCGCCATTTAAGTCTACGTTGGCTTCAATCTTTGACTTGTATAAGTTCACACATGCTGCTTCCTATCCAATGAGAAGATACTAAATTTCCTTTCGTCACTAAAAACAGTTTCTAACTTTCAGCGCTCCGCAAGACATGCTCAGTGGCGATTTGCGACCTAACTGTTTTATTATTTTTACTTGTTAGGCGTTTTTACGCCGTGATTTAAATTCAATAGAAAATATATTAAAAATAATTATTTTTTATATAAATCAGCCATAACCCGCTTACCGATTATAATCGGTGAGGAGGTTATGGATTGGAAACCGCCGAGAGTTCAAGATCTTTGGTAATTATTGGAGAAGTATAGAAAGAATCTGGTCTTCTAAATATTGGGACAAATTAGTGATGATTCAACTTAAAATATACTGAAGTTATTCTGAATATGGACCTGCAAGCATAATTGTTATTAATATTTTGTTCAGTTGTCTATGAAATAGCTGTTGTATTTTGGTTATGGCTATACTTATAGTTATCATCCTTACTTTTGGACGCAGATATAGAACTGCAGGTCATCTGTGGGTATTGGGGCTTGTAAGGCATATAATCCCCACAAATGTGAGGTACAGCATACTGGCTCTTCCTCATTTTGACTTTACCTTTGTAGGGTAGGGTACTGGGGCCAGAAAAGCTTGCCCTACCATCAGAAAATTTGTAAGGAGGTAGACCATTAAGAAAATGGCAAAGATAGGAACAGCAAAATTATAAGGACCAGATATAGGCAGAGTAATCTAAAGAGGAGACTACTTGCAGCGTTTTAAAACTTAAAAGAGATATAGTCTCCCATAAAATCGACCCAAGCTCAAAATTCAAACAAGTTTCCTTCCTGGAACTGGTGACAAGCGGTCACGAAATCCCTCAGGTATTAAAGGTCCGGACATCCATGGTCCCGATTGTACCACTAAAAACTAGGTAGATGGTTCATCAACTTATGCCCAAAGAGTGTATGATTCAAAGTATATATATATATATATATATATATATATATATATATATATATATATATATATATATATGCAAATTTTGTTGAAGATCAAGGTATATTTCGCTTTAATCAATTTCCTTTGGCAACTTTCTATTCTTCTAACTGTCTTTTTTATTCCATGTTGTAGATGGAATAAAAAAAGAGAGTTAGAAAAATAGAAAGTTGCCAAAGGAAATTGATTAAGGCGAAATATACCCTTGGTCCTCAACAAAATTTAATTTGCATTCAAGAAAGACTGCTACCCATCTACACTAAAATATATATATATATATATATATATATATATATATATATATATATATATATATATATATATATGAGAAACTCACAAAGTAGCGCGTGAGTAGAGCAATAAATGCAAAAAATCCCACAGAAAAATGAAAGGCGGATTCCAAGTAATTTCGAACTTGTTCAGTTTATTCTCAAGGAATAATGAATAATTTTACAAAGTTGGTATATATAAGAGACTGAAAAGCGTAGCCCCGGCCATGTACAACGAAAGGACACAAAATAGAACAATAATATCAGGACTTGGATTAAATACGGGAAATGAGAAAAGAATGTAAACAGAATAGGTCACAAAGCTATGAATATATAACCATGCAATTATAAATACATTGAAACAAGCAAAATGAATACAGCAGATTTATTAAATCAAAGGGGCTAAGATTTAAAAGGCACTATTTCGTTAAAAATAAGCCTTTTAATTACAAGGTCCAGTTTAAAGAGACCGGGGGATATATTGAAATTAGGCGACTACTTAATCAATGAACATTCGACAATATTTTTTTTAACATAGTCATCAGATTTTTAAATAAATTTAGCCGAATTCCAATTGATAGGGTGACTATTTTTAGATGCCATCATGGACAAAGAAAGTATTATTTCTTTCACCTCTTCTTATATACCATCTTTGTAAAATTATTATTCATTTTTCATTGAGAATGAACTGCACAAGTTCGAAAGTACTTGGAATCAGGATTTCATTTTCCTGAGTAATTTTTTGCATATATATAAGTTGTAAATTCTAAGAATAAATTAACAACTATAGAAAACTATTCTTCCTGCCCTTAAGGTTTTTTTAATTTTCTAATTTTATTGCATTGATTTTTAAACCATTTTGTCTTTTATCACTGATCTTCGTGTAACTTAGCGATCCTTTTCTTTTTTCTCATCTTATACCAGTAGTAAACTTGAACTTAATGTGGTTAATACTTCACAAAATTATAATTTACTTGCTATATCCATCCAAATTTCGTCACTAAATTCCAATCCAAAATATCAATTAACTTTTATTCATTTCTGAAGAGTTTTGTAAATTGAGTTTATCTAGGTTTTTAAACCCATCTGGTGAGAGATTTTCATCCGGATTTGACCAAACGAATGATAGATAGAAAATAGGACGAAAGAAAATATTATATAAACTTGAGCCAGTCAGTTATAGAAGAATATAATTTCTCTGCGAAAGAAGGTTAGATGAAGTTAAATTGGTTTTTCTATGCTTTGCAAGGGTTATAAAGTGTTTTTTCATATTATATGCTTTATAAAATTAATAAGAAAATTCGGTGTTTTCCAACCAAATTTTAGTTCTGATGTTTTGAAAAAATCACATTTCTCTTATTTGAAGATTGGTATATTATTGTTTTAACTATGGTGCTTTTCAATATCATCGGGTATACCATCCGTATAAATATGAAAGGCGTTCTATTGGAATTATTTAACTTAATTTGTCCCCTCCTACTGGCTTAGAAAGGTTTTAAACTGTGATCATAATTATCGTTATGCGGATCTCTCATATTTACTAGCCACAGAATCCACTCGTTTATGACTCTAATCTCAAGTCACAACAGTATCAGTGACTCATGCGTGAGACTCCATTTAAAATTTTTGTAGCGGCATTTTTAGGAGAGGATTTTTATCCTCGAATATGAAAAAAAAACAAAAAAGACAACTAGGATGTTTCCTTCAAAAAGTTTGCAATTGAGGGGGGCCTGTTAAAAAAGTGAGTAAACTATAGGAAATGAGAATGTATTATGAAGCGAGATCAGGAAGAATAAGATTTATTCTATTAAACAAAAGTGTGTTTTACTATAAAATTTGTTGCACTGAATTCATTTTAATAGCATCTTCATGATTCACAAAGCTATAATAAGTAACGATAGATGCTTTCCACTATGGGATTACCAAATATTTCTTCTTGTAGTACCTGGATTTGGACAAATTTCGACTGTTTCCTTCTTATCAACTCCTTGTGTAGATTGTTTTTGATTGTCACAAGGATTCACTTTTAAACACTGGTTACTATGTGTCATGAGTTAGCCGAGAATGTAAATTCTTTATTTATTATGAATAAAAATGAGTCGTATGTTCGTACTTCCAGTGATTGCTTCAGGATCGGTCTTTAAGAGTGTTTTACTTACCTTAATTCTAGGGAATAAATAAAAGGGAATTTCTTTCTTGAATTTCCTAAATACTTCCAACGCAACTCGTTCAAGGATAATTTTAAAAAACTTCTACCAAAAATATACTTTTACGGAACATTAATACACTCAAAAAAAATTAATATACACTCACAAGATACAGATAAAAAAAAAAGGTTTTTAATGTCCCGCTCTCAATACTCAATTCTTGGTAAATTTTACGGAGAAAAATTTACTTTAGTCCACTTCGTAATTAAGATATACCAAATAAACTACTTTAACGCACCGGGACATAAAAATAGGATAGCTTACTCACATAATATAATGGGGTTTCAACCAAAGGATCCCAACAAAATACCTTCACTCGATTTTGGTACTGGAAGACGTGGAGAGGATGATTTCGTAGTTTCTCAAAAGATGGCGTTGTTAGATAAGGAGCAGGCGAGTGACGTCACGTGAAAATTCGAGTATGCGAAGTAGAATCAAAACAAAAAAGCCAAGGATTCCTTGGGTTAGTCGGACGTTGGTGACCTTGAAAAAGTTTTCTTCTGAAGTGGGTGGACTATGTTTGATGTTTTTCTATCTAGTTTTGGGTTTTCAAACTCAGATAGAGTAAGAATAATTGACGATCTTGGAATACTCGAGTTGTGTCGAGATTATTTGTATTTTAGATCCTTGGGCTCTAACTATGCTGAGAGTACTTTTAGTTTAGATCCAATGACGATCCTTGTTGTTCGATTCTGTGACGAGGCTACTTGGAACAATCTGATATTGTCCAAGAAACTGCAAGTCCTTCTTAACTTGCAGTGAAACTCTCTACCGGTGACTTCTCTATCTCTTTACGAAAAGGAAAAAGCTATGTTTTCTCCTGTCGAACCGTTTTATACGTAAGTTACTCTCGCGGGCTAATGAGGAAGTGGAGGGGATTCGCAAGGTGAGACCTAAGGGAGGTCTCCCTTTTTGGTGTTTGTTGTTTGTCTTACCTCGGCATTTTGAAATTAGGGAAAACCGATCCCTATTGATCCGACAGAAGTGTAGTATCAATTCTCTCGTACTTTAGTGTCGTGTAGTTTTGAGGATAGCGTAATACGAGGTCGACAGTTTGCATTTGTGACTTTCGTGTTTATAAATAACCGCTCGATAGGTTGGATTTTGCGTCGAGGATAGGAATCTGTCTCCTAAATTTACAGTTTTGTCCGTTCTTGCATGTTACCGGAGACCGGTTAGAGGGGTACAGGAAAACACAAGTGGGCTTTGTTATTACTTCATTATTTCTCCTCGCCATGGGGGAGGCCCCGATATATATGTACACTCGCAATTTCTTAACGGTTTTTGTTTAACTCCTATATCTCTACACTATGCTTTGATTAAAAGGAATATTTTTAATTAGCCAAGGCAGTGAAGGCCAGGTTTTCTAGCGTCACTTCTGTTGGTCCTGTGTAAGATCTTCCGGAATTCACATGATCCATTTTTAATTATTTCTGTAAGCGTTTTATTCGATGAGTCAGATTTAATCAGTAAGTATAACAGTTGTGCATAAATCCACCTCACCCATATCCTACAAAGGTTCAAATTTAAGGATGGTCTCTTTTTTAACTTTATTCTATTCAAAGCATCATGTGTTACTAATCTTTATTTATGTTGAGTTTCACAATGAGAGTAAAACATGTTTTAAACAATAGCTGTATTGTCCATTCATTAAGAGAAGCATGATCAGCTGTTAATTTTTGAAGATTTCCTGCCCAATTAAAGAATATTGAAGAAAATCTTGTTAAAGCTTTTGCATCCTTTTGTCCTAAAAGAAGCAAAAAATATTGTAATTAGAGTTGATTTCAAATCTACATATACTCGTATATATATATATATATATATATATATATATATATATATATATATATATATATATATACTAGACGTTATAAAGCATCTCGATTTTATGTTTTTTAAAACATAATTAATTAATTTATAATAATCTACTAAATTATAATTCTTTTTTAATTGAATGCTTTTTAAGATTATATTGTGTAATATTATCACTATTTATATTTATTGAGTTGTTTAATTTAATAATTTTAGTAATTCTATCTCATTTATTATGTAAATACTAAAGAATAAATAATGCTCAGCTGACGCGCACTCTACGTCAGCGGTTTCCGCTTAAATGAGTTCTGTTTATTAAACTTTTTCCTTTTGGTTCAATTATCATAACTCACTTTGATGTTTCCTTTCTTAATATGTTTCCCGGAGAGGTTTTATGTTTTGACGAGTTTTTTTTTTCCTTAGAATATAGAAAAATGTCTCATTTAGTGGTCACAGAATTCTATTTTATTGTGATATAATATGAGACCCTTTCATGCGACAGAAGGTGAAGAGATAAACATAAATTTGTTAATGGTGTCTTGTGTCCCTCAAAAATATATTTATTATTCAGCTGGCTTGAACTGTAAAAAATTTTTATTAAATTATAATTGGATTTGGCTTTCCTTCCTTAATAAATTTAGAAAATTTTCTTCAAGCCATTAAGGTAAAATATTTTAGTCTCTTTACTGAAATATTTAAAAAAATTACGTTCAAATTTAGGAATGTATGACCATCTAACTTTGATGGCGATATGGACAGACTTTGTTTGAATGTTACCATCCATTATTGGAACTTCAAGATCCGCCTTTTGAGCTTCTGAATTTTTTAAAGAACTTGTTGCTATTGATTGTAAATACGTTCAGGACTTTTGTTATTAATTTATTGATATGTGAGAAACTTTATCGTTTTCCTTTGTATGTACAATAAATTTCTTTCGTTTTGTCTCTAATAAGCCTTG
The DNA here is from genome assembly GCA_963969495.1 of Ceratothoa steindachneri. Classification (NCBI taxonomy): domain Eukaryota; kingdom Metazoa; phylum Arthropoda; class Malacostraca; order Isopoda; family Cymothoidae; genus Ceratothoa; species Ceratothoa steindachneri. The sequence goes on from OZ018320.1 coordinate 87,222,357, forward strand.
TTCCCGATTGAAGATTTCCTTGCTCTAGTTTTTTTCAGTTTTTACTCTCTGAATTGAGTATACTGTTTTCTAAGTGGAAAGGTCGATAGATTTCAAACTTATTAATAGAGGAGGCGATACTAGAAGTATATGGAAAATGAGCGCTTAGATATGTTATGGTATAGAAGAGAAAGAGTGAGTTCATACTCGAGAGAAAATAGAACTAAACCATTAGGTTATAGCGTTGAACAGCGTGAGCAAATCATCAAATGTTATTATCAAAATCAGTGCTCCGGTCGACAAACGTTCTGAGCATTAAGTGATTTCTATCCTCGCCACAATCGTCCTGCCGAGTCCGCTATTCGACGCTTGATGGCCAAATTCGAGGCAAAAGGGTCAAACAACAATCAGCCAACACCCTTACGTCGCCGAAACGCAAGGTCGTGTACGGGAAAATCCGAGGCAGTCAATTTCTCGTCGTTCACAAGAACTTGGCCTTTATGCGACTTTAGTTTGGCGAATTATGCGTAGGGACCTGGGTCTGCACCTGTACAAAGTCCAACTTACCTAGGAACTTAAGGTTAACAACTATAGGCAACGCCGTGTGTTCGTTGATTTGGCTCTAGAGCAGTTGGAAGTTGCCCCAAATTTCTCCCAAAAAATCATCTTCAGCGACGAGGCCCATTTTTGGATGAATGGATCTGTGAACAAACAAAATTTTCGGATTTTGGACGAAAATAATCCACATGAGATACACCAGCACCAATTGCATCCCAATAAAGTCACTGTTTGGTGTGGAATTTCGTCTAACGGAATCATCGGTCCGTATTTTTTTGAGAACGAAGATGGGATTGCCATAACCGTTAAGGGAGAGACCTACAAATCGATGGTAAGCAACTTCTTGTGGCCTCAACTGGATTATATGCCTGATATGGATACTGACGACGTGGTTTTAACAGGACAGCGTTATACCCCACACTGCGCACGCTACGATAGACATTTTGCACCAGCGATTTCAGGGCCGGGTCATCTCGCACGGCGGCGACGTCAACTGACGCCGAGATCATGCGATTTAACGCCATTAGACTACTTTATTTGGGGCTACCTTTAATCGCACCTCTATGCGAATAATTCGCAAACAGTTGATGTCCTCCATGTCAACATAACGAACATCATTCAGGCAGATTTATGCGACAAAGTCATCGAAAATTGGGCCTCCTGATCATGTTCCACTTAGCGAAGTCGCGGCGGACATTTGAACGACGTCATATTCCACACTTAATGCCATAAAATTAACTTACAAATTTAAAATAAATTGAGTGCATATATCACACACTACTTGCTTTATTTACATTTAAAATCGAGCGACCTTATTGAAAGACCTTATAGTTCCATCATCCTTAAACTTGATATCATGCCAAAATACAAGTATTTTAAGCAAAGACAAAGCAAATTTGTCTTATAAATATAATGATGCAGTTAAGACAGCTAAGGAGTAATGAGCAACAAGGAAGAGAATTGATGGTCGTTGAGTGGAAGGGTAGTTTTTTCGATTTTTTAATTTTCAAGTATATGTATGGCAGAGAGAGTAGTGATATAGCAAACGAGAAAGAAAGTATCGATTTTTATTTAATTCCTAGTATGTAGCCTTATTACAGTATGGTAAGGTTTTGTAAGATTGACATGTTATATAGGAAATTCCAGCATGCTGTTCGACACTTGATTGTCGGGTTCGGCCAAGTGAATCGATATACTTATAATACGCCATATGAAGAAGTTTTGAAATGAAAAATATGAAAAGAACTGAAAGCTAATTTGAGAATGTCTCTATACCCCCCCCCCCCCAATCGTTAATTGTGTAAAGGGTAGGAGGGATGATTTTAAATGTGAGAGATTAATATGCATTGCATGGCAAAGTCTTTTAACTCACTCATGGTGTAAATTGGCTTTGATTGGAGTACGAGTATTCATGTTGCCTAATTGCAGAGAATAATACAATTTATTATAATATGATTTGATTTTTGACTTTATAGATACTACTATTTGCAATGTTGATGAGCAATCTTTTTTGAATTGTTATCAAATCGATTCACAGCGTTGCCGAAAGTAAGTAAGTTATTATTCGAAGTTATCCTTCTTCATTATTTATGATTTCTTGATTTAAATTCATTTTTTGTATCTTTAAATGTAGATTTTCTAATTTAATCTGGCTGAAAAGTATTCATGGTCCGAAGTGTGGTCTATTAGAGGTTGGGACAGAGATTCTTTAGTTTGTATATGTGTGTTTGAAGATGGGATGTAAATAAACTTGTGAAAAGAATATACGTGAGTGAGTATCAATTATACAATAGGGTGGAATATCGCGTATATGGTAAGATAATTTTGTGAATGTGAGACGAGAGACGACTAACAAAGGAGCAAGTGGATGTTTTTGCATAGAGGGAAAATGTGACGAGTGGTACTTATGAGCCTCCGTCCATGGATCAACTCTGAATGGACCAGATGCTACACCACAACACCACATCGCTGCGAAGCGTCAATTTGACGTGATAAAAATTAGAGGTGGCTTTATGCTTAATAAGGCATAAAATGTGGGTAGGATATTTTGAAGTGAGGTTGATCAGCAGTGAATACACTTGGTGAGAAAGGGGTTAATGTTTAGCTGATTATAAGTTGAATCTCAGTAGAGGCAAACTCTGCTATTAATAAATCTGTTTAATTCTTTTGCTTGTAGCGCAACTGTGTTTACCCCCCCTCCCCTCAAAAAATAAAACGCACTCTTTGCCCTCCACTCCACTCGGTTCCTTCTAAACATTTTATAACCACGGTAGCTTAGTAGTAGGCTGTATTGCGTACGGCGACCTAGATCCAAGTAGGCAGTGGCCAGATAGGCGACCACAATTTCACAAGATAATTCATATTCGGAGTGTCGTGCCAACTATTATCCATAGCGATGATGTCAAACTTTTTGCAAGAAACTAAAATATCTCCTCCATATCAGCAATTATGCTCATCCAAGGCCAAGTCAAACTTCTATTGCCCTAAAAGTAGGAACCCAGATACTAAAAGAAACTGCCTCTCTCTTTTCATTTTATCCATTATTGAAAGGTTTAAATAGTATCCTTTCCTCTAACCGCACCACTATTAAATACCCTTCGACCATTAACAAATCATTCCCTACCAGCAAACCTATAGAAGGAACCAACGAAGAAATTAAAGAAATTAACTGCCCTTTAATTTACATAGGCGAAAGAGAAAGAAATCTGGATAAGAGAATGTACAAACGCAGAGGAGACGTTATACGGGTAAACACAGCCTCTAGTCTTTTCACACACACCAATAACTTTAACCACCCGATAGACTTCCCACAGGTCAAACTAATATACTCGTGTAAGAAGATCCTCCAAAACGAAAGTCATTGAATCTACCCTTATAGATGAAATCCCCAACTTTAACCTTTCCGATAGGCAATTCAAATGCAGCCCTTACGTCAAAGGTCTAAGCTTAAAAGATAGCCTTAAAGAACTTAAATTCACACTTCTTGATTTAAAACTCAAAATGGATCCCTGTAAACTATATATATATATTGTACGCTTGGTGGGACTGCATGTATTCTTAGTGTTCGACTGAGGCTGGCATGACAAATCTCATGCCGAAGCTTCTCAACAGTGTTTTTATTAATATATATATATATGTATATATATATATATATATATATATATATATATATATATATATATATATATATATATATATATATATATATAACTAAGCCCTGGCTTCCATTTCAGCAGGAATAAGCATACTACAAGGGTCTTTGTTCGGAAAAACACCAGAAAGAAGTCGATTGTTGAGGGCATTTGATGACACCTTACTGGACACGAGTGAAGAGGAGGATGGTTATGATACTGATATCTTTGAAGATAATATGGACACTGATAACTTTCCAGCTAAGAAATGGATGACATCAATGATTTTGAAAATTATTTTTATTATGTTTTTCCTGTTATCGCCCTTTTATATATAAAATATCTATTTGTAGGCGAGGATATAAACTCTGATGATGATGATTCTTTCGACAATGACACGAACACTCCACTGGTATTGGAACTAGATAAACCTTTGGAAGGAAATCACCCTTCAACGTCTTCCACTAAGCTAACTCGTAGAAATAAACCCGTACGACTCTTTTGGGGCCAGACTATCGGTGATAAAGAGATTCATGGACATACATTCTGCTTTGTATCGACTGATTCAACAGAAGTAGGAGAAGTGCGGTCGCTCTTATGGTATTTTAGGACATTTATGGATGATCCCATAATAAAACTGATTGTTGACCAATCAAACTTATATATCATTCAAAAGAACCCAAATAAGCCTTTAGCTTTGAATCATAATGATTTAGAGCAGTGGTTAGGTTTATGTCTTTAATTTCTGTTAGTAAAATATCAAATACAAAGTTTCCCTGGAAGCTACCTATGGCTCAGGAGATAGCAACTTCAACAATGACAATAGATCGATTCCAGCAAATAAATTAAACTTTTCATTTGGTGGATAATTCCGCTGCCATTGCAAATGATAAACTCTTCAAGGTACGAGTAAGACCTTTGGTGGATCACCTTAGAAAAAAATTCCAAGAGGCTGACATGCAGGAAGTATTGTGCGTTGATGAACAGATGGTTCCATATAAATGAAAATCTGCTATCAAGCAAAACATCCCCAAGAAGCCACACAAGTGGGGGTTTAAAATATTTGCTTTGGCAGATAGTAATGGTTATACATATGTTTTTTTCCATATGTAGGTAAAATCAATCCAGTGGAAAATAGTTTAGTTCCCTATCTTGGACCAAGCTCCAATTCAGACCTCCATATTGCTGAATGTATAACACCGTTTAAAAACCATAAGCTGTATATTGACAACTGGTTTTCATCAGTTCCACTTTTCAAACGCCTTGCCACAAGGGGTATTTGATGCACAGGTACTATCCAGTCAAACCGATTACGTAGATTTGTTTTCAAGACTGACAAACAGTTGTTATTGCATGTTTGTGGTAGTAAACGGGAGTACAAAAAGGCTAGAGATGACATAACATTGACAGCAATGAAATTGGTAGACACCCGATCTGTCTGCTTGCTTTCGACCTTTTTATAAGCTAAGCCAATGGTTAAATGTCAGAGATATGATAAAAAAAGCAAAGTTCAAGTCGAAATTCCTTGTCCTAATACTATCAAATGTTAAAATGACCATATGGGAGGAGTTGATTTGCATGATCAATGCATTGCTTTATACAGAATATCTTTCTGAACGAGGAAAGATTATCACAAAATAATATTTCATTTGACTGACATGTTTGTGGTAAACAGCTGGCTACACTATAGACGGGATGCTGATAAACTTGTAATTCCTAGAAAACAACAACTTTCACTGTTGAATTTCAAATTGAGTATAACACAATCACTGCTGTTTGGTGGGAAAAAACTGATATACAAAAACAGGAAAATGGGTAATTCTATTCATTCAATACCTCCAAAGGATATTAGACATGATGGCATTAGGCATTTTCTTGCCACGAGCAACAACAGACAGGTCTGTAAACTACCTGTATGTAAAGGAAAGATTGTTATATACTGTGTGAAACGCAATGTCGATTCATATTGAGTATTTCAAAAGAAAATCATTGTTAAAAAGGTTTTATAAATGGTTCTAAACAATATAACAATGATTCTTATAGCACTGATGATACACAAAAATGAATAAACATTTGTTTATACAGTTATTTAATTTTAACCATTTGAGTAGTTTTATGACAGTAGGCCGATGAGGACGAAAACGTCCTCCTCATATAAAATATACTACAAATAATAATATTTGCATCTGCTTATGTACCAACAATCTCAGTATGGTTTTCATTTGAAAAATCATATAAAAGATTTATTTTACCCATATGGTGAATTAAGGGCCTAAAGGATTAAGACGTTCTAGATTGAATTTTCAATTGTAGATAATGAATCGAAGGCAAATTTACATTTAGTTTGTAAATGCTCAACTTGTCTTCGTCTTGCTCCTTTTATACTTTTCGAAATTCTTGAAAAAGCCTTTTAACTTATAATTCATTCTTTATCATATTTTGGTAATTATACGTTTTATTCTGGTGGATTTTCTCACTCATCCAAATTAATTTCCACCCTTATTTTTGCGGTTTCTGCCACCATTCTACCATCCAGTTTCTACTCTCCCACTAAAAATACCAATGGATTTGTTTATGTTTTTTCTGATGTTCTTTTATCTCGTTCTTGTGGAGCGTAGGATCTCAGAGCATCCTTTCGATGCTTTCTGCTTTAGCTAGAACACTTTAATTGGAAGACTCGTATAATAAACAAAATCAATCATTTTGCTCTTCATTGTGCTCGATACATGTTAAATTTCGGTGCTAAAAGCACTCCCCTATCACAAGCATTCAAACTTTAAAACAGGAATGGGGCAGGCAATAAACTTTAAAACAGGAATGGGGCAGGCAATAAACTTTCGCTGTGAAATTCTTTGAAATTATGGGTATCAAAGAAAACGGTACGCTTCAAGTATACATCGCACTTTGATATATTTTTCAGTTTTTTTTATCTAAAAATAATTAAATAATTTAAATAAATTTCGTTTTAGATCACGTTATAATATATTAAATTATTATATCATTCCAAAAGCACAAATGATACGTTACTTTGTAAAACTATGTAATAGAAGAAAAATATGAATAAAAATAACAATAGTTAGCATTGAAGAGCAGAGGAACAAATGGCTGAAGTTGACTCATCTATCGGCAAAGTGAGAAAAGAAAGGGATAATTTTATTTGTCTTAAATTAAATTAGGGTGAAGAATTACGATAAAATAAAGTGAATGTTGCTTGGAAGAGAAAATTAGCTTTACAATGGGAGGAAATAACGAAAGAGGAAGGGAGAGAGGGATATAAATGGGCTTAAAAAAGGTCTACGATATAGGGTAGTGATTGTAAATTTTCTAGGTTTCAGCACTTTTATGGGAGAGTTTAGCTTCAATTCTCAATTTTAAAAGGACAAAACGATGTGGCCCTCAATTTGGCCTGAGCGTTCTTTTCTTTGACCATACGTCTCCGAAAAAATAACAATTTAACAATTCAACTCCTATCGCCATTATTTTGTTACCTTCTTTCTCGACTTCTTTTTTATTGACTTCGGTTAATTTTTGTTCTGAAGTCGATCCTTTTAATTTTTAATAGTTTGAATCCTGATTATTTGGACCATCCTTTAATTTTAGCAATATAAATTTTTCGATATCTTAACAAAAGTATATTCCTTGAGTCCTTTCTCTCTATTATTTTAGACATCTCTTTGATTTATTGTTTCCTCATATAAAACTATAAGCATATAGTAATTTCCCTAAAACTATTTATTAGCCACTATTCTTTTAGCATTGATTAAACCCTTCATATGAAATTTAAAAAATTTAAATAGAAAGATACCTTCGTAAATCAAAGCGACCCATCATAGAATTTTTATAGTATTTTGAATTAGATATTTCTAAATGCTTCTATAAAACTCGGAAGAATGAATTAAAATACATCAACTTTATTTTATTGGCGGTTTTAATAATGCTAAAATTTCAAAACTGTTTCGCCTAAGGTAGTATGTATTGAAGAATGCTAGGGTAAGGGAACAAACAATAACTTGTAAAAAATCAATGAAGAGTAGATGAATAGTAAAAAGAATCAAGGGAGTAGCTTTGCTTCACCTGGAACTGGGAAAGCGCATTTTTAGTTCCTTAGAACACATTTATATGAAATAAAATAGCACCAAAACATTCAAAATTACTCCTTCGTTCCTCAGTTTTTAGTTATAAAAGTGTAATTCTCATCTTATACTAAGTGTGAGACACATTCTTGATCTTTGTTCATCAACAAAATATAACTAAGTATTTATTGGCTATAATAATTTTCAAAGTTTCACTCATATTAAGGAGTTAGTGTTACCGAATTGCAAGTGAGTGTATGATTTTCACCCACTTATGTGATCATGGATTTTCTGCTCTTTTACTTTTAGAAAGCAAATCTTAGATGTAGAAAATGGCGAAGTATTATCATGTTTAAACCCCCCAAAAATCTTAAATATAGACGGGTGGTGACAAAGATGGCTGAGATTACAAAGAAATAAGAGGGCTATTTAAATAGTAAGTTCTTAAAGATAGTTATCACTGTGTAACACAATTTTTTTTCTTGGCCAGTTTTATTTTCCAACTCCTTCCATTGCAAAACAATAGAAAATGCAATTATTTGCTTTATAGATTTGCTTTTGTGGCTTGTATGTTGATATATTTTCTATTGTTGTTTCATCCATTATATTGATAAAAAAACCCAGTTAAATATCAACAATCTTATTGAAATTTCCACAAGTAATATATAAAAACAAGTAAAATATTTTTGAAATGGACAATTTTCATCAGTTTTTGTTTGTAATTTAAATCACTTTCCCGTACAAGCCCTCAAGAGTAGCCTTCCATCATTTTTTATTGAAAACTCCTTGGTAACTTTGTTCAAGGTTCAGTATATCGTGAGGTAAGCAGCTCCTCTTCCTCCTCTGAGTATGCTTTTCTATTCTCCTTGAACTTGTCAAGATATCCACCAGCCTATTTGGTGATGGCTTTTCACTAAGTTCTAAACCAGTTTCACATAATATTCAAGCCTTGTAGTTGGTCATAAAGCCCTGACACAGTGCAAACAAAACTCTTCAAGGTTTCTTTTTGTTTTGCTTTTTACTAAGCTTTGCATAAGAATTCTGAACACTATGATTTTCTTAATTCGTTATCCTACAAAGAAAGGAGGTTTCACCATTGCTTCATGGAGTTTGTGAAAGAAATTTTAAAGGTAGTTGAATGTTGCAGTCTCTTTGTTAAGAGCTCCAACAAACTGCTTAACGAGAACTAATTTTAAATGGAATCGAAAAACAACACCTTTTGAGTGTCCATAAAATGCGCATGCTTTACATTTTGCGTCCAACAGAGAACACAGTCCTTTGTGACCATTGCTTCTCGTGGTAATGTGCTATGGTATCCTTACTGTAACAAAGACAAAGATGACATGGGAACTGGATAAATACTCCCTGTAGAGACATCAAAATGCTACCATTTTTAAGTTTCCAATCACTTCGTAGCCATACAGCTTATAATTAAAAGCTTGTAACAGGAGGTTGACGCTGTTGTAGTCCACCTTAAGATATATCGAATAAGCCAGGGGAAATAACGGACGTTTATTCCAATTATGGAAGAGTATAACTTTAATGTTCTTTGAGGATCTGCCAATCCAGAGCCTTCAATCACCTGGATTACATATATTTCCAATTGCATCGCCCATACTAGACACATCATTGAAGTAGCATAGCCCAGCTTGATAAGTAAAGAATCTTCAGAATTGTGTAAGACTGTAAGGAAATAAAAGTCGAAGGGGGATATCCCCTTAATTTGCTCCTTAAATTTATTCCCTCACTCAGTTCTAAAAACCTAACCCCACGTGTAGTAACGTGAGAGTCCAAAAAAGCGGGGAAAGAAAAAAATAATTGGAATATCTGCCAGCTGCATCGCAGGTAGTTAATTAAGTTGAGCGCGTAAAAAGCTTTAATCCCATCGCGAAAACGCTAATCTCCGTATTTTAGAGGCTGCTCGCCGAGTCTCCCATCTACATCGTTGGAGGCGATTAAGACCAGCGGCGGGCAACAAACGCTAATCCCTCTAGGCGCCAGAAGTCTTCTCCCAGAGGTTTGTGCTTTCCATTGATTTAGCATCATAAATGGCCGTCATATAAATACCCTTGGTTTTCGAATCTCTGGTTAGATTGAGAATCATTGTGTCTGTTTCCTCAAGTTTCCCGGTATACAGTTATATATATATATATATATATATATATATATATATATATATATATATATATATATATATATATGTATATGTGTTAACTAGTGACTCATAAAAAAAATTATATTTTGGGTTTTCATTCTTTAAATATACCTTGTAACTAACGGATTACGTTTACGAAGTGAACGTACATGTACGTAGAAAGGACGTGTACGTACATTAGAGGATATATGTATGTATTACTGTACATATACATATTTCCTTGGTCTTTATCTCATTCCTCTCAACCTGTGGATGTCCGTCTAAATAGATTCCTACTTGGATTTCAATAAACAACTTGATGAAAATATAACTTTATTTATGAAGTCGAAGTTGTTATAATAAAGGAGTGGAGCTTGGTGAATCCATCCACTCAAGTGGGACGGATCACAACCATGAAGAAGTGTACTCGAATGTTTCTAAGGCTGATCTGAGTTCTTGATTATAATCTCTCTAGTTTTATACAAGGTGAGAGCTACCATAGGAGAGAGAGATAGAGAGAGAGAGTTGGACGAGAGAGAGAGAGAGAGAGAGATAAGGAACGAGGTCATTTAAACCTAACAGATTATCAAGGTGAGGGGAATTGAAAAAGCAGAATTATTGATTTTAGAGGTCAAGGGCCAATAAATACTGGTTACAGTGCCTGCGATGACAGAGCTTCAAGGGGAAATGAATGAAGTCTCACATCGTTATTAGGCGATGCCTTAATGTATTAAGATGATCACTACATATATATATATAATATATATATATATATATATATATATATATATATATATATATATATATATATATATATCAAAGTAGCACGAGAGAATGATGAAAATGAATTAATTAAACCACATTGAAAGAGAAAACGGAATAATTTTTCCTTGCAGTAATATTTTTATTACCTTTTTCAAAAAAATCCATGCAGGGTAGCGATTTGAACCAGGCACCCTGAGGCAGCGAGCACTAACGGCATACTTTTAACTGTGATCAAAGCGGTGCTCGTTGGCTCAGTGTGCCTGGTTCGAATCGCTTCCCTGAACGGATTTTTTCTAAAAAAGGTAATAAAAATATTCTGCAAAAAAAATATTATGTTTTCTCGTTCAATGTGGTTTAATGTATTCATATATATATATATATATATATATATATATATATATATATATATATATTTTTTTTAATATATATATTAACTAGTGAGGTAACCTATTCCTCGACAATGACGTTTTATTGGCTTATCACTTGAACATTTTCATCCCTAAATTGCCATTCTTTAAGTCTCGAAATCAAAAGCTCAGCATTTGACATTGACAACCAAAGACCTCTGACAATGTCATTAATGTCTCTTTGGTTCGGATAGTACAGATTCCCCTCAACAGCCTTGTCTCTTACAATGTACTCTACATATTTACTTCTCATTCCAGCTTCTGAATTGTTGCTTTCTTCTGAGGGTGGTTTATTCCTTTCTGGAAGGGTAGGTATAGTAAGATCAGCACTGTTTGGTACTGGAGCAATAGATGAAAGCAGATTTCAATAGGAAATAGCAGGTGCATATGTGTTTATTTTACGTTTAATAGGTTCCAACCCTGCAGAAGTAGCGATTGCTTGAGTGGTGAGTGGGTTCACGCAAAGTCCTGAGAAAGGACTTTAATACTTGTAACATTTAATATGTTACTCTTTACAACCAACAATTCTCCTACCTTACAAAGGTTTATTGCAGTGCTCACAAGCAAAATAAGGTACCGGGGATTCGTATTAGTCCCCAACTGGCATGCCAAAGTATGTTTTGTAAGCTTCGCTTATTCTCATAGATGCTGACACAGCGACATTTTGTGCTCTTCTTTTAATGAGCTATCAGTAAATATGACAATGTACCTGGAGAATGATTGCAAACTCTTGATACCATTTTTCTTCTTATGTGTTCACTATGGTAGCTAGATCTGAAAAGATAGCAGATCTGTGAAGCCCTAAATAAATATTTCTGAGGTAATAATTTCAGATTATTCCAGAACTTTCTCGAACGCTCTAGATTTTTCCATAGTTGTGTTGTACCAAGTTCTGTAACATTCTTGAAACCATAAATTTTTACTAAATCTAGAAGGTTTTGTTAATAATATTTGCAATTTTCTGGTATAATTTGAAAAAATATATAAAGCCTAAAGCATTATATATATTCTGAATTTTTGTACAAAGTAAATAACACCACAGCAGTATTTTCTAAATATGCAAATCTCGAAATTCAGTGACTTAACTACAAAAGCGAAGTTTGGCAATCTAAACAGACTTTTCATTTAATTTAGTTAGAAATAACATTTATAGCTTAGGACAAAAGAAATTTTTATACATAGTTAATCATCTAAGGTAAGCCCAGATGTTTAAGACCTCTCGCTAGTTTAGTATAGCAATGTTTGACTTCTAGCATTGAGGTATGTGTTGGATTGCAGCAAGTGCTGACACAAAACTTCCAGCCCCGTCACGAGCTGGCAGAACATTGCCCAAATACATAAATCCTCAGCCCCGTGCTCAGGTTAGTAGCTCCCACGCAATCACATCACCGTTATCTATCCCTTCTCCTTTTCACAACACAACCTACCTACTCTCTGGGCTTTCCCAGAACCCGACTGGTGTATGTTAATGAGGTCCCTTTGAGGGACCTCATTCACGTACACCAACGTGAAGTATCATTCTCCCCTGTGAGGTTGCTTATATTCACATACCCAGGAATTATAACTATGATGAGTACTATAGATCACTAGTTAATGTCGAAAAAAATACCTCCCAAACACTTTCCCGGCAACGAAAATTGATCCCAGTTGCATTCGGTTTCCAGAGAGTGTCATTCTTTTCTTTATGTATATTTCATTATCAAGCAGTTGAATCTCTTTCAAGTCGTCAGGAACGTAGGACTCAACATTTCTATCGTATTTGAAAGGAGGACAAAAAGTGGGCTAATGGTAAGTAAGATAAAGAATAGTTTTGCAGTGAAAGCCATCCACAAGAGTGCCCAGGAGTGCCTCTCATTATACATCATTGTGTTGGTAGAATTTATTTAGTTTTGTTAATTATGTAGAAAGTTTAGTGGAAAGGAGTGATTCAATATAAGTTTACTTTGCAATATTTATGTTTTAAAATTGAAAAAAAAGTGTGACAAATACATATTCTCTGTATGCAATGATTTATTTACTTTTCATTAATTCTACCTTCAGATTTAAATAATATTATATTCCTTGTCATTAGAAAATGAGTAGAATTCAAATAAGGGTGATATTGCCAATTCTATTTTAGTAGCATGGAAACATAGACTTTCACTTACCGGCAGAGTTGGAAACACCGAATACCTTGAGTGAATATTTGACTTACCTGAAAGAGAAAGAAAACATTAAATAAAAAACGGGAATCATCATCGTCTCTCTGGCTCTCCATCCATATCCATTCATCTCCTCTCACTCTCTCTCACTTTGGTTCAATTTTTTTTCTTTCTCTCATTCAATCTATCTACCTCTCTCTCTCCTTTACTTTCACTCTTTCTCGTGAAATATCTCTCCTTCTCGTTCCATTTTCTCCCTCTCTCTCTCCCTCTCCATCTTTCTGTCCTAACTCTTCCTTCCCATCTCCCTCCAATCCCTCTCACTTTCCCTCTCTTCCCCTCAAACACGTTTTCTCCCTCTCTCCACACCTGCACTTCTTTCCCACCCCTGCTTCTCGCTTCCCCTTTCTCACTGCCCTTACCCCTTTCTCTTTCCACTCGCTCTCTCCCCTAACCTATCACTTTCCCACCTCTTCTCTCTCCATTTCCCTCTCCCTCCCGCATATCTCTTTACCCCTCTCTATACCTCTCCATCCCCACCACCCTATCCCCTTCCCAATCACTCCACTCTCATCATCCCCACCAATTCCCTATGCATCTCCGCGTCTCTTTCTCTCCCTCTATCCGCATCTTCCTCTCTTCTCCTATCTATCCATCTCCCTCTCCTCCCCCTCATGCCCTCTTCATCCCATCCCCCTTAACTCCCCATCCCTTCGTTTCTCCTACCCTTCCCTCCTGGCTCTCTCTTTATCTCTCTTTCTTCTCTCTATCTCTCCATTTCTCCTCTTTTCTCTCTTTGTTCTTGTATTTCTCTCTCTTCTACTTATTTATCAATCCGTAGAAAGAGTGAGAATGAGGATGCACCAAACGCTCAAATAACTATTGTTCACAGCGATAAAATTCGCAGCGCTGCTTGGCCGGTGGAACATTCTTAAATGATTATAATTATTACTAGTTTTTTAACCCAACCTACATATCAGACATATAATTTATGAAGATAGATTAAGGGAATTAGATCTGTTCTCGTTGGAAACCCGTAGACTGCGTGGTCAGCTCATCGAAGTTTTCAAAATACTTCGAGGGTTCGACAATGTTGACTACGGGGATATTTTCCCACTTGTTGAGAGTAGAACAAGAAATCACGGCTTTAAACTTGAACTGAAGCGTTACAACCGCGATCTGTGTGAAAAGTTTTTCACTTACAGTATCTGCGGTAAGTGGAACGCACTTCCAGTGGAAGTTGTCAACAGTAAATCTGTTGACCAGTTCAATTCAAGACTAGACAAAGTCTTGAAAAGTGGCCGATTAGGGACGCAAAACAATTGAGCAGTCATGTGCTTGCTCGATTGCTAGTCCAAAAGTACACTCTTTGAATGGACCGTAAGGTCTCCTAGGGTACTTCCTTTCCTTGTCACTCCTCCTTGGTCTCCTTGTTTTTCGAAAGTTACGTCACCCCGCGTGGATGATTTTGTACGGGGTTACGTCATCACCGCGAGTGTTTGTGAAGGATGTCCTGTAATCACCCGTGGATGATTTTGTACGAGGTATTTCAAAAGGATTCTGACAGATTTGTTTTAATTTTGTGTAAAAGTGAATTTTTCATAAGAAAGTGTTGATAATATTTGGAGATAGATCCTGGTTAGAAGAAAAAATCTGGATTTATTAATATCTTGTAACATTGAGAGACATCGTTTTGCAATTACATAAAAAGAATGAGCTAGTCAATTTGAAAATGTGCAGAAAGGGACAAAGGTTGGTGTTCTAAAATCTAAACAATTTCTTCTGGATCTGGACCTAGATCTTTTGAATCTAACGATACATTTATAAGAGGAAATTTACCCATATTTTAATAGAGAGTAATAGAAACCTAAACATCTGAGTACTGTCGAACTGAATAATTTTTTTTTTTAACAGATTTTTTCTATCTGTTAAATGTAGATATTTATTGGCTAATGAATGCGAGATCCGAAACTGCCATTATTGAAATGTTTTTTTTATAATTTACAAAAAAATGATTATAGATACATTGTTTCTAATACGATAGATAGGTTTACATGGTGAAGGCATTACATGGTGTCACATAATATGGCCTATGGCTAATCCAGACTAGAAATCAGGATTCATTTTTACATTAAATTATTTCATAATTAGATTGATAACTCACAACCTGTTTATGATAGGTATATGAAATCAAATAGTATTAGTGACAGGTTTCCGGGCGTGAATACTTAGTTCATTTCATTTACATTGTGTCTGAGGTAAAGCTGGAATATTTTATTGACTTAGTAGGACATTGGACCGAATATTAGAGACCCTAATTAGGTTTAAAATTAAATTAGTTTAGATGTTTGACCTTAATGCTCGACATTTAGAGATTTGCTAGAACCTTTTAATGAAATCGGTTTCTTTTGTGTGAATGCTTCTATTTTATGCGAAGAAGCGATTAACGGTAGTTCTTTTTAAAGTCAAAGATGATGGATTTTACAGGTATTGTTATTTGCTTTTCCTCTTTTTGCTATGAAAGGTATTTCATATTTGTTCGTATTTAATGAAAACGGCAAAGGCAGAGATATAGGTACGTTCAATGAATGTTTTCTAGTTTGGCAATCTTCTACATCTAGTCAACTGTTGAAAATGAACACTAACATTAGTTTCACTTTTACTACAAGTTTCTTTGAGAAGTTATCGTGACGTTTTGGGATACACCGCTAACCTATTATTTTGTTTGGCTACACAATATAGTTCTAATCCCAACGCCTTAACGATTTTATTTAGAATATTATATGCCCAATTTTCTAGGGTAAAACAAAGGCTAATTATAGTCCCTCTTACCTTGTTGGGCATCTACCTCTTTGGCAAATTCGAAATTAGGACCATCCATATATGTTTTAATGTCGCTTGGAGGTTATTTAAAATTTTACGGTTTGCTTCGTTCAGCCTAGAAAAAAGATTTTCTCTTTGATTCAAAACTTTCAAGTCCCATGCCATAGTAGAATATTTTGACAAATCTTTACCACAATTAATTGTGTACCGCCTCTCTCCTATTACTTGCTTCAGTATTAGAATAACTGCGGGGCATTATAAAATTGTAGGTAGAAAACATTCTACTAGCCTCCCTTCATCCATTTTTTTTAATATTTTTTTAATATTTTTTGCGCAAAATATTAATTATTCTTTTATATAGTTTTTTTATGTTATCCGATTCTTTGTGGAATTTAGCCCTGAACCAGTTATTTAACTATCTAAATTGAATAACTTTTACACTAGTGCATATTTACTCATTAAGAAATTTTGCAGCTTCATTTCTTCCCTATCTCTTGTAATTCAGTTTAACTCAATTAGTCAAAGATTTAATTTACTTATTATTTAGTCATGTGTATAGCATTTCTTCCGATTAATTTTTAACTATATTTTTTTAATCCTTTACAGCTAAAGCATATCAAAAAACAATGACTGTGTATGTCTTTATGCATTATAGTAACTATTTTTCTGATAAATTTCACTTTCTTTTACCATATCTACCACTCAAATGATTTTGTTTAGGGTCCTTCCTTACTTTACCCACTGAACATAATCTACGGTATGTGTGATAGCAATTTCACTATCTGTTCTAACAAACGATATAAGAAAATAGAGACAAAATATATATAACAAATGAGAGGATGCACACTTGAGGGAAGAAATAAAGTTCGGAAAAATAAAAAGAATAAAATAAATGAATAAAAGAAGTTTATCAATTTCAAATATTGAAGGGATAATTCTGTAATACAGATGTGGAACAAATTTCGTAAAATAAAAAAATCATTCAATCATATGAGCCTCCTTTCACATGTTGGAGGAAGGAAGACCAAAATGAGGGTAAAAAAAACAGAAAGAGAGTATTTAAATAGGAAATGGTACATGACAAAATCTGAGCACTAACCAGGATATGTGTGATTGCAATTTCATTATCTGTTCTAACTAACTTTATAAAAAATTAGAGACAAAACATATATAACAAATGAGAGGATGCACACTCGTGAGAATAAATAAAGTTCGGAAAAAGAAAAAGAATAAAATAAAGGAATAAAATAATTTTATCAATTTCAAATATTGAAGAGATAATTCTGTAATACAGATGTGGAAAAAACTTCGTAAAATAAAAAAAATCATCGAATCATATGAGCCTCTCTTCACATGTTGGAGGGAGGAAGACAAAATAAGGGTAAACAATAGAAAGTGAGAGTATTTAAATAGGAAATGCTACATGACTAAATCAGAGCATTAACCATAGACTTTATTATAAAGCAAAATAATTCAAATTATCTACTAACCACTTGCATTCATTTATATCTGAATGAGTATGTATTTATTTAATTTATAAGAAGTATTATTTTCGTCAGGCTCTAACACTAGTTTCTATCATCTACTAGTTTGTCAATACCATGGTAGTAAAAATGGCATGACTTCAAGAGTGTTTCGGCCTCTTTTGTTTTTGATATCTTCATTCTCTTCAGCTTATTCGCCGCACTCTCAAATATTAATAATATGAGGAGGCTAAATCGGATGAGTATGACTGATAAAACATTAGTTACTAACAGAAGATATTACGCTTTTGTATGACATCCTTTGAGATATTAGATCCCGCCTTGTTTTGCGAATGAAACACGCTTCTTCTATTGATCAATGTCGGTATTTGTTTCTTAAAATGATACATTTAAAACGGTGCAGGTGAGCACAGTACACTTCTTTGGTGATTGTCTGTTTTTAGTTAAGTAGTTTAAAAAGAATAATTTCATTCATCTAACTAATTGCAAAAGATAGGATCACTTTATTAGGCCCCTGTTTTGAGGGGAGCTTTGGGTTTTCCCAAGGGCTAATCACTTGGATAAAATGTTAATATTATTAGACATAATCGACCTTTCATCTCATGTAAAAGTTCTAATAAATATTGATTCACATTTTAGTCGAAAATAAAAGAAGAGATGAACAAAGGTTGAGTCTTCGTTACAACTGTACTTCAGGCAGGTCGTGTAGAATCCATTCCCCCAGTAATCCACCTATACATCTCTCCTTTAAATGCTGATGCCCAGGTGAATGAGTGAAATGTAAATATATATGTACCTAATCTTCAAATTTATTACAGTAGGCTGGCTAGTATAATAATAGATTTTAGATTACTTCCAGCTATAAAATACCGTTAAACATTTAAATATGTCGCATTAGTTATTGGATACCTAATAAAGTTTTCCTCAGATTTATGCTGATCAATTTACAGTATATTCCCCAAGAAAGCTTCTAACATAGAGGGATACGAAACAAATAATTTTGAATAAATTATATTAGGTTTGGACCCGACTCACTACATATTCGGTTGATAATACATATATGAAAAATGATTAATGTCAGAAAAATAATCAAAGAAGGATTATGAGAAATGTATAATAGCAAAGAGGAAGGAATCATTCGCAAAACTAATGTAAATTTTTACAAAATATTCACTTTTATAATTTGATAACTCATGTCTCTTCTCGGATCTTTTTGGGGATTGAACGCCTCATCATGATTTGGTCATAGTAGTAGGGACAGACATCTCTGCACCAGGGTCAAACGAATCATAAAAGTTATAGCTTATATAAATCAGTGATTTGTATGTGGAATTCAATCCCATATATCTTTTAATCTTAGTTTTCATGGATTGCTGTAGGAAAAATATATTCAATCAATGGGACGTAGGCATGTGAGGGAAACATATCATAGATATGTGGAAATCATCCTATTATATAGACGTGTATATGTATGCAAGGATTTTTATACATAATTTTCTCGATGTCAAGTAAATCATTACAAGTATTCAACCTCTGGGGCCTAAGTTCTTCCAACACCCCTATTCGAAAAGGGCACTAAAGCCAATTTTTCAAATAATTTTATTACATGAAATATTATAAACCGAATTTAGCAAATCCACCCCCCCTTTTCTCTTTCTCCCTCTCTCTCTCTAACTCTCAGAAGGTGTCATATTTATTTACTAAAAATGGGTATCTTTACAGCATTATATTGGAAAATCTTTAAAAAAAGAGATTAAAAAACAAGGTGATGTTATGAGAAGCAAAAATGCAGGACGGCCAAAGTAGGAAACCAGTTGGCCACCTCTTGAAACTATATTGCCTTTATAGGGATATTTTTAACAATTTAAAACAAATAATAATGAGGGAATTTCCGCCGAAAGTTTCTACAGCCCATTCTGCTATTAAAATGGTGTAGATCAAGGCAATGAAAATATGTGGAAGATATATTTCCACACATTTCAGCCTTCGTAATGGAACCAGGTTACAAATAAATGATATACAACACAGGGGACAAATATTTCCATGGTACACGAAATTCTAGACGATGTTATAGATATTTTTTACTGCAAAGTATTCAGAAAATACCCTTCCTTTTGTAATAGTAGCTGTAGTTTTAAGATATAATTAAATATATATACATATACATATATATATATATATATATATATATATATATATATATATATATATATATATATATATATATATATATAAGCACGGTTTCACTCAATAACGAGTAAATTAAATGTAAATGTTAAGTCACTGATTTGGAGCATGATGTTTATTAGAACGGGACTAGTTTAATATATACCTTCCCATATCATCTTCATCCGTAAACTAATAAAATTTTACAACGAAAACTGAAATATATATTAAAAGGCAACTGATGTTAATCTGGAGGCGTTAGCTTTAGGTGATTTACAATGTCCTTTAAAATGAAGTTTGAGACATAGGGACTGCATTTATGCATTATGATAGATAAGGGGAAATTCCAAATGACAGATATAGCCATCTTTAGCGGATGAAATTACAATAACAGATAAGGTGAAATTCCTAATTTCAATTTATTTGAAGGGCAGCATAAATGCAGTTCCTATGTATCAAACCACATTTTAAAGGATATTGTAAATCACCTAAAGCTAATGCCTGCAGTTTAACGTCAGTTGCCTGTTATTATATATTCCAGTTTTCTTTATCAGATTTTCTTAGTTTACGGATGGAGCTCATATAAGAAGATATGTATCGAAACTAGTCACGTTTTAATAAACCCCATGCTCCAAATTCAGTGTTTTTTGTTGTATATATGGTTCTAAGATGCTTCTAAAAGTGAAAGGAATGTCTGTCTTGAAGTTTTAATAATTTTAGCCCGTTAAAAATCAATTTTATGTCCTTTACTAATATATGCTAGTATATCCCTTGTTTAGTTCCTTGGTTTCTTCTATATGTGCTTTCGAGGACACATGCAGTCCAACGCATAAATTCAGCCCCTGAATTTTCGAGACGAAGTAATTTTATGTTTATTTAATTTCACGATGTCATTTAGGAATTGAAGTAACGATTTATATGTTATCAGAATTTAAGTTTAATCACATCTTGAAGGAGGGACAGGGAGCTTTAATACACCGATAAGATTATGAACATATTCGAAAATGATCATCAATTGGATTAAAATTTGAAGCATTTTATGTCAGCAAATTTAACATTTTGAAATAATACAATGGTAACCTTAAGTTTGACAACTTTATTTCTAGCACACTTCAAAAATTCTTCGATAGAATATGAATGTCTTGGTTTTTTTCACTCATCTGTGTAATTAGCTTATCATTGACCCATGGGATAAACGAATGTTGGGTTGATCCCAGATATTTGGGGACATATTTTCATCTCAAGTGATAGCAAGTTTGTAGAAACAATGAATGCAATGTCCCAATAAAAAAAGGAAATGTTGTTTCTAACTATTTTAGAACTTAATTCATTTCCTTATCAAGAATAACTACAACAGAAATTAATATAACAAGGTTATATATAAGAAAAAATATATACAATGCCCACGAAAAGTATCCCACCACCATCGAAATTTGTATTTTCAACATAAAAAAGCATGTTTAATATTGACTAACCTTATATTAGTATTTTGTCATCTTTCCTTTGGATTTCAGGACTTGTTGTAGACGCTATGGCATCGATTTTATCAAGTTTTGACAAACTTCCACTGATAATTCGTTGCACCATACCTTTATCATAGCCTCTTTTAATTTTTAGAAGGATACAGTGTCTTGGCTTTCAACCTTATTTTTATTATGAGCCATAAATTTTATATAGGATTGAGATCTAGGCTATTACCAGGCCAATCCAAAATAATAATTTTTTTTCAGTAAGCCATTTTGTCACAATTTTAGCCTTGTGAAAAGACAAGGCGTGCTTTCATGCATGAATGATTCTGTTTCATGGATTGTCATTACTACCGAAAATTTCTCCTGTAACATTGTCAAATATCGTGCGCCATTTATAGTTGTGTTCCTAGGAAGGAAATATATGCTTTATTTCCCTTGAAAACTAAAACAACCCCAAATCATCACACTTGGAGGGTGTTTCATTGTCCTTTGGGTGTATTTTAGTGCCCATCCTATTTTAGCCAATGGGCCAACGAACCATTGTAGAACATTTTTTGAATCTTATAAATGTTGCCTCATCGAGGAATAAGCTTTTTCATACTCCGCAACAGTCCAAAGAATTTATTTTTACAAAATGCAACACGATTGTTATGCATTTTTTCATTAATAGATGGTTTCTTTGCAGCCTGGCGAGATCGTAATCCAAGTTCTTTTTGTAGCCTCTCCTAGATAGTTCGTTCAGAAACATCAAATAATAAATTATTCATATTTAATTTTAGTTCTTTCGAATTATTCACTACTAAACTTTTCATAAGCATGTCCGTTCGCAAATTTGTTTTTCTCGGTCTGTCAGATCGTTTTAGTGGTGTAGATAGGCTAATATTGTTTTTAGCTCGTGAAACCCTTAAATTAACAATACATTTGCCAATGTTTTATTAATTAGTTTTCTGTCTCTGAGATTTTCCATATTTAAGAAAAGCAACAATAGCACCTCGTCAATCACTCTCGAGTTGTTTCTTAGCACACATCGGAAATAAATTTTATTCATACCACTTTCTCTTAAAAATCATTTAATAAGGAAATGGCAAAGAAAAGTAAATCGGACAATATATAATTAGAAAGTATTTAGTGTAATATTAAGGCCCTCGTACAAGTTCAAAAGAGTATTTTCGCACCTTGCACTTAATGAAAATTGGCCTTCACCGGGATTCGAATAATTAACCTCATGCTAGCATTAACCGCTGGGCTACGGTGCAAAAAAATATGTTATAATGGGTTTCACTGTAAGCTTAACCTTTGTGAAGACCTATGTTTTAAAAGTTGAAATAAAGACAAGCGTAAAAATCAATTATTGTTGATAGCAGAATTGTTGCACTGCTTTAGCCAACCATGGCTTGGCCAGCTTTCCTAAGGCAATAACATTATAAACCTCATAGTTGATAGTATTTTATCTATAGAATGACCGTATTATATGTAATAAAGAATATTCATTTTAGGGATCTTATCTTAATCTACCACCATATTGTATCATATTAAAGAAATAGTGATAAAATATGAAAAAAACTGATGTAAATTAACTAAAATATCATATAATTATATGTTGTTTTATACGGTTGAGTAGATTTTATAAAGTTACGATGCCATTTATATTCTTAAACTTTCAAAAGTTTACACCCTCAACTACGAGTATTGGTATATATGAATAAAATATAATGCGTACAAAGATTAATTTTAAATATACAAAGGTTAATGAAAAAGAATATCATAATTATGAGAAAAGATGGCATGCGGACTGAAGGTTAATAAATGTGCAGTTTGGAAAAATATGAATTATACCACAGAATATCTGCCGGTAGCACGGGCAACGGCACCAACAGACTAAGCTTGTGGCTGTGATGAGGATACCATCCAAGAGACAAGCAGCTGGTAGCAAGGTTAATAGCACCAAAGCATGGAGAAGCAGCCAAAAGCTCGGTCCATGGACATGAAGCCAGTGGGATGGTAAAAGACCCATCCCACGGACAAGTAGCCGGTAGCTCAGATAACGTTACCTACCCAATGACAAGAAACCGGGTGTCTCGGTAAAGGCGCAATCCCGCGGACAATCAACCGGGGGCTGGTGTAACGGCACAATCCCACGTTCAAGCAGCTGGTGGCTATGGTAATGGCATCGTCCCACCGAAAAGCAACAATTAACTCAGATAATGGCACCATCGCACATAAGCTAGCCGGTGGCTAGGGTTAGGCACCATTCTATGGAAAGGCAGTTGGTGTTTTGGGTAACGGCACCATACCACGGCCCCTCAGCTGGTGACTGAAGCAATGGCAACATTCCTCAGACAAGCAGCCGATGGATCTGCTAACGCATTATCCTACGGAAAAGCAGTCGGTGGCTTAAGAAAAGGCACCATCCCAAGAAAAAGCAGTGGGTGGCTTGCATAAGGCACCATCCAATGGACAAACAGTCGGTGTCCCTGGTAACGACCCAATCTTACAGGCGACCATTCTGTGGCTCGGATAACGGCACCATCCCATGAACAATCACACATCAGATCTGATAACGACACTAACCAACGAAAAAGTAGCCGGTGGCTCGGGTAACGGCACCATCCTTCGGAAAATTAAGCGTTGGGTGGAGTAAAAGCATCATTCCTCGAGCAACAGCTAGTGGCTCGCCTAACGGCAGCATGCCATGGACAATCAGCCTGTGGCTCGGGTAACAACCCCATCCGACGGACCACCAGTTTCAGAAGCAGTATTTGTAGAATGCAGTAAATCGATCCAATAAAAGATCAAACACTCAAATGAATCAAAATTAACCACCATGTGGGCATTTCTCGGAGAATTATAACTCACCATTTATTTACTTGATGATTAATTTTGTTTTCAAGTAGTATTGCTTATGCTTATCCTATTTATTTTCCCCTGGGTAATGCTATTCCACAAAGTTTATTTTTCTATCACCATACAGGCTTCCTTTTTCTATATCATAGGGAAGATCTATGCTTCGACTGTCTTTTCTTGTCTATGTCGAAGGAAATAAATTAATAATAAAACAAAAACGTACCCAAATTCGATCAATCTGAGAGAAAGTGCTTCGAGAGAAAATCTGGTATCTAATACTATGTAGTGAGTTATAAATAATAGCTAAAAAAGAGAAAAACTAAATAAATAACAAGAATTAGAACAAATGGCATAAAAGAAGAAGGATTAAGATAAGAAGCTTTTGTTTCGCTGATGTTGTGACTCCAAAATTTCTGTATCACAAAGAATAGTAATACTCGATAGCCCATATGAGATTTTTAGGAATTTCTTTTTTACAATGAAATCAATTGATTCCATCAAATGGGCGTAAATCCCTCAAGTTTCCTATAAAAAGTTGATTGGATGTGTGATATTGGGATTTTAAGTTGTAGAAGATGGCAGTATTCCAGTTGTATGGCCCTTTAAAAGGTAGTCAATCACACGCCTCAATGAAATAATGATCTTGAATTATTGAACGAGACTATATAAGTTGCTAGTGACCTACTTTTGTTCAAAACTAAATAAAAATTAGAAGATACTAAATAATAAAACCAATAAGAAAATGCATTATTAAAAAAATAATTTAAACATGGATACGTAAAACTACCGAAACTAGGACACGACTCACGCAAGCGAAATGCGCCCGTTCATTTTATGGGTTAGGGAGTTTCGTTAACTCTTGCTTTTTTTCGCACAGTGCACAAAACGACCATGGACAGTCTTCAAGGAAGTACTCATTGGAAATTAAAAGAAATAGTTTCGCACAATCATAATTACACGTTGATGTGAATGCACGAACGCCATTCTACTATTCAGTTCTAATTAGCATAGGCCGGTTTCATTTTAATCCGAGACCTCAGTGACCCAGTATTCTGGCACACGTGCATCAGGAGGTGACTGCACAAAGAGATTCCATTTACTTTAGTGAGCAAAATGCCAACTTATGAATAAATTAATCTCAGAGAAAAAAATTATCAATTCAAATAGGTAAAATATTGTGGGTATTATTATATTAAAAGTAATATTACTTTTAACGAGTATGTAGTTTCTGGGCTTTTTTTATTAAAGGGAATTCACTATATCGAGGAATTACTTTAAACAGGAGGAAGCCAATAGAAAATCGTAAATTAAAAATGCTTCTGATTTTCTTTTATTTATTTACAACAACGTTTCAAGCTTGTGCGTTTATCTTCTCTTATCAACACTTTTCTTTGGAGTGTTGGTTTATTAAGTGTATTTATTTTAGTTAACCACTATATACATTTGTCGCTATCTTTGAACTGCTTCGAATTAATACATTGGAAAGCGAAATATTTATGTAATTAACTGTGAAGTCACGTAACAAAGAGAATAGTTACTTAGTGATGGTTTAAATATATATATATATATATATATATATATATATATATATATATATATATATATATATAACGATTGAGCTGTTCTTTTGTGACATTAATCATTTTTTTATATATTATCTACCGAAAATGTAGTAAGTCGGGTCTAAACCAAATATAATTTATTCAAAATTATTGGTTTCGTATCCCTCCATGTTAGAAGCTCTCTTGGGGAATATACTGTAAATTGATCAACGTAAATCTGAGGAAAAATTGTATTAGGTATTCCATAACTAATTTACATATTTTAATGTTTATCGGTATTATATATCTATTTTATTAATGATTGTTCTGTTTTGACATAAAATTCGGCCAGTTCTGTAACTTATTCGCATATGGGATGAGAAGGGCCACCCAAAGACTTAACAGCGCTGTCAATATATGAGGCCGAGGAACATCTTGAGCATAAGAGATGGTATACACACCACCGTGAATATTTGGGAACACGTTCCTCTACGGCAAAAATGCTTTGAATAAATTTGTTATTAATGAAAGGAAGTCTACATTTTAATTGGCAACAATATTCTTTAATTAGTTTTGAGAATTTATCTTTACGAACTTTATTGATGGTACATATTTAAAGAAATATGAAATAGTGACTTAGTTTCGAGAAAGATATTGTTTCAGTTTTAGGTGAAATATTTCTGCTTTTTTTTTAATTCATTTATCTATTTATACTCTAGGGTACCTATTATTATTGATATAATCTTTTAGTTCATTAATTTATTTGCGCATTAAATGGTTAGTAGATGAAACATGGTAACCTTCCTAAAACAAAGATTTTATGGCTAGGGTTAATATTTAAGTTCGCAAGAGCTATCAAGATTGAAAGTCTTTCCAATGAACTGCGGCCTTTTGAAATGGTAATTGCATTGATGGTTTCCCATTGTTCAAATCACTTATAATTGCCTTTGAATGGCTAAATGAGGCTTCTGCCACGAGATGTCTTATGGCCATATGGGTCATTATATGGCTCTAAATGGGTACAATTGGACTTTACTCCTTTTGAAAAAAAAGCGACGCCTTGACCTGGAACTTCACCGTAGGTAAAAAGTTAGCCCTAGTCCCTTGAATGTTGTTTCTCCCTCTGGCCGATATACTTCGCGAGCGTTATGTATGAGATCAGGTTTAACAACTGCTTGGCGAAGTACATTGGACAGAACGGTAAACAAGTCCACACCAGGATTGAAGAATAACATAGAGATACCCGGAGGAAAGACCCAATTTCAGCCATCACGTCGCATGACACCAGATCACGGAGCAACATTTAATATTGTGGATAGGATACCAAGGTGTCGGAACGATCGGAAGTAGTAATATGTTGAATTCTTTCCTCAAAAAAGGGTGAAAATGGCGAGCTTCGTATTCATGCCGCGAGCCCCAAGGCGAAGACTCTCAGTGTTGAGTATGAATTTGAGAACGTTGGAGAGTATCATGAAAGAGATAAATGAGTCCTCACTCTAAGCGTTCTAATGATAAATATACCCAGAATTGTCGGGAAGATCTAGGGCATCATAAACAACGATCCCAGCAAGTAGAAAAGATGTATATCCAAGGACACGGGAGTGTCAGGATCTCTCATTAGGCAATTTTTACATGAGGATATGCGAAATTACTCATAAAAGATGAGGAAGGGCCAGTTTCTGTGCCAGAATTTAAAAGAAAAGCGAAAGAAACGTGTTGTTAAGCTTGTAAACATACCAAAGCAGTCAGCGTTCCAAGAGTGACATGCTTTGGTGCATCGCAGAAGAAGAAGAATTTCTGCCAGGACAAGGAAGTGACCTCGCTAAACAACCAGTCGCTTGCTCTTTTCCCCCAAATTGTACTAAGAGTCATGGAGACCAAGTTCACTGTCCACATCATGGTCAGTAGAGCTTGTGGAGTTAGTGTGCCCTAGATCCAGTGTGTTTCCACTGAAAGGCTGTATGCGTGGCAACAGGGCTCAGGACCCAGTTTTGGCTGCTACACCAGTAATTAGACCATATCACTCCGAACAACTGGCTGCCTAACTCCCAGACTCTAACCTCATAGACTATTAGTTGAAGGGCGTAATTGAGAGAAGGAGACTAACAAGTCCTCTTGCGCCACCAAAGTGGAGCTCAAAACCAGGTTTATCACAATTTTCACCCAGTTAAGCAGAAGAAGCGTCAAGAAGGCCTGCAGCAGGTTAGCAAAACACCTGAAGGCTGTGGTTGCGGTTGAGTTCGAGTTTATTGAATCAAATAAATAATACGAAATCCTTTAAGTCGCTAACTTGTAAATTTGGTAAATATCTCTTCCACTAATATTTACAAAGGCATTTTTCTTAAGTTTTAATTTTTAGTTTGAAGTATTACAAATTTCTAGATATGGATATAGGTATAGCTAAAAATTTGGATTATCCTCTAAACCCTATATTTTAAGAACGAGATTTTTTGAAGGTTTGAATAAGATTTTTTCTTTTTGTTTGGTTGTCACCAAAGTATATTTTTAAAAAAATTCACAAAGTTATTTCTAATAATTCTTTTATAATATCAAATATGAAAATGGTGAAGTTCAGAAATAAATATAAGTATCGAAATTTTGTGAAATTTTTTAAAACCTTAGAATTACAAATGGTGAAGTTCATATAATTAATTTTTTATATATTTTCTTCTATAACTATATTTCAGTAACGTGATATTTTGAAAAGGGGGAAATTTAGTTTAGAGCTCCTTTTTAAAATTATTATAATTGGCGAAGTTCATAAAATTTATAAAAATTTAACCATGGCTGCTTTTTTTAGATTTTAAATTTTAATCTTAGTACCGAAGCGCAAGCTTTCCTCTTAGAGGAATAGTTTACGGCAACTTATGCCTAAGTCGGCAGTTGCCAGATAGCCCCTTAATTAAAGAAATTTTGTCAAAAAATCCCCCTTAGAGGAGAGTGGCGAACCCATTGCTTGGTATATTCTATTTTAAATTGGGGGAATTTTAAAAACAGAAACAATTATAAATGGTGAAGTTAAAAAAAATATATATGATTATTGGGTGTGTGGGAAATTTTTAAAACAAAAATATCTACCAATTGTGAAGTTCATAAAAATCTTGGAAAAAATTAAGACATGGCTGTTTTGTTTTGTTTTTTTCTTATGTTCGAAGATTTTAGAAAAGTTCTTTCAGAAATAGCTTGATTATTATAAGTATATTTTGTTGTATTTGCGTTTTTCATTAAACTTTTTATAATTATATCATCTTGTGATTTCAGGACCATTTTGTAAAGAAAGCGAATTAGAATGGAAGAGATTCAGAAAGAGTTTCATTATTTGTTCAAATAAAACAAAATTTTAAAGAAAATTAAAAACAAAGGAAAATATTTCATCCTGCCACTCAAGGATTTAACAAACTAAATTACTATTTTAACATTACCAAAAGATTTGACGTAGACTTCATTAATAATAGAAAATGACATTACAAAAAGAAAATAATCTGTCGCGCGCTCGAAGCATGTTATTATTTTGGAATAAAACAAAAATTAAAGATGAGTATATAACGACAATGTACTCGAAGGAAATAAATTAAATAACAACACTGCTTAAACATATGAATAAGTGGTTAAAAGGACTAAAATTATACAAAACGATAGATATAGTATGTGATTTTCGTGGTATGACCAGGTGTACGTTGTAATACGCACATTGGCCTACTGGCCGACTGAAATCAAGGCTCCACCTGGGGATGGCTTTAAGAGTGCTTTAAATATACAGTTGTTATGCTAAGGAATATTCAAACACGGCTAAAAAAGTATCCTTTAATAGAACTAAAGATTATAGGACATATAGGGTAAGTTAAATGGCAATGTAATTAAATATTGACGGTTCACGGCTAAGATAATTGACACTATCAACTAAGTTTGAACCGAGGAATAATTAATTAAGAAATGATCTTAAAATTATGCAAGTTTTAGAGCAAATTGGATCCTTGAGGTTTGAAGCGGTAAATGAGGAAGGAGCTTGACGAAGCAGGGATAAATCCCTTTTACCTTGATGTGCGGCGAGTAAGACCAGGTAGGTAAGTTCGACCTTGAACTTGTGGGAGTCACCCGGAATGCTCAATCTAACTTAGTGAAATTAAAGATGGGCTTCTTATCCTTAAGAGGCAAACGGAGGATGCTTCGGGTATGGCTTTTTCGATCCTTAAAATCAGAAGACGTGGTGAGAAGGGTTGAAGCGTGCCTAAAGCTATCTCCATGAACAACACTGAGTGACGACTATCTCTTCCCTGGCTCTTCGACAATCACTCAATTCTTCTCTGGACTAGAATATAGTCGATTCCCTATCGACTAACAAAGACGTTAAAGGCTAACATACTAGAGGGCGGTTTCAGACACAATTTGCCCGTAAACTCTGAAGTATCGAATATATACTCCCAAATTATCTAGACGGGGAGAGAGATTCATTGCCAAAGTACTTCCTTAATTGCCTTTGGTCGCGAGAAGGCTCCATAGCGAGAAGTCGTGATGCCTCCTTAATGGTATTTACATTGTTCTAATTTTCGCAATATATAGGGCATATAAATGCACTGTAAACGGGACGTGGTGCAGACTAAATTCGACTGCAACAATGGCGTTTCGCCCTCACGAGAATTGCTTGGGTAGACGGTCAACGGCGAACTGGGGAAGTCAGGAGAGGGGTAGAACCGAGGTACCAGAGAAGGTGGGAAGAGGAAAAAAAATTCATTTTTTATCTCCTTATTCTTCTACAGTGATATACATACATGTTTCTGTTATAGCTTGTGTTCTCCACTAAAAATCCATAATCTTCACCTCTACTTCCGGTTTGTTTAGTATACAAAACAAACAGATCAAATCCACCAGAGTCGCGAGTGTCAGACAGAGGAAGGAGGCCATTCGATCAAAAAACTCGACAGTTAATTATTCCTTGAGCGCAAGCATCCTAACTTCACGATCTCCAAGAACGGTACAGGAAGCCATATGAACACGAAGGTTCAAGTTGCAAAACAAATACTCAACAAAGTTGAGGCTTTAAGGCTCGAAAGACATGAATAACAATCAGCGCAACAAAACATAGAGATGAAGAAATGCGAAGAACAGTAATAAAAGATAAAAACAACATTGAACTAACTACGGAATGTAAAGAAAAACAACACACATGAAAAAATAAGTATTGAACACTTAAAAGAAAAACGATACCCTCATCATCAGGTCAAAACTCTCTCTCTTCTCCTCTTTTTTCACCCTTCTTATCTTCTACTATCAAATCTATTCTACTATTAGTACATCACTGTTTGCCCAGAAGGTGATCCAAGAAAGGATTTAACATAGTTTTTGCCTAATAAAGAGGTGTCTCTTGCTAGCATTTTACCACACCTTTTACTATCTGAAAAAGAGTGTGTTTGATAAGGTAAAAAAGCTACAGCGCAAGCTCAACCAAGCAGCCGTCGCTGTTGCCTTCCACAGATCATATATATATATATATATATATATATATATATATATATATATATATATATATATATATATATATATATATATATATATATATATATATATATGTGTGTGTGTGTGTGTGTGTGTGTGTGAATTTTATATTTTCATTATGACAAGTTTTATTAAAAACTACCGCTAGTCTCGTGTCAATAATTTTCTTTTCAATCTTCGCGATTTGTCTTTGTTCGCCTTTTCTTCATTGTTCAACCCGTGAATTAGTCTACTGAAGTTCATTAAAGACTGATATTTATTAATTGCAAAAAGGTGGAAGGAAATTAATGAACCTTAGCACTTTCTTTTATTATACTAACGCGTTTCGATACGAAAAGTATCATATTTAGAGTTAGAATGGGAAATTAATACATGTATACCAGTTTATATAATATAAAATGTGTTCACAAAGTGACGAAGAAAACAAGGATACGTCCTCTGCTTTTTCCAGCCTCTGCAGTGAGTTCACCTGCGAGAGTGGGTGTGGTAGTAATTTTCTTGTCATCTTCTAGCTTGTGTATATCATCAAGAAGCATTTCTATGTGAAGTCGTTTTTTATGCTTCCTCGGCTTATTAATATAGGGCAACTAATTCCAAGGTTGAGGTGTTCTTCTTATTCCTGGGTTAATGGGTACTCTTATAGGTTGATGTATGTCTTAGTGGTTTCTGGAACCTTATGGGGGCTTCCATTTATATTTTTGGACCAATATTATTTTAGAACGTTCTAACTTGCGAATGCATTTTTTCATATCAAAAATGGCATTCCCTAGTTAGAACGTTCAAAAATCAAATTGATAAAGTCAAAATGCAACCTGTTCATTAAGAAAACATGTACAGGGTGGCCTATAAGTCCCTGGACACTCAACGTACAATTTTAGTATAAATATATTATTAACGAAATCATCATATATATATATATATATATATATATATATATATATATATATATATACATGTAGTAATCCTGTTACTACATTTAGGCATCACCTAACAACGATGTAAGACTTCATTGGTTTACCCTTGAATCTCTGTCAGCGCAGGCACTGTAACCAGTATTTATTGGCTCTTGACCCCTAACACAAATAATTCTGCTTTTTCAATTTCCCTCACCTCCCCTTCCCTCTTTCTTTGTCCCAAGGTCGCGTCCACTTTCTCTACCCATATAAACAAGAGACATTCTCCTGGCCGGGATTAGCATTACTAAGGCGTTTGAAAACATCATTTCTCTTCACTGCCACGAAGATCTAGACTCACCAGCTTCAGCCTTTTATCTTAGAAAACAACTTCAACTTCATAAATAAAGTTATATATTCATCAAGTTGTTTATCGGAATCCAATTACGAATTTATTTGGTCGGACATCCACAAGAAGGAACAGTCCCCTCTGGCTAGAAGTGGTTACGCCCGGAGTGACTAAAAAATTCAAAAAACATCATCATCGACTAAAGTAAAATAAAAATTAAGAAAAAACATCATTATCGCCCGGAGTAATTTCAAGCAACTTACGTGACCTCGAAAGGCAAGCAACCCCAACCGACGGCAGTAAGACACCTTTTTTCGAAAATGGACGACATCGATAATTCCCCTGCGGTAAGCCCAATTTCTGCCATCTCCTTACCAGAGTTCCAAGGCTCAACCCACAAGCCTAGTTTACCCAAATTAAGTTGTTATTCAATCTCGACCGCATTACTAGTGACGCCCACAAGCTAAAATTACATATAAGGGCACTTCGCTATACAGTAATAGATGGCATTTCACCTCTTTGAAGAACTCTGCTACCCTCTCTTACCCTTCCCTTCGGGACGCTATCCTCTAAAAATATACCCGACCACTGCTCAAAAAATGGAAATGTTAGCTCGTACATCCGAACTCTCCCATCTTGCTCCCGATGACCTATTGCGGAGATTACGTGACACTCTGGGAGACAATGTGAATTTCTTCGGGAATCCTCTGTCCGACGGCTCCCACCCCACATTCAAGAGACCCTCAGGATTCTGGCCCCTGATACACCCCTCTTGACCAACTTGCGACCACGGCCGCTCCTGCCCTCAATCGTAGTTTAAAGGCACAAGTAACGGCCATTGCCAAGGTTTCCCCAACTCTCTCAGACGTTCAGTCACAATTGGAATCAACTCCTGCCCCTATAAAAGTGGAATAGGCAAACATCTCCCTCCAAATAGCATACTTGGAACACTTTAGGGACCCCTCAAGAGGACCATCACCATCGCGGTAGCACAGCTCTCCTGCTCGCACTCACCCCGCTCCAATTACTCTCACAACTCTTCCCCAAGTTAAAATATTTGTTGGTATCACAGGAATTTCAGTCCAATGGCACGTCGCTGTATTCCAGGGTGGCAACAGGCGAGTGCAATGCCGGATTTTCCGAAGCAGCAGTAATGGAGGACGTTGCGTCATTGTGTGCTCCGCGCCCTTGTTTATACGTCACTGATATCATAAAGGGTAAGAGGTTTTTAGTTGATACTGGTTCTATAATTAGCATTCTACCCTCTACCCTAGGACAAATCAGAAAGACGAAGAATCGCAGATTCTCCTCACCACAGCTTCTGGTACCCCTATTAGTACTTTTGGCACTCAAAATTTAAACCTCTTACTAGGAGTTAGGCGCAATTTTGTGTAGAAATTTTTAATTTGTGATGTGCAATGTCTTATACTAGGTGCCGACTTCCTTGCACACTATAATCTTTTAGTTAATTTGAAGAAATCGTGTTTAGTTGATAGTATCACAAATGAATCCGTTCAAGCCATAAAAAAGTTAAATTCTTCCTACTCTTTCATTTATTTCTAATGGCTCTCCGATAGACCAATTACTAAACAAATATAGTGCCATTTATAAATCAAGTAAAAAACGTGATAGTCTCCACAGCCGGCATAGCGTTCCTTCCTCATTTCATCACTTCATTCTCACGGAGGGCCCCCCGGCTGCTGAGAGGCCAAGACGCCTTTCTCTGAAAAGGTTAAAGGTTATCAAGGGCAACATACACACTATGCTGTCAGAAGGTCTAATTAAACCAATCAAATCACCCTATTCTTCACCAAATCATCTTGTTAAAAAGTCAGATGACAGCTACTGCATTACTTGTGACTACCCTGCATCCATTGCAAAGACGGCTATGACCACTCCCCTCAGGCTTTATGAATATTTGGTCTTACCTCTTCTGTGACTGTTAGAGACAGATATCCCTTACCTTACCTTACCTTACCGACTTCACAAGAAACTCCAAAACTGTACTAAATTCTCTAAAATTGACCTTAAGGATGCATTTTTACAAATCCTTGTAGACCCTGCATCCATTGAAAAGATGGCTATGACCACTCCCCTCGGGCTTCATAAATATTTGGTCTTACCTCAGGGAATTTCAAACTCATGACAAACATTCCAAAGGTATATCAATCATGTTTTGGGTAATTGGAATTTCGTTTTCTCATATGTAGACGACTTGTTCATAGCCAGTGAAGAGGAAACTCAACATTTGCAACATCACGAACAACTTTTTTCAACATTAGAATCAAACGAATTACAAATAAACCTTGCAAAGTGTATCTTTTCGGTGACCGCGCTCGACTTTCTTGGCTATCGAGTTGATTCACAAGGCATATCTCCCCAACAGGATAAAATCACTATTATTAAAGATTATCCTGTTTCCAAAACGCGACACGAGTTGCAAAGATTCATAGGTTTAATGAATTTCTTACGGATATTCATTCGACAAGCAGCCACAACCTTGATTCCACTTACGAAATTATTGAAAGAGGCAAATGAACGCCGCCCCAATTCAGTTTTAAAGTGGGACAGCCAAACACAAGATGCATTTGATGCCATAAAACGGGATATCATCAATGCCACCCTTTTGACACATCCAAAGCGAGACTGCCCATTACGCCTCATTACTGACGCCTCTAATCTTGGCCTCGGTGCCGTCCTTCAACAGTATTTATTGAAATATATGAGAGGTTCCGGGCTTCTTTAGCAAATCTTTTCGTGGCCCTTAATTAAAACATAGTGCATTCACTAAGAAATTTACCGCAATTCATCTTGCAATCAAGCACTTTTAACATTTACTTGAAGGGACAAGTTTCCTTGTGCCCACAGATTATAAGGCCATAATTGGTGCCGCTAAATCGCTCAACACACGACAATCTCCTAAAGAAGCCCGTTCACAATACACAAATGACATTCATCATATTGCAGAGAAAGATAATCCTAGTGATGCCCTTTCTAGAGCCCCCATAATCGTTTGCATCATGCAATTTGCTACACATATACAAACATCGGTATATCACAATAGCACTCCAGATCCTTCATGCCATGCAATACATTCATCTGTTCCTTCTTCTTCTATTATTAATTATACAGCACTTGCAAGGTCCCAATCAACAGATCTGCAACTTGCAGAACTTCAAGACGTTCATAGTACCTCCCTTAAATTTTACAAGGTACCACTCTTCTTAATCTCTCATTTGTGATTAATCGAAATGTTTTGTACGGCATTATCTAACTTCCGATTTTCGCAAACTAATCTTTGATTTTTATCATAATCTTGGCCATTTAGTTACTAGAGCCAATCTCAAATCTATCTCGGAGCGATTTGTCTGGAAAGGAATGAGACAAGATATCCGATCTTGGGTGCGTAATTACTTTTCCTGTCAGAATGCCAAAGTCCAACGACACACAAAGCCACCTTACACACAATTTATTGCACCAGAGTCTAGATTTAACACCATTCATGTGGATTTAGTCAGTGGTTTTCCTGCAGCTCAAGAAGGCTACAAGTATCATCTCACAGTTATATGTCGTTTTTTAAAATAGATTGAGGCATATCCATTAAAGAACTTGACGTCAGAGTCTGTAGTTGACGAATTTTTCACTCATTACATCTCAAGATTTGGTGCCTCGGGTTAAATAATCTCTGATAATGCCTTCAATCCCATTTAGGATAATTTCAGGAATTATTAAAGGTAACTGCAGCAGAACACATTTTTACATCGTCGGCGAACGCCTATGGCAAATCTGTATTAGAAAGATCCCATCGCACCCTAAAAAGCTCCCTGCTAACCAAAGGAGATCCTAGTGATTGGCTAAAAGATTTAGCTGCAACTCTGTTCGCTATGTGCAACAATTCCGGTCAGGAGACAGGATATTCTCCCGCACAAATTGTTGTTGGCACTCCCTTACGACTCCCAAGTGACTTGTTTGTCACCAGAAACACAGATCCCTTACAGCACAAAACAGTACAACGACATCATAAATCCATGAACTCACTTGCCCCAATAACTTCTAGGCCTATTTTGAAACAGGAGACTTTTAATCCCAAAGAGGTTAATACTTGCACTGATGTTTTCCTAACGGAAACACAGCTTCGCCCCAGATTTTCGACACCATACAAGGGTCCATGTAAAATCCTAAAAATACATCAACATTCATACACTCTCCAAGGAACCACTGGCCCCTTGAAGGCACACCTCCTCAATATCAAACCAGCACACTTTGATTCCCCCACAAATTCTACCGCAAATATTAGCCCTACGTAGTTCTTTAGTACCATCCATTGGCACTCTTCCCTCCAGACGTCTAACACGTTCCCTTACATGGAATCTAAGAAAAATCCTCCACCTCATACCACCACTAAGACGTTGAAATCTACACTATGAGCAAACTGACTTCCTTTCACTATTTTCGGAGTTTTTATGTTTTAAACAATCCACGTACTTTTGAAATAGTGTGATGATTTGATGGGTGCCTAGATATATTGCAACGACAAATGACTGCTAGATTTATTTTATTTACACTCTCATTATATCTTTATATAACTGAAATTGCCCTCATCCAATTCATTTTATCCTTGAATCTTTCACAATGAATTGGTGCAAGCAGCTTTTGTCGGACAAAAATGAACTTTTAACTACAGAGTTTGAAAGTTTATCACTTGAGATTTCGGGGTGTATTTATTTGTATGGGCTTTATCGTGTAAATTCCGACTTAATTATTATCATTCACCTTGTACAAATTTGACCTCAATATTCTGTATTAGTATTTTAATCATCATTCTACTTTAATAATGCTTGATGTGTCGAATTGATATTTAGTTCACAGGAACTAATATAATTTATACTCATGTATTATTTTAATGAATGAATAAGTGCTATCATGTATGTAAATACTGACTTAATTATTATTATGCACTCTGTACCAATTTTTCAGAAATATTATCTACAAATATTTTAATCATCATTTGATTTTAATGATATTTGATGTATTGAATTAGCATTTTGTTCACAAGAACTAATGTCATTTATACTCATGTATCATTTTAGCCAGCGAATTATTATACATCTAACATTATACTTTTGTAATTCCATTTCCCATGCCGCTGAATCTTCATTATTGTATTTTTACCTAAGTGATTCATTCCTATTGAATTATATCATTGTTTGGATTCGAATGCTCTCATTTATTGTTATTTTCAACATATTTCATAATTCAATCTTTTGAATGTACCGCCTAAATGTTACTATATTTGCTGGGGGTTCTTTATAGTGATCATGTTAGTACATTTAGGCATCGCCTAACAACGATGTGGGACTTCATTGATATCCCCTTGATGCTCTGTCAGCGTAGGCACTGTAACCAGCATTCATTAGATTCACACGACCTTGCTCCTTTTCTCTCTTTCTGTCCCCTCTTTCTCTCTTCCCTCTCCCCCGTCTCACACTCTTCCCTCTCTCTTTCTCCCATGGTCGCGTCCACTTTCTCGACGCATATAGACAAGAGACATTTTCATGGCCAGGTTCAGCATTAGTAAGGCGTTCGAATACATCACTTTTCTCCATTGCAAAGGAGATCTAGGCTCATCAGCTTCAGCCTTTTATGAAGTTGAAGTTGTTCAAACAACTTCAACTTTATAAATAAAGAAATATTTTCATCAAGTTTTTTATCGAAATCCAAGTACAAATTTATTTGGTTAGACATCCACAAGAAGGAACAGACCCTCTCGCTACATATATATTTATATTCTTGGCCAAAATTATGGGGTAGGTATGAAAAAGTGAAGAATATGATAGAAACTCATTTATTTCAACTTGACATAATACAAGAAACATTTTTGCGTATATTCTATCAATAATTAATATTTGGTGTATCCTTATTTTGCTTTTATAACCACTTTTATGCGTTTTTGCATACTTGAGGCGCAGTTGTACAGGTGGTTGACTCAATTTTCTGCCACTTTTCATGAATTTTGCTGTTAATTCACTTTTTGAGAAATACTTGTGCATCCTCGCTCTTATGCCCAAGTGTGACCACAAATGTTCAATGGGGGTTGAGGTTGGGAGATTGAGGAGGCCATTTTATCAACGTCACCCCTTTCTTTTCAAACCATCTCTTTGAGGCTTCAGATGTGTGGCATGAAGCTTTTCCTTGTTGGAAGATTACAACATCTGGCATATCATCAATGAAAGATTTATCTATGTAAGGTTGATAAACCTGATCTAACAATCTGGTGTAAGTGTTGGAATTCGTTCTACCCTAACAAATCAACAACAATCCTGGACCTAAAGACTACATGCAGCCCCAAACCATTACACTGCCACACCCTAAGTTTACTGTTGGAAAAACAAATTTCAGATCAAAGCTTCCCCAACTCTTCGACGAACATAAACAGCTATAGGGGTTACAAAGATCTGAGCAGAAATACAAATTTTACTGATCATTTATGGTATCCAATAAAAATGGGTACAATCGTAATAAATTGGTAGAAACTAATGAGGAGAACCTACCTCAAAGTTGCTTTAAACAAACAGAACAACTTTATCCCGAATCATCATCAGTCCAATCTTCATGCTCTTTTGGCCAAGACAATTGCTTCTTCTTATTTACTTGAGACAGCCACAGTTTCTTTCTAGTCTTAAATCCTTTGAGCCCAGCTTCTGATAACCTTATTCGCAATGTGCTTCTTAATATTTCTTTGTTTGTTGCTGCCCTCAGCAGCTACATCAGAAGAGATTTTTTCCTATCGGGCTGAGTGGTCCTTTTCAGCCATCTCTCTTCCCTCAGAGTTGTACACCTTTTGTGACCGTGACCATCACGGTTTTTGAAAGAATTGGTCTCATTGTACCAGTTAATGGTTGTGTGGACACCGTTTCTCAAGGATTTCAATTTTCTTGCAATTTTGACATGAGATAATCCCTCTTTTGATAATGCAGTGATTTGAGCTCTGTAGGTTTTAGGAATCAGTTTCTTCGGAGATATTTTTAACAAAAAATTACCAATTGTAAGTTAACAATAAGATAATCACTGGGGAAATAGGAATAAACGTTAGTATCAAACATTGAATGGCAGAAGGTTGCCCCAACTACTTATGCACAATATGCAAAAACGCATCAAAGCGGTTATAAAAGCAAATGGATGGTATATATATTATTAATTATGGATAGAATGTCGTGGTATACGGCAGAGTAGGTATGTACGTTTGCTCCGTACATGAATAACTCCGTTTCACTTTTCTCTAAAGTGCTTTATTTTTACATTTGGTTCTTTAAGCAGGAAGGATTCGTAAGATTATATATCTATTGCCATTTGCAGCGTTTTGATGATTTAATTATACAACTAGGGCAAAAATATACTTTTAATTGCATAGTAAAATTAAATGTGAAAACTTCAAATATACTAAGGCTACAATTAGAGAATCTAATAAAGATTACTACTAACAATGAGTACTATGCGATGGTTGACGCTAAATTTACTTTCATACGGAATGGTAACTAACGAACATGAATATGTTTTAGAGACCTTGAACAGGAACCTCTCAGATGAGATGATTCGAGACGCATTTGACTGGCTCGGAAAACAGTTAATCGTCTTTCAGTGTGGAGGAGATGCTTGTTAAGGCTATTCGGGAGGAACAGCTGATACTTATCCCGAGGTTAGTGTGGAGCGCGTGGCGATGCTTCTTGACTTGAAGATATATAAGCGAGGGGATTGTGGATGTACAGGTTATTCCAATCCCTGTGTTACATTTGCGGGCTTCTCGATGACGAGACTTGGACAAGAGGTGAATCTATTCTAGAATTCGAATTTATGTTGGTATTCCTTAATGCTGAGGGTTATCTGTGTTTTAATTCAGAAAAACAGAGATAAGCGATTTCACTGGACGAAAATTGTATGAGAGCGTCTCGATACCACTGGTCTACTCTTATAAGTGCCTGAAGGAACGGCCTCGGGAAGAGAACTCCCGCTCAGTTCGATGTCTTCTTGATTCCCGGTTTTACTTCGATTATCCCCTGGGGGAGGGGCGGGGAGACGATGGCCCACCTTTTAGCAACTCCCCTAGGACATAGATTTTCAACGTTGTGACCATTCGCCCTTCTGGTTTACTTCGGAGAAAGTGAAGTTTCGTCTACTTGGCGAAAATAGACATAAACAATAGGAGGAGGGCAGTGAGCATCTTCATAAATTTTTATTCTAAAGGCTATCCCACCCTCCTATGTTTATGTCAACGAAGTCAGAAATCTGCTGATTGTAATCCTTCTTTTCGAGCGACTCTCGAGAATGTTTGGTGCAGCGGTGCAAAGGGGAGGGGGGGTGAAGTATCGGCCCATATGGAACGTAACTGTCAGTGCTGTATTTATCACATCACATTTCCAGCCTTCTAAAGAAGGTAATGGAGGGGGGGGGGGAGAACTCAAGTGCAATAAAATATAAACCACAATAAAAAGCACATGTCTTGGAATGCAATTCCAAGTCCGACTGTTACCGTGAAAATACAGTGGTCAACCATTATACTAAACTAAGACTTATTGACATTGTACGCACACGTGCGCACGTACATAGACAGGTGAACGCCAGACTTTAATTTGCCTCGTAAAGTCAATCAGTCTAAATCACCCAACTCAATTTAAACAAAAAAAAACATCAATTACAACAAAGAACAAGAAAAAGAAACTGACTATTAATTTGTAACTAGTCAGTTAATTTCTTACCCAAATACACACCTAACACAGTAATATATACACAAACAAAATTGTTTTTAGGACTAAAGGAAGTTTAATTAACCCTCTGTGGGGTTTAGGCACGAGTTATCGGCTACACACTTATCGGAGCATTTTATATAGTTTATATTAAATTGATACTCCATGAACAATAAACTTCATTGCCTGAGTCTGCCGTTCTAGCTTTGGCTGTTATGCAAATATGACAGAGGCCGGTGATTGAATTCCACGTTAAACTCACGACCTTTTAAATAAAAATTGAATTTCTTTATTCCCTAAATTTTGGCTAGCACTTCCTGTGCTATAGTTTCATAAGCTATGGGAAAAGGGGTACCATCGTCTTCATCTTGTACCAGGACACAACCGATTCCTCTACCACAAGCATCAGTGCAGATCTTAAACTTCTCTCGGGAATTGGGTAGTCGAAGGATGGGTGCTGCACTTAATTTTTCCTTCATTCGAGGGAATAATTGTGAATCTATGAGCGGGCCAAGGTAAGGGTTTAAATCTAAGTCCGTGAACCTGCCGTCCTGGGAGAAAGATAATGAGGATAGAAGATATTCGCTATCCGATTCTACATACACCGTGTTTACCACCTGAAGAGGTTCACAGGGTTATAGAGTTACCATGGTTCCTTCTTCATCCAGCGTCACAATATTATTAATACACGCTCGGCCGTGTTCCTTCTTGAGCATGTTTATGTGAGACAGTTTATGGCCTATGGGAGTTTCAATCACTTAGTCAACAGGGCCACGAGCTTCTATGACCAGGAAG
Source organism: Ceratothoa steindachneri (assembly GCA_963969495.1). Taxonomy (NCBI): domain Eukaryota; kingdom Metazoa; phylum Arthropoda; class Malacostraca; order Isopoda; family Cymothoidae; genus Ceratothoa; species Ceratothoa steindachneri. The sequence goes on from OZ018320.1 coordinate 87,264,143, forward strand.
GGACCCACTTTGGGAGAGTAACTTATTAGTTTCCGTAAGCAATAGTAACAATACTTCGTCGCCAGACTTTAATATTCGAGCTTTTGCTTTTAAGTCTGCACATTTCTCCAAACGTTAACGTCGGAGAAAGTGAAATTTCGTCTATTTGGCGAAAATAGACATAAACAATCGGAGGGGGGCAGTGAGCATCTTCATAAATTTTTATCCTAAAGGCTATCCCACTCTCCTATGTTTATGTTAACGGACTCCTAAATCTGTTGGTTGTAATCCTTCTTTGCGAGCGACGCTCGAGGGTGTTTGGTGCAGCGGGGCAAAGGGAAGGGGGGAGGTAAAGTATCGGCCCATATGGAACGTAACTGTTGACGCTGTATAAACAAACTAGCGTCTGTTTGTCCTCGTGATATTTATCCACCTACATAGAATATACGCAAAATTCATATTCTTCACTTTTCCATACCTGCCCCAGAATTTTGGCCAAGGTTATATATATATTCAATGCAAGATGGATATCTCAATCGATCATTTTATAATAATCGTTTCTCCTAAAAACGTAACATTATTTAGAAACTCAGAATCAATCCATATAAATGGAAAATTAGCGCCTAGTCATAACCATAAGTTGACTTCATTTTCCCTTCAAATTCTATAACACTCTCATTAAAACCTGTTCTTGTTAAATTCTTCCATAAGCTCTTTAATAGTGATTTGTTTTACCTCCCCTTTGATCGTGTAATATATATACTTTTATCCAGCTTCCATATCGTCTAATTTAACGTTTACTTTGTTTAATTTATTTATCATTTATTACATTTGAAATCATATTTTTTTAACTAGGTTCAATTAATTTTATTTATTTTTAATTTATACTATGTCGATACCTGAAGATGAGCGAGTAAACTCGAATTATGGTAAAATAAAGAGCAATAAATCGGATGTACCTTATCCTCACCTTTTTCCTTAAACTACAGTTTATGCTCTACAATTTGAATTATTTGATTATACATATATATTTATATATGTATTTAAAGGCCCAAGGAAATGAAAATTGGTAACACAACCCGAAAAAACACTAAGGAGAATATCACATGAACCAATAAAAGCTTAAGAAGGAAAATGGGAGATGTAGAGAAAAAGAAAGATAGGACAAACTATTTTAACAGTTATATGAAAATAAATAAAGAAGTTGAATTTGAACCTGTGTTATTAAGCGCTCATCGCTTATATGACCAAGACGCTGATCGCAAGAGCTACCATCCTCAACCCCCAAAAAGGTTGATTCAAGAAGCCTTTTGAACAACGGAGTGTAGGTTTTTGTCCAGTGATAGACAAGACAAGTGTTTTAGAAGGCGGGGGCACGGGCTTATTTTTTGTGTTACCAATTTTCATTTCCTTGGGCCCCTAAAGACTTCTATATATTACTCCAAAAACCCAAATTTCGGAATCAGGAGATATTGCTCTGTAATGTTTGGGTTTGTGCGAAAAGCATGAGACGTCTAGTTGTACCATAATACCAGCCCCACCTATTTAAACTATGTTATTTTCAGTGAGACATTTAATAACTTATATGCATTTGGTTCATTATTTTCATCCCGCGAATAGAAAATATGTTCATTACATTTCTAAAGAGTTATTTTAGAATTAAAAAAAATGGGCAATTGTTAAGATTAGCGGCCTCTGATTTCGGATGCGATTTTGGGGGGCTATATTGCTACTTTATTTCATTTTTTCAGCTATCCGACTGGACAATCAGCGAACAATATTATACACTGTCAATTACCAATTATAACCAATTATTTTTCCTAAGCTTTCCTTCGTGTTCGTAAAGATGGAAAAAGTATGGTTTTAGGGGGTATTTTCTATTGTTTTTGTGAAGTTTATTATCGATTTAATTCTTTTTTGGTAATAAATAAAATAACTTTTTCTTCTTGGCAAGGAATTGCGTTCGCCGAAACGAAGTATAAAAAACTTTCTTTATATATATATTTTGTGCTTCAATAATTTTGGGGGCCTTTTATGCAAACTATAATTTGTGTCTCGTATAAATACTCGCGCCCAGGCGTTACGCGTCAGTTTTATATAAATGGCTAGTTCGTGCGGTGTATGTTCACTATCGGTCCACCATCTAGGTGTGATTTTCACTGATCCCGTGAAAATCAACGATTTTTTTAGCTAGCCATCAGTTATTAAAAAAAACGAGTCTCCTAAAAGTAAATCTGAGGTGACAGTTACTAAATATGTTTTTTTCTGTTCATTCAAAATCTCTGCTCGATTTACCATGGACGAAATATCACAGCAAACTGACGTCAGCAGAACAACCCTCGTAGATTGGTATAGTTCCTGTCGTGAGGTTATTGTAAATTATTTGGAAATCTCTTAACGCCAGGGGAAGGGCCAGGAAAAATTGTGGAAATCGATGAGATTAAGTTTGGCAAAAAAAACTACAACCGTGGTCGTATAGTGGAGATTAGTGGGTACTTGGATGATTCGAACGCGAATCGAAGACACTTTACTCATTCCAGTCGAAAATCACAATAACGAAACTCTCATGGCAGGGATTATAAAGTAAAGTGAAATTTACCGTGACCGACGGTTGTATCTGACAGATGGGTGGCTTATACAAATCTATTATGGGAAGAATGCACTCATCTGACCGTCAACTACTCCCAGAATTGCGTGGATGCCGAAACTGGAGCCAGCACTCAAAATATCGAGAGAGATTGGAGGGATACGAGAGAGCGTGTGCCCCATTATGCACGGAAAGAGGCCCATATGGACGGATATCTCGCAACCTCTCTTTTCATCTAAAAATATCCCTGCATAAAAGAGAGGTTCCACGCATTATGGGTCGCCGCCGCAAAATTATACTCACCGGCTTGAGGTAAATAATTTATGCGTTTTGAAAACTAATGTTTGCCTTTCGAGTTAGGAATATTACTATCTTGTTTAATTGGCGGAGGGTGTGAGAGATGCCATTCCCCCAATACTTAATAACAAAGAGTAAAGCTAAAGTAAACTATACCAAATTTTTCAGAAGATATAATTCACTATAAACGGTGCTGCTTTTAACTTTGTGCTAAATTTTAGAACTGGTGTTCTTTATCGTAATAGAAAATACCCATAAATACAGCATTAACTCTAATAGGAAATTCTACCTTTCTTACCTTGAATCATGAAGAATTATATGAATACAGTGACAAGACAACAAATTCAGGCTATTTAACGATCATGGCTTGATGCAATAACAACAATTTTATAGAAAATGTGAGCCCTTTAGTAGTGAGTTTTTCCAGTCACACCTTGAACACTTTTGCTGGAAAGTTCTAAGAAAAGATGCAGCAAATTTTTCTAATATACGAAGGACATGTGTGTTTCTAATTAAAAGATTTAAGAAAAATCATATTTTATCAGTTATATAGCACACTAAAGTGTAAAAAAGGTCTGGTAGACCACACTCTAAACTAGCAGCCAATTAGCTACCGTTTAAATAACAGAACTTCAATTTTTATCCTTTTAAAGAATAGCGGGCCCTGGCTCATGTGGGACCGATATTGCTCAAAAGATCCAAATAGATAATCGTCTGATTGCACTAAAGCTACGATCCGTATGCCTGAGGTATATGATTTGTGCCCTGCATTATTTTTTACTTTCCAAAACGACTTGGATTTGAGATTGCTAAACAATAGTGTCAAGTTCGTCAATTAGAGGTAGACGACTCTGCTCTAAAGTAAATACACTAAGATATAAACGTTATTTAATTGGTATTTTACATGACAGGTGAATTTTAATTTTAATAAGTGGAGACTATTTCACATCGGTTCTCGAAATGGAAACATTGATTACACGTTAGGCGGTCATTGGTAAAATCAGTCATGCGTCCTCATCTAGAATATGCGACTCAGACTTGATATCCATATTTGCAAAAGCATTTGGTTACATTGGAAAGATTGCATTAAATAGCAACAAAGCTCATTCCGGATCTGCAAAACAATATTACAAAGGCTCAATTCAAATTTGCTCTTGCTTGAAGATATATGCCTTTGTGTTTATTAATTTATTGAAGTCTTCAAGATTCTGAAAGGCTACGCTAATATTAACTTTGATTATTTTAACGCGCTGAAAAAAGGCATTAACTAATTGTTATAAATTTAAATTCAAGCATCATTAAAAGAATATTGTGACTTAGTTACTTATATAATCCCTTCAACTTGCAATGCCCTTTCAGCTAATGTAGTCTAAACTACGTTAATCAACATGCTTAAAAATATATTGGACAAGCATTAATTTATTTATTAAAATACCTCAATTTTAAGACTCGTAATATAATCTTAGATTAACATACAACTATACCATATCCTTAACTTCTTCAATTTTCTGACGACTAACCATAGATCGGATCTAAAGATCTTGTATAATTCTTTAAAAGTACAAGCCTAAAATTTCTCTTACGTTTTGCGTAGCCCAAGATTTTTAAATTATCGGTAAGCTTTGTTTCTATAATGAGCAAGAAAATTAATAATGACTTTGAAAATTTACGCAGTATTCAATAGAAAGCACGGATAATAAAAATAAATACGCTAATAAAGGACAGCGATAATGGAAAATAAATGAAAAAACAAGAATCCTTGAAGCAACCGAAAGAATGGTTATACAAAAAAGTGGCCCCCAAAAGAAATCCCTTAAGACTCAGTATAAGTTCTTTTATAAAATCTCAAATATCAATAGAAAGAAGGTGGTTTCAAGTTTATGGACTCGTTTCAAAATAAAAACAAAATAAAATCAAGGGAAATTTCTAGACTAGTATTGACTCGGCTTTCATAATTACTTTTTGGAATGTAGAACAGATTTTATATAAATAATAATCAATATTATAAAATGTAACTCATTTCAAGAAGTTATATATAAAATAATAAAGTTTTAAATATATATTTTTAGGAAAAAATTAAATATTGGGAATATATGGGTTTTTATTATGGGTCTCCTTGTCTTGGATCACCGAAAAACATATATATTTATTTGGTCAAGTTTCTTTACTTTCAAGCTTTCAATCTGGCAATTTTTTGCCTATCCAAAACACTATAAGCTTGATTATTTTCAAATCCTGCTCTTTCAATGCATTTGACGTTTATGATTTTACGAGGTTATGTTTCTTTTCAATCCTTTGCACTTTTCCCCAGCTTCAGAATTTTAACTCAAATTCTTTTCGCTTACAGATATTATTTTGGGTCAGACTTACTCTTTTCGTCTATCGAGGCTTTTCCTCACAACTTCTTTGTTTCCAAGCTCTCTAATTCATGGGCTTCTTCTTTCTTTTCTATCTCTTAAGTTCTTTCCTCTCTCCAAACTATCCATATTTGTGTTGAGCTTACTAGTACTTTTCCTTGCGTCGATCTGACCAAAGTAAAGCACTCAAATAATACTGTCGAGGAATTATGGGGGTACAACCTAGTCCGTGGGATCATACACGCATAAATAGGCGGCCGAAAGCTGAGAGGCCGCGCGGGAATGAAGAGTGGAGGAGGTAGGCCTTGTTCCAGTGCAATGGGAGGCTCAAACAAAAGGGGGGGTAAGCGAGTGCGAGAGGTTGGCATTAAAGGGTTTGTAAAATGCCAAGATTCATTCATTTAGGGAGACTACCGTAAAATATATGATTTAATTACACCAAAAAATGGTAATCACAAAAATATATACACAGATCAAGATTGAGGTATTATGCAATTGTAATGAGCAGATCGGACATGGACTAATGCAATAAGGAAATAAAAATGAGACTCAGTAATTAATAAATTATAGACAGCGGTGAATAACCTCCAGAGGGGAGTTAAAAAAACGGGCGGGAGGACCTTTATCTTGCGGATTAGATTCTCGAAGAAGGTTGAGGTGGTGACGGAACCAAAACTCGGGTTGTACAGGATGAGAAGATCTTGCAGCGCGGCGGTGAGATCTTGCAATAGGAGTCGATTACCTCAAGGAAGAGCGAGTTGAGTTTGGAGCAAGATGAATTGCTCGTGGGAAGAGTAGCGAGATACACTTAGACTTGGGGGCGACGTACTTTCGTGAACGGGATGAGAAGAGTATGTCACACGAAATCTTCGAAGAAACCGCTTCACGAACTTGCCTATAGAGGATTGTCAAAATTTCACAGTGGTGAATAGCCAACGAGACCTTCAAACTTCAGGAGATTGACTCGAGACGAAAGGAGGACGTTACTCTCTCGAGTAACGGGGGACCCTGAATAGATATATATTGACCCGGATAAGTCACTAAAAGGCCTCCACGCATAGCTGTTGTCTCAAGGGAAATCCTGGCACCGAACGGATTAGCTCTGTTTCAGATAAGTGTTTAAAAACATGCTTCTCTGGCGCCACTTCTGGCCTCGACGAATGGGGTTGACTGGAGTCTCTTGTCTGGCGGGGCATTAATTTGTCCGTGGGTCATGGGGAGGGGTTCGGCTGATTTAGGCAAACGTATGTGGGGTGTCTAACCGGCTTCCACGTGAGATTCTTCGTTATTGTTCTTCCTTAGGATTTTGTTTGAGAACATGGGGTCTCTGCTCGAAAAGGGGGGGGGTGAAGTGGCCCTTCTAGGCCGTCCTCCTACACTCCTCCTTCTAAAAGATGGCCTTTTCTTGGAGTGAAGGGGAGAGAAAAAAATGAAATGGATCGCGCTCAGTGTGTACCGAATGTATAGGAGCAGGGGATTCTTAACCTGCTTCGAACAGGTGTACATAACATTAACTTCTAACTAAACCGAGTTGAAGAATCGCTACAACAAAGGGATTTCAATATTAAGCCGATATCATGGCTGACCAAATAATGAATTAAGGTAGAAAAAATATCTAATAGACATGGTAATTACAGAGCCGATAATAGTAGTTAATAGAGTTAGCCTTTCAGACATAAAGGCACAAGAAAATAACATAAAAAGTTAAATAGGCTATGGGTAGTGGAACGGAGTCAACACTTACTAAACAAAGATACATGAGCGTTAACGTTCAAAAAAATAAAATACACACATCCGCTAGCCGATTAGGGTTTTTTTATAAGCGAGTTCACCAAGTCTACAACAAATAATTTATTTACAATGGGAACTATAGAGGATTGGAATTCTCATTTTAATTGTGAGAATTCCATACGGGGTTCCAACACAATTCTCAGTCCGTTTTATATACACTCTCCTAAATTGATATTCTTGGAGGAGCAAGCTCCATTTCATTAGCCGTCTATTTTGGCTTTGTAAATTTCTTAAGTAGGCTAGGATACGATGATCAGTTTCTACGATAAACTCCTTACCTAACAAATACATCCGAAATTATCGAATGCCCCAAATAATCAGTAGAGCCTCACGTTCTACAACCGTATATTTATTGGTCTTCTCTAACGCCAGGAGACTCCGGCTGGCGTACGCAACAGGGGGGCTTTCGCCATCCTCCCCGTATTAAAGGAAGACGCATCCGATGCTGTCATTGTTGGCATCCAACCGTATTCCAAAAGTTTTGTCTGGATTCGGGATCATTAGGATGGGAGCTGACGCAAACTTGTTCTTCAGCTGCTCAAAATGGGCCTTAGCTTTAGGATTCCAGACCAGGAGATCTGGTGACTTCCTCTAAAATAAGGAGAAAGAGGGGTGTGGCTAGGGAGTTGAAATTTGGGCCAAGCTGCTGATAGAAGGACGTTGATCCTATGAACGAGCGAAGCTGTTTCTTCGTGCACGGAAGGAGCATGCTGACTATTGCCCTTACCTTCACTACATGGGGTGCCATTTGTTTTTTTCCAATGTTGAACCCTAAATATTTAATAGTGCCTTATGCAAAATGATACTTACTGGGGCCAAGCGTAAGTCCGTGCTCACGGTGCTTAATTAAAAGCGATTTGAGGGAGATCAAGTGCTGAGCCCAGGTGCGCGTGGTAACGTAAACGTCGAAATAAAAAGACCCGTCATTCAGACCATCTAGGATTAGACGCGCCATGTGATTATTAATTACTGCAAGCAGTAACTAGTTCGAATGGGAGGCGCCGAAACTGCATAAGTCCTTTCTCAGTGGGGAACGTCGTATATTTCCGAGCGCTTTGCTGAAGCAGAATTTGATAATATGATTTTCAAAGGTCTATTTCAGAAAAAAATTTAGCCTCTTCAAATAACTCTTAATTTGGTCTATGAGGGGGATGGATTCAGCATCCAAAACTGTCACCGCATTAAGCTTCCAAAAATCAATGCACACACAGAAAGACTGGTCTGGTTTCCTTGGAGTTTGAGGGTTAAATGATCTCTAATTTTAAAACATTTTCCACCTCAGTGTCAAAAGCCTGGTGTAAAATAATTTGTATGGGATAGGGCTTTGAATGGATGGGTTCCTGGGCTGTGAGCGTGATTGTGTGCTTAAAATGGGTTGAACAGCCAGGTTTTTCATAAATTACGTCCGGGAATTTATTCAACAATTATACCAATTGCAACTTTTAAGAGGGTACAAATTAGGGTCCCTATCTAGCTCAAGGGCAGAATCTTCTTGGGCCGGGTAATGAAGGGGAAGGATAATTATTATCCTGCTCAATGTACACAACCTGAACTGCGTTAAGGGGGTCAGAAGGGTGAGAATCTTCCATAGCTCTCTCCTCATCAAGGGCAACTATATTGTTTATACAGGCGCGACTGTGATACCGCTTTAACATGTTCAATTGAAACAGCTTATCTCCAGAGGGAGTTTTAATTGGATAGTCCACGGGCCACGAGCTTCGAGGACGGGGAATGGGTCTTTCCATTGCCTAAGGAGCTCGTTTGTATCAATAGGCTAAAGGAGCAAAACTTCATTGCCGGGCCGAAATCGCCTCTGCTTTGAATTGACGTCAAAATAGGTGCGGTACTTCTCTAGATTGAGATCGGCATTTTTATACGCTATGTCCGCACACTCTTCTGAACGATTGCGGAGATCTAATAAATATGAATAGGAAGACTTTAATTCTTCATCCCGCAGGAGGTTGGAGAACAGCTCGTTCAGGATGCTCATGAAGCCCCGTACATTCCTCTCCTAGAGGAGCTCAAATGGGGCAACTCCCAGAGTTCTTTGTACACACAGTATCCACTCTCATACACTGACTTAGAGAAAAACATGCATTATACAACTTTGTGCTTACATATTTCACAATCAAACGATTAACAATGTCTAACAAGGTCATCGCAGTCTGACACATTCGCATGTCTCTGAGACATTGCCAACACCAATTAATTCATCACAGTCTGAAACATTCGAATGTCTCTGAGACATCCCCACGCATATTAAATCATTGCAGTCTGAAACAGTGGATTTTTCTGAGACATTTCTACCACTAATTAATTCATAGCAGCATGACACATTTGGATGTCTCTGGGACATTTGCACCACTAATTAATTCATCGCAGTCTGATACAGCCGCAACACAAGCAAGACATTAAAATTGCACTTGTTAAAAGCCACAAAATGGACTTTAATGCCATTACCATCCGATTCTTATAACAAAACAATCCCATTTTTCTTTTCCTTCTTCTCTTTAAATATATAGAACCTATCAAACGCTTCACTCTACATTTACAAATCATTTTTACTCACGGAAACTACCAATATAATAGCAACATACCCCAACACAAGTAGCCCCCATATACTTCATTTATCAAGTTCACCCCCTTACACTCATTCCTTCATCAAAATAACAAACAATTTAAGTTTTTTAACAAATATTAGGTGTCCAGACGAGTTCATTGCAATACATTTCAAAGCTTTCCCCAATACCTTCCCTCTACTTAACTGTTTTCACCAGGCTAGTCTAATCATGCTCTTATATACATTGTCTCTTATTTGGCTAGTCATTGTGTAGTTCTACATCTCATTTAGTTGAGCGAGCTTCTTTTAAACATTCAAGCAGCTCGAAAGAAAAAACAACAACTCACTCAATTTTTATTATCGGATTGTTTCAGAAAAATGCCTCTAATTTCATCTCTCATCTTTTAACTGATTCCTTGATTCATAACTCCTACAAACATCAACCTATTTTTTTACCGATATTTGATCCACTTTGTATCACAACTCATTTCAAAACATCTCTTCCTCAGCCTATTCTTTTATCATTAGTGCACCCATATGCTATAATTACGCATAACTTCACTTTACACATCTCAACATCATTCCTATGATTCTCGCACTCACACATTCTCATGAAACCATTTCAACAGCTCACTCAAAGGCACAATCAACCCTCTTCATTTCTACAGCCATGAGCCATACCTGATAGCATTTCATCCAATTTATTTTTTGATAACGAAAATAGCAACTCTCCTCTCCCATATGAGAGCTGCATTTTACGAAGATCACAAAAAGGTATCGAAAAGTCGAAGGAAGATAAGCCCTGATTCAAACACGTCAGAGGCGAGATATTCCAATGGCTGATATCTCTCCTAAGACCTAAATTTCTTATAGTATTTTCTGTTCTCTTTATGTAGATGAGCTAGAAAACGACAAAAAAAGTTTGTGATCTTAATTATAAGGTTGAAAGAATCACTTGTAAAGAAAGGTGATTCACTCTGCACTATTTCTTTATGGGAAGTTTAAACCTTTGAAATTTTCATCGAGATGCATTTCAAACCCATTAAATTATTTACTATCAACAAACCTTTCGGAATTTAAATTCTAGAGTATAATAACTTTATATAGAAAAAGTTCTTTACGATATAATTTTAAAAGTTTCACGTTCTAAGAATATTATATCCTTTCTTTATTTTCCTGTTCCCTACCGTCTTTTAGAATATGATTTCTCTTGTAAGTTATCTCAGTATATGTTTTCAAACATTTTAAGGTACAATCCTTTTTTTACATTTTTTTACTGTAATTTCTTCAAAACAAGTTTTTAATGTCTGATCAAGTAGTAAATTGGTTTAAAACTCTCATTCAAAATCGAACGAAATCAAATATTTGGAAAAAGACAAGCATTTCATTAAGCTTGTCTTAGACGCTTATTGTAATCACAGTGGTAATATATGACCAAATCTAGCTGTTTTCTTTAAAATGTATATTTTCAATAAAAAATTCAAAATAAACTTTATTTAATTGAAATATTAATTGATAACATCTTATTTTGATTTCAAACATTTGAGATGTGAAGTTCGATGCGCTTTGCTATATATGAATAAACTTGATGCATTAACTCAAAATTTGTGTCAATTTGAGCACATTCATTTATGATGAGTTCTCTTCAGTGTTTCCTACTTTTAATTTACATTAAGTACACATTTTTCTCAACCATAGTCCACAAAAAGAAGTATTGGGGTAGTGTTTGGTGTACGAAAAGACCATTGTGATATGAACTGTGTCCAGACTTTAAAGACATCCTCTAGATTCTTTAACTACAAAGATATCCCTCTATTACATTTCCAGAAGAGTAAAGTAAAGTAATTTACAAGCACGTCTCCATTGGCTATTGGTCCTCCAATAAATCCTTTTCCCTTCAGAATAAATGAAAATTGCTTAGTTAATTTAATAAAACTACGACATGCACCTGCAGGAAAATTCCATAACTTGTCATCCTCATTCTCAGTAAATTTAAATATCGTTCGTGATGCATGGATATCATTCGATAAACCAACCCCAGGGTCACTAAACTGTCTCTCCAACAAAACTACTACCGTTCTCCTAGTAATAACCTACCTACCTCCCCTCCCTAGATACGAAATCACTACTAGGCATCACTAGATGCAAAATCCTCGTTACTTAAATACAAAGTATTCGCCCTTCGCCGTCCTTTCTGTTGCCTATGCTGGCTCGATGAATCTGTATGTTAAACCTATAGATATTCTCCCTAATTCAACTAAATTACCTGCACCCCTGCTGCACCTTGAGTAGAGAATAACGCTAACTATGTATTCATTTTAAAGCTGCTAACTTATTTTTAGGCCTTGGGTACTCGCTTGTTACCCTCATTTAGCAAATTGGAAATCGAGTTTGTGTTGCCTCTAAACCCTCGGATCCTCCTTCAGCAGAGAAATTATGCGCACCCTCGTTCTATTTCATCAAGACGAGAACTTGAAATTAATGTGTAATTACAATATTTGTATATATCATATATTAGCTAGTTAGAATTTTAGCGCCTTGTTTGGAAGGAGCCTTGTCATTCTAGCAAGGTAGCAATGCAAATGTGCTCCATTTACAGGAAATATTAATAAAATTTATGGAAAACTATTATTAATAAAATTAAGCAAGTGAAAACAGGAGTAAATTAAATATAATAAAAGAAAACTAATTTGATGACACGCGCTTTAGGCATTGCATTACGACCTTTTCAATTATATTTTGTATCTATATACTTATATGGTCGTTCTTAGGTTAATTATAATATATTATATACAAAACAATGTACATGTGCGTATAAATATACATTTGCTTATGCAAGTATAAATATATATCCATACTTCACATTTATTAAGAAGCCAGAGGAAGTTGCCACTATCCCCATGGAGCAATTCGCTTTTTTCTGCTGAATAAGAAGCCCCCTTAAATTCAAATGTCCCTCCTTCAAAAGTACATTCCTTTGTGATGCTATACCTAACCAATTCTTCTATTACCTTCAGCTCGCTAGGAAATTCACTCCACCTAAGGCTCCCTCCGTTCTAAAAATCAGATCAACGAATCCTGTCTCACCTTATTTTTCCCTCAACGAGCGTTTGGCTTAGATTAAAAAAAAAAAACAACAACACGGAAATCCACCACCAAAATTTGTGTTAATTGTTTTTCAAAGTGCAAGACGCCTCCTGGTGCATGCGAAATGAGGTAATATTAGAAAGAGACACCCATTAGTACTAAAATGTTAAATTTAATTTAGCTCCAGCTAGTTCCAAAAATTGGCGTATATAATAAGAATATTTGTTGTAAAGGGTAGCTTAGCTCATGATTCTACAAAGGCTGACCATCTACTAGTTTAAACTTTTTGATTTCGGACATTTCAAATTCTGTTACAGTTTGGGAAAGAAGTTCGCCAAAGAAAGAAATAAACTGAAAAAAACACTCCAGTTTGGTCCGTATTCATTAGTCGGAACCTCCGTAGTCAATGCAGAGTTCCTACTGTTTGACCGCCAGCAGTAACTGTGCACCATTTGTATCACATAACCATTCCATAGATTAAGATAGTTAACCTACATCTTGCAAAGAATAAATGCAGAGAACAGAGATTCGTAGGTCAATCTAATTTTTTAAAGATAACTTTATGACGAACTTTACTTCATTCCCTATTCTTATTAAATTAATTTTATGGTATTTTCTCCCATAATATATATAAACAAGCTTAAAAGCTTGTTTATTCGGAAGATTTTTGTCTTCCGCGTAGCCGAGTGGTCTAAGGGGTAGTTTAATTGAGATGAAAGCGGTTGCTCGCTTCCTCAGTGTGCTTGGTTCGAATCCCACCCCTGTGGGATTCGAGCTTTTTCCGAAGAAAAATTATCCTGTTTTTCTGTTTCTTGCGGTCTTCTGGATTCTTTTTTGAAATCCATCACTAGGATCTCTTCGGTTGCGTAACTTTGTTCAGTGTAAGGATTATATTGAACAGTGTGCTGAATTTATTTGTAGTTTATCATTAGAATACGCGATCATCAGTAATGACGAAAAGTTTGATTTTATTCGCGAAATGCAAGGCGTATTTATTCATTAAAAACTTTTGACGATATTTTGAGGGGTTCCTCTAGTACTTCCTTTATCAGAATGCAATTTTTTTCTTATTGTTTTCATGAACATTATACGGTTCAAGGAGATTGGGGTAGTTTTTCAATAAAACCCACATGTTCGTTTTTTGAGTTTTTTTTCAAATGAAATACGAAGGCTTAAAATGATAATAATCATAATAGACAGGGGAAAAGGCATGATCAGTATCATCTCAGCAAACTAGTGCATACATAATCTTCTTACATTATATATTACGAATAACAATAACTAAATACACTCATGTATAAGACTATTTCGTTAGTCAGAAATATTCAATCTTTATTATTAAATATTTCAGGCATCTCTTGATGATTCATCTTGTGCTTCTATTATTTATAAAAATAATCAAAGTAATTTTTTGATTTTCAGATAAAATTTATACATCTTGCAAAAACTCAATTTTAAGTGTTTAAGACCTCGTATAAAATTAATCGACCTACCACTGTAAACTACCAGTCTCAAGTAATTTTCCCCTGTACACTATGAGAGTCGAGCGAAAACTCTAAATCTATTGCGTTGTCCTCTCAATATTAAACCGATATGTACACCCATAGAAAGCAACTGTCATTACATTGTGCCAAAATGGCTTCGTGAGAAGAAATTGGGTCTAATAATGAATTGAAAGAAACTTCACCCATTAAATGTAAGGAACAAATCAAATATGGCAAAGCAAATGATTTCAAGGTATGTATCTAAAGAATTTATCCTCAGAGTCAGCTTCAGAATCGCGGGGAAACTTAGCGGAAGATAGCTTATAACTTGCAACAGTGTAGCCTGAATGTCTCCGTGTGCAAGAAAGAAGCTGATGCTTGATGGAAAGGAGGACAGCAAAGAAGAACAATAGAAAGGTAAGCTAGAGTTAGAAAGAAATTAAAATATTTGGTTCAGGCACTTTTTTTAAAATAAACAACCTGCTTAGTCTTTGGAATGAATAGAAGGGTGAATCTCATAAAAATAAAAGGAAAATGTTATAATGTTCCTGTGCTATGTTAAAGACCAATCCAAGATAGAGCTATTGTAATGCACAAAAACTGTCGTAACTCGCAATTCTCCAGAAGAGCACTCGTTTTAACAATGAATGTTAATAAATTAGTCTTTAAAAACGCCTAGGAACGTTCCATAAACTATCTAGGGATAATTTAGATATATATTTCACCATACTAAAGCATTGTGTTGTAGGATACAACAGTACCAAAAAATTCAACAACATACCGAGTAAAAGATCGAGTCAATGGTTTGCAAATTCCCATTACCAATCCTACGGATGATCTATTCACACACACATTTGTAAATGTGCAGGTATCTTCATTTAATATCATTCAGATCCAATTTATGTTACTAATTTCCCAACAAGTAAAAACAGAAAAAAATAATATTAATCATATATGTCCTGTAATAAACAACACATAAATTGTTGAAGCTGAATGGCGGGTCAAAAGTCTCACTATATTCAGACGTATCTCGCGTTAATATCGGCTACATTTTTGAAAATTAGAGACTATCACTAAATATATTCGAAATCGAAGTATTATGAAAATAATTATAAGCAAGACCATGTCATTACACGTAACTACGGTTTTAAACTGAAAGCAAAGAGGTTCCTAACGAACATAGCTAAAAAATAAATTCACCCTTAAAATCACCGATAAATGGAACACACTACCCACTGAAGTAGTAAATGCTAGTAGTGTAAATAGTTTTAAAAAGAAAATTGACAGTTATTTTACGAATAATAATATTGTTTAAATACGGAGCCCTGTTGTAGATTAAATATCGCAAGAATAAACATTGTAACGACAATGTCCAAAAGAGGACAATTAGCATGTTAGTATAGAATGAGACTAAGGAATCCTTGCTAGCTCCTTGTAACTATGTAATATTTGTAACTAGAATTGATTCGTACGCTAGGAAATGAAATGCTGGAAGGTGGCAAATTTTTTTATTACAATATTTCTTTAGTACTGCTACGATGACTTGTGACGGAAGGAGAGTTGCTTTCTTTGTAGAAAGGAGTCAGGTTGAGAGTAGCGTGCTATATATGTACCTATAACTGCAACTTCCCATCTCTACTAGCTTCTCTATACACTGTGAACGCATTTTTAATTTCTCTGACTTCACATTTTTCAAACCTTTCTGGTAAAAGTTCCTTCGTTATTTTTATATATCAGATATGTGAATAAATAAACCCAAATTCCCATCTCAAAAATACAAACAATTGTGTCTCTTTTCACATTCCTTTAGAGTTTGTTGTAGACGCCCTCCGAAGTTTTCTTTGGCATCAGTCAAGGTCTCTCGCTTAAGACCAGCAAGCATCATTACTTTCTATCCTCTCTCGGCTCCACTTTCATTTCAGCTTCAGTTGTCACTCAAATGTCTCTCCAGTTCCATCATAAGTGTCCATCTTTGTGTTGGTCCACAATTATTGAGTATCATCTCCATCAACACAAAACAGGGGTTTTATCGTTAATTCAATGAGACTATAGTGCCTGCCGCATCTCCTTATATAGGCGTAGATTCAATATGGTCTTACATGAAGTGCATTTGCAGTAGTCATTCATATACCGTGTGATACAATCCTTGGCTCACATAGAAATAGAGCTAATAAGTTTTCTCCAGTACGATGGTCAATTTTAGGAAGTGTTTCTTAATTTTCATTCAAAATTCCCTAGCAAAAGAAAGATAATCATCATCATAAATATAATAATGAGACTGCTAAGGTACAAAAAACATAAAATCTGCATACCTACGAACTTGGATGAAAAAAGAATTGTTAGTGCCTTTTGAAAAAAATTTTCCTCTAAAATCTTCGCGAAGAAGCATATCCAAAAACCATAGTTATAATCATGAACTTAAAATCCCGATTAAGAATTCTGTTCTGTAGCATTACTCTCTCAGCTGTACCGACTAAAAAAGATCAAGGTTCATAAATATGAACTCAGATTCATAATTACGAACTGTTTTTCGCCAATTAATGCTGATTTATTATTTTGTGATTCCATTTTTGGTGCTCTCGTTCTCAGGAAACCCCTTGCTCTAAAATTATGCGTGTTTCCGTGGGAGTAGATGCATCCAAGCAAAACTGATGCACACCGCCAGTTATGTGCAATCTTCCCGCTTTGTGTTCCCATGATTATGGAAGCGCGGGGGGGTGGGAGTCCCCGGGCTCCTTGAATCCTTTTAAGCCAAATTCTACCTGAATCCTACAATTTATAGTGAAAATCTCTTCATCCTCTCCTTTTAGCAAGTATTTTTTGTATCTTCTCCGTTTTTTCCCTCTCCTCATTTTTATAGCGAGGAATCGCTAAATTTTCAGGCTTATCAAAAGAAAGAACTTAAAAATTACCGTTTATTTATTCTTTTGAAAGAAATTTGGAGAAAGGAAATATGTAATGTATCAAGTTAATGTTGATTAAAAGGCACTGAGTTAATTGGGATAGAAGCAATAAAATGAGAGAATGTAGGAATACCTCTGCAGAGAGCGTACTAAAAAAGAATTCCATGATATAAAAATTCCTAAATAAAATCATGTCAATCATATATATCAAGGCAGGGAAATCAAAATTCTCTGGCGAATACTTATGTTAAATAAGCAAATACCTAAAAAAAGCTCAAGAATGAAGAATAAATCTTATTAGCAAACAAACACATGAGTGAAAAATGAGTAAGCTACCTTGATGTAAAGCGTATATGCGTGATGGCATAAATAGACCAGAGATTATTTCCTTTTCTCATTTTATTAATACTCAAATTGAGGATTAGCCAAAATCTCCGTTTTTAGATACCTAAGGTGGAGAGGAAGGCTGTTGGGTGTTATCTGGATTCATCGATCTCGCCCTAATCATACAATGCATACACAGACTCTACATTTTTTTTTTTAGATTCTCTCTTCTTCCCGTCTGTTCTAGGTACTATTTGTTTCTTAAGTATAAATGATTAATTAGAACAGATTATCCCGGGGTTTGTGAAGCCATGTGTTTAGTGGTTGAAGGTAAATAACCGCAAAAAAGCAAAAATATTGGAATTTATTTTTAGCTTAGAATCTTTATGTTCCTGTGTGTGATCTGGTCTTTCCTACTCTAATTTGTTGTTAAGTGCCTTTTATTGTTCCTTCTAATTACATACATTCCGATTTACGAGTGATACGTCACAGTTATCATGCAAAAATAAGAGAACAAAATAAGGGTTTTACAGTTATAGTTTCAAAATGACCTTTAGTAAAATTGTCAAGTCGAATTCTAGTCATTGCATTATTATGCTACAAAATGACAATAAATTATTATATTTAAGAAAATTGGCTTGAATTATAATAACTACGTATAGTAATAACTGACTAATATTTTTAGAGTTTTCTCTAAATTTCCATAACTAACACATGTAGACCAAATGATACAATGATTTGTGTGATTTTTTTATATATGCGATATACAAGGCTCCAATGACCTAGGCATCATTATTTGATTATGTGTCTATCTGGTTAAGGAGTATGTTATTCCTTGTCAATTTAAACAATTAGCCAGTTTGCTAAGGCCATGTTATGTTGGCTATACATGAATGCAATAAACGTTATCATTAATAAATATATCCTGACAAATACCTGCTTCTCATACAGTACTTAGCCGGATATATTGATCCCTTTCTGAAAACCCATTCTGTTCTCCCGCACCCTTTCCCCTGCTCCCTTCCAAGACCAAAGTTATAGTTGGCGGAAACGTGCGGCGTTCGACGGCCCATGTTGAATGAAACCTCCCTGAGCACCTGTTTAGTAATTACTTAATACTAATTGGGCACTCTCTGAGGAACAATTCAGCCCTCACTTGAAAACAATTAAACCCTCATTTAACAAGATTTTCAACCTCGCTTAGCAATCTCTGAGCCCATCTCGAACAGTCTATTAGCCCTCCTAATCTTGTCGTGAGACTTCTTTTTACCCTATTCAGCCTAATCGACAGCGCCTTAGATCTTTCCCTCAATCTCTAGTTCTCCTCTTCTATCCTTTCCTCTCTTTCTATTTACAGTCTTGGTGAGTGAGACGCAATAAATAGCGTTAATCAGCTGTCATAATCCTATACTATTAAATGTCATACTTTATAATAAGCAAAACTCAAGGAATCACATTTCTTAAAATCGCTTTGAAAACATCACGCAAAAATTTAGAAAATGGAGGACATAAAAGTAGATGTAAGGTTGCGGTACAACAGTATAAAAAGCAAAGAAATTTGGATGTTGTATAAGCATATGGTCCTTTATCTCTTCCTAACCTTCGACGAATGAAAGTCTTCTATCAACAGAGAGCAGTCAGGAAAAGAAGATAAAGTGCTGGTTAAGTCGACAGATTTTTGTCAATTTACGACTAAGTTTTCAATCTACCTGTTTCTGGATAGGTGCGTGTTAGATTAGGTAATAAAAAGGCAAGATAAGCCACTTTAGCCGGTGGCACCCCTGGCTCTGCTTAGGATGCCACCCTGGAGGCTACCACATTTGGCTATTTGTCACCACGCCTCTGCTCTCATAGCTTCTACAGCGCAGGGAGTATTGCGTTCGACCTTTTTGGAGCACACCTCGTGTCACGCTGGAACCGTGCCAGTGTATACAGATGGCTCCACGTCCCAAGAGGGGTCGGCTTTCACGCTGTATCTCTTCTGTTTGAAGTCAGCGAGGCTCTGCCAGGCGCTGAGTCTGTCTTCACGGCCGAGCTGGTAGCAAAACACCACGCGGTACGGGAGATTACGCGACGTGCCCGGTTCGGAGAACGGATTGTGATTTATAGCGACTCACAAAGCGCCCTGAGTGCTCTCGAGACATTGGAATCTCCGCATCTCCTGGCTCGCGATATCCGTGACGCCACGGTTTTGACAAGCCAAGCAGATGTCGAGATTATCTTCTGCTGGGTTCCTGGAAATGTAGGAATTGCGGGGAATGAGCACGCCGATGAGGGCGCCAAAGAGTCTTCGAGGACTGGGTGACCGGACCAGCGTTTTGCTCTTCCTCACACCTACTACATGGCAGGAATACGCGCAGCTCTCCTGGCTGCATGGCAAGGAAGACATGAGACGGTTGAAGGGAACTTAAAGTTGCGTGCCATTGCGCCGCGACTGTTCCTATGGACCTACCTCCCAATGCCGCAAAGGCTTCAGGTTGATTTTTGTCTTCTCCGAATTGGACACACTTCGCGGACGTTACCTGCCCCGGTACTGGTACCAGCATCGTCGCTACCGCTTATCTCTTGTAATCGAGACGGGTTCATGTGCATTGACTCATAGACTCTTTGACTTTTTGGAGGAAGCCGATTTTCTTCCCCTTATTTGACCTTTTTGCGCTTCTTTTTTTAGGTCGCATGTTCCTGCACCGAAGAGAGGCGGGCCTACCCCCGACGCCGGAGCACACTTTCTTCTTGTCCTCTTGCTTATTTTCATTATTTTTATAGTTATTTGTTAGTTACATATTATTTTTTTGATATTTATTTTCTAATATAGCCTAGTATTAGCCTAGTAGTCAGTATAACAATTAATAAACGTATCATTTGACCTTATGACCTTCAAAACTTAAAAAAAAACGAATTGAAAAATAAAATGCTTACCATCTGACCGACCCACCGACATAGTAACTTATATAGAGTCGCGTGCACGCGACTTAAACATAAAATTATTTTAACAAAGAGAGGTACACCAGTTATTATTAGTAATAATAATAAAAATAATCCTAAAATATAATACTAGATTGGCCAACAATTTAAGTTTCAAAAATATAACAATCAGTTTTATAACAGAAATCAGAACCATTAAAATAGTTCCCAATTCTTTATTTTGATTCATTTTATGATGTTATTATGGTACTGCAATGCACCCAGGGATGGTATGTGGTTATTATAGGAAAGAATAGCCACCTTCACGCTACATTAGTACACTTGGGTACGTTCTTCATTGACGTCAAGGTACTGTATCCAAGAGACCAATATAACAGCCCCACGGATGGGTCAAAACGATCCCGTGTCCACTGATCTCGAGAAGGCTAAAATACCCAATTGATAGAGTTCTTTTGGAGACTGTTAAATTAATCTATTGGATACAGTTACTTGCTTGACTTGGACGTAAATGATCCCACCCGACGTAAACGATGCAGTGTGAAGATGGTTACTCGTTGCTCTCCTAAACATACGAAATGTTAATTTGGAAGACATTTAAATAAGATAAAGGAATCAATTGCTTAAAAGAGAATTGGCGACAATTTCAAATACGAAAGGAACGAAATAGTAAAGAATCTTGAAAGGGAAATCTAATTAATTTAGGAAGGTATAAATTTCGATCCTAAAGTGGCTCTCATAAACTTGTTTAGGAAGGAGTGAAATAAACCGATGTTTTGAGAAATGGATAACTAGCAGAGTTAAAAATTTGTACAAATTTTAATGCAGTGTAAAAATTTACCAGAGAGTTAAAACTAGGGAAATTAGGGTAAAATTGAGTTGCTGGTTGGGTAGTAAAAAATTAGATTTTTCATATTCTTCAAAATAAGTTAGGTAGTTTATTGAAGTGGGTACAGCTAGTGAAGACCCAGGTAGTGATGGCGTAAGTGATTTTTATAAAATACAAGAATGAATTTCGTATGTGAATTTTGTCTTCAGAGGCCAGAAATGAGAAATTTTTTGAAGAAACCAGGATTGGAAAAAGTTTTGGAGGAATATTTGCACGTGAGTTTGAAAATTTTGTCAATCATGAATGCAAACTTAAAGGAGTTAAGTAAATTAGGTTCGATTAATGGACTGTTTTGCTATAGGTGAGTATAGAATAGGGAACACTGAGGCAGAAGCCACCACTTTTATCCCAATTAAAGCAAAGCCTTAGATCACTCGGCCATAGTATTCCGTTTATCTTCAGTTTCTTTGCAAGGACAAAATGTGTTTTTTAACGAGTTGTTCAACATTTCTGAAGACGTTCCGAACATAAGCATATAGTTGAGCCATAAGTTCTTCTGCTGATCGTTTTTAGTAGCGTGTGACTCTATATCTCACTATGTCGGTAGGTCGGTCCCCGTTTTGTTTTGTTTTGGTTTTAGTAATAACATTGTAACTATTCTTCCTATTCTTACGAAATTTGAAATCCTTATGTTGTTTTACAATTACTTTCGAATGGTATAATTGCCAAGGTTTCCCCAAGCTTAGCCCGGGAATTATTTTGTTTTGGTAATAACATTGTAACTATTCGGCCGATTCTAAAGGTATTTGAAACAATTATGTTGTTTTACATTCTCTTTTGAATGGTATAATTGTAAAGTCCTCCCAAGGTCTAAAAGAACAACCTCTGTTCCCCCCTCCCTACACACACACAATCTATTGGAGACCACGTGTGAGTGTATCCAACCATGAGGAACGTCACTTCCTGTTCGAACATCTACGCATTTTTTACTCCTGAGCGCATTGGAGAAATATTCCCCAATAATACGAACTCGTCCCAAGCCTCCTCCCCTCGGTGACGAGGCGAGGAAGAGCCTCTGGTTCTCGCACCTTGCTGCTAAATGATAAATCGACTTCGCCTGCGGATTAACATTTCTGGAGCTTGTGACTCCTTTCTCCAAATTCCCCCTTCCTCCTTAGAATTGGGCATACAAATACTTGGGTTATTCTGTAGTTCGAGGAGTCCAGCCCGAACTTTGAGGCCGTCCTCATCGTCTCAAGTCTAAGTCCCGTAAGCGTTCGTCGGACAGCAAGACTTTCTCCACCGTGATTCTATCGCAATCAATTGGTAGCCTCTGTGAACGGCAAGCCTTTGAATTTGCGCGACAGGCTCCCTTCGTTTAATCGAACCGAAGAAAATCTCCATCGATTACCTTTGAGGAAAAGAAGTTTGCTCTTCCAGTGGAAATACGAGAATTCCCACATTTCCCGTCGAACGTCTTTTTAAAGATTAGCTATCTTCATCGGAAGGTTGGTTCGGATCGTGCCCCACCTGCCTCATTCAGACCGTGCCCCACTTGCTTTATCGGATCGTGCCCCACTTGCCTCATCGAATCGTCCCCCATTCGCCTCATCGCAAGAAGGACCTTCCTCGAAGTCACTGACCCGTAAGACTGAAACCTCCTCTATTATTAATATTGTCAAGTTTCCCTTCTGATCTGAGCCTAGTAACATTAATCAATTAATTCTTTTTGAAAATCCCTCCTCATAATAATTATCAAGAGACTATTGTAATGTAGATAATTCCCTTTTGCCTATTATTATTCTTACTTTGATCTGTGTAAATAAAATTATATTTTTGTTGTTTCATCTTTAACTAACCTTGAACGATCCTCTCGGCCTATTCAAGTAAATCTCGCCAAACAATTATGCACTCTGTTTTATTATTAAGGATTTAAAACCAAACGCCAAAAGTGTGACCTCCTAGTCAGTCATTAATCCCTGCGAGCAGTCCTTCAACGGTTCGCGTTGCAGTAGGTTATTAAGTCAACCCCCACATAACATAGGAGTAGTGTATGGTATAGTGGTATTCCACTACAATGGCCTGTGTACATTTCCCTTGTTCACGTTGAATTGAATATGTCCTCTTTCCGAACATATGACTACTTAATCTAAGACTTTTTGCAAGTTTTAAGTCACTATGTTATTTTGCTGGAATACCAACTTTCGTCTCATCAGTAAATTTTTAAAATTTCTATACTAAATTTAAATCAAGATTTTTTATTTAGATTTAAAAAATCAAGTGTGAATAGACATTTCCCCGAGTAATGCGGCTATAATGGAGTTAAAAGTCTTTTATTCGAGAATACCTCATAATAATTACGAGTATCAAGAGACAATTTCAATTTAAATAATTCCCTTTTGCCTATTATTATTCTTATTTTGATCTTTGTAAAGAAAATTATATTTTTGTTGTTTCATCTTTAACTAACCTTGAACGATACTCTCGGCCTATTCAAGTAATCTCGCCAACCAATTTTGCACTCTGTCTGATTATTAAGAATTTGAAACCTAACGACTCAAGTTTGACCTCCTGGTCGGTCGTTAATCCCTGCTAACAGTCCTTCAACGGTTCGCGTTGCAGTAGGTTATTAAGTCATCCCCCACATAATAAGTAGTATTGTATGGTAGAGTGGTGTTCCGCGACACAAGGTTAGCATGAAAATTATTTGGCAATAATATCATGACTATTCTGCCAATTCTGACAAAATTTGAAACCCTTATGTTGTTTAACATTCTCTTTAGAATGATCTAATTTCCAAGGGCCTCCTAAGATTAGTCCTGGAATTATTAAAGGTTTTAAAGGTTGTAAGCTCACAAATCAGAATAAGTGAGAGCACGCGACTTTGGTCAGCATACCTTGTTATTTGGGCCCATCTATTGTTAATATATTTGCTCAAATGTTTTCAATATTGCTTATGTTATACCCTTTACTTGGTCAATTCAGTAGCTATAGGTACTCTCTTCCTTTAAACCATCGTTAAATTATTTTTGCAGTAGGCATTGGCTACAGGATATGAACGAAGATAATTGGTATGGATTTTAAAGGATGATTCTGCCCGCGAGAAAAGTAAGGAAAAGATTTTCCAGAATGTCTACCTATTTTCTTGCTGTATTCTCCCATCAGTCTGGCGATTTGCCATCCTGGCCGCCGTGCTGACGGGATCCAGCGCTCCATCCGGCCCCAGCTTAGCCTCTCTTCCTTCCTTCAGATAGCCCGATTTCTCCCCTACCTCGTCGCTTTTCATACAACCTCTCCCACAACTTTCTCTGGTCAGCCTCTAATTTCACAGGGTAGATGCTGACCTTCTTCTCAAGCCAACCACCCCGGATCGGGGCTGGGGGAAGAGGGGACATTGTTCCCTAACCCCTGAGCTCCGGTTCGGGATGGGGGTTTTTTAACAACCTGCTTCATCCCCACCCATACCTTCCTCACATCCCCTTTCCTCTCCTCTTCACATTCTATCAATTTTACGCCGTGCCCAAGGTGGAGCCGCCATGCCGATGGACTGCCAGGCCACCAGGCGGGAGGGGTGGTCCCGAATGGCGGCGCCTGGCTCTGCCGGGCTTGTAAGCACCTCTCGCAGTGCGGGCAACTGCGAGAGGTGATGAGCTATTGCGTCCCGCATTAAAAAGAGGGTCACCATGCCCATGTATGACAAAAAAAACAAAAAAAAACAACCCCCAACTTCCCCAAGAAAATCAACGGAGCCGCCCTCGGGCAGCTCCACCGAGAAAATGGAGGTCCCCCCCCCTTGTGCTTGCGCAAGGGACCCTCCATAATTCTTTAACCGGAGAGGAGGCTTACTCCTCTCCTACGCCTACGGGTGTAGGGGACTCCCCCTCACCCCCTTCTCTGGAGGTGCTTTCGGGCACTTCCCTATCTCCAGCGGCAGTCCCTCCTTTGCTTTCTAAGGGGACTGCCAAGAAAGCCAGCAGGCAGCCTATTGCCGACCGCCCCTCGTGCAAGCGGCTCGGTAGGGCAAACCCCCTTAGGGGGGAGAGGGAAGCCAGGCCCCTTCGGTCGCTTCCCTCAAAAGACCTGCTGGCAAGAATTTTAAACCTTGCTGGGGTCAAGGCGTGTGCCTCCCCACACAAGACTGGCGACACTGCCAAGGGGACCTGCGATGTCCTGAGAGGGGATGGCCAACTGGAGGCCTCTCCTGTGATAGACATGGTCCTTGAGGAGACCCAGCCTCAGATGGTAGGGCCTTCCATGGGGGGAAATCCGGGCTCGGCGCCAAGCACCGAACCCGAATCCGCCCCTATGCAAGGTCCCCCTCAAACAGGCGAGGGCTCCGAGGCAGTAAAAGGAGGGGAGGGATCTCCTCCGACAGGTGCCCCTACGACGACCAGGACCTTCTCCATTTCGGAGAGGGACCTGGCTGAGGCCGGCCCATCTGGCATGGGGGCTTCTGCCGGCGGAGGTGAGAAGCGGGTTCATTCCCCGCCCTCCTCTCATAAAAAGAAAAATACTAAAAAGACTAAAAAGACGAAGAAGACTCGGGGCTCCTCTCCATCCGCGGGGGCTGCGGGGATGGATGGGTCTGCTACCACTTTGGTAGGCGACCAAGCCAAGATCGGCACATCCGGCCCCTCTACCCCCTCGTGTTCGGAGCCCCTGACTAAGACTAACACCAAGAATGCACAGGGCGGAGCCTCGATGACATCGAAGCCCCTGATTCAGGGGTAACCTGGCGTTTTCGAGCCCGCTGGCTTCAAGCGCTTCCTCGTTATTCGCTCCACTGAAGGCAGCATGTTGTCCAAGGGCAACATGATCCATCAGAGGAGAGGATTAGCTAGTGCAATTGGTAGAGAGCCAAAGGTAACCCGTTTCTCGGACGGGAGCCTTCTGGCGAATGCGGCGAATCCCGCCGAGGCGGCAAAGATAAGTGCTCTTCGGACACTTCATGGCACCCCGGTGAGTGTGACGCCGCACTCTACCATGAACTTTGTGAAAGGAGTAGTTTATTCGAGAGAACTCGTTGACTACTCTATTGAGGACATCACCCTAGAGCTGGCCGACCATGGGGCGGTCAAGGTCGAACGTGTGATGAGAAAACAGGGAGGGGCCTCGAGACCCACCCCTACACTTTTCGTCACGTTCGACTGTGACAAGCTCCCTGAGTCGGTGCGTGCCGGTTGGTACCGCTACCGCGTGAAGGCATTCGTGCCACTGCCGCGGCGGTGCTATTACTGTCACCGCTTCGGCCATACGAATCGATCATGTAGACGTGCAAAATCGGGGTCACCCGAAGTCTGTGTAAATTGCTCCAAGGTCGCACACGATAAGTCCAAATCGTGTGTGGCCAAGTGTGTCAATTGCGGAGAGCCGCACCCTGCTTCTTCGAAGCAATGTGGTGCATATCTCCTTGAGAAAGAAATCCTGGCCGTTCAGGCCCAGGATCGACTCTCATTCCGCGAGGCTAAGGACTTGGTCCTGGTGCGCCCGGCTCTGCCTGGGACGTCATATGCCTCAATAGTTAGAAAAGCACCCTCTGCTCCTGGCCCATCCAGGCCAACGAGCACGGTTGTTTCCGCTTATTCGGAGCCCTTCTGCGGGCTCTACTACACCCGGGCGCTCCCCTGGTAGAGCTGGCGGCAAAAAGGGTTCACACCCAGCCCCGGCTAAAACCAGGGCTCCCCCCTCTTCCCCCAGCGTGACCGTTTCCCGTAAGGCGAAACGGCCACGCGCCTCCACCGAGTCGTTAGACTCACAGGAGGCAACACCCCCGAAGATGGTCGCAAGGCCATCTTTCGGGGTTCCTAAAGCTGTTCCCCGAAAGGAGGACAGCAACAAAGAAGCTTCGGCCCCTTCGCCCACGCCCCGAGGTGGAGCGAGTGGCTCGGAGACGGTGGTTCCTCGAAAAGAAGGCCCCCCGCCTCCCAAGCCGCAACGCCCGCCTAAGGTTTCGAGGCGGAGGGAGGAAAAGACTCGCATGGCGAGCCCAACCTCCCTCAATAAGTCCTCGAAGGCGACAGCGCCTTCAGCGCTTTGTTCGGCCAACAGCGCCCGGGGTTCTGCCCCCGGGAAGCGTACGGCCATTCCCGTGAGGGTCTTCAATTCGAGGAGGGCCCCCGCGTCTCCTCCGAGCTAGGCCTGGAGGGCATATTCCTTCAATGGAATTGCCGTGGACTCCGGGCCAACTGGGAGGAGCTGCGGAGGCTCGTCTCGTCCCGTTCCCCGTTAGCTATTTTTTTGAAGGAGACCATGCTAGGCGCGTGCCCGCTGCCTTCCCTCCCGGGGTATAAGGGTCTTGCAACCCCACCACCGCGGGATTAACGGGCTGGGGGATGCGCGGTTTACACCCGGCATGATGTCTCCGTTCTTCCTTTCTCTTTAGATACCTCCTTTCAGGCAGTGGCTGTGCAGCTGCACCTGGATAGGAGGTATACTATCATTTCTGCGTACATTCCAACGTCAGCTGACTTCGACGCGGGGGACTTCTGCCGCGTCGTGGCACGGTTGCCGAGGCCCTATCTCTTGCTTGGAGATCTGAACGGCAGGCAATCCTCTCTGGGGAGATTACTCCATAAATCCCAGGGGACAAGTCCTTGCCGATCTGATCGAAGAGCTTAAGATGGGTGTCCTAAACGTGGATGAGATTACGCATCACTGTCCGAGAACCGCTTCATTTTCTTGCCTTGACCTATCTTTGTGCTCTTCGGATGCACAGCCTGATTTTGATTGGGAGGTGGTCGATGACCTCCATGGTAGTGATCACTTTCCCATTCAAATATCATTTTTAGGGCAACTGCCGCCTGAAAGACCACCTCGGTGGTCCTTAGCGCGGGCGCGGTGGCCTGCAGTTCAGGAAATGACTGAATTCTCTATCTCAGTCGAGAGTTTAGGTCGGTAGATGAGGCCGTTGAGTTCTTCTCCGGCAACCTCATCGCCGTGGGCCTGACTACTATTCCTAGGACGTCTGGCGGTTTTGCACACCGACCACTCCCATGGTGGTCGGCCGAGTGTGAGGCGGCCGTCAAACAGAAGCGTTATGCCTACATGCGCTATAAGCGCCGCCCGAACGATTTCACTGTCGCTGAATTTCGTCGGGCTAGGGCTAGGTTCCGGTATGTTTCGAAGCACGCCCGCCGCTCTTCTTGGCAGGCATACGTGTCTTCACTTAACGGGAAGACCCCTTTAGCTGAGGTGTGGAAGCGAGTCAAAAGGATTCGGGGCAAGTTCTCGCAGGACCCCCCTCCTGTTCTCCAGGAGAATGGGACCGCAATCTCGGACCCCGCGTCCGTGGCGGAATCCTTAGCGACCGCTTTTTCCGCATTCTCTAGCCGTGATGCTGCTCCGCCAGCATTCAATGCACGTCGTGATGTCGCGGAAGGCCGCCGGCTGGACTTTACCTCCAGAGGCGAAGAACCCCTCAACGACAAGTTTACTGTGAGTGAGTTGCGTTCCGCTTTCGCTTCGTGCGCGGACACCGCCCATGGTCCGGACGATGTCCCATACGCCATGCTTCGACACCTGGGTGAGCGAGGCATGGCCTTTCTGTTAGATTTGTTCAACAGGATCTGGGTGGAGGGTCTTCTCCCAGACTCCTGGCTAATCGCTACTGTGCTCGCCTTTCGCAAGCCGGGAAGAGATCACTCTACTTCGACCGGTTTCCGCCCAATCTCTCTAACCTCTTGCGTGTGCAAGTTGATGGAGAAATTGGTAAATGTTAGATTAGCCTTTTTCCTGGACAGCGGAGGCCATCTGTCTTCTGCACAGTGCGGCTTCCGTAAGTTCCACTCCACGTCGGATGCTCTGCTCCGACTGGAAAATGCCCTCTGCGAGGCTTTCCTTTGTAGACAGCACTACGCCACGGTGTTTTTCGATCTGGAGAAGGCCTATGATACCGCATGGCGATACGGTATTATGGAGACTCTCCACACGATGGGGGCGGGGGGACGCCTCCCAATCTTTATATCTGAATTTTTGCGAGATCGTCGATTCCGCGTACGGGTGGGGGGAGCCCTCTCCGGCCCAAAGGAGCAGGAAGAGGGTGTCCCGCAGGGAAGTGTCCTCAGTGTCACACTCTTTGCCCTGAGCATCAACGGCATCACCTCGGTGCTGCCGAAAGATGTTCTCTCTACGCTCTACGTGGACGACCTTTCGATCTCTTTTGGCGCGGCCCAGATGCCAACTCTGGAGCATTTACTCCAACAGGCATTGAACCGCGTCTCTCGCTATGCCGAAGCGCACAGGTTTCGGTTTTCTTTGGCCAAGACTAAGGTGGTGCACTTCTGCCGTTATCCACGGCTTCACCCCGACTCAGATTTGTTTCTTAATGGGGTGCGCCTGGATGTGGTTGAGTCGCACCGTTTCCTTGGTCTTGTATTCGACCGACGCCTCACCTGGGAGGCTCATATTCACAGCCTTAGGGTCTCTTGTACCCACGCCATGGACATTCTCCACTCCGTGACGTTCAGCGCTTGGGGCGCTGATAGGGCTACTGCCTTACTTTTTTATCGATCCTTTGTTCGCTCGAAGCTCGACTACGGATGCGAGTTTTATGCATCCGCAGCCGAGCGTTTATTGCGGAAGGTGGATTTGATCCACCACACCGGCCTTCGCCTTGCGACCGGTGCCTCCCGCACTTCCCCCATTGAGAGCCTGTTGGTCGATGCTGGGGAGATGCCACTCGCTCTGCGCCGCGTGCAGTGCATCACTCGCCTGTACGCGCGAGCCCGGCGCCTTCCTCATTCGCAAACAGCTCTCACTGCATCCGCAGCTGATCTCGATGGTGCCTATGCCGCCAAGAGACGCCAGTCATACCTTAAGCCCTTTGGGTTTAGGGCCAGGAAACTCCTTCGAGAGGTAGATATAGCTCTCGGGCCGGTGGCGCCCCTGGTTCTGCCCCGGACGCCACCCTGGAGGGTACCACATTTGTCTAATTGTCGCCATGCCTCTGCCTTCAAAGCTTGTACTGCGCCGGGAGTATTGCATTCGACCTTTTTGGAGCACACATCGTGTCACGCTGGAACCGTGCCAGTGTATACGGATGGCTCCAAGTCCCAAGAGGGGGTCGGCTTCCACGCCGTATCCCCTCTGTTTGAAGTCAGCGGGGCTCTACCAGGCGCTGCGTCTGTCTTCACGGCCGAGCTGGTGGCAATACACCACTCGGTACGGGATATTACGCGACGTGCCCGGTTCGGAGACCGGATTGTGATCTATAGCGACTCACAAAACGCCCTGAGTGCTCTCGGGGCATTGGAATCTCCGCATCCCCTGGTTCGCGAAATCCGTGACGCCACGGTTTTGGCGAGCCGGGCAGATGTCGAGATTATCTTCTGCTGGGTTCCTGAACATGTAGGAATTGCGGGGAATGAGCGCGCCGATGAGGGCGCCAAAGAGTCCGCGAGGACTCTGCGACCGGACCAGCGTTTCGCTCTTCCTCACACTGACTACGTGGCAGGAATACGGGCAGCTCTTCGGACTGCTTGGCAAAGAAGATGGGAGACGGTCGAAGGGAACTTAAAGTTGCGTGCCATTGCGCCGCGACTGTTCCCATGGACCTATCCCCCAATGTCGCGGCGGCTTCAGGTTGCTTTCTGTCGTCTCCGAATCGGGCACACTCGTGTGACGCATCGCTATCTGATGTAGCGCTCGCCTGCGCCCTATTGCAACGACTGCGTCGTCCCCCAGACTGTTCGGCACATTCTTGTCGAATGTCCCAGTCTGGGTGATCTTCGCGCACGATACCTGTCCCGGTACCGGGATGGGCGGGGTTGCTACCGCCTGTCCCTTGTGCTCGGGACGAGTGCGTGTACTTTGACTGGTGGACTTATTGACTTTTTGGGGGAGGCCGGCCTTCTCCCTTTTATTTAACCCGGTTTAATTGTTGTTGTTGTTTTTGTAATTGTTTTTGTTATTGCTTTGTTATTGTTATTGTTATTTCTTTTTATTGTTTTCTGTTTAATTTTTTAAAGTAGCCTAGAACTAGGCTGTTTGTTTACGGCGACTTATGCCTAAGTCGGCAGTCGCCAGATAGCCCCTTAAATAATAAAAAAAAAAAATCCCATCAGTCTGTGTGACATCCACCATACCATAAACCGAAATCCATCCCCGCATATTGACGGACACGTGGCCTTTTTGCGCAACCCCATAAAAGTTCCGCCATTCGTAGCTGTAAATAAATATTTGTTTTGTAGGTAGACCTCTCATACCAAATATCTTTAGAGTAAATGATTCTCTTAATTATTCTTCACAAAGAAATAAAGCAAATTTCCGGGTACAAAGGGACACTGCTTTACAAAGACAATTTATAAGATCTCTTAATCAGACTTGTTCTATTGTACTAAGTAATTTTCAAAGTGTATTAAATGAGGTAAAAAACACTTTGATATCGACTGAGTACAATAGAACAAATCTTATTAAGATATCTTATCATTTGCCTTTATAATAATTTTTTTAAATTGTAAAGAGACTTTATGGAGACCCTGTATATTGGTTTCTAATCTAAAGCAGTGTCCCTTTATAACCGAAAATTTGTCTCCGTAGTAAAACGTTTGGTCTTATCTATATAATACCATTTTGCTGCAGTTTTTACTTACTTTATCCTGGTTTCCTCTGCTAAATAAAGAAAATTTTGCATAAAAATTCCTATTCTTTTCCTTAATTTTAGAATATTCTCAAGAGTACAATATAAAGTTAAAGTTATACAAAAGAAGTTAACTTCCAACGAATTTCAACTATGAAAAACCACGCATTCCTTTCAAATACTTAAGAGGTTTTTTTCAGCGTGGTAAAAATTTCACCACTTAAAAAAAATGGAAGATCTTAATTGTTTCCTAAAAAAAAATAAATAACTGATCAATCAAATTTCAACTCGGGAGAAATAAAAAAGGGACGCATCTATTAAATTAGCCTAAGAATAATGCAAACAGTGATGTCAAGAATGGGTAGTAAATACAGAATACAGAAAGTTTCGACTAGGACAGGAGAACAATTTGGAACTCAATCTTTATTGAGTTTTTTACTTGATTTAGACAAAAAATGTTATGTTGATTTCAAAACTACAGTCACTTTGCTTCTATCGCGTCAGGTATTTTCTCTACAACATACTCTTTGTATAAGCGCAATTGCATTGTTTGCCCGTTAGTAATAGGACTGGACATTTGATTGTCTATATTACTTTTTTATTGCTAATCATCAATAATGGAAGATAAAAAGCTAAAGTAGTTATTTTTTAATCAATTTTATTGACACTTTGACCGAGACTGATAGAAGAGATACTATTACAAACGGAGACAGCTTGTAACTTGTCTATACAGTGAGACACAAGACGATGCGGTGAGAAATTGTGTGCGGCTCTATATAAGTGATTACTATAGCATTCTTCAAACAATACTTAAAAGTCTGTATAAAAGGGACTAGCAGACCTTAAGTGAGCTTTTGCTGTTTTACTAAGCTTGTGACTGTTCAACTTTTTTTACTTACATATTTATTTCATTTCTTTTAAATCATGTCTGCTTTTGTTACTTCTCGTCGTAAGTGCCTAAACAGCTTCGACTTCTTTTGATATATATGTGGCAGTTTCACCACTCATAGTCAAAAGGCAAACATAGGCGCATTTTTCATACTAGCTTATTTTGCATATTTTTAAATGAAAATTGTAATCAAGACAAGTTCGAAGGCTACTCACAAGGTTTGCAAGCAGTATGTTGAGTTTTACTGATGTAGATCAAGGGAGCACGTAGTGATAAGTTGGCATGTGGTATACCTATGATTCTTTGAGAGTAAAACAATCATTGCACTGACTGGTACCCTATTTTAGTAAAACTACGATGCAATAAAAAGCCTAATATAAAATCGAGTATCCTATTCTACTATCAGCTCTACTTCCAGTGCTTTATTCATTTGAAATCCCAGTGCCAGTTTTTGTTTTACTATCCTGTCTTGAAGATCTTAATCATAATGAAGAACTCACTGATAGTAATGACATGGATTTTGATAATGAAAATGAGAGCTTGTAAGGGATTCAATCAACATTGGTTAAAGGATTTGCCAGGGGATTTGGTACTATCAAAAATGGCTTCAGAATTCCTAGTAACATGACTCAACGAGAAAAACATGCTTTAAAAAGGAGCGAAGATATCCTAATTTTGATCCAGAGCAGGTTAATTTCTGTAGTACTTTGAAAGTCACAGTAGTTTTGCTTACTAGTATAACATATATAGTTTACTGGAAGAATGGTGACTGCCCATTGATAGCTCAAACTGGAGCTTAATTATGTCCTTATCTACAATGGCAATTTATCTGGTGTATTCTAAATTGGTCATTCAGTTAGCCTTCGTAAAGAACATAGAGACATAAAGATAGTCATTGAGTTGTAATATTACAAATACAATTAGATCATCTGTGTTGACCTTAAAATGCTATGCTTCCTTCTTAGTCAGCAACGCGGATACACGAAATATCTTTGCTTTCTGTATATGTTGGACAGCAGAGCTCGAGAGAAGCATTGAAAGGAGAGAAATTGGCCTCCATAATCTGACCTTAAACCTGCTGATCTGAGCCACTTGTTGAATGAAACAAAATTATATTCCCAACTCTACACATCAAACTAGGTCTAATGAAGCAATTCATTAATACATAGCCAACTGAAGGTGATTTTTTCAATTACCTTCTTTTGGCATTCCCTGGACTGTTCATTGAAAAAATTAAGACCGTTGTGTTCGATGGATAATGTATTTGGCAGCTCATCAAAGACGAACATTTCATCGGAGTAATGTAACAACTCAAGAAAAATGATAGGTTATTATTCGAAAACGTTGCCCAGAACCTTTTGGGGAATTATATGAGCAAAGAATTACACCGAAATTTCTCAGAAACTATTGAAGAGTTACAAATTTTGATTTACAGTAACAAGATCCTTTCTATGAACAAAATTAATGTGTACAAGCATAAGATTCAAGTAATACTTTTTATTTTCTGGTGTATGCAAAATGTTAAATCATTCAATTAAATGCGCGCAAATTTGTTAGATTCGATAGTTTTAGGTTTTTTATACTAAGCAAGGGTATCCTGTAGCTCAAAAGGTGGATGTGGGACAGAAAAACTAGGGTCAATTTTGGATTCATAGGCCAAAAATTTGTAAAAATGATGTGTCACAAAAGTGAAACAGAGTATATGCAGATATGGGAAATAATTATGTGACTACAATAGCTGGCAAAAGATTTAGAAAATAAAAAGATACACTGTAATAAGGAGATTTGAAAAACCACTGCTTAGTGAATTCAAATAAATGGAGAGAAAAACGAGAAGAGTGACAAATGAGGATAAAACGATCAGGAAGTGCGTCATTGAAAACATTAAGTAGCAGGTACGTATAAGCCGGATGAGGGTTGAAATACCTATATAATAAGGAAAGTAAATAACTAGCATTTTCAATCATATTATTTTGTTTCAATTCAGAAAAAAGTAAAATTAAAACATCGAAAAAAATTGGAGATATCTAGCGATAAAAAGGAGGAACAGAAAGGCAATTGATCGA
The DNA here is from genome assembly GCA_963969495.1 of Ceratothoa steindachneri. Classification (NCBI taxonomy): domain Eukaryota; kingdom Metazoa; phylum Arthropoda; class Malacostraca; order Isopoda; family Cymothoidae; genus Ceratothoa; species Ceratothoa steindachneri. The sequence continues at coordinate 87,298,794 of OZ018320.1, forward strand.
GCGACTTCGAAAGCGTTGCTTCTGACCCTATTGACGTTGATCTGCACTCAGACTAGAAAAAAACACGTCATCATTAAACAAGGCGATAGATGTTCGAATTAAAGGAATATGCTTTTTCTTAGGAAATCTAAACTATCACTCTCACCTGCTTTATCCTTTTATTCATTGAAATGATAGAGCAATAATCGAAATAAGTGATAATCATATGCGGCAAGATAAAGTGCATAAGTGAGAAATTAGAACCAAGCATAATTTTCGTTACCTCAGTCAGACGTTATATGTATGAGTGTGGAATATCATGAAGTAGATATAATCTTGCTTCCTGCTAGCATTTATATGAGATTATAAGAAATTAAAACCTAAAATTACCCTATATATTGCTAGAATTTGTTTTAAATAGCTTGTATTAGTATTGGAACCGTTTACATTCTTCTAGAAAGCACTTATTCAAGTCACACTCTAATCAGCATTAATTTATTTACAACCTAAACATAAGATAACGAAAGTCTGGATATTCTGTACGAAGAAAAGTTTCATTTAAATTAATTTTCGGAGTAAGATAAAAGAGAATTCATCGGGTTTATTGGAGGTTTATTGAGGGTAAAGGAAAATTTATCGAATTTCTTGCAAGTTTGCTTATGGTAAACGATAATTTATCCAGTTTCTTGAAAGTTTACCGAGGGTAAAAGAGAAATAATGAGTTTCTTACAGGTTCACTGTGGGTAAAAGAGAATTTATCGACTTTTTTGCAAGTTTACTTCTAGGTAAAGGAGAATTTATCGATTTTCTGGCATTCTTGAGAGTTTCTTGATTTTATTGTTCTTTCTTTATCATTAAATCTCTCGAACGAGCAATGTTAGTTCGTAGTTAGGTATCCTTGTTATTAGCATGATTTTCTTTCAGCCAAGAAAGAAAGAAAAATAAAATAAGTGAAGAAATTAATAGTTAGATTAACTAAAGTAACTCATAACCTTATATTAGCTATTATGTTTCTCTTATTTGTAATAAGTCTTTAAGCGACTAGTATATTCTGCTATTTTTTTAATATCCATCTATCCCTCAGTATATGGTATTAATAAAAATATAATTAATTGAAATGAAAGTACACCCTATTAAAACAATTCGTCCTTTGATCCATTTAAGGAATAGAGATTTTAGATGAAATGAATTTTTTTTAAAGTATCCCTTTAAAGTAACTCCCCAGTTGTCTCTCCATAAGACAAAATAACGCAATTTCTAATCGAGACTTTTAAAATTTATGGAATCACGAATTTAGAATAATTTGACTGTATCGATTTCGTGGGCGCCATGTCAGCAGACGTAGAAGTTGGCCATTCAATGACTTTGACCGTAGATTGATCCTCTCAACCTCGGCCAATATAATCTTTTTCGAGTTAAGGCCACAAAAGGAAAGAGGCCAAGAATAGATTTTGTTTATAGAACTTCAGGGCAGAAAACGACCAGAAGAGGATTTAGTTCGGAAATTTGGGACAGAAATGTTTCCTGTGTTCATTGTGTTGAGCCTTCGAGAAACCATTTATGCGATTTGGGAAAATTGTTTGGGCTTCATCTATGCAGCTATATTTCGTCCTTTTCTAACGTTTATGTGTTGTATATTCTTTTAAATCTAGTGTCTTTTGATAAAGTGAAGGAATATTCCTATTTGCAGCAGTTATAAATGTTTAGTATAAGATCTAAAACTGCTCTTTATGTATGAAATCCCGGAAAAAAAGAACTGTGTAAAACAATTCTAGACCCTCAAATATTTTTTTTATGCTTCCTTTTTCAGTAGAAGCTTATTATCCCCCATACAGAGCTTTAATATACTTCTAGAGCGAAGACGATGCTCGTTCTCAAGGGGCCTTGAAGCAGTTTACGTTTATCAATTTTTGCTATTTAGGTTCTAACCCACTGCTTTTATTAATCTTACTGAATTCGATGTAAAAAAAGATTAAAAATTAATTTTTATATCCACTTTTTACATTTTTTGGTATCTTTATTTTGGAAATGGCTTATGCTTATAGGAGTCCATTGTATCCTATGATGACGCTCTCCCGAAGATCATCGGTGACTCCGTTGATGGCTGTAGAGTCCTATTCTTGATCTGCATACTTTGTTGCAGACAAGACAGGTAAAGTTCACGTCGGGTGGTACATCCATCAGCAGTTTTGATGGGCGTCAATGAACAATTCGTGGGTCCATAAAAAATTTGCACTGGATTGTAAAAATTGTGCATGTCATTAATATCTGCATAGTTTTAAATTTTGTGGGCCTCTTTAGTCCACCAGTCAGCTGCTTAAAAATCAGAATTATTTATAACTTCTAAAAGGAAGATCCATCTTCCTAGCTGACTAATATCTCGGATCTTGAAAGCGCACACTCTTACTCTATGGGACGCAGTGAATACAGGGTGACCCACCCCCAAACTAGCCTATACACACTTTTCGTGATATATCCCTTATCCATTCACTAATCACCCATACTTTGCAGGACTTGACAGAAGCAACGCCTGTGAACACAACTAGATCTCATTGGGAGCACCAGCAAATAATATACTGCGTCAAACATTACTACAAGACAGGCTCGTTCAAGAAAGTGCAGGACACTTTCGTGCGTCAGTTCGAATGTGAAAAACCCCCCTTCTAGAGTAGAAGTCAGGACTAAGTGGACCACTTTGAGAACTATGGGACAGTGGTGAACATCAAAGCAGCCAGTAACAACCATCCAAGCCATTCAGAACGCCCCAGAAAGCGTTCAGCTGAGTTGGTCGAGAGCGTGAGAGAGTCAGTTCATCAGAGTCCGAAACGCTCTGCGCGCAAGCGAAGCGAATCCCTTGGTATATCCTGTGAGACTTGTAAGAAAGTGCTAGTAAGAAATGCAAAGGCCTACCCATGCAGAATAAAGACGAAGCAGATCCTTACAGCCTCAGAGAAGGAGCAGAGAAAGGCTATGGCAGTCAAGATACTGGAGAAGATTCAGGAGACCCCAACTTTCCTTACCCTCTTTTGAACCTCAGATGAAGCTCACTTCTATCTTTAAGGAAAGGTAAACTCAAAGACGAGTGTCTTCTGGGGGACCTCCAGACCAAATGAGGTAGCCACCAGTCCCTACACTCCCCTAAGTGCACGGTATGGACTGCAATCTCAGCTGAGGCATCATTGGACCATTTTTCTTTGAGGAATCTGGCGTACAGTGCGGGTCGCCAATGAGCGGTATGTTGAGGTCCTCAAAACCTTCAAGAGGGAGCTGCAGACACTCTTCCCATCGCTTATGGCGAAGTTTTGGTTCCGAAGAGATGGCGCAAGCTCTCACACCTCAAACTTGTCCCGAGATTGGCTGAAGAGAACTTTGGTGGCCGTGTGATCAGTCTCAAGACTGATTTTGAATGGGCACATCACAGTCCAGACCTTAGCCCCCCTAGATTTCTTTCTCTGGGACTACCTTAAAGACAAAGTGTACGCAGGAATACTCAAGACTATCACGTAACTCAGAGAGGAGATAAGAGTCATTAGTCGGTCGGTTTGTAAGGATGTTATGGAAAACTTTGTGCTGTGCCTCAAGAAATGCACAGAGCTAAATGGAAGTCATCTCGAACACGTGCTCTAGAATGAAGAAGAAAAGTCCAAAAACTCTCGTGTTTTGATATGAGGATTTTAAACACAATTAACTAATTAGGACCAAAGTTTCATTCAAATCTTGCAGAAAATTAAGAATTGAGGCAGATCGAAAGTTTGGACCTGTTTTTAGGGGGTCACGCTGTAATGATTTTATTTCTTTTTTCATTCTGTTTCTTACCCTCATTTTACCTTGCAGAGAAAAAGTTTCTGATTTGGAATAAACTAGTGGATAAGGAACTGGATGACTATACTTTGGTACCAGATTGAATTTCGAACGAGAGCGGCCCTTAAAATATTTCGGTGACTGTTGGTAGCTAGTTGCATAATGATGAAGTACTGAACGAGCAATCTCAATGCCGTTCTCTTATTAATAATATTAGAAATAAAAGGAATAATAAAATCAAGTAATAACAAATTCATGGAACAATAACCGCAAATGATAATTAATTAATAATACCTAAAATAATACTAATAATGGATACATCAATAATACTACAAATAATCGAATAGAAAATAATAACATCAACGAAGGATCCAACATTACTTTAAACTACTTATTATAGTAAAATATTTAAATATTGGTAAATTTCTCTAACATAAAAAGGGCCCCTTGAATCACAAAAACTATTTCAAGCATTATTAATAGGACTTAATTGGTAAAGCAGAGACCTATTTAACTTTTTAATTATCTTAAACTATAAAACTGCTACTGTAATTCACTACATCACCACCATATACATGTATATATTATATCTAACAATGGTTATCTGCGAATCAAGCAATAGAAGAAAATTCGCTTGACAAAAAATATTGCTTCGTAAAATGCGAATTCAGCAGAATCGAGAAACAGTACTGCTAAAAACGATGACTCATTTGTTTATCTATGAAACCGCACAAGAATCCATAGGAGTCGAAAACCATTTCCAGCTTAATAACTTCTCTCGGTTTGGATCGATGATGCCTACCTCGTAAATGTTTAGCGAGTCCCGAATCGTCGCTGTCCATTCTAGGTCTATACTTTGGATTAAACTCAAATGGTACACTTCCTATATAAAGCAAACCTTCCTCCTTAGTTGATGAATTTTTAGAACCGTCTAGTTCTTCTTCGATCTGAAATTTCCTGAATCCCATCCTATCTCCGGTGGTAAAATTGGGATATATTGTCAAAAATGTATTGTAACTTTAGCTAGTGAATAAAATTTTAAAAAACTGATCCTTTTACTTTGTGACTAATATTCTTTGTAATTGAGACCAGCAAATTTTTCAAAGATAAGAAAAAGTAAAATCATAAAAACAATCTCGCTTTTAGTTCCAACTGAAAATGTAGTAAAAACTTGAATTTCTGCACAAACTAGGTGAGGCGAAATTCGACGTTGAATTTGTTTTCCAGCACGAAAGTTAAGTCCTTGTGCTGGAGAAGATTCTAGAATCTAGTTAGGCTAAAATTGGTAAGCCTCCCGCCCCCCTCCACAAGCGGTAGTCTCGAACCGCGTCCACCACGGACCACCTTTACGCGGGTTATGTAGAATCACCTTGGCTTGAATATTCGAGGCTATTTGAGAGTAGCGCTGTTTTCCCTACCACCGCAGGGGGAGTATCGGATATATATACGCTCGTCTTTCATGTGAAAGACACAGAATTGAGAAGTCTCGCCCAGACCTAGGAAGATTCCCTTAGTTCTAAGTCAGGTGCTCACAACAAAAGAAAGTGACGGCTGAACTTTTGGGGTGTTGGAATTAGCCCCAGCCAGTGAGGTAATTCCATTTAACGATCGCCACCGAGCAATTTTTCAGACTCTACTCATCAACTCCTGTCGAAGCCCGCCTCGTTCGCCCCTCGTTTTCGGGTGGCCGAAATACTCCCCCCTGGACCGGACGTTACCGCCCCCCCGCCCTTTTGGAAAACCGTCATCATGGCAACTTCCCGCTCAGAAGCTCCAGCGCCCTCACCTTCACGTCTATTGCCTGCAAGAGACATCCGTGAACCCTTAGCCAGACGTCTCACAAGGAATCCTCCGGAAGCCAACACCTCTTCCCTTCAGCAACCCAATTGAGTTAATCCTTCCCATTTGAATAGTCTCCTTCTGTAATACATTAATTTTTAACTTCAGAGTCTGACGCATAACTCTGCAATTTCCCCCTCATTTACCAATTTAATTTTGCCCATTTATTCTCTTATTTTGTGTAAAGAAAATTATATTTTTGGTTATGCCTCTTTAAATAACCTTGAGCTTTGCCATTGCCCAAATTTTAAATTGACCTCTTTGCAGTCCTTCTCGCTGTTCCGCTCGTCGAAACTCGTGGCGTTCTGTCCCTTGTCGGTTCGCCTTTAATTTGTTGGTCCCTTCCCCATAGATATAATATGGTATCGATATGATGCAATGTCATACCACGACATATATATTTATTAATAAACATATTATATAGTTTTGGTGTCAAGTGTGTTTGGGGTTTTTACGAACCCGTGTCATTTTAATTTCGACATTAGAAGTTCACTTGTTATTCACGTCTATCCCTTTTATTTTAATTTTTGCATTGTACTGGCATAAGGCAAGTTCAAGTTAATTGAAGAGCAGTGAAACGTTAATCTATTTAGATTTTGTGTTGGACCCCAGGTAATTATTTTTTTTATTGTGTTTGAATTTTAGAGACTCTCCTGAATATTAATCCAAAAGAGTTAAGGTCTTTGGTGTCCTAATTCCGGTAAGACCATTTTAATTTTTTTCCGCTTAGAAACAGCAGAGGTAGGTAGCTGTATCGTAATTTTTTTGTGAACAAGGCCTTGGCAATAGTCTGGGGGTTTAACAAGTTCAGTATGTACTTAATAGGAAAGCCTTTTGTAGTGGAAACAGACCACCGTCCCTTGTCATTTCTGAGAAATAGAAAAAGACAGAATGGGCGCATCATGGGGTGGTTGCTGATACTCCAACAATATCACTCTTTCCATTTAGTGTTAAATAACAGTGTTATTTCTAAAAAAAATATTTCGATCCTCTCTCTAAGTTATAAAATCGTTGCAAGGATTAGTTTTGTACTCTATTGTTTGATTTAAACAAATAAAGGTAAAAATGTCAATTAACGCAAGTTGATATAAAAATTCGCTTTATCAGTTCAAACAAGTAGTGGTAGATGCATACGATTTATATCTATGCTGAAATGTTGATCGATGGCTAATATCAAATTACCGGGTGTCCCCAAATTGATTAGGTATTTTCATGAAATTGAAGTGTATTATGAAAGATTTTTGTTGTACATCTTATGTTTAAGTTGTTTTGTATATATTCTCGAACTGAAGCATTATTTTCTACAGTTTTGCATTTCAATTTTTTTCTTCTGATTTGAAACATATGTTTTTTCGAGAATATACAATTGCATTTCTAACATGAGCTCTTTATTCAATTACAATTGAAACTTTCTTTGCAAGTTATTTACAACGTTATTTTGTATATATTATCTCATTAATGTTCTTAATTATGATTTTTTTTTTCCACTAAGTTGTTTAGTCATTAGTCCCATATTCATGCCTCCATCTAATTGCATCCCTTTTTTGGTTTCACTGAAATGTCGCCAATGTTCTCCTGTGATTTTTTTGTTTAAAATTGTACTAGTTAAATTGTCTCTAGAATTGACCCGTTTAAGGCTTATGTCCGTAAATTCCCCGCTGAGCTGAGATTAACGTTTTTTTGTGTGTACACTTGTCGTAGCAGGTCAGAATTTCCCTAGACTCTTGATAATTCTAGTATGACGGGTGGGATGATCTTTTCCTACGCAACTGCTCTGTAAAGCACTATCTTTCGGATGGGAAATGTGTGGGGGAATTCCACGTGGAATTTATTTCCCAGCACGGAAGTGAATTCCTTGCAATGGAGAAGATTCTAGAATTTGGTTAGGCTTAAATTGGTAAGCCTTTACACCCTCTCCCCTCCCCCCCTTCCCATCCACAAGCGGTAGCCTCGAACTGCGTCCAACACGGACCACCTTTACGCTGGTTAGAATCACCTCGGCGTGAAGATTCGAGGCCATTCGAGAGTAGCGCTGTTTCTCCCACCCTCGCGCGGGGAGTCTTAGATATATATAGGGCTCGTCTTCCATGTGGAAGACACAGAGTTGAGAAGTCTCGCCCAGACCCAAGAAGGTTCCCCTAGTTTCAAGTCAGGTGCTAGCAACAAAAGAAAGTGACGGCTGAACTTTTTGGGTGTTGGAATTAGCCCCAGTCAGTGAGGTAATTCTATTTAACCATCGCCACCGAGCAATTTTTCAGACTACTCATCAACTCCTTTCGAAGCCTGCCTCGTTCGCCCCTCGTTTTCGGGTGGCCGAAATACTCTTTCCTGGAACGGACGTTACCGCCCCCCCCCTTCCTTTTGGAAATCCGTCATCACGTTAACTAGTCGCTCAGAAGCTCTGATCGCCCTAGCCTTTACGTCTATTGAACCCAATTGAGTTAATCTTAGCCATTCGAATAGTTTCCTTCTGACGCATAACTCGGCAATTCCCCCCTCATTTACCAATTTACTTTTGCCCATTAATTCTCTTATTTTGTGCAAATAAAATTATATTTTTGTTTACGCCTCTTCAAATAACCTTGAGCTTTGCCACTGCCCAAATTTTACCTGGCTTCGTTGCAGTCTTTCTCGCTGTCCCGCGCTTTGAAACTCGTGGCGTTCTGTCCCTTGTCGGTTCGCTTTTAAGTTATTGATCCCTTCCCTATAGATATAATATGGTATTGATATAATGTAATGTCATACCACGACACTAGGCCTACCTGAAACCAAATTTTAAGAGACCAAACCAACGAAAGCACTTCTTTAATATTTAAGATCTACTTTTGGGAGCTACGATTAAGTGAGGCTCCTACCTGTCATTAAAAAGGTAATTGGTTGCTCATATCAATGCTGAACCGCCAACACTCTTAAAAATTAACCCTATCAGAACGGGTTACGAAGAACGTAATAATAATATTTATTTATAATTCGTCTTCGGGGGTATTAGACCTCCTAAAGCGCTGGTTGTGTAGCGAGTGTAGATAAAGTTTACAGGGGAGAGAAAGCATTCTGAAGAGATGAGTCTTCAGGAGACGTTAAAAAGTAGCAAGGGAGGGAGAAGATCGGACTTCGGCAGGAAGAGGATTCCAGAGTCTAGGAGCACAAACTGAGAAGGAACGGTCACCCATCAAACAGAGGACAGAAGGAGGAGTGTTCAGGAGGGGAGCGAAGTTAGACCAGAGTGCCTAAGGAGTTTGACGACGGGAGAGGGGAGACGAGAGATAAAGTGGAGTCTCGAGGTTTAGGTCCTTGAAGGTGATGAGAAGAATTTTATAGTGGGTACAGAAGCGAATAGGTAAACCATGGTAGCTTCTGTAACAGAGGCACCGAAGAAGAGAACTGGGGGCGGTGAAGGAGTATCCGGGTAGCATAGTTTTGAACTAGTTGAAGTGGCGAAGTCGCGAAGAAGAGAGATTCACTAGAAAAGAATTGCAGTAGTCTAAGCGTGAGGTGACGAAGAGATAAATAGCAGTCTCAAGGCTTCGTCCATCAAAATAGGATTGAACACCTGAGAAGTTGCGGAGGAAACCGATGGAAGACTTACAGATACGATTGATGTGCGGTTTAAATGAGAGTTGCTCTTCGAAAATAAGACTAAGATTACTGACAGTATTAAACAAGGTGACATTGATTTCCCCAAGGTTAAGGGACGGAAAGAGAGCTTTAGATTTCTCAATATCGAAGCGGTACCCACAAGGAGAACTGCCAGCCTTTCACCGAAAATATTATGTGCCGTTTTACAACTGTCAATAGCACCTAGGATTACACTGACTGCCTTAACATCTTACCCTGCTGAGTACGTTTTCAAAGCAACCCACCCCAGACGAGCAACAGATGTCACTTCCTTTTGGCCCCCCAAATTTCCTGCTAGCTGGCTGATACTAAATTATAGTAATAACGCTTTCCTTGCGGTCGCCTTATGCAACAAGAACCTGCTTTTAGTCACCACGGGCTTTTCAGCGAGCCATTCTGAGCTCTATATTAATCTAATTATCCTGTTAGGGATCAGGAATCTCTTCCATGTTTCAAAAAGGAGGACAGGTGGTGACATTAATTGCCCAACTACCTATAAAATAACGAATGTTTGGCACTAGAGATGCCAGAAAATAACATAAAAATGAATGTCCGAAAAGATTCACACTAAAAATTCAGGCTAAATCTTTACGTTTAAATTTTGACAAGAATTTCATAGCCCTCATTTTAATTTACCTCATAGCGATGGAAAAGCCAAAAGCCAAAAATCAAGAAATGATTAGGAAAAAGATTAGACCAAAATATTCAGAAACGAGAGAGCACAATATTAAGCCCCTGCTGCACAAGAAGTTCAATCATACTTACAACCTAAAGATACAGAAAGAAAAACAATTTTAAATTCACAATGAAGGCAATCCTTCATCTTACCGCCCTTTGATTTTTTTGATTTTAGTGTTCTCCTAATGTCCCTTTCTCTTACCTCTAAATAACTCCTGTTTGTTGTGTCATTGCTCATTGGCGTCCAATTTCTCTTTCTCTTGTACTATATTGTTATATAGTCTGCAATACAAGGTTTCCGCATCTTTATTTCTGTCTTTAAAATTGTTTTGAAAGGCAGAAAATAAATATGGCGAAAGCCCTGTGGTGGTTGTTATCACCCTCAGAAAACTTGAATTTGCTCTTTCTTTGTAAGTGACCTTGAAAATGAGCCTTTAAATTGTGGGCGGGTAAGAAGATGTGGTATAAAGATTCTTTGGAGGTCCCTAGCTTAGGGAGATACTGGATTTGATGGGGCAACGCATTGGGCGAAGTAGAGTCACTGTAGCTGGTAGCTTAACGGTAGAGCATCTAACCGGCAATCAGAAGCCTCGGGTTCGAGTTCCAGCCAGAAATTTCAATTTTTTTTCTCCTTTTCGGTGAAGGATGGCCTTCATTTGACCGCGCTCTGCTCTCTTTGATTATAGTGTTCTTCTAATGTCCCTTTCTCTTATATATCATACTGGCGTATGTCAAAGGAGAAAGTGTACACAATGTGAATCGAAGATACGAGACACCTGAGGTAATAGCAGTGCATCATAAATGAATGTGCCAAAGTTAAAGGAGGTTTGGATTTAATGCATCCGGCTCATCAGGGTGAATCTCGCAAAGCTCATCAAACTTTACATCGCAAATGGTGCAAATCACTTTGAAGATTTTATTTATTAATATTTCAATTATACAAAATGTATTTCAAATTAAATAAAATCTAGTTAAAATTTTCTCATGGAAAATAACCATTTTGCCAATGTGTCTAGAATTTAGAACACTAAATAGATTATACAATAAAAAAGAATGAAAAACAATATAAAATAATAAAAGTCCACCACTTGCCCCCTTAAACGATAGAAAATAAAATAACAATGACGTATAGGACAAAACTTGGAAATGAATCTAATCCGATCTTTTAATTTTATAGCCCTAAAATCCTCCACAAATTAACCTAAATTTACAAATCACTTAAAGCTGCGGTAACAATTCATGCGAAACCACAGCTCAAAATAATAAACCTGAGAGTTATAAACTTTGCACCCACGTTTGTATTAATGGTTTTGACACTTTCAAATGCATTCATATTTTTACCTTTGCCTCAGAGATGCAGTTATTATTTTTTTTTAATTTTTAGGGTATTACAGAGCAGTAAAGATCCTTGAGTTCACTTTTAGGCTAGTCGTGAGATGGTTATAAATAATATTTGAGGGGAAAATGAACATGAATCTATTTATACGTACGTGTAGGGAAGTTATAATCAAGTATTTCTGTTTATCAATCAGTAAGAAAAAAAATTCCTTAACTAAACTGTAAGTAACTATCACATAGTGAAATTAGAATTTAATTTTACTGGACGAATTGTTGTGCCTTATTTACATGTAGGTACATCAAATGTAGTAGTTAATTTTACATTTATTAATATGTAGAAAAGAACAAGAGACTTAATCAAATATGATATTAGAAATAAGTTTATACAAGAGGGGTTTTTTAAAAGTGTGAATATTTTTTTACTTTTAAATACTACGTTGGCTCCTCCTGTAGCACATCATCCGCCAATGCTAGTAATTTTTCGTCTTGCTAGAATTTGTGCATCGTTGAACTTTGCTATGATTAATGTTTGTTTACATTGGCAATCTCCACTTTGTCCGTTGGTTCAGTGCTTTTAATCTGCCCTACTGGACTAGATGTGTCTATCTATTCTTTTCTTTAAAATATTTACACACGAACTATCAAATACAATCACTGAAAGTAAAATCCATGTTGAAGTTAAATTCTACGTGAAAGTATTTGCGGCAATTGCTGACTAGGATCCTTTCGCAATTTATATCTCAAAACCCCTTGATTATCTCAAATGTCTCACTCAGCCAAGCAGTCGGTGACTTTCCAAATAGAGTAAGTTTAATATATTTGAATTTACTTTATTATTTTTCTAAATAGTGTGTAATAAATAAAGTATTATGTTTTATAAAATAAAGATTAAATAAATATTTCTTATGTTTCAGCTAAGTTTATAAGTTTTGTTTACTCAATATCGTTCTAAATATATATATATATATATATATATATATATATATATATATATATATATATATATATATATATATATATATATATATTTATATATATATATATATATATATTTATATATATATATATATATATATATATATATATATATATATATATATATATATATATATATATATTATATATATATATATATATATATATATATATATATATATATATATATATATATCGGAAGAAAAGTATTTAAAAATTTAAAATTTTTCTAACAAATATGAAGATTTTCAGCACTTCTGGTGCGATCTTTGTGAGGCTTAATACCATTATGGAGCATGAACGTTATTCTATCATAGTTTCGTAGTTGCATGTATTTATTAGGATCAGAGGAATGTTTTAATGCCAGAGATGAATAAACTTTACAACTTATACCACCATGTGTCAGAGGCTTTCGATCCCTCTCTCCAGAAATTGCATCCGACAAAACCAAGAGGTTATATTTCAGCAGGACAATGCCCAATGCCATACATACAACCACACCAAGAATTGGTTTGGACAAATGTGGATCACCTTTCTGCAGGGGCCTCATCAAGTTCTGACTTAAATCCACTAGAACACTAATGGTGAGTACTTGGAAAGCAATAAGATATACTATACGTGTAAATGAAACAGAATTTTATGAAAAATTACTCGGTGAGTTGGGAAAAATACCGTCAGAATTTTGTTAAGATTTTGTGAAAACAATGCCTTGAAGAATTGTGGATTTAATTAAAGCAAACAATATATATATACTGAAATTATTTACTGCAAATTTCTAAATAAATTATATGCAGGATTCTATGGAATGCCTTATATGTTTGCCAAGGCTGTATATTTGAACTGATTGTTGTGCGATTCAATGTGCATCACTTTACACTTGCCTTCCCGGCATGATGATTAATGTCGTTTTCAGTCCCTTTTCGTGCATAGCTGAGCTCCACCAAGCGGGAAATGAAATTAACATAAAGTTCAGAATGACAATCGCTATGAAGCCTGTAGGCAAAAAGGCCTGGTCTTCTTTGGGGAAGAAAGGGTGCAGGATGGGTGGTTATACTGTGTTTTGACGCCATCCTGCGAGCAAGGGGCCCTCCGTGAGCCAAGATAGGTTTACCTTTTCTGTGTCGGACGTGTGGATATGAAGACCGCATTTGCAGGTCCATAGATGGAGAAGTAATGTTTTGTGGGGAAAGAAAGGAGGAAGGAACAGACAACGGTAGTGTGAGTGTGCCTCTCTCGTCGCACTAACTGAATGGCTGTTGTTCCCAGCGAACAGCAGAAATAATTTGTTTCCCCTCTCGCCTCTAATAGAACGACATAATTATTAGCTGAAATCCAACGTCTCATCCATTAAGCAAGCAAGCTTCGAGTGTTTCCTTACTTAAGAAGATAAAGAATTGCGAAACTTGTGCCCTTTTTGTATTCCTTCTAAAAATCCAAGAAATTCGACGGTCTTGCAGCAAAATAATATCAGTTATTGATTGGAAGGTGCAATTGAAACTATATAGTCGTGTCACGATTTTTCACTTGAGTATTATGCTTAGCACCCTGTCATTATATTTAACAGGCAATCACCGTTTAACTTATTTTTTATGAGAAATAAAGAGTATAATGCAGTTTGGATATGAAAATAAAAAATTTGCTTTTCTTTGGCTGTTCTTGGGTTGTTTCGTAGGTTGTTTTCTCGTGCCTGCTTCTCCGGAAAAAAAAAGATTAAATTGCATATGAAAATACTCATTTTTCCTTGATTATCATGAATAAAAAAAAATTTTAATTTATACGAACGTAAATGATACTCTTATATTCTAATTAAGCCCACTATCTTATACAAGAGAAGTTAGCGTGAACAGATAGAATAAAGAACCAAAAGAGCATTCATTGCTAAGGGAAAAATATCGAAACTTATACCTTTTTCGCACTATATTGCGCCTAAATGCTTAAACCGGTTAGACATTAACCACCTTTATTATTATTCCTTAAGAATACTGTGGGAATCAGAACGACGAATTTGACGCCATTTCAGGATGAATGTCTTCTGCAAAAAATGACACGGTCTTGGAATGGTCCATAGGTTTCTCTAGGTTCAATCATTCGCACCCTCAATGGTTCCTCTATTTTCAACACATTCTTTAGCATTTATTCATTTTCTTTGCATAATTATACTCCCTCTCCTTCCTTCCCATTTACCAGCATATGTCGGTCTACCCCGGATCAATTTTCCTTTCAATAAAATCAGCAGAAGTGGGAAACAGCCAAATTTTTCTTCTAATTCAAAGTTTAAGGAATATTTCCTGACAAGGACAAATACTCGTTGATTGTTTTCCTTCGTCAGTTTCCAGTAAATGGAAGCAATCTTAGCTCTTTCACTGTCCAAATAAAACCCGCAAACGAGAACCAACTTCGAGCTAGTTTGATTTATGGATGCAATTTCTATTTTTCCGCAACGAAGGCCAGTTTAAAAAACGCGAGGAAAATAATCGTAGAATTACCTCCCAAGTGATTTGTGAGACAAACTCGAAGGCTTCAGGGCGAAAAGATTGATTTGTTGTTAAAGTTTTAAGGATGTTTGTCGTGAGATCGACGCAGGAGATTCGCAAAGTTTTCAGCAGAGTTTTGAAATAAAGTAGAGACGGTAGGGAAAAAACGCAAGGTATATTTTCTAAAATAAAACATTCAGGATTTCGGATTGGTAGTATATTGACCCAAATGCCGCATATCTAAATATTTGCTAATATATGTAGAACTATATTTACGTATATACTGCATACCTTTATATCGTAAATATATTCTGTACAAATATATCTTATACTTGCTAATTGCTTACTTATGTTAGGACTCTTGGCACCCAACAAAAGAATATACTATATATATATATATATATATATATATATATATATATATATATATATATATATATATATATGGTAAAATTAAGTCAC
This sequence comes from Ceratothoa steindachneri, assembly GCA_963969495.1. Taxonomy (NCBI): domain Eukaryota; kingdom Metazoa; phylum Arthropoda; class Malacostraca; order Isopoda; family Cymothoidae; genus Ceratothoa; species Ceratothoa steindachneri. The sequence continues at coordinate 87,313,955 of OZ018320.1, forward strand.
AAATGAGCTCAAAAATTTATTTCGTAAGCTTTCGGAATTAAGCAAATAACCATGCTCAGACGTAAATGGTAGAAGGTGGTGCTGGTAATGTGTAAGATATAAATAAATTCGCCGCATGTCCTCTTCCCTCCAGCCACTGGTAGGGCAGGAAGAGGGAAGATTTCCTGTCAACCTTCCCGCTTCCCAGAAGCCCCTCTTCCCAATATGTTTGATTGGTTAGAGGGAGAAGGAAAGCCGGAGGCCAAGGAGGAAGGAGAGGAGAAGTAGTGAAAAGAGAAATATCTGCAGGAGAGGAGAAGTTAATCTATGTTGACCTTCTTCCTGAGTAAAGAGGAACGGGTAGAAGTCTCCCATTCTATTTATAACTGCTGCAGCTGGCAAACGAGTAACTCCCTAGTTGGCCATCTCTTACCATGGAATCATTATATATATATATATATATATATATATATATATATATATATATATATATATATATATATATATATATATATATATATATATATATATATATATATACGAGCTTATGTAAAAAATGATTACAGTATTATTACAAATAAAAATTTTATGCCATTTGTCTGAGAACTTTTTGACTCACCTACGTATATATATATATATATATATATATATATATTTTATATATTTATATATATATATATATATATATATATATATATATATATATATATATATATATATATATATATATATATATATATATATATATATATATATATATATATATATATATATATGGTGTTCCATTAAGACCGATCAAATTTTGCAGTAAATAAAACAGTTTTATTGGTGAGAATTTATTGATTTTACTATTGTTTCATGTTATTTGAGTCATGGCAATTCTAAGTAAGTAATAATATCGCCTAAATGTCCGCCAAGGCTTCGGCGGCACACCTCCACTCGATGGTTAAAATTTTTGATGACGTCTCTGCATAGTTGCTCCTTGATCTCACCAATATGCCTTATTATCTCATCCTTCAGCTGTTGAAATGTTGTTGGCTCTTTGGCATAGACCTTACTTTTGAGATGACCCCAAAGAAAGAAATCTAAAGGCATCAATTCACGCGATCGTGGTGGCCAATTGACCCCGCTGTTTCGAGAGATGATGCAACCTGGGAACTTCTCATTCAATAAAACCATTGTTGCATTGACTGTGTGGCATGTAGGGTCATCTTGTTGAAACCACAAATCTTTGACATTGATAGAATTAAATTAAACCCATAAAATGTTGGTTATCATCACACAGTATCACTCGCCTGTCACCGTAACAGAATTTCCGGCATCATTTTTTAAGAAATACGGCCCAATGATTCCGCTAGCAAAACATGCACACCAAACAGTAACCTTTTGTGGATGCAGTGGCTTTTCAACAATCTTCCTGGGATTTTCATCAGCCCAAATGCAACAATTCTGCAGATTAACGAAACCACAAAGATGAAAATAAGCTTCATCACTAAAGATGATTTATTGGCGAAAAATTATCATCAGCTTGTCTTTGCTCTTGAACCCAATTGACGAATGTACGGCACTTCAAATGGTCAGTAGTCTTCAGTTCTTGCGTCAAATGAAATTTGTAAGCGTGTAGAGACAAATCTTTTGTCAAAATTTGATGTAACGTTGTTGTGGAGAGGTTCAATTCCTGTGCGCGATGACAAATATAGGTGTCTGGATCTAAGGCGACATTCTCGCGCATTGCAGAAATGTTTTTAGCTGAACAGCGTAAACTAGACGCAATGGCGTTTTCATATCTGCCACCAACCCCGTTTGTTTGAATTTACGAACAATTTTCCCAATTTCACTCTCGGTTGGTCGATTATGTTGACCAAAAAAATCGCGAAGTGCCCTAAATGCGTTTCTGTTTGAACCTCCATTTTCGTAATAGGCTTCGATGAATTTAACACGTTGTTCGATTGTTAATCTACCCATGGTTGAAATTGCCAAAGACTGAAGTTGTTAAATTTGAAAGATCTTGAAAAAATCATTAGATGTTTAAACTTAACTCACATGTAAATCGGTCCAAGTTATTGGAACACCTTTTTATATATATATATATATATATATATATATATATATATATATATATATATATATATATATATATATATATATATATATATATATATATATATATATATATATATATATATATATATATTATATATATATATATATATTTTTTATATATATATATATATATATATATATATATATATATATATATATATATATATATATATATATATATATATATATATATATATATATATATATATATATATATATATATATATATATATATATATATATATATATATATGAAATAAAAGACTAAAAGTATCACGTTAGGGTAGCAAATGAATGCAATGTCCCGCAGAAAAAAATCAAAATGGGGGTGCCGAGTACTATCGAACTTTATTAAGTTCCTTATCAAGGATAACTACAAGAAACGTCTTCTCAGTTTCACCTTACTACCTGCTTCTTGTAATTCTTAATGTGAATCTTTACCTTTCCCCTTCCGTCTTCCTCATTGGTGATTTCTTGTTTTTCAGGCAGTCTTTTATATATTATTTCTTGTAGTTCACCTTGATTATGAACTTAATAAAGTTCGACAGTATTCGGAAACACCATTTCATTTTTTCCTGTGGGACATTGCATTCATATATATGTATATATATATATATATATATATATATATATATATATATATATATATATATATATATATATATATATATATATATATATATTAAAGTGGTACAATTTTCATGACTTTTGAATTTGTTTGCTCCCAATTAATAATTCTTACTAATTTTCTGAGAAAATAATTTGGTATAATTTTGATCATGATTTTTCAATATTTCGGGGAAGCTCAAGCTACCTGAAATTGCAGGATATGACCTTTTTTGCATTGACGATTTTTTCATGTATATTTACTGATACAAAATATTCAATCGTTACTAACACTAATAATGTACATTTTATGTTTTCTCTTACAGCTAGAAAAAAAGGTAGTTTTTTTATTTGTGTGATTTTAAACTATAAAAATATACATCTATATAGAAATATAGATAAAAATATAATATAAAGGATGTAAAAAACGCGAGACTAGTACCTTGTTCCGACCAAAGATTCTATCAAAGGAAACAAATTGCCATCATATGACAAGTTATATGAGTCTTCCTCCACTATCACCAAAATCTGATGGAGTGCAGCTTCAGTGCCAAGGCTGTGTTGGAGGAGGTATTAACATACTGGGAGAAGGCGAGTATTCCAACAAAACGGGCAGACCACGTGAAGACAAAAGTACTTGGACTGTACAAAATATGGACTGCAATTAAGAATAACCATAAGAGAATATCAGATACCCAAAATAGGAAGGAGGAAAAATTCAAGGAGGATATGAGAACCCTATTTGACATCGCTCATCAAGATGCACTGTCCCTCATGAAAAATGAGCCGGACGAACAGTTCCTCCTCGCACTTGGCCAGACAGGATGGGGGAGTTTGCATGGCAGGTGCTGATGTAACTTTGGCCAAGAAGGAAAAAGCAGCAAGGAATAAAATGGAAGCACATGACAAGCCGTAGTGAATTAGTGTCAAGCCCCGACACCTCTTCTTCTTCTGACGTTTCTGAAGTATCTTTTGAACCTGTCGACATTGAGGCTGATCTTCCAGAGAAAAAGAAGATCCAGGATATATTGACTCCTAGCCTAATTGCTGCTTTTGATCGCTTAAAGAATAAACAGACTAAATGGCACTATATATTTTTGCAGAAACAGCAGAATGCATCGGACACAACCTTGCTAAGCTAAACATCAGTAGTTCATCCATCAAATGGTATAGATATCGAGAGCAGAAGTGGAGAGAGCTTAAGGAGAACTGCCATGATACTCGATGTGTCGTCCATTGAGATATAAAACTTTTGCCTTCTCTCTTAGACTCAACAGAAACAGTTAATCGATTACCGGTTCTGATAACATCCATCTCAACTGGAGAAAACCAACTTCTTTGTGTCCAAAGTTGCTGTCTGAAACCAGAGATCAACAGGCCAGTGTTGTGTACAATCTTGTCCAGGATGGTGGACTACATGAAGCTCTGATTGGCCTTAGCTTTGGCACCATTGCTGTCAACACTGGGATATACAATGATACAATGGAGCCTGCATTTTTATAGAACAGAAGCTTGGTCGTATAGGTATAGGTCTAAAAATGGAACTTGGGAGAGAAAAAAACGCAAATTCATTTTTGCCCTATATGACACGAACCACCCATATATATATATATATATATATATATATATATATATATATATATATATATATATATATATATATATATATATATATATATATATATATATATATATATATATATTAATCCCTAATGCACAATGAATTCCAGAATATAAAGTCTTATTTTAAAAATAATTGTTACCCTTTACCTCTGATTGACAAATTAATCAATAATTTTCTAACCAAAATTTACCCTCCATCTTTTCTCTCGTATGATGTTCCCAAAAGTAAAAAAAAAACTCGTAGTTCCTGAAATGAGACCCTTCAATATATTATTTACTAGAGAATGCAACAAATAACTCAAAAATATACTTTTTTCATACTAACTTCAAATCCCTTTTGTCAACCCACTTTCCATAGGAAGTTTCTTTCTGATGAAATGAGCAGCCGTATTGTTTACCCTTATATTTTCCGTGTTGTCTGTAAGTAACCTATATTGGTAGTTCTGTTCGTTCATTTAAAGAGTGATTTTGTTCTCACATGGAAATAAGCCATCGCACTGGAGGAAAATTGTCTAGAAAGGAGTCTTCCGTAATTATAAATCATATCATACTGTCGTTGAATAGGCTCTCGACGATATATCATATATGACTATACGTTGAGGGAATTATTCTAATATTTCGAGTGCGTGGTAATCAGATTGACGGAGGTTAGTCCAAAAGATGGGGGGCCTGGAGAGGCTTATTTATCTTCAATATGCTTAAGAAGTGGAACAGAAAACAAGGATAATTAATAGGGCTACCATTAATAAAATAGGGTTTTATTAATTAAACTATCAACAACACACAAAAAAAAATGTTTACATAAACGGAGAATGTAAAGGGTCGTAGGAATATCTGACTAATCCGAAGAGTGAGAGCGAAGTGGGGCTCGGAAGTACGAGCAATCTTTGTGACAGCAAATCGGAGATGTTCTAGATGAACAATAGAGGTTATTGTTGAAACCAAGCGTTCTCTTGAAGAACGTTAAAAAGGAAGGGGAATGAAATTATCCGGACGTGATGTCTTGGGAACGAAAAGCATTTCTTTACGAACGGGCTTGAAAGAACAATGACTTTTTTTACCATGTTCTCTTTCTGAACAACAGGGGGAGGGGGAGAACCGTTTCTTGTCAACGGGCTCAAAGAACAATGGCTGTTCTAACGTTGTTCTCTTTCTGAACAACAGGAGGGCCTTGTTGACTTAGTGTCTCGAAGGCACGAACCTTGACATTTAAGGGATATTGTCCTCTTCTGGACAATAAGGGGTTTCTTGAGGTAGAGAGTTCCTAGGTGCACAAGGGAGACCGGGTCGGGGTGATGCTTCGCAAAGATAATCGGGATCTGATCTGCTTTAATCGGGAAAAGCTATGATTTAAATAGTCGAAGCCATCCCCTTAGCGTAGGGGACAATTGAGTGGGAGACTTCGGGGAATGTCCCGCTTGTGCCTGAGAGAATATCTTATCTGCCCATAAGCCTAATTCAATCTGGTGAGATCGACGTATGGAGGCGAAACGGGGAAGTGAATCTCCTTGATTAAACATTGGCTATGATGGGCGATATAGAGGCTGAATTAAAGAGGCCTCAGACCGTTCTATCACACTCCTCCATTCCAAGGGAAGTTGTCACTTCAAAAAAAAGAGAGAAAGGACAACCATAGAGCTCCGTTTTGGAGAACTCGCTTTCTTGCACCGACTGTACCTTCATGCACTGGCTAGTATTACCTTAATACATATGATTATGTTGCTTATTTGATTATAGGGGAAACTAACCTTTAATACAAACTTAAACATAAAAGAGACATGGAACAATGAAATAATATAAAATTAGTACATATAGGACAAAATAGTTCATACGTAATTTAATGGGTACAAATATATACACATACGAGAAAAAAATAGACATTAAGCCACAAAATTCAGACATATACATTAACTAATTATATTACAGGAGAATCTAATTTAAGTCGTACAAGACGGTATATACATACATGGAGATCCTAATCCTACGAATTACAATTAATCTACACTATTTGGTAACGCATTCCTACTGAGTGCGTCAGCGACCTGATTATCGGAACCTTTTATGTAATTTATCTTAAATTGATACTCTTGCAAGAGTAAACTCCAGCGCATAATTTGGCCGTTGGAGTGTCGTACATTCCGAATATAGGCCAACAGGCGGTGGTCAGTTCCTATGTAAAATTATTTTCCTATCAAATACATCTTAAACTTGTCGATAACCCAAATAATAGCTAGAGCTTCCTTCTCTATAGTGGCATATCTCTTTTCGCGGGGTAATAACTGGCGACTAGCATATGCAACTGGATGACTCGTTCCGTCATCCTTATATTGAAGGAGTACACCTCCAATGCTCTCGTTGCTCGCGTCGGTCTTAATCCCAAAGGATTTTTCCGAATTGGGCAACTTCAAAATGGGGGCAGAAATGAGCTTACTCTTGAGCTGGTTAAAATGAGACACAGCGACATCATTCCAACGTAGTCGATCGGGGGAATTCTTTTTTAAAAGGGTGCTGAGAGGCGCCAAAATTTCAGCGAAATTCGGGACAAATCGCCGATAGTAAGAAGCTGATCCTAGAAATAATCTTAATTGCTTCTTAGTATTCGGGAGGGCCATGTCAGCGATTGCCTTAATCTTGTCCTCTTGTGGACCTAACTGGCTTTGTCCTATTTTAAAACTCAAGTATTTTATGGTTTCGTGGGCAAAATGGCATTTGCTGGAGCCAATGGTGAGGCCATTTTCGCGCAGTCGCTCGAAGAGAGCTAATAGGGTGGTTAAATTATGACTCCATTTACGAGTAGCCACGTAGACGTTATCGAAGTAAAAGGAGAAATTCGTAAGTCCATCTAACAACATTCTCATAAGACGGTTATAGTTACTACCAGCGGTCACGAGGCCAAAAGAAAGGCGCTTAAATTGCTTTAAGCCTTTCTCAGTTTCAAAGGCGGTATACGCTTTCACATCGGGCCGGAGGGGAATTTGGTAATACGCCTTGCAGAAATCAAGTTCGGAGATGAACTTAGCGTCTTCAAAAAGGTGGAGGTTTTGATCTACCAACGGGTTGCCTCGGCGTCGAACACAATTACCGAATTTAACATCCGGAATTCGATGCACATCCGATAAGAGCCATCAGGTTTTTTGACCATGACGATTGGGGAACAATAACTAGAGGTGGAAGGTTCTATTATATCTAAACTAATCAAATTATTGACTTCAGCTTTAAAAGCTTGGCGTAAATAAATCGGCATGGGATAGGGTTTTGAACGGACAGGTTCTATGGTCGTTAATTTAATATCATGCTCGAAACTAGTAGCACATCCAGGCTTGTCTGAAATAACGTCGTCGAACTGACATAATAATTCTTGTAGCTGACTCTTTTTATGTGGTGTCAGCTGCGCATCGATATCCAGGTCAGAGGGTACAAAAGACTCGCCTGGCAGGCAAGGAAGAGGGTAATCGGCATCAGGTTGGATGCACACTGTCTGTATCACATTAAGGGACTCTGCGGGGAAATCCTCTTCAAGCGCCGATGTTTCGTCAAGTGCTACGAACGTATCTCCATGGGCGCGTCGGTGGTACTTTTTCAACAAGTTGACGTGGTAGAGCTTATGGCCTGCTGGGGTACCAATGAGGTAATCTACCGGTCCTCGTACCTCGCGGACCGAGTACAGACCTTTCCATTGGCTCAGTAATTTATTACTCGCTGTGGGAAGGAGCAGGAGTAATTCATCACTGGGCTTAAATTTCTGATCTTCGGACCTAAAATTTTGGTTAAGGATCTCCGAGAGTTCGGACGGTATCGGGGTTCTGAGGGGGGCGGACTCCTGAACTTCCTTCTTAGCTCAGGCTCGAGTACGGACGGCCATGAACACAGGGTCGGAACTTACTTGAGGGCTCTGTCCTATAAGTACGGAAGAAAACTTTATAGGTGCCGAAATGACTTCAGCCCAGCCATCAAAATACTGACACTGCAGGTAACATCTAACGAAGGGGAATCGGTTCGCCCGCCCAAGGTAGTCATGTACCACTGCAAATTTTTCGTGGTTAGGGTCCACTGGGGGAAGGACCTCGTCGGGCACGATGAAACACGTGCACCCTGTGTTCCTGACGAGAGTAGATACACGGCAGCCGTTCACGCTGCCCTCCTCAAATTTCAAAGTTCCCGGTGAACTTGTATCAAAAATAAAATTTACCTGGTGGCCTGACGGAGGGGGAGAGGTTGATGCTTGGGTCTGCACCATGGGAAAGGCCGGGGTGGCATTAATCTGGTGAACTTGGTGGGCTGGTCCGCTTTTGAGCCTAGAATTTGGGGGCAATTCCAGCTCATGTGGTTTTCTACCCTGAAAGTGAAGCATATGATTGGTCGCTTCGGGAAGAGTGAGGGTGGATAAATCTTAACGGGAGGTTTGATGTCCCGTTTTTGGTTTGGGGGAAAGAAGTTTTGGGGTTTTACGCGGCCCGGAAACTTCGTCGGCTTTCCTGGGAAGGGGCGCGAATCCTTCCTTCTTTCCTGGTAGGGGGATTGGTGAGAATTTTGATTCTCCTTGGGGTATAAATTATGGCTTGCGGCATAGACATCCGCTTCTTCGGTACACTCTTTAAAGGTCTGGCACTGACGATCCTTGACGAACGCGCGGATCTCCGCCGGGAGAGACGCCAAAAATTGATCCCGCAACACGAATTCTGTTAAGGACTCGTAGTTAGGATCAACCTTTGAGGATTCTAACCAGAATTTAAAATTTCTCTGAAGAATGTATCCGAATTGACGGAACGTCTGTCCGGGTTTAATACGACCTCCTCAAAATTCTTGTCGGTAGAGATCGGGAGTCATATTATAAGTGGCCAATAACTCAGCATTTAAGGTGCTGTAGTCAATTGTACATTCAGATTGTAAAGATATGAAAATGTCGCGCAATTTACAATTTAAAAGGGGAAGTAATCTTACTACACCTTCAGCCTCCAAATCCAGGTTATTGATCTCGAGGATTTTTTCGAAGTGTGCTAAAAATGCTCCGAAATCCTCTTCATCCCTGAAATTGGAGAGCTTAAGTGTGAGATTGGGCGGGGCTTCGGAACGTGAACTTACCAATTAGGTTTCAGCATCTACACGAGCCATTTCAAGTTGATGGTGAAGCTCAGCTTGTCTTTTCCGTTCCTCTCTTTCTTCTCGTCGGATTTCTCTTTCTCTTTCTTCTCGTTGGATTTCTCTTTTTCTTTCGTCTCGCTGGATTTCTCCTTCTCTTTGCCTTTCTTCTCTTAACTTTTTCTTTCTGTTTGTTGCTCCTCTTGAACGTACTCAATCAATTCTCTTCCGGAAAGTCCCAAAGATTCTCCTTGCGCTTTGAAGATTTCAAACTGAGTCATATTTGCACTTGGGGGCGCAATAGTCAACCAACTAAATTCCTTGCGATAAGAATTTTTCCCTTCTAGACAATTGGCTTATCTAAATATGGGCACTGACCTATTCGTGATTGGTTTCTCGACCTAGATAACCAATGACTAAAATAACACACAAAAAACACAAACAAATTATTATAACAATTCCTTGAGCTACTCCAGCTTCTTAAGTTTCAAAAAGGGGATAGCAATCGTTAAGACAAAAGGGAACTACTATACTCTATTCTTATAACGAATAACACTATGCTTTACTCGACTGAAACCAGTGTTTGCAAAGATATAGCGTTAAACCTTACACACTTGATACCAAATTTAAATAGTATATATATATATATATATATATATATATATATATATATATATATATATATATATATATATATATGTCGTAGAATAGGCTCTCGACGATATACCATATATAACTATTCGTTGAGAGAATTATTCTAATATTTCGAGTGCGTGGTAATCTGATTGACCGAGGTTAGTCCAAAAGAGGGGGGGGCCTGGTGAGGCTTATTTATCTTCAATATGCTTAAGAAGTGGAACGGAAAACCAGGATAAATAATATGGCTACCATTAATAAAATAGAGTTTTATTAATTAAACTATCAACAACACACCAAAATTTTTTTTACATAAACGGAGAATGAGAAGGGTCGTGGGAATATCTGACTAATCCGAGGATTAAGATTTGGAGAGATTTAAAAAGGTAAACAAATAAAAATTAAAAAAAGGAATGGTTCGCTAAACCATTTAAAGCACAGGGTTGCGTTGACAAAAGGTTTAATGATTAAAGGTAATGCTCAGCTTACGTAATTACAAAGTTGTTGTGCAGATGAAGACGAGGCGAAGGATTCTTCGGTCCACTGGCGATTTCCAGCAGAAGGGTTCTTCGGGGGGTTGGCGTTAACGAAGGGGAAGAATGTCTTCGAAGAGTGAGAGCGAAGTGGGGCTCGGAAGTATGAGCGATCTTTGTGACAGACAATCGGAGATGTTCTAGATGAACAATGGAGGTTATTGTTGAAACCAAGCGTTCTCTTGAACAACGTTAAAAAGGGGAGGAATTACATTATCCGGACGTGGTGTGTTGGGAACGAAAAACGTTTCTTGACGAACAGGCTTGAAGAACAATGGCTGTTCTAACGTTGTTCTCTTTCTGAACAACAGGGGGGAGGGTGAGAACCCTTTCGTGTCAACGGGCTCAAAGAACAATGGCTGTTCTCACGTTTTTCTACTTTCAAAACAACAGGGGGGCCATGTTGATTTGGCGTCTCGAAGGCACGAACCTTGGTAGAGAGTTCCTAGGTGCACAAGGGAGACCGCATCGGCGTGATGCCTCGCGAAGATAATCGGGATCTGATCTGTTTCAATCGGGAAAAGCTATGATTTAAATAGTCGAAGCTATCCCCTCGGCGTAGGGGACAATTGAGTGGGAGACTTCGGGGGAATGTCCCGCTTGTGCCTGAGTAAATATCTTATCTGCCCATAAGCCTAATTCAATCTGGCGAGATCGACGTATGGAGGCGAAACGGGGGAGTGAACCTCCTTGATTAAACATTGGCTATGATGGGCGATAACGCGCTTCTGCTTCATCTCGCATGATACACGTGGGTAAGCATGTGTTTTAACATGTGATAGAGGCTGAATTTAAGCGGCCTCAGACCGTTCTATCACACATACAATGCAAGACAGAATGCTCTATCGAGAGTTTTAAAATAATTGGTCGCAAAAACATTGAATATACTCGTAGTCTAATAATTTGGGAATCCCTACTGCTAAAGACAAAATCTCGTACACTCAACATTCCTAATACCGTTGTCCCCCTTCTCATTTCTTAATTATAATTACCTCAGTCAACAACCAACCAAGTTTCTCTTTTTCACCAACCAACCAATCAGAAACCTATTTTTCTTTCAAGCCACTCCCATTATATTTTCTTCACTACGTGATTTCCCTTGAACTTCATCCGGAAGCAACATTATACATTAATGAAACACATTTTTGTTTGATACTCTTGTCTTTTAAGTCGAGTTATCTATTACTTTTTTCATTTATCTAAATGGTTTTAACTTGATTATTTTTAATATTGCAAGTATAAATTTGTTCTAGTATTTTGTTTTAGTTTTCTTAACTTTTTGTATTATATATCGTCATTTTTTACGATATGGAACTTTTACTTAAGCATATTTTTTTATCTTAATATGTCTTTTCTAGCTCAAGGAAATTTCATTAATTTAGCCTTTAAATTTTACCTCCGTCTCCGATGGAAATATTTCCACTTTTCCTTGTTTTAACAGATTTTATGATTTCTTAATCAGTTTACTGACTATAAAAATTTAATCATATCTCAATGTATTTTATTGTTTTATGATTTTAGAACCTGAAGATGGGCGATACCCCGAAACGTTGTTGCTTAATACCAAATAAATCACATGTACCTGGGCGTCCTGTGTGTCCTTACCTTCCCCGTGAAATTGAAGATCAGACTAGTCAGCAGCAACTCATATGAGTGTGTATATATATATATATATATATATATATATATATATATATATATATATATATATATATATATATATATATGAATCCATTAAACCACATTGAAAGAGAAAACAGAATAATTTATCCTTGCAGTAATATTTTTATTACCTTTTTCGTAAAAATCCGTTTTCTCTTTCAATGTGTTTTAATGTTTCATTTTCATCATTCTCTCGTGCTACTTTGAGAGATATACACATTTGTATATCTGCCACGTGTTTAACTATTCCTCATTTATGTTTGGAATTCCCAATTAATTTTCTATTTCTTCCATAGTCTCCGTTTGAGCTTGCGAAAGTGTTCCTTAAAAGCTATTCTATTTAGAGAATTTTTTGGTTCTCTGCGTAGCGTAGTGTACTAACGGCATACTTTAACTGTGATTAAAGCGGTGCTCGTTGCCTCAGTGTGCCTGGTTCGAATCGTTTCCCTGTACGGATTTTTTTGAAAAAGGTAATAATAATTTACCGCAAGGAAAAATTATTCCGTTTTCTCTTTTAATGTGGTTTAATGGATTCATTTTCATCATTCTCTCGTGCTACTTTGAGAGATATATATATATATATATATATATATATATATATATATATATATATATATATATATATATATATATATATATATATAAAGTGGCTGTTGTCTTTATTTATATATTCATCGCGTTCCATATTTTCGTGATTAGGTTATATATATATATATATATATATATATATATATATATATATATATATATATATATATATATATATATATATATATATATATATATATATATATATCTATATCTATATCTATATCTATATCTATATCTATATCTATATCTATATCTATATATATATTTATATATATATATATATATATATATATATATATATATATATATATATATATATATATATATATATATATCCCAATGTTCTACTTTTTTATTTGTATTACAAAGGGAACTAAAAGCGCTCCAGATAAAATGGAAAGATAACAACCTAACCCGAGAACTGAAAAATAACATCGAATGACCCATACTCAGACCCTAAAGAAACTAGCTGAAATAAACGGAAGCCCCGTAAAACAACCCGAAGCTACTAAAGGTTACTTAAACCTCTCTGAAATATCCTTAAATCCATGAGAAGACGACTCTCTCAACCTTGGGACCAATTGCCACTATATGGTTAAAAAAAGAAACATCAGAAGCGAGTATATATTGATACCCTCCTCGACGACATACACAAACTGGAAGACGAACGAAAAATTACTACAAAACCCACCCTTGCCCCGGAGCTCCTCGGTCAAGCAGGTAAAATCAGAGGTAGCTTTAAGTACAAGATATTTACTCCTTGCCTCAGCTAGAGCACTAAACAACTTAAAAATAATCCTATGATTACCATTAGCAAAGGAAACAAAGTAGGTATCTTGTTATATGTATATCGACAGAAGAGTACCTCACAAAAATGGACACCAAACTCATTGATCAGACTAAATTTATAAAGAGCATGGAGAACCCAATAGACGACATCAAAAAGAGTGTGAATAAAATCATAGAAGGCACCCACAAGATAGGAAACCCTCTCAGACCAATAATAATCAGAGCCCCACCCCTGGCCAAGTTTTTAAACAAAATATTAACACCCTACGTGGCCCATCTTTACACTATAAATCGTTGACCGATTTCATTGACATTATTAGAGCTACTGCCCCTAAAAGAATAATATCTCGTATGGATGTTGAGTCTTTGTTTAAAAATTGTTCCGGTTGCCGAAACAATATAAATAATACTAGACCGTGTTTTTGACCAAAATGATCGGCCTTCTATTGGCATACCCAGAGCCGCCCTAAGACAACTCCTACACGCCTGGACCTAGGTAATCCCGCTCTATGGTCCCAACGGAGATATGTACCGTCAAGTAGACGAAGTTGCTATGGTCTCTCCTCTTGGAGTCCTTTTAGACAGTTTTTACATGGGAGCCATCGAAGAAAGAGTTTTCGCAAAATTTCTCAGACCCCATATCTACTGCCGATACATAGACGACATTTACATAAATGTACAATCGAAAGAAGAAATACAAACACTCCAACAAGTTTTTAAAGAATTTTCATCCCTATATTATATACTTGAAACAAGCCAAGACAACCAATTTTTATTTCTCGACACCTTAACTAATAAAGCAAAGACAGGATCATGACGAAAGTATACGTTAAAACCACTAATCCTGGCATCTGCATGAATGCAGAAAATGAATGCCTAGAACGATAAAAGAAAAGTTTAATTAAATTTTAGAGAGAAACACAAGTATTCTTCATCAATGGATTCCGCAACCATGATATACAGCTAACGAGCAAGAATAAAATGGACCAATTATACTTCAAAGAACAGCATAGCAACGGCAACAAAAACATAGAAAATAACATAAAACTCTTCTACAAGAACACGATGAACACGGCGGGCCGAACAGACGAAAGGGTAATTAAGGAAATTATTAAACGATCTATAAAGCCTACAAATACCGAACAAAAAATAAATCGTTAACTATATATATTATTAAACTTAAACGCACCACCTGCCTCATCTTGAAAAACAATCAGAAGCACATACCCGAACCTAAACAAAGGACTCATCTATTATATGAGTATAAATGAAACCTAGGAGACTGTCAGCTACTCCCTCACTCAGATATTGGAATGAACGAAACTAAACTATCAATCTCAACAGATAAATATTAGAAGAAACATCAAAATTATTGACTTTGCACCAGATCGTCGACAACTGCTTTTCTTAGGAGCTATCCATATACAAGAAAAGCAACCCAAGCTTAACATTCAATTTAATTTGAACGTAATACTGCCAAGCGGTAGAATTAAGAACCGAACTAGGAGAGATACTTAATCTCCCCCTATGAAGGTCCATCATCTCTTTGGACATTACCGTGAATTTGACTTTCGTTACTAAACCTACCCCTTTCGACCTTGCCCTAACATGATCACAAGTTTGTCAGTAAGTTCGCACTTGCTGATTTCTTTGGGGTTTTTTGGTATATACTTGTTCATTCATTGATATATAAACCAATATTCTACTCTTTTTATTTGCATTTCTACTTTATCTTTGAAGATGATACGAAGGTATCGAAACGCGTCAGATAAATAAAGTGTTTTGCTAAAATCAACCTCTATTCTCTCCTTTAACTTTGAAATTTAAAATCCGAGTATTAATAAATTTCGGAGAACTTATCCACGGCCGTAATTCAGATTTAAAGGCAAATATACGACAAATTGAAAGATGTGAAAAGAAAATCACAAATGCAAAATTGCCGTCGTTTACAATTGCTATGAGGAATATATATATATATATATATATATATATATATATATATATATATATATATATATATATATATATATATATATATATATATATATATATATATATATATATATATATAAGAACTTCACAATAGCGTGAATATATTTCAAGAGAAAGGAATCATAAGGGAGGGAAGGGGCACGAAGCCACACATAGACTATGGAACGGTTAAATTTGTGACGATTTTCGAAGCATGCTTTGGGCCGAAATAATTTTAAATGACTGTTAAATTTAAATGAGCCCTCAAACATATTGATTCAATTATACGTTTTTTGAAAACTTTATCAGACTTATATAATAGTTTGGGTTTATTTAAAGCAATTTGTTGATCTAAATTACTCATGTGGTTTAACAAAATAGAAGATAGGCTGTGTCCTCTTATATACCCCTCTGTGGATATATGCGTTTTATAAAGTCTTCAGTTTCCCCTACATAAGAGATTTATTGCACTTGTTGCATGGAATAAGATACAGTCCAGACTATTGCTTATAATGTTTGTTTTTTAAAAGGAACTTTTTTTATAGTGTGGTTATATTTAAACCCCATCTTATTATTGGTATTTGTGGCGAAGTGTTTTATTTCGGAAAGTTGTGGGGCAAAGGTAATTATAATAAGTGTTTTAATGGAAGCGTTCCCCGTGTTATTAGAGCAGTAATAAATTAGTCTGGTTTGGAATATCATGATTCAATGAACCATAATGGATACATTGAACCTATAAACGTACAGCTAATGAAATTAATTTCGTCTTCAAGAAGCACGAGCTGCAGATGCGATAAGCTCTTAAGATTTGTGATAAGACGACGGATTTCTTAACTGTTTTATCATGAGGTGAATAATAATGTATGTAGAAATTTTAATTTGTGGGTTTCCAGTATACTAAGCGTATATTTCCAGTACCAGAAGATGGACGAAATTAACACCCGAAAAGTTAAATAAAGAAAGTAATTATTCCTTCAACGTCCTTTAGTTCATTCTACAAATTAAACTGAAACTCTACAGAACTATCCCAAACGAATATATATAAATTATTTAGTTTAAAAGGCTTAACCCCCTCATTCACCCCCTTTTGGGGATCTAATCAGGCGTGCTGAAGATGGCGAAAGATTTAAAAGCTGCAAAAACGACCCGAAAGAGAGCGCTAGTTTATCTTGGGCCACTGGGGTCGGGAAGGCGTGTCGCTACTCTAGGTTGCTGTTGTAGCCGATGTTTTGCCACACCTACATAATCTACCTACTTGCGAAACCCACAATATTTCAGCAAGGAGTAAATTTATCTCAAATTTTCACCTAGATTATGGCTAAGAGGTAACAGTTTACTCGGAGTAGCCACCCTCAGCTTTCACCACGACCTCAAGACGCCTCCGAATCTTGTCGCATGAGTTCCCCACTGTATCTATAGAAAGAAGATCTTCAAATACCTTCAAGGACTTGTCCACCAGCTTGCTCTTGCTGTTCCAACAAGTGCTACGTCACCTTTGGTACTATTGACTATTTGGGTTTCCACATAGGGATCGATTCCTTGGCTTCCCCAGCTGAAAAAAATCAAGACAATTGTCGAAATGCCACTGCCTGTAACAAAGAAGCAGTTGTGATCATTCCTTAGGTCCGCCTCCTTTTACCGACGTTTTATTATGAACTTCGCCTCCATCGCCGCGCTTTTGTGTGAGCTCCTCAAGAAAAAGACCCCCGATCGCTAGCTTTGACTAGATTAAAGGGAAGTTAGCTTCAACACCGATCCTCTGCTTACACGACCTTTTGGCATACGGACTGATGCAAGTAACGATGGCATAGGATGTGTTGTCGTCGATTATGGTGACAATGGCAAAGGTTTCCCCATAGCATTTAGGAACCGTAAACTCCTTCTCCGAAAGAAAAAACTATACGGTACTCGAGCGAGAAGCTCTTGTCATCGTTTGGAGCATCCAAAAGTTCCAAATGTTTCTCTTAGGTGAAGAATTTATTATCCAGTCTGACCATACACCCCTCTCTTATCTACGCAACGTTAATAACAATAATGGTCACCTCTTGAGATGGAGCCAATCTCTCCAAGAATTCCAATTTAAAATTGTATAAATTAAGGGTTCTGAAAATTGCCTGGCAGACAGCTTAAGCAGAAATTGCCTGGATTTGTCTCTGGATTAATTTCCCATTAATTAATTGTAACCTTAAATGGATTACTTTTGTATATATTCCTGAATAATTTTTGTAGTTTCGTTTAATGCCTTATAAGAAAATGTGAAATTATTTTTAGTCGCGTGCGAGTCAGGTCTCTTACCTACGCAACGTTAAGAACAATAATGGTCACCTCTTGAGATGGAGCCAATCTCTCCAAGACTTCCAATTTAAAATTGTATAAATTAAGGGTTCTGAAAATTGCCTGGCGGACAGCTTGAGCAGAAATAGCCTGGATTTGTCTCCGGATTAATTTTCCATTGATTAATTGTAACCTTAAATGGATTATTTTGTATATATTCCAGAATATTTTTTGTAGTTTTGTGTAATGCCTTATAAGAATATGTGAAATTATTTTTAGTCGCGTGCGAGTCAGGTCGCGAGCGACTCTACATCTACATATGTCGGTCGGTTGGTCCCCGTTTTGCTTTTTTACTTTTATTGTAATAACATTGTAACTATTCGCCCGATTCTAAGGAGGTCTGAAACCCCTATGTTGTTTTACATTCTCCTTTGAATGCTATAATCACCAATGTCCTACAAAGGTTAGCCCTGGAATTATTTTGTTTTGGAAATAATATCATAGTTTTTCGGCCGATACTCTGCTAGACTAGAGTAGGCTATAATATGCTATACTCTTATAGGCAAGCCTAGAATAGGCTATAATATGCGATACTCTTATAGGCAAGCCTAGAATATGCTATACTAGGCTAGTATAGGCTATGCTAAGATATAATGTACAAGGGTAAGATATACTATGCTAATTTAAGCTTTAATATGCTATGCTAGGATAGCATATAGTATGTTAGGCTAGACAATGATAAGTTCTGCTTGTCTATGGTATAATAGTATAGTATAGGCTATACATGTCTAGGATAGTTAATGCTTGGCTAGGTTTCGCTCTACTAGGCTAGGCTAACCTATACTAGGCTAGGCAGGTCAAGAAAGGCTATACTAGGCTAGGCTACGCTATGGTATGCTAGGTTAGTCTTCGCTATATTAGGCTAGAATAAGCGAGGCTTTGCTAGGGTAGGCTAAGCTATGTTACGCATGATATGTAAGCTTAGGCTAAGATCTAATAGTCTAGTTTAGGCTAGGCAATACTAAAATATACTATACTAAACTAACTAAGCTAGGTTTGGGTAGGGTAAGGTAGGCTATGGTATACTATACTAGGCAATTCTGGTCTAGGCTAGAATATGCTAACAAGGCTAGATTAGAATAGAATATGCTAACTAGGATAAGATATAAATTGAGGTAAACACGCGGTGAATATAGAAGTTTTCGAATTAGGAAATAACTTTTTGCGAAGAAAAATTACCCTGTTTTACTGTTTCTTTCAGTATGCTCAATTCATTTCATCATTCTTTCGTGCTAATTAAAGATTTATACTTAATGGTAGATGTAAGGAAGATACAAGTTATTTGGCAAAAGTGTTGTCAGGTATACTTTGAGTAAAAAGGCCATACTGGTCTTCAAAAAAATGGGATCTATTATGGTATGGGATCATTTCCGTTCAACAGGCATTTATACATATTTTAATCAATTGAACCATGAATAAAAAATACGACGAAATATTTTTTAACATTATCTGAGAATTGATGGTCGCAAGCCTGGGCTTCGAAGAAGATGGATCTTTTAACACGCCAATAACCCACAAATTCACATCGAAATTGGTTTCTTCCTGGTTGAAAGAAGTTCAAAAAGTCGTTAGGAAATGGCTATCCAGTCGCCAGACCTGAAACGATAGAAAATTTATGGCCTGAACTGAAGGTCCGCGTCCATGCAAGACATGATAAATTGGAGAAGTTTGGAAAGAAGATTGAGACAAAATTACACGCAGAGTTTCTTTAGCCTAGTCCAAAATTATAATCGTTTGATGAGTGTCATTAAGCAAAAGGTTATACTAGTGAGAATTAGTTAGATAAAAATATATTAGATATGAACAATCTTTAGTGCTAATTTTCATATAAAGGGTTATTATTCTTTTATTTTTCTAGCAAACTTGTTTAGGTTTTGTGAATGTCTATAATTCATTCTTCCCAATCAACATAAACTTTGCTTCACTGCAATAAACTTTTCAGGAACTATGGTAAAATATTTGGGTGTTAGTTAGGAATATATTTTATTGGAGAAGTGTAGATTACTCGAATTTGCCTTTAATTTTACTTAATTATCAAACTTATCAAAATAATCTTATTAAATCTATCACTGAAAATTTGCAGATTAATTAGAAAATTTATCCAGGCATATACCCATACATCCAAATATTTATCTATTATTAGACAATTTTCGTTTTCCTTAGAAAACTCAGTATCGAGTTTTAATGCAAATAAAACAAACCTCGGCAGAGAAGAGGCCGTTATTGGAAAATTAATTTAAAGGGAAGTTGTCTTTTAGTGTTGAACTGAGCTCTAATTTACTTTTATTTTATTTTGTTTAGTTTTGTTTAGATTTAACATATCTGTGATAGAACGGTTTGAGGCCGCTTAATTTCAACCGCTATCACATGTTGTTTAGAAACACGTTGCTACCCACGTGTATCTTTGCCTTGAAGCCGGGCGCGTTATCGTCCCACCTGACTCAATATTTAACCAAGGAGGTTCAACCCCCCCCCCCACACACACACCCCGTTTCACTCTTTGCGCCAATCTCGTCAGATTGAGTTAGGCTTATGGGCAGATAAGGTATGTTCTCATGGCCCGGCTGGGCATTCCCTCGAAGCCCCCACTCCATTGTCCCCTACGCCAAGGGGATGGTTTGACTATTTATATGGAAACTTTACCAATAAGAGCAGATTGAGATCCAGATTATCTTCGCGAGACATCCCGCCGATCCGGTCTCACCTTGTGCACCAGGGCCCTCTACCTCGAGATCCACTATTTTGTCCAGAAGAGGACAATATCCCTTGAGTGCCAAGGTTCGAGCCTTCAAGACGCCAAGTCCACAAGGTTCCCCCTGTTGTTCAGAAAGTGAACAACGTTAAAACAGCCATTGTTCTTTGAGCCCGTACACAAGAAACGGTTCTCACCCTTCCCCCCTGTTGTTCAGAAAGATAACAACGTTAGAACACCATTGTTCTTTGAGCCCGTAGACAAGAGACGGTTCCCCCCCCCTGTTGTTCAGAAGAGAACAACGTAGAACAGCCATTGTTCTTCAAGCCCGTTCGTCAAGAAACGGTTCTCATTCACAAGACGTCACGTCAGGATCATTTAATCCCCCCCCCTTCGGCTGGAACTCGCAGGCGGACCGAAGATTCCTTCGCATCGCCTTCCTCTGCAAAACAACTTTTTATTACGTAAGCTGAACGTTACCTTTGAGTATTTAGCGAACCATCCCATCCCTTTAATTTTCATTTGTTTACCTTTTTAAATCTCTGCCAAATCTTAATCCTCGGATTAGTCAGATATTCCCACGACCCTTTCCATTCTCTGTTTATGTAAACATTTTTAGTTTTGTGTGTTGTTTATATTTTAATTAATAAAACTCTATTTTATTAATGATAGCCATATTATTATCTTTGAGCTCAGTTCCACTTCTTAAGCATATTGAAGATAAATAACATCGGTCAACCAGATAACCACGCACTCTAAATATAATTGAATAGTTCCCTCAACGAATAGTTATATATGGTATACCGTCGAGAGTCCATTCTACGACAATATCCAATCAATGAGTATATCTAGAGTGTAGTTTCGAAAAACTATTTGTTTACGGAGGGTGAACTGTTGATTACTTTGAGCCTGTATACCTACTCATGGGACAGTATTCAGGAACTTTAGAATACTGCATTTTCAATGAATTATTTTACCTTGGTTATTAGAAAAGTGAATTTAAGAATCCTCCTTTAACTCGGCAGAGTAAAAAAGGGTATATTTTTTTACCAAAATAACTAAATTATTTGTTTTGGGGTCATGATTTGTTCCATTTTTAGACACCCCATGCAAATAAAATATCGAGCTATTATCCAGATAAGACATGTATACAATAGATTATCGGTTTGGGTTTAAATATCTGCTTGGAACAATAGATGATCCTTTTTGCTAGAATGTGTTGAAAACTGTTATTATCAAATGCAGATTTCTTTCTCGAAAAAAGATTTATACTAAAATTCTCAACTATTCTCAATTAGAAAGACGAAGGCAAAGATTCATGTCACACTACAAACATAGAGCGAGCAATCTAGTGAGCAAACTTTAATGACCATTTTTCGCTCCTGAAATAAATCATATGTCATATGTAAGCCATACTTGTCATAATTTTATGTTAGCAATTAAAAATTAACAATCTCTGCCAAACCTGTGCAAAAATGTATCATGTTGCAATTTCAGAGATGACTAGTTCGATTCCTAAAGACAAGTATAAAATATATAAACTAAATTGTCAAAAAATATATTTTCTAGTCTAAATCTCCACATATATTTGTAAGAATAAAATTTTGACTCTCTATTTAGTTCTTTTAAACCTCTGTGTAATTTTTTCTAAATGGTTTCTTGACATAAACAGCAATCAAGTTGTCAACCTCAATCAATTGACAGAAGGGATAAAACAATTCAGTTAGCAAATTAAAGCTCACACAACTCTTGAGAATAACAAATCCCTGAGGTTAATTTATTTGACAGAAAACGACATCAATGGTTGGAGAAATTGCTTATAAAGTGCTGTGGGCAATACTGAATCTAATAAATACCATATCTATTGCTACTTTTGTTCAACTATCGATTCAATCTTGTACGCCCAAAATTTCAGTGTCAGTATGCAATTGGCTATAAAATGTAGTAAAAACTAATGCTGAAATTGAGAAGTGAAAGGAATACTATTTAAAACCAACATATAATATTTCTTCTCATTGAACAAGAAATGAAAGGAGGAACTAAAATGATTGATAAAGAGAACGAGAACAGTCATGATAAGCAAGGATGGGCATATTATAGACTAAAACACTAAAATTATAAATGGCAGTCACCAAAAATTACCAGAAGCTCCTGCTTATGGTATTTTTGTGACCCTAATAGTCTCTAGAACACACCTCCGACACGTTCCGTCAATCTGGCGCAATGTTGGCTCTAGATAAAATTTTAGTTTTATTTTCATTTTCCTTTGGGACCAAGTTTTAATTTAAAGGTGAATCAGAAATAAACAAAAATCGATCCAAATATTCCTACTGCATATACTCAAACTGCGCATTACTCTAAGCCAACATGCCTCTCTAATGATAAAATATTTTGCCAGTCTTTAGTGTGATCGTAAGTTGTGTTTCTTATATTTAAGAACAGTTCACCACTCTTGATCCTTTAAAGAGTGATATTTGTAGAAGAATGTCGCCACTAGGGTCTCAACTCCCTTCTCCTCAGCCAGCAATTCCCCGAAGCCTACTCCTACATTAGTTGGTTTTACCTAACACAATTTCATCCCTAGGTCAGATATTACTTAGGAGATTACTCCGGAGAAAATCAGCTTTGCGCCAAAAGTGAACTCAATTTATACAATTTAAACAGTGTTTGGACACCATCAAATACACATAGCCCCTAATGTGCTAATTTTACTCAACAGACAAATTTGAAAGCTCCGGAAAATTGGCTTAGTGGTAAAATCTAGGATTTTATAGGCACAGTTATGTGACATTGAAAGGTGATAAAAGTGGCATAATGACAGTTTCAGGAATAGCCGTGTCTGATAACTCAGTATATGTACGAAAAATATGTAGTGTAAGTTTTACTAATGGGAAAAAGTGCTAAGCAGAAGCTTTCAGTTTCCATGCTCTCCTTGTCTGGAAAATTAGCGGAACGGAGCATCGAAATATTTGAATTTCCACATATAGGCCGAAATAAGCTTCTTTCTCACAGCGAATAGGAATACATACAGGTAAATAGGTAGATATGAGCGGTATGTGCGATTCTATTAATATCTTCAAAATATATGTATATTAAACAATTCTCTTCCAGAATTGTACCCTTACTACGTTGATGCAATAATTTATATACAATACAAACACTATTTATTTGCTTTTGTTCAATAAACCATCTCCGACCTGACCGCATAATAATCCAGATCAGACTCACCTAAACTTTACCTAATAGGGGAGATTTCGTGCGTACTTACTCATATCATTTAATAAACGTGAGGGTATGAAAGAAACTGATAAATAATTATCCTTCTGCAAATTAAGAGATCATATTTTAATTTATAAACAGTTTTCCGTACTTATTTCCATTACAATGATAAAATTTATAAGACCAAACAATTTAACTGTCAACTAAACTGTAGTGTATGCATCGTATGTGGTTATTATGGCAATATTTAGTCCCTTTGATACTCTATCGATCATGGTTACGGGACGCTCTTAAATCATGCCAAACAAGTGAATGTATCCAACAGACAAATCTAACTCCTCTAATTATATGTGGTGTCCTTACGAATGTAAGGACATAAGAGTGAATTGTGAAAATGGCCATTTTATTTAGTGTTGGTAGATTTTTTAATGGTTAAAATCACTTGCATGCATGGATGAGGAGCATTTTATACAATATCATTTTTATGCATTGTCGAAAGAGGATGTCATATTTGTTCTGGACTCTTATTGCAAGTACTTCTTCACCGAGCTGGTTGAAATGTACTGAGGTGATTCGTTAACAGTGATGGGGTGCGTTTGTGATTTATTTTATTTCATATTATCTTTGTCGACTACCCTTTTAATTTCTTTCTTTGGCCAGTATATGGTGGTGGATAATATACAATATATTTTCCTATAAGGTGACTGTACCCAGGTAAGAGGAGATAGAATATAATCCTGTCCCTCGAAACCCCTTCTCTTGCCATAGCTTCAACGTATTTCAGAAATTTGAGTGGATGTCGCGGACCCCATCCAGTTACTCCAGATGAGGCGTTGATGGCGATAATCACTTCATTTTGGAGGGAATGTGTCGAGGTTAAGGATGATGCAATCTCTATCTAATTACCGAAGCAAACAGAGTTTGGGGGAGGTTATGTAATTCCCAGGATATGATTGACGGTTCTTCTGTATCTCTGTCTATCAGTCTTATTTTACACAAAATATCTCAAAAATAAGTTGGTCTTGGGTCCCAAAAAGAGTTTATTATATTTGGGGACGATCCAAAACCAGATACTGATTCGGGATCTTTTAAATCCTCTCTTTAACTTTTCTTGATGGGGCATTTTCTGACATTTATTCAATATCATTTAAAATAATTTTCTAGTTAAATTATGAATACCTATTTATGGACAACTTATGACGTTCTACCAAGATACATAATTTTATCCTGGTCAAGATTCGATCTGGATCTAAGAGATTTGAATGTATATTTTGGAGAGACAATATTTACTTAGTGATAGTACAGTTATAGACAGTGGTATAACATGAAAACACCACTAATGTGTAGCTAAGATAAGGTTGGTTTATAATGCTGCAAACAGATTTTGCTTATCTGTTAGAATTAAAAAGTAGATCAGAACGAATACGAGAACTGGATCTGCCATTATAGAAAATCAGCTTTTTTATGATAGTTTACACATTACTAAAGATACACACAAGATTCATAATATGAAGGGTAATTTTATTGGGTGAAGTAAGTATATGGCGCTATTTAATTTGGTCGATGGCTTACCACAAGTATAAATCTTATTGATAACTCACAGATCTGGAATATGTTATTTATTTACCGATTCAAGGACTGTAATATTAGAGACCCTAACAGTTCTATCCGTTGGAGACCGAAATTAAAATTTTAATAATTTGTGGATGTGAGTACATTCAGTCTCACATATGTCCGTGCCACAAAAATTTTATACCATTTATTCAGGCCAAATTTACACTTTTTATTATTTCCTTTTTTCAGGAAGAGGTTGATGTATTAGTAAATAGTCAATGCCGCTGTAGCGCATACTGAGGAAAGTTTTAGTTACATGGAGGAATAGAAGCCTTCTGAATATTGGAAAAAATTTCCTGTATCATGATGATTCGCGTCAGGTATCAAAATGCTGACATCGTGACGCTGTTCACTGCTCTGTGACCACCTTATAGGCTGTAAGACATACCATGGACAGCTGCAACAAAGACTATAAAGCAGTGGCCAGAAGAAATTAACACTTCAGGCGTTCTGACTACGACTACCCGCCAGATTTCATTCAATAACTGCACGATAAGGTGAGGAAAGACCTAGGCAATGGAATCCAAGCTTTGACGAGATGAAAATCTTTGCTTTTCACTCCTACAAGTAGTGTTAGTGACAATATCTGAATGGCAAAGCCACAGAAAACTTTTTAATGAAGGCACAGAAGCTCCTAAACAAGTTGAAGCATGTTCTTCATCAGGAAAAGTTCTAGTTCTTCTTAGATGAAAAGAACTTCTGCCAAGAGCAGATGTCCAACACCCATAACAACAATTGGCTTATGTACAATCCATGCAACTTTTCACGTCTCATAAAGATCAAGTTCCTCCAAACTTTGACGGTTAGTAGTTATTTCTTCAGTAAGGGTGACGTCATGCTGCCCTACATCTTTCTTTGAACAAGGTTTTAGGCTAAAATTCAGAAGACTATATGAAACCTCTAGAGACAAGGATTAAACCATTACATGACATGGTCACTTCTGGAAGGCTATACCCCTGAAAAAGTTAAAGGTAGTTATCGGAAGAGGCCTAATAAAATAATTGCGAGAGATCTAGAAATGCGATTTTCCGTATTTCCATTAAATTCATGACTACATTCATACGCATATATTGGTATCACCTTGGGAACTTAGATTTTCCGTCATTTTCACATCACTATTCCCGCATCAGCTAGACCACTCGGACGAGGATCCCGTATGCTTATAAATGTTGGAATATTTTGGGGGTATATGCACCCCCCCCACCCTTACTTCGATCAGTATATTATCGGCTCTTATCTTAGCTTTATCTTACAATATGTGCTCTCTAGTTTCTGCATGTTTGACAAACTAACCTCTAAAATCGTATGATCATCAGTTATTCCTTCATTTCTAGAGAAAGAAGTGAAAAGTGTTAAAAACTATTGATGGTATATTTGCTCCCGAAAAAAAGGAGAATATAAGAAAGTGGGTAAATAGATAAAAAGGGTTTGAGGAGTAAAAAATAATGGTATCAGGGTCACACAAGCTATAACAAACTACGTAAATAACTGGGATCTTCAAAGACTCGGTAAGGAAAAAAGAGCCTTAGGGATACAAAGACGAAAACTGAAGCATTGGATGGTCAGGAAGTTTTATTTTTGTAAAGATAAAGGAAACCATCATTAAACGTGTCTCATAGCAATTGTACTCAACAAATTTATCAATATTATTATCATTATTAATATCATCAACTCTCTCACAACGATTAATAAGGGAGTGAGTGCGTAACAAAAAAATTTCAGGTGATTTTGATGGAATATAAGTATTGATATCACTCCACCGCCACTTTCATAATGTAAGATCTTGTTTCACCTTAATGATGTCGCAATTACCCATGATCACATAGTGAATTGATATTTGGGATGTGAGAGAACTTTTCAACCTGAGTCCGTTAACTTTTCCGAAACCATCCTTGGCATGAAGAGGAATCCATCTGGTTTCCTGTCGGTGCTGATCATTTTTTTTTTAGAATTTTCAGTTTAAAATTATTCCATATCTTAACCCGCTATAGTTAAAAACTGTTTATATTAGTTTGGGAACAGTTCACAACATTTTAAATTAAGCTCTTTTAAACACCATATTCAAAACTATATTAATTTCATGGCAAATTAATAAAGGAATGCAAAGAACTTGAATATTCACAATAGTAGTGAATTTGATTCATGCAGTTTTAGGAGTAAATAATCTCATTTATCCTGAACTCAAAAGTGGAAATACCAAACCAGATATTTAAATTTACCTATAAAAAAAGTAAAAACTAACGACTGAATTTATGGCTTTTAGCGTGGTGAAGATATTTGTGAGTCACATCACTCAAATATACCAAATAGGGAAATATTAGATGCTTTCGAGGCAATAAAAAGTTCTATCGCCACCAGAATTTTTTTGTAAAGGGGAACATATAGAAAGTGCTAAAGTTAAGCAAAGGAAAATACAGATTAAATCTATATTGAGCGTAAACAAACCGGGAGACCAAATAAGGTGCGATGGATTCAGACTAATTTGTTGCATTATTTGGGCGTAATTTTATTCCATTTCATTTTATTCCAATCTCTAAAAGAGATATTCCAAATTCGTCGGTTTTCGAGCCATAAACATTTTACTGAGTAGGTTCTATAGGTTTTCTATCGGGTATAAATCAGCGCTATGGCCGGGCAGTTCATAAATTACGTCGATGTTTTCAGCATCTAAGAACTGCTTGACCGTCTTTACTGTATCAGCCGAAGTATTGGGCTGCATGCAAACAGGCTCACTAACACACTAATTTTCAGTAACATGAGAAGCGGAACCTGCCCAAACGATTGAAACCATGCCCCACACTATAACCGTACCACTTGCAAATTTAATCTTCTGTTATTTGCATGTGTGATTTAATATTTCTGTTGTATACCACCTTTAGTATCATACCTTACATTCCATTTTTCATCCGATCCGAGCAAATTAAATTCTATTTAGTCTCATAAAACACTTTCCTACTCCTCAGCACTCAACAGTACATGCTTGGTAGCAAAGGTCAACTTAGACGCTTTATTCTTTTTACTTGTGAATCTTTTCTTACTATAAGAGCGTGATATGAGACCACCTCTCTCTTGCGATGTGAAGCAGCCTGCGAGAAAATTCAAGTTGATGTTATCAATAATTTGACGTGAATTGCCGTTTGGTGTCTCAAATCGGTCCATCATCGAAATCCGTTAAATTGTGCGATCTTCTTTTGGGTGATTTTTGGACGACGATCCGATTACTTCATGAAGACTCAGGATTTGGTTTCTTCATGAAGTTTTATTATGCGTGAAATCACAACCTGCTTTCTAATGGAGATATGTTGACTTTAAATCGTTCCGCCATGTTTGTTTCTTTTTCTGTTTAACGTGCGTGAATACATAGGTTCATACGCAAAGATACTTATTAATGAGTAATAACATCAGTAAAAGTCTACAATACACGTAGAACAGTGATGTTGTATTGACATAACATTTCCTCCTTGTAAACCGAAAGTTATTTTTTAGTTTTGGGGGGTTTGGATACATCCTTTCTTTATATACACATTATCCGATATCCTCAAGAAATGAAACTTGGTCGTTATCCTAAGAAAATTTCAAAAAATATTCTGAACAGTTTTAATGGAGTTTAAAAGAGTATGTTCAAGAAAATGTAGATTTTTATCTTTTGCTTTCTAGTTTTGGACAGTACGGTATAAAATCAATAGAAAACTTTAAGCAAACTAAGTGTTTTCATTACGTTATATATTTTATATAATCCTCCTATAAAAAACTAGATCACTATTTTTTGCATTTTATCGACAAGTAATAGGGAACTCCTTTTTCGGTTAAGTAAAACCTTCCTTCATAATTGAATATTGTAGGTAAGTTAATTGAGTAGGAAAACTCGGAGTCATTTTTATAGCTATGAAACCATGTTTAAAATGATATTGAGTAATTTTATCTTGAGAAACGAAGGTTTTGAGAGAGTACGACTTATTAGGTCACAAATAGAGTACTAGATTCAGAGCATCACGCTCAGAAGGATTAGAATACCTGGTAAAAGATAAAATAATTCTAATAGTGGCGGTTTGAGAGAAAGTGGAGTGACGAGGAACAAAATGGATGATGGGTTTGCATGGAGAGGGTTTGTGAATGGACGGGCTCAGAACTCTGATCGGAAGAGATACAGCCTCCGATCAGATCAACGGCCAAAGTTGATATTATGATAATGTTGATGAGAATCACACGAAATCTATCCAATTAACTCTTGTCAAATTTGCTTTAGTTTTTGATATTACCCCTAGCCCTTATTTTTCACATTTCAGTAGATTCCCTAATATGGTTAATATGTAGTTTAACATATACTCAAATATTAGCAATCTCATCAGCTTATCGCGTGTGCACCATAACCTCTGAATTTATGATGTATTTTTTACTCAAGGAGGCTCCATATACTTATATGTACATACAGTTTGATATTTTAAACGCATTGAATGAAAATTTTAACATTACTAATTCCTGATTCAATTTCGTACTACTCGTGTGTGTACGATTATATAAAAATCTTCCTAGTTAACATTAATCGTTCACATATTTTTACATGCATTATATTTAGGAGGGAACGAGCCCTAAGGTCCACCTTGACACCCCCCTTCCCCCCCCTCCACTTCAAGCAGAGACCACGTGGGCCTAAACTAGATCTATATACGCAAGGAGAGAGAATTATTCTCGCGTGGGAAAATTTCAAAGCGGCTGGTAACAACTGTGTTTGATCAGTCGGCCTATCCCCCGCTGGGACGCATTTATCCGACCTTTCTCTTCCTGGTGGCTAGGGTCGACTCGATAAGAAGCTTTCTCGGTCGTCTTATCTCATCTGGGCCTAAGGAGACTGGCGCCAATGGTTACTCACAAGGTACCTGCATGCCTGGAGGCTTTCTAGCGAGGATGCCAGTGGGGTATTTAACCTAAGGGCAACCGTTACTCGTCAGAGAGTAACGCCCGCCCTTTCGCGAAGATACAGCCTCTCATCTCGAATTAAACCTCGGAGTTAGGTCTGGTTGGCTAGACAGAGTTTGGCTACAGTCAATCGTAAAATTCGTGAAACGTCTTTTTCTTTGGACAATTGCGTGAACCACTCTTTTCATCCCGTCAAGAAAACTACGCCCCTCGTCTGAGATTACTCATCCCCATTCGAGAGTGTCTTACCCAGCCTAGAAATTACCTTACTCGTTCCTAGGTCAAGAGTACAACGCCCCTCGAGACACAAGACTAGCTCGCCTCATAAGAATCGCTCATCTCACCCAGACTCAAGCCGTCAAGGTAAAACCCTTTTACCCCTTTTTGAGGATTATCCACCCCCTCTTTTGTCCTCGCCACCTGATCTTCTCCTCCCGACCCTTTAATTGGACTCCCCAGTGTTTACCAACATTTTGATCCCCGTTAAACTGATTAATATTTGATTTATTATTTCATTGGGAGCGACATTCTTCTCACATTCATTTGCCTTTGTAGATATTTCCATAATTAGCCTTATTAGTGTAATTAAAGTTTATTCTTGTTTTAATCTTTCAATAACCTTGAATGAAACCTGGAATTTAAATCTTGCCTTCTGCCAACCATTAATCTCCTCACGCACTCACCTCTTATTAGCCTTGTGCAGCTGCTCTATCTATCTGGCCGCCTGCAACGTAAGTAGACTGCATTCCCTGCAGCGAAGGTATCCACTCACGAATACGACGACAATAATTTATTTTACTTTTTTTCATCTACAAACTTTTACACTAATCTAAAACTAAACTTTTTACTTCATATCTTCCTTTCACTAATTTTCTTTACCAAATTAAAACCCTTTCCGTGGTTATACTAGTCTTATTCTCTAAATCGTAGCAACTCAATTAATCTCTACTTTTAATTATTCAGCAATATCTAACAGCACTTTAAGAAACTTTTTTTACAAACATTCTACAAAAATCCGCCGGTATATTTTAGCCCTAAATAAAAATATACAATTCTTAATTATGTTCAATTAATACAGATGTAAATAATGTACCAACCTCCTAACCTGACCCTGGTCACCAGTGAGAGGTTCAAAGCTTTTTTTATCTAATCTCATCAAAGGCAGAAATTACCATTCATTGTTTTAAGTTTCAACGCAAATAAATTCCAGATGTGCGAACGATGATCTGGGCCTAGCCTCTAACTTTAGCCTCTAGCCCTAACTTGAAGTCCTAACTTCTAGCCGTTATGGAAAAATATAATTCTTTTTAAACCACTGGGCTCTTTCCAAGCTCTTGACCATTGTGAGTGATTATATTCTACGAGTATAATACTTTTTAACTGTAATCGTTATTTTTTTAATCTTCTGATTCTATTTATTTTGGGTTTTTTCAATAACTCTGTTACATATTTTTTTCATACAGCAACACCATAAAGTAAATAGAGCCTTTTTCAGTGCTATTCGAACAATTCATCAATCACGATTGTCCCTCGCTTTCAAAAAATAAAGACGGTAAGAGTGCCTAAATACCTCCAAACACAAGCTTATATAAACTTCCACGATTTTCTTATTACAAAAATACAGGATCAAATGAATATAATAAAAATCTCTCAAAATATAATTGCTAGTAACTTTGATACTGCTCTAATTTTTTACCTAGTTCGTTCTGGTGTAAATCTACTTACATGGAAGGGAGAGCTATTTATTTGTATTGTGTACATGTTAAGTTCAAAATATCTTTTGTAATTTTATCCCTTGTATCGTAGGATTACCTTAGCGTTTTCACTTAATATTAAGAAAAGAGGATAGGATGAGGGTCAAATTTTACAAATTACTATTTGCGTGAGTGAGAAACAAAAATTTTATTCTAATTTCGCCTAAAATTTGATCTAAAATAAACAAACTAGAAAGGCCACTCACTACGTTTTTCATTTAATTAAAATAGCAAACTCATTATTTCTCTTTCTACTCTTAGTATCCGTTTCTAGTTCTCTATCGATAGAATTTAC
Source organism: Ceratothoa steindachneri (assembly GCA_963969495.1). Classification (NCBI taxonomy): domain Eukaryota; kingdom Metazoa; phylum Arthropoda; class Malacostraca; order Isopoda; family Cymothoidae; genus Ceratothoa; species Ceratothoa steindachneri. Next base: position 87,346,352 of record OZ018320.1, read on the forward strand.
ATCCATTCAGTAATATTTATTCTGTTTTAACTCGTTTAAAATATATCATTCGCAATTTCCTTTTCTTTTTTATACACTCTAAATATTGTGAAATGTGTCACCTTTGAGCTGCATTAAACATCCTCTGCTTTTTATTCCTAATAAGAAAGTTATAATTGGCGGGTATTGTCTAATGAAGCATGATTGTTTACTTGTTTTCCATTCTCTCACTCAACACTGGAAAAATAAAGTTTGTAAGTAAAATATATTTCTTGCAAATAAGGAACAAGATGAATGAATAACAGGAACAACAGAATTGAAAATATCGTATATGACGATATTCGTGGCATTAAGAGAAGATAATTGGATAAAATAGACATACTCGTACTTGCGAAGAACTATCAAAAAATTCTAAACATAAGAATTTAAAAGTAAGGGAAAGTAATTAAGTAGGAAATGAAAGTTTAGTTAATTGGTTTTAATTTCTAAAATTTTGATCCATATTGAAAATCATAGAGACAAATAAATCATTAGAGATGGAAGAGCATTTCTGAAATTCTAATGAGCTATACCAAGTCCAAGTCAATCAATAATAATAATTATAATTATTATTTCCGTCATTTTGGACGGCACGCGTAGATAGCTACATTGTCATCTCCTATTTCTGAAAGAAAATTAAACGGGGAAGTGAATGAGAAAAGAAATTAAAAAAGTAAGAGCGTTTTTACCCAAGGGTAGGGTAGAAAAATAATGATTATTATTGTATAATTTTTGCATTCCGCATCTAATTTTCTAAATATTTTGGGAGTAATGCAGCCGTGTCTCATATTTTAATTTTTGAGAGGAATAGAAACGAGGATTTCACATTTAGTTGACATATACAAGGAGAGTACAAAATATTGCTAAAGGACGGAAAGGTCGCTAAAAAATAGGTTACATCGCAGTTTTGACCTTAAAGGTTCATATACACCAGATAAACGAATCTCTATAAAAAATAAAGTCCACGAATTTATCCATTTGCATTATAGTCATGCAATATATTTTTTTAAGAATTCAGTAGTTTAATAACTTTAATTATTATCGCTTCTAAAGTTTGAAATAATGTTTATCTTGAGAATTCGCCGAGATTTACTTTATCTTATTCTTGTTGTGGTTAGTGTAGAGGTGGTTGGGAAATTTCCTTTGTTTGAAACGGTTTGGTAGGCACGAGTTTCCAGCCCTTTTGTGGCATAATCAGGACACGTAGATTTTTGCTTTTCTTTCATGTCATGAAATCGGAGTTTTCGGACTTTAGTTTTGAAGTTTTGTATTACCATCGTACTGATTATATGCTTGTTTTTCCTCTTTGGCTTTCATGTGATTTCGAAATGATTTCAAGCATGGATTCTTTGTTGTTGTTCTTTATTGAATTTTTTAAAGTTCTATTTTTAATGTTATAGAGTTTATTAATGTTTTTTATACTTCCTGAGACGAGAAGTTGTGATAATTCGTTGTTAATTAGATTTTTCATATCCCTAATCTCTAATCTGGTTCGATGAACGATGTTTGTAATTAGTGCGGGTTTATATTTTTCTTAGAGTCTAAGAGTTATAGTTAATACAAGCTCCTTTGTTTACAGCTTTCAAGAAGAGCCATATGTTTATTTTTCCAGCATTAGTATACGGAGTTTGCTGTTTAGGAAATGCAAGGTTATATCTGTGGATTGTTCAAAGGTAAATTTTAGCCACATGATATAAACTACGGAGTAGAAATTTCATCCCTAAACACAACCTTATAATTATCTTCGGCCGAGGCCTATCAAGAATACTTATTACTTAGGGTTCTAAGCCACAGGCGCATAGCAATTGACTACCATAGACAAAGCAGGATCGGTGAAAATTTCGAAATGTAGCTCGAACGAATTGTGGATAGGGCGGGGTTTTCTAACATATCGCGAAAATAATGCTGCTACAAAGCCTGATATCTCCCTAAGCAGCCATTATATGTTATATAACAGTATTTATCACGTTGAGGCACGCTGGCCACACTATTTTCAAAAACGCATATAGATAATGATAATGGCTGAGAGGATATTTTCCCATTCTGTTTCACTTGCCCAATTACACAGTGTGTGTAATCGGAACTTCGATCAGCAGTTGAATAGCACAGCAAAATTATTATTTAATAAAAAATATAAAACCAACAGATGATCAGTTGGTCGAATGACAGTTCACAGAAAGGTCAACTCGGACAACTTTGTTTCTATTCAATGATTCCTTATAAAGGCAGCCTTTTTCAATGGACTTAAAATGCATAAACACAATTTACATGAGTATGGTTGAATTCTTTCTAAGGTTCATTTGACCATTTCTTTAAATAAGTCTACAGTTTTTATAGTCGATGCAATTTTCTTTAAAATTTTTAAAATCTTCTAGTTTGATCCATTCCTACTATTTTTTCTTTACATTTCTTCTTCTCTACCTTCCTCTTTCATTCTAATCGGCCAATGTCCTTTGTCTAATTTCGAATATAGAAAAGTATGGAACTCATCAAATGTGAGGCAAGAAGACAAATTAATTTAAAAATATATATATAAAGACTGATAATATTGAAACGAGATCGTTGATCACAAGACTCCTGCTGTAAAATCGATTACCCTAAATTAGTTGAGTTTCGGGAGAACTTTTTTTAAAGGATATGAATAGGTGCTTTCGAAAATATAGAAGTAAAGAGGGTACGATTTTCTTGGGTGTGGTTAAATCAAACAAGTAAGTTCATGTTTTTTTAATCAAGGCCATTAGATTCGATCGACAACAAATTTTGAATGAATGCAACTGATAGAGATGTAAAATATTACGTGACATATATATATTCCTATTCACAGGTGAAGTTTATCTAGTTCATGAGGTCATGGTCAATGACAGCGGATAGGGAAAGAACATGATCGACATGGAAAAACTAATGCACATTTTTTAGTTATTTAGTTGGAAATGCTTAAATAACTTAAATCTTAAAAGTATTATATAAATATTCACTAATGTTACGGAATCATCCTAGTTCCCAGTCGCCTAAACCACGGTGCCACTTTTTATTTATACACAAGCGATAACCCTTTTGATTACGGCTAATCAAATTCTCAAGAATCATTTTCCCAAATAAATGCTTAGAAAAGTTTCGGCCCCTTCTTAAGGAGTGGGGTTGAGTTTCGAAGAAGGGAAGGTCATGCGGTCCCTACCAGACTTTGTAGTTTATTCTAAATATGTCCCATCTACACATTCTAACCTCTATCAAAGTTAATGCTTTCTAAATGAAAGTTTATTAAAAAATTCCTGACAAAGATATTTCAATTAGTTTTTGCCCTTTTAATATTAATAAATATAATACAATAGTATGGATATAGGAATTATATTTTTACTTTAAAAGCATTTCTGCTCTTCTCAGTGTACTTATATAGTCAATAAATTTGGACGAGTTTTAGACCTTAGTTAAAAATCGCAAAGACGTCAAGCTGAATTCCGAAGTTCGGTATTTCGAGAAAAATACGGGAATGGCGGTTTTATATATTTGAAAGTGCTGAAAAATTCACACAAAATATTTTATATATCTTAGAGTTAATATCTGCTATCAAAGTTTAAGAATGTAAAGATTTTCTCATTTTCTAAAGCAAATTTTCCATTTCATTGGTTTTCATTCAAACTAATTAGTTATTGTAAAAACGATAACTTAGAGATTACTACGTAAATGACCAGCCTAAGTTCCATGTTTTCATGCATAAAATTACTCATAATATTTCCCTTGATTACCCCTTTGTTGTCTCTTGAAATCCATTTTCAAGATTTCAGTGTGAATTTGCGTGTAAAAAATAGTTGGAAAGAAGCCAATACACTACTCTAAGCTTTATTCAAAAGTGATTCGTTAAGATATGAGAAAGAAAGATACAAAGATAAATGGCAATAAATAATCGGTCCTGGAACAACATTGAAGATATATTTAAGTAATTACAATAAATTACTGCAGTATTTGTGCAATTAATATCAAATTTTTATTTGGGTTAGATTTCCAAATTGAGAGTTATAATAAAAGTAATAGAGAGAATGATAACTAAGATATATTTGAGCTATCACTATGTGAACATACAGAATATTCATATATCATTAAAAGCCTTGAATTCCTTGGAAACAATTCATGCGTTTAACTTGAAAAATAATAATAATAAAACTTTCCTCTCAAGTTGTTTCACTGTTATTCTTCAGCCCTGATAATTAGAAAATTGGAGATGTTCATTGGTAGCTCCAATGAACCAAATATCGCACCCTACTCCATCCTCACTACCAAACACCATCAATTTGCTCTTTTCTGCATTTAAATTTAGCTCGCTTTTCACATTCAACCTGTCAAATGCTTCGATCAACATTTTCAAGGCCTTCTCTGCCACTAACGCAAGGTCACCAACATATACATACAAACATTGATAGAACCCCTCCCTCACCATTTCCCATCAATCTTACAGTTATTCCTCTCCATTTTAATTCGAATTTCTCACATAATTTCAGCCATAACAAATATGAAATAGACATGGTAACACCAAACACTCCAACATTGCATGACCCCCTCTTTTATATCTAACCACTCCCTCCACCCATGTTTCATACGACCGCACGCCTCCCTTCTTTCAGCATAAATACTTTTCAATCACTTCACAGTCTATCACTTTTTCCACATATTCTTAGCCACTCCTTTAATGTTTCCCTATCTAGACAAGCATAAGTTTTCCCCTAGATGCATAAACACAGCATACAACTTACACTTCTTATTCCTTGCTTTTTCGGCTGTCTAACTCAAATACATTATCAACACATAACCCTAACGACTCCAAACTCACATGTGGTCGTCGCCTATCAATTTCCCAGTTATATTTCGAATATGCAGAGTTTTTTATACCCTTGACCTACATTACTCAGTAGACTTTCCCCTTGTAACTCTTGCATTTGTATGGCATTCTTTCTGTTTCAAATACCTTACAAGAAAACCATCGAACCTATTCAATACCTCAAATCTACGACTTTTTAACATCTCTGAGACATCGTTAAATATTGCACCGGCCTTCGTATTTTTCAGACCTCTGGCGATATTAACAACATCTAGCATGATTACATATTTAATAGCCTAATATAACATTCTGCTTACACTCATGAACCGAAATATATTCAGATTCACATCTTCCATGCCCAATTATAATTATACAGCTCCTCAAAATCCTGTTGACATCTACTTTTGATCATAAGTACCATGGCATTCTTGTCTTTGATGTTACAACAGCTGTTCTTCTCTTGTCTTTCAACATTTCTATTTATTCATCATCCATCCAAAATGATTCATTTGCTTCTCTCTCAATCTGTTTAATCAAGGTTTTACTTCTATTTTTATTTCCTTTATGCATTCATCCGCATCTTTCAGACATTTTAATATGTACTGTAAGGCATTTTCCTTTACCTCTCTCTTTTTCTCTACACTCTACGGTTCATACTGTAATTCCATCATTTAGAATTTCGTTTTCTCAATCCATTTCTAGCACAGCCATATATACCCTTAACTTAGTTGCGCATTTGTTTTATCCCCATATTCACACTTATTTCATACTCTTAAAACATTCTCACGTATTCTTCCCCTTCTCTCTGATTCAAATGTTTTTCACTTGTGATTCTTTCTCTCTTTCACCTTCACTGCGTCTTCAGACCCATACAGCAACCAAATTAACCTTACACAGCACATTGATGTGGTTGAATAGTTTCATACCAATATCTTTTACAGATTTCACATCACATATATCCAACAACATATTCTTTCTTAATATATTCAAGACAATCCTGTTCTAGACGCTTCTTATGTATATTAGCCCCATTCTCAAAATTAACAATAAACAGAAGGGCGCATCCGTTCTGCTTCTTTTGTGGAAAACAAAAAAGGTAATTCCCGAATTTTGGAATCCTGCCAGGTTATTTAGTAACTATTCACGAATAAATTAATCTGCATCTATGATTGAGAGAATGAGGCTAATCTAGAGAAAGTCAGGGCATTAATCAATACTAAACTATCTTTCTTCAAATTCTGCTCATTCTGACAAGAGTTTAGCGGTAAACCGTCATCGGCTCCATCTCGTGTCCGAGCAGTAGTTTCATCGTCAAGTTATCCGGTGTCCTCGAGGAAAGAAAAAAAGCCGGAAAGAAAACAGAGACGAATGCCATTCGCTAAGGAATTTGTTTTGGGCGATCGTTGCTGCGCGACGGCCACACGTGCGCACTTGACCAGTAACGCGTCCACTGCGGCTCAAAAACATTGAGACATGCGGTCTCAGCGTGGCTGATTGCATCGGGCTACCGGGTTCTGATCTATCAAGGGCCACCTTTGTCACGCCTTCCTGGTGGGCGCTGCCGTCTTTCGCTGGAGCCCAAACATAGGAATCTTATATGGCCCATATCTGCTTGGCCCGCCGTTGGGGTCTTGCTGTTAGTTGCCATTAGTTTGGAACCTTATCCACGACCTTACCGCCTTGGGTGACTTTGCCAGGAGTTTAAACTCCCGATGGCATCGCTCTTGGAATCATTGGAACACTTATGCCCTTCCAAATGCTTCAATACTCTTTTGGATACTTTCTTATTTGTATCATATCAAGGGCATTACAGTATGAAAGGTCCTAAATGAACTTGTTGAAGAGGTAGTCTTGCCGCCAGTCACAATATTGAATAAAAGAAATACAAGAGAACAATTTATTCAATACAACCTTAAATAAATAGGGTAACAAACTGGGTAGAAACATTATAATCCAAATTATAAAAAGGTGAAACTTGTGAAACTGCTCAAAATGAGTTCAACGTGGGCATAAAAGAAAATTGTGCTAGATGGGGTAACTAATTATATAATCACAAGTGCAAAAATTTAGAAGAAAATGTTCCTCTTATTAATGTTAGATAAACGTCATTTTGGTTTAATCTTCCTCACTTATGTGAGCAATAACTACCTTAGAATTCAAAAAATCCAATTACATCCATTTCTCAACTATCACTACAAAATATTGTTTTCGACCTAGTAAAACATAATACAATTTGGCCATTTTCTTTTGAAGAAAATGGCTAACAATATGAATAACATATTTTCTCACACATATAAACCAGTATACTAACAATAAAAATTCAAATCTGTGAAATAGAAGGATAACAACTATAAAGTTAATGTAAAAATAATTAAATTTGGTGACTGACAATTAAAAATTCAACAAAGTAAATCATATAATAGCAATCTCGCCTGAAAATGAAAAGAATTCTCTTCTTTTATGGAATTGTCCTGTTAAATGGCTACTTCATTGAGCTTATTGGGGTTATAGAGTAGGTGAGTGGAAACAGCGTCGTATTAAAAAAAAATTATTTAAGCCACTTAAGTTTGAAGCTTTGGAAGCAGAGGCGTTTGGTTAGTTGCAGGCTGAGCCCCAAATTCTGGAGAAATCCACGGTGGATAAAACATGATGTGAGGACCCCTTGTTTGAATGCCTCGTTAAGCTTTAGGTCCTATTTAGGATTTAAGGGCTTCAAAAGAGCATAAGATGGTGGCAAATGTCCTACCATGAAAACAAACCTCTATCATTTTTCGTTAATAGTTTAATGATAACTAATATGACTTGGCGTTCAAGAAAGAGTTAATTAAAGGTGGATATTGTGAAGAAGAGTCGAAAAACAACAGAGAGGAGGAAAGAATATCACAATTCTTGAGATGGTTAGGATTTTGCTTAAAGATCTAAAAATTTGATTTATTATTTTTTTCGCGTGTGAGTCTAGTTGTGGGCGATTCTATATCTCACTATGTCGTTCGGTCGGTCCTGGTTTTGCTCCATTTCTTTGGTAATAAAATTGTAACTATTGGTCCGATTGTAACTAAATTTGAAATCCTTATGTTGTTTTAAATTTTCTTTCGAGAAATATACAAGTAATTATCATCAAAGTCCTGCTATGGTTACCCGTGAAATTATTTGGCAATAACTTCATTACTATTCAGGCGATTTTAACGAAATTTGAAACCCTTATAATGTTTTACATTCTCTTTTGAATCATATAATTGCCAAAGTTCTCGCAAGGTTAGCCCGGGAATTATTTTGTTTTAGGAATAACATCATAACTATTCGACTGATTCGAACAAAATTGAAATCCTTATATTGTTTTACATTTTCTTTCAAATTATATAATTACCAAAGTCCTCTTAAAGTTGGCCAGGTAATTAATTATTTGGCAATAACATCCTAAGTATTCGAGCGATTCTAACGAATTTGAAACACATATGTTGTTTCATATTCTCTTTTGAATGATATAATTTCCAAGGTCCTCCCAAGGTTAGCCCGGGAATTTTTTTGGTTTTGGCAATAGCATCATAACTATTTTGCCGCTTTCGAATGATATAATTACCAAAGTCGTCAAAAGGTTAGCCGGAGAAAAATGTGGCAATAATATCATAACTATTCGGTCGATTCTAATGAAATTTTAAACCCTCGTGCTGTTTTATATTTTCTTTTGGGTGATATAATTACCAAGGTCCTTTCAAGTATAGTTCGGGAATTATAGTAAGTTTTGAAGGTCGTAAGGTCATAAATCAGAATAGGTAAGAGCACGTAACCTTTGGTCAACAGACCTTGTTATGATCTGTTTCTACTTAATATATTCCTTAGCAATTTTTTTCTTGTTATTCAGTTTTAAATATTTGTTAACTTTAACGTAATTTTTTTTTATTTCCAATTGGTTGTTCTGATTAAAACTGTGCATTTCCAATTAGAATTTCTGGTATTCGATTGGTTGCGTCCCTTTATGTGTTCTTGAATTTTTAAATAAACCGTCTTTCATAGGGTAATCGAAAAGTTTTCCTCAATAAGAAAATGTAATTGTTGAAAAGTGTGTAGCGTGACGAGGAATGAAAGCGAGCAGCTTAAAAGATTTAATACATCGACGCGGGAAGCTGTTCCCTACTGTTCCTTCTTTATTTTTTATTTGATCGGAGGGGGAAGCGTTAGCCCCTGGATAACATTTCCAAACGCTGTTCTCTTAATTTCTTCCAAATATGCTCCGATTCTAGGAGGTTGTAGAGTGTGAAGTGAAGTGCAAGGGAGCGGCTTAAAAACTTTGCTTCAATAAGTCTCTCATTTTGAGACTCAGGATGGTGTAGTCAATTCGCCGCTCGCTACCATTGGTACAGCGACGCGGGAAGCTTTTCGTAACTCGCGTCCGCTACCTTTTTTTATTTATTTTTTCTTTGCCTTTTCCTACTCCCCTCTATCTACAAGTAAATTAATGACTTTTCACAGTGTAAACAAGTAAGTAGAAATGAAGAATAACTATTGTTATAGCATCTATGCAATTAAGCGAGAAGGGTCAATTTTTGTGTGCATTCACAAATACAACATTTTTCACTCTTTCTGTAGGTAAAAAAGTAAGTAAAAACTGTAGGTCGTATTAATATTTTTTTACTGAGCAGCCTTTGTGATCACCACCCTATGTAACGTTTTTATTTAAAGGCGTGTTTAATTGTAATATTCTTTGTCAATTCCAACTGCTGTTGCTCCTTTTGTACTCAATTTTTCTTTCTCTTATTTCTTTTCTTCTTTCTTGGCGAGGTAAAGTCAGACATCGCTATTTGAAATGAAGTTTTTCTAAATCTATTTTTCGGCCATCCAATTCTGCAAAGTCTTTTTGAACTTTTCTATTTTCATCAAAGAATTTCTAAAAGAATTGACAAGTTTTGTCCTTCAATCATAAATCTTAACTATCTTTCTTTGGCTCGAATTTACTTAACTTAAGATGACTCTTTTGGACTTACTTGACTCGGATCTACGTCAACTAAACGTGACTTGCTGTAATTTGCACTCCTTGGGTTCGCTACAAGGTAGAGAAGAAATGTAAGAAAATATAAAATAATGAAAAATATTATACTCTATCTTGAGTCAAGTTTTTAATTAATACAATTCAACCACGTATTCTTCAGCCTCGTGGAAAAGTTACTTTCCAAGGAAGTAAGAAAAAATATTTCGATAGTAATAACAAAGACCATTGCTAGTTCTTGAGGTCAGATTACAACCATTTCTAGCAGCGCCTAATTTTTTCTTTATTTAATATTGTTACAAAATTTCCTTAACACTTCACGAATATATATATATATATATATATATATATATATATATATATATATATATATATATATATATATATATATATATATATATATATATAAATATCTACATATATTTTTACAAAAATATAATCCAGGTATATATTACATGCATATATAATAAATTAAAAATTTGCATGAAAAATAAAGTCAACTTATAAGCAAGCTGTTTCAAAAGACAAAATTATTGATTGCCAACTACAATTGTCTGCTTTAATACGAATAACCTGATTGAAATATCAGAATGTTTTTGTTTTTTATTAATCTGACGATTTCATACATAGAAAAGTAGTGTTAGGCTCATAGACGACACTAGTTCAATGTCACAAATAAGAGTTCACACACTGTGGCAACCTGGCAGAAATTTTTGGTTTTCCTGTTTTCTTGCACCAACTATTTCATGTCTTGGAAGGTTCTAGAATAAAATGCTCAACACTTTTAGATTTAAGAACATGTACATAAAATATCCACATGTTTCCACGTTCTATACATACTACAAATTAGTTTTGAGTCTCCTAGTGGAATTAACACCGTTTAGTTTGATAAGATATGAAAGAGAAGATCCGCAAAGGTGATTCTTGATTTACCAGACATCTTTCACCCTTTGGCAAATCATCTTGGAAACTTAATAAAAAAATCTGAAAAATTGAAGCAAGGTTAATTTGAGAGAACTTTTTTCGAAATCAGAACTCCAATGTAATTATAAAGAAGGACATGGCAAAATGAGGTGGGGGCCTGAGGATAGAAGCAGAGGTGATATCAAGGGTTAGATTTCTCTCCATTCTGTAGTCAGACAAAAGTTTTATTACATTTTTTTATTAATATGTAAATATTTCAATATTTCAATATTTTACTTCACCCGTTAGATTTCTTCCTCTTTCATTCTTTCTTAAGAGACAGATCGATATATATATATATATATATATATATATATATATATATATATATATATATATATATATATATATATATATATATCGTTTTCTCTCTCTCTCCGGATTTCTCACTGGTTCAATAGGGTGGAGGGAGATAACGAAGAGGCTTTACTGGAATGTTTTCCAAAGACATCTATACTCAAGACTAATTTGTCCTAAAGCCATCCACCAAAATCTCTTGACTAAGGTCGAAAATTATCTCTCTTTTTTCTCTTTCAAATTCCTCAATATCAGAAGATTATTGATGTAATGCATTTACTGTACATATGTATCTCTTAAGTAAAATTCCAGCTATAGATAACTAAGATTATTTGCTTTGCAATTAATTCTCCCACAACACGAGGAGATTCTTTGCAAAAAGATTGGACGTAGTTCATTCGGTTTGTTTGACAAGGTCAGAAGTAAAAGACTGTTATTGAAAAAGTCTAGGATATCAGAATTAGGATTTTCATTTGGCAAAAAATGGCAACAAAAGCATCATAAAAATACACTATATTCGACAAATAAAAATCAAACCCAGTCCATTGAAAATATTTATAACGAATTTTTTAGACTTAGCTATTGTTCTAAAATCATTGAGTTCAAGAAGTTGCTTGGTCTGTATTCTATACAGATGCCACCTTCCATCCATAATTATAATGTAGCACAAAAGGTTCTTAGAATTTGAAACTCTTTTAAAGGTCCCTATGCAGATTTTGATAGTGTACGCAAGATAGCTAGATGTACGGCTTAAATATTCTATTTGCTTCTTACGATCGTTATGGAACTGTGCAATGCATCTCTTTTTAATTCACTTGGTCTATAATTGTTCCAAACATCGAAATATATCACGTTCTAAGAGCGCTTTTAGAACACTGTCAACACGTCAAATTATATGTGATATGGAAAAAAAGTTCCATTTTTATGGAGATTTATTTACGACGAAATAATGCAGCAAAAGAAATGAATCAATAAGCAATGTAATAACCGTTACTTTAGAGCATCTGCTTCCAACGACGTGAGGGATCATAGATGCCTTTGGTGTGAAATTCAACTTGTTTCCTATCAAAGAAGTCTCCAATTGTAGTTTTCAGTTCGTCATCATTTTCGAACTTTTTGACATTCAAGCAGTTCTGCAGTGGTCAGAATCGATGGTAGTCTGTTTCGCAGGTCTGGCAAGTACGGTGGGTGAGGAAAAACTTTCCACCCCAGCTCCAGGAGTTTTTTAGGGGTATGATTTGCAACTTGTGGTCGGGCATTATCATGAAGAAACATGACATCATTCCATTCCGGTCATTTCAGCGCAATTGTATCTGCCACCCGTTGCATTTGACTAAATAATTGAGCGTCGATAGAATGATTGAGTCCCAACATTTCCCAGTAAATTCCTTACTTCACATTCCATCAGACACAAACCATAAGCTTCCTTTGATGTCTCTTGACCTTTGCCAGAAGTTGTGTAAGTAAATCTTTGTCTGTCCGCTTCTTTTGCGTGACATTTTCGAGCGTAGATACCATTTCTTATCACCAGTATCCACTTTGCCCAGCCAATCAAAACGACATTTCATTGAAAGTAGTGTCATGCAGGCGACTATGGGGTGCCTCTGGGCAAAGTCAGTCAGCTTAAGTGAAATCCATACGCCCAGTTTGCTGACTTTGCCCTTTTCCTCTAAATGATGCAAAATGGTTATATGGTTGGTTCTAACCCTTTTTACCTAGCTCACGAGATTTCAGATGTGGATCAGCTTTGACACAGGCCCACAAACGGTCATTGTCAATAATTAAAGGTCGACCATTTCTTGCACGACTTTGGAGATTTAATTGACCACACTGAAACTTTTTAAACCAATTTTAGACTTTGTAACGCCTTATTGTATCTTCTCTAAATGCTTGCTTGAAACAATATGGCTATTGTGCAGTGTTATACCCGACTTGTAATCATAAAGTAAAAGAGTACGTTTCTGTTCATGAGCCAGACTCATTTGTTGGGTAATTTATGGAACTTTAGATATCATATAAGGTGTCTGACTAATTATTATGCAGGGGTAAAGGCTTTCCTAAGCTTCGCTTAAAAGTAGATAGTGACTTAGTATATAGTAGTGATCAAAATAATATGGATTACTTGAAAACTCTTAATTTTTATGGTAAAAGGTAACTTATAACTATTTAATTAGTCAATAATGATGAAGTTGTTTTATCATATTAGTGTGAAATAACTATTGTACATTTTTGTAAACTAAATATTAGAGTGTTTTACTTCATTTGTTGGCAAATTTGTTGAAATAAAAGAAGGCAACACCAATTCAGTTTTGCCTGCTGTGGCAACTGTGAGTCTCCTGCCTCGGTTCCAATTATGACTTCGCAGGCTGAGGGGTGTGCGAGCTATTCTCTTTTGCTGTTAGTGATCCAGTATTCAACTAGTATGTATTTTCTTTACCTGTGGATAATAGTAACTGTTTTCTCTTGCAGTGTAATAGATAAAAAGAAAGTAAACATCTATGGGTAAATTCCTCGGAAAATTGGACAGATCGAAGTTTTATGAAGTGATACAGCGCTAAAATAGAAAGAAATTGTGTCTCTTGTTAAATATTAAACGATATAAAGAAAAAAATTAACAGCAGTTTTAATTTGGATTGAGCAAGGGCTTGGAAATGTGGTTGCAAGAAGAAAGCAACACCAAGAACAGACAGGGAAATAAAACAAATGGCTATTAAGGACAAAAGCAAATCTTGTAGGAAAATTGAAAGCGAACTGTTAGCAGGTGGCATTAGTCTTTCTCGAATAAAAGTAAATAGGAGGTTACTAGACAGTGATTACTAGACTAATATCCAAGAAAGAATCCTAGGCTTACCTAAACCATGATACAGGCACGTCAATTCTGGGTTAATCTTCATGCTGATTTGACTTCTGAGCAAAGGGAACAGTTAAGAGTGGTACATTTACTAGTTATTTTCTTTATTAAGCACAAGAGAACATACTGTACCGACAGTAGTAAGTACCTTCTAATTTACGCACTAGCCATGCGTTCATTCTGCATGAAATAATTTCAAGTCATAATTTGCCTGGCTATTTTAATGCTGCCACTATCATCAAAAGTCGTTTCAGTACTGATATAGTATTTTATATTGTTTCAGGTTGTATTTTCGGACGAGTCAACTATTACAGTACTTGATGACCGTGTGCAGACAGTAGGGAGGCGTTCAGGTGAGGATTTTATGCTAGTGTCTTAAAAAGACTGTAAAAATTTCACAGAAAATCATATGGTGTGGGAGCAATTTCTGTACATGGGACAAGTCGCTTGGAAATTGTTGAAGTACTGAAAAACCACTTGGTACCTCAAATGAGGGAATGGTTCGGTGACAGGTCATGCATATATCAGCCAGACTTGGCTGCTTGTAACACAGCGCGATCAGTGAAGCCAAGATATGCACAAAACGGCATTGAACTGCTATCATGGCCTGGAAATTCCCCAGACAAGAACCATATTGAGAGTTTATAGTATATTCTAAAAAAGGAATTACACAAAGTTCGCATAACAACCAAAGAAAAGCTTATAGAACGTCTTATCTACGTTTTGTCTCACTCTACAGAATTAAGCAATTATTCAGAACTTTAATCACTGGCATGCCAGAGCGAGTTATAGCACTTAAAGAGGATAAAGGAGGTCAAACCAAGTATTAATTAATGTAAGAAAGGATATTTTTGCTATATGTATGAAAATAAATTGATTACTTGTCAATAAAATAACTTTATATAAGCTTTATATAACCCTACGGGCGTTTATTGCTAGCCTGCGTTGCTTGTTCGCTTCACTCATAAAATTAAGTAAGTGAGCGACAGAAAATGGGTTTTGATTTCACAACAAATTCAAAATTGGTGTGCAAGAAGAAAATCATTTCACAATTTTTTTAAATGCGCATACAGACCCACACACACACACGCTCTGAAAATTATAAAAAGATGCTGATTCCACTTTGGTGAGAAATACTGTACCATTAAACTCTCCAAGCAAAAGTTATCCTCCATGTTACTCTCATATTGCAGCTAAGTTTGAATCAGGAAGACATTTTGGTTTATTAATTTTTCGGTCACCAGAGGATACGTGTAAAAAGCGACATACAAAAATCTTAGCTAATCTCCTGTTATGGGATGAAACGCTGAAAATAAGATTATCCTGTCTTTAACTTAACCTTAAAAAAACTAAATAATAAGCGAGAATGAAAATGGTAGAAAATATATAGTTATCCAAATTTTACCGCTTGCATAATAACCCCATGAGGAGTTTCAAAACCGAGAAAGGTTACCGAGAACTTTTCAGTTCTGACATTCCTCTATGCGTTCAATTTCTAAAGATTGATAAAGAGAGAAAAACAAAGAAAGTTCTGGGTTCACACGTATTAAACAGAAAAAGGAACAAACAAGAAAAAATCCAATACAATCTTTCGCCAGAGTAAATCTCAGCCACAAATACTTTTCGAATCCCCAACAAAAATGTTCGGGAAAACAAGAACAAATACTCTAAAATTGGAGCTTGGAATGCTCTACTGCGTCTCCGAATTGTAGCCATATACACTCACCGACGTTAGAACTGCCGTTAAATTGATCATGCGAATGTGAAGCGGAAATAAAATGGCAATAAGAAGTCGTGAACTTAAATAACTCTATGACGGTTTATCTGACTTCAAAGAAGTAACATGGATTTGTAGCGACACATAAACAACTACATGGTAGCCAGGAGGACACAGAACAACATTATCTTGAAAATCCTCAACCACTACTGATTTAAGGTAGGACAAAAAAATGGACAAAGAAAGGCGGAATAACAAAAAATCGCCATATTCCAAGCAAGACCATTGTCGCATGTTTTGAACTAGAGAAGTGTCCTATATTAGACGGCTCTCGTTACACTATTTTTAAGATCCGAAGAATAAGAGTGAGAAATACAGCACGTCATCCTATAGGATAGAGGCCCCACTCTTCGTGAGATCGAATGTTGTTACTTAATTCAAGATAAGAAACGAAAACCAACCACGGCTTTCCCACCAGAAGGTTTGTAAAGAGAAACTTGAAAAAAGTGATGAAGGTGGAGAAAATGGAAATGTGTAGAAAATATATATCCGAAGATCTCCTGAGAGGGTTAGGCCCTGGAGGCCAAGCAATATTATTATGCCAGATATAGCATGGTTTCTCAAGCTATACTTGATATACCTTTTGTGGGTCCCTGAAAATGAATGTTGTCATCTACGATTATTGTTCATTTCATTACCCATGTACCACATTCTTAATTTTCCCGGGTAGTCCTAATACACACTTATGACTTCTAGGACTCTCCCCTCAGTGACAACCGCAATTCTTTAATCATGCACCCATCCGCTTACCGATACAAGCCAAGGCAATCATGCTAACCATGGTACAAAACAAACACAATCTCAGCGAACGAATCAAGGCAGTCAGTCTCTAAACAACTCAACTGCGAGATCGAGCGTCTATAGGCCCTAAGCAGCTTGTCCTAAGCAACTCGCCTTCAATATCATCAGTCTATAGTCTTAAGTAACTCGCCTTCAATATCTACAGTCTATAGTCTTAAGCAACTCGTATTTAAATAATCAGAGTTGATACAATCTACGTACGATCTCTAAGCAATTTACACTTAAATTCGACAGTCGAATGCAATCTACTGTCTCTAAGCGGTTCGTCTTCAAGATGAACTGTCCAGTCCAGCTCATCTAAGCGTCTTTTCCTCTATGTAGATCCACCACACTTTATAAAGTATAAGGTCTCTAGGTAGCCCTTTCTGAATACCGAAGTTTATGCCATGTATGTCGTACATTTTTAATTAGAGCGTCATTTTTGTTGCTTCTGAATTTTAAGAAACCTAAATGGGTCCTTCATTTACAAATTTGATTATTTTAACGAAGAAACTTTTTTTCTGTGTATTAGCTGCTGATGTTTATTTTACTTCGAGGTTTATAAATACACTTTTATTTGTCCCAACCATGTTGTTATTAAAATATTGTTGTTTGGTTTAAACATTCTTTTAAATTTAATACATACCTGATCCTTTTGCTCAGCATAAAATTTGATGATTACTTTAGAAAATGTTGCTTGATAATCCAGAGCGAACAACATTTGATTCCTTTCAACGAAACCAACAAGCTTTTTAAATTGTTCAATAACACTCATTCTTTATGATATAACCTTATACTTCAAATACATTCCTAAATACCGTTCCTTTTTGCTATTCATTTTTATGGGTTATAATTTGGTACTTCTGAATATTCAGAATTACTGAGAAGTAAATACTTCGAGAGAATACTGACCTACATAGACAGGTAACCGAGACAAGGTGCCAGTAAGTACCTAATTGCCAAAGGAATCATATCAGCTAAAAATTTGCCGTTTTTTTTAAAGCATACTTATTTTATTCTTTAAGTGAGGCTACCTAATTATTTAAATATTCTGTCCTGAGAATGTTTATAAAATATAAACTTTTAAGAGCAAAATGATTTATTGAAAAAAAAACAGAGAAATTACAAATGTGTGACTTGCATTTTAAAATTTCTGTTTCAAAATTCTTAGTCATCGTCCGAATTGAACAAATTTTTAAAACTCAGTTTATTTTCATTGACTGAACTAAACGTATCACACTCGGAAAGTTCAATTACAAACAAGTAATTTGCATTAATGCAAAGAATTTAGCTATGTCATCTTTGGTCATAAACACGAGATGATTAGCTCATTTATTATTGTACAAATATCATATAATATCAAAACAATACATGAAAAATCTTTGAAACTTTAACAATCGAAACAAGCATAAAAATTACTGTGGTATTCTAATATATGAGAAACTGACGGTAGGTGTGTTCCTGAGCCGAAGGTCAGTAGCCCGCCAGCACTATTTCTATATACCTTCCCTAACCAATTCGCCCTCAAGATCAAAGGTCTATGCGAAGATAGACTCTTTCACTCATAAATTTATTCATTTAATTAATTTCCACTATTTATTTTATACTCAATTATCTATTTTTTGTACTTAATATCTATTTATTACTTATCACACTGCAAGCTTTGATTAAATGAAATTGGTTATTACCTTTCTCTATCGTAAAAGCCACAAAATGATATCGCTTAAATTCTAAAGTCTTATTCCTTCTTTACATAGCTACAATAGCATTTAATATTTCCTTTAAGACCGATATCGATTATGAATGTCCTTCTAAAATTTTCGCTCAAATAATTCTGAATTAAATCTCCAAATTTCTAAATCATATTCCTCCGAGTCCAGCAAAATAAGTGATGCAAAACTTTAAGATTTACTTTCCTTTAATCTATAAACCGTATTTAATGATTTTTTTCTCTATGTTATCTAGATTTCATTGTATTACCTAGCAACTGGTGTAGAACAGAGCAAACATACTGCAACTTAAGGGAATATAGTATTAAACCTTCAAGGCTAAAGACAACTGTAGCAAAATAGTGTTCAACAAATTAGTCTTAAAGTCTTTGGCGATTCTACATTCCTCATTATACTTTTACTATGCATCTTACAGTAAATTTATTTTATTATTAAGATTGCATATGCACTTTTTGCGAACTTCATTATGGAAATCTATAATAGCCTTCCATTAAATGGAGATTAATGACTGAAGAGATTTGCCATTACACTCTATTTCAATTATAATCACCTTTTCGTTATTTTGTAACCATCTTTCATTCTATCTGTAGCCTTTGATTGTGTCCCCTGCTCGTCATACTCCCTTTCTTTTTCTTTTCATTAAAACAAATCTTCATTATATTTATTTATCGACTTCTATGTATTGTTTTAGTTATACAATTTAGCAAGTAGATACCAGCGCACACTCATTAGTAATCTGTGACGTATATGTAGATAGGTGTTTTACAAATACAAAAGTTTTAGGTATACCATTTCTTTCATTAGTAAATACCCTGCAAGTCTAGCTTTTCTTCATATGCAACCTTTGAAATGCTTTTCTTCATTAAATACCTTTGTAGGCACACATTTACCCCCTTTTAATGATAAATTTAAATATCTTAATTTTATCGTCCTCAGTTCTATTTTCAAATAATGCTCATCTGTATTTGAATTGTAGGAGTGAAGGCAATCAGTCCCCAATAAAAGGCAATCAACCTCAATAAAGGGCTTTTAAATTGAGAAGAGAGGGCCTCATTTTAGCAAAATTGACAGAATATGGTGTAGGCGAGACAGAGATGAGGTTCCAAAGTAACTGTTACTCTCCCCATGTGCCTCTCCGTGACTATTTGCTCATAGTGGTCTAGAATCTCACTTACCTCAAACTTTTCCTATCTAATTCGCTATCAAGATTCCTTACCCTTCAGCCTTTACGACTTTTCTATTCACTCTTTTTTATCTTTTTACTTTTCTATGGTTTTCTCTTTCTTTATTAATCACTATGTATCTTTTTGTTACCACCACTGACCTTTCGGCTTTCATCTAATAGAAGGTGGTTATATGGAGTATTAATATTGTGGGTTCAAGATAGGTAAGGTAAGTTAAGCTGTGTCATCTGTCCTTGGCATCGTGCACGAGATCCCCCAACCACATAATGTAATAGACATAAAGATCAGTATCAAATCGTTGACAGACCCAAATGCACCCCCAGTCCGCTCCTCTTGACGGTCATGCGTCAAGCAGTATTGCGTTTTAACACCACCAGTGATCATAAGACCGTTCGTTATTCCCTGCTAACAGTAAGTGGATATGAGTACCAGCATAAAGAACACTGCTGTTCCACGGCAGGGTATGTAGTTATGAGTGGCCCGTTACTAGTACTCCATAGGAAGATTTCTGGAACATAGGAGAGAATAGGAATGTTGTGTTATGAAAGCTGGAAAGGGAGGAAAGAGGCGTTGTGTCTGGCTATTTGTGTGATGACGTCAGTAAGATCTATCTAGCCCTACTAGGGTAGGCACATCACGTCTAACAATCAGTAGTAGGACCTCTGTTTGCGCTTAGCTTTGTGTCTGCTTGCTTGAGATTGATCCCTGCACCTCAAGAGGAGAAAACTAATGCTCTATCCACTAGGTAAGTATTTCCAATATTTACATATATGTTGTAAATAGATATGATTTTAGGATTTACATAGAGTAGTGGGCATAATGATTCAGACACAGATTTCCATCACAAAATTTAGAGTAGTTTAAACCAAATAATGGAAAGTAATGCATGATGAACTACAGATATAAAATAAGCATGGCTATATGTTGTACATCTACAATGTACATATTAAGAAGGATAAAACTGCAAATTTACGTGCAAAAGAGCATTTTTATTCGCAAAAGATTGTTGTCAAAATGATTCAGACAGCGTAATTCTATTATTTCTACCTTTGAGACAACTAACTAATTTAGGGTAGCAACTTACTTCCATTAATTCTTAGTAATTTCAGTCATTACCTTGTCAAGTTCGGATTAGCAATCAGGCCTAGGGAACACAGTACACCTGCCTATATCCAGGAGTTAATTGTTAAGCTACGTTAAGAGGATCAGCTTTCTATCGGAGACATAGCTGAAAGAGCTAAACGCCCTAAATGTGCTGTACATAATATTATATCACGTTACGATACTACAGGCTAATGTATCAGTTGAACTTTCACAGTTATGTCTAGGAAAACTTCAAAGAGAGATACCAAGCGATCGTCCGTGTCTCAAAAGGGAACAGATACAAGACAGCAGCCAGCAATTCTCGAGAAGTAATTGAAACTATGGGCCTTACTGTCTCAATGAAGAAATTATCACGCTGCCTAACGCAAAGATCTTTAAAATATCGCACACCAGCAGTCAAGCCATTAATCAGACCTATAAACACTACACACGTTCTATAGACACAAGACCAATGATCCAGAGCACAATTCAGTGATGAATCGAAGTACAATTTGTTTGATTCAGATTGTTGTAAGTTCGTCAGTCGAAAACCTGGCGAAAGAATATCGGCGAATTGCGTAAGGATCAGCGTCAAGTGTGGTAAAGGAAACGTTTTGGAGTGGGGCATAATTTCGGCGAAAGGTACTGTCACACTTGTCCGCTTGCATGACAGAGTGAATGCTTAAGTGTATAAATAACTTTTGCAATCACATTTTGTGCCCCAAATGAGAGCCACCTCTGCCCAACCTTCATTTTTTATGCAGGATAATGCACCTTGCCACATGTTAAAGTTGGGGAAGATTTTTCTGAATGAAGAGGAATTAAGTGTCAAGGTCTGGCCTGCAGAGAGACTGGACCTCAATCCGAACGAGAATTTGTGGAAGACGCTAGGAAAGAGAAGTAAGGAGAGAAACCCAAGCACGGTCAAAGAACTTTAAGAAATGTTACAAAAGCTTAGTGTAGAACAAATAACACGAGAATAATTCCTTCCGTTAGTGCACTCCTGTGGTAGATGTTAGTGCGTAATTGATAGTACAGATCTACATACCAAATACTAATATATTTTAACAATCTAAACTACATACTTGTTGAGTAACTTATATCATTGTAACTCCTCATCTATGACTGTTGTGTTTTCTGTCCGGTTCATTTTGACCACCATATCTATAGGAAGAATAATTCTCTTTTGTGCATAACTTGTGGTTTTTATTCATCTTAACATGTACAATGTACATGTAAAACTTATAGCCATGCTTATTTTATATCTGTAATTTATCATGTATTGCTTGCCATTATTTGTTTTGAAGCTACTGTAAGTTTTGTGATAGAAACCTAAGTGTCTGAATCATTATGGCTGTGACTGTATGTAGCGAAATTCCCAAACTCTGAAGGTAAGTAAAAGAAATAAAGTGATGCTGTGAGAAGAATAAGAATGAAACAGCCTGACCTTGTATGCAATGCATAAGTGTGATGCAAAACTGTGACTACGTCCGTGCATAGCTTATATCCTATATAAACGATTCACACAAACTGGTAATGTAACCTTTTCAGAGTCGTGTTTTTTGCATACAGCCTGAAGGTATTTTACAGCATCAAAACCAAGTTTCCTTGGCGTGAACTAATCTTATATTAAAAACTGAATAACCACCCCGATCGGATAAATTAATCTCAAGTCATTGGTCCTAAATAGAAGAATACATTTCTGATGACCAAACTAAATGCATTGAGACTAATTAGTACTCGTACAATTACGTAGTTTTCTATTTCCATTTGATTTGATCAAAATGCTAGGATTATTACTAACTAGCCATTTTTTATCTTTCATAAAACCTTATGCTCAGAGAGAGATTGGATTATTATAGATTATTGTCGATTATTATGAGATTATTAGACTGCTAAATTATTAAAGATTATACTGTCTCACATTTAGTTTGTTGGGCGGTCAGTTATCATTTTTCCTTTAAATTATTTAGTGCATTTTATTTTATCAATAAATGAAAAACTGTCCGTTCCACATTTCCTGTCACGAGAGGAAGAAGACTGCAAGAATTTCGATTTCAGATTAAGACACGAACACTCGAAGCCCCAATTGACTCAGGCAAGCCAGATTGCGACATATGCTTTATTAACTCAGAAAAGATTTCAATGCCCCTTTAGTGTGTTGTTTATTACCGCATTTATACTTTTATTTACGGTATACAACAGACCCTAAACTAATCCAGGTTAGATTAAGCTTTGTTGCAAACCGTATACAAAAGATAGTGTTGACCTCCTTTTATTAGTGTCCATTGTCCAATCAATATTTCACTTTATAATTTAATGAGAAAATGGTAGGCTTTATCATTCTTTACTTTCAAGTTATATTATTTTTTAAGATAAATGTAATTAATAATAAAATAGATAACCCTTTCTCTAATAGGACTTGAGAAGTAGCCATAATTGGTAACGTTGGTATAAGGCATTTTAAGTTATTAGAGAATAATGGTAAATAAACGGAAAGTTTAGCGCAGAAAATCTCTATCGGAGATTGATTGTATAGCTTCATGATCTGAATTACATAAAACATAGTTTTGAGCTAAAACTACAGTATATATATATATATATATATATATATATATATATATATATATATATATATATATATATATATATATATATATATATACTGATCCGTAATAAACTTCAAATTTAATTTATATGAAATTTAAAATACTAGTAACATTTTTTTTACTAGAAAATTAAAATAATATCAGCATGAAACAGGCCTAAAATTAAATAAAAATTAGTTTTAATTGAAAATTTTATTTTATAAAAAAAAAGAAGTTTTTTCAAACACACATCGCTATATACCCCCGAAATAGAATTGATATATTTTTTATTAATAGAAATTACAAAAATGGATTAGGTTCAAGATTTTATAAGTTTCCACAAGTCTCATTTCTTTTAATTTCAACTATTTTGATTTTACAAGTAGCTTAAAAAGATGGACTTCCACGAAGGTCATATGCATGGCCTTATTCTTTACGGGTTAATTAAAGATCCTGCTCCCAAGAAAACTGTAAAGGAAAGGATGTTCCATAGCCTAGGGTTATCAAGCTACAAGCACATTCATTTAGTACCATATAATGTACAACAAAACCTAACCATTCATCCCTGATAAGCCTTAGGGCAGGGGTTCTCAACCAGGGGGGGAATTGGGACCACACATTGTCAGACTCTAACTGTTGGAAAATTTATATTTGTATTGCCTTCAACATTTTCAATTGTTATTCAATTTGTAAAACTCCACTGTAAGAATCATCCATGTAAATATATACGTACTAATACTCGTATATAAAAAAATAAAGGATTTTCAGTATTATTATCATCATCATCACTTCACTAACTCTATAATTTAAGAAGGGGATTTTTTTTGAGTATTTGAATAATAATTTGATCTTAGTTTGGTTATGACTTATGTTTTTCTATCAAAGTTATTTCTAATAATTCTTTTACAATATCAAAAAACAAAATGGTGAAGTTCAGAAAGAAATATAAGTATCGAAATTTTGTGAAATTTTATCGAAATTTTTTCAAACCTAAAGAATTACAAATGGTGAAGTTCAGAGAATTTATTTTTATATATCTTCTTCTATAACTATTTTTAGCAACGGGATATTTTGAAAGGGGGAAATTTAGTTTAGAGTTTCTTTTTAAAATTATTATAATTGGCGAAGTTCCGAAAATGTATAAAAATTTAACCCTGGATGCTTTTATTTTAGATTTTAAATTTTAATCTTAGTAGCGAAGCGCCTTGCCTGATAGTCATATTATTTATTTTTGCGTGATAAAATAAAAAAAATTACTACTAGTTAAAAAATATAAATATCATGTTACTATCCGCTCTAAATTGAAACTTTCTATATCAGTTTCTCACTCGCCCTTTTCTTATATACATAGATCGACACAACCTCTAAAGCGTTCTATGTTTATAGTTGTTTAGAAGCGTATCCCAATAAGCAAGCAACGTTCGCATTATCACAAGCTATCTGCATTGGCATTGGTCTTTGTTCGAAATTAACTACATCAGGCACTATGTCTGCTTGACATATAAGCAATCTAGGCCCAAATATCCTTAAAATAACTTAGAGTCAAGGTTGTAACTATCACAAAGTTAAAGACAAGTATGTCATTTTCGTCACGAATTAATTTGTTTTACTAACGAATAATTCTTTTTGATTCACTGTATTTATTAACAAAAGAGGTTATTAATATTGACTTAATTGAACAGAATATTTAGTTGAGAGTGATCAATGAAATAAAGAGTATATAGATAAAAGAATGATGGTAAAATTGCGAGAGGCTGGTAATTCTGCTTTTTATATTCAGAATTGACTTCATATTCAATATTACAGCCATGACCATAGGTTTAAAGATTACAGTTTTTTATACAAGAAAACTAATAGGCCTAGTTAAATGCTGCAATTTGTTTTAGGGAGTTTGTATCATAATTTGAAGGTGAAATAGGCAAAGATTTAAAGCCCAAACCCATTTTATTAATAAATACAATCCATTAATTCGCAGAGTCATTATTTAGAATGATGTTTCTTGTCCTTCAGGACTGTTTCAATTCGTTTTTGCATGCAGAGAGCAAATCTACGATGATATTGCTCCATTTTGTTCAATAATTACCCACAACTCACAATTAGATGGCTTCTGTTTAACAATCGCCAATGTGATTTTTGCCTACAAATTCTCTCTTTGTTTCATATCCCGCGAATGCCTGTCCAAAGTCATAAATGCTCGCTGTCATTTTCAACAAAGAACTTTGTTATTACTTTTGCTTTTGACAAGGGGCGCTACTATGCTAAAAATTACAGTTATCATCCCCAAATAGTTCCTGGTCTGTTGGAAAAAGGTCGTAATGAAGCACGTTTTGGTTCTTTTGAGTTCATAGCAATGCTTTGGGGCAAAATTGTTAGTGCTCCAATTTCCTTGGATAAGAAGTAGCTTCAGTCAGACATGAAGAACTTCCAGATGCTTCATCTTAAGCACAACATAGGAATCGTGAAAGTGCTCCCCTTTTTCTCATCTTAACGAGGGATCTTACAGAAGTTCAAAACAACCAGGAGGGAGCTTCATCAGAGGATATCGTTTTGCTAGTCTTCAACCGTCTTCGTTAGACTTCTTACAAAAGTGGATGTATAGGTCAAGTTCATCTTGGTTAGATGAGGATTCTTCGCAGCCCTTCTAGACTAGACCTTTGTAGAGAGCCGCCTCACCATTCGCTTTGATGCGTTCACACCTGCTTATTTCAAATCGTGAGTAAGATTGGCATTAGAAGCAACTTGATCCTTGAGCTGGGAGCTAACTGGGAGGCGATGTTGGCGTTCATTTGAAGCTCTTGTGCATCCGGAAGACTTCTTCTTATAAGTGTAATTAGTCTTTTTAAATTCATTAATGATCCTAAAGATGATGTTCATCGAAGGATTAACCTTAGAAAATATTTTTTTTTCCATTTCAACGCACTTTGGTGCCGAGCAACAATGGTTGCGCAATTTTCTTTGGAAAAGGCCATTTCTGGAATTGAAAAAGATTCCAACATTTATTTTTAAAATATTTTGAAATAGATTATAAATACATTTGTCATCATTATACCATTTTGATTAAATTAGCAAAGCTCCAAAAACTGAAACTCACTACCAACAGGAACAGGACCAGAACGCGATTGTTATTTTACTAATTTAACCGAAGAAATCTAATTATTTTTAAAATGCTGATTTTTATTAAGCCTACAACAATTTCAATACTGTAATAATTATTCCTATAAGGTAAATTTTATAAACGAATAAGAAAAAATATAAATATATATTGCTCACAAACATTGGTCATGTCTGTATATCTATCAACTAAAATACGAAATTAAGAACAATTTTGTGCACTAGAATGACCATCAATGGGGCCAAAAGAGATGATATATGGATTAAATCAAGGCCAAGTATTAAAATATCATACTACATATATTTTAAAATATAGAGATCTATTCGCAGTTTTCCATAAATTAAGTCGAAATGAAACGGCGATCTAAACAACGAAGACAAAACAACCTTTGCTCCAAAAGGAACTAAGTGGGTCGTGACAGCGGCTCTTTGGTCCAGCAATTGAAATATAAAGGAGCCATTGAAAAAAATACAAGGGGATAAAAATGATAAATCGAATAAATTGAAAATGAATTAAGTGCAAGTGGCCTAATATTGGTTTTCTCGGCACACTTATCGTCTCATTACACATGCATCGGTGTCTTTCGTGATAGGGATGAAGATGGAAGGCTTTCAAAGAGAAGTCACGAATCCCTTCAAATAAATATTGAGTGAAGTGGCAACGTTGCCTCAATTTAATGAAGTGCTTCGCTTTTAAGGGTTGTTTGCTCAAGCCATGATCTTGATGAGTCTCTCCTTGTAATGATATTTGCTACACGTGCCACCTAATTGTTCTATATTTTGTAAGAAGATAAAGTAAGAAGACTTATAATTTTATCAATTCCAAGTAGTTCCACTTGAATATATATATATATATATATATATATATATATATATATATATATATATATATATGTGTGTATATATATAAAGGGTATTCCATTAAGACGGATCGCAGTTAGCAGTAAATATACATTGCAGCAAAATATATATTGAGTTTTCTGCCTCTTTCAACACTACTTTCAATCATCAATATACTGCTAGGTGATATTTAAGGACAACCAATCCCATCTTTAAATATAGGCTGAGAGAGCCAATCTAGTGCGCCCAAAAGGTTTAACCACAACAGCCTATTTAGGTAGATTTGATAATGTTCATTTTCGATGGGCGCAAATCAATTTTTGAGATGATTTGATGACAATCGTAAATCTTTAATGTTTGGGATAAGGGTCTTGGGCTAGACAAACCAACCTGTTAGAGAAAAACCATATATACCTGAGGTAGGTAGTCATGAAAATCTAAATCTTTATCCGTACCCTTCACTATTCTACAGGACCATAGAATACTGACAACCGTTAGAACTTACTCCAATAGTAAATATTTAAACCTATAAAAGTAATCTGATAGGTAGCACAAAGAACCATACTATTAAATATAGACAAATAAAAGCGGAAATATAAAATAATAGAAATTGCAAAAATGATGAACTAAAAATTGCAAAACAGGAAAGGGTCCTTTAAAAACTCTCAGGAACATATACACTCAAAATAATACTGGAATGGCAGTCTACGCAAACCGAGCTATTTAAAAACTAAGGTAATAATAAAATACTACATAAATACTAGGTCATGAACAGGCCATTAGATAACTTCGTTAGGTAATTTTGCAGATTAGCAACTCTGACTTTTTTTTATTAAATTCATTCAATCTATTTTATAGCCCTATTTGTATAGTCTTTTGCTATTTTTTTGGAGGGGGGGGGGCACAAAACACTGGTTTTTCAGTTATTAGCACTTAAAAATAGTTTTTACAATACATAAATCTATTATTTGTCGCTGCTATGATGTCATATTCCTCGTTAAAAAAATGTTTCATTGCACCGATTCAAGAAATAGTTATTATAAAATAATGAAGCAAATTTAATTACGATATCGAAGGTTTAGGGGTACTACGTTATTTAATCATGTTTAGTTTTAAGTGTTTTTTAAAATTCATTCCGACCAATTATATTTCCTCTTTTTTTGTCTTCGGATCCTCAAATTGAACTTGAATCTCCATATCCTTCTCGTTAAATCTAATTCAGCCTGACTCCCGCACCGTTCACAACCATGTTCTTTGAGGATTAGGCCGTGCTTTTGACAACAATCAATTATAGATTCGTAACTACCATAATATTCACAAGATAACGCAAGAATTTATTTCACACCTATCACAGAGAGCAGATATTTTAGACTATATGTAGGCTATGCTACGCCATGTCACAAGAATAGGTTTCTTGTTTGGTTCTTTTCCGGCGGGAAAATACAAAATAAATATTTTTAAAAAACTAGCCTTCCCTCCTCCAAAATTAACATAACAAAAACACAAACTAAAAGGAACTAACCTACCTAAAAACCCTATACCTAACCCATTCTTTTCATGGTTCAAAACAAGCTATCAATGACAAGATGGCTGCCAGTCTATTTTCCGTCATAGCATTATAGTTAGAAATTTGGGCGCCAGAATTAGTGAAAGTGCTCTATAATGTAAAACTTCGATGTATATCTTTTATATGCATTATACAGCATTTGCGTATATTTTCAAAATATTTATAACAAAGCGCCTTCGATTGAGATGGCGTTGTTATCTGTACCTAACCTAACCTAACCCTTCCTCAGTTAGTACGCCAGAAGAAAATCCGATTCAGGAGGCAGAAAATAAATCCGAGAAAAGAGGATTAACCTCCTTTTTCTTGGTAAAACACTGTAAGAATTTCAAGGTGCAAGGCTCACACCTGTCTACAATACTTTATCGGCGTATTTCCTAAGACAGGAATTTTACTTTACTTGGTAAAATTGCTAAAATGACGTAATGTCGTCATTCAATAGGTTGGAATGGTTGTCCCCTTCTGTCGTATGGCCGTTTAACGAATCCTAATTTGGATCAATTAGATTCACAACATGTAGAAAATTAGCATAAGAGAGAGCGAAAATAGTATTTTTTTACTTATGTTAATATTTCAAATTCACTTTTCAAAAGTAGGTGAATATTCGGAGACTTTATCGGTTAGGATGAAGAGAGAATGCATTAAAAAAAGATAAAGCAACTGCAATTAACAATGAATTATTCAAGTCTAGGCTCCAGACGTCACATCATTTCAAAACTGCTGGCATCTTTAATTCACGGTGCTAGACAGAATGACTCCTTAAATAAACAAGCCATAGGACGAAATGATTCTCTAAACTGAACACCGTCAAGCATATTCTGCTAGTTAACTCCTAGTTCTCTGGATAACACAAAACACAATTTCAAAAAATTAAGACATACATAAATTAGAGAAATGTTGCAGACTTGGAGAGGCTCCTTCTTTTTCGCTCTCTCACGCTGCCACTTTCCTAATATGTAACCTGCACTTTTTGACTGACCATAAATTTCTTCCTGTTTTAGACATTTTTGTGAATTTTATGCTATGTTTGCTCGTTAGTTTTCGTTTTTTTTAAATAAGCTAAAAATATTATTTTACCCTGTCACATGTTACTTTATAACCGAAAATTGTAGAATTAATATTCAAATTTACTAATAAAAGGGCATTTTGTAGCTCATTCAACAGCATTTTAATACTTTTGTGTGACAATATCATAAAAGTTAAAAAAAAAGAAGAAAATATGAGCCACGTAAGAAGTCATTATTCAACATTTCTCTTCTAAACCAAGACTTATGAAGAAACTGCATTTGCATGCATCTGGAGGCAGGGTCGTCCTAGCGGGCTTTGCATAGACTTTCAAAACAAAAATGGTGAGGAAAGAAATTTAATCGAAAAGAACTCAGATTTTTTTAGATAATACAGCGGATAATCTCTCATATTTGAAGAGTCGTGCACATTATGATTAAAGCATGAAATTTTTGCCAGTGTTAGGAGATACCATAAGGTTCATTTTAAGATCGGGAGGTTAGTCAGATTTGACCTCTGAGGGCCGTGAGAGGTCACTTACTTCACAATATCATAATAATAATGATTTCAGACAACCTTTTTCATTTACGCACTGATTATCACGAAACTCGCAGAGAACATGAAGAAAAGAAAATAAAACTAATTTTCCTCCTGGTGATTTTTTTTTTGATAGATTAGCATCTTTTAAAAAAATTTTAACCAAATTTTGAAAATCTTTAAATTTGCTACTCCTCCGTCATTTTTCATCATAGGAAAGAAATAAAGACAGATTTAGAATCGTGAAAGCATTTAGAAAAGAATATGGATCGTTGTTAAAGAAAAAATAAAAACTAAAGTTTTTCTTCAAGCATCCTTAATTTTTTGTCATTTTGTGTCAATACTCTAAACGGAGGAAAAAGACAATCTATACTTCTTTTTGAAATGCTTTGAAAATTCCAAATCTCTCTTTAGTTTTCTAAGGTGAAAATTGAAGGAAGGGTAGCAAATTTGAAAAAAATAGAAATTGTTGTAAGATTTTCAAAAAATATCAATCCATCACAGGAATCGAAATATCACCAGGGGCAAAATGTGTTTTATTTTCGTTTATCCATATTCTCTGCGAGTCTCGTCATAATCAGTCCTTTCATGGAAAAGATTGTCTAAAATCATCAATAATCTAATTTTGTTAGGTCATTGACTTTTAACGACCCTTAGGGGTCAAATCTGACTTACCTCCCGATCTTAAAATGAACCGT
The DNA here is from genome assembly GCA_963969495.1 of Ceratothoa steindachneri. Lineage (NCBI taxonomy): Eukaryota > Metazoa > Arthropoda > Malacostraca > Isopoda > Cymothoidae > Ceratothoa > Ceratothoa steindachneri. The sequence continues at coordinate 87,377,172 of OZ018320.1, forward strand.
ATGGTAGGTCCTAACACTGGTCAAAATTTCATGCTTCAGTCTTATTTTTCACACTTCTTCAAATATGAGAGATTATCCGCTGTAATATCTAACAAATATGATTTCATTTCAATTAAATTTCTTTCCTCACCATTGGTCAAAATTTCATGCTTTAGTCCTATTTTGCACAATTACTATGACTATCTCATGCACTAATATATTGATTGCAGACATAAAAAGACTGAAGTGCTTAGTGTATTGGTATATTCTCATCGTGTAGGGGTGTTAACGAAAACAGAGTTCTCCATGTTCATTCTATTGGATATAGATGTTTTCTAAATCTAAAAAGATAGATTATTGTCGAATACATTCACTCCACTTTTGTTTCTCCTTTATTTTACCTCATGGAGTTCAAGTCCCACCAGACCTGGGCTCATATTTGGGCTTAGGAATAGTGGTCCTATTTCCTGACAAAAACACTCAAATGCCAGTTATTGATCGTCAAATGCGCCATCTCTTTGCAAAAATTGTAATTTCGCATTAGTGTTTGGGCCGGCGTAAATCCCATAGGGGTTTTTCGACTCTACAAAAGCTGAGAGCTTGTGTGTTACTATTAGTAAAATTCATTATTATTAACATATACCAGCTTGATCTAAATCTAAATTGGAAATGTATTTTTGCGTAGTACTTCGAAGCACAGGGTTTATAAAGAAATTACCGGCCAATGCGATTCTGCGGCTCTCTCCGTAGATCTACGCACATTGATTCGTTGTTAACCATTGGGAACTATTTCTAACCTTGTAACAGACCTAATTACTTCCTCGACTTCGTCCCTAAACTATTAGGTACTTAGGTGGAATTAGTTAGACCAAAGAATAAATCATTTTTTTAGGGGACTTGACAAAATTAAATACAAAATAGCAATAAAATTAATAAAATATTCTTACTTCCTTTTTTATGACCCTAACGATTGGAACGAAGAAACACCTACTAGAATTAAATGTCGGGCAGATTGGCAAGAAATATTTCTCCCTAAGAAAGATAAAAAATCAAAGATTTTGCATAATTCGTCATTTTTTCATGTTTATCGTTATTTTGTCGATTTAAATCAAACAAATCTCTGCAGTTATTTATATTTAAATAATTATTTATTTATTGATATACTCATAATAACCACCGGTGAGCTCCTTTTGGCGGAGGTATCAAAGCGTCATTTCCCTTTGTTTGCATAAAAAGTTTACCAATTCGCATTTAAATATTGCAGATTTGTTATAGCAATCGAAATGAACACGATATTTGAATTCGACTTAGTTTATTTCAAAACTTGTTCAAAGGTTCCTAATATTGTTTATTAGTCGATAAAGAGAAGAGGCGCCAAATATCATTTTGAGCCTCGGAATAGGAAGTACTCGTAGAATCAGCAGTTCTTCTTTCGCTGGCTTCAGCAGTTTCAGTTATTACTACTGTGCTTCTCACGGGTCCTTTCACTTCCGAGTTACTTTATTGATTTGGGGTATTTTGAGCTCTTAAAATACTTTTAATGTCAACTGGAGCGAAACCGAAATGTAGAAGGAAATTCAAAGAAATTTCAAATTCTTAGTTCTGAAATCCAATTTATTTTTTGTGGAAGCGATATTTATTACGACCAAGTGACAATAGAACCAAACCAGGGATCATGTAAACCCTTCGGAAGTTTTACCTGGAATCGAACCTTTCAACTCCACTAAGTGCATTCAAATTCTTTGCATACCTTTGAAGAAAACAGCTGCTACAGTTTGCATTTTAACATGTTAATATTATTTATCGTACACACGTAGCGCACAATCTGTGGAATGGTCCATTTCATAAAATTAGCATTTTTGTGGAAAGGTTTTCAATTCTCATTCAAAGAAATAAAATAAAGATGCAAAATAAAGCCATTTCCAGAGAAGCAAAACAAATTTCCTATGATGTCATCAAACAGATGTGAGATCTAAAGTCTCACCTCAGCCAAGGTTTAGTTTACACAATCTAACTTCAACTGTATTAATGTATTTATTTTGTTAGGGTGCTCATTAAGTCCGATTATTTTATTCTGATTATTTTTTTCAGTTTTTTACTGAAGTTACTTCTACATTTTTTCATCATTCACTTTCATGTACTCTTTGCCTCTATTGACCTCTCTATTGGTAAAAAATTTCTGAACTAGTATCATTGACTTCATTACGTTTTGCTGATAAAGTGCAAATTTGATATCCAACAGTAAATCATTGAAACTCAGGGCAACCGAAGGTATTTATAACATTTTAACGATGTACCCCTTACTGAAATATGCCCCCCTAAATCATGGGAAATTTTTAACTAAGAGAAAGGAACTAAGGAATTTCTTATATTGTTGGGCTCAACCTACATTTGTGAGCGAGGCTTCTTTCTCATAACCCTAAAGAAACCCGACTTTAGTGATTTAGTATTTCAATACTTATGAAATATTCCTAACTTATTTCATTTAAAAAATTTCGAAAAATATTTTATATTCGTTATAGAAACAAAAGTTATTAGGTAAGTAATTTGCATTCTTCTTTTTTATTTTTTTACATGAGGAGAAGGTGTTTACACGGCACCATCAAGCCAGGCGGAGGAGCTGCCTTTAGCAGCCAACGACTAGCCGGGCGGAGGAGTTCCTCGACTGATCCAACAGCCAAGTGTAGGGGAGTAAACCTTGCAAATCAGGAGTGGAGCCCCGAATGCGGGCCAGTGCGCTGTGCTCACTGAGTCCAATAGCTCCTGCAGCCAACCTGGTGCCAAACGTACTGCTTTGCATTCCTTTGCGTGTCACCGGTGAGGCCGAGAAGGGGATCTTGACGACTGGGCAATCCAGGATCTACAAACACTTCCTCGAAGCCTGTGCTGACTTCCATGGCGCAATCTCCATTGTCTTCCTAGACAGAAGGATGCCAACGAATTGGTTACTAATGAATAATAACCTGAAACTATAGGTTAGAATAAACCCTATAATGCTAAAAATAAATTTACTTATTTTAATGCGACCGCAGAGTTATTGCCAACTCTAATGCGTCCCTCTCATTAAAATTATACAAATTTCTGGCCTAAATTATTAACACTTGGGAATATATCCAATTACAGGCGGGTCAGCATTCATCACACAAAGCATATAACATTCAGTGTAGATAGGAGGAGTAGGAAAGATGCAAAGAAAAAATACAGAAGGAAAGTAGCGTTTGCTAGTTGCGAAAAGCTTCCCTCGTCGCTGGACCACTGTTAGAGAGCGGTGAATCTACTTCAACATCCTGAGTATAAAAAGATAAGCTTTTAAACATCTCACTTACACTTGTCTGAACTCTATATCAGTTAATGTTTTAAGTGCTTAGAAAATTTCTCTTTATTTTCATAAAACAAATTAAAATTAGCGAAACAATTCTATTTCGTATATAATTGAATTGTAATTTTTTTTTTAAATAAAATGTATCACCCAAATTAAGGATAAAAATATTTCATCGAAAAAATGTCGCTAGAAAATAAAATTCAATCGTTTTTTCTTGTTTCAAAGATGTCATCAACTTGTGTTGACACGTCTGCATTGAGATCGTTATGAGAATCTGATCTTCAGGCAGTGTGACTTTGCGAAATATTGGTATTGGAAGCGCTATATATTAATTTAAATAATTTCGAGGGCTGATAATATCTACCCACGGTTTAGTTATGTTTATCCAGTAAAGTTTGAGAATGTTTGAATTGATATAGCAAAGTAAATAATAGCTGTCGTCTATACAATTGCTTGTAATAATAAAGGTAAACAAAATTCCGGTTAAAGATTTTCGTTCGGCAAAAATAGACATAAATTTTTCACTTCCATAACTAGATAGTATTTATAACTTATTTGTAAAGATTTCGTTTGCAGTTTAGAAAAAAAAACATAATCTTGAACGAAACATTTTAACAAACGTTGAAGAAATCAAAAAAAAATAGTAACTTCGCGTTTATACAATGGCTCATGTTTAAATGAACATTTCTGTAAACAACAGGCAGCTTTCAAAATGTTTCACTAAAATAAGCAAGATTTTTTCTCAAAATTTAAAGCGAAAACCAACGAGAGCATCTCATGAGGAAAGTTTATAATGGTAGATCTCTAAAGGAAGTGGTAAAGAAAGAAAAAAATAAAATATGTGGAAGAAATACACCCTCAGAATATCCTACAGACATTGGAAGTGGGATGAAGTACAAATGAGGTGCGTTACGGCTATGAAGGCACACAATCGTTCAAAGTTTAGCTGCAACATGGTATCCAAGCCACACCTCACACATTTTTGCGAGGACACGAGTACGTTAGGAAGCGAGGAATCTAATTACAAAGAAACAGAAAACATGGATAGAGGCGATTATCTGGTTGTTGTTTCAAAACTTTTAATCTAGAAAATTACCTGGTTGTTTCTACTTTTCAACATTACCAAGTATATATTTCACTTTTCCAAGTTCGGAAACGGGTGGAAGAGGTGGGTGAGGAGAGACTTCATCTTTGCTATCCTAGGCCTTATATGTATTGTATATATTTAGAATAAAAACCAGTATTTCGTTGGTAATGGACCGAATGATCTTTTGAAGTACTCACTTTCCTTGTAACTCTCTGTGGCTCTCTCTCTATCTATCTCTCTCTCTCTCTTTCTATATATATATATATATATATATATATATATATATATATATATATATATATATATATAAACTGGAGAGGAAATTACAGAGCCTGAAATCGGAACACGCGTGTCAGATTCACTGTTTCCAGGACAGGATCGCAGAGTTAGCTTCAAGACTAGAGACTCAGTTAGTTCGAGCCCTGGATGAACCTCTTACCGAGGTGGGCGGTTCCGCTGACGAACATTTCATTCAAAAAGCAAATACTGCATCGGCAGTGCCACGTCAGCCGAATGGAGAAGTTAAAACGAGGTAGAAGAGAAAGAAAAAAAAGAAAAACAAGGATAATAATGCACCTCTCCCGAGTGTCAAGGGTTCCGGCGGCCTTGGTGCCCAAGGGATGAGCCACGATGGCTTCATCCTTATCAGAAAGGGAGCGAAGAGGCCTGGAGAACCTCCGAGGCCGACGCCGTTTTTGACTTCCAATAGATTTGCCGCTCTCGAATCAGGCCGGGAGGCAGCAATCGTTGTTATGGACTCTCAAGTGATGGACCAGACGAGTAGGCCAAACGGGCCGCTCACGGAAAAGTGGCGCGTACGCAGCCTCCCATGAAGCAGAGCCGAGATGTTAGGCAGGAAGCTAACAAGCTACGACTTAGACAGCATGATACACTGGTAGTAGCCATAGCCAGCGAAAACGACCTGTTCCTACGGGGAGGTTCTGCAGGTTTCACTGAGCGCATCATTAAGGATTTGAAGTCCGTAGCAACCTCGGTGAAGGAGTGATCAACCAGAGGAGTCGTCATTGGGTTCATTCCGAGGCGCTCTGGAGGTGCCATGGCCAACCAAAAGGCTCTGAGCATCAACTGGAGTCTCGGCGAGATCCTGTCAGGGATGGGTATAGGTTTCGTCAGCCCCTTCGACAAGTTCTACTGCCGGTCCGGACTGTGCACCAATGACGCTACCCACCAGTGTGTCCGTGGAAGAGGTGTGCTGCGTGAGCTTATCCGCCGCAGTTTGTACTGGGTGGATAGGTTCGCTCGAGCGGGACGGCCGACCAGCACCTAGGTGGAAGATTTTCTCGAAGTAGCTCCATCAGTAGTAGGTAGCAGGTTGGCCAAGGCACCATCCGCCTGTTGTGATACTACTAATAGAGAAAATTAGGTCTCTATTAAAGCCTGCCAGTACAGCCTGTTGTTGGAACACTCTCTAGCCACGGAGTTTTTCTTAGCCTGCACCGACTCTGAATAGTTTGGCATATTCCTTATGCATCTCCAACTTTCCCATCACATCTGAGAACACTGACAACCGTAGACGTTTACTCTCTGACTTGTCTCTTCGGGTAGAAGATACTCTTTAGCCATGGTAGGTAGCTCTTCTAGGAGAAGGCTACTCCAAAATCAAACAACTGTTTTGAGTCTTGGATAGTGCCACAGCCATTGTACCTGGGTCTACACTTTTGGGGATTGGAATTCCCTTGCTTTGGGGGTGCACTCAAGCTCACTATTTTATCAGTTGCTCTTCCTCATGTTTTTTAAAACAGTGTGTTTGGCAGGCTTCGTAAAAGCGCCATGAAAGCCTGGTGGTCTATCAAGTGGTTGCCTTATCTTTATCTTCTTTGTTTTCCTCTATTATTTCTTCTAAAATGCAATCATTACTGTCCTTCCTCCAGTTTCTGGTAAATCTGAGAATGTATTTGACCTTACTGGGTGTCGCGGCTCCTCCCACTTGACCACTTTATTTCCGGTACTCTTTTTCTCGCATGGGTGAACAATTGTAAGTTCATTTATATATTATTCCTGTTACTTGTTTTTTTTTAAATTCTTAAATATTCTTTTATATTTGTTGATCATCTTGCTGTTGATACTTTCTGGGGGCATTGAACTTAATCCTGGTCCACAAAATCGATTCCGGAAATGTCGAATATTATATAACAATGTCCGTGGACTGTATAAGAATTAAAAGGACTTGGACTTAGCTGCCGATAAATTTGATATCCTCTTTTGTCTTGAGACCCTAAGGTCTGATTTGCGTCACATTTCCGAATTGTTAATTCCAGGATTCAAAAAGCCTGTTTTTTCTCAAGCGTAATGTCATCCTGAGAGCCCGTGGAATGGCTCTGTATTTTAAAGAGGGTTTCACTGCGTCTCCTAGGCCGCTATATAAATGTGAACGTCATGAAACACATGTAACCGGTTAAAGTCTCTGGTACACTTTTAAATCTTAATGTATTTGCCAGCTATAGGAACCCAGATTTGGATGAATCTATTTATGACTGTTTCTTAACTCAAATGGCAGCCTGGCTTTAAGAAACTGATTAATGAATCCACACATCAATCTGCCAACAGCCTTGAGCTTGTGTTTACAGATGTTACAGGTATTGTTACATGTGGAGTGGATACTCCAGTAGGCTAATCTGATCATAGTTTGATTAAAATTAATGTTGATATGGATCAGGTTGTTCCAGATAGTAACTTTTCTAGTAAAGTTTACCTTAAGTTCCGTGCCGATTGGAATGGTATTCTTCATGGCCTTATGGCACTCAGTTGGAGTGATATTTATAGAAGCTCGAATTTTACCAAATGCTTAAATGACCAGCTTATCCCAATTATAGAGAGGAGAATCCATTCTAAACTCCTCAGGTTTATACTTAAGGATAAGCCATGGTTTAATGCTGAATGTAAGTTTGTCTATCAAGCAAAGCAAGAAGCTTACCATTTATGGAGGAACAATAAATGTGACTTCTTGTGGCATAACTTCACTGAGATTAGAAGAAAAGCTCAAGTTATCTATGTGAGAGCTGAAAGAGCTGCTTATAATGATGGTGTAAAGTAGGTCTTGCTCTCCACCAATAGTAATGATCATATATGGTGGTCTTCCCTTAAGTCACCATTCTTCGGATTTGATTCTAGTATGCCCCCATTCCTGAATGCTAACGGAATTGCCATGTACTGCCTTAAAGTAAAGGCTAAACTTTACGCTGACCTCTTTTGTAGTAAGCAGTGTGGTGAGTCGCTGTTGTTGCCTCAGTCATGCTTTCCAGAACCTAAGTTGTGTGCAATGGCCTTAAGATCTAGGGAGGTTAAAACCTTGCTTTTGAATCTTCACAGTCATGGTGCTATTGACCCTAATGGGTATTCTCCATTTTCTTGAAAAACACTGCGGATTTTATTGCTCCCAATATTGATACAATTTTTTGCAAGTTAGTTAGAATTGCTAGTTTTCCATCAGTGTGGATGAGGGGAGATATTGCAGCATTAACTAAAGAACGAAGTCCATCCTCATCAACTTCAGAATACAGGCCAATATCAATTACCCCGGTCTTACAAGGAGTTACAAGGAAAGAAGGTACCCTAGGAGACCTTACGGTCCATTCAAAGAGGGTACCTTGGGACTAGCAATCGAGCGGGCACATGGCTGCTCAATTGTTTTGCGTCCCTAAACGGCCACTTTTCAAGACTTTGTCTAGTCTTGACTTGAACTGGTCAACAGATTCACTGTTATCTGAAGTATTTGAGAAACTGCTCTCTAAGTGCCTTTGTAGGCTTGCTGAAGATAATAATCTGCTACCAAAACTACAATTTGGGTTTTGTAAGAGGGCGTGGAACTTGTAGTGCGGTCTTGTCAATCTCTACAGTTATGCAAAGTGTTCTTGGTGTAGGTGCAGAGGCACGCATGGTAGGTTTAGATTTCAGTGCAGCCTTTTATCGTGCGAATCATAGAGCACTTATCTACAAGTTAAGATTATTATAGATTTGTCTCTTTCTGACATCTTCAACGCATGAATCGATAGTAGTGAAGTCCTTACGGACTGGCGTATGGCCAACGTCACCCCAATCCACAAAAAGGGGGTCCCTGGCACCGCTGGGAACTACCCAACCCATAAGTATCATTTTACTAGTGGGTAAAGTACTGAAAGGCATCATAGCGGATAACGGATCATTTAGAGTCCCACGACCTGTTGAGAGACACTCAGCACGGCTTTCGAAGAAAACGCTCGTGCCTCATGAGCTTGCTTGGATTCTTTCACTGGATGATGAGCGAGTTTGACAGAAGTCGAGAGGTGGAGATACTTTATTTGAATTTCAAAAATACTTTCAATAAAGTCTTCCTCCGTCGACTGATGACGAAAGTGCGTGCCTTGGGAATTAGAGGAAAGGTAGAAAACTGGCTGGAAAGTTGGTTATCGGAAAGGCAACGGAGGGTTACTATCGGCGGCCACGCCTCTCAGAGATCGTCAGTAATTAGCGTAGTCCCTTAAGACTCCGTGTTTGGCCCTATATTATTCATCATCTACATTATCGACATAAATGAAAGAATGATGAGCCGCCTCATGAAATTTGCAGAGGATACAAAACTTGGAGTGAACGTAGTGACTCCCGAAAACATCAAGAGGTTGAGGGAGGACCTGTGGATGAAAAGCGAGTGGTCTGACAATTGGCAGATGCCTTTCAACTTAGACGAGTGCAAGGTGATTCACATCGGGTAAGCGAATCCCCAGTCAGACTACGAGCTACAACGTATGCGTCTTGAGTCAACTGATGTCCGGAAGGACTTAGGTGTGCTAATTAGCAGCGATCTCAAATACTTTAAGCAGAGCTTACAGGTGGAGAAGAGTGTTCAACTCCTGCTGGGTTGCATCAGGAGGCAATTTAGCTTTCGAAACTAGGAAGTTGTTCTGCCCTTGTACAACTAGCTAGTGCGGCCTCACCTGGAGTACGCGGTTCAGTTCTGGTCTCTTCACTAGCGAAAAGACATCTATCGTTTGGAAAAGGTGCAAGCCAGAGCCACAAAAATGATCACATCGCTAAAGAAGAAGCCATACCCGCAAAGATTGCAAGAGTTCGGTCTCTTTTCTATCGAGACTCGAAGAATGCACGGTCGTCTCATAGACAATGTCGACTAAACGAAGTACTTTACCCTTAACCGGAATGCGACTCGAAATCACAGGGGAAGGTTGAGTGCTCAGATTTAATACGCTTTCGGTGAGTAATACCTCCAAGTCCAAAATCTGCGACACGTGAAAGAGACGATTCGATAAAATATATATTAGAACATGATGTAGTTATAGCAAGTATTTTGTGCGTGCCATTGCGATGGTTGAAACTAGATTAACTTAGAGTAGTTAAGCTTCATCATCTAATGAGTGCCTCCTCGGTATTTGCCGCAAGGCCTTCGAGGTACTTCTTTTCCTTGTAACTACTTGTAACACACATACACACACACTCTCTCTATCTCTCTCTCTCTCTCTCTCTCTCTCTCTCTCTCTCTCTCTCTCTCCTAGAGTTTGAAAACAACGAGTTCTTGACTCAAAGGGTGAGAGATCCGATGAGAGGCAATAATATTCTCGACTTGGTTTCCACCTCTGAGGGGGACATCGTCGAGGAGCTCTCTGTAGGCGAGGAGCTCGGTGGCAGTGACACCTGACTAGTTAGATTTGTTTTCAAGGTCCCCAAGGTAGAGCTTGCGACTCGTAAATCGAGGAACCTTGATTTAAGAAGAGCAGACTTTGCAGGTCTTTGTGCTGAATTAGCTGATGTCAGGGTGGAAGTGTATGAGAATGTTGAAGATTTCTGGAATAGTTTGGGAACTACGTTCATGAGTCTTCAATAACGATTGGTCAAATGCTGAGGGGAAAGAGAACTGTGTACCGGCAGTCAAAGATTTCTGGTGACTTCGATGAGAAACCGTAGGGTAGCTAGGAGAGTGAAGTCTAGCATAAGGGCAGCAAAGCATTCCGTGGAGCCTCGAGTGGCGAGACATTGCAAAGAGAATCCCAAGCAGTTCTATGGTTATGTAAACAGCCGCAAGATTCGCCCTTTGGTGAATGAGGACGGGGGGGAATTAAATCACTTAGATGCAGAAAATGCAAACCTCCTAAACGACTACTTCCTTTTAGTGTTCACTGAAGAGTCTGGTCCCATCCCTCAACTTATGGATTCTTACTTGAGTGAGAAGCTGGAGGAAATGAACTTCACCCAAAGCGAAGTAGAAAACGATCAATGAGCAAAAGATGAATAAGTCCCTTGGCCCGGATGGCTTTCTACCTAAAGTGCTGAAAGAAGTACTTGATGAAGTGTCACAACATCAGGGCACAATCTTCAACATGTCAATCCGGACTGGATGAATTCCTAGAGACTGTCGTGAAGCGGAGGAGACTCCTATCTTCAAGAAAGGAGACCTTAGCCAACCGTCGAATAAACGACCTATTAGTTCAACTTCGATAGTTGGTAAACTCATGGAAAGCATTATGGTGGATAAAATAACGACATATTCAGAGTCAAACTTGCTATTGTGAAGTTCCCAGTTCCCAGCACGGGATCCGAAGGCAACGGTCATGCATCACGAATCTTGTGGAATTCTTTCACTTCGTTTTCAGTGAGCACGATCGGGATAAGGCGGTGGATGTTATCTACTTAGACTTTCACAAAGCCTTCGATAAGGTACCACATCGAGGCCTTCTCCTGAAAGTGCGTGCACTGGGCATAGACGGAAACGTCGCTGGTTGGATAGAGAACTGGCTAAGCGGAGACGGCAATGAGTGGTGTTGAATGGGCAGGCTTCTGAGTGGGTGCCCGTTATTAGCAGTGTTCCTCAAGGTTCTGTCCTGGGACCACTACTGTCCATCATCTATGTTAACGACATGGATGATGACATGGTTGTGAAGATTTCTAAATTTGCCGATGATACCAAGCTTGGTATGAACGTTGCAAAGGAAGCAAACTCTGCCCGCCTACAAGAAGATCTTCGGAAGGTTGGGAAGTGGTCGGACACGTGGAAAATGCCTTTTAACGTGAACAAATGCAAAGTAACTCATATCGGCCACCGAATTCCCCAATCTCAGTATATCCTTAAGGGCACTGCTTTTGAATGCACTGACACTGAGAAGGACTTGGGGGTAATTATCACTAGTGACCTCAAGTTCTCGAAGCAGTTTATTGAGTCGGAGAAGAAAGCCCAAAGGATGTTAGGCTACATAAAGCGACAGTTTGGATATCGGAACAAGAAGTATGCCATACAATTTTGGATTCCTTCGTTTCGAAAGGACATTGCGAGATTGGAATGTGTGCAAGCCAGGGCAACCAAACTGATTCCCTCTATCAGACAAAAGAGTTTTTCATGAAGATAGGTTAAGGGATTAGATTTGTTCTTGTTGGAGAGTCGGAGGCTATGTGGTCAGTTTATCGAAGTGTTTAAAATGCTTCGAGGCTTCGACAATGTAGATTACAGGGATATTTTCCAGCTTAGCGAGAACAGAACCAGAAACCACGGGTACAAACTTGAGATGAAGCGTTACCACCGTGATCTCTGTGAGAAATTTTTCACATACAGCATCTGTGGTACATGGAACGCATTTCCAGTGGAAGTTTTCAACACCAATTCTGTTGAGCAGTTCAAGTCGCGTCTAGACAAAGTCTTGAAAAGTAGCCGTTTGCGCACATAACCGTTGTGCGAGTGTTCTTAGAGGGCGTCAATTGACAGTTTCGAGGACTGCGCCTGCCCAAGTGTAAAGCCAAAGGTACCCTCTTTAAATGGATCGTAAGGTCTACTAGGGTGCTTCTTTTCCTTGTAGTTCCTTGTAGCTCTCTCTCTCTCTCTCCCTAAAAGTAGTACCTCCACGGTATGGTCAGCAATGTCCTTTGAGGTACTATTATTCCTTGTGATATTCTCTCTCTCTCTCTTTATATATATATATATATATATATATATATATATATATATATATATATATATACATATACATATATATATATATATATATATATATATATATATATATATATATATATATATATATATATATATATATATATAAAGGGTGTTCCATTAAGACCTATTGAAGTTAGCAGTAAATAAAACAGTGTTATTGGTGAAAATTTATTGATTTCACTATTGGATCATGTTATTTGAGTCATGGCAATTATGAGTAAAAAATATTATCGCCTAAATGTCCGCCAAGGCTTCGGCGGCACACCTCCACTCGATGGTTAAAATTTTTGATGACGTCTCTGCATAGTTGCTCCTCGATTCCACCAATATACCTTATTATCTCATCCTTCAGTTGTTGAATTGTTGGCATAGACCTTACTTTTGAGATGACTCCAAAGGAAGAAATCTATAGGCGTCAAGTTACACGATCGTGGTGGCCAATTGACCTCGCTGTTTCGAGAGATGATTCGACCTGGGAACTTCTCATTCAATAAAGCCATTGTTGCATTCGCTGTGTGGCATGTGGCGCCATCCTGTTGAAACTACAAATCTTCGACATTCATAGAATTCAATTCAGGTCTTAAAAAGTTGTTTATCATGGCACGGTATCGCTCGCCTGTCAGCGTAACAGGATTCCCGGCATCATTTTCGAAGAAATACGGCCCAATGATTCCGCTAGCAAAAAATGCATACCAAACAGTGACCTTTTGTGGATGCAGTGGCTTTTCAACAATCTTCCTGGAATTTTCATCAGCCCAAATGTGACCATTCTGCTTATTAACGAATCCACCAAGAAGAAAATGGGCTTCATCACTAAAGATGATTTTTTGCGAAAAATTATCATCGGCTTGTCTTTGTTCGTGCACCCATTTGACGAATGTAAGGCGCTTCAAATGGTCAGCAGTCTTCAGTTCTTGTGTCAATTGAATTTTTTTAAGCCTGTAGAGACAAATCATTTTCCAAAATTCGATGTAACGTTGTTGTGGAGAGGTTCAATTCCTGCGCGCGATGACGAATAGAGGTGTCTGGATCTTCGGCCACATTCTCGCTCACTGCAGCAATGTTTTCAGCTGAATGGCGTAAACGAGCACGCAATGGCGTTTTCATATCTGCCACCGACCCCGTTTGTTTGAATTTACGAACAATTTTCCCAATTGCACTCTCGGTGGGTCGATTATGTTGACCAAAACAATCGCGAAGTGCTCGAAATGCGTTTCTGTTTGAACGTTCATTTTCGTAATAGACTTCAATAATTTTAACACGTTGGTCGATTGTAAATCTTTCCATGGTCGAAATTGCCAAAGAATGGAGTTGTTGAAGCTGAAAGAAAAAGAAAAAATCATTAGATGCTTAAACTTAACTCACATTTAAAATCAGTCCAAGTTATTAGAACACCCGTTATATATATATAAAGTTTTCCAGGCAGTGTGCCGATTTTCTAAAAAGGCACAAAGACTATTTGGTTACATAAAGACGCAATTTCGCTTCCTTAACAAGGAAATTTTCCTCAAATTGTACAACTCTCTAGTCAGCCTTCACCTGGAATACGCCATTCACTTCTGGTCACCTACACTGCTTAAGGAAATAAATAGACTGGAACCTATCCAGGCTACGGCCACCAAGTTAATTCCCGCATAGAGGCACAAAGGCTATCAGTACCAGCTTTAAGAATTGGGGCTCTCTTTTTGGGGACACGCTGATTAAGAGGCCAGCTAATAGAGACCTTCAAGATTTTAAGGGGTGTCAAATTCGGACTAGAGAAGGATTTTCACGTTGAACACAATCCGACCCGTAACCATGGTTACAAGCTGGATTTGCCCCTGTTCCAGACTAGTATTTGCGGGAACCACTTCTCGTATAAGATCTGCGCTACATGGAACCGTCTCCTGGTCGAGGGGGTGAATACTTCCTCTATGGAACACTTCAAATTTAGAATGGACGATGTAATCCATGAATATGTATAGAACGTAGATTATAGAAAAAAGTAAAATAGGTTTAAGTTATACAATTAAAATTTTCTGATTGTGATCCTTTTCCTCATCACAATCAGGTGTCTTTTCCGCTTTCTGTGCCCGCAAAAGCGGGTGGGAGAGCCTTCGCCTGTGCATTGCTTTCTCTTAATCTATAACAACAAGGAAAGTAAGTACCCTAGGAGACCTTACGGTCCATTCAAAGAGGGTACCTTTGGACTAGCAATCGAGTGGGCACATGGCTGCTCAATTGTTTTGCGTCCCTAAACGGCCACTTTTCAAGACTTTGTCTAGTCTTGACTTGGACTGGTCAACAGATTCACTGTTGACAACTTCCACTGGAAGTGCGTTCCACTTACCGCAGATACTGTAGCTGAAAAGATTTCCACACAGATTGCGGTTGTAACGCTTCAGTTCAAGTTTGAAGCCGTGATTGCGCGTTCTGCACGCTTAGGGCCTTACCAAAATAGTACCTCCACGGTATGGACAGAAACGTCCATTAACGTACAACTTTTCCTTTTACTCCATTTGACTCTCTCTCTCTCTCTCTCTCTCTCTCTCTCTCTCTCTCTCTCTCTCTCTCTCTCTCTCTCTCTCTTTCTCTCTCTCTCTCTCTCTCTCTCTCTCGTGAACTCGTAGTGATCGGACGTGTTGACTCATCGCTTCCCGCTCAGAAAGACATACCTGAATATTTACATGTTATCTCTTGTTTTCTTTGTTATAGTATTTTTTCTATTGCAAGTATATTGTGTTTGGAGTGTTTAAATAGTTTAGGTCATCATTATTTTCTTTACTTTTGGTTTATATTCATTTCTTGTTTGTGTTTAAATTTCTTTTAACAAGCCAAGTGCCTTAAACTAATCGTTGTGTCGTAGTGCTCTACCTATGCCTGTTTCTTGTGTTCATAGTTTTATTAACAGACTAGAACATCATTATTTCATTTAAATTTTGTTAATATTATTTTTTTCTGTGTTGCAATTTCTTTTGCCCCACTAAGTATTGCGTTGACTTCACTACTAAGACAGAACTAAACACAGTTAAGTTTATCTCCTTTTCTCTATTTGTTTTGTTTTTACTGTTCTAGTTACATTTCTATTATTTTCCCAATACATTATTCAATTTAAACTCAATTTGTTCAAATCACTTTAGACTGTGTGGTAGTTTTCACTGAGTCTCCTCTCTGAATTTGACAGGTTTATGATCCACATCCTGTTTACGTGAGATTCCAGCTCAAAATTTAGCTTACCTCCTCCCTCTACCCTTATTGTAATAACACATCACAAAATACACATATCACAAACAGTCATCCAAGTAAAAGAAATAAAAACAGATCACATATGCACACAAACATAGATTCCTTTTAGCTTTTTTTTTATTAACCTTAAACACACTTTAATACACGCCCTAATACACATCCCTCAAACTCACACATATACACTTCCGCTCACCCCATACTCACACCTCACACCAAAACACATCCAACACACAACCAAATAAGTAAGGCAAATACAAACCGCACTCACATAAGTAAGATATATACATACAAATTACATACGCACACGCATATACACTCCACTCTGCTCTTCTCTCTTACCTTTAATTTCAAACTTAAACGCACACACATCGCTTTAAAACATCCAGCTACATAACTCAAGCACACACACACACTAACATTTCCGCTCAGCCATTATCGCACATGTACACATCCCTCAGACAGTCCAATAGGTGAGAGGTTTCATGCACACACACACACACATACACACACATATTCTAGTATAGAGACAATATGCGAGGAGCAGATACATTGAAGGTACAATGCCGTAAATGCACAAGTAGTCGTTGGTGCATTGATTTCAGAGAGGGAAATTTTAAAGATATTACTAGAGACAGCATTTGTATGTTTTTTTAGATTGAGTTGGGAGTGGAGAGAAAGCTCAGGGATGTGGAGCAATGACATCATCGCGAGATGACCGTTGTAAGTGATCACGTTGGGGAATTAGAGGGAAATTGCCTCCGAGAGTCGACGGAACTGAAAAACCGGGTCGGTCAACTTTGGGAGGAGGTCAGCCCCCTTAGCCACGTGACGGGGCGAAGACTTCCACGGGTAGAAGTGCGAGAGACCGTAGGAGAGATACAGAGATAGATAGAGGGAAGGAAATAATCATAGGAAATCTGGACAGGGAAGGGTTGGTACAGATTGCTCTAGGGAGGGAGAGAGGAACAAAGTATATACGAGCGGAAAAGGGTCAAAGTGCGAGGGAGGACCAGAGGAACGGAGTAGAAGCGGAAACTTGATGCCAGCCGCAGTTATGCTGAAGTTGTGATTTCTTTGGCTTCTCCCAGCCGGGACCCAGCGCATTCTGAGGGGTTAGATGCTGGGAACCAGGTTACAACCTCTGATGAGGCTCCCGTAAGCAAGAAGAAACAGGGAAAAAATAGGAAGGGAAGAAGAGTTGCTGAGTCAGCGATACCCAAGGTGGGCATTGAGGAGGAAAGCGCTACTTTGGCCGGGGATATAGGTAGTGGGAAACGGGTCGCAACCTCTAGTGGGCCTGACTTAAGCAAGAAGTAAAGGAAGAGGAAAGGAAAAAGAAAGTGCAGGGAAAGGGAGTTGCTGCGGCAGCCACGGGCGAATCGGCGACACCATTGGGTGTAACAGAGATGAATAGTAAGTCGGGCTCCGGGACCAAGAAGGAGAAAACAACTTATCTGAAGCGATTTGCTCTGCGATCAAATGTGGAAGTGCAAGAAGGCGTTGCGGTGAGGAACTCTCAGGCCAGAAACCTAGAGAGGCACCTAAAGGAATGTTTTGGATATAGATGGTAGGTCCGATTCCTTCCAGGTCGGGGAAACGAGGCACTCGGAAGGGAGGTCAAGAGGGTGAAGATTCCCTCCAAGAACTGTGTACTCGTCTCGATGGTGAGTGGAAACGATTTTTTTTCAGTTTGCGAATGTACATTTAACTAGCAAACTTCTGAGTATCAATGAGAGATTAGGGCACCTATGTAAAATGGTAGGCATCAAATTCTTGGATCCGTTTGATCGATTCTTTGAATGTCACGACCTATACACAGAGGATGGTGTCCACCTCACTAGCCAAGGTAAGAGAACTCTTACTGATCTCATCGATCAGAACACCTTCTGGCTGATGAGGGCGATGCAAGCATTACTAGTAGAGCGCTTTGTGAATATAACAGGGTTAAAATCAGGAGGGGAAGGCTGGAAACCCCGTCACTGGTAAACCCAACTCACCTCAAGTAAAGAGGGATTAAGATCAGGAGCGGGAGGCGTGGAAACCTCGTCACTGGTAAACCCAACTCACCTCAAGCGGAGAACGATATAGAGAAATCTGACGCCGAGGAGGAACCGGGCTTCTATGAGAAGGCGGCAGATTTGGAACTTAGGGAGATAAACCTTGGTGCGCCCGTTTATGGCAAACAGGCGTATCTCAAACCAGGTGGGTGTGCGTAGCCTTCTATTGGCGAAAAAGATCTGGGTCCCCTATGGGCAGATCTCTGCGACTCGGGGGGCCCTCAAGGTGCTGTGCCCGCTTAGGCTACAACTCAACCGTACTGCAGAGAAATGCCGAAAGGGAGGGGACGTGAAGAATAGCCCGCGTTCGCTTAAATGCCTTTTCCTTAACGCCAGGTTAATAAGAAACAAGTGGAACAAACTTGTAGTCATATTCTCCGGTTACTCCCAAATAGACGTAGTTGCCATCATGGAAACTTGGCTTCTTACTGGAAATCGAGATTTATCAGGTGAGTATATGATTTCTGGTTACACGATATTCCACCGCGATAGACCCAATCGAGAAGGCGGCTGATTATTGTTATATGTCTATAACTGCTTTCCCCGGTTGATTGCAATGTTAGAAATGTCTACGAGATTCTAGGAGTAGACATAAATCTTGGCAGCTCCTCATACCGACTCGTCGTGGTTTACATGCTGCAAAGGCAGCCCCTGGGGAAGCAGACTCGAACCTGTACGTTAACTTGCCGAGTTGGTTCAATCACAGCATTGCCTCGACAATACCCAAGAGAAAAAAAGAGCTACACTAAATGGAGAAGTAGTGGTAGCAACGAGAGTCTCATGCAGTATATACAAAATATTAGAACTGTTAAAACACTGGTATGCTAAGCTAAATGCAATAAGGAATTTTGGGTCGCCTCCCCTTGCAACTGCAAAGAGAACCCAAAGAAATTCTTCCTGCACGTGAATAGGTATAAACCAGTTCGCCAGCGTATACGCCCTCTAAGAGATGACGTTGACGCATTGCAAGAGTCAAATCTGGCTATCGCTAGCGTGCTGAACGACTACTTTACCTCTGTGTTTACAATGGAAGAAAATGGTTCCACCCCGAAACCGAGGAGGAATCTCAATGAAGGAAAAAACCTAAGCGAGATAATATTAACGACGATAAATGGAGGCTAGAACAGAGAACCTTAACTAGTTCAAGGCTCCAGGTTCAGATGGCTTTCTCCCTAGAGTCCTTTGGGAAGTAAGCGTTGAGGTTGCTCCAAAACTTACTGCGATCTTTAACGAGTCGTTAGAAACTGGGAAAGTATCAAAGGACTGGAGGAAGGCGGACGTGACCTTCATATTTAAGAAGGAAGAGCGCGCAAACCTGGGTAACTACAGGCCTATAAGTTTGACCGCCACTGTGGGCAAAATGTTAGAGAGCATTATAGCAGAAATAATAGTAAAGCACCTAGAAAGAAACAATTTGATCCTGGATTCCGAACATAGATTTCGCAGGAACCGATCGTGTCTCACAAATCTACTAGAATTCTTTCACGACATTTTGAGTGAGTACGATCGTAGGCAGGCTGTGGACATCTTTCATATCAACTTTCAAAAGGACTTTGATAATGCGCCACGCCACAGGTTAATGTGCAAACTCTGCGCAGCAGGCATTACAGGTTGGGTGGCCAGCTGGATCGAGAACTAGTTGTCAGACGAGCAACAAAGAGGGAGAATAAACAGGGTAGCCTCGAGATGGGCCCACGTGAATAGTAGGGTAACTCAAGGTTCCGTGCTCGGTCCACCCTTTTTCATCATCTATATAAATGATATAGGCGATGAGTTGCTTTGCTCGATATCCAAGTTCGCGGATGATAAAAAATGAGAAGGCAGCGTAAGGTCACGCGAAGGAGTGGAAAATCTACAAAGCAATCTTCAGAGGTTAGGTGAGTGGTCGGAGACTTATCAGATGCTATTTAACTTTGGCATGTGCAAGTGATGCACGTTGGCTATGCCAATCCTCGAGAAGACTACCACTTGTTAGGTAGAGTTCTGGAGGTGACGGACCTGAAAAAAGCCTTGGATATGAAAATCAGCATCGACCTAAGGTTTTCCAGGCAGTGTGCCGATGTAGAAAAAATGGCACAAAGACTATTAGGTTATATAAAGAGGCAATTTCGCTTTCGTAACAAGGAGATTGTACAGAAATTGTATAACTCTCTAGCCAGGCCTCACCTAGAATTCTGGCCACATACACTGCGTAAGGACATAAATAGACTGGAACGTGTTCAGGTTAGGGGCACCAAGATATTTCCCTCACTTATGCACAAAGGCTATCAGCGTAGGCTTCAAGAACTACCGGTTTCTCTTTGGAGACTCGCCAATTGCGAGGCCAGCTAATAGAGATCTTCAAGATTTTAAGGGGTGTCGAAAACGTGGCTTACAGAAGGATGTTTACATTGAACACAAATCCGACCCATAACCATGGCTACAAGCTGGATTTGCTCCCGTTCTAGACTAGTATTTGGGGGAACTACTCGTATAAGTTCTGCGCTACATGGAACCGTCTTCCGACCGAGGTGGTGAATAGTTTATCTATAGGGCAATTTCAAATATAGACTGGATGATGTAATCCATAAAGATGTATAGAACGTAGATCATAGAAACAAGTAAAATAGGTTTAGCTATAATATTAAAATATCTTGATTGTGATCCTTTTTCTCATCTCAATCAGTTATCTTTTCCGCTTGGTGATCCTTTTGCTAAAAAAATCAGGTGTCTTTTCCGCTTTCTGTGCCCGCAAAAGCGGGTGGGAGAGGTGGAAGGGAAGAGCCTTTCCTTGTGACCCCTTGTGACACTTTCTCTCTCTCTCTCTCTCTCTCTCTCATATCCACTCTGTAAAATTAAAGGACTCAAATTTGCCACGATCCATTAATACTTCGAAGTATATCGCTGTAGTTCGCGTCTAAATATAACGAGGCGATGATGCCAGAGGCAGAATCTCTTCAACCAAAAATCCGAACCAAGATCAAGATAAAGACATCCTGAATCTGTTAAATCACTTGGGGAGATGTCTCGAATTAATGAGCAAGGTCTCTTATATCCTTGCGTAGTTAAACATTTCGGATAAGATTTTAAGGAAAAGAAATCATCATAAATACATTCAATGAAATCACACGCATAATATAGCAATACCCCGACTTACGTCATTTCGGCTTACGTCAAATCCGCACTTAGGCCAACTTTCACGAGTAAAATTAATTTCACCTAAGGCTATTAAATCCGACTTTACATCACGGACCAAATAAAAAAAATATTATCCCATAAATATCTTTAAAACCATATAAAATTATTTTAGAATTTAGAATATGTTGTAAAATAATATTTTACGTTGGTAAATCAAATTTATATATATCACCACATTTGTGATTCAGTAGGAGGCCGCATAACGTCAGTATAGTGGCTGTGATACTGCAGTGCAATTCGTCGACTTACGACTGCGATCAGTTCCGACAGACTGGTCGTAAGGCGATTCCGTCGTAAGTCGACGGCTTTTTGAGGCCGCCGACACAGCTACGTAATCGCTGGAGGGCCTTTTGAGGCCTTCATCTTTAGATTCGTAAATACTCCAGTTTTTTTCTGAAATTATGTTATGTTATCTTAAGTATTATTATTTCGTATGTTCGTCAATTTTGAATTATCTTACGAATTGTTATTATCTTCCTTAGGTTTAGCTCAAACACTACTATATAGCATAGTACAATTAGTTTAATATTTGCAAAACATAAAAACAACAAAACATTGTCGTTTGAGTCAGATGGTACACCTTTCGGGTTATCCTGAGACGTCTTTTTTTGCATAAACTTACATAAAGGTACAAGTATAGCATGATAGTATGCGGGTTATACTAATCATTTCAAGTCAAGAGTCCTACAAGTGAAATTACGAGTAAGTGCAGAGGAAAAAGGATATGTAGCTATGTATTTTGATGCAAAAGAAATGCGTATTTTATTAAATATGTATGAACTTTGTGGATTCTATTGGTGTTTAAGGCCCAGAAACGTGCCTACAAATAGGGTATGGCAGCCATAATATCTCTCATATTATCTAAATCAACTCAAGTGAAGAGAAATAAAATAAAGCATTTCGAAAAAATAATGGAAATCCTCTTTTAATTACTAATTTTTATTTTTAATATGAAATTGGCCATCCTTTGGTATTAATAACCGCTTAAAAGCTTTAGAGAATTTATTTTTATAGCTTTCGGACACTATATAAAGAAATTTTAACGCATTTTTCGGGCAAAATATGCTCCATCTCTTTAAAGCACGCTGGTAAAAGGAATCGGTTCCTTCGGTGCTGACCGAATGACATCCCAAAATTCTAATAATATTAAAATCTGGCCATTGCGGAGTCCAATCTAGTTCCCATGCATTTTAAACCACATAAAACAACCTTAGGGGTATGAATGTAGGCATTATCCGCCTGAAGATCGTGATGCTAGTGGAAAAGAGCGTTTGCACCACGAGATGCAAGTTGTTATCCTAAATCTACATATAATTTTGGACGTACACTCTGCCATGCAGTACTACTAGTGTACCGAGGACATTCCAAGATATTGCCGCCCAAATCGTTTATGTTCCACATCCATGTTTATCTGTCTGGATGAGACAATCACGGATATAAGATTCTTTAAACATCCTTAATGAAGTAAACACTAACATATCATGTAGGTACTATAAATAATGTTAAGTAATATAGCACATTTTACAATTCGTCCATTGTTAAATTCGAATATCCTATACATCACTCATTATGACTCTCCATGTTGATTTGTATTGGCTAACGTTTGGAAATTGCAGTCCTTCCGTATTATCTAGTTTCATGAAGTTCTCGTCGAACAGATTTGGTCGAAACATGACAGTTAGATGACTAATCGACGGATCATATGATCTATCGACAATATGCGCATTAGAATTCTGCGTTCTCTACTGAAGTACAAAGTCGATCCAAAGAAAATAGATGTTGTAACAGAAATATATACTAGTGACCAGAACGGAGGTAAAATTAAAAGGATATGTAGAAAGCTCTATGAATGTTCAGAGCGAAATAAGGCAAGGATGCACTAGGTCTACCACACTGTTTAAATTGATTACTTATATATTAATTGAAAACTTGGAAGAAATAAACTGCGATTTTAAGAAAAAAAAGTTAATATTACCTCACTTTTTTTCTATGCTGATGAAGAATTATTAATGGCAATGACATTGGAGGAGGCAAAGAAAAGTATAAAGGCGTTGGTTAGAATTGGAAAGGACTGTGGTATGGAAATAAACAAGGAAAAGAGCAACATCATTATATTTAATATGAAGGAACAACCAGTTAAGGTGGAAGGGATAAAAGTAACATCGGATGTTAAATACCTAGGATTAATAATCACAAGCAAGAGGAAATTATTTGGAAAGCAGAAAGGAATAATGTTCAAAAAAGCAAGCGAAAATGGCAAACTTAACATACCCAGTTATTGAAAAGAGCTGTAACAAATCAATGATAGGGCGTACATACTGGAAGAGTCTGGCTTTACTTTCAGTGTTGTAAGAAACAAATATCATAAACTTTACAATCCCCAATATAAAAACAAATGCAGAAGATAGAAAATAAAGTGTACAGACAAATTCTGGGTGCACCAAGATATGCTCCAACAGAAACTCTGAAAGGAGAAGTGGGGGCATCATCAATGGCTGCAAGAATAATGGAGGAAATGCTGCAGTATTTAAGAAGTATTTTGAAAAAAGACACTGGAGCAGCATGTAGAAGTAAGCTTCTAAAAGAGATAATAACAGAAATAAGAGAGGATGTAAACCATGAGTGGATGAGATAGGTGCAAGCATATGAGAAGAGGATGGCAATAAGGATGGAAAAGATCAAGATAATGAAGAAAGAACATATAAAGAGGAAGATAAATGAATGGGACATGACGAGAGAGTGGCAAAGTGGACTGGAACAAAAGCCGAGTATAAAAATCTACAGAGAAGATAAAATGGAATTAACAAATGAGGAAGATATATATGACAACAAATACGAGTCCATCATATTGTTTAGAGCAAGATCTAACAATTTGAGCCTGGGGGGCAGACAGAGGTTTGGTGGAGAAGATATGAGGTGTGTGCTGTGCCGTCTGGAGATATAGGATTTGAAACATTTATTCTTCACTGTGGGGGGACTGCAGAGCATCAGACAAGAGGACATCAGACTACAGTAACCTTTAATTGAAAAGAGAAGAGAACTAATAGGAAATTTTCTATTTAGCAATGAGAGGGAGGAGATTGAACAGACAAAAGGCCTCCTCCTACAAATGTGGAAACAAAGAGAAAGAAGAGTGAGAAAGGAAGAAGAATAGTTTGTGGCCTGGGAAGAGCATTCTTTAAGGAGGACCGTTCAAAAGGCAATCCTCCGCATGCTCATCATCATCATCATTATCACCATTATAGCATTTGTTTCAAGCGCTAATCCTTTTGTCGTAGCTTGTCTTTTTCTGATTCTCATAAGCAATCATCATCTTAGAAACAGTTCATCTGGAAACTAAACATTAAGCAGGTGTTTCAATGATTTTGCACATCTCCTGTATTTTGATAAACTTCCCTTAAAAGCCGAGACAATGAGTAAAATTACAAATAAACTTCGGAACCTCTGATTTTTATTTATGTTATTGAATAATCTTCAAGAAAATAATGCCCACTTTCTTTGAATGATTATACAAAACAAAATCGTTAAAGTTCCTAAAATTAAGTTAAAATGTTCACAAAACTTCCAAATACTTGTCTTTCTTTATTCTTATTGATTATTACTCAAATTTTAATGATTTTTATAAAATTATATTTGTGTAGACTAAAATTATCTTGATTTCAAAGCTCTACAGAGGTTAGGGTTTTATTTTTTTCTCTTCCTCGATCTTATAATGACTTAAGATTTAAATATGCACTTTCCTAGCTTCAGTATTTTGTCATATAAGATTACTATAGCAATCTATATATAAATATAGTACAAGATTATTTTGGCTCATTTTTCACTTATTTCTTTTTCAGCTATTTTCATTTTTTTTTCTCATCCTCACACCGTACCTTATTTGTAAATTAGAAAATTTGGTGCTATTATCTGGACTTTGTCTAGTTATAATTAAAGAATTTTTGGTTAGTTGAAATCAGATTTAGTCTCTCTTGCAAAAGTTAAAAAGAATCACGTAGAATGAAATTTTCGACTTTGAAATTTACAGATATTTGTTTTAATCATCGAAACCTAGATTTACTCTAATGTCAGCATTATAAATTTGGTTACCTTTGTGAATTTACGATTCGAGTTTCTTCAATGTCTTCTTTTCTATGTTTTCTCCCTCGTGAATTACACTTTGAAAGGACTATATGTTTTAGATTCCTCATGTATATTTTACGCACGACGAAGCGCTAAGAGTGCAGACTTGAAACCATGGATTAGAATCACTGTAGCTGGCCCTCATCCATGCTCATACTATTATTTCTATTTGCCGGTATCTAAATCAATAGAATAATCCATAATATCTGCAGCTTACGTTGATGCCACCATGATTTGCTGGTTTCCTACATTTATCCATTTAAGGCTACAAGCTCGTGCAGGTGAAATTATTTTCGAATGCTTTGAAATCTAAATTGATCGATCACCTTCTCAAGAAGTGGAATTTGCGAGTTTTCTGTGAAAACCTGTTTTCATTAAATGTATTTTGTTATGTAATTCTTTTCTTTTAATTCATTTTCGTTATTCGGCTTCCTTTACCACCCAAGGCTGACTTTACTAATTTCTTAATGGCCTCGTCCTTTCTGGCCTTAGCTAAAAGTCTGCTCTGCTATGCTTTCCAAACATTCTCCACTGTTTAAAAAGTTCATTCCCCAACGGTCTACTCCCTTCTTCTTCATGCTCTCAGAGTGATTCTCTCCGGAAGTGTGTCTCCTTTATAGGCTCATTTCCTTTCTTTTCTTCCTCTACCACCTTGTACTTTTGAATACTTACTTGGTTGTCTCTATATCTGAACAACCCCTGTCTCTTTGGCAAGATCTCCCCATCCTGTAATTTCTTTCCCATTTTCTTGGCTTTTCGAATTTTAAGCTAATGTTATGTGAAAGCTTATTTCCCTTATTAAAGTGTCCTCTGTGCCATTGTAAATAAATGTACGTTTTCATTTATTCAAAACATCAAAAACCGCAATCTTATAACACTTAGATATTTCCACAAAAGTTTATTACTAATATTTGGGGGATTTGGATATTAAGATATAATAATAATAATGCCAGAAATTGCCAGTTTGACTAAAATATTATGGGAATATTTTATTTTACCTTTCTTTTAAACAAAGAACCCATATACGTTTGACATTTAAAACATGTTCAACGAATTTATCTATGTATATCTATACGTATAATATTAGTTCTACATACATATTAAATCGTTCTATGTTGGATATTTTTAAAAGCTCATATTAGATTGTCTCAAAATGTACCATTTACCTATTGTAATTTGGCTTGGAAACATTTAAAAACAACTCTTGTTATTTCGATCCTATATACTTATGGATGCTAGGCACTGCCACTGTTGTTTTCCTTTCGCTTTCTTTTGCTCTCTGTGTTGGTTGTTAAAGTGTGGCTTTTTAAGCTTCTTTTCTGCCTTATTTAAACTTGTTTTTGAACCTTTAAAAATTCCTCTCCAAGCTACTTTGATTCTTTTCATCATTTACCTGGTTCTATATAAATCGTTCCTTTTATGGTTGATTATTAAACAATTTTATTTCTCTTCCAATAATACAAGCCAGAAATCTACTTTGTTTTCAACGCATTTGTCTCTTTTTAATTTTTTTTTAAATGAAACTTAATCCAATCTCTATTTACATCTTCATATCTTCGTAACAGATCGTTCATTAGAAAAAAGTATTCTTTTCCAAAACATGCCTCGCAAAAATCATTCGTGTCGTAAATATTTGATTCAAATATCTTAGGTTCTTTAAGCAATTTAGGAAACCTCATTATTTTCTAATTTATTATTGGCAAAAATGATAAATCGACATACGACATGCAACAGAAAGTTTTTCCCATTTCCGAATTTGTTTGGAATGTTTTGAACATTTAAACAATGAATGTGAAGTTAAAACGCGTTTTTTATCTTAACAGCTATACTATTCCAAGAATTTTAAGAATACAGCCTTCTAATTAATTTAGAGTATTATATTCTTCAATAATACATTTTAGAATCACACGCACCCATAGATTATATAAGTCAAGGGAATTTTTATTGACATTCTTGTCATGAACAAAATCCATATGCCATCGTCAACAAAAATGATCAGCCGATTGGCGGAGAATATTAATTGGATTCCTTTGTGTTGCTGACATGCGATGAAATATTATTCGTCGATAATGCTCGCAAATTAGTTATTTCGCCTCCAAATCAGAATTTGGAGGCGAAATAGCTTAAGGAAGTAACTCATGGCTAATATGACCTTAAGCACAGACATACAAGAGACAAAAATATCGAACAGAGGATTTCCCTACCAGGAGATAGAAAATGCAAACAGACTTGGAATGTAGAGACATATTTTAAGGGAAGTAGAATTACCGAGACAATTTGTCGAAAAAGAGCATCGACGAGGGATTGACTAAAACAAAGAGGCAGGACTGAGAAATATAAAGCTGGGAAAATCACAAACACAGTAACAAAGAACTCAACACGGACAAAGAGGAAAATCCTTAAGAAATATATCGACCCGCAGAATCATTTAAATTACAGAGGGAAACCAGAATTCTCTTTTTATCCAGTTGCTGTTATTTCATTTGTTCTCATCTCCATTTATCTTCACCGAGCAAAGTGCCCCAGTGGGTCAAACCAGTTTATTTTCACCTACTCAGCCCTCCCTCGATTGTCACATTATGGCAGAATCCGTGAGTGGAGAACTATATCCCTTGCCAGCATCTGCTGGAGGGAGCACGCTGCCCAGATCCATTTTTGTGCTCTCTACCGAGGAGTAGGGGAATAAAGAGCAGGTTTGGGGAGTTTCGCTCAATCCCTCATATCTATAGCGCTTCAAGTTGACCCCATTTAGTATCCTCGATCTACATACCTTACACACAATTTCACTTCCTCTAACTAATCAACCTTCTTTACAAACCTCCATTTTTACAATAGCTGTCCCTATGGCTTTCGTTTAAAAAAATAAAATAATTTTTCCATGTTGCAAAGGAAAATCTCATTTAAATTTGATCAACAACAAAAAGAAGCGATATCAATGAAACAATCTCAAAGTGGGACTTAAATCGCCGTTTAAGTCACTGTTCGAGTCAAGTAAATCAGCTGTATGAAAGAAGCGCCTTGTCAATGACATTGAGGTCAACTTTAATAATTTCCTGCGACAAAGACGTTCGAAGAATTTTTTTCCAGTCAGGTAGTTGTGCGTGACTCTCGTCAAGAAGCGGAGTTGAAGGAAAACGATCCTCATAATTACGGCAAACGCAAGAATGCCGCAATGCAGAAAAGGGTTCATTTCGGAGGCGAAAGGGGGATAGAATTACTCAAATTACACGATTTTATGTGCTATAGGCATTTCATTTCATGCCTTAATATATATGATAAAGAAACCAAGTTTTAATTAATCAAAAATATATAAATCAAGGAAAATGAATAAAGTTGAAATACATTTATAATGTTGGTGAAATGATACAAAATAAATAGGAATAACTTTCGTTGAACTCAATGAAGGACACAAACTTCAGCCTCAGCGTAAGGTTGAAGGCCATATAAGGTGAACGAGAATCGACTTACGTGATTGCGATCTGACGTAGTGTGTTTCGTGAGCCAGAAGATGCGACTGTTGAGAGATCCACCTAACAGTGTTTTCTCAAGAAAAATGTGCGGAGTAACAAAGAGTCACAAGGAATAGTAGTACTTTAAAGTACATTATGGACCATAATGAGGAGTTACTATTTGAGGAAAGCCCTAACAAGTAGCATGAGAACATGCATAGCACAGATGAAGGTTCTCCCAACCCACCTCTCTCACTGGCTTTTACAGGGACAGAAAAGGGGAAAAATAACTGATTGTGCTGCAAAAAAAGGAGACAATCAGGAATTTTAACATAAAAGCTAAAACCCATCTAACTTTCTTCTATACTCTCTAGACACTACTTTCTATATATTTTCATGATTACATCATCCAGTCTAGATTTTAACTGTTCTATAGACTAACTCTTTACCACATCGGCCGGAAGACGATTCACGTACCACAGATCTTATACGAGAAATACTAGTTTTTGCAAATACTAGTCTAGATTGGGGACAAATCTAGCTTGTAAACATAGAGAAACTAGTCACCACCTCCAGTTTACAGTGATTCTAATTCATGAACTAAACGTTTAATCCTCCGAATGAAAAACTAATTACCACGTAACATTTAAATTGATTGAGCTCACCTAGGAGAGAAAAGCAGTTGCCTATCGTTATAGGCTGAACCAGCAGGAGGAATACCCACACCGTCCCACGGCGTTGCTTGTAAAAGTAAACTAAACCAAGATAAGGGAGGGGGGCTTGCTTAGAAGCCGCGTGCCTGAACGTTTTATCCTGTCAATGCAATACTTTTTAAGCAACATTTAAAGTGAAGAACAACGAACAAATCTTTCTTTAAATGCTTGTTCGGATAAATCTGCTAAGAAAGAGGTGAGAATAGATGAAGTGAAAATGGGTGGAATCGATGGGATATAAGAAGGACTAAAAAGTCGTCAAAGCCATCATACACCGTAATGTTAGTTCCACCTGATCAAATAGGCCTACTTAAATTAGTAATTTATTAAAGACCAAAGAAAACTCGTACCCTCGTCACAAAGAATAGCTGCCTTCCAGCGACGGGCCACTTGCAGGTGTGTAAGAATATAAATGCAAAGTTTGTGACTGTAGCATCGTACTTCCTCGTACATTGGGATGACTTCTACAACATTGTCTCGGCGACTAACAGCAGCACATCTCCAAGACAGAGCCATCAAACACCACGCTGCAGAGCATCGGATGACTCTCACCCGAGAAATGTTAAATAGAAATACAACCATTATTCTCTCCGGGATAGTGACCGACGACGACTGTGCATTCATGAAGCCATCACCATATATATATATATATATATATATATATATATATATATATATATATATATATATATATATATATATATATATATATATCATCACTAACTATAATTTAAGAAGGGGATTTTTTGTTTTTTTTATCAAAGTTATTTCTAATAATTCTTATATAATATCAAAAAACAAAATGGTGAAGTTCAGAAAATTTATTTTTATATATCTTCTCCACCTACCATATTTTAACAACGTGATATTTTGAAAGGGGGAAATTTAGTTTAGAGTTCCTTTTTATAATTATTAAAATTGGCGAAGTTCATAAAATTTATAAAAATTTAAATAACTGCTTTTTTTAGATTTTAAATTTTAATCTTAGTAGCGAAGCCATTGCCTGATATATATATATATATATATATATATATATATATATATATATATATATATATATATATATATATATATTAATAATATTAAAAGGCGCGCATATTCATATAGGACTGGATATTATTTAAATGCCTCAATCTCCTATAATAGTTACTTTGTTTCTTTTTAGATACCATTATTTCATTACTTTCTTGTAGGTCTTTCAGGATTTTTTGCACGAAGAACAGCACTTGTTTACAAATAGGACTGGAAACTGTGAAGCAATCGAATACAAAACAAAATGGTGAAGTTCAGAAAATTTATTTTTATATATCTTCTCCACCTACCATAGAGGAGGAAAACAGTGGACAATATTTATAAAATGTGGAGCATCAGTGTCAACAGATCTGGGGCTTTAAATCCCTCCAAATGCTTATTACAAAGGGAATTGTCTTGCAAGATGGAAGACCGCGCCACCCTGATAAGTGAAGACCCCAACCCCATCAAAAATACGATGAACATCATCAGGCGAAATCCAAAGAGTGCCAGGCAACTTGTTTTGGAAATGAGAATAAGAGAGCTAGCGGACCGCTGCTTTTCTAGCTCACCAAAACGAACGGAGTCGAAAGATCAAAATTGTTGGTACAACGGCTCTTTTATAATTCGTGTTCTCCAGTTCTGTGGACGTTTGAGAAGTTGTTTACTGTCCATGCCATCTATCATATACAGAATTATCGTGTTTGGGCATAAAACAAATGTGAGATTCGGGTTGAACTCTCCAACAAGATAGAGTAACTTCACACAAAAAAGTTCAAGACCGGTGCCGAGCAAATTTAAAGACTTTCGGTCGAGAGAACTTTGGTCTCCCATTTCGCCATATTTGAAACTCATGAACTTTGTAGTGCGGTCGATGCTTTATCAGAAGGGCTAGACCGATGCTCATCAAAGTGTCAATGTTTTGAAGTGCAAACTGGAAAATGCCGGGAGAAAATATCATCTGAAATCCAGCGTCTCACATTCGCTCACGTAATATTACATTGTTATTCTAATAATTAAATAAATATCAGTCTACCCTTCATTTTTATACTTTGTATTATTTATTATTTAATAAAAAAACAAGTTAAATTTTAAAATAGTATTTTTTTGAAAATTCAGTTTTTTGCATTAACGAAGTTGCGGGTAATAATTAACTCGATCCTATTTTTGTCTAATTTAACCTTATATTCATGAACCATTCCATCAGCCTTTTAGAACTCGGCGTTCTCAAAATTAAAATTATTCAATTTCACTCCGCCCAAGGTTACAGTTAATTCAAAATTATGATGAAAGTATCAGGCTTTATAAGTCAAACTCCCATTCGGAAACAAACATCTCCATTTTAACGAGTAATTAACCAAAGCTTGGAGCTCAATGTAGTAAGAAACGGGGCCCACGTTTCCTCGCAACACAATGAAGCGTCTTAATAAAAAGGCCGTTTATTCGTCATATGTGAATATAATGGGAGGGCAAAGAAAAGATAAAAAAGAGAAGATTAATAAAGCTAAAGGGTTAAAAAGATAATCATATTAGCCCTTCTTGCTTAGATCAAGACTTACTTTTGACTTCCAAGAGGTAGTTCGTAGAACAAAGCTACACTCGGAATTACGAGTCTTACCTTCCTTATTCGTTATTAGATTAAAACAAAAGGCAAATTATAATGATGTAAACAAAGAAAATCATGAGAGGAAATGATGATAACATCAATGTTCTTCACTGGTATAACAGTGAACTCTTGAGTTAGATAAAACTCTCAATACAACCGGTTATTTAATTTGATTTGGTGTTTTTGTATGAAAACTTTTGCTACTGTATAATAAAAATGAAATACCGCATAAGCGATTCCAAGACACCGACTGGAACACAAGATGGCGGGTCATCCTTGTGGAAGGTCAAAATCCAGAGGCTGAGCGAATAAGAATGATGCAACAATCTTGGCTGACCTTTCGCTTATTGATTTTGGCGAAGCAGGTTTAGAAACGTAACTTGTATGCAGGTCACGCGTTGGCTTTCTTTCAAGACGTTTTTCACAGGCCAACGGAAAAGCAGTGATACTGAAATATATCCATCCATAGAAGCAACACTAAATATATTTAAGAATTTCGCAGTTTATTAATCTATTTGTTTGAGGAAAATGCCATAAAAAGAATGACTTCTACCAGATCGATTGTGTTGAAGTTGACAAAGAAAGTCGAGAGGTTAGGAACAGTGAAAATTGTGTAAAAGCTTGTTATCCAAGTAAATAAAAATGGGCCTACCCTGTGCCCTAAGGAACAAGAGGGTGCGCAACTTACCTGAAGTAGCTCTCACCCCTTACCTTGCAATAGGCACGTCCAATTATGGGGTAGTTACCGGGAATTATAGTCGTTATTAAATGAACTCGGCGCGGCCAGGAATATGCAGAATCTTGGCTAGCAGTTACAAAACAACCGTTTTTTGCCTGTCTTGGCTCAAACTTTCGCATCGAATAAACAGTTCACTTCGTCTGCCGCCCATTGTATTAATAGCACATCCTCTCATATGCTTAAAAATAGAAAACCTTCCTTATTCTTGTTTCTTTGGTTACTTCTTAAAACGATATAAAGAGTCTTCTGCGTTGAGAGATTATGAGAGGAAAATATTAAAACAGGTCTTATGTGGAAGGTAGGAAAAGCCCGCGATCAGGTTTGTTTGTGAGATGTGTTTTCCTGTTTACCCTGTAGCAGGTGAGTAAAATGAAGAGATGACAGAGAAGGAAATGATTTATTTAATTTAATGCTCTGATTGATACCTCGTTTGGGAAAGTTTACAGGATTTAGTTCTATTTGTTGCTCCTTGCCTCTGAAGATTCTGCTTATTTTCACAATTTATATAAATTCTAATTTAAACTGAAATCACTGTTGGATGGCAATCAATCCTCTGTGCCTTACTTAATTTTAATAATAAATTCCGTAACAATAAGTGAAAATCTAACTAAATTTTAAGGAAGTTGCACACCCAGCAGATCAGTGGCTCTCCAAGTAGTCTCCTCTTATGCAGACTCGGGTGTTTTTCCTCCAACACATTTTTCCTTCCTTATTATGCGAATCTTTTAAAATGTTTTACTGGCGGAAAGTCCATCGTTGTTTTAAAGCTGTTTTTAATAGACAAAATAAAAATCGGACAGCGCGTCTCATACAAGAGGACTAAACCTTGATATGGGGTCATGCTCACTATGCGCCCTCGAAAACGTAGTGGCGGGAATGTCATGCCCCTCGGCTACTCAGTCAGGTTAATTTGCGTCATTGTGTGAAGCAAGTGGAAGTGAAGTATGAAGAATATGAGGGGTGTGTTTAAAGAGAGAGAAGGGAGAGATAGTAAATTTACCCGAAAAGAGAATGAGGAGTTTTGCGGGATTGCCTGTGAGGAGAAATGAATCATGGTAGTTTGGTTAAAGAGGATATTTCAGTGCTTTTGAGTGGGGAGAAGCAGGATGCATTGTTTGGGTATGAATGAGTGCATTGTTTGGGTCTGAATTAGTGCATTGTGTGGGTCTGAATGAGTGAATTGTTTGGTTAAGAATAAGTACAGCGCGGGTAAGAATGAGTGCATCGTTTGGGTAGAAACGAGTGCTTTTCGTGGGTATGAGTGAAATCATTGTTTGGATGTGAATGAGTGCATCCTGTTGCTATGATTTAGTGAATCTTTTGTGCATGAATGAGTGCATTAGGTGGATAAGAATGAAAGCATTTTATGGGTTTGAATGAATGCATTGTTTGAGTATGAATGAATAAATTTTGTGGGTTTGAATCAATGCATTCGTTGGATATAAATTAGTGCATTGTGTGGGCATGAATGAGTGCATTGTTTGACTGTGAATGTTTGCATTGTTTGGATATGAATGAGTGCATCTTTTAGGTGTGAATGAGTGCAAGGTTTACTTGGGAATAAGTGCATTGTTTGGGTATGAATGGGCGTATTGCTTGGTTGTAAATGATTGCATTGTGTGTGTATGAATGAGTGCACTCTTTAACTATGAATGAGTGCATTGTTTGAGTATGAATTTTTGCACTGCTTGGATATGAAGGAGTGCATTGTTTGGGTTTGATTGAGTGCATTTCTGGGGTATGAATCAGTGATTGTTTGGATATAAGTGATGCATTGTTTTGGGTATGAATGAGTTATTTTTTTTTGTCTATAAATGAGTGCATTGTTTTGGCATGAATGAATGTATTGTTTGTGTGTGGACGAGTGTATTGTTTAAATCTGAATGATTGCATTGTGTGTGTAGGGATGAAACATTGTTTGGGTGTAAATGATTGCATTATATGGGTATGAATGATAAACCTCGAGAATTGTGGAAATGAAGTTGAGATTTACGATGATAAACCTGTACGTGAATTCGGTGACATGAAAAAGGATTGACCCGGATGAGCGAGTGGATGATATTGCCTAAGGTAGGAGAGTTCATGGAGAGGATGGGGGAGGTCATCACTAGCGTACGCCAGGGCGTCTGACCTAGGTTGTACCATGACTGGATGAGATACACGACCAAATAGTGCCCCACCTACTCGGCGATGAACTCTGACTTGACAAGGTGATAGAGAACATAGCAGCCCTTCAGCCCCGGGATGAACCACGATTGAACCAAACGCTACAGCACATAGCGACCCAACTGTAGCCGTATGAACCCTGACTGGACGAGATCTTAAAGCTGGTAGCGCTCCTTCTGCCCCGGATATGGACCTTCACTGAACGAAATCAAAGAAACCATAATACCTCATCGGCCCGTGACTGAAAGAGATCCTAGAGCACATACCGCTCCGCACAAACCTGGGAAGACGAGACTCTAGAACCCATAGCGTCCTCTCTATTCCCGAGGGAACTCCTACCGCCCCATTAGCCCAAAGCTGAATCCTGGTTGGCAGAGATGTTTGACTACAAAGCGACCTATCAGTATCAATTTTTCGCATAATGATTGGTTGCTTTGTACGTGATACGTTTAAGGGGCGGTGAAGGAGTGGTGTTTTTTGGCTGCATTGATGCGCACCAACCCTGTTTTGGGAGAAATCGGTCTTTGATGATAAATAAATTCTGAATTTCACTATTGTTTTGTATTCCCTTTATATTTAGTCAATTTTCTAAGATTCTGAATATGTGATATTTGTCAATTGGAGAGATTAAAAAGAAATGCATATTTCAGGTAGGCTGAGTTTCCTTGAAAATTCGAAGACAATTTATAAATTTTAATATTGCTGACATATACACGTTTGGGCTCATTTTTTTTATTATTTATAATAAAAAGAACAGATAGTGGAAGTGGAATGTAACAAAAGTACCTAGATTGAAAGAATCCGAAACAAGGGGAATTCCTTCTCTCTCTCTTTTATTCTTCCACACTACTCCGGGTGCGAAAAAAATGTCTCGAACTAATTTTTCTTCAATGGGGGATGCTATAAAAAAATGAATTAGGAAAACGAGATACAAGCAAAATTCGGACATGAGCGTGGTTAGCAAATAATAATAATTACTTGAGACTGTACGCACAGGTACAATAAAAAAAACAACCAAAATTAAAATTAATCCATACAACACATTTAGTATCTAAATAAAACAAAATAAATGAACCATTACTAAAGACATAATGCAACAGAGAATAATTCTACAAAACTTCAAACAATTAACCTATATATAAAACAAATCAGCAAACATATTTACAAGGAGATACGCTAATGGTATCTTTAATTTATGGCAATAGGGTCTTCTAGAGGATTTCTACTTAAACTATCCGCTAAACAATTTTGAGTACCTTTGATATACACAATACGTAATTGATATTCAATGAGCAACAGACTGCAACGCATAAGTTGTCCATTTTGACTCTGGAAATTACGAAGGTACAACAATGGCTTATAGTCACTCTCATTTACGAATTCGCTTCCTATAAGGTACATTCTAAAATGGCGAATTTAACCTACTTGTAATTAACAAATAACCCCCCAAAAACTTATTTAAGGTTCCAATTAGTTATCCCCCCAAAAAATAACTAACGAGGAAACCTGACTCAGGACTGAGTCTTCTGAAAATTTTACCACAGCAAAACCAAAATATGGCGGCTGTTCTTGCCGTTTAATTAGTGGTATCTTGACTCACGTAAATACGCTCAACTTGACAAAAAATATAATTGTCTATTAACAAAAAAGATTGTCCTATTATTTTTGCTTGAATATTCTTGACACTTACAACTGTATAGAGTGGAATTAATGATCTTTAAGGAAATAGCAAAAAGTCAGGGAAGAGGAAAGGTAAAGATTCACATTAAGAATTACAAGAAGCAGGTAGTAAGGTCAAACTGAAAAGACGGAAAGGGTAACAGATTAAAAGAAATGGAGATATCCTAACGAGGGAGATTATAAGACACGAGGAGCGAAAAGTAGGGAAAATACAATGTACATAACAGAGCAGTGACAATTAAAAAAAGAAAATTGGGCCAGATAACTAAAGATTGTATAAAAAACTAAAGACAAAAGTCAAAACTAATTTCCTTAAGTATTAGTCTTTTAATTATAGCATCTATTTTATATAGGCCAGGGGAAAGGTTAAAATTGTCACATTGGCTTATAAAAGCACATTTAATGATATTCCTTTTTATAGGGTCATTGGAACGATAAATAAATTTTGCCGAGTGCCAGTTAATTAGATGGTCCTTATCTGACATTTGGACAAAGAAAGCCTGTTATCTTCCCCTCTTCTGACATCATATTTATGATTATATTTATGTTGATTTATGCGAACAGAAAGTTGTTTCCTGTTTGTTCATAAAATTTACTTAGGCAACCAGAACAGTCAACTGAATAAACTCTCCCTCCCCCAAACTATTACAATTATTACGTATTAATAAATTGTTAATGGTTATCTCATATTTAAAAGCAACATATAAAAAGGTAGAACTAAAATGTTATTACTATTAAAAGGGAGAGTAGGGACAGTTTGATAAAATGTCTTTTTAGCAGTCTTTTATACTTTTCTTTCGTATATATACCTCTAATATAATATTATTTCTTGTAGTTATCCTTGATAAGGAACTTAATAAAGTTCGAAAGTACTTGGAAACACCATTTCATTTTTTCCTGGGGGACATTGCATTCATTTGCTAGCCTCGTGATACTTTGTGAGCTTTTCATTTCATATATATATATATATATCCCCACACCTAACACCAGTTTTATGTCGTGGTATGACCTGGTGTGCGCCGCTATATGCACACTAGCCTACTGGGGACCGAAATTAAGGCTCCACCTGAGGATGGTTCTAAAAGTGCTTTAAATACACAGTTGCTAGGCCAAGGAATATTCAAACACAGATACAAAAATATACTTTAATAGGACTAAAGATTACATATACATATAGAGCAAGTTAAATGGCAATGCAATTAAATATTGACAGTTCAAGGCCCAGATGATTAACACTATCAATTAAGTTTGAACCGAGGGATAATTAATTAAGTAATGAGTTTACAATTAGGAAAGTTCTAGAGCAAAGAGGATCCTTGAGGTCGACGCGTTAAAGGTAGGAGGAGCGTGAGGAAGCGAGGGTTTAATCCATTTTTCTTTGATGAGCAGCAAGTAAGACCAGGTAGGTAAGTTCGATCTTGAACTTGTGGTCGTCTCACTGGACACTCAATCCAACTTCGGGAGACTGAAGTGGAGGAGGGGGCTTTTATTTTGTAGAGGCAAACGGAGTATGCTTCGGGGATGGCTTTTCCGATCCTTAAAATCCGAAGAGGTGGTGAGAAGGGTTGAAGCGCGCCTAACTATTTCTACGAACCACACTGAATGACGACTAGCTCATCCTTGGCTCATCGAAAATTATTTTTTTCTTCTCTAGAAGAGAATGCTGTCGATTCTCTTTCGACTACGAAGACGTTACGGCTAACGTACTAGACGGCGGCTTCAGACACAATCTTCCTGTGAATTCCGAAGTGTCCAATTTATACTCAGAAACTATCTAGACGGGGAGAGAGATTCATCGCCAACAGACTTCCTTAATTGCCTTGGGTCGCGATAAGAGCACAGAGCGAGAAGCCGCGATGCCCTTTTAATGGTCTTTCCATTGTGTTAAATTTCGCAGTATATAGGGCAGACGAATTTAGAGCAGTCAACGGTGAACTGGGGAAGTCAGGGGGGGGGGGGATTCCTTCTCTCTCTCTCTCTCTCTCTCTCTCTATTCTTCTACAATGTTTTTAAAATTAAAAATATGAATATAGCATTAAAATTAACCATTACTTTTGTATTTTGTTTTGTTAGAATAATGGATTATTATTTGATACATATATTAATAATTCAGTAATACGTAGGTGAGTCAAAAAGTTCTCAGACAAATGCCAGATTATTGAAATGTTCGATTTTGTACAAGTAAATACAGGGTCAAACACGACTTTCATGTTTTCTGAACAATTCCTACAAAATTCGTCATTCAATTTGTCGAGACTCTTTGTATTAGATGTGCTTCAAAAAGGTTACTTTTTTGAACCCATAAAATGGCAAATTTTGAGATAAGAGCGAACATTAAATTCCTGACTAAACTTGATTGGAAGCCTGTTAAGATTATTGACGCTCTACAACAGGTTTATGGTGACTCTTCGCCATGTAGAGCGGTAGTTTACGACTGGATTAAGCGCTTCAAGGGGGGCAGAGAAGAAGTTGAAGATGATCCACGTGAAGGGAGACCCTCCATCTCCATTAACCCAGAAAATGTCGAGCTTGTGAGGAATCTAGTGGATAAAGATCGCCGTATTACTATTGATGAAGTTGCCAATGCATGTGAAATCTCTCATGGCTCAGCATTTGGAATTCTAACTGAAAATCTTGGCCTGAGCAAGCTTTCAGCACGTTGGGTCCCAAAAGCGTTGCGAGAAGACCAGCTGAATCATAGGGCCAACCTTTCTTTGGCTATTTTGACCAAGATTGAAGCAAACGAGGATAGTTTTTTTGAGCGCCTCGTAACGGGAGATGAAACTTGGGTGTATCAGTTTGATCCTGAAAGTAAAAATCAATCAAAAGAGTGGCACCCAAGGGGGGCAGCAGGGCCTATCAAGTTCAAGACAGAGAGGTCCGTTAAGAAGATAATGGCTACAGTTTTGGGGGATTCGGAGGGAATTATTTTAATAGACTTCTTAGAAGGACAAAAAACTGTTACATCCAGCTATTACGAAGGAGTTTTAAGGAAGCTGAAAACTTCAATAGCCAAAAAACGACGAGGAAAGCTCCACAAGCAAATCTTGTTCCACCATGACAATGCCCCTGCACATTCGTCCAAAGCTGTGAGATCTCAGCTACGGGAATTTCGATGGGAAACTCTTGCTCATCCCCCTTATAGCCCTGATTTAGCACCCTCTGACTTTTTTCTGTTTCCAAATTTAAAGGGACACCTAAAAGGAACCCGGTTTCAATCATTAGATGAAGCAAAAAAGCAGGTCATTACTTGGTGCCAGAGACAACCCCGTGAATTCTACAAAGATGGTCTTTACCGTTGGATTCATAGATTAAGAAAGTGTATAGATGTTAATGGAGCTTATGTAGAAAAATGATTACAGTATTATTACAAATAAAAATTTTATGCCATTTATCTGAGAACTTTTTGACTCCCCCTCGTACAACCTAAGTATGTACTACTAAGTGCAAGGTTTACGAGTAATTGTTACAAAAATGGTTAGTTTTTTCATTTATTAGTTAACTTCCGATCGTAAATAGTTCTCACTTAAAATAGTTATTCAAGTAAGTACTGTATGCTCGTAATTCTAAACCTTTTACGATTTATTTTTCAATCATAAACTACAAAAGTACCACCCAGACTCGTGAGTAAAGGTTAGAAGATTTCTAATCTAAGCATGATGGAACCTTTCATGGTGGGTGCTCGCACTCGTAATTAATATTGTGAAAGAGATGTCTCGTGGTCTCTTTTTTATAAAAAAACACGGCAATTAATGAATAAAATAGGCATTTTAAATAAGAATTGGAACATATCTACACTGTATCCTACTCATGACATAAAAGATGGGATTTAAATTCGCATGCTCTCGTATTTATGGTAATTTGAACGCAGTTCTTTCGTTATATTCTGTTGATGGGCTTAACGGCTGTGGTGATTTGTTTGAAACTGTACAGAAACTCGAATCATATACTCGTATAAGAAACAACTTGCAAATAAAAGCGCGACATTTGCACAATTTTATCCATACAGGAGCACTTTTCTTGTTTTGGGAGACTGCCTCTCTAGATTTCAATTATGTACCTTAGCATTATTGAAACAAGTTTGAGATTGAAATTATTTCATTAATGTTTAATTGTGGTAGGGGTCATCTTTTTGGATCATTCCTTTCCCCACTCTCTTCCCTCCATCCTATACTCAATTATAATTCTTACATTGCATGGAAAAGTTATTTCTTTCTCACTATTGAAGTAAAAGAATTTTTGTATAGAATGGCTCTTTACCAATATTAAAACGATGGTAATAGTAGCGTTGGTGGTAGTAGTATCGATTAGGATGATTTTAAAATAGATTTTGTCTTGGAATAGTAATAAAAGAGCATAAGGTTTAGCCATTTAAACACCATTTTTGGCTTCGTGACTAAAGTAAAATTATTCTTAAAATGCTTTCTAATTGATGATAACAAAAAAGTTTCTTATTTCACAAAGGCACGTTTACTTAACGAAATTATTATAGTCGTCT
Source organism: Ceratothoa steindachneri (assembly GCA_963969495.1). NCBI lineage: Eukaryota > Metazoa > Arthropoda > Malacostraca > Isopoda > Cymothoidae > Ceratothoa > Ceratothoa steindachneri. The sequence continues at coordinate 87,417,933 of OZ018320.1, forward strand.
TACTTTTATTGGCCCTGATACAAAGGTGGTACCACTCACATGTTAAAAATTTAATCTCCTCTGAGAGGACAACATAAGACTCATAAAATTAAAAATACTCGAAACGATACGTCAAATATTTATATATATATATATATATATATATATATATATATATATATATATATATATATATATATATATATATATATATACATATATATATATATACAAGCCATGGCTTCGCCACTCGCCCCTACGTGGGGAGCTTGCCCTCAGACCTTCGGTGTGTTGTCCTTCGGCTTCTTTGATCTTTCGAAACGATTGTAGTCGTCTCTTCTCCAATCACCTCCATTTTCCCTTGCCCTCTTGTCAGAGAAAGAGAGAGAGAGAGGGACACGTAGGACGGAAATGCTACGAATCAATTATAGCAGATTAGCTAATTTAGTACAGCAGTCGGGCAAAATTCGAGGCAAAAATATGCTAATGAGATCGGTTTCTTTTGAAGACACTTAACTTCCGTTCGAATAAGACGTCCCATATAGCAAGTCTAATTGTAACAATGGGAGGTTCCGCGAGATGTCGTTAAGTGTCTAAAATTCACTTCCGGCGGCTCTGCATAAATAGTAAAGCATCGGCTTGGAGAAAATTAGCATTTTGCTAAGAGGACACGACGCATAAGGTAAGGCATGCAGACTCTTATTGCTGGCCGAGTGTAGGCGGGGATTAAGTTGCAATAAATGTTAAATATTGACTAAAACATTCATTGTCCTCCGAATAATTCCAGACTTAAATAAGACCCGGCCATAACTATTGAAATACGACTCAGTGCCCTGATTCAGGCATTGTCCTTAAGAGTGTCTATTTTGTCTCTCCTTATAGTTTCTTTCTCTCAGCCTCCCATACCCCAAGAGCTCGAAGACAAGAAAAAAAAGAGAATTTTTTTCTCGATGTAAGCTTCCTAGAGAGGGGAGAAATTTCAACACTGCTATATTCAAGCCCAGCTTCCCCCCAGCAAAATACTCCCGCGATCCCTACTTTCAAGGCTGGCAGTGGGTACTGGAAGGCAGGTTGTATCCTCCATCATAAGTTCGAACAGACCGAATACTAATCGGCCCTAAGTGCAAACCTAACTCGAGCTGCTGGAAAGTAATCGAGCTCGACGCTCATACTCCTGCTCCTCTCGAGCAGCAAAATATTTGGGGGGCAGATACACCTGGAATTGGAGTCCCCTTTGTCGTCGCGTGCGGCCGCTTGTGTATACTCACGGCTCCCACCTGGAGCCAACATTTCAAACCTATTCGCTCAGTTATTCCTTTGCATTTATTTTTGTTTTTAGAGTAGTAAAATTATTTTGTTTAGCCCAGTTTGATATCCAGGACCTCCTAGATAGTTGATTTAATTCTGCCAAGTGGAGCTGTTGTTATAAGGAAACTAGTCACTCTTACGAGATTTATAGCAACCCATAGTTAAATTGCATCATTAGAAGCAAGACACAATTGCAGAGTTGCCCTGCGTGCTATCCACTATCCTTTCCGAGACACGGAAAGCTAATGGATGTCAGGAGATCTAACCTGACCCTCCACACATCTTATCTCCTTTTCCTCTACCCCTATCACCTCATCTACTCCTCCTCCTACCACATCCTTTCACCTTTTCCCATTCCCCCCCCCCCAGTCTTCCATAGGTTCCCTAACTATTTTACCCCTCTCAGTGCACCCTATCTTTCTAATAATAAGTAATTTAAGATATTTTTATGCAATAATATAAGAATTTCAAACAATGATCATCTTGATTTAATTACGACATGACTTTTTAGCCCAGGCAATGAATGCCCTAGATAAAATGTCTTGCTTTATTTCCAAAAACATATTATTTTCGGGGAAAGGACGGGAATCTTTGCTATAAATATATATATATATATATATATATATATATATATATATATATATATATATATATATATATATATATATATAAGAGAGAGCGAGAAAGAGAAATTTGACGCGAATGAGCAATGAGACATGAAACAGAGTTTTTTCGAGGTACAAAAAAACAAAACTCTGTTTCTTGTCTCATTGCTTATTTGCGTCCAATTTCTCTCTCTTATACTATATTGTTATATTGCGGGCAATTCTAAGGTTTCTGCATCTTTCCTCAAAATTGTTTTGAATGGCAGAGAATAAATATGGCGAAAGCCCTGTGGTGGCTGTAATCACCCGCATAACTTGTATTTGCTCTTTCTTTGTATGTGACATGGATAATGAGCCTTTAAATTGTGAGCGGATAAGTATATATATATATATATATATATATATATATATATATATATATATATATATATATATATATATATATATATATATCGGTTTGGGCGGCTTCTCCTGTTGAGCTTTAATTTAGTTTGCAGGATGAAGGAAAGGACGTATAGCGGGAAGTTCATTTTGTTTACATGATAGGTACAAAGTTTAGGGTATAATTTCACCCATTTTCTGGTACTGGAAAATTACAAAATTCGTAAAACGACTAGTTTTATACGTTGAAATTTAAACATTCAAAATATGGATGTAATAGATTAATTGGACAGTTAATATGTGAGGGTGAATGGAGAGTTATTCAAGTTACTGAGTTGTTATTTAATTAGTGGAGAATTTAATTAATAAATGAAATTTAACTATATTAATTAGGGAAAACAATAACCTTTTACAAACGGCTATTGAAAAAAGACTGGCTGGAAAGCGCGAGGGGCGTAAGAAGAAAGATAAATTTAGGGGGTTGGTTTATACTTCAGAGCCTTGCAAAATATCTGGAGTCTTTATTAACTCCTTTCTCCTCGAACCATTAAAAAATTCAAAATAGCTTCCACGCAGTGCAGCTCAAGACTGCACTGCGTGGACGCTGGTTTAGGGACGATGAAGATGTCCAGCTCGCCGTCCAGGAGTGGATTGAACAGCAGTCGGCAGATTTCTGGTCGTGGGAAATTCGAAGCCTCAGGGACAAGTGGCGCAAGTGCATTGAAGTCGAGGGTAGTTATATTGAAAAATAATAAAACACTTTTCCTCATATCTCGTTTGCTTATATCCAAATTGCAAAACTTATTGACCGCTCCACGTACTCCCCCACTTTTAAAAGAAACACTCAAATTAGCAATCAATGACAACTACTTTACCCTCAATAACGAAACCTTTTGAAAATTATATGCGGTGGGCATGGGCAGCCCCTTGGGCCCTCTCTTCGCTGATATCTTCATGTCTTGGTGCAAAGATCAACTATTCAACCAAGATTTGGGAAACATTTGACCTATTCTCTACCGCCGCTTTGTTGATGAGACATACTTCCTGTTCAACTCCGAAGAATCCTGTGATAAATTCCTACAAATTGCCAACCACATACCTCTTTATATCTACTTTACATGTGAAAAGGGCTCAATCTTTCCCTGTTCTTTCTTAATATAAACATCTACCATTCTCGCACCGATTTCTCAACCAAAGTTTTTCGAAAACCAACCTTTAGTGGTCAAAGCCTCAACTTCTTCAGCTTCTGCGATTTTTTGTACAAAATCAATGCAATCAAAGCACTAATATTTTGCGCATATAACATTTGCTCAACTTACATTAATTTTCATAAAGAAGTTGAATTTTTATGTACTTCAAAAGAAATACCTTTCCTGTGTCACTGGTAGAGAAAATTACTGCAAAATTTTTAAACATCTCTCAACCCAAATTAAAATTTCCAACTGTATGTAAAGTCATTCGTTATATAGTTGCTCATGATATGAGTTTTTTAAACCAAAATTCTCAAATGAAATTACAATAATATTAAAGTAATTCTTTCAACATACCGAATTTAATATCATTTTTAAAAATAAACATCTCATTGGACAATACTTCAATTGTAAAGACAGAATCCGCCTGAAGCAAAGTGCTCCGTCCTTTATAAATGGACTTTCCACGGATGCAATTTAGGGAATTAATTAAGAAGTACGGTGCGCTCGCTGAAGGCAAGATTCTGTGCATATATGGGAATTAGCCACAGGACCGGAAGGGTTCTGTCAACGATAGAGTTTTTGCCTGTTCGGTTACATTCCATCCATAGCAAAACTGATGTATCCTTAGATGATTTAAAAAATTTAAAGACCATCCCCGATTCAATATTCTTAAAATTTCAAAAATCCATGTTTATAAATGTTTTTTCCCCTACTCTAAATTCTGACTCTTCTTCCCACCCTAGTGGGTGGGAAGAAGAGTCTAAAAAATAAACCAACCCCCCATATTTTTTTCTTTCTTCTTACGGCCTTCGCTCTTTCCCGCCCATATTCTTTCAACAGCCCTTTGTAAAATGTTAGTTTTTCCTTAAAATGTATCAAGTTTTATTTCTCGAATTAATTTAGTGAAATTTTATTTATTAATGAAATTATCCATCATTCAAATAACAACCCAGTAACCTGTATAGCTCTGCATTCACTCCATCCAATATTAAATGTCCAATTAATCTATTACATTCATATTTTTTAATATTTAAATTTCAACGTATAATACTAGTCTTTTTACGAATTTTGTAATTTTCCAGTACCAGAAGATGCATGAAACTTATACACGAAACGTTGTACCTCTCATGTAAACGAAATGAACTTCACGCTATACGTCTTTTCCTTCATCCTGCAAACTATATATATATATATATATATATATATATATATATATATATATATATATATATATATATATATATATATATATATATATATATAACCATTGTTTGTAATTCTTATATTCATATTGTGGCACAAAAATATCTTTACTTACTGATTATTATTATTTTTAGGTTTACTGTAGATTCATAAGAGGTGCGCATTTTCCCTATCGTATAATATACTTAAAATGAGTAAACGTTTCACCGCACATGCTCGGCAGTTTATGCTCACGCGTGACTGAACGTTAGTTATGAGCAAACAACGTTGTGGCCACAGAAACAGATTTAACGTCTTATCTATTCTTCTATTAATCTGTAGTTTAAGAATGGGATATTTTAATATTTGTTTTCTCTTGCTTTTGATGTCCTATTTAGGGGGAGAGATTGAGGAAGAAGGTGGGAGTTATTAGAGAATAGGGTTGAGAGAGGTGGAAAGCGGAAGAGAGAATTTTTCTCTTGTTTTAGATATCCTTTTCAAAGTAGGGAAGGAGGGGGAGAGTGGGGAGACAGATAGGGAGGGAGAGGTAGATATAGATGGAAAGAGAGCAGCGAGGGGGCAGGGGGAGATGGTGGCGGGATAGGAGAAGTGGGAGGAGGAGGAGTAGGGGAGATTAAGGGCTAAGATAAAGGAGGGGGACAGAATTTGATGGAGTGGGAGAGAGAGGTGGGATAGAGGGAGGAAGGGGGAAAGGGAGGTGAGGGAAGGGGGAAGTGAGGTGAGGGAGAGTGGATGGAAAGTGACGCAGAGAGAGATTGTAGGAAAGGGGAGTAGAGGGAGAGGAGGTGAGAGGGAAGGGAGAAGGAGAGGGAGTTGGAGGAGATGGACAGGGAGGGGAGATGTAACGTAGGGGAGAGTTAGATGGGGAGATGGAGGGGGAGAAGGACGTAGGGAGAGCTGGAAGGGACGGGGGAGAGGGAAGGAAGGGTGGAGGTAAGGAATGCAGTGGAAACTCAAACCAGTTAACTCGTCCAGTTTTTTAAAAGAAAATATTCAAAAATCACTTAATTTTTATATATATATATATATATATATATATATATATATATATATATATATATATATATATATATATATATATATTAGAAGATTTTAGTTCATATTTAGGATATATATATATATGATCATTTCAAACTCATTAATTTTTTTTAATTTGTTGATTATCTGAGTCATGAAACATTCAAATGAATCTGTGAATGTCTTCAGGATTCTTTTTGCTTGACCCCTTGATTGATCGGTAAAGAATCAATATTTATTTATAGCCCATGCACGAACGTTGGAAAATTAAAACAAGAATATGAATATTTAAAAGTAAATTGTTTAAAATAATTAATAATACTAAACTTACCTTTAAGATTTCATACGTTATAGCCATTCATTAAATTAAGGACTCATCTGAATTTTGATTAAGGCTCTGTCTTCATGTCTCTAATTTAGGAAAATAATGTATTTTTAAGGCCTTAGAAAGCATATTTATTAGGACGTATTTGTGTATCTTTCAGAGTTGATAAATTATAGCAGCCATCAGCAAGTGAGGAGTTAGAAAAGAGGAAAGATTTCTGAAAGAGAATGAGTTTTAAAGGTAATGGCAGCGAAGGTGTATCAACACCTAAGTTTATAAGTAGTGATTTGTAAAGAATGTCGGGAAGATAGAAAAAAAGGAAAATGTTTAGATAATAATAATAATAAATTTCTTATAATGCGACCTTCAAGATCGGAGGCCTTTACAGAGCGCACGTTGGGCTGTAAGCTAAGATCAGGTGGGTGAGTAGGTAATCCTCAACAGATGCGTTTTCAGGAGTCGCTTGAAAGTGGTAAGTGATGCAGCAGATCTAATTCCGGCTGGAATAGCATTCCAAAGCTTGGGGGCACAGACTCATAAAGATCGGTCGTCCATTGAGCAAGGAGTGTTCAGGAGAGGAGCATGAGATGACCGAAGGGCCCGAGGGGCGAGACGTTGGGAAAGGGCAGTGGAAAGGTAGGTTGGGGCTTTTTAGTGGATGACCTTGAAAGTGAAGAGAAGAATCTTGAAATGAGAACGATATCTGACAGGTAACTAGTGCAATTCCTGAAGCAGGGGCTTAGAAGGGGAGAAGCGAGTGTGACGGAGGAGTAGTCAGGCAGCGTAGTTCTAGACTAACTGAAAGGGACGTAAAGAGGAAGATGGTAGATTTACAAGAAGAGAGTTACAGTAATCAAGGCGGGAGGTAATTAAGGCGTGGACAGCAGTCTCAAGACTTTGGCGATCGAAGTGAAAGCGAATGCAGGAGAAGTTACGGAGGAAACAAAGGGAAGATTTAATAATATTGTGGATGTGGGGCTTGAAGGAGACATACTCTTTAAACACAACGCCCAGATTTCTAACAGAGTCAGAGAAAGCGACAGAGTTTCCACCCAGAGGGAGGGAGGAAAAGAGAGATTTAACTTTGTATACTAGAGCGGGAATACCAACCAGAAGAACTTCAATGTTGGAATGGTTAAGTTTGAGGAAGTTAGCCGATAGCCAGCCCAAGATAGAAGAATAGGCAGAGAGGAGGTCACAGATTGAGTGGGCAATGGTCGAGGGGGAAGAGGAAATAAAAATTTGAGTGTCATCGGCATAGAGGTGGAAGGATAGACGAGATTACGTAGGAGGGAGCTAAGAGGGAATAAGTATATACGAAAGAGAAGAGGGCCGAGGACAGAGCCTTGAAAGACACCAAATCGAATGGGAGTGGGGTCAGAGGAGACATCGTTAATCACTACAGATTGGGTGCGAGACGAAAGATAAGAGCGGAACCAGTGGAGAGCAACTCCAGAAATGCGAAGGAAAGAGTGGAGGCCATCCAGCAAGACGGAATGGTCAATAGTATCAAAGGCAGAGGAGAGGTCAAGTAGAATAAGGATGGAGGCACAGCTCCGGTCAGCAACTCTACGTAAGCAATCAGTAACATTGAGTAGAGCGGTTTTGGTAGAGTGCCCAGCTTTAAAACCTGATTGGTATGTCTCATCAATATTACAGGCAACTATGTGGGAATTAATGCGCGAAACAACTACTCTCTCAAGGACCTTAGAGAGGAAGGGAAGTTGCGATATAGGGTGATAGCTAGCTGGGTCGGGAGGGTTAAGCTTCGGCTTTTTGAGGATCAGACGGATTTGGGCATATTTGAAGGAAGAATGGACAGCACCAGTAGCATGGGAGGTATTGAACAGGTGGAGGAGCATTGGGAGTATGATAGGCAATACTTTGATTAATAGCTTGGGGGGAACGAGTCACAAGGGAAGCCTGATTTTTTTGAGCGCGAGAGTAAGGCAGACAACTCGGAAGCGGTCACGGCAGGAAATACGTTGAGCGGCCGGAGAGGGGGGATCAGTGAGAATGTGAAAGGCCTAGTCAGGCAGTTGTGGGAGGGAGGCACGAAAGTTGATGACCTTATCAGCGAAGAATTTCGGGAGGATATTGGGGCTGATGGGGGTGGGGACTTGGTGTGAGGAGGTAAGAGAAGAGAGCAGGCCGAAAACGGCACGGGAGTCATTCTTATTGTCGGCTAGCAATATCGTGAACTGGCTTCATGAGCAGATTTCAGTTTAGCCAAGTAGAGAGATGTCGCAAGACGGTAAGTGAGCGAAAGAGCAGTTTTATCTTGCCAACGGGAGCGAGTTTTACGAAGAGCTCTTTCATAAGCAACGTAAAGACTGTCTCGAGCGTAAGAGTTCCAGCGTGTACCATGGGACGCGGTGACGGCGAGAGGACGAAGGAGTAATAATAGAGGAGTGGGCATTAAGGCAAGTTAGGAGGGATTGATCCAAGAATGAGAGGATTTGGTCAGGGGAGATGAGAGCGTCGGGAGGGGGTAAATTAGAGGCAACATCATTAAGGAGGAATGGGATGTCAATGGAGGCTAGCCGTTGGTAAGGTTTTGGGATGAAAGGAGGCCGAGAGGGTAAAGAAGTGGGGGTTGAGACGTTAAAGTTAATAAAGTAATGGTCAGAAATACCATTGGACAGGATAGAAGTGGTTAAGTTGGAAATTTGACAGTCGGAAATTACAAGGTCTAAAATGTTACCATGGCAGTGTGTTGGGAAAGAAACGTGTTGAGTAAGGGAGAAGAGGTCAAGGATCTCAAGGAAGGCAAGTAGATTAGAGTTAGTGACTGGGAGGTTGAAGTCCCCCATAATGAGAACATGACCCGATGGGGAGAGACTAGCGAGAAAGTTACTAAATTCGTCAAGAAAAAGATCGAGGGAGGAGTTAGGGGGGGGCGGTAGAGCACAATAGTTGCTAGAGAGGGAACAGATGACAGAGATAAGGGCATCAAAAGAAAGAAGAGGAGGGGATGGAAGGGTATTCGGAGAGAGAAAGGCACTATGAATGAGAGCAATCCCTCTGCCACGTTTGTTCCGGGGGTTATGGGAGTAGACATAGCCATCAGGGGTCGCTAGCGACCCCTGATAGGAACAATTACACGCTAATGGCTTGGGCTTGGGAGATAATGAGAATGGGGGAGAATGTCATCTTCCAGAGTGTAGGTAATAATTATCAAAAGTAAGAGAGTGCAGATTGACTGTAAAGGTTGAATGATGGCTGAGAGTTGTTCAAGGTTATTTAAAGAATGCTACAAAAATAAAATTTTAATAATAAAAAAAAGAAATTTAAATATATACAAAAGAGGTTTAAGTAAGATACGTGATCAAATAAGTAACGGACACACTGGGTGTCAGCAAAGGGGTAAATGCAAGGGATAAAAGCGGTTAATTACCTGACTCGGATTGAGTCTTTAAAAGGGGCTACAATAAGCTGAAATACAAATAGTAACAATTGATTTGGGAAGACCGGATTATAACGAGGTCCGCAGCATCGGTGCCTTACACGGAGTCAGCATCGAAAGGAAGGCTACTCAGGGAGGCGAGGATGCAAAAAATTCTCGATGGGGGGTGGGGTACTGGTTCTACCTCAGGATGCTGATGAAGGAAGACTGGTTTTACCTCAGGGTTCTTGATCAGCGAGTACTGGCACGAATTCACGGAAGAACGTCGTGGATTGGGGCGACGTCCACGGCGGAGAGATTCGAGCCGTCGGTACCCGAATAAGCCATGGAGGATCCTACTCGAGAACGTAATGTATTTTCGTGCGCGGGCGAACTGTACTACTTATCCAGCTGAAAACCTCCGGTTATATAGGTGGTCGGCGGGCGGCAAAATTGCCTCGTGCCACGGCGTGCATTCTTGGGATTTGAAGTCACCGGCTTTCGGCTGGGTGTAGGGGGAAGCCGAGATAGGAGCCGGTAAAATAGCACTTCGTGTTCTTTCTAGCGTTACGAGAATGGGAGGTGAGATTAAATCGCCCAGAACACGGGAAATACGACTCGTAAGATAAACACAGATGGTCAGATAAAGCCATGTTCACCCGATTCCTTTCTTGCTTGTCACGCTCTTTGTTCCAGGGTTAAGGCCACGTGGCTCTTCTAAGGGTTTAAGGTATACCTCTTGATCCTATTAGAATCTATTCCTCCACAAGGCTATAATATGCTAGGTTATACTAGGCCTAGTAGATTTTACAAAGCTAGGCTAGGTTAAGCCCGGCACAGCTAGGCTATTCTATTTTAGGCTAGGCTATCCTATGTTTGGCTAGGCTTGGCTATACTATGCTAAAACAGGGTAAGTTATACTATGCTATTCTATACTAGGCTAGTTTAAGCTAGGATATACTAGGGTATGCTATGCTACGCTATGCTAGACAAGGCTATTCAGAATAAGTGAGGGCACTGGCCACTGTGACTCCATTATAATATTCTGCGAAGCTGCTTCGCTTGAACTTGGTCCAGCAAATTTATAAAACATAAGAAATTTCTATCCCTTAAAATAATAATATTTTGCCGCTACTTTACTTTTCATTTTCACTAAATCAGATTCAATCGGTCCATTACATCTATTTTTATTAGGCTAAGGTTAGGTTAGGTTATATAAACAAAAAGCAAAAAGTACCAAAATCGAGGGGGGGGGGGGTTGTCTCTATAAGAAAAACGCGTTTTTAAGGCTATTCCTTCCACTCGTGGATCACGTGGTTGTATCACAGGCAGCCACCCTGCTGATGTCACCAGCCATTTTTGGTTTGTGTCCCCTAAACAAAAATGTGCCGAGCGTTTTCTACATATATTTATTTGTTTATAGAAGGGTTGACACTAAGAGTAATATTTAATACAATCAATTTATTTTGCGGATAAAATGCATGGAAAATATAGAATAATATAGAAGAATCAAAGGAAAGGAAATTACATGGGCAAAAACCACATCACCCTTATATAAGAGAGGGATGGTAGCATATATTACCTTTTTTTTTAATATTAAAAAATATATTCAGTGTTGCTCCTCTGAAAGCTTGTATAGTGTCTACATATATTTTGTATTTATATTACGAATTGCTTCATATTTATCAGTGTATCCCCAGAAGACGACCAGTTTGGTCAAAGGTTGCCTCGAGCAAATAATAAATAATGAGTTAAAATGATCTTTTACAATCTTTTTCTCCTCAAGCATTAGTCATTTATGGAAATTAAAAAGTTCTCAGGAAGCAAAACAATACCTCTTCTGCTGCTGAATATAACCATTACTTTATCATCATCATCACTAACTCTATAATTTAAGAGGGGGATTTTTTGGAGTTTTTGAATACTAATTTCATCTTAGTTTGGTTACGACTTATGTTTTTTTTATCAAAGTTATTTCTAATAATTCTTTTATAATATCAAAAAACAAAATGGTGAAGTTCAGAGATAAATATAAGTATCGAAATGTTGTGAATTTTTTAAAACCCAAAGAATTACAAATGGTGGAGTTCAGAAAATTTATTTATATATATCTTTTTCTATAACTATATTTTACCAACGTGATATATTGAAAGGGGGGAAATTTAGTTTAGAGCTCCTTTTAAAATTATTATAATTGGCGAAGTTCAAAAAATGTATCAAAATTTAACCATGGCTGCGTTTTCTTTAGATTTTAAATTTTAATCTAGTCAATGCGGTTAGGTAAGAGTAATAATAATAAGTCCTTAATCCGTTAGAAAAGTCTCCTGCAGTTCCTCAACCCTCTTCAAGAGAGTTACATATACGCTCCTGAAGAGGGTTGAGGAACTCCAAGAGACTTTTCTAGCTGATTAAGGTATTCTTATTATTACCCAAATTAACCATATATATATATATATATATATATATATATATATATATATATATATATATATATATATAAGCCACTGTTCTCTTCCTTAACAGGAAGAGCTTGGTTAAACAGGCACCCCTGCGGGGGGTAAGCCTACGGCCTTATTTGCTAATCTTAACCGCCTTTTTTAATCCCCTTTATAGACTCTTTATTTTAACACCCTGAACACCCTTTTCTTCTTCTTCATCTTCATCTTCATCTTCTTCATCTGTATCTTCATCTTCATCTTCTTCTTCTTATTCATCTAAATCTTCTTCATCTTCTTCTTCTTTCTTTCTTTCTTCTTCTTCTTCTTCTTCTTCTTCTTCTTCGGTCTGTGTCCTACGGCCCATCATGATTCTTTTTTCTTTTCTCCATCTAAATTTGCTATAATAATTTCCATGCTAAAATTTTAATAAATTTTCTGAACTTCACCATTTTTAATTCTTTTAGTTTTAAAAAATGTCACAAAAATACGATACTTATATATATTTTTGAACTTTACCATTTTATTTTTTTATATTATAAAAGGAATTATTAGAAATAAATTTGATAAAAAAATGAAATCTACTTAGGTGAAAACTGAACTAAAATAAAAAATCTTATTCAAACCTTCAAAAATCTCGTTCTTAAAATATAGGGTTATGGATGGATATATATATATATATATATATATATATATATATATATATATATATATATATATATATATATATATATACGTATAATTGGGAAATAATTTCTCCATTGCTAGTTTTGTATCGATGGTTCACCTTTCGAGTCTCGATTTATTTTATATTCTGTTATTGTTCATGGTTCAAACCGTAGATACGTTCACTGAAATTCAGTAGAAAGTAGAAGGCAGGTGAGGTGGGAAACAAGATCACTAAGCACTAAATTTGCTTGGCCTAGTGTCTTTCGATAAACATATGTATCATTCCCAAAGGCAAACTGTAATAAGCTGGTTAAGTGGAAACAGGACTTATATATAGTAAATTATATGGTAACAAACGGTCGAACAAACATAAATACAATTGAATTTCTAAATACATCTTAAACAAGGAAATATAGGGAATGACAAGAATTTAAGGGCTAATCGCCCAATTGAAGATGGACAAAAGGTTAAAATGTGAGGGTAGTATAATTCACAGTTCAGCGATGGCTAGCTGCTGCCCGCGATGATGGGAGGATGCCTCGCGCGTTTTTTGTATATATTTAATTTTGGTTGCTTCTTTATTATATATAATTGTTTGTAGTATAAAATTTTTTTGACGGTTTGCAGCATGTGCTAGGATCTCTAATGTTTTCTTCGAATGTCTTTATGTCAGGTTGCAATATATGTGCTTCCAATGTGTGTGTTTTGGGGGCACGATTATTGAAATGGTAGGTAGTTCTTCAAGAATGCTCGGTTTCAGTCATCTCGATACACGAAAATGGTTGGAGCTCACAGTCTGTTAATTTGAAAGTGTGGCTCCTTTGAATTTGTTCTAGATTAGGTCATAGGCTATTTTTCATGATGAGGTTGGAAGTACGTTTATTTTTGTAATAGAATATGAGGGAAATATTGTTTTCTTTATTCGTTGCTTCTACTAATCTTTTTATATTTTCCTTAAGTATTCGTTTGCCTGTTTTGTATATTATACTCATGCTGTTTACCTAGCATAATTTTATGGTAGTGTTGTCAGCTTAATGATAGAAGGTCTAGGTGTAGAATACAATCTCTCTCTCTCTCTCTCTCTCTCTCTCTCTCTCTCTCTATATATATATATATATATATATATATATATATATATATATATATATATATATATATATATATATATATATATATATACATATATATATATATATATATATATATATATATATATATAGTTGAAGAGGTTTTTCAGACGGAAGAGGAATTTAGTTTTAAGAATAATCTATGCATACCCATCTTCGGTTCTGTCAATATTAATCAACTCATAATAAATATTCGAGAAGAATTGTCATTAACATTCATGTAATTTTTTGATGATCATTAACAGATTGTATTATGAATTTATTAAATATAGATTTGGCAGAATTTACGTTAATGGAAAAAAAGTATTCTTGTATATTTACATCCTTACTAAAGCGAACCTCAACTGAATGTGATACATACTGTATAAATCGCTTTAAAATTAAAATGGTCAAGATCTGCTGTCCAAAGCAAGGAAGAAAATTGCAGAAAACGCAATACAACACCTAAAAACATATCTATCTATCATTAAGAGATTGCGCTAACCACTAGGAGTGGTGGCCTGAAAGGCGAAGAGCGCCCGATGGCATAGGTTCGTTCCCCATCTATTTTTATTTTCGTTGGGAGTAAAAATCTTATATTATTTATTCTGTTGATACGTCTTTCTTCCTTTTTCTCGATCCTTGTTTGGTCTTATAAAAAGAAGAAATCACTAGTGTATCATCTTTCCTTATTTTTTTATGGCTTAGTGAGCGCATATATATATATATATATATATATATATATATATATATATATATATATATATATACATATATGAAATGAATAACTCACAAAGTAGCCCGTGAGGTTCGTAATGAATGCAATGTCCCGCAGGAAAAATGAGAATGAACTGAATAAAGTTCGAAAGTACTTGGAAGAACCTTTTTCATTTTTCCTGCGGGACAGTGCATTCATATATATATATATATATATATATATATATATATATATATATATATATATATATATATATATATTAGTGTAGATAGGTAACAGTCTTTCTTGAATGCAAATTTTGTTAAAGACCATGGTATATTTCGCCTTGATCAATTTCCTTTGGTAACTTTCTATTCTTCTTACACTCTTTTTTAGTCCATCTTGTAGATGGTAGATAACGTGTCCTATATTAATCTCTCTTTGTAATAAATGTGTTTGGTAAAAACCAAAGTTAATTTGCTAAGCTTTCGATCTATTCGATCATCTTCGGAGCGTCTTTATGTATTCTTTCCTCCTTTATCGTGAAGTATGGTGGAACCAGAATCTGGTATATATATATATATATATATATATATATATATATATATATATATATATATATATATATATATATATATATATATATATATATATATATATATATATATATATATATATATATATATATATATATATATATATATATATATATATATATATATATATATATATATATATATATATATATATATAATATATATATACATTTCTATATATATTATATATATATATATATATATATATATATATATATATATTCAATCTTAAAATTCCTTCTCGTTTTCACTCGTGATTCAACCATGTAAGGTAATGTTGTTTCTGTATTCAGTTTTCACTATATTGTATATGTATCCAATTCTCTATTTTTTATTCATTTCATTTGTTAACTCTTGTACTGTTAAGTTTACTTTAGTTGCATATGATTGATATATTTTCTTTGCAATTCTTTCTCCTCTGTACTTACCTCACGAATTTTTGTTTTTTCATTAACATTACGTTCATTTTACTATTTGCCGTCATTTTCTTATATTTAGAATATTACACTATTGAACTTTTGCCGCGATAGAGGTTTTGAGTTTTAGATTACTGAATTTGAATTTGTTCAAAGCTCCTAAAATTGGGATGTGTAAAATAACCTGAAAGGTTGAAATGGACCATTTCTAATCACTGTTTCGCAGTAAGCTGCCACATTGATGGACTCCATTTGTCCTGATACCTTTGCTCGAGAAATAAATTGTCCGTGATTGTTACTTACTTCTCTTCACTTCAATGGAAAGTAATCCAAATAAAAGTGGAAGAAAATGTTCCGCGAGTTCCCCTTTGCATATTCATTATTCAAGTTTTTCCCAAATATCCTTATAGTTATTCCTATTTTTTTAAAGAAATCTTGCTGTCACCAACTTCTAGACCTCCACGCTTTCTACTCCACACCACCTAGTGCATTCTGAAACTGACTATCTCGAAGACGTTAACCAATACTAGAAGCTAAGAAGATACCTTCCTTTAACTTATCCCTTATTTCTTTCTATTTTTCATAAGTTCACAAAGATATTTCATCAGAGCAAGTTTTATGTGAATATGTGTGGTATCAAAACCTTTGTTAAATTAAAAAATAGATGGTTCTGAACGTTTTTCTTCCTTCAATGGCGGAGAAAGTAACCATTCTTTAGTGATATGTGATACGTGTGAATCTATGCAAGAATATCCCACCCACAAAGAAAACAGCATTACTTTGTGTATCCTTCATGAAGAAGCATTTCAAGTGCAACAACCTTCAAGTAGTCACAAAGCTGGCAATAATGGTGGTAATAGTGTAGAAACAGAAAAGGATGCTTTTCTTTTGCCATAGGTTTACTTAATATCTATTGCTACAATGAACTAAAATGGGAGTAAGTCTGGTGAATTTTTCTGCACATGCGTCTTAACACGGTATGTTAAAGGAATATTTTCGACTGAGTGATTTTCCTCTTCCTGCACTCTCTCGTTTTCCTTTGACCAGGGAGATTCTTAATAAGGTTGCACCTTGAGCCACCTGAATTAGTGGGATGGGTAGAAGCACATTTTAGAATCGTGGTTTCAGTGAGGGAGGGGGGGTGGATCTTTTCTCCCCCTCCTCTGGTGGGAGGGGGGGTGGCTACCTCTTAGGCTAGTTGAAAATTTTCAAAAGGCAGAGGCTCGAGAGTGACCATTGGATGCGGAGAGTCAAGAAACGCGATTTGGAGGGAAGACGGATGTTCGGTCGCGTTCTATTTTGAGCCAGACAGAATCGATTCGTCCATTTCCTTTAGCACCACATCTCACTTTTTCCGATTAACTTCTCACCTATTATTATAATATTTGTAAAGTTTTTTGTAAATTAACGGTAAGTTAATTTAAGCTACTTACCGAATATGTCTCCTTCTACTCTTAAATAAATTACGTGCTACGAAACTTTGGTTCTCTTGAGTGTTCTGTTAAATCAATTTAATCCCTTATTATCAAATTTTAACACTTTATTTTCAAATATTCAATTTATCTTTTATCTCATTCTACAATAAACTACCAACTGAAAAGAGCATTTGGGACTCGCCTCGTCTCAAAGCATATTTGGGAAGTCATTTATCTTTTCCAAAATATCAAACGGATTCTATTGCCTACCCTTAAATCCTTTATTTACTGATAAAACTAGCCGCACTAACATCGATTGAAGTCAATACTAACAGGTAATATATCTTGAAAACTCGAATTAATAATTTTTTTAGGCCGATGAATTAGTTAAAATTGACTTCACTTTTTGTGAAGCATTTTGGCTCTATGTATGTGATATTCGGATGTTTAATTATGTGAAAATACTTTCAACATCCTTTAGAGCTTTGTCAAATATATTTATACTTTGTTGGCTTTACAAGAATGGACAACAACGTTTGAAAATCAAAAGAATAAAAGAGACACCTGCAACTCCTCACATAGCTATAAAATAGATCAAGTATACTGTAAGTAATAGAAAATAGCCAATGGCTTTCCATTTTATTAACAGGAATTAGTTTGTAAAAGTTAAATTAACTTTGTAACTCTATCAATTTGTCAGCCAATATTTTTACCCTCAAAACACAATATCATATATAAATTAACACATAAGAAAATGTAACCACATTTGTACTTTACTAATTCTTGCCAAAATGCTATCTTTATTATTGACTAACTCTTCTATAAGAAACCCAGATTTTTAACATATTGTCGCCTGCACACTGCAAATATGATCAAATAAAGAGTAAAGAATCACAAGCAAACGTAAATAAAGCCATCGTGAGTTAGGTGAATCATTTTTCTTTTCCCTAAAACTGCTCTGACGAAATAGGTCAATAAAGCTCCATAATTACCACACTTAGCTTTAACGATCAGAAACACGAATCCAATGAGCTAATTTCTTGTAAAAACTACGGAGATGATTTTTCACAATTCTTGACGACCTCGTTCTCTTAGTGTCCATTCTTACTTTATTAAATAATTTTTATGATCATTCTTATTTTAATTCATATGTTTCATACCAATTATTGATTTATTTTCAGAGGCTTTAGCAGTAAAGAAACACATTAAAATATCTATTAGACACTTTAATAATTTAATAGCCACTGAAGAGGAACAACAGGAATTGGACGAAACGTATGATTTCAATAAAAAAATTCCTCCACTCATTTTAAACTATACTTCATGGAGCCTAACAATATATATATATATATATATATATATATATATATATATATATATATATATAAGGAACTCACAAAGTAGCGCGTGAGTAGAGT
Organism: Ceratothoa steindachneri; assembly: GCA_963969495.1. Taxonomy (NCBI): domain Eukaryota; kingdom Metazoa; phylum Arthropoda; class Malacostraca; order Isopoda; family Cymothoidae; genus Ceratothoa; species Ceratothoa steindachneri. The sequence continues at coordinate 87,436,081 of OZ018320.1, forward strand.
ATCAAATGCAAAAAATCACACAGGAAAATAAAAGGCGGATTTCAAATACTTTCAAACTTGTTCAGTTCATTATCAAGGAATAACGAAAGATTTACAAAGCTGGTATATATATAAGAGACATCAGAGTAATGTTGAGCGATTTATAAAGTCAACACAAAGACCAAGAGATAGAGACGACGAAACAACACAACGCAAGAGGGTTACACTTCCCTGCATACAGAGGACGTCGGAAATAGCGGCAAGACTCCTCAATCTATCCAACATCAAGATTTCGCGCAAACAGATTTCGCACAAACTCACGAATACCATACGTGACATCTTACCTAACGAAGCTGGGAGGAACAAGCCGGGATCGTGTACGGAATAAAAATGCACGTATACCAGGAGATATACACAGGAAAAACGGAAAAACAACTATGGACAAGAATAATGGAACACCAGAGAGCTGTCAGCAGAGAGATCCACTCTCAACAATTGCGTCACACCAGAGAAACCAGCATCACTGAATGAATTTGGTAGAAAGTAAAATATTGTGACGATCAACAAACAAGAAAAGAAGAGAATTCCTTGAAGCCTGGTTCTCCAAGGAGACTTGCCTTAATAGACACATACATATTCCAGGCTGCTACAACAGTTTTAAATAGCAGAAGAACTATATTAATCGTATTTCAATTCATCTTAAACTTATTATTTGTTCTTAGTCTATATTTATAACCAGATTCTATGACTCAATCAATTTTACTTTACTCGATTTGATAACCTCCTTCTCCATACCCTTACCACCTTTATCTAATATTCACCACCTTGGCTAGTTTGACGCTACTTTCCAGACTACAAATACATGTGCTATTCCAGCTTGAAGATTCCATTTGATTTCTTAGGCGTGGACTCTGCACTGCTCATTTCGCTGAAGAAGACCTTAGCTTGGATCTGAAAGCTCAGAAATAAACCCTCGAAAGGACAGTCGTATATAATTTTTATCTTCAACATGTTTCCTGAGTTACAAATATTCTTCGATATATATATATTAGTGTGTAAAAAGTTGAGAAAGCCTGTATTTTATAACAACATATTGTGTAACATTTACCAGAGATAATACAAAGCTTTCAAAATTGTTATACGAAAATGTAAAGGTATACTGTGCGTATTTTGCAAGGTTAGGTAAATTTGGATAAATAAAACCGATTTAATCAGCTGGTAAGCAAATTACTAGAAATATTGAAGTGTCCAAAATTATCCAAACACATAGGTTTCTTGTAGAGAGAACGCCATTGATTGTATAGAAACTACTTTCAGCTAAATTTCGTGTACCTTAGCTGTCTTCCAAGTGACATTTGACCAAATTGTTCATGAAGTGTGTCGAGGGACGAAGGAGTGTGACCCCGTTAAATAAACGAAACTATGTCCGTGAAAAATATATAAGTGATAAAATAAGTTGGATTGAAGGAAAGACTTAGCAAGTCTATGGGTGTTACACAAAATAGGCGAATACTTCTTAGGACTGGAAACGGAGAGGTGGGCCTTACGAGGAAAGGACTTCTGGTTAACTCTTGTGGATAAACTGAGGAGGTGGAAGACCAATGGTTAGGTCTCCGTCGATGGGGTCCCACTGCGAGGGCGTCCAGATCGACTCCGAGGGGGTTGAGATTACCTCGGCTCCAGGGAGAAGTAATCACAATTCTAGGTTCGTCTGCGGGACGGCAGGAAGTCTTAACCAATATAGTGAGACGAGAGAAACACAAGACAATCTTCTGAGGCGTGAACGGGGTTTGTAATCTTTTTCTGATCAGGGTGGATTACACGAAGACGATTTGCTGACGAGATAACAAGGGGGATGGCACCACTTCACGGGGGACAGATACTCGGATCTGGACGGCAAGAAGCTTGGGCTCTCTCTATCTGCTGCGACTTTGTAGATATCACCTTAAATAGTAGCCACAGCCATGGTCATCAGAAGGCTGTGCTCAGCAAAGCATCCCAAGGGATATCGGAGGCGGCTTAAGCAAACATGGACCTTGATAATTTCGGAGTATCGACCAGACGAAAGGGAAATAAGCGAGATTCCCTTCTACCCCAAAAGGGGAGAAGAAGAACACGGCTGCTGAGCCTCAGAGCAGGACGGCGTTATCAAACTGGGGGAAGACGGTAATAAAGCACCCCAAATTAAATACAGCTGCGATGATCCGTCTCGACCAGGGAAATTCTGTGTGATAACGGCGTATTTAGTTTCATGCTCCCACACGCCTCCCTTCCTAAGATGAAATTTCAATGACACGTAGGGGATGGGAAATGTCATTCCCCACAAATGGGAGAGAGAGGAATTGGAGAAAACAATTTACCTGACAGGATACAAGCTAATAGGGCAATCTTTAACTTCGTACCTACATAGCCGCAAAAAAAATCAAGGTTGTGGAACTTAGGAGTCACGATAAGTAACAATAATACCAAAAAAACAACAACATGGTAACCATTACAATTAATTACTAAAGCAAAGAAAAAAATAATTACAAGAAATATATATGCAGAGGGACAAAGCTTAACAATATATACAATTGTGAGTACACACCCTCGGTGACACGATCTTACGAGGTAGGGAAAAGATCCTGTATGGGGTTCTTACTAAGGCTGTCAGCCATACAATTTTCTGAACCTGTAATATTAAATATACAAAATTGGTACTCCATCAACAATAAACTCCATCGCATTAGTCTACCGTTCTGACTTTTACTGCTTTTTAAATAAGCCAATGGGCGGTGATCCGTTTTGATCACGAACTTCTTTCCCAATAAATACATTTTACATTTTTGAAACACCAAAACTATTGCGAGACCTCATGTTCTATGGTCGCGTAGTTCTTCTCACAGGACGAGAGCTTCTGGCTCGTGTATGCAATCGGATGGCTGCAATCATCGTCGTATTGCAACAAAACCTATCCTAATCCTTCGTTGAAGGCGTCGGTCCTGATTCCAAAGTGTTTGGCTGGATTTGGGAGTCTTAGAAAGGGGCAGATATGAACCTATCCTGAAGTATGTCAAAGTGGGCGGATGTCTTGGGAGTTCACACGAGGGGAACCCCCGGTGGGTTTGAATTCGAATAAGGAACTGTGAATGGGTGCCGGGTGTCAACCCGGCACCCGTTCACAGTTCCTTCTTCGAATTCAAGCCTACCGGGGAAGCTTTTATTAAATAAGAAATTGACTTGATGTCCCGGGAAACCGTTAGTCGGGGCAGAAGCTGAAGTTATTGGGCTAGCATGTGATTGAGAGAGAGAAGCATTGACCTAAAGGACTTGTTGGATGGGAGAAGAGCGAAGGTGAGAGTTTTGGGGGCAGTTGGTCTTAAAATGTCCGGGCACGTCGCACGTGGAACATACGATGGGCCGCCGGGGGTAATTAAATAGTGGGGGATTATTTAGGAGGGGCTTAATATCCCTGAGTTCTTGCGGGGGAGGGAATCTAGATTTGGGAGTAACAGCAACTTTGACAAAATGGGGCGAATTTTTATGGGAGGACTTAGGGAAATTACTCTTACTCTTGGGAGATGAGGGATGAGATTTCTTCGGGTCCTTCGGATACAGATTATGGCTCGACACGTGTACATCCGCCTCTTCCAGGAATTCCTTAAAGGTAGACGCTTGTCTATCTTTTACGAATGCATGGATCTAGGATGGCAGCGCAGCCATTAACTGATCACGTAAGACGAAATCGAACAGATACTCGTATTCGCGTCCTACTTGAGCCGAGTCCAGCCAGAATGTAGGCTTCTCTGAAGGATGAAGCCAAACTGGCAGTAAGTTTGGTCAGGTAATATATTTGCCTGGAGAAACTTAGCCCGATAGAAATCGGGATTCATATTGATTGCCCATAGCAATTCGGCCATGAGGATCGAATAATAAAGGGTGGCTTCGGCAGGGAGATATATGAAAATTTCCGAAGGCGGCTGTTGAGCAAAGGAAGTAAGCGTGCGACTCCATTCTCCTCGATGTCTTACGAATTCACTTCGAAAATCTTTTCAAAGTGGGTGAGGAAGGCACTGAAGTCTTCGCCATCCTTGAATACAAGTAACTTAACCAAAGGGGTTTAAGGGGCCTCATTCCTTGAACTAATGGAAAGGGTTTCTACGTTATCCCGACGGTTTTTTCCTTTTCTTCTGCTTCTTGTTGCTCTCTTTCTCTTCTGCTTCTCTTTTATTTCTTCTTTCTTCCGCCTCTCTTTGCTCACTTCCAGTTTCTTTTTGTTCTTTTCTTTCTTTCATTTCATTTCTTTCTTCGTCCTAGATATAGTCAATTAAATCCTTGCCTGTTAATCCCAAGATTTGACCTTGTTTGTGGAATCTATCAAAGGACGAGATCCTTGACAGTAAGTTTGCATCTAGCAGCTCGAACTTACACGGAACACACGATACAGACTATGGGGCCCTCACGGAAGTTTCCCCCCCGTCCCCCCGAAATAAATGCACACCAAAAAAAAAGAAATATATAAAACACAATTGACAAAGCGAAAATGTAATCCCTATCGGATTAAAATTTTCAGTCCTCTTAATCCAGCTCGTAATTTAGTAGAGGGTTACCACCAAGGAAACGGAAAAGTTATGGTCTCGCGGGCACACAATTAAATAGTTAAAAAAATAAGTTGATAATTAGTTCCAAAATAACTTTAAGCGAACTTAGGCAAACTCGGTCAGAATAATTAAATGGGGGTAATTGAAATTTAACGGGTTCTTAAGTAAATAAAAACAAAAACAAACCCCACACCTGACACCAGATTTTAATATAAAAATATATAATAGATATACATATATGTATGTCGAGGAACGAAGGCGTGTGAGCCAAAAGTCTCAAAAAAGTACACACGTCTGTAAGCCAGGCCGTCAGTGTCGGCGCTGGGCTCGGATACAATTGAATTGGGGGATGGTAAATATCTTCCAAATAGAGTGCAATATTATTAAGGTTGGCTCTTTAAATGGGAATACGTTTACCGGGTTCGTCTCAAGGCTATTCGAAATATAAACACCTCTACAAAAAATAAACTTTAATACAAATAAGAATAAGAACAAAGGCACAGATAAATATGGAAATCTAAATAATAATTAGTATGACCAAAGAATATATTATGACGGGCAAAAATTAGGGAAGCTAGGTCGGGAAAAATATATAAGTGATACAATAAGTTGGATTGAAGAAAATATTAGCAAGTATATGGGCGTTACACAAAATGGACGAATTCTTCTTAGGACTGGGAACGGAGAGGTGGGACTTACGAGGAAAGGACTCCTGGTTAACTCTGGTGGATGAACTGTGGAGGTGGAAGACCAATTACCAGGTCTTCGTCGATGAGGTCCCACCGCGAAGGCGTCCAGAGAGATGCCTTAGGTGGTTGAGATTACCTCGGCTCCAGGGAGAAGTAATCACAAATCGAGATTCGTCTGCAGAACGACAGGAAGTCTCCACCAATATAGTGAGACGAGAGAAACCCAGGATAATCTTCCTGGGCGTAAACTGGGTTTCTGTAATCTTCCTCTGATCAAGGCGGATAACAAGGGCGAGGGTCCACTTCACGGGGGACAGATACGACCGAAAGCTATCAGCCTGTGCAGTTGGCGCGCTAACTAGCACGCATTCACCCACAAGCTTAAACTGCTTGGTAAAGGGATGTGTAGGAAGTGAAACACAGAAACAAGAGAACTTACTGGAACTGACCCCAAGAAAAGCAAAGAGAAAAAACCCGTCGCCTGGCATGGACTCAAACCTTAGACGTCTGGTTATATACATCAGTGCTCTACCGACTGAGATATCCTAACTAATGAACAAGCCACATTCTATCAATTCAACTTCTTCGTTCGCACCTCCAAATACCACCACCCAAATTAAACTGCGTCTGTAGGATGGAGAGGATGAAAATGGAAATGTATGCATTTCTTCTTTGTGCGATCAAAAGCTATTGGCCTGTGTGGTTGGCGTGAAAACTAGCACGACTCCACCCCCAAGCTTAAACCGCTTAATATAGAAATGTGTGGGAAGTGATACACTGAAGGGAGGATTTTTAGACATTGTCAATGATATTAACGTTGCTGCTACTTTATTATGAACACACGACTGCTATCTATTTGAGTTTTTCAATCAATTAATTTTTCGCGTTTTTTAGTTAACCATTAGATTATAATTGACGAAGAAATCAGCATCGATAATTGCAGATTTATCATCATACACAAGGAACTTCAAATAAAGTGTCGCCTGCGTCACAGAGAAATATAAATTTTCATCGTGCGTTTTATTTGGAACCCGTTAGTAGTCTTCTGAATCTCCATGGGCCACTGTTACAAGTATAATTTAAATACCAACCCCGTATCGATTTAGTATTTCCTGCTTGTGTTGGATTAGAAAATATGTGAGGATACTAGAGGGTACAATACCTAATACTACCTCCTTTCTTCTTTGAGTTTTCCTAGAGCATGTTGGCTCTTTTGAAACCAGGGTGGCACGGATGAGATTAAACTCCGAACTCTTTATAGTTCCATAAAAAGCCAGCCTTGAGATCTTTGGCATCCCTGCTTCATGGTTGGGACCTTCCTCGTAAGTAAAGGTCTGACCCTCTCTTTAAATGTTTCTTGAGAGCGGCAAGTTCTCTCGACGATAAGGCTCTAGCTTGCAATGCGCAGAAGGTTCTCTCTAATGAGCTGTTCTTAACACCGAGATTTGCCTGTGGTTGCCTGGTTCGATGACGCAGGTTGATGTTATTACTACTTTGTTCATAGGGCTGTTGGTGGTATACTATTTCACATGCGTTGTATTTGTGTTACGATCTGCTGCATAAATTACTCCCTGATGAAAACTTGGTTAATGCTGTTGGCCAAAGTATTCCGCAGTTTTTTCAGAAAGTCTATGGGATAATGTGGGAAAGTTTCGTGGTTCTGCACATCTTCATTTTCTTGTCAGCTGTGGGGGCGTAACATTCCAGGACTGCGGCCCCTTGGAACATATATAAGTACAGGGGTTATCCAAGTCCCTTAAGATGGAAGAAACACCTAATCACATGATACTGTAGTGCTCGACCCAGTTCTTTAAATTTTTGTCGATCGTTGGTTATCCTCTATAAGTTAAAGGATATTTCATCTTGAATGAAACACGATGTTTAGGAATTAGTTTGAAACTCAGATAGTTACATTATACTTATAGGTTGTTGTTGTGCCATCGTTGTTTTTTCTCTTGTCGATCGTAAGATAATGGTTTGCCTTGTTGCAAGAGGGCAGCGTTTGTGCATGCAAAAACTGCCCTAAAAACCAATGCAAAAGCCTTCACTGCACCAAGAGAGAGATTGATGATAGATTAACCGAACCATAAAGATATTTTATATTCTTAGGACTACTTGGACAGGTAACATTCGTATAACTATAGTTTCTATTACTTAATATATACATTTTTTGTTAATGTTTGCATTTTTTCGCTCTTTTTTTCTCCTTCGGTTGAACGATATGTCTTCTTTCTTCAATTTGTAATGTTATAAATAATTCAAAATAGATAAAATCATTAAAAAATTAATTGAATCATATTCTAAATTGCATCTGTTTTTCGTTGTCTTTCTAACAGGAAAACTCACGCGATGTTTTGCCATTAAAGAAGCGTTTCTTAAAGAGTGGAACATTTCCCATGTCGTATAATGCCCGTTTTGATCACTCCACACCTGACACCACTTTTGTCGTGGTATACCTTGTGGTCGTGATATACTTCTTTAAAAGAGGTAGGCTTTGATCTTAGAGTGCTAATTTTGTTGTTTTAAGGAAGAGCCGCTTCAACACGTAAATATATAAGGAAAAAAACAGGAATTCCAAAAATAAACTTATTTTTTAAATTTAACAATTTACATGAACCACCGAAATAATACGAATTTTAGAATCCACAAAAAAAAAGACTTCAATAATTTCTCCATAAGGTTTTCTATTTTGTCCTACTTTACATTATAGTGATGGTTGACCCACCACTGACTTCAATTTAAAAAAACAAAATGCTAACGGCCTATACTGGCCACAACTACATTTGTGGATACTCTTTGGAACGGGTTTGCGTCTGACCTTGAACTCAATGAGAACTTTACCTAAGGAATGTTATTGTCTCCCAAACGCGTGCCGACTGGCCAGATGGAGGTTACGAACGAATAACTTGAAAGCCACCACTGACTTTGGTGAGTGTGGCAGCTGTGGTCCACACACCTTCGGCAGGAAGGGATATCACCACGGGATAGTGAAAGAAGGTTCCTTTCTCCTCTTCGGATTACTCTGAGGAGTAAATCGCACTGTCTAGCGATGCGCTAAGGCTTGAATACCTTGACTCAGGGGAGTACTTGGAAGTGTACTCTGGGGTGAGGTCTTCTTCGAGGGCAAGGACTGTACTAGGGGGGTCTTCTTCAAGGGCGAGGATAGAGGAGGGGGGTTTCTCTGAGGAGAGTAAGTTGAACTTGAACAAGTTAACTTAAAGGTCGGTTTGGTAACCAGGAACTAGCTCGAGGATGAGTTTCTTCTTAGTTCCAGTCTTCCTCAAGGGCGAAGCCTATCTCGGTGTCTTGGAATACACCAGGATAGAATAGGCGGGGAGGGTTCTCGGACGAGAATAAGTTGAACTTGGTTCCTCAACCAAGTTAACTTATGAGTTTGGTGTGGTCACCGGGTAACGGGCTCGAGGGGGAGCATTTTTCCTCTTCTTTTCGCAATTCCTCAAGGGCGAGGAATATCCCTGGGCTTTAGGATGAACCAGGATATGAGGACTCTCTCTGACGACAGTAAGTTGAACTTAAACAAGTTAACTTAACGTTCGGTTGGATAATCAGGGACTAGCTCTAGCATGAGCTGCTTCTTAGCCCCCTTGGTAGCCCTGCCTCTCTTGCGGGGTATTTCGTAGTCTGGCGACTCACGTATTTTACCTGTCGAGTCTTGTAGCCCGTCCTCTATATCGCCAGGGACTTTGTAGCCTGGCGACTCACGTATTCTACCATGCTTTTCCCAAGTGTTTGTTATTTATACCTAGTCACCCCACTGGAGTAGGTGTAGGAGGGGGGGTGCAGGAGGGTTCTTATTTCAACTGTTTTTCTCAGCAAGTCTTACCTCGGCTCCCGCTGTCCTTCGAGTTTGAGAGAAACGCGTCTCCAATTTCTTACTTGAGGTCAAATTGAATATACTCTCGTAGGGGAGATTTTAGAGTTTAAAACCTTCGGCTTTTCATAGAGACGAGTGGTGAGGGGCTGTGGTTACGAGTTTGACTCACGGGGCCACGCCCCGATGTCTTTGCGGTTACTGTCCCATGTCTCCACTGAGAGAGAACGGGAGAGTGTCGATTGCCCTACATCCCACTATTTAGAAATTCAAAGATTCCATCTGGATATGTGTGAATATTGTTTGACTCGTTAGGAATCTTGACAATGACGAATTGGTAAACCGGGAACAACATTAAATACATCATTAAATGTTTAATCTTAGATGGTGAATATATTTGAGATAATAACTTTACTAAGTATATTTAGGCGGTCTTGGAAAATGAAGTAAAGGCTCTGGGGGCTATTTTTGTAGTATTTATGAAAAATAATAATAATATACATTGCTTAGATATTAGTTGATTTTGATATATTCAGGTGCTAGTTAGGGCCCGAAAAAGTGCCAAAATCGGATATTCTGAGGGGTTTTTTATTTTTCAGTTACCAATAAGGCCTGCAAGCATAAAAGTCTTGGAAAATTATTTTGTTAGATTCTAAAAGTTCTTGATGTTATTTGAATTTTTGTTTCATGATTCGAGGAGCCTGTAATTTTTTTTACCTAACATTCTTTTTCTCGGGATCAAGTAACAGTTGACGTATTATTTTATATAAATATAAAGGATTAAATTAATTATTAAAATAATGAGTTTTTAAGTTGATTTCTCTTAATGAGATATATATTCCGTATCTTTTCTTAGGAAGAAATATAAACCTCCATTTCTAACCAGGGTATTAGAATTATTGGGCTTTATGATACCCAGAAAAGATTGGCGAATTCTTGCCTGTTATTTTCGCGGAACAAATATGAAGGTACACATAATAAATCCAAAGGTTAAATGCAAAGTGTTACTTATGAGAGAGCGTAAAATAGATGATAACAAGAGGGAGAGTCCCTCCCATGACCTGCGGCGTTTTGTGATAAGATGGTAAATGGTTATTGCCTTGACGGTTTCTCATGGTTCAAATCACTTACAAATGCCTTTCAATGACTAAATGAGGCTTCTGGCTCTAGATGGCAACGCCCAGCGCCAAATCCGATGGCAGATTTGAAATCTCCAGGATGAATAACCATATGTATCATGGTCATATATGGCTTTAAATGGGTACAATTGAACATTACCCCTTTCGAAAAAAAAAAAAACGCCTTAATTTGGCGCTTCACTGCACGTAAAAACATGGTGGTAGAACTACAAAGTGCAATTCAAAACCTTTTAGATTACATTTCTACAAAAAAAAACAACTTCAAAAGGACGAACTTGTCAGGTTCAATGCGGAATGAGTGAGTCATGTATGGTACACAAAAGTTAACAAATACAAAGCGAGAAAAGAAAAATTCCGGGAAGGAACTGAAATTTGCCTTAATTTATTTATTTCAATTTTGTAACAAACGATGAGAAATACAGCCTTCTTATTACTTTAGTAATCATAAATGAGAATACGAATAAAAAATACATTATCTAAAAAGGGTTTCGTCACTTAGTGAAAAAATAATGCCGGAAGGGAGAGAAAAAGAACAGAGAAAAATATCGATCGGAAACTCGTAAAAGCACATCAAAACTCACACTTACTCAAACAATTTAAACAGTTTTATTTTATTTCCATGTCGTTTTCTTTAATTGATCCTTCTTCAGGTATTTCCGATTGTTTTAATGATGTGCTTCGATTAGCTGAGTAAAGTACAAGACAATATTTTAAATCCATAATTTTGGCAAAGATTTTAAATTTTCCAGTTGTAATGGCTTGAATACTTTTTCTTTACCTTGGGGCTACATATCCCCAAAATGGTGACATAAATTATAGAATAATTAGACAGCAAATGCTTAATTTGGTACAAATGCTTTCCATGACAACATGAATCTCTGGACTGGGATAAGTGACTGATATCAGTTGACTGAGAGACAACACCTGTAGAATTCGAACAGGTGACTATTCTAGAGTCCTAATTTTAAACCGCCTATGTCACTTAAGGTTATAATTGGATTGTTTGTTTACATATTTGAATATAATTCAACCAATAAGGTCATTTGGGAAGGAAGTTAAGTTAAACATAATATATGAAAAATTACTACAGCCGATATGCTTTACCTTCACTTAAATCAAAAGCCGTGGTTTCACTCGATTCGAGCATAGTCCATTATTAGATAAAGTAGGAACACGACCACTTAAATGGTTAGGAGTTCGAATCCTAATAGCAGACGTTGAATTGTAAAGTCGTTAGAGGTTACGGCCGTACCATATTTAATAAGAGTTGCTATTTCCTTAAATTATACCTAATATGTATATAACACGAAACTATATGAATTTTGATGCATTTTCTCGTCAAGCTTACCATAAATGAAAGAACGCCTTATTTTAGTGCAATAGTTTATTAAATGAGATAATTTTTTATTTAATTTTATAGGCTGAATCGATTGTTCCTAGGTAACGACAAATCAACCTAATCAACAAATTGTTTAAATTACCAGAATGGTTTATCGGTTGAAAAAAGGAGAGATAATGAGGGGGAGAAGGAGGAGAAAGAAAGGGAGAGAGAAAGAGAGGAAAGAGGGCAGAATAGTGAAAGAGGGAAGAGGGCAAAATAGAGATAGAGAGAGGGGAGAGGGTAGAGGGGAGAGAGCGAGAGAGAGAGAGCTGAAGATGGAAGTCAGTTTGCCTTAGCCCGCTTTGCCTAGTACGAATCACATTAGAGGAGTTTTCATTCCTTGATTAATTTCTTGTATTCGATTTGCGTCAAGTTACACTAAAGCTATCCGACTCCTTCAATTGATATTACCCATAATTACCTGGTTATTAAATTCGCATAGATGTTATTATTTGGGTCCATTTTTTTTACCTGTCCTTAAAAACATGAGGGATTTTAGTTCGTATTTTTTAATGTGTGATCTCTCTATGAATTTTTTCGTTGATCTGAATAATACACTTCTTTTCGGCATCAAGATTAGCGATGTATCCTGTGCAGTCTCGCTAATCTTCACTCATTTGCGAGTATACTTATTTGATTGAACTGCCTTCGTTCTTTGTCTGTGTCATTTTTTTAATCACTAGAATGAAGTGAAATGTGCTCTTTGATGAAAAGAGCTCTATACTTTTATCTACAAAGTTCAAATAGACATACAAGTATTTAGTTTAAGTAAAACATGGAGCAATCGTTCTTTCACTTTCTGATTCCCAATAAATTTATTTTTATCGCCTTTTAGATTTAATCTCAGTTAAAATATTTGCTTGCCATTTAATTTGAATTTATTTCAAATGACCTTTGCTAGAAATATACAACTGGCCTTGAATATTATCTGGTTATTAAAGTTTATTTTTTGTACTAACGTTTCGTTATTATATAGATAACATTTTCAAAGTGAAAATATTATATCTCTTCGCTATTTTGAGGGATGAAGATACACTTGTTGAGACTACAGCATATCTTTTTTCCTTTTAAATCTTTTATATTGATTTATTGTTATATTATTTATATTATGTTTAGGAAAAGCATTAAAATATGTTTAAAATATATTGTTTGTTTTAATTAAAATTATTTCTCTTGGTTTTAAGTCTTGTTCGTTGTAGATCTATCTCTAAATAATTTTAAAGTGTTCTGATGTCGTTTATTTTTGACACTCAATGTATGTGCTGTTTTTAAGTGTTTGATTTTTGTTGGGTTTAAAGCGGTGTTATTGTGTTTGCTTTATTTGTGTTTTAGTGGCATAGCCGATATATGACGACCTACAATTGTCACCGTAGCAGTTGAAATGATTTACCAGGTATTTCTACTTATGTATTTGTTTGTATTCTGACTTCTTGGGAGGAAATTTCTCATAATACTCCTTAGGATTTTTATTCGACATTAATTTTGTCGGGAATTGGAGATTCGTTCGAATATTTAATTTCTAGTGAGTCCGTTGCTAGTTGACTCTTATTTTTGGTATTTTTTGTATATATATTTTTATATTTCCTCCTGATATTTTAAAAGGGACAAATTGAGAATATGGCTATTTAACTTTATTTCTCGTTTGTCCTTTGAATTCCCAATTTATTTCTCTTTTTTTCAATCCTTCCTATCGACCTAGGAAAGCATGCCTTAAAAGCTTGTTTATTAGAAAATTTTTATTCTTCCGCGTAGCCGAGTGGCCTCTAAGTGGTGGTTTTAATTAAGATCAAAAGTGTTGCTCGCTGCCTCAGTGTGTATAGTTCGATCCCCACTGCTGCAAGGATTTTTTCGCAATTAGGAAAATTAATTTTTTGAAAGAAAAAATATTCAGGTTTTTTCTCTCTTTCTGTGGTTTGATTGATTTATTTCTATCATTTTCTCGCATTTTAAGACGCATGTACGGAACATATACAAGACTAACCTCTTTGAGGTTTATTATAGCTTTCGACTAGGCGGTGGGGTAGCGGTGTGAATTTTAGTCGAATTTTTTATGTATTTTTCTATACTTTTTCAGAGGTCACGAACCTCTGTGCTTAGGAAAGAAAACTACTGTCATATTTGTGGTTAAGTGACTTTTGCATTGCAGACGCGCAGTTAACTGCTATAGTTAAGAAAACGTACTGCCTATATTTAGGATGCAAACGACCGATCAGTGAAATAATTGGGCTATTCCCATATTTTGCAATACTTGTGCGAGGAATATTTCCCAGTGGTTGGAGAGGAAAATCAAATTTATGCCTTGATCATTTCAATAACTTGGAAAGAATTAACAGGTCATAGGAGCAACTATTACTTTAACATGAAGCCTCTAATGTGTTTGACTTTGTGCATATCTTCCTATTTCACTGCAACCTTTTAAATGTTTGAGTAGGGCCCCTTCGGATTACCTCTCTAAGCAGAGTATCATTGTACCAATTGTATAGATTATGATGTTTGAAAGATTTGTTTGGGGTGATTGAAAGTACATTCCCTTCCCCGAAGGGCATCCTCCTTTACTTCCGAAGATTCCATCTCCTCAAAAGTGTCTAGTAATTTCTGGTCACAGACCCGGAGGAACTCTTTCGGTTTTTCGGGGGCTAACATGCCTATGCTCGGGTAATTTCTCTCGATTGGAGCCTAGTGGCTGTTTTAATAAGTGGGATGTCGGAAGCGCCGGGGCGTGCATTCAGCCCCCCTTTGTGAGGGGACACCCAGATTAAGCTGATACTCCCATACGGTATTATACCGAGTTCGCTCGCCAGACATGGTTTCCTTCGGCACTCCGCATTTAAGTTGAATTAGTTCCACGCCAAGCAAGCAGCCAGTCCCCTCAACCTAATTGCGCAAGGAAAATGGGAAGAAAGAAGTTTGTCTCTGACGGGGAGACACTGCTTTCCCTCAAGGTCGGCTATACGATAAAATCAAGTCGTAAGTTTAATTTGATTAGGAACTTGCCGAAAGTCTCTTGTAACCTAAAGAAAGGACCAAGTCCAACTTCATAATACGCTTGGCCGGGATTCCACTGAACGTTTTGATTGAACATGTGTACGACGGAAGTTCGCTCAAATTTGAATTTAAAGATAATGCCACGGATTCAAAGGTGTAGGACTTTTGAGAGACTTAATCAATTATACACCATAAAGTGTAGAAATTACTCACCAATCTAAGGTGATCAATAAAAGTAGAAAATAGTGAGGCTTGCTTGATTTTATTTGTAGCTTGAGAACCCTTATCAGATTTAGACACCGACTCCAACTTCATCACTTTTCTCTTATTTGAACCTTAGGTTTAAGGTTTAATTTTTAAAGGCCAGTGGGATGAATTATGCGTCTTCGCTTTGCAAATGCTGCACAGGCGAGATAAGGAAAAGTGCTGTATCGTACAAAGGTTCGCCAAAGAGGGGCGTCCTCTTAGTAGTCCTCCGCTTGTGTTTAAAAAATTAGAACTTTTGTTATAACCGGAATTGCAATATGAATTTGGAAATTTCGGAGATCTTTCCAATAAATTCAAAATGGTTGTATTAACAAATCGAAAAAAGGGGCTCTTCTGACGTTGACGTAGAAGGCGTTGAAACGAGGACAGCATGATAAACTACAAAGTGCAATGGAGTAGATTTTACAGGAGGTTTCGAAATTAGGTTACGCAAAGATTCCTTGACATCCGATTTTGAAGTGCCAACAGAGTTAAGTCAAGTGAATTCATTAGTCATCGAAAGTTGAATTTAATTTTGACTTCGAAGTCAAAGTCAACTTGAGACGATAATTCTTCTTCGATCAAAAAGTCATTCATTTCGTCCAAGTTGAAAGAAATGTAAATCTGATTTATTTGTTCTCTCCCACACAAATAAGAATGGTTTTCACCCACTCAACTCTAGTACGCGCACTCAAGTTCAGAAATTAGAATCTAAGTTAACTTTTGTATTTATCTTATCTAGCATTAAAGTAATCACCTTTTTAATTAAAAGACGGCTTTTAACTAAATGTCAAAGAGAATTTTCGAATTTAGATCGGAGAAAATCAAAATTCTCGCACGCCATTTTTTATTAAAATTATATTAGAAAAAGAAATGAAAAGTGCTATGAAACCAGTATTTTAAGAAACTTCAATGTTTGAAGTAAAGTGTGGAAAACGAACGAAAAAAATTGCTAGCAAACGTACAAGTTCTTGCTACGAGCATTATTTCCCGAGCGTAAACAAACCGGCAACTTTACTCATTATGGCGTTTGAAAGGGTGATATTTGAAGGCTTGGAAAAAGTCTTAGGGTCAATATGGGAGTAAGTAAAAAAGAAGAAACCAAAGACTGAATCACAAAAGAGACAGATTCTCCCAAAACAATTTCACTAAGTTAAGTTTCCAAACTTGTTCCTTTCCACGTTAGAAAGAGGAACAAGTGTTAAGATAACCGGGTCGGATTAGCAAAAAGAAGCTACCAACGAGTGAATTACCAATGCGACAGATTACACATAAATGCACCGGGGTAAAAGACCAAGGATAGCTTTCCAATTCGTTAACCAAATTCAATCAGGGTAACAGTAGATATTCTTTTCAATGTTTTTAGTACGAGTATATAAGGGGAAAAACCTTGTCTCAACTGGCTGATAAGAAGTTTTAGGGTATGTGGCCTCCTCCCATTGAATGTTTTGGTATGAGGTGAGTCTAAATTCCTCTCGTTCTCTGATAGTCAATTGTAAAAAGGGACAAAAGTTAAATTGAATATAATGAAATAAAGTGTAAAAGTTTGATAATTAACAGGAATTTGAAAAAAGTCTGCATGGTGCCGTGTGAAAGGGATTTGATTGATTTTACAATACCTGCAAAGAAACAAAGGTTTCCTGCACGTAATTTATTATAGATTCAAGGTCACACCACGACAAAATAATGAAGCTTAGCACTTACATTATTCCCGAAAATAGCTTAAATTAACTTACCTTTGTAAAGTGTTTGTGGAATACAAACACTTTACAAATATTATACCTAGGAGGAGAGAAGTTAATCAGAAAAGTTGAAATGAGATGCTAAAGAAAATGGAGCCTCCAATCCTTCCTGGCTGCTTAAAATAATGAACGTGACCAAACACGCGTTGCACTGGGTACCCGCTTATATGTGTGGCTCTTTTCACTCTGCTTTTGAAAGTTTGTAAGTGACTAAAGGAGCACACCAAACCCTAGCAGGAGAAGGGCGGCAAGATCGATGAAAATCTGCTCCTGATCCTATGCTTTTAAAAGGTGCTTCCATTCTAACATAAACCTAAATAGTGGGCGGGAGTCGTAACCTCATTAAGAAAATCTACGAGGCTCAGCAGAACACGAGAATGTGCGAGCGTGACGACACTCTTCTCCGACTACCCTAGTATCACATTTTAATGAAACAACTCTAAGCAATGAGCGCAAATCCTTAAACAGATAGGAAAACCAAGGCACCTGTTCGATAGGCGGAGAAAGATTAGTAAAAATACAAAAGAGGAAAGGAGTAAAATCCAAGGATCCCCCCAAAATTTCATAACACATCTAATACATTTTTTCAGAAGGAAAACAGATTCCTAAAATATTTTAACTCAAAATTTTCAATTTCAGTAACACGGTTTTAACACACGGTAAACAAAGATTAACTTTAGAATTCAATTTTAAATTGCTTTAATTTAGATGTAATCGCATTAAATATTTACATAAACTTAAAACCATAATTTCACGCATACGGAACTTACCACTTTGGCAAGTTGTTAATAACATAAAATCCCTATCTCACTCGTAATTAATGATACAAGTTTAATTCTTTTCCGAATTATAATCTTTTTTTCAATTTTGCTAATATTAAGATTTTAAAGAGCTTAAAATATCCGGAAATACTTATATGAAAGCCAAATAAATAGAGGTGTGCATGTATTATTAAAATTAAATAAGACTGATTATGATGGTAAAGTAAACTTTAAACTTATTGCCTAAAGTTTTAAGAGTAATAGATTTTTTTCATTTTTGTTTAAAATTTACCCGATAGGAGTAATTCTAATATTTAAATTATTGCAGGTTTATTAAAGAGAGGGCATAATAAGAAAAAAGTGCATTCCTTCGCTAAATCCCAAATCATGTTCGGTCCTGTTGCTGTAGAAGGCTTAGTTCAGTCTCTGGAGATTTGCTATTCGATCAAAGGGTAAAATGATGGCAAATATTCGATAAATGTTTAATAATAATCTATTTCGTAATATATTTTGTAAAAATAAATATTTGAATATTTTTAAATTCTAGAAATGGTTCTTCACAAGAAAAAGCGTGCAATCATTGTTGCTCTGCACCAAAATGGCTTGAAATGCAAAGAAATAGTTGATAAGGGAGTAGAGGAGTACCATCTTTAGGATCATTACTGATATTAAAAAGACTGGTTACAGTGCTATGAGAAATTGTAGTGAACGCTCAAATGCTTCAGATGAACGCCAAGATCACCACCTTGTAAGTTCCTGTTCATGTTCGGTTTGCCTACAGTGACAAGTTTGTTCACGATTGGAACAGAGCAGGTGTGAACGCTTCAGCACGCACAGTGATTAAAAGATTGGACACTTACTATTTCTGAGGCTGCTTCTCATCTAAAGGAGCTCCAGCACTAACTGTTTTTCCCAAGAACACTGGCATTAACGCAAAATGGTACCTACCAAAACCTGCTAAGTCAGTATATTTTCCCAATCAGTTCAAGACCAATTCGCGGATGATAACTTTATTTTTCAGGATAATGATGCACCTTGTCACAAAGCAAAATCAATAACAAAGTTTTCAGCTGAAAAAACATTGACCCTTTGTGACATTAGCCATGAAATTCGCCATATGTTAACCCAATAAAGAATTTGTGGGCGATAGTCCAACTGGCAGGTTATAAACAGAAGTCCTCTAATTATAGGCAGTTTCTGATGCTAATTGAACAAAGATTTAGCGATATTAGTAAAGATATTATCTCAAATATATCCTCCATCTTGCCAAAACAAATTAAAACAGTCTGGAAGAACAAAGGGCACCATTGCAAATATTGACTGCCCGCATCAATTGACTGTAATTCATAATAATAAAATGTGTTTTAGATCTAAGATTGTGTATATTTTACCTTCAGATTATGATGCAAACATACTAAAACAAAATCCAACGTTTGATTAGTTCTGTTCATTTTATTATATGAAAAAAAAGATAGAAGTCTCAAAATCTTGTCCATTACTGTATATTAAAAGATGTTCTTAAATTTATTAAAATTAATGAAGATCCTTTTCAAATTGTTATAGAGATAGAAATAAATTTCCTCGCAAACTAAACTCTCAACTATTGCTTGAAAAACACTACCACAGTCTTTTCAGTTCAAGTTCAACTCTTGGTTACCTTATGCATTCCAAATCCCCAGCAAATTGAATACAACTCCGCCCGATCCTTTCTGCAACTGGTACACCTAATTAGAATTGTAATTTTTTTGGCACCTATCATAATCCATGTTACTAACCATAAGTTTAATTTACACAATTCTTTTGAATTAACAGATTTTATTCATGTATCTATATTTGGGCAATATCATATGACTAATTTCAATGTTGAGTCGCTATTCACAAATATTCCCTGGTGCTGAAACATGTAATATAATATGCGATTCACTTTTTAGCACTAATTCCAGCGTCGTTTATTTTAACTAATAAAAGTTTTTAAAGTTCTTTAAAATTACAGTTGAAGAGACAATATTTCTTTTCAATAACAACCTTTCGGAGCCAAGGGTTGTGGGATGGCAATAGGCTCAACTTTGGGTCCATCGTTTGCAAATGTATTTCTGTGTAAATTAGAAAAAGTCTGGGTGTCTAAGTGTCATCAACAGTTCAACCATTTAAACCTATAATCTTCAAAAGATATTCGGGCAATTGTTCCATTATTTTAAAAAGTAAGAGTGACGCTTAACAGGTTATAAATTACAATTTCTTAGAACTAACACTTAGACACTAGAGTTAAGTTCTAGATTTTGATTTTAAAATCTATTCTATTTAAGAAATGTAAAACTTATGGTTACTTATAGAAATATTATTTGTCCTTTAACACTCAAAATGCCCGATTCTTTTGTTCTTTTTTACTATTTTATCACTATTTCTAAAGTTATATTTTCTATCTTGGCCATTCTGACTCTTACATTCAGCCATTAACTTGAATCAATTAATATATCAAAATAAAATTGTCTCATTTTGCAAGTATTCATGAAAAATTTCCCTTTGGTTCTAAATCAAAATTTGTATGGAAGCTGTTAATTCAGCGATTTCTTCAAATGCTTGATTGTTTATTCCCACATTTCCCATTTTAGAGCAAAACACTATGATTTTATTTACACCTTTGTTTATTGTAAGGAAAATCGTATTTTTCCTAGACATGCTTAACCTTAAATCGTTAATGCTTCTATTAAAGCTGTCTGCGAAGAAATTGATAATGGTAATTCATATTGGAAAATGATGAATATAAAAAGTAGCGATAGTTGTTTTTCTACCTTACATATTGATATGTCGTTGCTGTAAAAACCAGCCTGGAATTATTATCATATTCCTGAATTCGATACTTCCAACAATGCCCTCTCTGGTTTTCTTATTAATGGGATCAAAGAATTAAAAACGACCAGATTATCATCTCCACATATAAAACATATGTGGGCGATGTTCAATAACCTTAACGTAGAAGAAAGGGTTGATAAGCAAAGCTTGTCGGTGTACAAACATATTTGCTTTTTAGTATACAGTTTACAACCGAAATTAATCAAACTCGGGTTAGGTTAGGTTCTGTTCTAGGGCCTACACTAAAGGAACACCGTTTATGACTAATTAGGAGGAAAATTTTTACTAGCCAAAATTTAGGGGGAAAGGATGTTGAAATGGCCAATTTGAGAGCTATGATGCTCAAATGATGAAAAATTAAAAAGTCGCTTATTTCGATGTGTTTATTTTCCAAAACCACAGTTTTATGTCTGAACAGAAGACTTAGACACCCATGGAGATATACATTTTCCAAATTTACAAACTTTTGAAAACTATGAAATTCCCTTAGCCAACAAGATCATGTGTTAAAAAAATCCTTAACAAATGGAAGAATAAAATGTCTAGAATTAACATAAATTACTTTGAAAATTTAGCAATTGAAATAAGAGAAAAGGATATAATATAGATCAACATGATATTACCTCATGAATAACGAAAAGAAAACTTAAATAGAAATGTGACTGATAATAACTAATAAAGAGAACAGTCATACGGAAAGGGACCCCCCAAAATTTTATAACATCTTCAATTTTCACCATGCAAAAACGTATAGAAACTGTCTACAGATTTTCTGCAACCAACTTATTGAGCTAGTTAACTCATTTTGTATAATTGCATGAACTATTAAATACCTCAAACTTTATATAAAACTTATTTCATTATCGCATAATAGCCCAGCAATTCAACTAGCCATATGACCGTAATTATCTTAATTATTTCACCAAACATCCCTTTTCGCACATTTAATTGTATTTTCAGTAAGGTAGACAAAATCTTCGGATATTTATTAATATCATTTCTTTCATATTTATTTAGAATAAAATTAAAAATAATTATCAATATTATAAAATGTAAGAACATTCATGTAGCATAGAAGGTTATAACATATACATCGGAATACGATACAATTAAGACCTTTTTCAAATAAAACGCCATCACTATTAAATATTTCAAACTAAAACTACCACAAACTGCCATCTATAGATAAAAGCTTATTTTTTAATTAGTATTTACTTGACATATTCAAAGGACGTATAAGAATTCAAGCCAACGGAACAATAACTACTCGAATTCCTGAAATCAAAATACCGAAAAAAAACCAGTAAAAATTAGGTGTGAAACTTTTAGCAAAGGTAACAAAAAAGATAGATTTATAGCTTGTTTGTGTACCTTCAACTCTCTCATAATGTTCAAACTGATTTCATATAAAACGCTTGGTTGTGTGCATTAAAAATAACCAAAATTAGATACTTAATTTATTTCCGCAAGTGTATGAACAACTGAATTTAACTCGCTTACAATCTAGACACTTAAAAGTGGAAGGTTCACTGAGAACCTCCCACGAATGTGCCCGAATCTTTCTGGTGTGTGATCAATACTAGCGTCCGCCGATACATTGCCTAGGTCGTTTCTTACATTAAACATCTATATATGAGGCTTCAGGACTCAACTTGAGAGACGTTTGACATGGGCTTTTGTTGATAAATATGAGTTTCGTTCTCTGTATCTCGCAGCTATTTAGATTATGCTGTTTGGTGTGCTTTAAACAAAAGCGTTTTTTTTCCCAAAGCCTATAAATTCGGATTAGGAGAGATAATGTGAAAATAAATTATTGGAAAAGTAATTTATCCACTACGAATAGGGCTTGTACAAACTCAAAGACATTCATGACCTCGAATTTCTATACCCACTAAAACATTTTGGATCCATGGGTTTGGATCATCACCAGTCCCTGGCACATTTAAAGGCCTCTTCAAAAGACCCAACATGATGACGAAACTATATGTCTGAATCAATTTAAATGTACTCTTTCAGACGTGGCCACGCCCACCGGTCTGGTGGTCGGGCTAGCTTTCGGGTGGCAAAGTAATGAGTTGTATGCGTGGACAGGCTAATTGCGCCACCGCAAATTTACATGGAAACTAACGAGCCATTTACATGAGACGCACTTTCATTGCAGTCATAACTAGAATGAGCGGTGTTGGAGGCCCGATAAAATGCTGACATCACCATAGTGGCATCGTCTGAATGTGGTTCTTAGTTCCGTTTGGTGTTTGTCTTCCAGTCACTTTATTGGTTTTTGTCCCCCATTTCAGCCCTAATGATATATCCAACGGATGACACACGTAAATTGGTGCACAATAATGTTATAAATAAATTATATTCCACACCCCTATAATCACTACCCTTGAACAAAAAGGAGAGAGGGAAGAATTGTAGCAATACATATTTTATGGTAGTTATTTTGTACGGGTCAAAGGAAACCGTCTACTATTATTTACGGGTGAGTCCAAAAACGTGAAATTTATAGGAGAAACAGAACAAAAATTTTATTGGCTTTATATATCAGCGTGCATAACCCAAGATATATATTTACTCATCTCTATCGCATCTGCGTCAATAATATATCTCTAGCTGACGTAATATATCTGCACCGACAAAATTGCATACCAAACAATTCCTGTTTTGATAAACAAATTTTCCCCAATTTTCAAAACTTTGCCAATTCCGATGAAATATACGTTGATCACCTACCACTTGGAACTTAATCAAGACAATAACAATTATCTATATATTGTCCCTCCGTTATTGAATGATTAAAATTGTATTCTAATCCTAATCCCATGTTGTCTTTTCGGTTCACTGTATATCACCAGCTGGCTGTTCTCAGATGCCTTATAATCTTAATTCTTAATCTCGCTTCTTGTATAACGCTTATGACTTCTAAGACTATTTTTATAAATACTGTTTCATTATCAAGTATATTGCGTTATTGCCACATTCGAAAAGCAAAAAAATCGCCATAAGCTGGAGAGAAAAAGGGTGGACTAATTTACAGCAAATAAGTTTAAAGTATGGCTCGAATTTATATGCGTCTCATCTTAACGATTTAATAAGCATAATTTACTATATACTCGAAAAATAAGTGTTCTCATCACTGTCAAGGTACTATCAACAAGCTACTGACCTTCCTGTATCAGTTTGGTGCTGCAGTAATTTTCGCAAGGCTTCATCTGCATATCGTTATTTGTTGCTGATGTTACAGGTTTTTGGTATATTTTTAATTTTGAGAAATATTGATGATTGCTGGGGCATATATAACTTATATCTATTTATTATCCTTATTTGACTGTTATATTCATTTTGATATGCAAATAAATTCTATACGACTCTGCATTTATCTATTTTCCCAAAATTTCCGGTGTCCGAAAACTTTTGACCACTCCCGTATATATAAATTGTTGTGCAGTAGGGCGTTATTCTGTTGATCTCTCTCGGTCACTGTCTGTATATCTCACCCGTTCTTTTGGTCCGTCACACTCGTTAGTTCCCCGACGAACCAGTCAAGAGCTACCTAGCAGTTATCTTTATAAGGATTTTCAAAACCGCTATGTGACTTACTTTTCTTGACCACCCAGCGACATTCCTTATCCATGTATGTATTTATCTATTCTCTCTTTCTATATATATAAGTACATATATATTCCCTCTTTTTAGCATTGTATTGCTGTTTTTTCCATTAATAATAATAATAATGAAATTTATAATATTTACTTTCAATGCGCTCTCAATATCAAAGTAAAGCAATTAAAAAAAGTTCCGCATCCTAAACGGAAACTTTCACTCGTAATTTGATCTGTCCCCTGCCCTCCTGGTCCGTAAGATCAGTTGTTCCTGTAGCTTATCATATTCAACCCCTCACCACTCTTTATTCTTCCTATTTACCATCATCCTATCTTTACCTGTAGAAATCTTTGTCTCTCCGATCTGCGAAAATGATAAAATGAATAGCGTTGATTAGTTAGAGGCTCCATCGATTATTCTTTATGCTTGGGGACAAGTATCTTCACTACTTGTCAGCTTTGATAAATCTGTACCTCTTTTTCACCTAACGCCATACTACCCTCAGCTATAATGATTTATTTATTTTTAATTAAAATACAGACATGTTCTCTGCATCATAAAGAAGCGATAAGAGTTCATATTGCTACAACCGTGAATTCAAAGTAATGAAACTCAGGGCGAAAACATTGCGAATAGTAAACATAATTTCCAATCAAATTGATTTAGACGAATGTCTCTCAAAATATAAATTCTAATTAAGGAACTTATTCATAGGAAAGCTAAAAATATATCTACTTTATTTTTGGTGGCTGATCATTTTATGCTATTTATAACCTCATGAAAATGAAAATACCTAATCTTGTACCATACAAGGCATGAGATGATATTACAGTATTGAAATAACTTGCCAGTTTATCTTGTTCTTGTACTAACTTTATTAGGAAAACAAATAAATTGTTATATTTTATACTACAAATCTCCATTCGCTTTGAGGACATTTATTTCTCCGCTGAGTCCTAAATTATGGATGCGGAAATTTTCTATTTACTTCTACTTTGAAATTGAGGTCGCTTTATAAGTTCTCATTATAATTTTGTACTAATAGTATGAAATAAAAAAGAGTAATATGATGCTCTAAATAATATATATATATATATATATATATATATATATATATATATACATATATATGGTACGGTGGGAATTTGTAGCCGTTGGACACTGAACTAAACGAATGCATGTTGTCTGGGGTCACTTCTTTTTTCTCCTATCATGATAGACTCAGTTGTGCTTCGTATGTAAAGGAAGCAATACCATGTCTAAATTTAATCGAGTAGATGGGAAGCTAGGGGAAGGACCTTTCCTAGCCCAAGGAATAGTCTAAGAAATAAGACAAACCGTTGCACTAAAAACGAACTTACGTTCAAACAGTACGTGGAAAACACGAATCACATCTTCGTTAATAAGGAGGTGCAACTGAATCCCCCAAGCAGAGGGGCCGCAATTTAGGAACAATTGCCTTCCACTCCACCACAAGTGTCTTCATGAGGACAATAAGTGGGCAGGCAAGGCCAGACAAAGGGAAAGTATTCAAAATAATTTTGGGGGAGCTGAATGTGGCTACTATGAGACTAATCAACATCCAAGCCGGCTATTTCGCTATTTTAAAATTCGAGGAGGATAATGAAACCTTCATAAAGGTGAGTGGGACGAGAGCACTGAAGGAGATAAACCTCTTACCCAGTACGCACCCAGAGATTTTAGCCCACACGATTGTTATCTGCTTGAGCTCTAACCAATGGATCGCGGCCAGAACTCCAAAGAAGATATTTTAAAGGAGAGTATGAGATACCAAACGAGGGGAAAAGTTGCAGCAATAATCAATTTCTAAAATAAATAAGACAACAAAGACTACTACCATGCCTTCACGGTAATTTTTAATGAGGCAGGCATGGCACTGAAAGCCTAAAAGAGCGGGCTCCTCCTCTTTAACGCAAAAATAAACGGTGATAAAATCAATAGGGAAGAATTTACCCCTATTCAATTTTGCTTTCACTGCCTTAAGATAGAAGAGCACGCCATTAAAGACTGCAATGAACAGAAAATGACTTGTGCCACATGCAGTAGCAAAGGTCACGGGTGGCGCGAATGTACCTACCAGGTTGAGAAGTGCCCTGCCCCATCAAAAGGAAATATTAAAAAGAAAGACAAGAGAGAAACGCCCTCGTATAAATGCCAGAAACTTAGCAGATAACCTACCTGGGTCTAAATAACGAGAATTTTTTAAAGTTTTCACGTGAATCCTCTACTCATACGAGAGAAACCTCACTAATTCTGGAATGTTCGCTGAGGAGCTGAACCAAATGTTCAATAAAAATAGGATTACCGAAACGTTGCTCTTGGTCAACCCCTCCTCGTGAGACGTCCTGTAACTACAATTTAAACACAAACTCAGCCCAAAGGCACCCTCTGCAGCAGCCATAGCTGAAGAAGTAAGGCCAGGACTCAAACGATGTCTCAGAAAGGACACAAGAGGGAAAGTTATGAGGTTGAGAGAGAAACATGCCCAAAATTCAAAAGAGAAAATTGCTCCAGTTCTTCGCCGGTTTTAGAGGAAGAAGGCCAGAGTTTGAATACCCCTAAGCCAACAAAAAGTCACAGAGAAAGCGTAAGATGCAAAAACGCAACTGCAAGTACGATTAGGACATGACCGAGCTAAAGATCTAGGCCTTGGAACAGGTGCCGTTTTCTGAAGACCCGACAACCTCAGAGATCTATCTGGAGGTGCACGCCAATAATATAAAATGGGAGTTCGACGCACCAAATGAACAACAACAACTTAAAGAGGCCTTCCATGCGGCAAAGATACAGCTCAACTCGGTATTCTGTGGCACTAAAAGTGGACAGATTTCAAGAAAATCCGCAATGAAAAATCGCGTACCAAAAACTACTAACTACAATATAGGAAACTAACATACTAATATGGATAAAACAAATAACACACTTAAAATATTGACACAAAACGTGGATGGGTGGTAGGAGAAATCTCTCGTCCATAGAAAAATTCATGAGACACTGGAAAACGACAACTTCGCCTAGGATTTCGAAGACTAATGGCTAGACGATCCCAGCACCATGATACATAGGACCCAACCCCATGTGTCGAAAGAAAGGGAAATGGTTAAGCATGGGCCCCCCATCACATTTAGAGACCATAACTGCTATATGGTTTTTCAAACAGAGGGCGCCAGATTAGTCAGGAATCAGGAGGAACAACCTCGTGAACCACCGTGGCAAATTGATATGGGCGTCATCAATACCATCAATGCTGTCCTGAACAGAGGTTACTTCTCCGACGTGTATAAAATGGGCAAAATCATCTTTATCCCGTAAGGGAACAAGCCCTCAGACCAGTTAATAAAATTCCGCTCCATGTCTCCTCTTGAGATACTCAGCAAGATTTTCATAAAAATCATGGCTGAAAGGCTACAAACTCAACTAAATGGGTTAAGACCGCACAACCCACAACAACATAGGTTCCGCAGGAAGAGCCGCACGGACACGGCACTGGCGATCGTAACTGAGAAACTCACCCATTGCGCATCAAAAAAGAATTATGTGGACATTGTGCTGAGAGACGTGTAGAAGTCCCTCTTAAAGGTGTGAATCGAAGGGGTCCAATAGAAGATCTTAAGGTTCCAGCTAGACCTAATCCTGGACAGGATCCTAGAAGGATGCAGAAGACCCCAATTTGAACTAAGGGTGGGCGCCCTCCAGGGGAGTTGCCTGAGCCCCTTGCTATACTTGGCCTACACGATAGACCTCCCAACTCCTTTGCATAGGGACGTGAGGTATTTACGATTCGCAGATAAAATCACCCAAATTTTCCCATAAGCAAACGGGAATGCGAGGGTAATAGCAGCACGAACCTGATTGGAATTCTCAAACATCAATCAATATGAGAGGAGATGGAAATTAGGAACAAACATTGACAAGTTTAAGATACTCAGTTGTGCGATGAGGGAACGTGGCCTCTCATAACAGACAGGACGAGGTACGCCTATGACCCTGAAGGCACTGTGCTGGGCCTAAAAATCTCCGCCCATAGATAGAAGAAGCGCCACAAAGAGAGTCAGAATCTGGCAGAGAGGGAATACTTAATGATGCATAGATTTAGATAGCTTTGCTCGGCGAACATTAGGAAAATATATCTAATGTATGTCCAATCTAAGTTCATCTACCCTGATGTGGTGACCCAAATAGTCAACAGATCCTCTATGAGAAAACTCCATGTGCAGAACGCATTCACATTCTACATAAACAAAGTATGACGACGCGACCATCGAACCCATAGAGGGCTGCACAGAAGGCAATGCCTTGGCTCCCTCAATGTTGCGAGCAGAAACTAGCCAAAAAGGTATGGGAAACATTGACCGATAGTATCATTCCAGAGAGAGAAGGCATTGGATGTAAGATTAACATCCCCACAAGATAACGACAAGAAGTTACCTGCAAGAAAAGATTACATAGCATCAAGATTTGCTCGGAAGAAAAGATAACGCCAGAATCTTCATAACACGAAATAAAATTCCTAATTCGATTGCCTGTAAATGCTCGTAACCCTTGTTTTGTCAGGTAAATCAACTACTAATTTATAAACCACCTTTCAGATTTTAGAGGGGGAAGTTCGACGACGGCAGTGGCATTTTGGAATAATTTTCCATTTCCCGAGTTTACTCTCTCTTCGCAAAAGAAAAGGTATGTTTTATAACTTACTAACTTTATAGGTGAAATTGAAGGAATATGATGAGAGTTTGCTTAAAATTATCAATGATAAAAGGCTGAGCAAGAAATAATGGTTAGATTAGAATGTACAAAAGGAAGGTTGGCATCGCTGCCTCGACTTTTTACCGAAAGTGCTTATGCCTATATGAGCGAAAATGGACGGTATGAGATGAATACTATCCATAAAGGATAAGGCATTGGATTTCAAAGCCTCAGTGGAAGGTTCGATTTCCAGCGAAAGTGAACACAAAAAAAAATCGACACTGTAAGGAACCTGCCACCTTCCATGCAGTTCATTGAGTCTGAGGCATGCGGATAGACAGACACAGAAATCCATTCAAAACCTCGCTGTCACTTCTATCCCCTCTTTTATCTGCACCAACAACAAACCAACCTTCAGTATCGGAACCTACCGAAGGAGGTTCCATGGACACATTCCCTCCTCAGGTTGGACATTTGCCACACCCATAGACCACGAAGGGTTCCTTACTGTCTGGATGGTGACAAACCATAGTACTAGCGTCCTTTGTTCCTTTTCTACTAAAAAGCCCCAGCCCCTAAAAGCTTGTTCACACGATGTAACCATGGTGTTACATCATTTTTTTCTGGTGACCAGTCAAGCCACTAAGTAGGTTCATTCTTGTCATGGGCGCAATGAAAATTGCATGCAGTCTGAATCGCTCCGTTTGTTTCCATGCGAACACACAGAAGCCGTACCAGGTGGAACACACGCACAAACGACTTCCCTATTTACCATAAATCTGATAGAGTCTACACATGTTTGCATAAAAACTAACGGGGAAATTCCCACGAGATGCGATTTCAATTGCGGTTATGAGGAGAATGAGCTCTGTTGGTAGCGTGACTGGTAACCAGGAAATAAATGGTAACACCACCATAGTAGTCACAACGATTCCATACATAAATTCTGATTTTGCGATAATTTTATTCAAATAAATAATCAATTTGTCGACATTTACTCTTGTTTAATATACCTTCAATATTATTACTAGTATTAGTTGCAGTATTAACGTGTTTTGAAAAAGTTCTGTTAAGCTTGGTGTTTTTTTATCCTTCGTTAGGTTACGTGTTTGATAGGAAAAGTTCGGTCAAACAAACTTAAAGTTTTACTATACAACCGTGTGTCAATAAAACGTCTTTTATTGACACCTGACGCCTGCGAATATGCTCCAAAGCTAAAAGGGAAAGCGCTTGCGAAGAACTTCTCGTTGGCCACGGTGTCTATGGCAATCAAAGAGGAGGGTGACTTGGAGAGTCAGGCAAATAAAATTCTTATGAACGTGAAAGACATCAAAGATTGACCTTAGTTTAGGCAGAGCTAAAGTTCTCAACCGTTTCACTGCAAGAAAGGCCTTCGAAACTTCTTCGAAACTAAAAATGACTGCGCTAGCGAAGAAGAAGAACATCTCGAAATCGATATGTCCAGGGCCGACAAGGAGGAGTATGGCAAGAGCTTGCGGTGCGTGGAAATGCCCCTGCTCACCGACCATATGTGAAAACAACAGCAAGAGTACTGTCGTCGTATTTTCAATGACATAAAGATTTATGTCAATCGAATTCTCATTTTTTATGATTAAAAAACTTCATGGTTGGTCCAATCATCAACAAGCAGAACGACCGCGCGGTAAATTTTGGCCAGGATATCTTCGAGGTTCGCTACGTCCCCACGACCAAGCACTCGCCCTCTGTGATGATGATGCCCCGCGTCATGTCTTGGAATGACGAGAAGATGACGCTTTTGTAGTTCACGGCCAGTTACAGACACACCGCGGCCAAATACATGGACATCTTGGCCACTAAAGTCCTGCCCTGGGTGAGAAAAAATACGGAAAAAGGCGGGCAATGTCTTTCAGCAGGACGGTACCTCGGCCAATACGGTCAAGACCGTGGCAAGAGTGGTTTGAGTCAAACTTGAACTTCTGTTCGAAGGATTTTTGGCCGCCACAGGCTCCTGACCTCAACCCCCCTCGACTAGAACGTGTGAGTGAGCGCATATCAAGGGCAAGGCCTTCAAGGTCTGCCACACCAACGTCAACGAGCTGAAGTCCTCCGTCACTTGGTGTGGGCCAGCATGAGGACGTACTTTGTCCGCAACTTGTATGCGGCCTTCAGGTCTCACCTGAAGAACGTACTCGCCGCCACGGTCGGCCACATTCATTATTTTTTAAAATATAGACTCATATTTATATGTTAAAGCAATAAAAAATCTTTTGTTTGTTGGATCGTCGTACGAGTGTAACATGACTTTTACAAATACCGGGTAGGAGCATTTGTATTCGTAGTACTTAATAACAAGTAAATCCTAAGATTTCCTTTCTTGCGGTGCAAAGTAAGTTTTAAAATTCCTCTCATACATCTCCTGTGTCAATCCATTACGAGTGTTCTGCTATTCAGTAAGTACTCTGCGAGTATTTTAACAAACGTTTTTTGATTAAAAGTTTGCATAACTACATTATTTTTACTCTGCCTTCACATTCATCAAAAGGCCTTTTAAAACTTAAGTGGTTTTCCTTTCAACAACTCTGAAATATATCCCCAAAGTAAGTTTTTCTTTAAGCCAAGAAACAAATGTAGACTGATAATTTGTTATTGGAGATAATGGTCGGCATAATCGCTTATAGCAACGTAATCTTATTTTTATGCAAATCCTCAGCTTTGGTCTAAAACGTCTCCAATGGAAATTCTGCTATGAAATATTTCCGTAATTTATTAGCATTTTAGATATAAACAAGAATCTTAAGTGTTTTATCCTCATATTTCAATCACGATGCTATAAATAAAGATTCGAGAGGAGCAGCTCCTTTTCTTTTAAATAAAACGTTACTCTTCTTCATTGATTTCTTTTCTACATTAGCTAAGTCACATTTCCGTATTCAAAAAAGAGGTGCTTTTTCCTAAACAGATTTTATAAGAGCTTCACCCCTAAAGAAAGTGGATTCACTCTAAATAACCTGCACACATGTGGAAATTTTCTAATCCGAAATTGGTAGGTCCAGTTGATAAATCAACTATCAATTTACCAATTTAAAATTATTAAGTAAATAGTAGTAGTTGCTAAATCTCGAATATGTTTCCTTTCACACATGTTCAGGAGACATTCATTTATGAGATATTGTTTTCTTCGACTTCCAAAGGCAAAACTTTGCTGCTCTTATAACCCGTTTGGTTTGCTTGGCAGTACTTAACGTTCTTCCCTAATTTGTTTACAAGCTTCACAATTTTTAGTCGAAAGCGACGCTACATTTCACTATGTCGGTCGATCGGTCGGTGGGTCCATGTTTTGTTTTTGTAATAACATTGTAACTATTCGTCCGATTCTAACGAAATTTGAAACCCTTATGATGCTTTACATTCTCTTTCGAATAACATAATTATCAAAGTCCTTCCAAGGTTAGCAGGGAAATTATTCTGTTTTAGCAATAACATCATAAATATTTTCCGATCCTAATGAAATTTGAAACCCTATGTTGTTTTACATTCTCTTTCGATTATATAATTTCCAAACTCCTCCAAATGTTAGCTCGGGAATTATTTTGTTTTGGCAATAATATCATAACTATTCGGCCGATTCTAACGATATTTGAAAAAATTATGTTGTTTTACATTCTCTTTCGAATGATAGAAATGGCAAGGCCCTCCTAAGGTTAGCACGGGAAAAGTTCTGTTTTGGCAATAACATCATTAATATTCGGCCGATTCTAACGAAATTTATAACCCTTATGTTGTTTTACATTCTCTTTCAAATGAAATAATTGCCAAAGTCTTGTAAGGTTATACCTTAAACTATTTTGTTTTTGCCATAACATCATAAGTATTCGGCCGATTCTAACGAAGTTTGAAACCTTTATATTGTATTACATTCTCTTTCGAATAATATAATTGCCCGGGAATTATTTTCTTTTTCGCAATAACATCATAACTATTTGGTCGATTCTAATGAAATTAAAAAAACACATGTTGTTTAACATTCTCTTTCAAATGATAAAATTGCCAAAGTCTTCCCAAGGTTATACCGGAATTATTTTGTTTTGGTAATAACATCATAACTATTTAGCCGATTCTAATAAAATGTCAAACCCTTATGTTTTGTTTTTTTACATTCTCTTTCGAATGTTAGAATTTCCAAGGTTCTTCTTAGGTTAGTCCAGGAATTATTGAGTGTTTTGAAAGTCGTAAGGTCATGAATCAGACTAAGTGAGAGCAGGCAACTTCTTGGTCAGCAGACCTTGTTTTGAATCATTTCGTGTTTTTACAATAAGTATAGTACGTTCCGAATCATGTGAGCACCCTTTTTCTTCGGCTTGGTAGATCACATATTGGAGTGAACAAAAATTTGGTAGATCACGTATTGGAAGAGCACCAAATAATTAGTCAACAAGAATTTGCATAATGCACCGACGGCATTTGGAGAAACAGAGATTATCCCCAGCCCAATAACTTCTATATGTAATTAATTCATTGAAAGGAACGTCGTTTCCTTCTGTCGTAGAATAAGGCAGTTATCGCCTAATTCTCGATTCCTTTGTTTGTTCAGGGAAGGACTACGACAGCCCAAAATAATAATTTAAATAGAACTTCATTGAATGCGTGGAGTTTTTATTATTCGAATATTTAATTATGGTTGGTCGGGATTGGTCTTATTTAATTAGGCTTGGGTGGTTAGAGGACTTAAACAATAATTACAAAAATAATCTTTAATTACATAACAAAAGATATAATACAAATAATTACACTTTCTAGTTATAAATTAATTCAGCAATGGGAAAATTATCAATAATTACCAATAATTACTCAGGCCGCAAGGGCTCAATACTCCGAGTACTAATCCCCTAGGTTTTAGATATAAACTACGAATGGAATCCTAGCCTTAGGGGCACAATAATTCACTTTAGTTAACCGAGATGACTCGGGATGAGACTACTTGACCAATCTTAGTCGAAGGGCCTCACACCGCCTCGACTAGGAAATAAAAGGTGTAAATATCTTACTATTTAGGGGGGGGGGGTACCACAAGTAGACGCTCGGTGAAGATTCTCCAAGTAAATGCTCAAAAGGGAAATATTCTCCTGTAGACGCTCGAGGAGGAAAGCTCCTGTGGGGCTGAGACTGTGCGCTTCTTCTGGACTGGTCCTTTGATCCTGATGCCGTCGTTCCAAATAAGATCCTAGCTGCGGGCAGGTATGACACCGTGTTCTATCGCTCAAGGATATGCACCGTCAGTAGATGATTCTACAGACATCGTAAAAGAGGCCGCCGAATACTTTCTGCATTTTCAGGGCTTGCTTGCCTCACTTGGGAGCAACGTAGAGACAGCTCACCACCAAGGGGAAGGGGGGCTACGCCTTCAGGACTCTTCCTTGGGAGGATTCTGACAAAATACTTTACGATTAATTTTGTGACGGGGAATATATAGGCGTTGGCTGGAACTTCTATATTTGCTATCGGAAGCAATTAAGCCCTGCCTCACCGCCTTGGCGTTTATAGCTCGGCGGTGCGGATTTGATGGTCCAACTGAACCAAAGAAATTATCGGATAATCTCGCAGGAATTTTGCCGAGAGGCGTAGGGCATTGTTCTTCCTAATTACTCTCGTTTCACACGACTCCTTTAAACAAAATCTTACTCGATCTCTCTTTCTTCGACACTTCCCTTTATAATATAACAAAATACGTCAACTATTTAAGAAATGAATGGATACGTATTAAATATATATATATATAGCATTCACAATTAGAGGCAAAATTGTCGAAAATCTGGACCACCATAACTTAATATGTGACATGTTATTAAAAATCCAATCAGACGAATCTCCGAATATTTTTTCCCAAATAGATGTAGAATATGATTCTAGGGGAGCAGCTGATAGAATTTACCTTGAAATACGAGCATAAAGTTACCTTTAAACTGTTCGTTAACTCATAGTCATTACTTCTTAGATATTCTTTTATATTATAAAGAAACTTGATTATGATACCATTTAGAGACAAAGAACCGTAAATATTGTAATATTGAAATGACGATGTTAGATAGCTGGTCCCGTCTGAGTTCACCGCTCTCGTCTCGATTACATGATATTAAAACTGCATTAATAAACCTTGTTCTAAATTTGTCTACTAAAAATAAGCGAAATATTAATTTAAATAAGAAAAGAAAATAATGCTCTCAATCAAAAACCACAAACCTGACTAGCGGTCGATTTGAGGGAAGATAAAATACACTCAGAGCATGTAAAGTAGTAAACTTTGGCCCTGGAATAATGAAATATAATAATACTAGATTTGGATCTGCACTATCGAAAATATTTAATGAGAAAAATTCGGAAGTTGTAGTCAACAATGACTTGAAAATTACACAGCACTAGATCGAGGTTTCAAAGATAGCTTGCAAAGTGATAGTCTCTATCACATATTCTTTTATCTATCGACCGTATTGCATCTCTATGCACTTCACTTTGAGCTATGAGTGTCCATGAGTGAAAAAGAGATTATAGTACTACAAAGAGTACAATTTTACCCACCAAAATGATGCCGTTTAAAATACAAATCTTATTAACAAGAAAAAACAAACAATTAATTAAAAGTTGAAACACCAGAAGCAGGATTATTCATAATAGAGCTAATCCGAATCATTTAAAGATAAGCTATATCAGTGAGCACAAGTATCGATAAGCAATCTTTAATTTGAGCAATTAAAGATAATCCTTTCTTTACTTTTTAATTACCTCTCGCCAGGTCAAATCAACCGAATCATCTCGAGGCTGAACTCGCTGATGCACAGGGTAGCGACTCAGTATCGATTCAACGCCGCCTTGTTCCTGGTGAGTCTCTCCTTTCCTTCCCCTTCCCTGTGTTATTTCATATCTTTTGTGCAATATCATCGGGCCATTTAACTCTCCCCTGGGAAGCCCTAATATAAAACTCTTCTTTCCTTTGCCCCCACCCCCTATTAGGTCATAATTAGATCGCCCAAATTCTCCCAAACCACCACTACATTCACAGTTTTCGTAATTAAGCGCTAATTAGTTACAGTGTCCTGCCTTGGACACCAAGAACGTACTCACCCGATGGCTTCCTGAAGTAGCCTAGTGATTCAAGTTCCAGAACCCTACCTAATACTACTACTTCAGAAGACCGCGACTGTCCTCCCTTTTCTTCCCCAACTCTCCTTTCCCTTTCTTGCCCCATCTTATTTTTCGGCTACCTATTTTTCCCTTCCCAAGACTCCCCGACAGAAATCAAGTTAAGAGGTTGTTTGTATATTATGAACTTTTCTTAAATCCCCGATCTCGAACAAGAAAATAACGAAATGGTCCTACCTCAAGTTGGAAGCTTCTTAACAAAGTTTCTCTAGCAAAGATAAGCCATCTATTAATTAATCGAGTAAAGATTTATGTGTAAAATAGTAGTATTAGGTAGGGTTCTGGAACTTGAATCACTAGGCTACTTCAGGAAGCCACTGGGTTAAGTTTACTTATCCTAATTTACACGTACACCATTACTTGGTGAGTGTATAGGTAACTTATCTTTGCTTGGTCAGCTTAGAGAGAGCTTATCTTTACTAACCAAACCTAATTTTTCAAAGTACAAGTAAGTAAATATAAGAAATATCATAAACTCTCTGAAACACAAACAACCTATCTCACTTAAAGATTAATGAAAATACGCCATCTCTATCTTGGCCTAATAAAGAAGAGCGATCTTATACTTTTTTAAGATGGTTTATCTTAAATTTATCCTCTAATACATGCTTATAAAATGTCTAAAGCTTCAATAGTTTAAAGATGTAAATAATTATTGTTTATTGAAAACAAACCACTTAACCAGAATCAATGAATGTAAATTTTAGATGCAAGAAAAAAATAATATTGCAAAGAATTTCTTTTATAAAAAAGTCACTTATTGAGTTTAGGCTTCCTGCAAAAGTTATTAATAGAAGCACTGCAAATTGGTTCAAGAAATGGATTTATAGACACAATTTTGAAAAAAAGTTATTATTTTTTTAGTTTATTACTAAATTGAGGCTCCTGATTTAATTCAACCGTTATAAAGTTATTTATAAAACTTTTGGGGGAGGGGGGGGAAGCTGGGATAGTAAGCTACACTGTAATGAATAGCCATTTTACCTGCATATTTAAATTCAAAATTTTATATATTTAAAATCGCATCTTTCCGTTTCAGGTAGTTTTATAGAATATTTAATTTTGTTTTTTTTTAAATATGGTACATAAGCAATGGAACAATCAGCCATAGAGCTTGTTTCGTATGTGGCTATTCTGGCGGATCGAAGCAGATATTGCATAATATCGCGAAAGGTGGCAAATTCTCGATCTCATTTAGATTACATTTTTGAAAGCTATTGGTGAGCAAGACAAACCTCGGGCATCTCAGACAACTCAGAATCATTATAATTACTGTTATTTATCTATGGTTGATGAAACAAATTGCAGTAATGGTAGAAGAAAGCAAGCTCTTCAGTGCCAAGACATCCCTTCTATAGCACCTGTTCCTCATCACGAAATCTTACCAATAACCAAGACATCAATCAACAAATGTAAGTAATATTACTTGTAGCAATATTAGTATATATCTTGCACTTTGAGTTACTAAATATGTGTAAGCAGGGCTTACAAGGTCATAATAAATTAAAGTACAATTGACATTAATGAACCAAAGTACCATTAATTTACTATTTATATTGTAGTTACAGTTGCAAAATTTATTGTATTTCTTTTTTAGGCTGAAAAAGACATTACATATGTCATCTTCTTCTCAAAGTCAACAACCAGGCGAAACCATGAACTTGTTGAAACTTTCCTGTGCCAAGAATAGGTTTACACCCTCACTTTTCATATCAAAGTGAACTAAATGACCTTATCAGAGACTTAAGTGTCCCTAAGTTAGGAAATCAACTTTTAACATCCGACAAAAGGAAGGAGATTTACTGAGGGAAGAAAATAGGTCTATGTAGGGTGTCTGGGAAAGGCATGCAGAGTATGCAAGTTCTTCGATATCAGTAGATGTCTGGTTACTGCAAATACGTGAATGGCCTATTGGAGGGGGAAATTTTCGAGAAATTTAGATGATGTTTCCAAAGATCCATAGTGACAAAGTCAGAAGTGCTATATTTGTTTGACCCCAAGTAAATGTGATGTTGAAATCAGAAAATCTTCACAGAAAGATGAATAGAGTCGTAGGAGAAGCATCATAGGTTTCTAGGAACTTACAGCGAGCTAACTACACAGAGCTTGTTGGCAACGCTTATTTCAAGTTATAAAAGCATGAGTTAGCGCATAATAAAAGTTTTCACCCAGCGATTGCAACAATGTCGAGAAGGTATCAAAGCCCCTAAAATACTATCATGATGGGAGACTAAATATGTCTCTATTTAGAAAAGACGAAAGTGTACCGAAAATCAAAAGTACGACCTTCAAAGCACTTTTAATTTCAAAAATTTGTATAGTTTCGAAGTTTTTAATTTTTTAAATATACTTTTTAAATTCAGTTTGAATTTAAAATTCATTAAACTACATGTTAACCCATATTAGCCCACACGACTATATATAGTAGGTGTTTTTCAGATTAGAATGAGAGTCATTTCCAGGTTAATGTATCAAGTCGTGTGCTTCTATATTCTTAAGGAAACCGGTCTAAACGTGTTAGAATGCGTACAGGGGTGACAAGTAACGTCATTGCTGTGATTTGATTCAGTTTGTCATCAGCAGTCGCGCAAGCAACGTGGTGTCGTGCAATTGGTAAGTCCAATTATTTAATTGCAAAACATGTTTTGCCAAAATATTGCTTATATCAGTGATATTTTTCTATAGCTGTATGATTGAACAAGTTATTTTAGATAAATAATATATTTATAAACAATTTATTCTCACATAATATATATATATATAAATATTAAGTTGGACAGATAAGACGACTTTACTACCTCTGTTTTGTTTTATTCGACCAGTTGTTTATTATATTTTTTTTTATTCTTGTTTGTGCGTTCACAATATATCTAAGCTTATTTTGACTCAGATATCCTTCATTCCTAGAATATCCTTGAGCTAATAGAAGTTCTGGAATAAAAGGACGAATACCCAGATGCTATTTACATTTCACCTCCTGCTATAAATTAAAATTATGATGAGGATTCTGGTTAAGAGTGGTAGAGTGGTAGATAATTTAAATTCTCAGCAATTACGAACGCCAGCAGAATCTGTTTTCAAGAAAAAACGATCAAGTTTCTGAAGAAGGAGAAAGTGATAGCACACAAAAGCGTCAAGCTAAAAAACTGAAAAAACAAAACAAAAAGAAAGTCTTCAATACTAATGGAAGAATAACTCCCTTCGTAAGTTTTCTGTTGATTCAAATCACAGTGAAAACGCATCTCCAAAAGTCAGTCTAAAAGTGGAAACTCCAGTTGAGAAGTTTGATTTTTTCCTTTTATGATGAATTGCTGCAAAGAATTGCCGATGAATCCGAAAGATATGCTTGACAGGAAAATAGAGAGTTTCATGTATCAATACGTGAATAACGCACTGTATTAGGAATATTTATTCTCTAAAGGTTATCATCCACTCCCTAGTCGCAGACTCTACTGGGCACAAGAAACAACATGCATGTACGTTTTATGTGTTTCATTAGCTGTGGCTAGGAATAGATTTGAAGAAATACTTAGATATCCGCATTTTAGTGAAAATCAAAAACTAAATAAAGATGACAGGCTAACAAAACTTCGCCGCCTTTTGGATATTTTTAACAAACAGTATGCAAGAACATACCCAATGGACGAAAATATAGCTTTGGACGAATGAATGATTGAATTCTTCGGTCGACATAGTTGTAAACAGTGCATACGCAATAAACATGTATGATTTGGATTCAAAACATGTGGCTTAATTTTAGGTTAGAATTCTTAATGTTTATCAGGGCTCATCATTTAGAATCTATGAAATGTATGAAATTGATTATATGGAAAAAAGAGGAGGAACAATTTAGAATCTCCTTTATAATTTACCCAAGCATATAAGAAAACTTCCACTCAAGCTCTACTTTGATAATTATTTACAGGTCTCTCAGTGGTCAATCAAATGAGAATAATGAATTATGGAGTAACTAGTACAATAAGAAATAACAGATTGCCAAAAAATTGTCCGCTGGAACCTAAAAGGCAAATGAAAAAATAAAACGAGGCTCCATGGATATTCAGTATGATTTTTATAATGAAATTGAAGTTGTTCAGTGTGTTGATAATGCAGTTGTTACAACAGTTTCAAACTTGCACTCAGCTTCTGTTACTGTAAAAAGCTTTCGATGGTCTGCAAGAGATAAGAAAATAATTTCAATCGAATAACCAAACACAATCCCTGAATAAAATACCTTCATGGGTAGAACTGACCGTATACGCCAAAATGTAAATTGTTTCATAATTTCAATTACAATGAAAAATATGGTGGTGGGCAATTTTTTCGTGGACAATTGACTTATGCCTGTAAAACTGCTGGATATTGCAGGGACAAGAACATTCGGGCATATTTCATTGTTATCCTTTCGGCGCTACATTGTGACATCATATTTATAGCAAGCAGAACAACGAAGGCAATTTGGAAGGCCATGACAATCTGCTAGAGTAATTCCTGATGTACGATACGACACATTTGAACATTGTGTTGAGCCATTAGGTAAACAGGTATGGAAATGCACTCTTAAAGAGTTCAAGACTCGACCTTCACAAGGATGCTCCAAGTGTAAAGTTCCTCCGTCTGTAAGATATTTCTTGCCTTCTTACCATAAGATGAATTAAATAGTAAATATGGTGAACTTCTAAATGTATTTCTAAATACTTTAGTATGAACAAGTAGTTTTATTTCCAATCTAAGGATTAGAGAAAAATAGTCACGTGTTTCTAAATAGTGTAATATGTACAATTGACTTTATTTTCAACAAAAGGATGAAATAATAATTGTAGTGAGCTTCATAATGTATTTCTATATGGTGTAATATATAACAAATATCTTTATTTTCATAATCATTTATTTGAACGGAACCATACCCTTTACTTGCCCAACCTACTATATATACTATGTGCGAAATAAAGATGATCGTACACAGAAAATTGAAAAAACACCAAAAGTTTATATATAGAATACTTATTCAGCCATAAACTTAATTAAAAGTTATTAAAAAAAATGGGCATTAACGAGTTAAATACATTGGTTTACAAAATTTAAGAGTCAATTAAACGTGAACTTGTTTTATCTTTCTATCAAAATAGAAATAGAAATGAGCCCAAACATCTAGACTGAGGTGAAGGTTGCACCTATAAACTTAATAATAGGTCATCCAGAAAGTTTGCTCCACAAAGGACAAAAAAAGACCTAAAACTATATTCAATAAGCTTTAATTATTATATGAAACTACTCTATTTAACAACTTCTAACATGTCCGTTCCATTTAAAATTTGCTTATTTATTTCCAGCAATAGGTTATCCTAGTACTAAAGGCCTAATTTGCTTATACTAGTTCTCATTGGTAGGTTACTGGAGAGAGGTGCGTTCGCTCAAAATATTTGGCATAGAAATATTTAGGTTTTAAACGACTTTTTGCCAAGGAGACGCCAACTTTCCGGATCACCTAATATACAGGATGGCCCTAAAAAAAAAGGACACAACTTTTAATAAACCTCATTTCTTAATTGTTTGTGGAATTAAGAAATGAAGCCTATTGTAAGTGGGGCTCTTTTGGAGGGGGGAGTCACCCTCTAAACATATAAAGCAGGAGGCCAAAGTTACGGCAGTTAAAAAGTAGGTAGAATTGAGCCCGCCCCCCCAGCGAAGGGGTGAATGGTGTAACGGGGGCAATAATAGTGGTACAACTGAAAACTGGATGAGCGGTGCGCCTCCCAACCCGAGTGGCCAAACAGAACGTGCTTTCTCTCGGGTCATCTTTTCCGCCTCTTTTTATATCTCCCTCTCTCTTTTTTGCGCCTCTTTAGCAAATGGTGAAAGAGAGCGCTAAACGTCCCTAAAAAAATAGAAATGAATAGAAATAGTTCTTGTACAATAAAATGAGAAATATCAATCTTTGTGGTGTTCAGGTATACGGACGAAATTTTCAAAACATAATCTAATAAATTGTATGATGTATAAAAATTTTCTTACTGAGGAAAGAGTTTTTGATCGCCTTAACTAAACTCCAATTATTTCCGAAACTATTGATAATAGGTGGAAATTAATGGAGGCGTTTTAAGCTTAGCGTCAAAAATGTATGTAGAAACAGTTAAAAATGAGATAAACAAAACCTGTCACCTAGTCTAATCATTCAAGCTATTATACATTAATTGAATTGAGCTATTGGTCCATTAGAAATTAAATAATTATGTATAGTTGAATTAAACTGATTAACCCTAAAATAGTTTTCTCTTTTGGGGGACAGCTGCTTTTTTTTAGGGTGAGGGGAGTATTTTGGAAATTGGATCGTAGACATTTATATATAACGCAATTTGTGATTTAAAGTCCCAGGTAAATTGATTTGTAATTATGTAAGAATTGAGTTTTATGGCTTATGGTTGTAATATGTTGCGGGTAAATGGAACATATAAAATTTTATACAGGGTGCCCCTAAAGTCTGGGCATAGGAAATATCACAATGGTCTCCTCGTTCACCAAACCTGACCCCCCTTGACTTCTTTTTCTTGTGTATGTATGGTAAAAGAGAATTTGTGACCAATGAATTAAAGATATGAGAGACCTGAGGGGATAGGGATTCATAAAAGAATGACATATTTGGAGTTACCACGTCGGGTAAATCTCGCAAAGCGCATCGTTCTTTACTTAACAAATTATGGGAATTACATTGAAGATATTATTATCAAAAGAATTCTTTTTTATTAAAAGAATCATTTTTTGCGGTGTTTCCTGTTTCCTTAGATTTTACTATGTTGCATTAAAAAATGAGTTTTTTTTACCCTACAGCCTGATATTCAACTTCTAAAACAAAAATATATGGCTGTCGTGGTATAGAAAGGCCCGAGTGGATTGAGTTCCGGCGTATAGGTTAGTTACGTACGTCAAAACTCCGTAATTAAGTTTTTTCTCTAAGAGTGCTATATTTTTTATTAGGATTATGGTTACGTTAATTTTTGAGGGTTCCTAGTGCCTTGCTCAGCGTTTCGATGATTGAATAAAAAAATGTTTCTAAGAAAACTAGACCTTTAATTAAAAACATGAACCAAGATTTAAATTTAATACACCAGCTACACAGAAATGAATTAAACAAATTTAAGTGAGGCTTACTAAATTACACAATAGAATTTACAGTAATGGTTGACCCACAGTTCACTTTAATATTAAATGCAAACTGACCTTCCAAGAAACAGATAGCAGGGGTTTAAATACCTTTCGAGATTCCACGAGAATCTGGTTTGAGTCTGACCTTGAACTCAATTGTTATGTCACCTCAAGAATGTTGTTTCCGTTCCGACGCGTGGATCGGCGGTTACAGATCTGTTCGCCAGGGGAAAATGCTTTAAAGCCACAAAGGACTTCGGAGCGTGTGGCAGATGGAGAGACGCACGCCTTTTGGAGGAAATGATCTCACTACGGGACAGGGAAAGAATGTTTCTTCTACTTTTCGGGTTACTCTGGGAATAATTTGCCCTGGCGAGCGATGAGCCAATGCGTAAATCCTTTGACTCAGGGGAGTGCTTGAAAGAGTTCACTTTGGGGTATTCCTCAAGGGTGAAGACTATCTCGGTGTTTGGGGATACACCAGGTTAGGGAGTTTCTCTGAAGAGAGTTAGTTGAACTTGCTTCTCAATCCAAGTTAACTTAAAGTTAGGTGTGACCAACAGGAACTGGCTCGAGGATGAGCTTCTTCTAAGACCCCCTCGTTGGTTTGCCGAGCTCTTTGCCGGTCTTCGCTGTCTAGATCTCTCTAACGATCTACCTCTGAGAGGCTTCTAAATTCGGTGTGACCACCAGGAACTGGCTACGGATGAGCTTCTTCTAAGTCTCTCTCGTTTGGTAGCCGGGCCTCTTGCCGGTCTTCGTCGCCTTGATGATAAACATAATCTACCTCGTTTTTCCAAAGTTATTTGATTTTTATACTTCGCCACCCCACTTGGGGTAGGGAAAGGAGAGGGGAGATGCGTGGACAGGCTGCATTAAGTCTTCTCGTCCAACGGTTTTTTTCAGAGCGTCTTTCAGCTAGACTTAAGGGGAATCTTCCGGTGAAATTGAATATCAACCTTTGGGGGAAATCTTGCTGTTTTATCCAATGTTAGGCTCACTGGGCTCCGCCATGCGATGATTAGAGCACTATGTGCTCTAAAGGGAGAGAGGGTGGGAGGTTAAGTGGTCGGGCTACGCCGCAAACAAAATGCCAGGACGTTGTGGTTAAGGACCAGTGGCTCAATGGTGAAGGAGGAGTATCGTTTCCCTTACAATGGCTGATAAATACTATTACTCTTCTTCACTCTCTCTGGTTACTGTAATAACCACTATTTGGTCTACACCAATACTTTGCTTTAGTTTATTCCAATTGTTTTGTGAGCGAGCGCAGAAGAGTAGAAAACACTAAAGGTGATTCGAATACACAAATAATTTACTCTTGCAACCTTTACCACCCTCCTTTTCTAGGAAGAATAAAAATGAAATTTAATAATTAATTATATCTGTAGTATTTTTTTTACACTCAC
Source organism: Ceratothoa steindachneri (assembly GCA_963969495.1). Taxonomy (NCBI): domain Eukaryota; kingdom Metazoa; phylum Arthropoda; class Malacostraca; order Isopoda; family Cymothoidae; genus Ceratothoa; species Ceratothoa steindachneri. The sequence continues at coordinate 87,480,309 of OZ018320.1, forward strand.
CTTGGTCACCTCAATTTAATTGATTAGAAAAGCATAAGATGTAGAGAAATTCACAGAACTTATATTAATTTAAGTTTGGTGTGGGTAGATAACTAGATACAGAACTTCTTTATCTCATATTTTATTATGTAATCTAAACATTTTAAAATAACTTAATTTACTAGTGATTCCTGATCTGAGTTTAAAATCACTTCATTGTCTAACACTGAGAAATAGTGATCTAATTACTCTGTACCAAGAGGACAAAAGCTACTCACTACAAAAAATGTCCATTGAGAAATGAAATTCCATATTCCTGAAGAAAAGAAGATCCTTTTGGATTTGCCATTTCGGAAAAGAAATAAAATTTTATAATGATTAAAGAGCACCCAATTCATATCAATTTGGGGGCGCCTGGAACAAGATACAATTAAAAGGAAATAAGTAACAAATAAATATCATAAAATGGTAAACCTACTTCTAATTCTCCTAACTATTGTTCACACATCGCATTATTCTCTGTTGTGGAAACCTTTTGCAAGGGGATTTTTATATAAGACTGATCAGAGCGCAATCTAATGTCACGTCGATATGAAGATAAAGAAAAATATACATCAACCACTTCACTCGAACAGGAAAGGGATATTTATTTACGCCTGGGTAATCAGTCCTTTCGAAAGCGTTGATGTAGTAAACACCGAATATACAAGATTTTTGTAGAAGACTAAGGATCCATTCTAGACAAAGACCACGGAGAATACCATTCTTAATTATTCACCCACCAAGAAATTTCAATCCTAGAAGATGGCTCTCCCCCAAAATATCAATCTTATTCGATGACCCCCCCCCCCCAAGAAACTTGTTGGTATATTTAAGAAAAATAATCGGTAAAATAATTTTAGTGAAGAACAAAAATATTACACAAACAAATTAAACAAACATAATTAAACTAACAAAAAAGTAAAATATTGATCCAGGAGTGAAAAGGAGCAATAAGATGGCAGAAATATTCAAATCCACTCAAACCAAATCAATCCTACCACATATGTTAAGGGTAGGTTAGGTTGGCTTAAGTTAAGTTAGGTTAGGTTATTTGAACCTAACCTAACCAATATTATCTTAACCAAATTCAATCCTAAGTAGCATTTTACTTTATATTTTTATGTTAATCTCATTATCAATTTTTAGTCGCTATTTAAAAGAATTAAACTTTAGTAATGGCCCCGAAAAAAAGCTCGATCGTAGATAATGACACTAACTTAGGCTAGGGTTTGTTGTCTAGGATTGATCCAAAACTAAATTGCACTATTCTTTCTTTTACCTGAGGCGAAGCGCCATGTCTAGGCGTCGGTTCTTTTCAAAAGGAGCAAAGTTCAATTTTACCCATTTAGAACAATGAAATGACCTATATGACCATGGGACATTGGTTATTCACCCTGGAGATTTCAAATTTGCCATCAGATTTGGCGCTGGGTGGGGCCATCTAGAGGCAGAAGCCTCATTTAACCATTAAAAGGCATTTGTAAGTGATTTGAACCATTGGAAACCATCACTGCAATAACCATTTATCATCTTATGACAAAGCGCCGCAGGTCATTAGAGGGACTTTTCCTCTTGTTCTATCCTGCATACACATTATATTCATAATTCCTGTTTTTAAGAGAAAAAGTTTTAATATTACTTAATTGTTAGTTTTCTGCTCTCATATTTTCAAGATGTGCTTTGGTGAAATCAATTGAAGACGAAAATGTGGGTATCTTAGTTTCTTTAGTATAAACTCGGTATGTCGAGTGTAAAGAAACTCCCCCTGGGACACAAAAGTTGCATTTAATTTCCAACCTTCTATAAATACATACTAAAATCCCTATGAACAAACAACTAGATTACTAAATACCATTCCAGGCCCCACGCCCACATTTTGCCCTTCCGGCCAATATGCATGCAGGAAGATCAGTAACTATATATCCTACACCTATTTTCATTTTCTCTAGTTTCAGCTACATATTTCTTTACATATTTCCAACACTCTGTTTAATGCGACCTCGTTTTAAATTAGAGAGGAAAATACCCAATATCAAATAGAGATCTAAAAAGATATTAGAAAATAGACACATGAGAAAGGGTGTGAGCAAAAATAAATGAAACAAAGACTAACAAAATTTACAGCATTAAAACTGAATAATAGAATATAAGACATAATTGGAAAACACTACAGAAACCTCTATTTGAATATACTTAATGATTATAAAAATACTCTTGATATCTATATGACTAAGAAGAAAGAGTAAAGATAAGAAAAGGGCAAATAAGGAGTCAAAATAATTTCTGGTGGCGAGAGTATCACTCATCTATTGATTTGTGTGCTGGTTTCGAGATACTCATAGGCAATGAATTCACAGCCGAAAATCAATGGCTTGAAAGGTTATAATTTGGATAAACGTCGTCTGCTAATTTGACATCTGGTTGATAATTAATAATAATTCATAGGTACTGATTTTATATATGACCCATGATTGTAATATGACGAAGTAAATGAGAGTATATAGTTTTTACTTAACTGAATGATATTTTAAGTGAGAATTTAAAAGTTGGATATATTTTCAAAGCTAAAGTACGACACACACAAGTATTTCTTGTCCATAATAAAGCATATATATATATATATATATATATATATATATATATATATATATATATATATATATATATATATATATATATTTAGGCAGCAAGACACAATATAAGCAAAGGAGATTAAATTGGAAGGAAGGAGGGATTAAGAGAAAATTACCGGGTGCTGCTATAGAATGTGTCCAACCTAAATTTGTATCATATCTTTGCCGGTAACTGCTATAGCATGTATTTGACCTTAACATAAGGAAATTACCTAATAACAGGGAATTCTCCCCCAACCTCTAAAATAGGGAATTTTCTTAAGAATTTTCTTAAGAATGTTTTAGCGAAATTATTTAGTCTTCTTTTGTACATAGTTTGAGAAAGTTATTTATTTTAAGCTACACCCTTTGTTTTAGGTCGGGTTAGATCTCCTGACCTCCTTTGCTTTCTCTGTCACGAATACGATAGCGGATAGCACGCAGGGTAACTCTGCATGTGGGCCTTGCCCTGAATGGTGCAATTTAACTATGAGTTGCAATAAATCTCGTAAGAGTGACTAGTTTCCGTATAACAACAGCTCGACTTGGCAGAATTAAATCAACTATCTAGGAGGTTCTGGATATCAAACTGGGCTAAAAAAATTAATTTTACTACTGTAAAAACAAAAATAAAAGAATTGATATTAAAGATATATCCGAAGGAACAACTGGGCGAATAGGTTTAGAATGTTGGCGCCAGGTGGGAGCCGTGAGTATACACAAACGGCCGCACGCGACCGAAAAGGGAGACTCAAATTCCGGGTGGATCTGCCACCCAAAGATTTTGCTGCTCGAGATGTGCAGGGGAATGAGCGTTGAGCTCGATTACTTTCCGACAGCACGGGTTGGGTTTGCACTTAAGGCCGATTAAAAGTCGGCCTGTTCGAAGTTAGGACTAAAGATACTACCTGTATTCTAATCACCACTGCCAGTTTCGAAAGGAGGGATCGAGGGAGTATTTTTTCGAGGGGAAGCTCGGCTCGAATATGTCAGTGTAGAAGTTTTTTTCCTATCTAGGAAGATTACATCGAAAAATATTTTTCTTTTCTTTTTTTTGTCTTCCATCTTTTCGGGTATGGATGGCTGAGAGAAAGAAGCTATAAGGAGAGACAAAATAGACACTCTTAAGGACAATGCAAGCAATCAGGGCACTGGGTCGTACTTCAATAGTTATGGTCGGGTCTTATTTAAGCTAGAACTATTCAGAGGACAATGAATGTTTGAGTCAATATCTAACATTTATCACAACCTAACTTCCGCCTACACTAGGCCAGCAATAAGAGTCTGCAGGCCTTACCTTATGCGCCGTGTCCTTTTAGCAAAATACTAATTTTCTCCAGGCCGATGCTTTACTATTTAAACAGAGCCACCGGAAGTGAATTTTTAGACAGTTCACCGACATCTCGAGGAACCACCCATTGTTATAATTAGACTCACTCTATGGAATGTCTTATTCGAACGTAAGTTAAGTCTCTTCGAAAGAAGTAGATCTCATTAGCATATATTTTACTCGAATTTTGCTCGACTGCTGTAACTAAATTAGCTAATCAGCTATAATTGTTGCGTAGCATTCCCGTCCTACGTCTCTGTCTCTCTCTTTCTCTGATACTCGCATGTAGCGTAGGTGTTATTGCGAAACGTGTTCATTCTCTCTCAACCTTTGCTCCTTGGGGGGAGGACGGAGGAATCCTGCCCTTGCTGGATCTCTTCTTACGGAATTCTGCATCCGTGAGAACAACATAAGTGTCTTAGGAGAATTTCACATGGTCGCGGAAGAGAACCTGCTTTACCAGATCTTCAGGTACATCAGCCTCGTAATTGTATTTTTCGGCCCTAAGGCCATCGACAATATCCTCTGTGCCCATCTCTTCCGGAAACTGGTTCCCTTCGGCAGCATATACTCTGAGGTTTAACATCCTCGAGTAGTACATGACCAGGGAGCCCTATTATTTTAAGACAAGGATATATTCGGTTGACGTGACTGCGAGGCCTTTTGGGGGCGGGGCGAATGCTCCTCCTTCATAGGCCTCACAGCAGCGGCTTCCGTATTCTAGACTTGTGATTCTGTCGAAGTACTTGTATGTGCATGTGAGTCGACTTGTGTTTATTGCCGAGCAGCCATAGCTTGGACTCGAGGATCCTGTGAAAGGGCATTACTCGTGTCCTCTTTCTTCACTCCAAGGTTGCAAGTTCAATCTTAGTACCTCGTTCGACGGAAGGTTTTCCGGGAACCACCTTTTTGCGATGCCGTTATTCACGAGCATGGTGTTTAGTTTGTGAACGTGGCAGGCTTGGTCAAGTTTGCAATGTGTGCATAATATATGCAACACATTATTTTTGTTGACTTTTCCTTCTCTATTTGCAGGTACGTATGTGCTGGGGCCATACTGCTTTCTGCGACTGTTGCCTTGGCAACCTTTGAGTAGGTGGCATTTGCTTTCCTTATTCTTCTTTCTGCCCTTGTCCTTTGTATAACTTATTTGTTCTTTCTTTATAGGACATACATCGCCATGGTTCTTTTTGGCCCACCAGTATTAAGGCATTTCTGAAACGAACTTTTACGTTTACGCCAGGAAGAGTCTTGGCCGTGGCACACAGAACAAACTCTTTATGTAGAGTTGGGACAAGTGGCGTTGGAGTGTTTGTTGTACCTGTAGCATTTGAAGCACATTTGCAGGTCAACAAACTCTTCAAGTTCAATCTGCTCAGTGCAGATGCGGACATTATAGAGGAGAAGGCCGTTTTCAATTGCTTTGATATCCATTGTGGTCTCGGCCAATACAATGTCAAACACGTGAGTCTGGTCCTTGGATTTAATAACTCTGGCCACTTTTACCCACTTGTGATTCCGAAGAATCTCCTCCACTATCTGTTCGGTAGAGTGACCTCCCACCCAGGTGTCGAGGAGGCGGCAGATTACACTCCTGTGTAATCATATATGGGGTGGTGTTTTTGGTTTCAAGTCTATTTTTGCTAAGCTGTCTGCGGCATGATGGGAGGTGAGGGCTTCGATGGCGCTCCTTCGCACAGATAGCTGCATAGCCATTAGTCAAGTCAATTAGCTGTTTGTGGGCAATATTGAGCTCGCCGTAAATTCGTTTGAAGACCTTACTTCTGTTTGGTTTGGTCCGACCAGGCAAGGTACTCAAGGCAATATGCCGAGTCTCCTTCATCTCTCTTTCATTTCACCCGGGGCTTAATTTGGGAGGGAATCTCGGTCACCTGAGTTTGTAGATGTGTGTAACTGTGCGTGTATGTATGTAGTTTAGGGATTGGTTGTGAAAAATAAGGAAGAATGGTATGTGAAGAAGGTAAAAAAATTGCCCTATGAACAAATGGCCACTTTACCTTCAGCCACCTTAGAGCGATCCTTCTTCCTTTCCGTCAACTAGCCTTCGAAAAAGCCAGCCGAGGAGAAAATAGTCACTTCTGAACGTATCACTGATTGTACAAAATTAGGTCACGCCAAAAAAGTGGTGTATTCAAAACAATGAACCTCATTCGAAATGAAATCCAGTCCAAATTTCGGAGAAATTGACTGTACCGATACATGATTATGAGAGAGAATAATCCAAGCGACAAAGGCAGTTAAGAAAAATCTGTTTCCCTGTTTCTTTTATTTATATTTAAACTTCGAACCATAAGGGTTGGCTAAATGAATCCATCTCTCTCTATCTCTCTCTCTCTATCTATCTATCTATCTATCTATCTATCTATCTATCTATCTATCTATCTATATATATATATATATATATATATATATATATATATATATATATATATATATACAGTGATATGACACAATAATTTGCACACTAGAATTTCGAATATTTCGGGAATATTTCGTGCTTAAATCTGGTTATAAACCTAATAGGAAATAGAGTAACTTACGATTAACAGAATAAATACACATAACAAAGATTTTGTTTGTATATAGCAATGATTGCTAATAAACAAAACTTAGCTAGTGACAAAAGTATTCAACCAATAATTATAATTTCAATCATTTAATATTTCATAGCATAACTTTTATTTACAATAACAACACGAAGACGATTCTCATAGGTTGATATTAGCTTTTTTCAATGATTTCTTGGTATTTTGTTTTACTCTTCTTCGCTAAATTCTCTTAAAATTCAAGGTTTTGTGCGTTTCTCTTCTGGATTTCGGCCTTCAATATTCGCCACCTATGCTTAATAGGATTGAGGTCAGGCAATTGATTTGACTATTAAATGGAGTTGTTGGTTTTACAAACACCCTCACAATTATATTTATTTATTTATTTGAAAGGTTAAGTTGGAATTATTTTGGATTGACTTAAGTCAGGTGGCTTGCAGCTCCAGTTTCTCTCCATGAGTGGCGACATCCATGCTCCCATCCATGATGTGGAGTGTTACTGTGTCATCATGCGTAAGAAAGCAGCCCCAAACTATGAAAAAGGAAACTAATGCTATTCAAAGGACGGAACTTTGCTAAGAACACAGCGTTCACAATACCATTCTAAGAATACGGGTTAGATATCCCTAATGTTTACAGCTTCCTTGAGCGCTCAAGTTGTGTCTATCCCTAGGTCACTATTAGTAATAGAATAATTATTTAATTTTTAAAAATCACTTGTTACAAAAAAAGGCTTTATTCATGGGATTTATAGGTGGTCCATTTGACACCAATAGTTTTAATTGTTTCTTTAACAAAACTTTATTTTATTTAACAAAATCCAATAAAATATATAAGGTAAATCATGCATATTGACAGTAGGCTGAAGAGGGGCAATTTAGTGTCGTTTAGCGAATCGTCAACCTGACGTATTTAATCCTACGTGCTTGTGTTTTTTTCCAAACCAATAATCTTCTCTTTCCCTCATATTCTCCTTCCCTCCTTCCATCTCTCCCCTACTCTTGCTGGACTCATTCCCCTGTCCCTTTTCCTGGCTGTAAACTCTTGGCTAGCGAGATACTTGTAGCTCTTGTTACGAGGGAAGAAAACAAAAGTATAAATGATTAATTCAAGACGCTAATAAATAGATTTACTGAGAACGAATCTATAAAATTAATCTTCGGTTAGTTCATTTTGACAATTCTCATTTGGGGAAATCCCTCTCGCCTCTAAGAAATCCGATCCTAATTCTACCAAAATAAATCGAGTGTATGCATATTGAGATTTAACTACTAAACGTTTTCTTTGAATATTTTGATTGAGAAATGATGAGAAACTTGTGGAACCAACGAGAGCAGTCACATTTTAACTTATAAAAGGGTATAAAAACAGAAGAAAGATAAGGAAAGATAAAGAGAAGATATAGAATTGTGAGAAAGCTTAAAACAGACTACAAAGACATAGTTTGCCAACCTACTATACCTTACATATTCTATAATGGTAGATTTAGTATAACCTACGAAGGCATTTCACCCTAGAATTTGTGAAATTTCCGTAAAGTAATTGGCGAATTTATGGGAAGCGAAAATGTGAGGAAGATAAATATCTCTGGTATCTCAAAAGATTAAGTGACTTCGGGTTCTCAAGCCAAGGAGTCGCTCGAGCTCCTTGCAGGCATTGAGGTGTAAAGGGTCCGGGAGCCTCGACGGGGATAATAAAACGTGTCGAAATTAACAACTTTCTTAAAATAATAGAAACACGATTCGAGATAATTATTTAAATTTAAGTTACGAAAGAATGAATCGACTCTATTTTCTGATTTCTGATAAATAGGGTAGACGGACATGACCTCGGTGACCTAACGTTGCATTGAATCCTGAATGAGGAAACAAAACGAGAAAACACAAAAAGCAGGAACCGACGATTACGAGGATTCCTAAAGAAATCCTCATCTCGTACTTTTACGACTTATGGGGTGAATATAATACCTCAACTGCGACGAGCTCGCATAAAAAATAACTTTTATTTATAAGAACGGTTCGTATTCCGTGGAAAAACAACTCTCAAGGCAAAAGGTGGGCTTTAGAAGAAAGGGATTGAAATAATAAATTTCATTGACAAAAATGTTTGGGCAGAGTTTGGCATTCATATCCCAAGAAATGAATTCATACCTAAAACGGAAAGAACTTATAAATTCAAAGTGGAACTCTTTTAGTCTGTATTAATATCATGGAGCGGCATGTTATGGAGATAAAAGCTAGTTAATAGTAGGGCTGAATTCATTGATCTAACATAAAGGTGGTTATTTCCATATAAATAGGAGAGTTTATTTCCATTCTCAGCCATCAGATGGCAAATGGGGCAAAACATTGCGCAATCGCCATAAACTTTGTAAAATTATGTTTTCGGGTAAAGTTTTTAATAACATAAGAAAAGAAGGAGTCTTCAAAAGGCTAAGCAGTATCCTCTACGAGGCAGCTCCTGTTCCCACTAAATTTAGTCCCACTTAGCATCCTCGTCCATAAATCTATCTAGTCTATTCGTAAAGTTCCGCAGGGAGGCACTTCTATCAGAAGACTAGTAAGCCTATTCCATTCATCTACCACTCGATTTGTAAACCACTTCCTACCAATTTATTTCCAAAACCTAAACTTGTCCAGCTTAAATCAATTACTACGTTTCCTATTCTCTTCACCTTAAAGAGAAACCAATTATAACCTTTTCCTCACTTATAAACCTAAATTAACTCCCCTCAAACACCTCTCTTTTCTAACGCATGTAGATTTTGTTGCCTAAAGGTTAAGGTAAGCTCTTCAATCAATAAATCATTTTAGACATCCTTCTTTGCACAGAATCAAGCAAACCAATATCCATCCCATAATACTGTGACAAAAAATGCAACGCATAGTCAAGATGAGGCCTAACTAATGCTAGGTCCAGTTTGAGAATGACTTCAACACTTATATTTCTTACCTTAGAACTTATAATTAATTGCAAATTACTGATATGGATTTTCACTAAATCCTTTCCACGAAATTAATAATATTTCCTGGTATCGCTGATTACCATAGAGATCTAGCTTGTGCGGAATAGCGTTTTCTCTACAAATTTAAAAAGATGTAAAATGTAACCGTTCATGAAACGGAGACAATTTCTGATCTCACATTAAAATTACTGGTTTTAGCCCACAAAAAATTAATAATATTGCAGGTTTTATCACACTGAAATATAATATCAGCATCTATAAGTGCATTAAAATGGTCAAATTACGGTATGGAAATATCAAACGAACCATCCCTAATAATTGAATCTTTTTGTGAATTCGGGAAAATCATGGCACTTAGGGGTGTAATATTGTTAATGTGACTAGTGAAGTAATGTCATTTTAATGGCATTTGTCAAGAAACAATGGACAATAAAGTTGATTATAGTAACAGGAAAGAATACCAAATACAAATATTTCGTGAACATTATTTAGTTTCATTGTGCAATTATAATTATTTTGGGTCTCATTAAAAGAATTCTTTGATAATTACATTGCCCTTCTTCAACACACCAACAGCGCCGGAAGTAACTTTTGAGATAATATAAATTTGCAACCTTTTTTTGTTGTAAAATTGTAATATTTTTAGAAATAATTATCACTCTTTTTTATATCAAAACTGGTGGAATTTTTACATGAGAAAATGTCTCTCTTATTGAATACTTTCCCTACATCTATTAATTTTCTACACTCTCGAGACCTTGGAATTTTGTGTAACTGATTCATAATTTCCTTCTGAATACCTTCCAAACTCAATTACGCCAAAATTATAAGATATTTATGAGGGTTTATTTAGTCAACTCGAAACAAAGTTTGTGGAGTAATCTGACTCGCCTTTTGACATACAATTTGGTTTTGGTAAAGGAGGAATCTTTGAGGCTTGTGGTGAATTTGTTTGATTTATAAAAGACACTTGTTTTGACTATGCGAGACACCTGGTTGAATTAGCCTTTAGTGCTGCATTTGATGGCATAATAAAAGAAAGCTCAAGTAGGTAAATTACAATTAAATGGATTTGGAGTCCTTTTCGATTCGGTTCCTCATCAATAGAGCCACAAAATTATTGATTGATAAGCATTTTAGTGACTTAGAAATATAGTTTCGGGTGTACTTCTGGGTAATTTATTTCATAATACCAACGATCTTGCATTGATTTAATATTATTCCATCTCCCAATAACATGGATTTAGTTGGTCAGTCTCTAAATAGAGATGTTCTTAATTGGTGTAAAGTTTAGGATATGAAACCAATATCTTCTCCTTCATAGACCATGATTATTTGCAGGTGTAGTATTCTTAGCAATCCTCAGACTGATCTAGTCGTTAATAATGTTGCCTTAGTTTTTCGTGTTTATTTTAAAAAAGGATTCGTTGATATATTTAGCCAAAAATCTTTTAAACAACGCATACAACGTTTTTGTTGTTTTTTTTTCTCCTAAAGAATGGAGGCATTTTGGCAGAAATACTCAAAAAGTTTTAATAAGAAACTTAGTTCCATGAATTGGGTCAATTTATTTTTGTTCCTCCATGCCTAATTGTTCACGTTTGGTCAACTGCAACTTATTATTTACCCTATGATACCTATTAGCAGGAAAAGCTACCAAGCATTTGTGCTTACTCTGAAAAATGATCTTATTATTCGCCGTCCAAGTATAAGGATTATCACCGCAATAAGCACCCGCCACAAACTTTACTCTCTGCCTTCTACCATCTTTCGTGTGCTACTAGGCAATCCGCTCGTGCTCAAAGAATCACTGTCTAACTGATAACATTTATTACCTACCAGTACTTGTGGTGTTTCATATCTGCTAAGAGCTCAATTAAGTTAAATTCTAACTCATTAATAGCTAAATATATTTTGCTTCTGATTTACTTTTTAATTTTTTTACTTATTTTGTATATTTGTTCTTGTTAAAAAATATAAAATATTGAATAAAAGAATAAAGGCAGAATAAAACAGGATTGACTAAGGAAATAAGAGTTGATAGTCATTTGACCATTCCATTAATTCGCAACACATTTCTTTCAATCAATAATAATAATAATGTATTTAAATTAGAATCGAAAATTCAAATAAGAGAAACAATTAAAAATATATATATCAAAGTTTTCCCATATGTTGACAAACTTAAAGCGGTTATGTGAGTTTTAAAGGGAGAGAGAAGGAAATTGGAATCTTGGGAGTAAACATTCAAGTGAATTCTTAGTTAGAGAAAATTTGTAAAAATAATGAATGCTTTTAGATTGGATTTAAAAAGTCAATAAAGGACCAATCTCCTTGTGACAACTAATACTGGGCCAATAGGTCTTCATTTGTTCCAGGTGAGAATAAAGTAGTAACAAATAGTAAAGAAGATATTCACAAGTACATTGTGGAGTTAGCCCAAAGAGGGGTCAAAGGTGCAAACATTCCCAGACAAATTCTGGCCATATCACTTTAGTTTATGGCCCCCAGAACATTTAATCAGTTCGAAATCCTGTCGAGCGACCCACCCACCCTTCCATTTTGCTCGGTTATCATCCCCTAGTGGAAAGTCGAAAACGAGATGTATCATTCCCCCTCCCCCAGTCGCTGTGAAGCACCAGTGACTTGGGGTTGTTTACACGGCTACATTCCAAGTCTCCCATGGGACGCCAGGTGTCTTCCGCCTCTCTTCCTAACGTCGTCCCTCGCAGAAACACGCAGCATTTATGCGAGTGACCCCATTCATTGTCAGCGAGTGTTCTTCCGAAGTCAGTCCGTCACGTTCCCCGTCGAGTCACCGTGTCAACGCCTGTGATGCCTTGCGCGGATCTTACCTTCGTAATCTCTGTGGTCAGAGACGGATTACTCTCTTTCGTTATTCCCAATTCGGAGGGCTAACCAGAATCAACTCTCTACTCATTCCCTCCACTCTACGAGGTCCGTGTACCTTAACCTCAACCGTGAGACAAGAGCAAGGAATTCCGAGAAGTCCTTCCATGCAGATTCCCATCTGGTTGGTCGCCGAGCCGACACTAGTCCCTGGAGCGGACCCCCCCCCCCCTTCGTGATTCCCGATTCCCATCTGGGGGACAACTTGGAACCTGATCTACGTTCATCTTCCGCTCTACGAAGTACCCCCAAGGCTTCATCGAATTCACCGCCGCAGAGGTAAAACCGAGGTCCCAGTCCTGTGATTTTTCCTCCATTTAATATTATCTCAACCGCCTTTAATAAAGGTCTTTCAAGTGATTGTTACAATTCCCGGGCTATTCCCATCTATTCCTTGCCTGCTTGTATTAATAACTGGTCACTTATTCATTATTATTTTAGTTTGCTTAGTTTCCGTGACCAATAATAATTATATTATTTACTTGTATATTAAAGGTTATTTTTGTAAGAGGTTTTTCTTTCAATAACTCCTGAGCTACAACGACAATCTTGATTCCCCCCTTTTATTGGCTAACCTTGGATTAACGCACTCGGATATAAATTGGCACAAGCCCTTAGCCGGGACTTGCGGACCTTGTTGAATACCCGTGGGCCCGACTCTGTATAGAGCGTGACACCACTGTGTCGTTCCTCGACATACATAATGGACTTCAGATATCCTGGTTTGCAATTTGAAACTATATATATATGCAAGAAGTGGTCTATTTGAATATTTCCTATGAGTCAATTTTTTATTCTTTGCCCAATTCAAAAAATACCGTTCTTCCCTGCAACCAAAACAACCATGCAATCTACCGCCAAATCTCTCAAGTTTCTTTCCTTTATAGTCTTTGAGAGACAGGTGTCAGCGCAAGTGCTTGATCGTATACCATCCTACAACATCCGGCTATAAGACTGGACCGAACACTGAATTAGCTATCCGAAATGTAGCGCCTTCGTCGAGCAGCTGATTTTGGTCAGCCTTCTATTCTTCTTGTTCTGTTGGCAGCCTTTGTAACCGAGGATTGCACTGTTCTCTTCCATCATTTTTATGAATTTTGGGGGGCTTCAGTAACCGCCCAAGAGGGCATCCATTCTTAATAATAACACGGGCCAACGCCAACTTTATTGTCTAAGTTTATTAGATATTTAGAACAATTTTGATGTGCAAAATCCAAAAATCACAGTGGTTTTGCTAATCAGGTCAACTTTTTGATTTATCGTCACTTGATATTTTTTACGTTTTCTTACATGTACAAAATCTTTCCTATTTTTTAAATAAATGAATTCTGAAGAGTTTACATGGGGCAATTTTTTAACTAACTGGTATTTTTCTTTTGCAGGTGAATGAAATGGATTCTGCCAGAAGATGTTGCAAAAGTAACTCCGATATATTCTGCTAAATCTGCGGCGAATACACCATTGTTCCTAACAGGAATCCAGTCAGAGGCTTCATAAAGCGTTCTTGCCATGCTTATTTTGGTATGAAACTTGGTAACCAGGATAAAGCTTGGGTGACACACATGTTATGCAAGACATGCAGCGAGTATTTGCGTCGTTAGACTAAGGGCAAGTAGTGTTGTCTGAAGTTTGGAATTCCCATGATTTGGAGAGAGCCGACAAATCATGGAATGGCTGCTACTTTCGCGCTATTGATTTTACTAGGATCAACGGAAAGAACCGGAGCAGCCTCAAGTATCCTAATCTTCAATCAGTATGTCGCCATGTAGCTCAATGTAATGAAATTCCAATAACTGTCTTTGGAGAATTTCATGACATTAGTGACGAAGATTCCTCTAGTGTTTAAGAAAATGAAGAAAAAGTGGTTTATGACAATGATGCTCTACATATTTTTTCTTAAAAGGAGCTAAATTATCTAGTTGGCGATCTCACGTCGTCAAAGTCCTTTGCCGAACGGCTGGCATCCAGATCGAAGGAAAAACATCCTCTCTGACAGTGCCCGCATCACTTTTCACCCCAACAGACATCTAGAGTAACTCCGTGGTTTTTTTCTCTAATTAGAAGGAATTGATGTACTGTACAAATATTGCGTATCTTCTTAACAAGCATGGAGTGCTACAGTACCAATTCAAAGATTGGAGACTGTTCATTGATAGCAACAAGCAATTTTGAAATGTGTTCTGCTGCACCAAGGAAACCAGTTTCTCTCTGTACTCTTCGCTCACTCAACTACACTGTAGGAGAAGTATGTGACAGTGAAATATGTGCTGGAAAAATAATTATGATCAGCATGAGTGGTTCATTTGTGTTAACCCGAAGATAGTGAATTGTTTGTTAGGACAACAATCCAAGTTCAGCAAGCACCCGTGCTTTCTGTGCATGTGCTATAGTAGGGACCAAGCTTAGCATTACATAAAGGACTTGCCTGTACGTGAGGAATTGGAGCCTTGCAGAAAAAGTAACGTCGTTAACAACCTTCTGGTGGACAGAGACAAGATACTCTTTCCCCCACTTCACATCAAGTTCGGCTTGATCAAACATTTCACCAAAGTTCTGGACAAGGATTGTGACTGCTTCATTTACTTGTGCCACACTTTTCCAGTATTAACCATGGAGAAGTTAAGAGCTGACATCTTTGACGATCCTTAACTCCGTCAAAGATAAAAACATTTTTTTGGTCGTGAAGAACTTTCTTGGCAACAAGAAGGCCAGAAACAACACATAGCACCATATTTCGACTGCTTTCTGAAACCTTAGATGTAACATAAATATCAAAATGCATTAGTTATTCTCACCTATTGATTGGTTTATTGAAAAGTTGGGCTCAGTTAGCGCCGTTCAGGGAACGAGATTCCATCAGGAGATGAAAGAGATGGAGATCAGGTATCAGGGACGCTTGGATGCAGTCATGATGGCTGATTACTGTTGGACTCTAAAGAGACACATCCATACTGCTGAGCATTCTAGGAGTTCGAAGAAACAGAAGTTCATGCCCCAAATTCTCAACATTAATGAGCTAATATCCAAGTTACATGTACTTACCTTTATCAATGTCTACTATACAATGTACACTAATCAATTTTTGTACATTTAATTTTTAAATTGTGTTATAGAACGGTACATTAAAAAAAACTTTTTCGGATGAGAAATATTAACAAAAATATTAAAAAACAAAACAAAAATATACTCAATTTAGTTATAGATCGGATTTTTAAAAATCAACTTAGCCCCTATACCTGAGATGATCGGAGGATACGGATGTCGTTTAGGGATTGAGTGGTGAAAAAGTTTCCTGAATTAGTTGAAAAAACTTAGACGACTAACAAAGATTTTTGTAACGCATTGTAATATTAGACTCTATTTGTTCAAGCTGAGGTGCGTATCGATGTTTAGGCAGAAATGCGCTTTGGTGTTACACTAGCTTGCTTTTTGGTCCCCTCATTTTACTAATGTCTTTTTACCCTTGCAACCTTATGCATCGCCCGTGTCTATCGTAGCATTTCTATTCAGATGCCATCCAAATATTCCTTTTTTACTCCCCAGACTCGTTTAGTAAAAATATTAAAAATCTTCTATTTGCATACGATATCATTACACAATAGGCCTCTGAGAACATTGCAAAATATAATCATGACAAAATTATTGGGGGAACAATGTTAGATGTTGCTCTCTCTAAATAATTTCTGACACAGCTAAAAATCTGGTCATCACCATTGATAGTCAACTATTTCTCAAACTCATGGTTGCAAGTTTTCTCTCTGCCTCCTCCTCCGTCTGCAAAAATTATCTCTTCCTCGTCCTCCTCCATCTGCAACTCTTCTCTTTCCCACCCCCTCCGTCTGCCATTTTTCTCTCTGCCTCCTTCTCCGTCTGCAAAAATTATCTCTGCCTCGTCCTCCTCCATCTGCAACTCTTCTCTTTCCCACCCCCTCTATCTGCCATTTTTCTCTCTGCCTTCTCTATAATATCAACTATACTGACCCTCACTTAGAAAATAAAAGTTTCTACATCCTCATACACACTTTTGTTACCTGCTCCCAAGCAAGAGAGCTAACATCTGATGGATTATGTGGCCTTCATGCCTAGTCTTCGCATGTGGATATGCACCTTAAATAGGTAAGCCGGAAAGTTTGTGCCGCCTTTGTAAATAGGTACTGTCAATAAGTTTTAATTACTAAATGATTTGTTCGTTCCTATGAAAATTCCTGATTTGCTCCTTCGTACCTACACCACTACAATAATATTAATCATTATTGTCACGATAGGGAAATGTTGCCGAAAAATATTATATTTTTAATTGATTAAATTTACTTTAACAATTTTACTGCAGTTCAAGTTCCTAGGTTTTACCTACAAGATTTTAAACTAAACGGTACTAACCTACCAGTCTTTCTCTTTTAACCTTTCCGACTCCAAAGATCCCTATTTTTGTGTTCTACCCACTTATTTCTTTTCCCTCTTAATCCTATGGGGCAATCATTCTCTCTTACATTTCCCAGGAAGGCCCTTGAATGAATTCGCCTAATGATATAGCCTGCTCTCTCTTCCCCAACTCGGTACCTTTAAACGTACTTTAAAGCCACATCTTTTCTCTCGTCTTCCCTTATTTGCTAGAGCGGTGCCTGTTGCCTTGAAGACTTCAGTAAGTTGTCTAACGCTTAACAAAAAGAAGTTTATAGAAAGCTTTTGCCGATAACATTCATTTAATGAAACCAAACATAATTAATCTTTAGTATTTGAAGGGTTTAAAATAATAAACAATATTTACAATATATCTTTACTCTATCATCTTCATGGTAATTATCTGAAACCATCTGCAAATAATGTCCATGGTTAAGATCATAATCATGGGCTCCAGAACAGAGTGAATTCTGTCCTTAGAGAACCCTCTACCGCGAGAAAAAATAGAGAAAAAAGGTAAAGATTAGACGCTAATAGTTCTGTTGAATATAAGTATGTGGCACTACTGTAAAACTGATATTGCGCTGTTCCTGAACAGTTTTTAGTAGCTGAATTTGGCCTCGAGTTATCGGAGATAGTGAAGACGGTCGCATCTCCTATTAATTGTTGACAGTAAATATCAATATTAATTGTTTTTCAAGACGACAAGACTTCCAAATCTTAAAAAGATGGCATAATTGCAATCCCAGTACACCGATAGTATATACTTACGAATGGTGCACGTATTTTGAACAGTCACTTTCTAGATAGCGCCATCTTCTCTTCGACAAACATTGTGATAGCTTCCGACATTATCCCAATAGATCCAAACTTAGTTTATTATTATGAATTGTCCCGAGAGAGCATTTACACGAAATTTCTTAAACAACTAGAACACATATTTATTTACAGTTTGCCTTGTATTCAACAATTAAATGCTAGAATATCACCGTATATTCCCCGGATGAAACTGTATACAAGATGACATTATATCATCATCCTGCAGCACTAAAATTCTCGGGCCTAGGTAATGGCTAATAAATGGGGCCATTTAGAGATTGATACCTGAGAGAACAATTAAACAATGAGCACTTAGAAACAGAATGCCTTAATGGTTCTCAAAATATATTTAATAACATGCAGTTACAACAGCATAAATGACAACATATGCTGACTTTAAATTCATTTCTTAACTTTAGAAGCATATTCTCAAAATAAAAGTTAAAACGCATCATTCAGTGTTCATCAATGTGTATAAGAAAAGGTATTATTGCAAGTAAAAAGCAGAAATAAACTTTCATTACTAGAGGGAGCCATCTTTAAAATTCATGACTGTGGCGGAATTTACTTCTGAGTAAGCACATACTCGTAAAATGCATTGAAACATTTTTATTTGTCAGCTATAAAAGAAATGGTTCAGCATTAGTCTAAATCAAGCGATTAGCTTATTATTACCACTTCCTTTGCAAACTTCTTCACCTTAGATTTCAGTTCGTGAATATAATTGTGATATAAATAATCAATACTAATGATATCCACCTTGTCTCTGTCATCAATACTACTAATACCAATCTAGTATTCATATATAAATATATGCAGATATTTCTTCGTCTGTAAGTAACGCATATCAGCATATAAGAAAGATAAGAACGCCTATAATTCTATCACAACCTCTTCCATACGATAACCCAATCGTATATACTACGTATGTGAGTAATATTTATGCAAGTTTAGATCGATAAAGAAAGGTTATCAGCAGATAAGCAATTTACTCGAAAAATTTAAATGTCCAAATTTATCCGAATGACATCGGAAACAAATTATATAATTATTAGTGGAAAGCATTTATATAAGTTATTAGTAATTAGTAATTTGTATGGAAACCTTTATTCTCGATGATACTTTGACATCTCCTACCACAGGAATGAACAAACTATTGACAATTTTGCGCACTAATCTTTCTCAATCCAGCTTGAAGAATTTTGAGTTTTTTAACTGTTTTAGAATTCCTCGCTTTAGAAATCTCTCCGAGTGTCTTCCAAACATTTGCAATGGGATTCAGATCCGGACTCAGTTCAGGTAAGTTCAAAGTTGTGATGTATTCATCATCCAACGAGGTATTTACTGATTGGCCGTGTGAGAGGAGGCGTTATCTTGCATGAAAATTGCAAACTGGGCTTTGAAGGCCCGCATTCTGGCAAAGCATTCTGTCACAGCAATTCTTTTTATACTTTTCATTCATTGTGCTCCATAAGCACACAAGTGGCCAAGTGCATTCGAGAGAAATCACGTCCCAGATCATGATATTTACTCCGCTAAACTTCACACTAGTTTGGGCGAAAATGAAATTCTTTTGCCTGATCCGCGACCAACAAACCTTATGCCATTGGCCATCCGCCCATGTAACGTACTCATTGTGAATGAACAAATACAAGATTTGCATGCGGTAACAACCACCACAGAAAATTTCGCCATATCCAATTTCTGCCTTTCATAAAACTTATGAAGGAAAAAAGAAAGTTGCCAAAATCGTGCATTGCAGACTATAAATATAGACATAGAGTATATTAAAAGAAGAAAGAAATTTGGACGTAAAAGAGCACATGCATCTGGACGTAAAAATACTTTTGTTTTCTTTATCAAGCCTATCTTCCTCATTTGATATCTCCAAGAAGTTTAAAATGTCTTCGTCGAGAAAGTGAACTAGCTTCTTTTTGTTAGCCAGTTTTAAATATCGTTCCGCAAAGTTTTCCGAAGTTTGAGTGGTGTACTATTTAACCGCAAGCTTCACCCGTAAACCAATCCCTCCAAGATCTCGCTCCAAATTGAGATGCCTTCTATTAACTAAGCCTAGAGAACCTGAACAAATGGAAACTTACCAAACTTCTCAAAGGAAAAAAAATGTTATTGCACAAATAATGATACAGGAAAGGAGACCGGCGAAAGATACTAAAGAAATTCGACCCGTTCAAACTATCCTGGATTTAGATATGAAGATATATGTTTCACTGTCGCCAGAACTCCCTAAATTCACAAAACCAAAGAAATTATAGAAGGAATACGTCGAGGAAGATTGAATGGGTACTTCGATTATGATGCTCATGAGGAAGATAGACTAACAGCGTAAATCACGGACTGATTGATATCTGCCGGGGCTCATGCTTTAATTTATCTCACAATCAATTAAAAAAAAAAGATCAGATAGAGTAAGGTCACCGGAGAGAGAGGTCAGCGAAGTCAAAGAACTTAGAAGAGCCATAAAATGAAAAACAACATAAGATACATAAATAATATTTTCATTAAACGTTAACTTGAATATGAAAGCATACCACTACATGCACGCCAAGCTATTAACTACAGAAATAGGAACCAGCAAAGACCCTAAGGTCCGCTCAAGGCCAGTCCGCTTACACATTCTAACGTTAGTGTATCATGCTCTTTTTTTTCATGCTTTTTTATATATATATTGAACCAATATACAAGCGAATAAAAATATAAAAAATCCCGGGCAAGAAATTTTCTTGAGAAGAAAAAATAATTTTCAATGCTAACTTTAAAGCAATATAATAATTAAGGTGATATAATTTATTAAATATTTAATGTTTTTGACCATCTAATTAATGCACTTTTAAAGGAATAAAAAAATATTTTATTGCCAATTTCTGTGCTGTTTTTTTGAAAAAAAATAAAAATTAAGATTTTGGACTAGTGTTTACTAGTGATAATAATAATAGTCTTCTCCATGTATTTATTAAATCCTGTTTCATTAAATATCCTTGTCTCCCGATTATTTGTCAATCCTATATTTATACTAAAACATTTGGGAAAAACAAATACCGCAAATTTCATCCATTTTTATGCGATTTAAAAGCAAATATAAAATACCGGGTGACAGCCAAAAATGTCCCCTTTTTTATAATGTTGTAATTTGTTAGCCATTAAAGTTTGAAGGTAGAAATAAGTATGATTACAAAGAACAATATTTTTAATTTTATTAGCTCGCTAAGGTACCCTAGGCTTGCGGTGGATAGTCTGTCCCAGCCTAGGATAACCTATCTATGCAGATACTAAACAATTCTGTTCTAGGCTTTTAAAAATGGCACAATTAAACTCTTGAACAGCGCAGCTTTGTCGTGTAATTTATGATTTGACATGGCTCAATAATCAAATCATTTCATCATTTTCAAGCAAGATATGATATACGATTACACAAATAAACAATTCAAAGAAATTACGACAAGTGGAATGCACACAGTACAATTCGTAATTTAAATAAAGGAAATTCCGTTCGTAAGAAAGGTTTGAGGGTGAAACGAATATTTACAAGGTATGGATTTTAATTTATGCTGATGGAACAAAATCAGTACGAAAATTGGCTGCTGAGACTCATTTGAATAGCGATACTGTACGAACTATTCTCAAAAAAGATCTAAATTTAAAGCCATACAAAAGTCGATGTCATCAAGAAATCTCAATGTAGAATAAGCAAAGAAGGTTATAATTTTGCCTGAGGGTTAAAGAAATGTGCGATGATAAAGAATTAGTATTGAATAACAACATTTTCAGTGATGAATGTCATGTTTATCTGAAAGGCCAAATAAACAGAATTATCGGAAGTGGCCACTAACTAAGCCACATAATCAGTTTCCAAAATATTTGCACTCCCCATAGATAACAGTACGGTGTGGACTAAGTGGAAATAAGATTTATGGGCCTTATCTATTTGACGACCATAAAACAAGACAAGCTAAGTCAATTAGCGCTGACAGATACTGCATGTGCCACCATGACATGGTTGAAGGCTCGATTTCCTCAACGTCTAAGTCTCATAGAACAAATTTCTCCTGGCTCCCAGGTCACCTGACTTGTCTCCTTCAGACTACTCTCTATGGAATTTTGTAAGAGGAAGACTATCTCAAGCTGCACCATTTAATATCGCAAAGTGAAGAATGAATTTCGAGAAATCATTGCATTCATCAATATCAATATATTACAGAATGTCATAAGAAATTTTGCTAATCATATTGATAAGTGCTTAGAGTCCGGTGGTGGACATTTCGAATGTTAAAAAGCTAGCTAATAAAATTTTAAATATTGTTCTTTTTAATGAAACTTATTTCTACCTTCAAGCTTTAATGGCAAACAAATAGGTGAGAAGGTGAGAAGGTGAAGTTACAATCCACCAATCTCTTCTCTTCTCACAAACCGTAGGAGGCAAACTTTTATTCCAAACAATAATTATTTTTGTATAAAATATTGTGTAATTAATTCATTGGAACTTTCTGATCCTCAGGCATTCTACAACAGGGTCCGGCAAACTCCATATTAAATTATTTGTTTTTCATATTCGCATGTATAAACTAAGTTTCATTATTTCTGTTTTTTATAAATAAACTTTACGAACAAAAATTTCTATTCTATTTTAATTTGTAAATTTATTTCCTATGTGTAAATTAATGTACACAATTAGACAGTTTTGATTCTCGCCACTAATTTGTTAAATCTTGAGGAATCTAATAAAAATTCATTTGAATCTTTAGTTTATTTAGACTTTATAATTAAAAGGCTAGAAACACTGGGTGTGTATTTTAAGCTACAAAAATCGGATGTAGCAAAGTTTTAACTACCAATGAATCCCCTGCAGGGGGAAGGTTACGATGTGTATCCAGGTACACTTGGTACCTGGAGGAGATGCACGTCCTCCTGGACCGAGTGCAAATAGGGAAGGTAATGATCAGTTGGTTGGTTTGAACTCTTACTGGATGTTGGGAAGATGGGGCGCTTCTTACTGGTCCCTCTCAGCACCTCTTTTTTCTACGACGGTATACTCAACCCTCAGAAAGGTGGATGGTGTAGCCGGGGCTACCACCTCTGCTGGAAGAAAAGCACGGCCTCCCTGTCCGAGTGCATGTGCGTATGGTACCATGTTAGATTGTTAAAGCTGTCACCAAGGAGGATCTGAACCTCACCACGGTCACGGTGAAAATAAGAAAGGCCCCGCCAACTGGTTTGAATTGAAATCTCCAATGGGGTATGGGGAAGCGGTGCGCTTCAATCCGTCCCTATATGTACCCAGATTACGAATTTCCCCTCGCTGTTTTCTCTAGGCTTAAGGACCTGGCCAGCTTTTCGATACCGTGTCAGAACAGAGGCTTAACAATCTCTATAACCTTTCCCTATAACGCTTGCAGGTCGCAAGAGTCCGTGACTTTATGGTTTTTGGCGTTGGAGGGGGGAGCACTATTAATAGTGAGATCGGTTTTACACCATTAACCACATCTCTTCATGTAATAAGCTAATCACCTCCCTGCGGCCATTTTTGTGTACACAACGATGGTGCCTATGATGCGCGATCTTTACCGCCTTCACTGGGTCTGCCACAACAGATTTTCAGATCTTGGCCCTTTTATCGACGATTAGGAGGATCTAGTAAGGAAATCAGCCTGTCGCACTGCCTCTCTGGCCGAGGTGCATCGCTGCACAAATGCGAACACCACTCTTTACTGCGCCAAGGGTGGGGACCTGAAAGGCTCGAAAACCTGAGGTGGGATAGACGCAGGATAGATACATCCAACCAATTTTCTTATTTGTCAAAAGTTTATGGATTTTCGTATTGTTTGGTTTATTCATAACGTCTCTTCTATCCAAACCTCGCCCAACCTTAATGTTGGAGGTGGGCGAGGAATGTGACAGCACGTCTTACCGTTGGAGAGGCTCCGCTCCACTATTTTTGTGCGGCAATGAGGCTTCCTCTTTGCCATCTTTGAAGCCACCGTCGGGTAGCTCTACCACTTAAGAGGAGGTGCTACCTCCGCTGTTTTTCAGTGGGCACTCCAACCTTCTAGCGGAGAAGGGGATCCCACTATCCTATGTAGATGAGTGAGGCAGTTATCCCCTCACCGTTTCTTTGGAGTTGCCCTCAGATGACTCCAGCTCTGAACTAAAGACCCTATCGGGATCCCCGACAACTTGGAAGGATGGTTACTTGTAGACTCCTCCTGAGATGAAAATGGTCCCGTAGTTTCCCTAGCCCAGATGGCCGGATGTTCCAAGGAGGTGAACTTAGACTCAGAGTAAGACACCCCCGAGCCAAAGTCTGGCCCTATGCGAGATCCTCATAGGGAGGAGAGTGACCTCCTACTTCGGTTAGAGCCCTATTTTCCAGCGATGGACCTACCTTCCCATTTCGGTGAAATACATGGCTGAGGCTAGCTCATCCGGCATTGGGACTCCTTCAGGGGCCTGCAACCTAAAAGGTAAGACAATAGAATTTAAAAGCTGACTAAATCCTGACAGAATTTTCTTGGAATTTTCTACTTTTTTCATCCGTCTTTTTTCTTACTGATACTTTTTCTTATTAAATTAAGTTTTATACAATATGGGATTATATCCTTTTGTCGTTATGATTTTTATTTAATTGAACCTTGTATCTGGTTGGCTGGTGATATTCAAATTCTTAAAATAGAAATCATTGAATCCGACTACATTATTTTTTTTTCTCAAATAAAATGATAAATCCAACGCATCTTTACAATGGAGTACATAAACGATCGTTCTTCTAGCATTGTGTTTACGCTAGTGTCAACTAATTCATATGAATTCCTAGCTAGAATTATTTTAAGTCAAATAAAGTCGAACTTGAATAAAGCCTAAAATAACAAAGTTAAACGTGTGCTTAAGGGCTAAAGTCGCAAAAGTAGTTCATTTGAGGTTATAAGAAAGCATTCAAAATTCATGAGGAATATTATAGTCAGATGGCGCGAAATTGGGACAAAGGATAAGAAAATCGTAGCAACAAGCAATATGTTTTGTGATATGAATAATCCATTAGGTGAATCGAATCACTCCACATTCATAGCAACATCGAATCCTTCGGTAACTTTTGCAAAACTAAGAGACTCCTATTAACCAATGAAAAAATCTCGAATAATGCATTTTAATTTAATACAGATTGGTTATTTATAGTGCTAACCAACATGCTACAATCCATCTTCCATACGTTTGGAATGTAGCATTTTTAACAAGTAAAAGTTATATTGTTTTCTTCCTTTTGCTAACTATCTCTTCTTCCTTGCTTAATCTATTTTTGTTCATATAAAAAGACAAAGTCTCTTATTTAGCATTCATTCATATGATACTGAAAGGTGAACTCACTTTTTCTCTGTACAACCGAAAACTATTGGCCAGTTGTGGTTGGCATACAAACTAGCAAGCATTTACGATGTTCAGGCTTATGCTGCCTGTTAAAGGAAATGTGTGCCAAATTTACACAGAAACAAGAGAGACAGAGAGAGATCTTACAGGAGATGACCCCGAGAAAAGCCAAGAGAAAAAAAAACACGCGCTCTAGTACTCCACCAAAGACCTCTGGTTATCTATACCAATGCTCTCTCGCTGAGCTAACGGGACCAATGCAGTTAAAAATTACTTTTTATCTCAGTAAAGTTTTCCGTTCGCATCTCCAAGAAGCCTCCACCAAAATAAAACTGTGCCCGCTTAATGATATATGTTGAAACAACAAGGTGAACGCATCCCTTCTTTATACGACCGAAAACTATCGGACAGTTGTGGTTGGCGTGCAACTAGGCAACCATATACCACATACATATTTTCAACCGGACCGATGAAAAATCATCATCAGAGTATAATACACCTCAATAGTTGGTATTTGTAGGCTAACAGAAAGCATATGATTCAATAGAAACATCACCAGTCATAACACCCATGAAAATTAAAGGTATAAACTAAAATTTAAGATCCTACATTAGAGTAAATATGGATGCATTAATCTTTCAATTATAGAAATATGTAAGACAAGGAAATACTAAAGGAGATACTACCTATCTCTCCGAAATTTGATCGATCGGAATTAACTCAATCACCCGAGATTCGCAGATGACATTATACCCATAGTTGATAAACTAGAAGAGATTCAGATAAAATGTGTAGAACTTAACCATGAAAGCAAGATAGTCAGCCTAAAATATAATTCTTGGACAAACAAAGGTCATGACAAACCAATCAGAGGTCAACATGATATACATCACAATGGACAATGAGCAAATTGAAATGGTAGAGAAATATATGTATATGAGTCAGCAGGTTACAATGTCATCGAAAAAGATTAAGAAATACAATGCAGAATCACTCTAGGCATATGTAAGAACAAATAATAGAAGACACCAGTATCTATAATATAAAAATACTAAATGGCAACTCATAAAATATATTGATTGGTAACTCATAAAATTGCTGAGTCCTAGAAAGTTTTAAACGCCTCTACAAAGTTACAGACAATTCTAGAAAGTATTAGAAATTGCTAGTACTTATACTTAGTAAGGTAAATGTATGGTGATTCAAATTTTAGATTTGTAGATGATGTTTTTTAAAAGGTGAGAAGAATTAAAGCTTTTTTCAATGTTTTTAAACAAAGGTTAATCGAGTTATTAACAGAGGATTTTTTATTTGAAAAGATCTAATAGCCATAACCTTTAATATACAGCCTCGGCCAAAATTATGGGGCAGGAATGAAAGAGTGAAAAATAGGATTGAAACTCATTTATTTCATACTTGATATAATACAAATAAACATTTTTGCATATATTCTATCAAAATTAATATTTGATGTATCCTTTTGCTTTTATAACCGCTTTTATGCGTTTTTGCATATTGTGCATCACTGGGTGGTGCAACCTTCTCCCATTCAATGTGTGATACTAAAGTTTATTCCTATTTTTTTAGTGATTCTTATTTTTAACTTAGAAGTGGTAATTTCTTTTGTTAACTCTCTCCAGATGTCTCCGAAGAAACAGATTTCTGAAAATCAAAGAGCTTAAGTCATTGCATTGACCAGAGAGGGATTATCCCAAGTCAAAATTGCAAGAAAATTAAAATGGTTGAGAAAAGGTGTCCAAACAACCATTGAAAGCTACAATGAGACTAATTTCTTCAAAAGCCGTGATGGTTAAGTTCACAAAAATATATACAACTTCGAGGGATGAGAGGTTGCTGCAAAAGGACATATCTGGCCGATAGGAAGAAAACCTATTCTGATGTAGCTTCTGAGTTTTGGGTAGCAACAAGCAAAGGGCTATCAAGACGCACAGTAAGAAGAAAGTTATTAGAAGCTTTGCTCAATGGATGTAAGACTAGAAAGAAACCGTATCTATCTCAGGTGAACAAGAAGGAGCGATTTTCTTGGGCAAAAGTGCATGATGATTGGGCTAAAATTGTTAGGTCTAATGAAAGCAACTTTGAGGTAGGTTCTCCACATTAGTTTCTACCAATTTATTACGTTTGTACTCATTTTTATTGGATACCAAAAATGATCAATAAAATTTGTATTTGTCCTCAGAACTTTGGAACCCCTGGAGCAGTTTATGTTCGTCGGAAAGTTGGGGAAGTTTATGATCAGAAATGTTTTGTTCCAACAATTAAATTTGGAGGTGAGAGTGTAATGGTCTGGGAATGCATGTCGTCTTCAGGTTGTTGTTCACTTGTGATGGTAAAAGGAATTCCCCAATTTACACTAGCATGTTAGACAAGGTTTATCAACCTTCCTTAGGTAAAATTTTCAATGATGACATACCAGATGGTGTAATCTTCCATCAAGACAATGCTCCATACCACACATCTTGAGTCTCAACGGGTTGCTTTGAAAAGAAAGGAGTGACGCTGATGGAATGCCCCTCTCAATCTCCAGCCCTCAATCCCATTGAACATTTGTGGTTACACTTGGACACAAGAGTAAGGATTCACAAATCTTCCTCAAAAAGTGATTTAACAGCCATAATTGATGAAGAGTGGTAGAAAATTGAGCCAACGACCTGTGGGCAACTTAGTCTCAAGGATGCAAAAACGCATAAAAAACGGTCATAAAAGCAAAAGAAGGACACATCAAATTAGAATTATTGATAGAATATACGCAAAAATGTTAATTTGTATTATTTCAAGTATGAATTAAATGAGATTCAATCATATTCCTCACTTTATCATACCTGCCCCATAATGTAGGCAACCTCCCTAGCCTTCATCAAAGCATATATATATATATATATATATATATATATATATATGGTTATACCACGTAGGGAAAAAGAAAGATTGATTGGAATTAGTACTTTCGTAATCTTAACATTTTCAAACGAAAGTACTAGCTCCAATCAATCTTTCTCTTTTCCTAGGTGGTATAACCAAATATATATATATATATATATATATATATATATATATATATATATATATATATATATATATATATTTATATATATATATATATATATTGGTTAATTTGAAGGATGAACGAAAGGACGTATAAAGTGAAATTCATTTCATTTTCTTGATAGATACAACATTTCGGGTGACCTTTTCACCCATCTTCGGGTACTGGAAAATACAATTCGTGGAGTAGACAAACAATTTAAGTTACATTTTAACAAACAATCAAAATGATGAATTTATGGAAAATATTTAATATTTATTAAGGCGGGATAGCGAAAATTTATAGGTAATTGATATTTTTGGATTATTATGTTGGGAGTTAAAAAGTTAACGATTGAGGAAACACTGGAAACACATTGAGATAAACTAACCTTAAACAATCAGCCATTAGAGGATAACTGGGAAGAAAGGACGAGGAGTGTAAGAAGAAAGACAAGGTTAGGAGGTTGGTGATATTTTTGTTTAGAGTAGAAGTAGTGGGTGAGAAGAAGAATCGGAATTTAAGGAGGGAGAAAGGTATTTAATATACATAGATTCAAGAATCCTTAATGATATGGGATCAGGGGTGTTTTTTAAGATTTTAAAATCGTCCATTGTGATGTCAGTTTTACAATTAATAGAGTGAAGCTTAACAGGTTAGAATTCTTTCGTAGAGAGAACCTTCCCTATCCTGTGGCTAACACCCAAATGGGAACAAAACCTCGCCCTCAGCGAGCGCACCGTACTGCCTATGTATCTCCCCAGTTTACAATCATGGAATATTGAATCAAATGAAAAGTTATAAGTAAAGATTATTCTAAATTAAATTTCTTGCGAAGTTTTGAAAGGTTAGGGGAGAATGAGCTGATGAGGAAACCTAAATGTGACAATGATATAACAATTATTGTCTTTTTTAACAATAATCATGGGCAACTTGGGTTCGAGGAGATGGTTTAGAATTTTCCTTAGCAAGGTATCATGCAAGTTTAAAGAAAACTAATTATTGAAAGATGCACGAACGAGACTTCGACAATTGACAACAAAAGAATATTTTCAAATCTTACTTTGAATTAAGGAGGTAAGGTGAGATTGAAGACCACAATTTCTCCTCTCGGAGAATCAAATGACTGACTCATACCTTACCGAGGAAAGAGTTCTACATTAGATCGTACAGAACAATATCATCCACCAAAAGGACAACTTCTAACTAAAAATATATTACTAAACCCTAAAAACAAATCATTTTATTAATGAAGAACTACATTACTGATGATCAAAATTAAAACTTATTAATGGAGGTTTATAAATCTCAATATTTTCTTGTTAAAAATACGATTCACCAAAAGGATAACCTTTCACTAAAAGTCTAATGCAGAATCCTAAAAATAAGTAAATCTATTGATGAAATACAACATTACTGATGACCAATCAAGGTTAAAATCTACCACTGAGTTATACAAATTTGAATGGTCACATGATGATCTAAGTCTCATCTTGATATGTTCTACATACATTCATACGACCACAACAACCCTGAGCCAAAGAATAACTATGCACCTTCGTGTAGCTTCCATCAAACCCAATTATGGCAGAAAACACTGCCAACAAATAACAATATCACTTCCAGAAAATACCACTATTCTCAGGAGAAACTGTCACATCCGTCGCCTCGAGATTCTTGAAGTTCTACTCATCAAGGAAACGAAATCTAAATTCAAAACCTAATGCACGATCTCAGATCGAGTCATCTACCTCTTACACTATAAAAACGAAATAAAATGTGTTACCTATCTATAAAAGGCCCGACTAAAGACTTTGCACCAGTAATTCACTATCATTAACATCGGTGTCCCCAAAGTTACATCAATTCGGTGCTTACCACCTGCTTCTCAAATATTTTAAAGGAGGTAAGAACCGCAATCGATAAAAAGCCTTGCGGCCACACCGAGCAAAGTTCGAATTATCAAAATCATCTCAACAGTACCTTGTTTGAGGCAACAGCTCTATATTCTATCTAGATACTATGGATCCAAATATTATCCTCATAGGCGACAAAAAAAAACCCGACCAGGTCAGAAGGTTCTTAGGTCGTTACGGGAAACTAAACGTTGACTCATCAACTTCATATCATGATACATCACCGAAGATGTTGAGAACTTGGTAGCGTACAAAGCGAAGTAGTAATTAAAGAAAATTGGATTAGAAGTGAAGACCCCACTTGAAATTATCACTCCGCACACAATTATCTAGCAAAGATTCTACCTCACCTTTATCGGCGATAAGGCGTGCGAGGGCATCCAAAACGGAATGAAGAAGAAATGCATTGCCTGTTTGATTTATACCTAGATATCTCCCGAACAACCAGAATCAGAACACCATGTGCCACACCACTACGGACTAACTCAAGTGGGAATAAATATGCTAAAAGTGCGCAAATGCGGCCAGCATATGTAAACGTGACACAAAATAAAGGGCAAAGAAAACAAGCATTAAGAATACAAATATATTAATAATAATTAACCAGTATCAAGTAAGGACTAACTGTGGAAAGTGAAATATCTAAAAATATATAGTGACTATAAAAGTGATAATAAAGCTAATAATGCCATATGTAATTGCAATATTACTGAATCAACGACATAAAAAAGCTATAATAATGTAATAATAATGTAATAATGTAATAAAATCTTTGACATAATAAAGGCAAAATATACAAATTCAAAACGAATGTGGAACAATAGAGATTTTAAAATAAAATAGAATGTGATAGATATCAATTTAATTAACAAAGAAAAATGAGATTACCACGGAAAGTAAAGAATTTGAATCTCCAGTCTAGTGCAATTTTTGTTTCTACCATCCCTCATTTAAAGCCTTCCGTTACCTATTTATTACTTTAAAAATTTTCAGCACCTTTTAGCTATTATATTCCTGATTATTTTATTATCGTAATAAAACTTTGAATACCGAAAACCATTTGCCTTGCGTCAATCTTTAAGAACGTCATGTTAGTATACACTTAGTAAAGGAACCGAAGCGACTAGAAAATTGTACGAGAAATCTGCATCAACCAATCATATAACTACCGTCTGTAGACGCTTTAGAAAAGGCAAAAGCTCTTTGCAAAATCTACTAATAATATACTAAATTATTAATCAAATAAAAATGGATTTATAACTACTAATTTTCCATCTCCCGTCTTTGGGTGGCATCAGAGGTCGTCTGCAAAATTAATGCGGTCCAGCGGGGAGAATCCCTCTCCACACATAACGACATAAAGGATACACCGATTACTGAATTGATATCAATCAGAAGTCAATTAGAAATCACATGGACATCGTCGGCGCGAAGAATTAAAGACTCACAAATTAAGGAAATTGTATAGAATTTTTACTGTGATATTAAATTGATGTAGCGATTTTCTTTACTATAGGCGAATTGTATTTCGGCCCTGAAACGCAAACCTATAAAACAGGCTTACTTGGGTCTTAAAATAGTACAGATTTGATAGATGAACTTAAATGATACCAGCGACGTTCAAAAACGCGCGTCTCTCTGTAAAGGATATGGCTATGTATATAATAATCAAATCTATTTGGCATTCCTCATATAACCTCAACCTACCTTTCCTATATCTTCATCGATGGCAATCCCTATATCCATCCAGCAACTAACCAATCGCAATGTTGCTTAACTTCGCTCACGGCGTGAAAGGGTTTTCACTCACCGAGTTCATTTGGCAGATGTTGTTACGTCATTTGGCAGATGATGTTACGTCATTAGGCAGATATGTTACGTCATTAGGCAGATGATGTTACGTCATTTGGCAGATAATATTACGTCATTTGGTAGGTGATGGTACATAATTTGGCAGATGATGTTACGTCATTTGCCAGATGAGGTTAGATCATTAAGCATATAATGTTACGTCATTTGATAGATTATGTTACGTCTCGATGACACTTTCATATGAGAAATGACCGCCTGGCTTCTAGCAACCCTGGTAAATTCTCCATTTTCCCACACATTCTCACATTTCATAAGGTCACATCTTTCTTTAGAAATCTCAGTCCCCAACGTTTCCGATGTATATGCTCTCGTTGGTTATCGTTACCAGCATCCTCCTCGGTATTGAATTCAAATTCGTATTTTGTCTGTTGTGTTCCTTGGACGAATGTATTCGTGGAGGTTTCGAGCATCCAGGCGTCTTCAGCATTAAAAGAGGTTTGCTATGATAGTCGTTTTCTCCGCTCTTCCTTTTTTTTTCTTTTTATAAGAATTTGGAATCAGCATAGTTGAATGAGTACAAGTAAAATAGGGCGTGGTGCGAAAGTCTTGTCACCGCAGTACATATTGTTTTAATTTTATATTTCAAATGACAGGTGCTTGTTTGGGATCATATTATATTGTTGCTCTATTCTTCTTATTACTTTTCAATAGGGGTGACAAGACTTTCGGACCACCCTTTAGAATAGAAATAATCTTCAGTGAGGTTCTTAAAACCATTAACGAACTCGCATTAACCTATCAGCTATAAATATTATCCAATAGCCTGAAGGCTGTTTAGGTACAGAAAAGACACCACAAATCTGTTTAAAATCGTGGGTAGCGGCGCAGTCGCCTTCAGTTGCATGGAGTTGTGGCTCAGCGTTGTACTGTAACATCCTATCACAACTAGAGAGACTGGAATTGAACTGCTAGCTCCAAATATAAATGGAATGTATTAAAAAAAAATGAGCTATGTCCTTCGATTAATCAACCAATGGATCAATTGTTTCAAGATATTATTCGCTGGCTGTCAGATTCAATTCATGCGTTTCGCGTGCGGTTGTGTGCTCGTGAGTGTCATATAAATCCTATGAAAGCTTGAAATGGACACGCATATAATTATACGCATGCAATTAATCCAAAATATATAACATTTTGTCATTTTAAAAATAATAATATTTATATATATATATATATATATATATATATATATATATATATATATATATATATATATATATAACATTTTTGTCAGAGAAATAATAATATACATCATCTGATCAGGTAAACAATAATATATACTACATTTATAAAGGGCTACAGGCAGAACGAATTTTCACACGCATACGGGCTCACACACTCACACGCATATACACTTACACACCTCTCACGATCATCAAGGTTCTGGGAAACGCTGCAGCTGTGCCAACAAACGTAAAAACAGGTGTCGTCATGGAAACCGAGCTGAAGAGAGGAAAGTTGCGGACTTAATTTACTGACAGAGTGCTGCGAAACGCAAAATTGTATTCTTAAAATTTAAGATAAAGATTTTCTCTAGCCCCGTGAGCACACAATTAAACAATTCTGTAGAGTAAGCTCCGTCCAAACCATGTCATTGGTCAACAGCGGACCATGCCCACGGGTTTTCGATACATTATATACAGCTCTGGGCAGATACTAGGATTAGAGTCAAGTGAGTCAAGAGATAGTAAAAGATAGTCATTCGGTCACACAGTCTTGTAGTCAGAAGGATAGTCGGAAATAGGTTTATAAATTAGTAGGCCTGCCTCAAATGGCGAACACAAGTTCAATCAAATTCCTTCTGCCTAAGCCTACCGAGTCCTTCACCCAATAAAGAGTCTTATAAATTCGCCTTCCGAGATCACTTTTCCTGAGAGTAATCCAACCGTTGCTTTTACTCAGCCTACCTCACTAAAGCCAAGCAAGAGGATAATCTTCTCCACAATTGGCGTAAACCCAAGGTCAGCGCCCGTTTACCGATTACCCCAATAGCGATACTTCGAAGTTAAGCAACTTGGAGAAGGTTAGTAGTTGGTTGGGAAACAGCCGTGTGGACCTCTACCAGCAAAGTGGTAATCAGCAACTAATAGGTCAACCGCTAGCCAATATCCAGCGACCTCCAACGTACCATATATTACTAACTGATTGACCGGGTGCCATAACTAAAGACCATTCTGACCTGCCATAACATCATCCTTCATGATATCACCTTGCTTAAAAGGTAACTAACGAGGGTTAGAGTTTGGGACCATCTCCTTCCAAAAAATCGCAAAAATGATCAAAAGCCCAGTTGAGTGAGGCGCTTCTGTGGATAAGAATACGCATGGCTACATTTGTCTTACTTTTCCACCAACGAGCTTCAGGATGGCTATATGTAGTGATAATAAACCTACCTATTCTCAGCTTATTTCATTAATTTCTCCTCATGATTTTTTTATACTTTCTTGAAGACTGATTTAATTTCTTACTTCAAGGTTCTTCATTCGGCTTTTATTAGAGCTATTAATTTTCCAATCTCATGTTAGGAGCACTCCAAATAGATAAAAGCTAGTAGTGCAACAGCTTTATTCCTTTCCTTAGCTTTCCACACTGCTACAGAGGGAAACTTATATATATTTATATTAATGGAAGATGTAATACACGATCTTTATACGAGTCATTTCTCGTCACATAACTTTCTTTGGAAAGCATCTTGTAACAAATACACATATGTACATGAAAGAATATAAATTCATACAAATAGGTCTAGGCCTCTTAAAATGGGCAACAAATATATTAGATTAATACTATTTACTATTAAGACATATGAAGTGGGGTGAAACAAAAGGTTGGATGCTCAAAATGTTTTTACCTGTAATTTTTCGTATTTTAGACCTATAAAATTAATTAATAGTTCTTCATTACATTTACGAGGGGCGGTCAATAAGTTTTGCAAATCGGTAGGGTAAAACAGAGGAAGGGGGATGGCTGTTTGTGGGGTGTTAGGACAAGTTATGACAAGTCAGGACCTGCAGCCGCACGCTCCTACTCCGTCTATTTAAGAAGCAGTAGCTGATCGCAGATCGTCAGTCACAAATTTTTCAACAATGGAGAAGGTTGAGCACCGCGCAGTGATAAAATTTTGACCAAGGAAGGCAAGAATGCAAAAGAGATCCATGAACGCATGGTTGCAGTGTACACCGACATCGCCCCTTCCTATACAACCAGTGCTCGCTGGAATAGGGAGTTCCGCCATGGTTGTGAGTCCCTTGAAGATGACCCCCGTCCAGGACGCCCGTCAGACGTGACCAACGAGGAGAATATGGCCCGTGTGGAGAGGATGATCCTCGAAAATCGACGCGTGAAGGTCGAAAAAATCGAGCGAGAACTTGGAATATCACATGGAAGTGTTATCGACATCATCCACGACAATTTTGCCATGACGAAGGTCTCTGCCCGTTGGGTACCTAGAAACCTCACGTGCCATGATCGACTTCAACGTCGTCAAAGTCCACAAGGCCAGAGTTGCACAAGCTGCCCTGTGCGGGTGTGAATTCGAGAAGCTCAACCATCCCCTCCTACAGGCCAGATCTGGCCCATAGCGACTACTTTTTATTCCGCTAGCTCAAGGCTGTACTGCGTGGACGCCGGTCTGGGGACGAAGAAGATGTCCAGCTCTCCGTCGAGGAGGGGATTGAACAGCAGTCGAGAGATTTCTGGTTTTCGGGAATTCGAAGCCTCAGGGACAAGTGGCGCAAGTGCATTGAAGTCGAGGGTAGTTATATTGAAAAATAATAAAACACTTTTCCTCATATCTCGTTTCCTTATATCCGAATTTCAAAACTTATTAACCACCCCTCGTAAGAGAGACGATCAAAGTATCCTTCAAATGTATATGGCATTATACAAAACTAAACAATTATCAGGGTAGAAATAAGTATTTGTACACTATATCTAGTGTCAAAATACTTAATATTTCGTTGCATCACAATTGTTTGCTAAAGCCGCTGTCAGACATTTCTTTTAAGACGTGAACAAGTCCTAGCATAATTGCGTTGCACTATTTGTCCACTACTCTAACTCTGTATCTTTCACTTGGGCAAGATTTACAGGTTTCCTCTTGTATAGGTGTTTTTTTATATTCACCACAGGTTTTTGATCAGATTTAAATCAGGAGATTGACTAGGACACGTTAAAACATCAATATTTCTACTGCAGGAACCACTCATGCGTTGCTTTCGCCATGTACTTCAGATCATTGTCTTGCAGGAATATCCAATCATCCTGCATTGAAAACTTGTCTCCTCCTTTTAGGTTATTGGCCAATAATTTATGATACTTGTCTCCATTCGATGTTCTATCAATTATATTTAGAGCTCTAATCCCATTACAAAGATCCCCACACTATAATGATGTCACATCCATGTTTGACTGTGGGGATAGTGTTCTTCCGTCCCTTCATAAGCAGTTCTATCAATGCCCCCAGAAGATGACGAGTTGCATTTCGACCAAAGAGTTTAATTCGGGGTTCATCAGATCAAATCACCTTCACCTAAATTTGATATGACCTCTCTATTTGATCCTGAGCAAATTTCTGTCGTGCTAATAAATAAACCTTTTTCAGAAAAGAGGTCTTGCGTAGTAAATGAGATTTAATAGCGTGTCTATCGAGTTTATTACTAATTGTTCTTTTCGTAACTGATGTCATGGCTGTACATAAATTGTATTATAGTTTTCCTTATTTATCATCGAGTGGTTCGATATCAATCTCAGCATCTGTCGAAAAGCTTGTTGAGATATTTTCCTCGGACTTCACTACGAGGAAGATTTGCAGTGGCCCTAGAGGTCTTTCATTTTTTAGCAATCAATCT
This sequence comes from Ceratothoa steindachneri, assembly GCA_963969495.1. NCBI lineage: Eukaryota > Metazoa > Arthropoda > Malacostraca > Isopoda > Cymothoidae > Ceratothoa > Ceratothoa steindachneri. Next base: position 87,516,992 of record OZ018320.1, read on the forward strand.
TACAGTGCTAAAAGGATCATTCAAGGCTGTAAAATGCTTTAATTTTGTATAACTTATCTGCACTGCTCAATTATTTTGTTTCTCAAATCACTTGGGTGACACAAGGAAGAAGTATGACAGTCAGATGTTAAAAAGGTTATGCAAATAAAACCTACCTAAGTAAATTATTATTGGGCTTTATCGGATCATTCTAGATCTTTGTAAAACATTTTTGGGCTAAAATTATGGAAATAAGATATTTTAAAAATATTTTTCATGAATATATAAATACTTATTTTAACTCTTATTTTTTTCTATTTGGCATTAAAATATAATATAGTCAGTATCATAATTTTTCAATTTATTTCGTTAACACATCAAAATATGTTAATTGTACAATTACCATTCATTTTTAAAGGCTGGAATATAACAGGTCGGGAAGAAAGTAATGTCTGATTTTAGGGAGTAAATTAAAAATGTAAAAAACTTATGACCATGGAAATATTCAATCATAGACATAGCTTCGATTGCTTCCTAGAACCTTATTCCATCTGTCAACAAGCTTATAAATGTAATGTTTGTAAAATTCGTTTTCAACCTCTTCTCGCGATATCATCCTAAGACCATCAAAAATGTTTTGAAATCCCTTAAACATGTGACAATCAGAAGGAACGAGGTCAGGATACTATGAAACAATATTTCCTAACCGAGCTCCTCCAAAAGATCTTTGGTCATTAGATCTTTGTGAGAAGGGACATTATCGTTATTAAGGATGACACCTTATCACCCCTTCTGTTTACTAAGGAAGGTCGGATCGCCTTTGGCCTAAAGTGGCTTTCAAACGACCAAGTTGATTGCAGTAGAGATTAGCCTCTAATATTTGATTGTTTTTTAAGAGTTCGCAATAGACAATTCCTTCAATATCTCATCATACACTCAACATGAATTCGGTTATTGAGAAATTCTGCTTCCTCGACTGATCCACGAACGGTGGCGTTTAACGTTATAATAAAGGATCCACTTCTTATCACCAGTAACACGCCTGCTCCAAAATGGTGCCTGAAGGTGTTGTAAAAGCAATAAGTCACAACAAACAACAGGCTGTTGTAGATTCACCGTGGACAGTTCGTGCGAGACACATTTTCCATGAGAGTTCGCTAGAAGTTTTAGCAGGATTTACTGTGACAACAGTTTCCAACTCTTTGGAATAAAGTTCTTTTGGATCACTCTATCTTTGTCCTACTTTTAGACAAAAATCTCTACTTTAAAAACGGGAAAACAACCTCCTGCAACTCTTTCATTCACCTCATCATCCCCATAAGTGCCCTGAATGGATTTTGCTAGCTTACTTGAATTGATACCTTTATGAACTTCATAGAGCAAAACATGCGCAATGTGATCTTTAGATGGGACGAGCATAGAGATGAATACCAAATAAGATTAGTAACAATATTTTTATAATCTGAATGAAAAGTTATAAATTACTCATTGTAGTATTCTCAAACGATAAAAAGAGAAACTACTTTAATGAATACTACCTATAACTTTATTCTAGAAAATCGGACATTACTTTCCTTCTAACCTCAAATATTAAAATAATTATTCAATTGTGCCCAAATATTTGTTTTACCTCATAGGCGGAATTAATGCCTGAAAGATAATCATAGATGCTAATCAATGTATTAAATAAACTGCCTCTATATTATTTTCGGCAATAAATATCATTCATTATTCTATGTAGGAATAGGACCAAAAGTGACATATAAATTAATAGCTGCTACCGATTCCTCCATCTATATTAAAAAGTAATAGTTAGATCATCGATCTGCCTACGTTTTCATGTCTTTCTTTTCTCAGTGGGAACTTAGAGTTTAACATGGGATCTTAATAGAAACACCATCCGGCAACTTACCACACCCGGTGTGGCTTTACTTCGCTGTAATCGGAAGTGGCATTTCCACTCTCTTTGGCCATTGCCCTCTTTTATCTATAATTGGACCCAAATATCTCTTTAAAAATTGCTTTTCCCCTTTGATAGTGCCTAAATATTTCAATTACCTCATATTTTCACATCCCTGAATTATCTGATATTACTTAACATTTTCTTTCCAAAAAAATATTATATTTAATTCTATTTTGTCTTAGCCTTTCCAATTTAAGTGGAAATACCTCCGAGGGAGTGAGAAGCGATTGAAATTTGAAAGATGGGTGAAGAGATGAATGGATTAGCTTTTCCCCTACCCACTCGCGTTCCTTGGAGTTTGCAGAATGTCACTTTCTTTTGTTATTGACAGGAACGTTTGACAGCATCGTACCGTTTAACGCGAGCCAAAAGAGGTAATTTTTAATGTATATATAAATGCTGAAGGTTATCGAATACTTACCCTAACGTCGTCATTGTGACAATAGTGTACCAAAAGGCGGCTGGAATGGATATAAAAGTAGTTGATTCGACGTTCTTTTCGGCATAAAACATAACCGTAGCGAAGATGATGATAGCCATAGCCAGCGAAAATACGAGGAATCCAAGTTCAGATGCGCAAGATTTTAGAGTGTAGCCGAGAATTCGAAGACCTTGTGAATGTCGAGAGAACTTAAAGATTCGGAACACTCTGAATACACGAAGAGTGACAAAAGCACCCGAGACGTCATCATTATCAGTAATGCCAAGGCCGATGTAGTAGGGCAAGATGGCCACCACATCAATTATGGACATCACAGATCGTACGAACTTGCAGCGATCGGGGGCGGCAAAGAGACGCAAAAGATACTCTGCAGTGAATATCATGACACACGCCGTGTCTCCGCAGAAGAAAATTGTCTTGTAACGTTCGCCGCATGGTTGTGATTCTCTCTTGCCAGGAAGCCGGCCACAAGGGACAGTCTCAACTACGTTTGCCATTACGGACACAGCAATAAAGAAGCCAGTTACGTAATAAAAAACAAGGGCGGACGTAGATGTGTGAGGATTTTCGAAGGCTCTCCACATTTTCTGCCTTAAGTTACGATACACATATTTGTCCTGTTCCCCACTCTCGGAGAGTTTATCATCCAGTAACCGCTCAGCATTTTCCCTCTTTCGATCACGGTAATCCTCGTAACAACAGTCCCCTATTACGTCAGGAATGATGCCAAAGAAGGAGAGCTCCTCGTCATAACTCGTTAGACATTCGTGCTTCGGATAATGAAGTTTCCCCGTGCGATAGTAGTTAAGGATGTGCCTAAAAATATCGGGATCGCGATCAAAGAAATACTCCTTCGTCTCCTCGTCGAAGAAGAACTCTCGCTCGTTCGAACCAAGAAGGGTATCAGGGTATTTCTCAAGGGTGTTTCTCCAAGTCTCAAATCGCCGCCCAGACACGTTTATCAAGAGCTTTTCATCGTCCGGGCGTCTCTTGTCCTTTGGAAGGGGGGGCGCCGGCAAGGGGTTATTGGCTATAGGCACCCACCCGATAGCCGCCGCCCGTGCAAAAGGCAACCATGCGGCTACCGATGCCATGCTGTGAGGGGGGAATGTTGGAACAGGGTTGAAGTGCGTCTCGGCACTTACCTACAGACGAAGGAGAGGAGAATATGCTCCCCACTCCCGAAGGCGCAGACACACGATAAACGGGTCTGTCCTTCGCGGCTAACCGCCACTGTTTTCTAATGCATTATGGTCACTCGTTTCACCTGTGCCCTTCCACAGACTCTATCTCAGGACATGCCTGGCACTGCAATACCGATATCACTACATACCAAGGGAAAAGAATACAAGGAGAGCGGCGTACCGCGTCGCACACTCGCTCTTCCACGACTGAGCAAAGAAAATCGCTTGGCCACCGAGCCCATGCGCAGATCGATCTTTTCTACGAGTGGCACTCGCCAGCTTTGGCATTCAGACGACCATCTGACTGTGCTTTAGAAAACGTTACTGAAGCACTCTTTAAAAAGTATACTTTTTAAAGTATGAAGACAGACACGAATGGAACATTAGCCTCCTTTATTACAGAGATAAAAAATAATGTTATAATTAAAGTCAGAATAATTTGAGAGAGGAGAAATATCACAATAAAAACTTAATGGAGACTGCACCGTTGCTTTCTCTGACGCATTATCTCTCCCCTAATCTATGTACAATGTAGTCGCACACGCAAATGATTCAGTCATGTGAAATAGTTTATAAGAGAGGTACAAAAAAACAGGTTGTGCGTTACTTACTCAGAATTTGCATGGTTCTCTATAATGTTTAGATAGATATGATAGAAGTTCGACATCAAAGCACCTTTTAATTCACTGACTTATGCTGAATATTATGTTAAATATTTAATATTTCTAATATTAATATATATATTGTTAAAGTTCAGGTTGTATTTTTATTTTACTAATATTATTTTAGAACGTTCTAACTATCGAATGCATTTTATTTTTATCTGTCTGGATATTAAAAGTCAGCTGAGGAAGATCCATTTGATTTGTTCGTATTTATAACAAATTCAAATTTTGGCTGTGAGCTTTCATCTTCTTCATAGATCTTCAGACAGAAGGGTTCTTTATTGTTGAGGCTTGAAGATGCCTGAAGAAAGGCAAAGTGCAAAGTTCACGGCCAAAATTTGAATGAATTTTAAATACAACCAAATAAAATTGGTAAAGTCCAAATACGACATGGTTTTTAATAAAACATGTATAGAAGAGAAGCTACTCACAACATACACTTATATATATATATATATATATATATATATATATATATATATATATATATATATATATGAAAACACTGTTTTCCCCAATAGCGAGTAAATTAATGTACAGTGAAACAACTTGTAACTACAAAGTTTATTGAACCGGAACTAGTTTCGGTATGAAGTTTTCCATACCATCCTCAGCCGTTAACTGAGAGAAATTAACAAAGCAAACAGAAATACTAAAATATGCAGAAACCGGCAACTGACAATAATCAGGAGGAGTTAGTTTTAGGTGATTGACAATATTTTTTTATAATGAGGTCAAATACATAGCGGCTACATTTGTGTTGACCTTCTGACAGATTAAAGTTTGGGATTTCTTTGATTAATATAGATTCGATGATTGTTCTTTTATTAAAATCGTTACATTGCTAAATTATTTGGGCACTAGGGAAGGAAAATATATTATGGTATGATATAGATACGTAGATGACGTGATTTCCGCATGGCCATTATCTGACCAAGACTCCTTTGATAATTTTTTGACAAAGTTGAATAACATCCACCCCACCATCAAATTTAAAGTAAAATGGGAAAAGAACAATTATATTCCTTTCCTAGACGTTAAAGTCCTAAGAATTAATGATAAATTGTCCTTTACTTTATATCGCAAACCCACCAATTCTAATTCCCATATACATTTTTTTTCATGTCATGATCTTAATAGGAAAAAAGCTATTGCAATATCTATGTTTTTAAATGCTCTCCGAATTTGGGACCCCTTTTTCTTACAAGATCAGATTATCTTTATTACATGCTTGTTCTTTGAAGTAAAATACCCCATCTACCATATAGATGAAAGCCTCTCTAAACCTAGGGCAATATTCTACCGTTCTCAAAAGAAAAATCCTATATGTAAACAGAATTGCTTAGCTCTTCCATATTCCCTCTTGTTCAAAGGATTTAACTCCATAGTACGAGTATCTTCCAACTTAACCACCTTCAAATATCCCTCAACTATTAAAAAAATAACTTCGGTCCACTAAACCTGAATCGCCTAATATAGATACAGAATGGAATATATAACGTATTTATGAAGATAAGGGGGAAATTCGTAGAGCAAGCGATGCTTCTAGTAGTTTCACCCATGGCAAAAACACCAACCACATAATTGATTTTCCTAGTGCCCAAATAGTTTACCAATGTAACGATTTTAATAAAAGAAAAATGATCGAATCTATATTAATCAAAGAAATCTCAAACTTTAATCTGCCAGAAGATGAACACAAATGTATCCGCTATGTATCTGACCTCAGTTTAAAAAATATTGTTGAATACCTAAAACTAACTCCTCCTGATTATTGTCAGTTGCCGGTTTCTGTATATTTTAGTATTTCTGTTTTCTTTGTCAATTTCTCTCAGTAAACGCCTTATGATGGTATGGAAAACTTCATACCGAAACTAGTTCCGGTTCAATAAACTATATATATATATATATAAATATATATATATATATATATATATATATATATATATATATATATATATATATATATATATATATATATATTTATATATATATATATATATATATATATATATATATATATATATATATATATATATATATATATATATTGTCGAGGTATGCCTGTGAATACTCGCTCGGTGCGATGGCGCATACACAAGCACGGGCAGATAGCCGACCATAGGCCGCCTGCGATATGCTTTGTGGCAATTAAAGGAGTGGGGAAACGCCTCCTTGATTTTTATATAGAGTGCGATTTACGGTTGACCGGGATTTATCTAATGGCTTGCTAAGTTGTAGTTCAATGGATATATAAAGAACAAGACTCCAAAATATTATTTTAATATATATAATAAATGCGGCAATATATATATATATATATATATATATATATATATATATATATATATATATATATATATATATATATGATGAAAATTAATGCAATATCGCAAGAAAAGATGAGGAATTAAACCACATTCTCCGAAGACAATTTAATTCAGAACAGTTTCGGTGTATCTCACACCCTTTTTCAACTGACACTGGATAGAAAATATAAGAAAAGTGCAGACATACATAACACAGGGTCAGGTCGTGAAAGATCCCCTCTTTTTTCCCCCCAATCCCCTACTTGAGGCTAATCAGGGGGAGGGGGTTATGCCTAAGCATATTGAAGGGCTGACATTTCACTATTTTGTTTATTTGCTTACGTATTACAGGATTAAAAGAAAATTGACCCTGAGATAGATTTAAATTAGGAACTGACGATATCAACCTCGATTCTACGATTCTTCTCTTAACATAGTTAGCCAATTTAAATACCATTTTACTTCTATTGAAATCGATAAAGATAGTTAATCGGATTGTGGCAAATTTAGGATATGACAGAGTTAAGTCGTTAGAGCAAAATTAACGTTGACTCGAACAAGAGATATTAATTACGATTGAGCTGGAAGTCAATTCAAAAGTTAATGCCGATGGCGATTGACTGGGTGTAATCAGGAGCTTACAACACAAGGTCGCTTTACCTTAAAACGTGGTGGTGATCTGAGGGGGAAAAGACCAACGGCACATGTCTTCGAGAAGATATTTCGGGGAGTCCTAGCGAGGAGGACTCTTAGATAGGGATTTTGAGTACTTATTGTTGAAAAACGAGATTTTTTTCTGCTCCAGAGAGATGGAATCTCAAATACGATACTATTCTGCGGCTCATAAGGGAGTCTCATACACTAAGGAACGGGAGTGTTAGAGAGGGTCCAAGATGAGGGGAGCAGCACAGTTCTCAGGAAAGAAGGTGGCTCGGTAGCTTTCCTCTGAACAGGGACAAAGCTTCACGAAGGAAGATCTGCTGGTGAGATCTTAACGATCTACCACGAGGTTCGGACGTCTTCTCCTGAGCCCATCTTCTTCCTTCCGAAGCATTCTTTACCTGGACGCCTTCCAGCATACCAGTGATGAGCTTACCTCGGGTTACGCGATCCAGGATCGTTCCTCCTGCTTCAACCAGCGACGAGTCTGCCTACGAGACACAAGGATTTTCATCACCACAGGACTCGAGCACGCAGTACCTTATACCCGGCAACCCCCAGGTAAGGGGGCCCTTGGCTGACCCGGGTATTTCGGAATCCCTGGAGGATTCAATCAGACCGCCTGAGCCAGTAAGTATCCCGATAAATTTGTTAACACCCCAGTACAGCACAATTCAGGATCAGCACCGGTAGGGGTAGAAGAAGCTACCATACGGGAAACTCCGAGGTCACCTACCTGACCTACTAGATCCCTACTACAGCCGTCTACGCATCTGACTCCAGCCGATCACGAGGCCCTCGCAGGCGTTAGATGGGAGGTGGTAACAAGGATACTTGAGGAAAACAAGGACGCTACCGTGTTCAAGACCCGCGACAAAGAAGAAATATCAAGTCTCCTTCAACTCTTCCGCTTCCGTAGCAGCCTCACAAGAGAGGCCTTCATTCATTTGCATTCACGGCTCCGCCTTTATTGGATTGTCTTTACGTTCGGTTGGGGACCCGCGCTTAGGGACGCCCGGGAACAATCCTCAGGACTAACATGCATTCAGCTCTCGAAAGCGGCAATTTATGGACCGCGCCGCTAATCGTCTTACCGCACTCAGACCTTCGCCTCCTCTACCAGAATGGGCCCTCGCCCTAGAGGCTCACAACATCGCCGCTCTGCAGACGGGCGTGACTCGTCCTCGACAACGTGCTCGTTAATTGGAAAGAGAGCTTCACTAGCCAGGACCTGCCTCTACTCCGACACCATGCTGAAGCGGCGGCTCCTAGTGAAACCTCATCAGGTAACTCCTCTTTTCCAATTCCTTCGGAAATTTCTCTCACAGGCGCTCTCATCTTACCTCAGGTCAAAGCAGACACCATCGATTTGTGTGCTACGTCTTCTAACTCTACTGGATCAGTCTACGATCCTGATGACCCGGTCGCCGAAGCCCTTCTTCAATTATGGCTGCGAACTCCTGTGAGCCCCATCACCACGAGACAGTTCTCCCCCATGAGAACTCCGATTTCTCCAATCGCCACTATAAGTTTCTCTCCCATCCTACTTCCCATCTCTCCCATGCATCCATCGATCCTATCTGTCATCCCGTACCCCCTTGTCTCCTCTAGCAGTTTCCGATTCAGGACATGAGGACCGTCTACGAAACATCCGGGATTTCTTTAAAATCGTGGCTGCTTACTTGGCGGCTCTTTGCATCACGGACACGATACCTCAGTCAATCACCGCCGTACCCAAGCAGGGGCTAGCGGTGCCTACGGTACTAACTGTCAACGCGCCATCTACAGGACCGCCCTCCATAGCTTCAGCCTCTACGGATCATGATTTTCTAGTTATATAAAGAAAAGAGAATAAAGACTATATAAGGTAGGACAAGAAAATAAAGATGGGGAAAAGCTATACAAGGCACAATCTGGCAGTGGGCAGGGCGGGTGGGCGTCCGAACCTCGTGGTAGCGATGATTTATGTCCATGCCTCGCCCCGGGGGCTGCTCCTTATATACCCATACGGGTATAAGAGCCGCCCTTCTGGCATAAGGTTTCTTGGGCCTAGAAGGCCCTTGAGGCATGGTCGGCGAGGTTGTTGCACGACATAACGTAGGTGATGTTGAGACTGGAGGATTTGTAGGTCCTGGAGAACCCGATGAGCGTAGGTGTGGACAGGAATCGAAGTAAGTCAGCAGGGACCTTCCCACGTCACAAATTGTAGATCGCGGGCATGTTGCCCAAGGGAACCAAGAGAGCGCTATCATTCCTGCAAGGGATTCCTTGGCACTTGGTGGCCAACGCTGCTCCCTAGGCAATACCATCCTAGGCCAGAGGGGCTGGCATCGAAGTAAACAATGGTACCCGAGGCCCGGGGCCTCTTCATATGGGTCCATCTGGCGTAAATAAGAGAAGCAAGGGCACGGCACCAGCTGCCGCCCGGTACGTTCGGGTCCTGCAAGTAACATTTTTGTACCCACAAAAACGGAAGATGTAGAAGAGGGAGAAGGAAATTTAAGAATCCCGCGAAGCGAGACCAGCAGCAAAGAGTAGAGCCACCTTGATCTTCAGGGCCATTGTATCCGTAATGGCAACACAATGGAGGCTCAGGTCGACCTTGACGCGCAAATAGGTAAGCTGGAGGCATGGCTCGAGGATGCTCTATCCCACGTTGATATTGACAGAGCTTCCCATAATTTCATTTCGAAGACGGATGAGGTCCCGAGGGAGACCCAGAAGAAGAACGTCGTCAAGGTACGTGTAGGCCTCGCAGTTCAAGCTTTTTGTCCAGGCCCGAAGACCAGCGCCCAGAGAAGCCTAGGGCATATATGGACTTTCTCCAAATCCCATCGGTATTTTGGTAAACAGAAAGGTGCGAAGGCCACATCTTACCCAGAAGTAGTGTCGTTCCTTTTTGTATAGGGGCACATGGTAGAAGGCGTCCTTTAGGTCTAGACGGATAGCGTCAGTCCCTCTAGGCGTTTTTTTGAGGACCTTTCCGAGGCTAGGTAGGCGAAAGGTGGGGGCGTCGTAGAAGTCCCGAGCTGGAGCCATATCGTAGATTAAGCGTCCTGACCCGTTTGGTTTTGGCACAATGAAGACCTGGTGACAATGGGTAACTTCGAGATTCTTCCAGGATCCCTCGTTTCGCAAGGTGGAGAATGGCCGGTAGGAAGTTCGCCCCTGTAGACCTCTAGTAGTGATATCCCTGTTTAAATGAAAATCTAATGCCACTTCCTTGGCAGGATTTGATTATATTGTTGACAGGTGGCAGACTTTTCAGTGTGCCCGGTATTTCCACCTCCAGGGTGGTGAAAAGATCGCACTGGCGGTGCTCAGGCGCCAGGAGATGCCCGAAGGGGCTGCCGTCCTCTTCAGGTTCTTCCTGGTCATCATTGTTGCGTCGGTTTCCGTCGTTGTTGTTGTTGCCATCTTGTTGATCTCGTTGGTCATTCCAATTTCCTTGAACGCTATGATATCTGGAGGAGCGCTGATGATATCGTTGACTAGAAAATCATGATCCGTAGAGGCTAAAGCTATGGAGGGCGGTCCTGTAGATGGCGCGTTGACAGTTAGTACCGTAGGCACCGCTAGCCCCTGCTTGGGTATGGCGGTGATTGACTGAGGTATCGTGTCCGTGATGCGAAGAGCCGCCAATTAAGCAGCCGCGATTTCAAAGAAATCCCGGATGTTTCGTAGACGGTCCTCATGTCCTGAAGCAGAACCTGCCAGAGGAGACAAGGGGAGCGGGATGAGAGATAGAATCAATGGATGTATGGGAGAGATGGGAAGTAGGATGGGAGAGAAACCTATAGTGGCGATTGGAGAAATCGGAGTTCCCATGGGAGAGAACTGTCTCGTGGCGATGGAGCTCACAGGAGGTCGCAGCCATAATTAAAGAAGGGCTTCAGCGACCGGGTCATCAAGATCGTAGACTGATCCAGTAGAGTTAGAAGACGTAGCACACAAATCGATGGTGTCTGCTTTGACCTGAGGTAAGATGAGAGCGCCTGTGAGAGAAATTTCCGAAGGAATTGGAAAAGAGGAGTTACCTGATGAGGTTTCACTAGGAGCCGCCGCTTCAGCATGGTGTCGGAGTAGAGGCAGGTCCTGGCTAGTGAAGCTCTATTTCCAATTAACGAGCACGTCATCGAGGACGAGTCGCGCCCGTCGCAGAGCGGTGACGTTGTGAGCCTCTATGGCGAGGGCCCATTCTGGTAGAGGAGGCGAAGGTCTGAGTGCGGTAAGACGATTAGCGGCTCGGGCCATAGATTGCCGCTTTCGAGCACTGGATGCCCGTTAGTCCTGAGGATTGTTCCCGTGCGTCCCTAAGCGCGGGTCCCCAACCGAGCGTAAAGACAATCCAATAAAGGCGGAGCCTTGAATGCAAATGAATGAAGGCCTCTCTCGTGAGGCTGCTACGGAAGCGGAAGAGTTGAACGAGACTTGATATTTCTTCTTTGTCGCGGGTCTTGAACACGGTAGCGTCCTTGTTTTCCTCAAGTATCCTTGTTACCACCTCCTATCTGACGCCCGCGAGGGCCTCGTGATCGGCTGGAGTCAGATGCGTAGACGGCTGTAGTAGGGATCTAATAGGTCGGGTAGGTGACCTCGGAGTCTCCGGTATGGTGGCTTCTTCTACCCCTACCGGTGCAGCGACTGGACGCTGATCCTGAAGGTTGCTATAATGGGGTGTTAACAAATTTATCGAGATACTTACTGGCTCAGGCGGTCTGATTAAATCCTCCAGGGATTTCGAAATACCTGGGTCAGCCAAGGGACTCCTTTCCTGGGGGTTGCCGGGTATAAGGTACCGCGTGCTCGAGTCTAGTGGTGATGATAATCCTTTTGTCTCGTAGGCAGACTCGTCGCTGGTTAAAGCAGGAGGAACGATCCTGGATCGCGTAACCCGAGGTAAGCTCATCCCTGGTAGGCCTGAAGGCGTCCAGGTGAAGAATGCTTCGGAAGGAAGAAGATGGGCTCAGGAGAAGACATCCGAACCTCGTGGTAGCGTGGGAATAGACAAAACGGTCTGAACGGAGGGACTGGCAGCCTCTCAATCTTTTGATGAATGGCGGACTAAGGGTTAAATGGCAAGGTGGCTGGTCCAATAAATAGCCCAGGGCATGGCCGTCTCTAGATGTTTATCGACGTCAGTCTATGTAAACTTACCCCGGCATAACGAGTTGGATCGGAAAGCGAAGTTTTCCTTAGGATATAGGGATAGGGTTAGTATGGCTGCGCTCGCGGGGCAGGGGAAAGCGAGGAGCGTCCGAAAGCAAATACAGCTGGGTTGAGTGACTCAGCGCGGGACTGCCTCCTTCTTGAAGATTCTTAACTTCCCACGCCAAGTGGGGATTCCTCTCTCTCTCTCTCTCACACACACACACACACACACATATATATATATATATATATATATATATATATATATATATATATATATATATATATATATATATATATATATATATATATATATATATATATTTATATATATGCACACTATTGTTAAAATGAAAATCATCTTTATTTATCTGGATTTGAACGTTTCGAGGACTTTGCAAAAATCGTTCAAATCCAGATAAATAAAGATGATTTTCATTTTAACAATACTGTAGTGTGCATATATTTGCATTGTCCTTCTGATTATAATGTAAAATTTAGTCTGTGGTTTCCTGGATGTAGCGGGTTATGTTGGCTCTTTGATTGGATAGCAATGTTCTTGTCGGCTCTATACAGCCCACAACCGATTCTATGTCAGGATCGGCTGTGTGAAGAGACGGAATGATTTAATTTCATGTAAGCTGGTTTCAAGTTATGCAAATGCCCACTCAATTTCCCCTTCTGCCTTAAAGTGTTAAAGAATGTTTAAGTCGTTTTATGATCTTATTGCAGCCATTATAAGAACTAAAAAATTTGAGGCATATCTAAGTATCTCTCAGTAATAGGCGTGTACAAGTTTCCAAGTCTTTGAAACGAAAACATCCTTTTTACCCAAGTGTTTGAATAAGAGGGGCGGAATAAACTTCATTGCCTGAGTATATCCTTGAGTTCTCCTATGTCGCAAGGGTTCGTTTTTCCTGGTAATAAATAGATCACTCGGAAGGCGTAGATTAGTCAATGCCATATACCATGTGTGCAGGAGAAAAATGTTTCCTAATTAGTTTTTTTTTCATCGCAAGCAATGTTGCAGGTGGCAGAGAATTTTAATGTCTTAAAATGGATGTAATTGGCAAAGTAAGTTTCAACTACAGTCTTGCATTTAATATCTTTAAGTGGATATGGGTCTATCTACTTGGTATAACGACAAATGACCCATATAAATTATTTGTTTTCCTTTTTGTATGGTAGGGAACCCCCTTAATATGTATATGTGAATAGTATCAAATCTTGCCTTGTGAGCAGTGAATTATGAGAGGTGGCTTTGCTTTGTGTGTAGTTATATCTTGGATTCCTGGCGCTGAATGAAACTCCTCACCCATTCACGAATGTCATTTCTCATATGTTTCCACACAAACATCTCCGAGACGGACTTGAGAGATGTGCGTGTTCTTCGTTGTTCTAATTTATGATAATAATAAAAGGAAAGTTTACGGAAATTACAAGTTAAAGAAAGTCAGACAAAGCCTTTGGATAGATCGAAAATGATAGTGATTTACGGAGGGCAAAGCAAACTTTGAGACTGGAGTGAGGGAGAAGGTTCCTCTTGAACGGAGTTCAATTCTGATTTGGATAGTTGAGATTTATTCAAAAACTCATAATATAATAATAATAGATGAATGATTTGTATAAACGAAAGATTGACACGAAAATGTAGTATTGTCATCTTGTGAGAGTAACACTTGAGGTGGATTAGGGTTAATGTTGCAAGTGTAAGGGTGTCATACAATAGGGTCAAGTTAACTCTTTTTGCGTTTACGAGTGCTTTGTAGATTTATAATATAAGCAGAGCGGAAATTACTGAATATAGGTTGGCCACAGTCGACTATCATGGAGATTCCGGGATAACAGAAAAACGGGTACAATAATAACTTTACTAATATGCAAATTAATATTATTTTACAAGATTAAAAGTAGTTTTAAACTGAGCTATAAATACATTAGATATACACGGATCTCAGTGGCTAAAGGGGGGTGAGACTTGGCGATGACGGTCACCGTACAAACAAACGAACAATATTGACCAAGGTACGCTCGAATGACCTAGAGCGTATACCAAGCCGATGATGAAGGCTTTACACTGGGGAAGGGGGGGGGAGCACTTGCATAGGAGAGTTGCGCGTTGCTGTTACCTCTAGAATTTGGTGCAAGGGAGTAATCCTTGCCTTGGTGCTAAGGTTAAACAATAATATCTTGACAATGATATTACGGGGTGAATTTAAAACTTGCTTTCGAGTAACACGGATCGATACTAAGCGCGCAGCGTTCGAGGAGCAGGAGGAAGCGGGTCGAGGTAGACTCACGTAAATTAACGAGAATAACGGGCGCTTGATGGGTTCTGCAAGAATTGTGGAGAGTCCAACGGGATGAAAATAGAGGGTACGAATGGGAAAGTGCAGACGGAGGATACGGACGGGGCAGAGCGTGCGGCGGATACTGACTTCCAACTCTGGCGCCGGAGAATTTATAGCAGGGCCGAATTTTGTATAGGTTCTTTTGATGCATTCAAGGTATTTGAAACTGAAGAAGTGGACATTATTTTTAATATTCGAATATTTTCAGGAAGTCTCTGCCTAACTTCTTTGACAAGCTTGATAGCAAGCATTTTGCATCTACTTTTAATAACATTGTGTTTTTTTTCATTAAGATTCAATTCCCTTAATATTTTTCAGCTTCATAGCCTAAATATGAATTTTGATCTAGATTTTTATCAATGTTGCAAGTAAAAGGATCAAGTTCATTTGTAGGAATTAATATTCGCTTTATAAGCCTTTTTATAAACAAAACAAGGCCTTCTATTAATTTACTTATATCAGCAGTATTTGATTCAATACTGAAGTTAACTTTGTTTACTTCATTCAATATATTTTTAAAATCTAAAAATATATCAAATTATTTTCATCAGAATAAGCATTATACAGCATTTCTGCATTGTAACATCTTTCTACATTTTGAACAATTTTAAAATGGCATTTCAGTTCAGCCCACGGTTCACAGATTCGATTTACAACAGATACAATTGATAACCATTGGGTGTTCCATGCATTAACTATTTTTAAGGGACTGTGGCCATCATTAATCAAACTATAAAGTTTTTTATAAGCTTGCTGGCTTGAATGTGATCTTAAAAACAAGTTATAAGTGTCCCACAATATAAAATATAAGTGCCGTGAAAGTGTGTCTCCCACAGATTTTGAGGTAGCTAATTGTAGAAAATGGCACGTACATCTTATAAGTATTAAAAAAGGTTGCTCTAGTTTCCGTTTGGCATGAAAACCATTGTTCTCACCAGTCATGACATTTGCATTGTCGGTTCGCATTCCAATTAATTTCTTAATATCTAAATTCTACTTTTCTAAAGTAGATTTTACAATACTTACTAGTGCTTCAGCTGAGCACTCTTCAATTGAAGCTAATGCAAGAAATGTCGACACTATTTTATTTTGCGTCATGCTAAAATAAATTATAACTATACCTAAATACTTTGCAATGCTCATTTCTGTAGATTCATCTATGAGAATACGGTGACCGGCTTCATCAATATCAGCATTCAATTCATTTATAAAATGAGGATATAAGATATGTTTTATTATAGAAGTACACTTTGTCCGATGAAGCTTTATGTCTCCAGCAATCTTACTATCTAAAAATGCCTTTTTAAAGACATTAGTCGAGTGATTATAAGTGTTAATAGAGTAATGTTCAGCAATGAATAAAGCATACCACGCTTCTGCCAAAAAAGTATTGTTGCAGATGTCAGTTTTCTAATGAAAATTTAACTTTGTATACATTTAACTTTGCATATGAGAGAGAACCATGAGAAAAATGTTTCTTTGTGCTTGATATCTGCATACCTTGCACGAAATGAGAGTTTACAAAATTTGAAATATGCTCTAGTATCATCATTTTGCAGTTCTAACAATCAGTCTTTACAAAAAGAGTCCTTTAACCATTCCTATTCTAAATTTTTGGTCGTAACATGATTGGTTAGGCATTGTTGTATCGGATGTATGAATTTTATTTACCAATAATAATGTACTAGCAAGGTTTTTACAGATTGTTTTAAAGCACTTTCCACTAATAAGACGCAACTGCGTGATTACTAAACGTTTCCTTACGACTTAGGTTGATAAGCTATTGAGTCATAAATGCGCGGCAATCAGTCACGAAATTTAAGTAATCAATTAATAATTTTAACCATTTTCCAAAAAAATCAATAAAAAAATAAAAAAGACTAGATGAGACTAGATGAATAAGAATATAAACTAAATAAAAACCATAAACCAAACTTTCAAAAATAAACTAAATTACTTCAAAATAAACCAGATCTGTTTTTTAAAAGACCAAAATGGCAACACTAGTAGAGATTAGATGCTGTTTGATTCATATTTAAATTAGCTTTTAATTTTAGGATGAAATGCGATTCTAATATTCGTAGTTCATTGGGATTCGTGGTATAACTGAGTATTTTAAAGTTGTCGAAACTAATTTCAGATTTAGAACAGATTCCACGCCTAAATCAGATGCATTGGTGATAAGACGCTAAGAGTACAGAACAAAGCTCTGTACATAATAAAAAAAAAAGAAGAGGAGAACTAAAAGACAACAACACTTTCATTGGGAGGTGAAGATAAAGCCACTCGGCAAAATAATTGCAAATAGAGCAGGAAGTCATAGAAAAGACACAAAACGAAATAGAAATTGATTTAACCAATCAAACAGAAGGAAGGAAAACACATAGTTTATTTCTAAATTTCCCAAGGATTGATGAAAGAGGAGGAAGAGAAAATCTACACCTAGAAAAGGAAAAGACAAATAAATGAAAGATAAATGAAAGATCACCAGAGAATATCTTATAGACAATTATGATCAGAATGCGAATAGAAAAGAAAAGCTAGATAAATAGAATCCTGCACCAGTTTTAGTAACAATAATTACTAATATAGGATTGAACCCCTAATATATACAAATACTACACTGACAAAAATAAAAATAAACACTGATATAAAAACAAAATAAGTGGTTAAAACGCGAAATAAACTTTAAACTTTATCAGCCACATTTAACTACCCACAATGGTCAAAGATTAGCATGATCACCTCGCAATGTAGCATCTCTTTGTAAACCCTTTCCATCATTCAGTTTTCAGCAACTATTCTTCATTAACTATCACATTCACACACGACGCAGTGGATACGCGGGACAGGGAGCACGATAAACAGCAACGATATAGAATAGATACAAGCTCCACATCATGGTTCGGATTCCACTTTAAGTAGCAGGTCCCATGAGTAACTAAGTCCACTTTGTCGTCTCCTACTATATTTCTTCGCTTTCCTATTCTTAATTTTTCTCCTTTTCCTCCTTCTCACTCCTGAACCCACCAGACCCACACTGTCTGGAGCCTACTTAGGCTCGGGACAGTTTAGGCGCGGGGAACTACAAAGGAATACAATGCCTCGGCCCTCCCTCATTCCTTGGCTACTCTTTTGAGAGCCAATGGGGCATGATGGGGCGGTTGTTCGAGCTTTTCTTTTTCTCCAACTTCTCTTTTCATTTCATTTCATTTAAGTTGAATTCGAATTTAATTGGAAATTCAATCAAATGACTTTGGGACACATATAAGGCTCACTAAACCTGAAAACATTACAAATATATTGGGATAATAATCAATTATAATTGATATATTCTAGATAAATTTAAGATGTTAACATATTCAAATATTTCCTTGTAGGAATAATAACTTACAGAATATTTTCTCTGAGAGCCAGTTTCGCTTTAGGGAATGAATATTTCGAGCTACTTTGAACAGCTTCTCCACTGGAGCTGATGATAGAAGAGATGTGTTATAATTAATTAAAGCTTTCATAACTCCTGGAAACTGACGCAAAGATATAAAAGACGATGCAGATCCCCAAAATTATTCACTACCACATTTTCTGTTGCATCTCCACTTTTGAATGTTGTATTACTGTAGCACTTAGACCATAGTAAAAAAAATATATATCAGAACGCTCTTGTGCATCAGAGGGCCCTTAAACGTGACTAGTTGCTGTCCTGGAAAAGTTTTAGTAGACTTGGCCAGTATCTCTAGCATTCTTTACTTTCATAGCACTCGTGTTGAGTTTATTCTTTATTGTCGTCCGTTTCAATTTGAAGTTTGGATGAGATAGTGATGCGATAATTTGTAATTTTGTTTCATGGGATATTTATATGTTGAGATTTAAATAAAATAGGAAGGAAAGACCCTTCATCGCTGCATTTAACAGTGACTGGAAAAACTGTAGAAGTTCATTGTTAAAGCGTACTAGTTTTTTTTTCTCAACAGCCAAAAGCGTAGGTAGAAGAACGCCGTAGTAGCAAACCTTATAGGATAAATTACAATGTATCAAGTATCAATTATAGATTTTTCCGATACATTTAGGAAAATAAAAACATAAGCGATTACGATACCTGATCCATAATGAACCACTAATGCCATACCAATATAATCAATACAAGTGTATCAATCGATACGCATCGCTGATATATGCATCTAGAGTCTTTCGATCACTATATATATATATATATATATATATATATATATATATATATATACAGTGGGGGAAATAAGTATTCATACACCTTTAAAATTCAATTATAATAGACTTCCAACCCATCAAACTTCATGAAATTTACCCAATAGACGTATAGTGATTTAAAGTTAAAAGTCATTTACACAAAATGGCATGAAACAGAATTATATTCAGGAAAATTGAAATTAATGAAAACAGGGTTGAATAAATATTTGTACAAAAATATAAACCTCACGAAATTCCTTTTTAACAGGACATGAGAGACATACTATTACTTGTGACATGGCAAAGAAGCTTCTAGAGTGTTCCAACAATATGTGCTAGAGTCAACACGAGCTTAGGGAAGATTTAAATACCATTCAGCAGTAGTCGTTCCCGCAGTAAACATACGTTGTAATGGAGAAGAATAAAGAACTCTCCAATGACCAGAAATGGGCGATCCTGAAGCTCTATACTGATGGGCTGAGCTACCGAAAGATAACCGAGCAGTTGAAAATACCTTTCATCACCATTGATCCTGTCATTCTGAAGTGAAAAAAGGTGGGAACCATCGACAACTTTTAGGTGCTCGTCGGAAGATTTCCTACAAAGCTTCTCAAGTAATACTCAAGAAGGTTAGAGCTGCTCCTATGATGACCCGTAAGGCAATTCAAGGTGACTTACTGGTGGTAGGAACGTTGGTCACAAAACGAACCATCAGTAATGAACTGAACTGGCATGATTTTAAGTCTCGCAGGCTAAAGAAGATACATCTGCTGGTAAAGAGAGACAGAGCTGCAATGTTAAAGTTTGCATCCGAGCATTTGGAGAAACCTGTTGAGTTCTGGGATAATGTCCTGTGGTCAGACTAGACAAAACTAGAATTATTTGGCCGTAACGATGGCCGTCCTGTCTTGATGAAATTTGGTAGTGCCTACGACCCTAAGAATACCATCCCTACCGGGAAGTTTGAGAGAGGTAACATTATGGTGTGGGGGTGTTTCTCATCTAAGGTTACCGGCAATATCCACATCATATATGGGACCATGAATTTAGCAATCTACAGAGACATTTTAGAAGATCATTTGTTCATTTCTGTAGAGAAGCTTGGATTTGGAGAGAGATGGATCTTTCAGCAAGATAATTTTTCGCAGCAAACTGCGAAAGATACTCGCGAATGGTTCCGTAAAAGCAATATAAACGTTTTAGAGTAAATTAGTCAGTAGACACATTTGAACCCAATAGAGAACTTGTGGCGAACATTGAAGAGCAAGATTATATTTAAGTAGTCCATAGAGGTAATTTGTAAAGAAGAATGGGACGAAATACCTAAAAGAATGTTGCAGCACACTAGTGAAGAACACCAGGAATGGATTGATGGGGGTGAAAGCCAACAAAGGTTAAGTAACAAAGTATTAATGACCAAATTTTGATTTGTACGAATGTTTTCTTCACCCCTGGTTTCATTAGTTTCAATTTTACTGAATATCAATTCTGTCTCGTGCCTTTTTGTGCACATAACTTTTAACTTTACATTAATATAAATATATTGTGTAAAATTCATGAGGTTTGATTGGTTGGAAGTCTATTAAAATTGATTTTTGTGGGTGTACGAATACTTATTTCACCCCACTGTACAAGGTGTCCCAGAAAAAAGTTAACCGTACTTTGAATTAGTATAACTCAAAACCTATTGGGGATTTTTGAGTTTTGTAAAACAAAACAAATTTAGCAACTATTTATCTGTCGATTCTGGAAATTTCATTAAATTTTCTTTTACGGTATTGATACACTAATGGGTTTAGTGGTAGCTATCAAAATTTGTTTGCGCAAGGAAGTGAAATAATGAAACTTCGAACTTTAAAATTAACAAATATATTTAAATCAATTTTTAACAAAAACACTTCTTCATATGGGTAATACAAATTCATTTTTCAATTTTCTAAGTATCATTTCCCTCCACATGTCTTCCATTTTTTTCCAAGCACAGTTGCTCCTTTGATCGCATTTATTGAACAACTTTTCTGATTAACTTGTGATTTTCCTTAAGTCAATTGACTTCACGTGTGATACTATCTCTTAAATGGTTGATGCTTTGTGGTGGAGTAGAATACACTTTATTGTTTAGATATCCCCATAAGAAATAATCGCACGGTGTAAAGTCAGGGTATCTTAGGGCCATTCATTTGCATGATTTAGCGTGACAATGCGGTTGTCAAACGTTTCTCTTAGTTTTGTTCTTACAGCAAGCTGTCTATGAGCTGGTGCGCCGTCCTGAATCCCCCAAAGTCTATTAAATTGATTGCCGTAAATCTGGCGGAGTTCCGGGAAGATCTTTTCGTGTAGCATGCTCAGGTAGGCAGAACCATTCAAGTTATTCTCGTAAAACAATGGGTCGACAAGATAGCCATTCCCGCATATTCCGATCCATAGAGACACTTTCTGCTAACAAATACGTGTGTCAAAGTTGAATGCTGGGAGGTGGTTCAGCGGCGCATATTGCCGAATGTTATGGCTATTTACCTTTCCATTCATGAAAAAGGCTTCCTCCTCGACACCAATGACAATGTTTTCCAAGAAACGAGCAAGTTTATGGGGAGGCCATTCGACAAATTGTCTACGACAAAGAAAATCAGTTTCAATAAGCTGATGTCTTGCATGCATCTTATAGGGATGCCATTTTAAGTCATGTTTAATAATGCGGTTAAATGACTTTGACAATTGTAACCCATTTTTTCAGACTGATACATGTGGATTTTGAAGAAGTGTCATCTGAACATTTTCGATATTTTTTGTTCTTCTTATGTTCTCATACGACCCGAGCGACCTTCATTTAGATTTAAGCATGTTCCTTCCTGTTGGTATTTGTGAACGTTTTTCCAAATTGGGGGCTTGCTTGGTGGGTGCCTACCTGGAAGACGTTGTTCAAATGAATCTTGTACTTGTTTAATACTGCCAGTCTTAATAAAGTTTGTGGCTACAAATACGCGTTGATCTTTTGTTAACTGCATGATTAAAAAGGTTCTATGGAAGTAAACTTTTACACAGAAACGCCTTAATTTGCTTAGTAAGCAATAATGACAAGACCATACCACAGCGTGGCTAAAAAAAAACACTGTAAAATTGCCTAGGCTTCGCTTGGAGAATCGCACAGTGTCCTAGGATACCTAGGCTCCCTAGGTTCTCTTGAAAGTGCACGGTAGCCTAGGCTTCGTTTCATTATTTTCAGAATCGACAGATAAATAGTTGGTAAATAAAACACTTTTGGCAAGACGAAAAATTCTCCAATATTTTTTGAGTTATGCTAATTCAAAGTATGGTTAACTTTTTTCTGGGACACCCTGTATATATATATTGATTCTCCAGAATGCTTTATTTTTCTCATCCTTGCCGATTATCTCCTGTTCCTTTTTTCTTAAGAGTTGCCTAATGTCAGTAAGTTTTTAATATATGATTTGATAAATTCATATTCAAAATATATCTGACAGAAATAATATGCATTTATAATTATTTTATTTTTATTTATCTAATTTTCTTCAAATTTCAATTTACAAACTACCACTAAATTGAATGTTATATTTTCAATTGCCTCAATTCTCCTGCTATTATCCTAATTTTAAAAATTTATTTATTTTTTTTATAGAACTCACTTATATTTCCTTCCTTTCATATTTTATCGAGAGGTGCCATATAGTACCAGAACTGCCTTATGTTATAGGTACACCTCCCTCGATAATACAAACAGCTGAAGGGCTCTGAAAAACAATAGTGAAATTAAATAGCACTTTTTCTCTATTGAAAAACAGGCCAATTGATGGTGAACTCGCGGGGCAGGAATGGAAATGCATTTTGGGAAATAACGGTAGTGAGTAAACTTGAAAATCTTTTGGGATTATAAGATGTATGAAAGAGAAATGTAATCCACTAGAACATACTGGTTTTTCACTAAAACTGGTTTGAGGAGAGAAGTGAATAAAATTTAACAATTATTCCTTCTTCGCAAACTTTATTAACTTCAATATCAAAACATTTCACGATCAAACTGTGTCAAAAGAATTAAATTAATAAAAAAAAATCCACTAAGACCAGAAAGGGTAGCGAATTTGGTGTTATATATATATATATATATATATATATATATATATATATATATATGTATATATTAAAATCTACAGCAAGAGCAACAATGTTTATTTTAGCTATTAACTCCTTTATTCTCATGACGAGATCCTCCA
Organism: Ceratothoa steindachneri; assembly: GCA_963969495.1. Classification (NCBI taxonomy): domain Eukaryota; kingdom Metazoa; phylum Arthropoda; class Malacostraca; order Isopoda; family Cymothoidae; genus Ceratothoa; species Ceratothoa steindachneri. The sequence continues at coordinate 87,540,131 of OZ018320.1, forward strand.
TTGAATTTCCAAGGCGCGAAATAACGCGAGAGATCTACATATTTTATTCCAAGACGTCTTTCGACCATAGTAGTTCATCTTCGAGGAAAGAACAAGTTTACAACATAATATTAGAGCTCTTACTAGTTGAGTGGATCTTACACTTCTCATCACACCCAAAACAAATTGCAACACTACTTTCTTTCCTCTTCCATCCTCGCAGTGTAACACACACACTCTCTCTGTTCCAAGGAAACCTGCCTATGTGTGTATATATATATATATATATATATATATATATATATATATATATATATATATATATATATATATATCCACATACCTCTATCGCGGAACAGGTCCTCTTTCTCCCGGGCGACGAAGGTTCCACCTGAATGCTGTTTGGTGTCAAAACATAACACTTCCTGGCACCTTTCCTCAAAGAAGACTGGCCCCTGGTCCCCTCAGGATCACCAGTGATTATCATACTCAGCTTTATGTCTATTTCATTATCCGATCAGGAACCACTACTACTACTATACCATAATGTTGTATATACAAGGTGCGTCACTATATTGAGGTCATTTGTAGGAATGTAAAAAAAGAAGTATAGCACATCAGAGAAAAACTGTATTTAAATGAAAATCTGTACAAATAATATTGAGAATCCTTATAACACTCCTCCTATTCAATCAATCCACTATTAACCTCTCTAACTGGTTTATTTAGGGCCAAAGAGAGTTGGTATGCCCGAACATAGGGAAGGGGGTATCAATTTCAGACATAGTCTTTGTTATAGCGGACTTGAGCGATTGAAGAGTGTTAAGAGGGTGTTGATTGACTTCTCCCTTGTGACGACGCCAGATCCGTAATAGTCCAGTGGATTGATGTCGGGTGAGCTAGGAGGCCATTTGTCTGAGAGAAAATGGTCGTGGAAATTGGCACATATAAAAGCTTTTTTGGTTGTTTTAACCATATGAGGTGGTACAGAGTCTATTTAGAAGATTTAATTTCTTCCATTTCGTACTCTGTCTATCCAGATCCTCACAACTTCCTCCACAACCTATCTGTCGGCAGCAACATTGACTCATAAACCCTGTGAAAAAAGTGAGTTAAGATGAAATATCCCTCACTGCTAACGACTCCCAGAACCATTAAGATTGCTGGAAAATTGGTAGGCATTAGGGTTGCGACCTCGCTTGGCACTTTACGTAACTATCTGACATTCCTCTGGTTTACCTTTTGGTCTTGGTAGAATATTTTCTCATCTGAGAAAAACCAAAGTATTACTGCTTCTTTATGTTTCAACAAGGAGACCAATCGCTTTGCACGGATCAAACGATTCTCCTTCCTCTTACTTGATATGAACTGACCTCTGGATAACATACGACTTGTAACCAATATTTTCATGAACAACTCGTCTGTTGGTGTATTCGGGAACCTTGAAGTACTTTGCAAGGGGTCTAATTCACTTTCCGAAGTTTTCTTGAATTTATTACTTTACTTTCTGATATTAGAACCCTTTGTATAATTTTTGCATTATGCTGCTAATTTTGGATCTCTATCTGCATCTTCAAGGGCTTTTCTAACTTTAGCGGCAAGGAGCGATCGGCCAATTTTCAGAAAGCGAGGGATCTCTGTATTATTATACTTAACTTTGATGGCAGCGAATACAGCGTACCTTTTCATTTGCTTCGTCACTATAATGTCATTCCTTATTAGTCTGAAAAAGAAATTTAAAAAATATATAGGAAAAAGTTAGAGTTATTCAAAGGGATATCCTCAGAATACTGACTCACCCTCTATATGTTTTTGGTTTAAGAAAAAGAAACGAAAAGAAAGAGTGAAAACCATTTTACCAGGGACCTGCCTTTTCATTCTTTATTTCACATTTTTTCCTAGAGAGTTTACATTTTTCCAACTACCTCTCAAACTCACCTCATTTACTACTGGAATAAACTCTCTCATCAGTGATTATTTACACCTTGCAAATTCAGCTAAGCATCTCGTGAAGAGATCACAAGCTACAAGTTAAGATAAATAAAGCTGCTATCGCTGTATACTTTAACAAAGCATATAATCATTATAACATAATTATACATATTGTCACCAGACCAATAGCCAACAAACCTCTGCGGAACAGAGGACCTCGTTTATGCGTAAAGAATCCACGCGCAAGCAAGAGATTTACACAACGCTTCACATGAACTTCAGTCGATTCTTCTCGATAGTATTCTACTTAAATTAAAATCATCTCTTCCATACGTATCTGACACACACCTCCTTCAGTGCAAGCGGCGCACTGGGCACAAGCTTGCTAATTTATACGGTAGTCCACTAGATATTCCCTAAAAGAAAGGTTCATCAATCTCAGTAACACAACCCTTTCTCTAGACCAAGGCCACTTCCTTAACCTCGTCCTCAAATGTTATGATATGACTAAGTTCTTCTCACTATGTAAACGGATTTAACTCGAGATTCTCATCGAGGAAATAATAAAGCTTGAATAAGCAGGAAAGATCACAGTAAATCCCCATTTTCAAGTCAACTCTCTTTCACTCAAACAAGCATAGAGGTCACATTCGAACTCCTTCATAACGAGTCGAGTTCAACAGACCGCTAAAGAACTAGCGGCTGATAAATCTTTAATCTATGAAATTATGGATAAAGAAGAATACCTCAATAAGATAAAAACAATACTCCTCGACAACACTAAATTCAAGACCACCGCAGAAAATTCCAACCAATGATTTAAAAGTAAAACTGAATAAACTTATTAGACAAAACAAGGCTCCCCAACTCCGGGAAACTACTATTAATCGAATGTGCCTTTAAGATGGGATAAAACACAAAAACCTGGAAACCCTCTCCGATCCATCATAAGTAAAACACCGTTACATATCACCTTTTAAAATATATTAATTCAGTCATCATCACCCCTACATCTCTTCACACTATACAACTATACATACATTGCGTTCTTCTTCCAATGTTCTTCACAACCTTCAAACATCGCGAAAAGCAGGTGTACTTCCATGAATGACGAAATATTTGTTCACAAATGTCCCTGCAGCCGAAGCTATTGAATTGATTTGCAACGCAATTTACCATACAGAGAGCTTCTCCTCCTTCATCATTCAGAAAATATCATGCAGCGGCAACTCCGATCATGTACGAAGAACGCCCCTTTCTCTGATCCCGACGCAAAAATGTAAGTTTTTCAACTTTTATATGAATGCGGTCGAAAATATCAGGTAGTCCAGAAAGTAATAGCGTGTTTTCCTTTACTGTAGAAGTTTTCACTCATCTAATCAATAAAGCAATGTTTTTTTTCTCACAATGCCATATATATTACAAACCAACCAACTAAACCAAGTTTTAGTAAGGTTTAATGCAAATTTTTCGGAGTATGGAAGTTAAACACGAACTTTTTATCCAACTCTCGAATCTGTTTAGTAATAATTTAGTTGCCCTTAGAGCAACAGGAATATAAAGTACTTTAGCATAATTTATCTTTATGAGTTCAAACTTGGAAAAAAACGCTACTGAAACTGCTCAAAATATCATTAAATCATTGTGCCAAGGATCGGTTCCTGTTCGTACACCACAGCGTTATTTTCAGATATTTCAAGGAGTAGATGAGTCTTCCAGCTATTCAAAGTCCAAAGAGAAATCGATTCTTTGAAGATGACACACTAAGGGAAGTAAGTAGTCGAGACACACCCTTGTACATCAATACGTAAGCTCGCTGGAACAATGAGAGCAAGCAAATCATGCATCCCTACACACTTGTTTAAAATTGGAAAGAGAAACGGGATGGGTAAATGTGTACCCCATGAACTGACAGATGACCAAGAAAATCGTCGTTACCAGATTTGTTGAACCTTTTTGCTAAGAAAACTGAATGATCCATTTCTTGAAATGGGACTTACTTTTGATGAAAAATGGATTCTTTACGCTTGATTACCTACCTTCAGAATAAAGCCATCAAAAAGCGCATCCAGATGCATGGCACAATTTAACTCTGAAATGCTTTGCAAAAACACATCTCTCCTCCTATGCATTAGTTACTCAAGACGCCTGAGAATGGCTGAAGCCTTCATTATCTGACAAATATAACCTACAAACAATGGAAATATTCAGCCAGAGACAACCTTAGCACCATTCGATGTCTTAGCACACCTCTTCCCTTCGCCTGCTACCTTTGCCAGATGAAGTAACATCGGTTGATATTTCAACTTCGTAGCATGCATATAAATTCTTTTTTCTCTCCATTGCTTGTGCAATATTTATAAATTCCTTTCGAATATATATATATATATATATATATATATATATATATATATATATATATATATATTTGCTTAGCAGGAAAATTAAGACGTACGCGATGGTATAAAAGATTATTTATCATACCAGACGTATCCGAACAAACCCTGTTTCATCTTCAGTGGCTATAGACAATAAATAAGATGTTCCAACAATTGTATTAGATAACATTTAAAAACCTATCAGCCAGAAAAGATTTCGAATTAAAATAGCAAATAACTCAAAGTAAAATAATATGCCTAAAGTTAACCAATAGCAATAAAGCTTAAGCCAAAGGATACAAACAAATTGAACTTGCAATGGTAAGATATTAAAACTAGACAAATATAGGTAATAGATGGAAATAGGTCTTCCTTTTCCTAATAAGAATAAGATTCCCGAGATGTTCCTCCTTGATTAATATTGGCTGTTCCATAAAGGGCACCAAATTTGAATTGGGCGAGACTTTTGTGTTTTGATGTTTGAAGGCATTCTTTTATCACGTTTGCTATCTGTCTTCACTACGATTAATATTTTTTTGTTTGTTCCTCAGAATACTTGTGTGCGGTGCGTCATGGAGCAGCTTAGAACTAAGCAGCGCGTTCTCATCGGGAAGACATTTTACCAAAACGGAGAAAGTGCGACGCAAACAGTTCGAACACTTCGTACCATTATAGGGGGAAAGGAAGCACTCAACGAGTCTACGGTTCGCAAATGAATGAATAAGTTTAAAAAAAAACTGGTTCAGTTGCAAGGGCCAAATTACCTTGGCGGAATCGTTCTTGTCGGACAGAGCAACAAATTGCCACTTCATTACATCGAATTCTCCATAAATATCTCGATATGCATGCGTACAAAATTCAACCTACGCAGCATCTTCAGCCACCTGACCAATGGGGGGCAAAAGCAATTTGCTGACTGGGTTTGGGAGATACTTTCAGCCAACGAAAACTTTGCAAAGAAATTCATTTTCAGTGACGAGGCCCACTTCCACTTGAGTGGGTTTTTCAATAAACAGAACTGCCGGATTCGGGGATATGAAAATCCTCGAATAATGCAAGAGCGTGAAATGCATCCATTGAAAGCGAGTGTGTGGTGTGGTTTGGGGGCAGATGGAGTGCTTGGGCCGCTCTTCTTTGAATATGATGAAGGGAATGCAGTTATCATTAATGGAGAGCGTTACCGAGACAATGATATCTACTAAGTTATTGTCGAACCTGGAAGATACGGAAATTAACAACTTCTGGATTCAGCAGGATGGAGCGACCTTCTTCACTTCGCACCAAGCACTTCCATTACTCCACATAAAAATTCCGCAACGAGTGATATCCTTTCATGGTGACCAGAAATGGCCACTAAGGTCCTGTCTCACCCTTCTAATTTCTTTTTGTGGGAGTACGTAAAATCACTAGTATACGTCAAGAAACCACGCACAATTCCTAAACTCAAACTTGAAATAAGGCGTGTGATTGGAGGCATCAAGGCACACATCTGTGAGAGATTTCGGAAATTTCGAAGAGCGCATAAATGTATGCAGACTCAGTGTAGCTGGACATATGGCCGAAATTGTGTTCGATACCTAAACTGGAGACAAAACTGATTAGAAATCTGTAGAATATTACAATGTTTATAAAAATTAATTTTAATTATTCGCCTTTTATGGAACAACCTTTATATATATATAACATTTACTTCAGACAAAACTCCTCCCCAGAAACCCCATTGATTACGCCTATCTTCTCCATACATATAATACAACCACACATTATTCACACAGTGAGATACAGATTATCCATACAGTCGATCAAATCACTTCGTCTTCATTGTGCTCCATTCACCTCGGTGAATAGGATTCACAAGCTAAGCTCCAGCCATTCATCTTATTAAACGTCAGGTTCAAAATAGTTATTTTCATCAACTTGTTTACAAATTCAAATAAGAAGTTATTTGTTAGACACCCCCAAACGAACTCGAATCCCGAACTTGGATTTATATAACAGAGAAGAAATATTGGTTCCAACTTGGAACTGGTGCCCCCTGCCACAATCAAGCATCAACCCTTTCTCTTGCTACAAATGTTGACACCTGTAGTTACTTTCATCAGCTTACGAAGCTATCAAATTTCTAGAGTCATCATTGAATTTTCTCAACGGAACGCAACTACACCCATGGACCACATCCATGCTTTCATCAAGGAGCCTGCATTTATCTCATCGGAGCATAAACTCGATTCAACAAGACGCTCAACGTCCGCGCCGCGCAACTCTCCCACTCTCACCCACTTCACTCTTCAGTAAGTAACACAAGTCAACAAATCTTTTACCTACAACCGCAGATATGGTCGCAAAACCCCTCTTTAGCCGACTTGCTAGATCGTTAAATTATCTGCGCGCTTCACTTTGCATTAATTCATTATAATTCATTCATTCGCCCTCACACTGTTCTACCTATGGCAACGCGTCATCCCCTCATTCATTCGCACTCACACAGTGCGAATGTATTCATTAGCATTCAAATAATGCTACCTACGACTACATGCCTCTCAACTCATTGACATTCACATATTGCTACCTACGGCGAGATGCCACTCATTTAATGAACCGCCTAGAAGAGTTAACTTACGAACAAACATACGGCCATGCAACACATACAGTTTTCAACTCATTCACTAAAGGTTTGAAAGTTTCCTCAATTATTTCGTTCATTAAATAATTTAGCTAGGTTAACTAATTACTTTTTTCAATTCACTATATTCACGTTTGCTCTCTCACTGTATCATAAAGAGAAAATGTCCACTCAATAGACTCATTTTTGTCCCTCTACGTTCACACTAAATTGACGCACACACATTCAAGCTGGACAAAAATGACCTTTGACCCCTGTATTTCAAAATGTATCATTTTTATATTTAAATTTCATCGTGTAAATACCATCTTAATCATTATAACGCACTCTGTACAAATTTGACTTAAGGAATCTACATAACTAATTTCAATAAATATTTTACTTAAATGATATTGGATTTATCGAATTTTAACATTTATTTACAAATCAGATGACTATGTTAAAAGAAATATTGTTGAATGCTCGTTTGTTAATTCCACGCCTAATTTCAATATATCCCCCGGTCTCTTTAAACTGGACCTTGTCATTAAAAAGCTTATTTTAAACGAAATTGTGCATTTGAAATCTTAGCCCTTTGATTTATTGAATTTTTTATGATTCTTTTTTTTTATTAAACAATGTATTTATAATTGCATATGTATGTATTCATAATAGTTATGTGACTTATACTTCTACATTTCACACACACTCTCTCACACGTGGATATTTTGAAAGAGAGCTTATCTATATGTCTTTTTGCTTCGGTCTCTGTATTTAATCCCACTTTCCTGATATTTCTTTCTATTTTTCAAGCCTACTCTGTTTTATGTCCTTTCGTTGTACGTGGACGGAGCATTGCTTAATTTTCTCCTATATATTCCTGTGATAAAACGGTCTGAGGCTGCCATGCTTCAGCCCCTATCACATGTCGAAACGCATGCTTCCCACGTGCATCTTGCGAGAGAGAGTAGAAGGCACGTTATTGCCCACAATTCCCAAATTTAATCAAGGAGGTTCAATCCCCCGTTTGCCTCCATGTGTCGATCTCGCCAGATTGAATAAGGCTTATGGAAAGATAAGACATTTTCTCAAGCGACACCGGGACATTCCATTGAAGTCCCCCCCCCCCCCCCCTGCATTGTCCGCTACGCTGAGGGGCCGGCTCCGGCTATTTATGCGATAGCATTTCGCGTTTGAAGCAGATCCCGATTATCTTCGCGAGGCATCACGCCAATCCGGTCTCCCTTGTGCACCCAGTAACTCTACCCTGAGAAACCCGTTATTGTCCAGAAGAGGACAATATCCCTTGAGTGCCAAGATTTGTGCCCCTCGAGACGCCAAGTCAACAGGGCTCACCCCTGTTGTTCAGAAAGAGAACAACTTTAGAACAGCCATTGTTCTTCAAGCCCGTTCGTCAAGAAACGGTTCTCACCCCCCCTGTTGTTCAGAAAGAGAACAACTTTAGGACAGCCATTGTTCTTTAAGCCCGTTCGTCAAGAAAGGGTTCTCGTTCCCAAGAAATCACGTCAGTGGTAATTTAATTCCCCCCTTTTTAACCCTTTTTTCAAGAGAACGCTTGGTTACACCAATAACCTCCATTGTTTATCTAGAACATCTCTGATATCCTGTCTCAAGGATCGCTCGTACTTCCAAGCACAACTTCGCTCTCCCTCCTCGAAGTCAGTCCTTGCCCCTTGTTAAGGACACCCCCCCTCCCCCGAAGAATCCCTTCCCCTGGAAAAGAAACCGCCAGTTGGACCGAAGATTCCTTCCCATCGCCTTCCTCTGCCACGACAACCTTATAATTACGTAAGCTACGCATTACATTTAACCATTTAACTTTGTGTCAACGCAACTCTGTGCTTTAAACAGATTCTAGCTAACCAATCCCCCTTCTTGTTTGTTTTATCGTTTTAAATCCCTCCAAATCTTAATCCTCTGCCTAGTTAAGTATTCCAATGACCTTTTACGTTTCCTGTGTCTCTCCCGTTTAATCCACGGTCATGTAAATATTTTCCGTGTGTTGTTTTGATAAATTAATTAATAAAACTATATTTTATTAATGTTTGCAATATTATTTATCCTTGGCTTCGTTCAACTTCTTAAGTATATTGAAGATAAATAAGCCCTCTTCAAGCCCCCTTTTAAATCATTCTCGGCATCTGATTACCACTCACTCGAAATACTTTGCTGGCTACAGAAGCAAGTTCTTATCTTCAGATATTTGGAAACATTGCAATTACTCTGTCCTTTTTTAGAGCAGCAGATGTAGTTAAGGATGTAAACCAATTGGGAACGTAGGACTGTACAACAAACTGTGAAAATCGCTTGACTGATGTCTCTTTTTTCTTGGTCATTTAAAAAATTGTAGCTTGAAGAGTACAATTTTAATTTTATTATTAACCTTTGCCATCCATCGTGCTTGATGTACTGCTTCAGGTTGCTTGAAGGAAAAGCTTTTTGTGTCAGCCTCTAAATAGGCAAATGATAGTTGCAAAAGTTGTTTGTAATCTGCTCGAGGCTGATGACATTTCAACTGTTCTTGACAAAAACTAAGCACAGTTTCTTTGCAAGAAACACATGTATTTTGTATCTGAGAGAATGCCCTCGCAGGCCACCGTGAGAGGAAGCCCCTTCTGAAATAATCCTCTATTCTTTCAAGATCATGCGCACCAACGTGGAAATTTTAGTATGTTCGAGAAAGAATCGGTCCCTCGCTTAATCACCCGTCACAGCTGTGTTTGCTTTCGGATGCCCCCCCCCACCTTCCCTGCGATAACGCCGTGCGTAGCCATATTAACCTTAACCCCATATCGCGAGGCAAGTTTCATCGTCTGGAACGACGCGTTATCATGAAATGTGTTTGCTTAGACTGGCGCTAAGAATCACTTGGGACCGCAATGGGATGCGTCTATCGCATCAGCCACCCAGGTATTTAACCCGAAGCTCACCATCTCTCGAGGAGATTGAAAGTCTGCCATCCACTTCGTTCAGACTCCCGTCTGTTTCCCGTGAATCCCCGTAACCCGTCGTCATACGTCGTCGAAGATCTCGTCAGCAGATCTACCTTCGTTAAGCTTTGGCCCCTGTTCAGAGGAAAGCTATTGAGCTCCCCTTTTCCCGGAGAGTTGTGCGGCCTTCTCATCTTCACCACCGCTTCAAGATTCCCGTTCTTTCGAGACTGAGACTCCCTACCGCTCTGAAGAATCGTCTTGGGTTGAGATTACGTCTCTCTGGATCAGAGAAAATCTCATTCTTCATCCATCACGAAGTAATCGAAGCCCGAGATGTGCTTAAGAATATAAAGGGTCTCACCGAGACTCGTGTACGTCACTTATTTTAATATACTTTAATGAAAACCCTTTTAATTTTGTAAATATATTATATCCATAGTAGTAATGTATATTTTTGTACTCCGTTTCTATTACTCCAGAACCTTTTTAAGATAGCTAAGCATTGGCCAAAAAAAATTGCATTGTGAAACTTAATTGCCCTCTGATTTGTGTCTATAATTTTACACACGCTCATAACGGAGTAATCCGTTTATATGCCTCTTTTCCTCGAGCTGAGGAATTTTGAAAAGGGTTGGGTTCTAATAATAACCTACGACATATAGTAATATCTCTATTATATTAAACTGGTGTCAGGTGTGAGGTTACCCTAAGACATCTATATTATATTAAACTGGTGTCAGGTTCATTTAGGTTAATCCTCGATAATCAATTGGTGAACTTTTTGTAAATTGTTCACTAATCTTGGTTCCTGTTATGGAGATCAGAATGTGATGAATTACTACATACACAATTGTATTTTCCCCATTCACATTTTTTTTGTGTTCGTGGGTATCACCACTATTTTATTGCTCCACAGAATTGAATTGTTGTTCTTCGAGGCCTCATTTCGTCTTTAGTAAGCTGAATGTACATTTACAATTTGTATTTTTCCCTGTATAGTTGTCACTAGGCGTGCTGTAACTCTTGTTTCAATCACAGTGAGGGATTTAGGTAAAATCTCGTCCCCCAAAGCTTTTTTTTTCCGAGTGATCATACCCATAGAATCCGCAAGGGGCGAAGTAATTGCACAATTTTCTGCGAGTGTTTTAACCCTTTTGTTGATCGCAATTTCGTTGGGGTCAAGCAAAACCCGGTAGCACTTTCGTCCCTGTGTTACTAGAAATCCCGCCACATTCATTGTCGTGCGTAAATTTATTTCTTGTTGTCGCTTCCCTCGCGTAAACACGGTAACATGTAATCGTTTGGAATTTTCAAAGCCCAAGGTAAGTCCCTCAAACTTAACGAAAAAGATCTAATGTCCTACATCCATGAGGAAGAGAGAAGAGAAAGAACCGAAGAAAGAGAAAAGGAACGCGAAGAAAGAAAAGGAGAACGCGAATACAAAGAAAGAATTCGCTCCCATGAATTGGAGATGTGTAGGGCTAGGAATGAGACGCTCTCCATAAATTCCACAACTTCCAGACTAGACGTACCGTAGTCAGTGACCATAAAACTCCCAGTATTTAAAGAAGGAAAAGACTTCGGGTCTTACCTCACCCACTTCGAGAAGATCTTCTAGGTGAATCATTGGAACATGGAGACTGACGGCGTAGCACAATTATTGCGCCTGTTGAGTTCCCAACTCAGAGATATTTTTATCTCCTTTCCTTCAGATGGAACAATTGATTAGTGTTCGTTAAAAGCCGAGATGCTCACCTCCTAAAATATGCCCCTGGACTTCTACCGAGCTAAATTTAGGCACTGTCGAATTTAACTAAACCAGACCTTCCGTCTGACCTTCAGGCAGAGGTCTACGCGGCTAGCCACAACTGTCATTCGAAAGAAGGGAAGAATTCAGAACCCCAATCTCCCAACTTCAAAACAAGCAAAAAAAAATTTGTACCTAACAGTGGAAACAAGTTCGTAAAGGTGACTGGACTCGGCAAAGTCAAACCCCTCTTCTCGTCGGACCACCGTGATGTCAACCCTTTACTCTCTAACCTCCTGCTTCGTCGTTCCCCAGGAGGACCATCGTTTGTTTTTCCTGAGGAGTTGAGGGTCACGTAAGATTCAATTTCCCTCAGAACTCGCACTTTAGAAGCACTTCCTCTCACTAGGTGCACCAAATCATGGCCACTTCTGCCCTCCAAGGCTAACATTTTGTTTGATAAAAATACCCCTGTGGCCCTTCAATTCTGAACTGGAGCAGTGAATGGTTGCAGAATCTCCACCCTTGTCCGTGATAGAGGGTGCACGTGTATTGATGTTTCAGAGGAATTACTTCCCCCTGTGGCTTCAGATCACGATAAGTTTGCAGTAGTGCATGATTACTTGTGGCGCGCCAATAAATTCCCCATGGTTAATTGTCATATTGAGTTCGCATATTTTACTGGTTGGGCTGAAGTCGTTGCAGCCCCTATCAAGTTTTGTGCGGTCCTAATTGGTCTGTCTCCCCGGGTATCTTCCCCCCTGTGGCTCAACCAATTAATACCCTTTCTTGCGCTAAGAAAGAACTTCAATTCCGTACACCTTTCGAACCCCGTGTACCCCCGAATTCCAGAGTGCGATGAGCAGTGACTTGCTAAAAGTCAGAGGGAATGAAAATCTCTTCGCCCCCTGTGGACAAAGGCCCAGAACAAAAAGCGCGAAACCATCATAGGAAATAAGGTGATTTCCTTCCTTATCAAGGACCGTATGCACCGAGGAAAACGCCACCGAATTCCGCACACTATGTCTACCTCACTCCCACGTCCTTCAAATTCTTCAAATCGCTTATGATAATCTGTTTGCTGGCCACTTCAGCCACTGCACAAGAAGACCTCCGAAAGGACCTTCAAATATTTTGATTGGTTTGGCGTGACCGACGAAATTCTGCGATATTGTCGTTTGTACGATATTTGCCAAAAGGTGGCAATAAAAGGGGCGAGTTAAACCTCTGCCTTTACAGAACGGATCCCTAATCTCTGAACCATTCTCCAGAGTAGCTATCAATTCAATCGTGCCGTTCCCCCGTCCCCCCCGTCGAGCAAAGATCATAGCTACTCTTTAAAAGCTACCGATAACTACATAAGCGATAGTTTAAGTAGAAACCCGTTGGCCCCTCATTCAAACTAATTCTGAGCAATTTATTTTTATGTGTGTATTAATTTTTGGTTCGTAAAGTAAATTGGTATATTTAACCGTAAAATACGAAAACGTGTATCTTTCTTTCTTTTTTATATTATTTTCGCTTTGTTTGTATATTGTGAATTCCTTTTGTATTTTTTTTTGTTGCTAGCTTTGTATAACCTTAGGAAGACATTACCCTTAGGCAAGTGAGCCACATTTAAGTATATCATTGACAAATACTACTACTACCATGCTGTAGTATTATATAGTATATATATATATATATATATATATATATATATATATATATATATATATATATATATATATGTAAGGCACAAAAGAAAAAACACTAGTTCCACTATTTGTATTTTTTTTCCGTTTGAAAATTTGTTCCAAGTATCCTCAACATTAACCGCTATTGTCATGCGAATATAAGGTACAATCCCTTATTAATTATTTTCCGATGTCACTTACTCCCCTGAAGTTCCATCTGGGGATGGAGGAGTGTCAGAGAGTGAGAGAGAAAGAGAGAAAGAGAGAGAGAAGACGTACTCGCTCATCGTTTTCAAGGAGAGATAGAGAGGACACACCTGCGCGAACCTTTTAATTACACGCTAGCGAGGCGCCAAAACGCGAAGGTCGTGACGCGCTGAAGGCCCGACTTCGTGGAAGCCTAAGATGAGCTTAATAGCACGAAGGGCCCCTCCGGGGATTATCCTGCAACGGCAGAAATCGGGCAAAGTCCACCTCGCCCGGGGAAATGTCTGTCCACTGCAACCCTCCTCCTTCGAGCGCGGGCAAGAGCCCCTCCGTCTCACCCCTATAAAACGTCCGACGCCAGACTTGTACAGCAGTAAGTAACCTCCTGTGTCCCGAGTATCCGCAAGTATCTCCCATCCTCCAGTCTCCGTTAGTTCCGCGTGAACCGTTAAAAAACTCATCAAGCTCTGTGTATTCCCTTAGAAATCGCGAGAGTCAACCCCATACGCGTTGGTACCCATCACCCGAACCCGACGCGTTAAATTCTCGATTCAGTTTACTAAACACGAATGTAAGATCTGAGTTCATCTCACGTAAGAGTCGTTTGACAATAGGCTATTATTGTAGACTCTACGCCGTCTCTAAAAAGGCAGGACTATTCCCTCGGACCAAATCTTCGAGGTAACCGCAACGTGCAACTCTCCTGCGAAAGCTGCCCCTCACCCCCACCCCCTTTTTATGCCTCCGCCTTTAGCTTCGTGTACGCTTAAGGTCCTTTGAGCGTCCTATCTGTCATTGTCCTTTTGTGTGTACAGCGGTCGACCCGCCCAGATAGCTCTTTGAAGCCGAGACTCGTGTTTATATACCTTAATTGAAACCCTTTTAATTTTGTAAATATATTATCTGCATAGTAGTAAAGTATATTTTTGTACCCCGTTTCTATTACTCCAGAACCTTTTCAAGATAGCTAAGCATAAGCCAACTTAAATTGCACTCTGAAACCTAAATTGCACTCTAAAACTTAATTGCACTCCGATTTGAATTTTTAATTTTACCCACACACATAACGAGCTGATCCGTTCCTCGGGCTGAGGAATTTTGTAAAATGTTTGGTTCTAATATCAACCTAAGACATATAATAATATCTTTATTATATTAAACTGGTGTCAGGTGTGGGGCTACCCTACAATATATATATATATATATATATATATATATATATATATATATATATATATATATATATATATATATATATATATATATATATATATATATATATATATATATATATATATATATATATATATATATATATATATGAAGTAGAATAGGGTATAGGTAACCCTTTCTGCGTTTATGAGTGCGTGGTAGATTTATAATATAAGCAGAGTGCAAATTACTGAATGTAGTTTGGCCACAGTCGACCATTTTATAGGTTGCGGGATAACAGAAAAACGGGTACAAATATAACTTTACTAATATGCGAATTAATATTATTTTACAAGATTAAAAAGAGTTTTAAACCTTACTATACACACATTAGATGTACACGGGTCTCAGTGGCTAAAAAGGGGCAGGAGACTTGGTGAGGACGGTCACCGTACAAGCAAATCGACCAATATTGACTACGGGACGCTCGAATGACCTTGAGCGTATACTAAGCCGATGATGAAGGCTTTATACTAGGGGGGAGGGAAGTAGAGAGAGGACTTGCATAGGAGAGTTGCGCGTTGCGTTACCTCGAAGATTTGGTCCGATGGAGTAATCCTTGCGTTGGCGCGAAGTTCAAACAATAGTCTCTTGGCAATGACTATTATGGGGTGAACTTATATCTTGCTTTCGAGTAACACGAATCGAGGCTAATTACGCTGCGTTCGAGGAGCGGGAGGAAGCGGGTCGAGGTAGAATCACGCGAATTGACAAGAATACCGGGAGCTTGATGGGTTCTAAGAGAATCGTGCAGAGTCCGACGGGACGAGAATAGCGGGTACGAACGGGGAAATGCAGACGGCGGATACGGACGGGGGAGGGTGAAGGGCGGATTCTGACTTCCAACTCTGGCGCAGTAGGATTTATAGTGGTGTCGAATGGGTTTTCCCCACTTCCGTCCGGAGGGAAAGGTTCTAGGGTCAGACGCTTCGGCAGACGAAAATAATCTTGGCCTTTTAGCGCGAGGGCAGGAAGGTTCCTAAGTCGGCGAGACGAACTTTGTCCGACTTCAGATGTGACCTGGGCCCTCAAACTTGTCGCAGGTTACTCTGATAGGGACGTTTCAGCTTACCGCGGTGTTTCATACAGTTCCTTCTTTGCGTGGGAACGGGTAGTAACGGGTTTGAGCCACGGCGGTGGAAGAAACCAGGGGGGACTGACCAATTAGGACCGAGCAAAACTTGATGGGGGCTGCCATGACTTCAGCCCAACCAGTAAAATACGCGCACTCAATGTAGCAGTGAACAATGGGGAATTTATTGGCTCGCCCTAAGTAATCATGCACTACGGCAAATAAATCGTGGTCCGGAGCAACATGGGGGAGTAGGGCATCGGATACACATGCACCCTGTATCGCGTACGAGGGGGTGGAGATCCAGCAACCATACACGGCTCCAGTTTCAAATTGGAGGGCCCCAGGGGTACTTTTATCGACCAAAAAGTTTACCTGGTGGACAGCCCTATTCAGCAGGTTCGAAGAAGAGAGGGTCTTCATTTTGCGACGGCGGGGGCGTAGAAGTCGCACTAACCTGGTGTAACTGGTGAGAATGAGGGGTGTTTCTAAACTTGAGTTTCGAGGGCAGTTGGATCTCCTGTAGCCAGGAACTCCATAGGACTAGCACATGATGGTCATTTTGGGGAACGACGAAGCAGGGGGATTTGGAGAAAAGGTCTTAACGTCATGGTGGTCCGACGAGAAGAGAGGTTTGGGTTTGGCTGGCCCAGTCACCTTAACGAACTTATTTCCATTATTAGGAAGAAATTTGTTCTTGCTGGTTTTGTATTTAGGAGATGGGGGGTTCTGATTTCTTCCCTTTCTTCGAAGAGGAGTTGTGGCTAGCCGCGTAGAAGTCTGTCTCCTCGTCGATGCATTCCTTAAGACTATGGCACCTCCGGTCCTTCACGAAGTATCTTATTTCCGAAGTAAGTGACGCAAGAAATTGGTCCTTAGGACAAAATTGGCTAGGGCGTCGTATTCATGAGGCACCTTGTACGCGTCAATCCCAAAATTAAAATGACTCTGTAGGGAGTAGCCGAACAGTCGAAAGGTATGGTTTGGTTGAATGTGACAATGCCTAAATTTAGCGCGATATAAACCTGGATTTTTTTTTTATCCTGTCCTTAAAATATAGTTATATATAAGACTTTCAATCTGTTTCTGTGGTCACAACGTTCTTCCCTCATAACTAACGGTCAGTGACATGTGAGCGTAAAGTTACGAGCACGCGCGGTGAAACGTTTAATCATTTTAAGTATATTATATGATAGGGAAAATGCGCACCTCTTATGAATATGTTTTCAACCTATAAATAATAATAATCAGCAAGTAAAGATATTTTTGTGCCACATTATAAGAATTTAAAACAATGATCATCTGTATTTATTTGCGACAGGAGATTTTATTCCGGGTAACGCCCTGGATCAAAAGTCCTATTTAATTTCTAAACTCATGCTAGAGTTGCGATAGACAAAGGGAAACTTATTCTTATTCTGTGACGGAGGCCCTGTCCTCCTCGTTTGTGGTCTTCTCAAAGGAGTCTCTGTGCGCCACATCGAACAAGTCATTAAGGTCCCTTTGAAATATCTCCTCATTCATCCTTGCCGTTTCTGAAGCTCTTTTCTTGTGCTTCTGAAGACCCTCGTAGGCCTCCATTAACTTGAGCAGCTTCGCCTTGCTGTCACGCAGTGTGGAGGTAGGAAAACCCACCTTTTACCAAATCTCCAGTATTCCTGTGGGAGAACCTCCACGTGCTACCGCCTGGTCATAGTCTTCTCGTCTGCTCGCAGATCCGTGTTCTCTTCCTTCCTTTGTTTATTCTCCAGGACCTCTGCCAGGGCTACCTGGGATCAACACTAGATCTAGAGTAGCACATTCGGGGGTCGTTCACCCAGCATCCGAGCCCGCTCAAGAACTAGCTTCCCTTCCTACGTATGAAGAGGCCACTAGATCTCGTAGACCGGGCTCTTTCACTTAGTTAAGAATTCTCCATTGCACATCTCCGTATCTTCACCTAGAGCAACAGTGATATTCCACCCAGTAACATTAGTGAGGATACCTCCCACTGTTACCTTTTAGCCGAGGGAGAGGTTTGTAATTCCACTAATCGTATCATTTCTCAGGTCTCCCGCAGCGTGGACGTGCCGGCCCAGGAAAGGGTTGCCTCTGCCCAATGTCCCCCGATCCTGAAGTTTCCCAGAGCTCCGCCTTTATACTCATCTAGGGCACTGCATCTTATGCCTGACACCCCTAGATTTCCTGTGAGATCGCGTTCACCTGCTGTCGCTCCGCCTGCTCTTTTCGTTGGTAGGTGTACATACTCCAGCATCAATTGGATACAAGTTCAAAGGAACCTCCACCACAACATTCAGGCAACATGCTTCAAGCCCTGCGATAGGGAGGAGATACAGGTCCTCCTTACTGTGTTTCGTTTCAAGGATTTATTCAACCAAGAGGAATATCATCGTCTACATCAGAGAGTGAGTTAATACTATACCGTCAGGCTTCACGGCAGGACAACGGCCCTAAACAACGCACGCGAACATCCATGGCAACAGGCATTGTCATCAGTGACAGGATGTTACCCTGCTCACTTCAGCTACGTAGACCATCAACCTATGGATCGTGGACACCACCCCCGATGGGTCGTGGAGGCAGACCAGCAAATGCACCACCGCCTACGACGCGTGCAATAACATTGTCAATAACATGGACTGGCGCACTCGATAGTACGTAGAAAGAACTCGCCGCCGTATTGGATTGGATACGGGCACCAGAAGTTCTGCATCAGATGAGTATCGCTTTTTCTCTATTCGCACCCCCCTTCTTTCCCTTCCCCGTCAGCTCCATCTGTGTTAGACGTTCTTTCTCCATTCGAGCCTACCATCTCTCCTCATTTCCCTCCCAGTTGGTCACCCATTCGCCATCTACAAAGCTCCCTTTCACCACCTCTGGTGGCCTCGATATCTCAGGTCATTGACGTAAATTTGGATGACCATATAGTAATTAATGTGCCTCCTCCTTCACTCTCGTCCCACAGGTAACCCCTCATGTGTCTCAAATCAATCTTCTCGACACCAGACCTTCCACCCTTGGTTACTCTCATCTCAGGCAACCGCCTTACGGTCCCCACGGTTATTAGTGTCCAACGTTCTCCCTCCCCCTCTAAGGTGCATGCGACCCCCTCGTCTAACCCATCTGAGCAAGGGGACGTCTTGCGCGATGTCATGAGTGGGCCTCCGGACATCATGTGCCCACTAAGCCCCGACTAACAGAACAGGGAGACAACAATGATAACGACTGCGCGGGACAAGACCCACAAGAATCGGTGAGCCTGGGTATGGACCCTTTGAAAACCCGCGCTGAACCTCTTACCCTCGAGGCAAGTCTAGACGTTCTTTCTCAGGAACAGCAACATGGTTAAGGTTGCGGTTGGAAAGAGCGTGCTCATCTTTCTTAACAAAGATTACCACCACTGTCAGCCATCCTCCCCTGCAGTTTTTCTCCTCATGGAGCAGCTCCGCGAGGTCGGAATTCTGTACGAGGGAGTCCCGGTCTTTAGGACTCACCGCATCTTCGGGATGGCCAAACCAAATGGGTCTGAACGGATCGTCTATGACATATCCGCGGCCTCAGAAGCATTTACACCACCTCCCTTCAACTTACCATCGGTTGGCAAGGTCCTGCAGGATTCCTCTCCACGGGATTTGGCTATTAAGCTAGATCTAAAGGACGGATTTGATCACGTCAGCCTTCACCCCCGAGCAAGACCGTCCTTTGGAATCGCGATAGGGACAAGACGGTTCCGCTTTAGCTCCTAATGGGCTTCGCAGGCTCCACATACATTAGCAAATGTGCCTATCCACAACGGTTAATGAATGGGCACGCCAAGCTGGATGCAAAGTCCATACCTACCTGGACCACATTCTGGCCATTGGCCCCCGAGTGCCCTACGGAAGGTTCTTTCCGTAGCTAACACAAGTAGCCTTCGTTTAAACGTTAATATGTGCCTTCTTCGACCCCATAAAAAACTTACTTACCTGAGCTTAGAAATCGATCTTCAATCCCTCCAGGTTCACATCACCACCGAGCAGAAATAAAAGAGTTAACGTGCCCTTCGATACATCTGTGGGCACTCAGTGGCCATGAAGTGCTGGCTGCGTCTAGCAAGACTCATCAATTTTATCCAGCCTGTCCTAAGCCTCCACTTCCTTTGGGTGCAGATGTGCTTTAAACAACTAGAGCACTGGAACCCCGCCCAACCAGAAATCATAGTGGAGAACGATTTGACGGTTGTGCAAATGCTGTGAAAAAGGGAATTGGTAGCGAAATGTGGTCAAATGGCGACCACGTACCCTTCTGTACCTACATGGATCTTGAGATCATCGCATAGAGCTGTGAAAGCATGGCTGAACCTGGGCAAGGAGGCGGCCGACGCCGTTATCGCACGCCCCAGCGGTATTTGCCTGGGGAGCGATGTCATCGACCCCTTCCCCCACGGCCACCTCTCCGCTAGCATTCTGGTTTTCTGCTCGAAGATTTAAATCCGTTGGACATTCCAACCAACGTTATCACGATTCCCCCTTCCCCCGAAGGAGTCGCCGACTTTTCCCTAAATTCGCGCGCGCGTTTAGAGCCACCTCACCAGGCGCTTCGACTAAGTTTAGAGAGCAGCACTGTTAGACTTCCACCTACTCCGGCGAACCAGCTGTAGGGCGCCCCCCCCCCCCCAGCGGGGATTTCGATTCGAGTTGAAGGCTAAATCGATCGGTAAGCTTCGACATAAGTGAACTTTCTCATAGTCAATCGGCAAGCACTTGACAAGGATTCCAAACTCCAAAGGCGACAAGTGCTCCTTCGTCTGAAGCCAGAGTTAAACCGACTTCTTCCGTCGCATTCATCATACCCCAACTGGCCCATTTTCGGCAAAGAGCACGTAAGGGAATCGTAACCGTTGCCACCTGCAGATTGATCTTGAATCTGGCTTACCCAATTTCTCCATTATTTGTGTGAACGCCCCAGTTTAAAATCTTCCTTTAAATCACCAAACTGGATCTGACCTCTTTAATCCCTTAATTAACCTACCTGTATCGTGTGTGGACCTTTAACCCCGTCTAGGCGACATTCCCTTTTAAACCCAATTTTTGTGTAAATCTATATATCATTTTTTTGTTAGTAAAGATATATTTTCGTCACTGTCTTTTTTTGGCAAACCCAACGCGTACCAGCTACCTGTTAATCTTCGGCTAATATGCACTCTGAAATATTTATTTAAAAGGACTACGCAAAGTTAATAATAAACCATGCCCATTGAATTTCCCCTTTTACTATCGGTCTTCAACCAACTTCGGCCCCAAGCCCCAAAGTACCTACGTGTATATATATATATATATATATATATATATATATATATATATATAGAGAGAGAGAGAGAGAGAGAGAGAGAGAGAGAGAAAGAGAGAGAGAGAAAGAGAGAGAGAGAGAGTGTGTCTGGCCATTCCACCACATATACTTATATATACTTTACTCTATTTTAAAATCTGGTGATCAGGTGTGTCAAGTCTTTAAAAGGTCTTTAGAGAGATTTTTTAAAGGCAACCCTTTAAATTTATTGTAATTTTCAAAGCTAAGTACCATTTGAGTTGCAAAGATAAAACAAAACAGGAAACAACCCTGCCATTTTTATTTATCGCATAGTGTTTGTATGTGTGTTTGGACCGACAATCTTTAATAGCAAAATTTTTATTAGGTGTCACCTTAATCCCCCACGAATTAGTAGAGTCTGAGCCCTTCTCATCTAACGAAGACTCTATTTTATTATTTTTTATTTGTTTAAACGTATATTATATTAGTGTTAGTATTTGGATAGCAAAGCGTCCGCGTTTAAACAAACATATTCCTCGTGTGTCAGTAATTTGTGAGCCAAGCCTCCGCCGTCGCTGACGTCCCATTAAAACCCTTTCTTTGTTACGAACAAAATGTCCTGGTTCGAGAGATTTAACTCCAAAGGTGAATCACTCGGGTTAAATGCCAAAGACCTTATCACTTATATACAAGAAGAGGAGAGAAATGAGAGAGCTTATAAAAGAGACGAGAAGAACTAGAATTAGCTGAACAAAAAGAGATTAGAGAAAAAGCTAAACGTGAACAAAAAGAGATTAGAGAATGCGCTGTACAAAAATAAATTAGAGAGAGCGAAGAACGCGAGAGAATTTGCTAATATGACCTGGAATTGAATCGTGATCGACTCGAAGCCTTTTTAGCAAATTTCCGTGTAGGAACTCCTCAATCTGCCTCCGTAAAACTCCGCACGTTCAAAGAAGGAGAGGACTTCGGATCTTTTCTCACTTACTTCGAGAAAATTTTTGAAGTTAATCATAGGGACATAGAGACGGACGGTGTTGCTAAGCTTCTTCCTCTACTTAGCTCGCCGCTCTGAAACCTAGTCGTATCGATCCCCTCGAAAGTTACGGTGGATTACTCCACCCTCAAATCCGAACTTCTCGTGGCATACAATATGACGCCTGACTTCTATCGCACCAAATTTCGCCACGCCCGCATCCAACCAAATATGACCTTCCGTCATTTTGGATATACTCTTTCCCATACTTTTAATTGTGGAGGTAAATATGTGTGGTAGCCTGCAATCAGCCTGACGAGTTCCTTATACACCTATCGGGAGGGGTGAGTTCGGGAAGGCAAAATTAAGTTCTTGTAAAGGTGCGAGAGGCGGCATCCGCCGGGTTATTACGACTTCTTATGTATGAAAAATTCCTGGCGCTGATGCCGAAATTTATTGAGAAGGAAGTCAGGGTGCAAATGGAGAGGCGCTCTAGGATCCCTTCGGGAATCTTTTCCCTAGTGGCGTTGTGAATGCCTGGGATGTTGTCCGAATATATGCAAGCTCGTGGCCACATGAGGGACGCCTGGTGGATGGAGGTGGTTTCCAGCTCGAATATGTTCAGACGCCAATCTGATGCGTTACATGCCAAAGCCGATGACTTGTCCGTGATGACCAATCGCCGTCTTATAGGCGTCCACTAAGAATTCCATCGGGGAAGCCTTCGTTGGTTTCCACCTAACCTATCGGCGGTGGATCAGCGGGAGAAGAGCGGCGAACAGGGACTGGTTCCATTTTTGGACATTGGAGAAATATAAGTGAGGAATATAGTAGTAGAGGTGTTTAAAGGAGAAAATAGTGTGGAAAATTAGGGAAATAATAGAAAAGGGAAATGAAAATAGAATGAAAGACAGACTACTGGTATAAGGGTAGCTCTAGCTTTATAGTGCGTTTTTTTCGTTGTTGTTTTTTGTATTGAGTATATATAATATAGCTTATATATATATATATATATATATATATATATATATATATATATATATATATATATATATATATATATATACGCATACGAAAGACATTCAAGCCTTTATAGCAGAAGGGTTTTTGGCCCCTACTACTGGTGAAGAGGGTTTTTTATGTGTGTTTTTAGGTCCTGATTTTGTGTTTATTCTTATTTTTGTTGTTGTTACTCTTGTTTATTTTGAGTGAATTAGAGTTTTACTAATTCAAGGGAAATATATATAAAAATAAATGGGCTTTTAAAGTGATAGGCTTTGTTTGTGCTTGGTTTGTGAACAGAATTAATTATGTGTGAACGTTGCGTTTATGTCGTTGTTGATGAGCACTCTGCTACTTGTAAATGATCTTATGTGTCTTGGGTCATTAAAGTCCATGTGCTCGAGCACAAACTCGGGAGGGAGGTGCCGATGTACGGCGTTTCAGATCTTTATTGTTCTATTGTGAGCTCCTAGTTTATGAAGGCCAACTCCAGTTGACCATGGAGCTCACTCTGCCTTCTCCTTTCTCTCCTTGGGGCTCCCGTTATAAGTAGGACAGCCTTATTCTGAACCTTTTGAAGTTTAAGGATCTGAGTCTTGGGACTCGCGTTTATTGGCACCGGGGAGTACAGGAGTTTGGATCGGTTGCACGCATTATAGGTTTTAAATTTTTTGGAGGTTCTTAGGTCCATGAATCGGAAAAATTCACCCAAGTCCCTCCATGCATTTGCCTAGATCCTCTTCACATGACTCCCATACCAACCAGTCGTAATCTGGAGTCTCAGAACCGTGCCCTCCTTGCAGTATAGGATGTGTATTTGCGAACATTTTTCCAAATTGTGGGCTTGCTTGGTGGGTGCCTATCTAGAAAACGTTGTTCAAATGAATCTTGTACTTGTTTAATACTGCCAGTCTCAATAAAGTTTGTGACTACAAATACGCGTTGGTCTTTTTTTAACTGCATGATTAAAAAGGTTCTATGGAAGTAAACTTTTACACAGAAACGCTTTGATTTGCTTAGTAAGCAATAATGACGAGACAATGCCACAGCGTGGCTGAAAAGCCACTGTAAAATGGCCTAGGCTTTGCTTGAAAAATCGCACAGTGACCTAGGCTACCTGAGCTCACTACGCTTCTCTTGAAAGTGCACGGTGGCCTAGCATTCCTAGGCTTCGTTTCATTATTTCACTTCCTTACGCAAACATATTTTTGATAGCGTCCCCTAAACCCATTAGTGTATCAAAATCATAAAAGAGAATTTAATGAAATTTCCAGAATCGACAGAAAAATAGTTGTTAAATAAATCACCTTTTGCAGGACCAAAAAATCACTAAGAGTTTTTGAGTTATACATATTCAAAGTACGGTCAACTTTTTTCTGGGACACCTTGTTTAGTATAGAGCAGGGGACTTATATATCCGCCTTGTGGCATCCCCGCCTCAAGTTCGAACTCAGGGCCATTGAAGCCTTCTACGTGCACATACGCTCTCCTCTACATCACGTAATCGCAAAGTATCCTTTTAATTATGGGGTCGAAGCCCAAGTGTAAAATCTTGTACTGTAGACCTCTTCTCCATACTTTGTCAAAGGCCTTTTTGACGTCTCGGAGCACCAGATTCTCGTGGCGTTGTTCTGCTTTTATTTTTGCTAACTTCTCAGTGATCACAGCTAGCACCGTGTGCGTTTCTCGCTTCCTCCGGAAGCCATGCTGTTGTGGGATATTCAAATTATTTTCGTTGAGGAACGTATTCACCCTGTTAGCCAATATCTTTTCTAAGACTTTCCTTGCAAGTTCTAGGAGAGATATAGGCCTGATGTCAGCTGAACTGTCCGATGGCTTACTGGGTTTGGGAATGAATATGATATTTGCTAACTCCCAGTAACCCACGTTCAGGCACGCATTCATGATATTCATGAGCCCCAAAAGGATGTTAGGCGGGGCTCGAATAAAATTCTCCCTTGTCAGTTCTGTACGCCCTGGTGCCCGTTGACGAAAGGATTTTAAAGTTTTCCAGAATTCTTTCTCGATTTTATCAGTCTCAGTAATTTACGTGTTGTCTCGTGTGATTTTTATTGACGTCTGTGTCTGTCCTCTTTTTAACTTTTTACAGTCTGCCAGAATGTGCGAGAGTCGTTTTCTAAGTCAAGTCTGCTAATTATATTGTCCCAAAGTACATTCTGCTTTTCTCTAATGAGTGTCATTAGCTCGTCGCGTATTTGTCGTGTTCATCTGTGCGTAGTGATGTTGGGGCCAGTGAGGTTCACTTCATTGATCCGTTCCCCGTTTACCTTCACCGGGAGTGTTTTATATTTTAATCGGGGAATGGCTTCCTTATCGCCATTTATTAATTGATTGGTGATTTTATCCAACTCCTCGTCGAATTCTTCTAAATTTGCATCAGTTAAGTGGTCGGGAATGTAGCTTTCGAGGAGTTGTTTATACGTATCCCAGTTGGCGCGAGCGTAGCCCTTGGGTACTGGGATAGTGATCTGAATAGGGACGGTGGAGATTTTTATAAGGATAGCCTGGTGGTCGCTGGGGACAGGAGGGCCCGGTTCAATCAAGTAATTATAGGGGAATGAAGTGCTTGTGAACACTATGTCTAGGTTTGTGACTGATCTGTCTGTGATGTATGTAGGAAAGTTTGGTCCAATTCTTGTCATATTTTGTCTGTCAATAAGTGTCTCGAGATTCCCGCCTGAGGGGTCGGTGGACGTATAGTTTGAGGCAGCCGTCCTCGCATTGAGGTCGGCGGCAAAAAGAACCGTTGTGCCGTAACCACAAAGCGGCAGAAAGTTATGGAGGGGTAAATACCCTCTCATTGGGGGGTGGTGCCCTACTGCCAGGACTAGAAGCCCCACTGCCGTACGTACCTCCAAAGCTAAGTAGAATTCATCGAGCCCACTTATCTCTCTGTAATCAATACTGTCATGGAATGGCGAGACTCGCTCTCCCTCTCTCTCTCTCTCTCTCTCTCTCTCTCTCTCTCTCTCTCTCTATATATATATATATATATATATATATATATATATATATATATATATATATATATATATATATATATATATATATATGTGAATGCAATGTGCCACAGGAAAAAATGAAATGGTGTTTCCAAGTACTTTCGAACTTATTAAGTTCCTTATCAAGGATAACTACAAGAAATAATATTATTTAGAGGTATATATAGGAAAGAAAAGTATGAAAGACCGCCTCGTATATATACTTCTAATATAATATTATTTCTTGTAGTTATCCTTGATAAGGAACTTAATAAAGTTCGAAAGTACTTGGAAACACCATTTCATTTTTTCCTGCAGGACATTGCATTCATTTGCTACCATCACGTGATACTTTGTGAGTTTTTCATATATATATATATATATATATATATATATATATATATATATATATATATATACAAGGTGTCCCAGAAAAAAGTTAACCGTACTTTGAATTAATATAACTCAAAACCTATTAGAGAATTTTGAGTCCTGCAAAAACAAAACAATTTTTCGATATTGATATTCTAATGGGTTTAGTGAAGGCTAACAAAATTATGTTTGCGCAAGGAAGTAAAATAATGAAAATTGGTAGTTTAAAATCAACAGATATATTTAAATCCATTTTCAACAAAAACACCTCTTCATATGGGTAATACAAATTCATTTTTTAATTTTCTAAGCACCGTTTCCTTCCACATATCCTCCATTTCTTTCCAAGCACAGTTGCGCCTTTGATCGCATTGATTGAATACCTTTTTGATTAACTTGTTATTTTCCTTTAGTCTATTGACTTCACGTGTGATACTATCTCTTAACTGGTTGATGCTTTGTGGTGGAGTAGAATACACTTTATTGTTTAGATATCCCCATAAGAAATAATCGCACGGTGTAAAGTCAGGGGATCTTGGAGGCCATTCACTTGCATGATTTAGCTCGACAATGCGGTTGTCAAACGTTTCTCTTAGTTTTATTCTTACAGCCAGCTGTCTAATAGCTGGTGCGCGGTCCTGAATCCAACAAAGTCCATTGAATTGATTGCCGAAAATCTGGTGGAGTTCTGGGAAGATCCTTTCGTTGATCATGCTCGGGTAGGCAGCACCATTCAGTTATTCTCGTAAAACAATGGGCCGACAAGATAGCCATTCTCGCATATCCCGATCTACAGATACACTTTCTGCTGACAAATACGTGTGTCAAAGTTAAATGCTGGGAGGTGGTTCAGCGGCGCATATTGCCGAATGTTATGGCTATTTACCTTTCCATTCATGAAAAAGGCTGCCTCGTCACCAATCACAATGTTTTCCAAGAAGCGAGCAGGTTTATGCAGAAGCCATTCGATAAATTATCTACGCCGAGTAAAATCAGTTTCAAGAAGCTGGTGTCATGCATGCATCTTATAGAGATGCCATTTTAAGTCATGTTAAATAATGCGGTTAAATGATGACTTTGACGATTGTAACCCATTCTTTCTGACTGATACATGTGGATTTTGAAGAAATGTCATCTGAACATTTTCGATATTTTTTATTGTTCTTATGGTTCTCATACGACCCGAGCGACCTTTATTTAGATTTAAGCATGTTCCTTCATGTTTGTATTTGCGAACATTTTGCCAAATTGTGGGCTTGCTTGGTGGGTGCTTATCTAGAAAACCTTGTTGAAATGAATCTTGTACTTGTTTAATACTGCCAGTCTCAATAAAGTTTGTGACTACAAATACACGTTGATCTTTTGTTAACTGCATGATTAAAAAGGTTCGATGGAAGTAAACTTCTACACCAAAACTCTTGCTTTGATTTGCTTAGTAAGCAATAAGGACGAGACCATACCACAGCGTGGCTAAAAAAACACTGTAAAATAGCCTAGGCTTTGCTTGAAGAATAATACAGTGACCTAGGCTAATTAGGCTCCCGACGCTTCTCTTGAAAGTGCACGGTGGCCTAGCCTTCCTAAACTTCGTTTAAATATTTTACTTCCTTGCGCAAACATATTTTTAATAACCTCCACTAAACCCATTAGTGTATCAATATCATAAAAGGGAATTTAATGAAACTGCTGAAATCGAGAGATAAATATTTGGTAAATAAAACACCTTTTGCAGGACCAAAAAATCACTAAGAGTTTTTGAGTTATACATATTCAAAGTAAGGTTAACTTTTTTCTGGGACACCTGGTATATATATATATATATATATATATATATATATATATATATATATATATATATATATATATATATATATATATGGGTAGGTACTTTAAAACTTGGGGGAGAAGTTGGTTGAAGAACGATAATAAAGGGGGAAATTATTATGAGTCCAGTGGGGATGGTTTATTATTAACTTTGCGGAATCCTTTTAAACAAATATTTCCAGAGCGCATTTTTTTTAAGGCTCATCTGGTGACTGCCTACTTGGGTATTAGCCGCCGTATTAAAAACTGCCTAGTACTAGGCTGCTTTAAAATAAGATTAAAAAAACACACAACAAAAAACATCAACACTAAAAATAAACAAAAAAGGAAAAGGCAATGATCAGGAAGCAAGAAAACAAAAAAAAATAGTTAAATAAAAGGGAGAGGCCGGACTCACCACAAAAGTCTACAAGTCCAGCAGTCATTGTGCACGCACGCGTTCCAAGTACAAGGGACAGCCGGGAGCGACCCTGCTCATCCCGGTACCGGGACGGGTAACGTGCGCGAAGAAAGCCCAGACTGGGACATTCAACAAGAATGTGCCGAACAGTCTGGGGGACGAGGCGAGCGCTCCATCAAATGGCGATGCGGCACACGAGTGTGCCCGATGAGGAGACAAGAGAAAGCGACCTGAAGCCGTCGCGGCATTGGGGGATAAGTCCATGGGAACAGACGCGGAGCAATGGCACGTAATATTAAGTTTCCCTTGACTGTCTCCCAGCTTCTTTGCTAAGCAGTCCGCAGAGCTGCCCGTATTCCTGCCATGTAGTCGGTGTAAGGAAGAGCGAAACTCTGGTCCGGTCACCAGGTCTTAGCGGACTCTATGGCGCCCTCATCGGCGCGCTCATTCCCTGCAATTACTAAATGTCCAAAAACCCAGCAGAAGATAATCTCGACATCCGCCCGGCTTGCCGAAACCGTGGAGTCACGAAAATCATAAACCAGGGGACGCGAAGATTACACTGCCCCGAGAGCACTCAGGGCGCTTTGTGAATCGCAATAGATCACAATACGGTCTGCGAACCAGGCACGTCGCATAATCTCTCGTACCGAGTAATGTATTGCCACCAGCTCGGTCGAGAAGACACACGCAGCACCTAACAGAAGCCCGCTGACTTCAAACAAAGGGGATACGGCATGAAACTTGACCTCCTCTTTGGACTTGGAGCCAACCGTATACACTGGCACGGTTCCAGCGTGACACGAGGTGTGCTCCAAAAAAGTCGAACGCAATACTCCCGGCGCTGTACAAGCTTTGGGAGCAGAGGCGTGGCGACAAATAGCCAAATGTGGTAACATCTAGGATGGCGTCCTGGGCAGAACCAGGGGTGCTACCGGCACAAGAGACTATACCTAGCTCTCAAAGGAGTTTCCTGGCCCTAAACCAAAAGAGCTTAGGGTATGACTGGCGTCTCTCGGTGGCATAGGCACCGTCGAAACCAGCTGCAGATGCAGTGAGAGCTGTTGGCGACTGAGGGAGGCACTGGGCTAGCACGTATAGGCGAGTGGTTTACTGTACGTGGCGTAGAGCGAGTAGCATCTCTCCAGCATTGACAACTAGGCTCTCGATGGAAGAAGTGCGGAAGGCACCTGTCGCTAGGCGAAGGCCGCTATGGTTGAGGATCGAGTCTATCTTTCGCAATACACTCTCAGCTGCGGATGCATAAAACTCGCATTCGTATTCAAGCTACAAACGAACAAAGGATTGATAAAAAAGTGAGGCAGTAGCCGTATCAGCGCCCCAAACGCTGAACGTCACGGAACGGAGAATATCCATGGCACATGTACAAGAGACCTTAAGGCTACGAATATGAGCATCTCCGTTGAGGCGTTGATCAAATACAAGACCAAGGCAAAGGTACGATTCAACCACTTCAAGGCGTACCCCATTAAGAAACAAGTCGGGCTCAGGGTGAAACCGTGGATGGCGGCAGAAGTGCACCACCTTAATCTTGGCCAAGGGAAACCTAAACCTGTGCACTTCAGCAGAGCGAAAGACGCTGTTCAATGCCTGTTGGAGTCGACGCTCCAGAGTTGGTATCTGGGCCGCGCTAAAAGAGATCGAAAGGTCGTCCACGTAGAGCGTAGCGACAACATCTTAATGCTGCGCAGAGATGATGCCGTTGATGCTTATGGCTAAGAGTGTCACACTGAGGTCACTTTCCTGCAGGACACCCTCTTTATGCTCCATTGGGCCGGGAGGGCTCCACCCCACTCGTATGTGAAATCGATTATCTCGCAGCAATTTACATATGAAGATCGGAAGGCATCCCCTTGCCCCCATCGTGTAGAGAGTCTCCATCATACCGTATCGCTTTGCGGTATCATAGGCCTTCTCCAAATCAAAAAACACCATGTCGTAGTGCTGTCTACGAAGGAAGTCCTCGTAGACGTCATTTTCCAATCGGAGAAGACCATCCGACGTGGAGTAGAACTTGCAGAAGCCTCAATATGCAAAAAACAGATGGCCTCCGCTGTCCAGAAAAAAGGCTAATCTAACATTTACCAATTTCTTCATAACTTGCACACGCAAGAGGTTAGAGAGATTGGGCGAAAACCAGCCAAAGTAGAGTGATCTCACCCCGGTTTGCGAAGGGCGAGCAAAGAAGCGATTCGCCAGGAATCTGGGAGGAGACCCTCTACCCAGATCCTGTTAAACAAATCTAAGAGAAAGGCCATCCCTCGCTCACCCAGGTGTCGAAGCATGGCGTACGGGACATCGTCCGGACCATGGGCGGTGTCTGCGCACGAAGCAAGAGCGGAATGCAAATGTCTCAGAGTAAACCTGTCGTTGGAGGTAAAGTCCAGCCAGCGGCTTTCTGCGACATCACGAAATGCATTGAATGCTGGCAGAGCAGGATCCCGGCTAGAAACGGCGAAGAAAGCGGTCGCAAAGGATTCCGCCACAGGCGCGGGGTCCGAGATTGCGGTCACATTCTCCTGGCGAACGGGAGGGGGGGGGTCCCGCGAGAACTTGCCCCGAATCATTTTAACTCGCTTTCACACCTTTGCTAGAGGAATCTTCCCGTTAAGTAAAGACGTATGACCGCCCAGAAGAGGGCCGGGCGTGCTTTCAAATATACCCGAACCTAACCCGATGAAATTCACCGACAGTGAAATCTTTCGGGCGGCGCTTATGGTGCATGTAGGCATAACGCTTCTGTTTAAGGGCCGCCTCACACTCGGCCGACCACCATTAGAGTGTTCAGGGTGCAAAATGGCCAGACGTTATGGGAATAGTAGTCAGGCCTGTGGCGATGAGAGTGCCGGAGAAGAACTCAATGGCCTGATCTACCGACCTAAACTCCTCGACTGAGATGGAGAATTCAGTCATTTTCTGAAATGCAGGCCACCGCTACCGCGCCCGCGCCAAGCACCACCGAGGTGGCCTCTCAAGCGGCAGCTGCCCTGAAAATGATCTTTGAATGGGAAAGTGATCACTACCATGGAGGTCATCGACCACTTCCCAATCCAAATCAGGTTGTGCATCCGGAGAGAACAAAGATAGATCGAGGCAGTAATATGAAGCGGTTCTCCGGCAGTGATGCGTAAACTGATCCACATTTAGGACACCTATCTCAAGCTCTTCGATCAGATCGGCAAAGACTTGCCCCTAGGATTTATTGAGTAGTCTCCCCACGGAGGATGTCTTCCGTTCAGATCTCCAAGCAAGAGAAAGGGCCTTGGCAACCGGGCCACGACGCGACCTAGGTTACCCACGTTGAAGTCAGTTGATGGTGGAATGTACGCAAAAATAACAGTATGCTTCCTCTCCAGGTAAAGCTGCACAGCCACTGCTTGAAAGGAGGTAGCTAAAGTGAAAGGAAGAACGGAGACATCATGCGGGGTGTGAACCGCACATCCCCAAGCCCGGCCATCCGGTGGTGGTGGGGTCGCAAGACCCATATACCCCAGGAGGGTGGGCAGGGGGCACGCGCTGAGCATGTTCTCCTGCAGAAAAATAGCTAAAGGGGATCGAGACGAGACGAGACTCCGCAGCTCCTCCCAGGTGGCCGGGAGTCCACGGCAATTTCATTGAAGGATGAAAAAATATTCCCTCTAGGCATAGCTCGGAGGAGACACGGGAGCCCTCCTCGAAAAGAAGATGCTCACATGAATGGCCCTAAGCTTCCCGGAGGCCGAACCCCGGGCGCTGTTGGCTGGACAATGCGCTGAAGGCGCTGTCGCCTTTAAGGACTTATTAGGGGAGGTTGGGCTCGTCATGCGACTCTTTTCCTCCCTCCGCCTCGAAACCTTAGGTGGGCGTTGCGGCTTCGGGGGCAGGGGGCCCTCTTTTCGAGGATCCACCCTCTCCGAGCCACTCAGCCCGCTACTAAGCGTGGGCAAAGGACCCTAAGCTCCTTTCAGGGAAAAGCTTTAGGAACCCCGGAAGATGGCTTAGCGACCAACTTTAGGGGGTTGCCTCCTGTGAGTCTAACGACTCGGTGGAGGCGAGCGGCCGTTTCGCTTTACGGGAAACAGTCACGCTGGTGGAAGAGGGAAGAGCCCTGGTTTTAGTCGGGCCTGGGTGTGAACCCCTTGTGCCACCCACCAGCCTCATCAGGAAAGCGCCCTGGTTAAGTAGAACTAGCAGAAGGGTTCCGAATGGACACGGAAACAACCGTGCTCGTTAGCATGGATGGGCCAGGGGCAGAGGGTGTCTTTCTAACCATTGAGGCGTAAGACATCCAGGCAGAGCCGGACGCGCCAGGAGTAAGTCCTGAGCCTCGCGGAATGAGAGTCGATCCTGGGTCGAAACGGCCAGGATTTCATTCTCAAGGAGATATGCACCACATTGCTTCGAAGAATCGGGGTGCGGCTCTCCGTAATTGACACACTTGGCTACACACGATTTGGACTTATCGTGTGTGGCCTTAAAGAAATTTACACGTACTTCGGGTGACCTCGACTTTGCACGCCTACATGCACGATTCATATGTCCAAAGTGGTGACAGTAATAGCACCTCCGCGGCAGTAGCAAGAATGCCTTCCAGTGGTAGCGGTACCAACCGGTACGAACTGATTTGAGGAGCTTGTCACAGTTGAACGTGACGAAGAGTGTAGGGGTGAGTCTCGAAGCCCCTCCCTGTTTTCTCATCACACGTTCGACCTTGACCGCCCCATGGTCGGACAACTCTAAGTTGATGTCCTCTACGAAGTAGTCAACGAGTTTCCTCGCTTAAACTACTCCTTTCACAAAGTTCATGGTAGAGTGCAGCGTCACACTCACCGGGTTCCATCATGTGTTGGAAGAGTACTTATCTTGGCCGCCTCAGAGGGACCCGCTGCATTTAACAGACGGCTCCCGTCCGAGAAACGGGTCACCTTTGGCTCTCTACCAATTACACTATCTAAAGCTCTCATCTGATAGATCATGTTGCCCTTGGCTAACATGCTGCCATCAGTGGAGCGAATAACTAAGAAGCGTTTGAGGCCAGCGGGCTGAAAATGGCAGGTAACCTCTGAATGAGGGGCCCCGATGTTATCGAGGCTCTATCCTGCGCAGTTTTGGTCTTAGCCAGGGGCTCTGCACCAGAGGAGGCAGAGGAGCCGGAAGTGCCGATCTTGGCTTGGTCGCTTACCGAAGTGGCAGCAGACCCATCCATCCTCGCATTTCCCGCAGATTTAGAGGAGCCCCAAGCCTTGTTAGTGTTCTTTTTTCTTTCTTATTAAGAGAGGAGGGCGGGGAATGAACCCACTTCTCTCCTCCGCCGACAGGAGCCCCCAGGCCAGATGGACTAGCCTCAGCTAAGTCCTTCTCCGATATGGAGAAGGGCCTGGTGGTCACAGGGAAACTGTTCGGATGAGATCCCTCCCCTCCTTGTACTGACCCGGAAACCCTAGCCGTTTGAGGAGGATCTTGCATAGGGGCAGACTAGAGTTCGGTGCTCAGCTGGGTTGCCTCAAGGACCATGTTTATTTTCGGGAGGGTCTCCAGTTGGCTATCCCCCCCGCAGGACATCACAAGTTCTATTGGCAGCGCTGTCACAAGTCAAGTCTGGGGGGGTATAGACCTTGACCCCAACAAGGTTTAATATACATGCCAGCAGGTCTTTTGAGGGAAGCGACCGAAGAGGACTGGCTTCCTTCTCTTCCCTAAGGGGATTTGCCCTATCAAGCTTCTACAATCGGGAGCGGTCGGCAATGACTGCCCACTGGCTTTCTTGGCAGTCCCCTTGGAAAGTAAAGGGGGGACTGCCGCTAGGAAGAGGGAGGTGGCCGAAAGCAACTCCAGTGAAGAGAGGTGAGGGTGAGCCCCCTACACCCGTAGGTGAAGGAGAGGAGTAAGCCTCCTCTCCGGTTGAAGAGTTATGGAGGTTCCCCTGGGAAACCACAGGGGGACCTCCATTTTCTCTGTGGAGCTGCTTGATGGTGGCTCCGTTGTTCTTAAATGGGAAATGGGAAGAGATTTTTGTTTTTGTAGGTTTTCATTCATGGACATGGTGACGCCATTTAAGGCCATCCCTCCCTCCTGGTGACCTGGCAGCCCTTCAACATGGCAGCTTCAACTTGGACACGACGTAAATAAAATAGATGGTGAAGTGAGAAGGAAAGGGAATGTGAGGGAGGTATTTGTGGGGATGCAGCAGGTTGTTAAAAACCCACCATCACACACCGGAGCTCAGGGGTTAGGTGAAATTGTCCCCTTCCTTCTCAGTCCCGATCAGGGATAGTTGGCTAAGAAGAAGGTCAGCATCTACCCTGTGAAATTAGAGGCTGACCAGAGAAAGTTGTGGCAGAGGTTGTATGAAAAGTGAGGAAACCGGGGAAAACACAAGTGTCTGAAGGGAGAAGAGGCTAAGCTGAGATCGGACGAGCTGCTGAGTCTCGTGGGCATGGCCAATCGCCACGCCCTTTATGGGGTTTTAGAGTGAAATTTGTCCAAAGATTAACAGGTATCTGGTACGCGCTGGGGTTGCAAAAGAAAGACAATGACGAAAATATATCTTTACTAACAGCACACTGGGTTAAAGGTCCACACGCAATACAGGTGGATTAATTAATGGATTAAAGAGGTCAGATCCAGTTTGGTGATTTAAAGTGGGATTTTAAACTGGGGCGTTCACAAAAATAATGAAGCAAGTGGGTAAGCCAGATTCAAGATCAATCTGCAGGTGGCAACGGTTACGATTACCTTACATGCTCGTTGCCGAAAATGGGCCAGCTGGGGAATGATGAATGCGACGGAAGAAGTCGGTTTATCTCTATCTTCACACGAGGAAGCACTTGTCACCTTCAGGGTTGGGAATCCTTGCCAAGTGCTTGCCGTTTGACTATAGCAGAGTTCACTTATGTCGAAGCTTGCATTGACTAGCGCAGAGTTCACGGGTCGATTTAGCCTTCAACTGGAATCGAAGTTGCCGCTGAAGGGGGGGGGGGGAGCGTCCGTCAGTTCATTCACCGGAGTAGGTGAATGTCTGACAGTGCTGCTCTCTTAACTCAGTTGAAGCGCCAGGTAAGGTGGCTCCAAACGCGCGCGCAAATTTGGGAAAAATTTGGAGAGCCCTTCGGTGGAATGGGAAATCGTGATAACGTTTGTTGGAATGTCCAATGGATTTAAATCTTCGAGCGGAAAACCAGAATGCTAGCGGAGAGGTGGCCGTGGTGGGGGAGGGAAGGGTAACGATGACTCGGTCCCTAGGCAAATACAGCTGGGCGTGTGCTAAGGGCGTCGGCCGTCTCCTTGCCCAGGTTCAGCCATGCTTTCACAGCTCCATGCGGTGATCTCAGGATCTACGTGGGTACAGAAAGGCACATGGTCGCCAATTGACCTCATTCTGCTACATCCCTCCCATCCCCAAAAGATGGCACTTTCGGAGTTCGGGGAGAAGGGTGACATTCCCTTAGACGAATGTGTAGTCACGGTGTAAGCGGAAAGTAAAAAAACGGAATTCTTGACCTGTCGTCGAGCAGTTGTACAAGCTAATTCTACCCGAATACGGGCGTAAAGGAACGGAAAAGTAAATTAATTATTGCTGACCATTAGAACATTAAGGGGAACATAATTAAAAAAATGACAATAATATATATGCACTAAGCTATACAACGCTAAAAAAAGGACGGAAAAAGAATGAAATGGATATTGAAAGATAAACTTTATACAAATAAAAGAAGGATTATGGTGGTTGCTACATATACACATATTTTGGTTCCGGACCTGGTTTCTAAATACTAATTTCATATATGCAAGGGTAGTGTACATCATAGACGTACACATGGAGAAAAATAAGAACATAACAGAAATAAGTGAATATAAGTGTAGTAGAATTGCTCATAGTCTGGTCCAATAATTATTCTAGTCCTTGATCTGGACGCACCGCTTTTGTTTAACTCGATGGTATTGAACCTATGAGTCGATCTACAATCATATATATATATATATATATATATATATATATATATATATATATATATATATATATATAGAAGCTTTAAGTCCTACTGAACGTGCGAAAGCTGATTAGAGGTGGGTTGTGCCGTAGCCAGGATTCTCACTATAAGAGTCCCACTTGTTACTGGGGGGAGGTTTGTGTTTGTTAAATTCTAAGAGTGCATAATACAGGTTGAATAAATTAGCCGAAGGGATTCTTAATTAAAGTCTTGCCAAGGGTACGTCAAAAAGGAGGAGCCACAAATAAACACAGGTACAAAAATAAACTTTACTTTACACAAAAATAATAATTAGGAATAGTTAAACGGGCAAAAGGTAAATAAGGATTAAATATTAAACACTGACGTTAAGTATCTAGACTTATAATGACTCAATGGGAGTATCAATCACCGTTAATTAAATAGTTAATTTAAGAATAGAGGGGCACTGGGTTTACAGATTACCATTAAATGTGATGGATTGGAGAGACGACTACTCAGGTCCAGACGGGGTGGTTCGGGTGGCGTTAACACGAGTTCTCGGGGAGAGGGGGGATGAGACAAGGGCTCGGGGTTGCTGGCTGCAGTTCCGGTTAGTTCACTCCTAACTGGATGTGACACTAACAAATAGTAACTTCCAGTAACTATTTGGATGTTCCTTTTTCTTTCTCAAGTTACGTTGGGCAACAGAGCGTATTCTTCTAGTCACAGACTCTGCGGGGCAGGAATTGCCTCAGGAACACTTTGAGACAGCGACCAAGTTAACTCAGCAGCGCGTTCGCAGTCGATACGTTACGGCAACGACTATCGTTCAACGTGAGGGTTACGCGAGTAGGTTTGGGACACTGCTGTAGAGGGATGAACGGCGTGGTCATTTATAGCGCGGGCTGTGTAAAATCGAGAGATAGATTCCATTCACGACAATTCGCTTATCGCAGCGCCTTCTAGACAATCTCCATGGTATCATAAAGAAGGCAAATAGAATTTAGGCTTTTCTGTGAGATAGGCCTTCTTTCGTCAGACTTCCTGTTGCTTGTTGGGGAAGGGTGGGGGGAAGAGAGAGGAGACGAAGGTCAACTCAAACGACAAATTTTTTTCGTTCCCACGATTGTCTGGCGGCATGCGAGTATGTACGTTCCATACCCTCACACGCCTACCTATTTCGAGGAACATTATTCCGCCATGAAATAAGGAATAATGTGAAAATTAACTTCACCGGGGAAATTTGTAATTATCTTCGTCGACTCAAACAATTGAGTCGGTAATTTTATCAAACCAGTTAGGAATTTACCTTAGTATCTAATGGCTACAAAATACTACTGCTACGGCAGTTTCTCTAATTTACATATACAAAACAAAGCAAAACACATATAGAAGACAGGCAAGAAATAATTATTTATACAAAGAGATACACACATAAAAAATAAATAATTGACTATTAATCGATATCTGAAATTGGGTTTCTCGAAAGGCTATCTGCGAGTACATTGTCAAACCCTTTTAGATACCTGATTTCATAACGGTACTCCGCTAGCAATAATGACCAGCGCATTAGCCTACCGTTTCGGTTTTTATGAATTTTAAGTAGGCTAACGGTCTATGAGCAGTCTCTATGAGGAATGGACGACCTACCAGATACATTCTAATTTTGTAATCCCCAAAACAATCGCTAGAGCTTCCAGTTCTACCGTAACGTATGCCCTTTCGCGAGCCGTCAGTTAGCAACTCGCATAGCAAATAGGAGCGGGTTCTTGGTCCTCGTCGTATTGGAGTAATACGCAGCCAATACCCATTTGGGAGGCATCGGTCCTTACGCCAAATTTCTTTTGAGGGTTCAGCAGTTTTAAGATTGGGGCGGAGACTAGCTTCTCTTTGAGGTCTTCAAAGTGCGCTGTGGCGTCGGGGTTCCACCGGAGGGGGTCCGGGAGTTTCTTTTTTAGCGGATC
Source organism: Ceratothoa steindachneri (assembly GCA_963969495.1). Lineage (NCBI taxonomy): Eukaryota > Metazoa > Arthropoda > Malacostraca > Isopoda > Cymothoidae > Ceratothoa > Ceratothoa steindachneri. The sequence goes on from OZ018320.1 coordinate 87,578,671, forward strand.
ATTTAGAGGAGGTGCTACAGAAGCGAATTGGGGTACGAAGCGGTGGTAAAACGAGGCGGCACCGAGGAAAGACCGTAATTGCTTCTTGGTGCTCGGTAGGGGCATATTTACAATAGCCTTTACCTACTCTTTCTGTGGGGACAGATGACTTTCGCCTATTTTAAATCCAAGGTATTCTATGGATTTATAAGGAAAATGGCATTTTGAGGGTTTAATCGTTAAGCCATGGTGCTTCAAGCGTTCTAAAAGCGGGCGGAGGGACAAGATACGGTCGTTCCATGAACGTGTAGCCACATACACGTTATCAAAATAAAACGAAACGTTTTTTAAACCGTCTATTACACGGCGCATTATGCGGTTGTAGCTACTGCAGGCAGTGACTAGGCCAACAGGAAGACGAGTGAATTCCATTATACCTTTGTCTGTAGGAAAGGCTGTTATTTTCCTCGCTGATGCCTTTAGGGGGATTTGATAATAGGCCTTACATAGGTCTATCTCAGTGATGTAGGCGGCTCCTTCGAAGAGATGTAAATTTTGGTCGATTAGGGGGAGAGGCTCGGCGTCAAACACTGTGACGGTGTTTAGCTTCCGAAAATCGACGCACATCCTAAAGGACTGGTCTGGCTTGCGGACCATGACTATCGGGTAACAGTAGTCGGACGTAGATGGCGCGATAATCCCTAATTGTAAAAGATTGTCGACTTCTTCATTGGAAGCGTCTCTCAGGTGCACCGGTACGGGATAGGGCTTACATCGCACAGGTTCGAGCGTAGTGAGGGCAATATCATGTTCGAACTGAGTCGAGCATCCTGGTGACTCGGAAATGACGTCACTATAAATTCTTCCAAAAGCGCCATCATTTGGTTCCTTTGGGCAGGGGTGAGGTTGGAGTTTACATCCAACTCGAGGAAAGGTTCTTTTATGGAGGGCAGCTTGGATGGGGGACAGGGAGGGCACAATCTTCACTTGACTCTACTCAAATCGAATTAACAATATTTAGGGGTTGTTTGGGTGAACGGCGTCAATTACCGTTTCTTCGTCGAAGGCGACTCTCGAGAAGGGCTCTGAAATAACTGGGGTTCTTTGCAGGGGAGCTGGGGCTGTTTGACCTTTTGCCGTGGTTTTCTGGCACAAATCGCACGTTTTGCAGAATTCCGCAATATCTTTGGCTGCACCGGGTCATAAAGCTTATTTAAATACTCGCTGAGAAGTCTTGTTATGACCGAAATGACCGGCCATGGGACTTTCATGTGCTACTCGCAGGATTTGGTCAACATGTGTGCGCGGAATACACATGACCTTGGAAGGTAGATTTGACTCATCTCGCGAGGTGCGAAACAGAAGGGAGTCGTTAATGATGTACCTTATGGGACGGTTCCCTCCAACGATCACCTCTTCGTTCTTTCGGGCCTTTTCCCAAAGGGATTGAAGTAAAGGGCAGCTCTGTTGAGCTCTGAGGAATTGTGCATTACTCGTTGGGACCTCTAAAGGAGCCTCGGGGGTGAAAAGGCGCGTTGGGGGAGAGGCCTCGCGGCTAGCTTTCGCTTGAGTGGTAAGAGCTTGAGTCACTTCACTCGGGGAGAGTAGTGCGCTCTGGCCAATGAGTACCGAGCAAAGTTTGATGGGGGCTGCCACTATGTCGGCCCAACCAATGAAATATTTACACTGTACATGGCAGCGGATTACCGGAAATCTATTTTCTCGACCCAAGAAGTCGTGTACAATTGCATAGTTCTTATGTTGGGGGTCGACAGGGGGAAGCAATTTGTCTGACACCACAATGCATGTGCGCCCTGTGTCTCTGACGAGGGTGGACACTTTACAGTCATTGATCGAGCCGGTTTCGAAATTTAGTCCTCCGGGAGTACTCTTGTTGAACAGGAAATTTACTTGAAATTCCTGTGGGACTGGAGACGAGGGGTATGACGTAAGCACGACCGGCTGTTCTGGGGAAAGGGTAGCGGTTACTTGGTGAACTTGTTGGCTCTGGGTGGGACTTAGGCTGGAATTCTGTACACATTGGGACATATAATGGCCGGGGGAACCGCAGGAGTAGCATATAACTCGCTTATTCTAGTGCTGGTTATTGTAGGGGGTATTGAAGACTGGGGGTTTTCTGTCTTCGTGTCTTCGTGGGCTACAAAAGGTTTATTCTTTGGCCTGAACGGGTATGTGGTCTTTATCAATGGAGGGGGTTTCCTTTGTTGCTACTTCCATTGACTAAATTTATTCTTCGGGGACGGGGGACTATTCTTTCGGGTATCCTGTGGGTATAGGCGATAATTTGTCGCATGGAGATCAGCTTCCTCGAGGCATTCTTGAAAGGTAGACGCTCGGAGCAATTGCACGAATGCTAGGATCTCCTGGTGGAGGGTGGACAATAGCTGGTCTTTTAACATAAATTCAATCAGGGCCTCATACTCCGATTCGACTTTGGAGGATTCTAGCCAGAACTGGAGGTTTCGCTTCAGGATATATCCAAAATGTCGGTAAGTTTGACCGGGCTGGATTTTAGCCGATCTAAACTTAGCGCGGTAGAACTGAGGGTTCAAGTTGAAGGTGGATAGCAATTCGGCCTTCAAGGTGCTATAGTCTAGTGTAGCTTCATGTGGTAACAAGATGAAAATTTTTCTTAAGCGCGGACTGAGCAATGGGAGCAATCTACTGACTCCTTCGGATTCTATGGCCCATCCTTTTACCTCGAAGATCTTTTCAAAATGTGTTAAGGATGAACACAAATCTTCTTCGTCTTTATATTAGGGAAGTTTCATAGCGGGGGCCTGGGGTTGATGATCACGGGATCCAACAGAACTGACTTCAACTTAGTCTCTGCTTAGTTCCCTTTCATGTTTTCGAATCCTTTCTCTTTCTTCAAATTCTAACGCTTCTTTTCTTACTTCCATTTCACGTGCTCTTTCCTCTCCATGTTCGCTTTGGATGAATTCCTTTAGTTCCTGTCCTGTGAGACCGAGAGTTTGTCCTTGCTTGACGAAAGTTTCGAACGATTGTGAAGCCATTGCTGCTCTTGCTGACGTAACTGGTGACTCACGAAAGAACTTACGCACCTGGTAAGAGAATTAGAAGCTGCGATTGTTCCTAACCGATACAATCTAATAACTCACCCCGAAAATAATGAATATTTTCCTAGCTTAGTTTTTGCTATCTGGAAAGGATTATTAATGGTTATTATTTATATTCCTTCGTGGAATAGACTATAATTATTAAAATTTACGTTAGTTTATTTAGGCTTTCTTGGACGTTGGCAAGTTTTAGGCTATATGAGTTCGCTTTCTCAAAAATTTAACCCCTTAAAGCTGACACCACTTTTATATATGTCGTAGAATTGCTCATAGTCTGGTCCAATAATTATTCTAGTCCTTGATCTGGACACACCGCTTTTGTTTAACTCGATGGTATTGACCCTATGACTCAATCTACGATATATATATATATATATATATATATATATATATATATATATATATATATATATATATATATATATATAGAGAGAGAGAGAGAGAGAGAGAGAGAGAGAGAGAGAGAGAGAGGATTTAATTCCTACTGAATGTGCGAAAGCTGGTTAGAGGCGGGTTGTGCCGTAGCCAGGATTCTCACTATAAGAGTTCCACTTGTTACTGGGAGGAGGTTTGTGTTTGTTAAATTCTAAGAGTGCATAATACAGGTTGAATAAATTAGCCGAAGGGATTCTTAATTAAAGTCTTGCCAAGGGTACGTCAAAAAGGAGGAGCCACAAATAAACACAGGTACAAAAATAAACTTTACTTTACACAAAAATAATAATTAGGAATAGTTAAACGGGCAAAATGTAAATAAGGATTAAATATTAAACACTGACGTTAAGTGTCTAGACTTATAATGACTCAATGGGAGTATCAATCACCGTTAATTTAATAGATAATTTAAGAATAGAGGGGCACTGGGTTTACAGATTACTATTAAATGTGATGGATTGAAGAGACGACTAATCAGGTCCAGACAGGGTGGTTCGGGTGGCGTTAACACGAGTTTTCGGGGAGAAGGGGGATGAAACGACGGGTTCGGGGCTGCTGGCTGCAGTTCCGGTTAGTTCACTCCTAACTGGATGTGACACTAATAAATAGTAACTTCCAGTAACTATTTGGATGTTCCTTTTTCTTTCTCAAGTTACGCTAAGCAACAGAGCGTATTCTTCTAGTCACAGACTCTGCGGGGCGGGATTTGCCTCAGGAACACTTTGAGACAGCGACCAATTTAACTCAGCGGCGCGTTCGCAGTCGATACGATACGGCAACGACTATCGTTCAACGTGAGGGTTACGCGAGTAGGTTTGGGACACTGCTGTAGAGGGATGAACAGCGTGGTCATTTATACGTTGTGCTGTGTGAAATCGAGAGATAGATTCCATTCACGACAATTCGTTAATCGCAGCGCCTTCTGGACAATCTCCAAGGTATCATAGAGAAGGCAAATAGAATTTAGGCTTCTCTGTGAGATAGGCCTTCTTTCGTCAGACTCCCTGTCGCCAGTCGGGAAAGGGTGGGGGGGGGAGAGAGGAGACGAAGGTCAACTCAAACAACAAATTTCTTTCGTTCCCACGATTGTCTGGCGGCATGTGAGTATGTACGTTCCATACCCTCTAGCTGGCGGTTATAATAATTATAAGGTGGACAAATCGATATGGAGCAATTACAATTTAGCTGGTGTAGAGCTCGCTATAGGTTGTTAGGTGATTATTGCGCCAATACACAAGATAACTCAGGTCACAATAAACCCCAAAACCTATATTTTTGTTATACAAGGGAAATGGAGTTAATTGCTAACGGAAAGTCTGAATTTGCAGACGAAATTTCCTTACGCTGAAATCGGCAACGTCGTGGGTATACGTGTATTAAAACAAAGAGATACGAAAAATATATATTATGGAATGAACAGTTATGATTAAAAAGTGAAATCATACAGTTAATGATTGGATTGGATTTTTACGCGGGTGAATTAACTTTGCATGAGTTAATGAGAATTAGTGTACATATGATGATTGATAATTTGATTGACAAATATTAATTAGATTATAGTTAAATGTTAAATGAGTAAATATTATAAATATATGATAAATATTTATATGGATTGATAAATAGATTATATAAAAAAATAATTATATAGTTAAATGGATTAGGTTAAAATTAAATAGATGGAGTAAATATTAAATAGATTGATATGTATAAATTTTGGTATAAATAGATTGTATGGATTAAATTAGATACATAAATAGATTGTAATTTGGATACAAAAATAGATTAAATAAATAGATTACAACGAAGTTGGGAGGGTCTGTAAATGAGAGAAGAACTACGCATTAATTCGCGATTCTTTTGGGATATATTTAACTAAAACTTATTATTCAAGTATTACAGACTTGATTCCAATGAACCGAGCAGCAAAGTGAATGAATCTAATGTTTGATTTTAAAACGCATTGGAGATCGGGCGTACTAATCACACGATTTAAGATATGGTTACCAACCTTTCTTGAAATAATATATATATATATATATATATATATATATATATATATATATATATATATATATATATATATATATACGAGGGACGGTCAATATGTTTTGCAATTCGGATATAAGGAAACGAGATATGAGGAATAGTGTTTTATTATTTTTCAATATAACTACCCTCGACTTCAATGCACTTGCGCCACTTGTCCTTTGAGGCTTCGAATTCCCGACAACCAGACATCTCCCGACTGCTGTTCAATCCACTCCTGGACGGCGAGCTGGACATCTTCATCGTCCCAAAACCAGCGACCACGCAGTGCAGCCTTGAGCTGGCGGAATAAAAATTAGTCGCTAGGGGATCCCAGTGATGGACTCACGTTTCATCACCTGTCAGTATGCGTGACTCAAAACCAGCCGGGTCTTGGTTGTACGGGAGCAGCAGCTCCTCCGAACTTTGACGACGTTGAAGTCGATCATGAGGCGTGAGGTTTCTAGGGACCCAACGGGCAGAGACCTTTGTCATGGCCAAATTATCGTTGATGATGTTGATAACATTTCCATGTGATATTCCAAATTCTCGCTTGATTTCTTCGACCTTTACCCGTCGATTTTCGAGGATCATCCTCTCCACACGAGCCACATTGTCCTCGTTGTTCACGTCTGAAGGGCGTCCTGGACTAGGATCATCTTCAAGGGAATCAGGACCATGCGGAACTCCCTATTCCAGCGGGCAATGGTTGCATAAGAAGGAGCAGTGTCGGTGTACACTGCAACCATGCGTTCATGGATCTCTTTTGCATTGTTGCTTTTCTTTGGTCAAAAGTTTGATCACTGCGAGGTGCTCAACCTTCTCCATTGTTGAAAAATTTGTGACTGACGTTCTGCGATCAGCTACTTTTTCTTAAATACACTAGGCAGGAGCGTGCGGCTGCATGTCGTGACTTGTCATAACTTGTCCTAACACCCCTACAAACAGCCATCCCCCTTCCTTGCTTTTGCCCTACCGATTCCTAAATATTATTGACCGCCCCTCGTGTATGTATATATATCTTGCTTGCATAACCGAAGCTTTTCCAGAGTTACGAGAAGTGATTGTGAAATTTCTTGCCCCGCATGGAACCTTTCATAGTTTTTGCTTCCCTGAAATAGAAGATTCTTGTACTATGGACATCTCTGACATTTTGGAGTCAGTAGAACCAAAAACTGCAACAGGAAGAAGCTACACAATTAGCAAGAAGGAGTCTGATGCAACAAACAAAGTGATGGCTCTGCTCAAATGAGTACCTAGGTATTTATTAAATAATGTTTTGTCTAAAAGTTTTTGTTTCAATTTTTGTCTTAAATAATCTTTTGTCTAATGTTTTGTATTAAATAACATTTTGTATAGGTAATAAAAATTGTAAATTTGTAATATTTGAAAGATATTATGTTGTTTGTCTCACATTTCTGAAATGATAAAAAATAATCTGTTTTATTGAATCTAAGACTGAAAAAAAGCACGACAGCCTTGGAAGGGGAAGAGGTTGTGTTTAGAAAGACTGGAATATGATGACCGTATCAAGATACAGCAAATTTTCTCCAAATCACTATTTACTAACACTGTCTGATGTCATAAACGGCCCCAGTAGAGCGACATAACTGAAAATACCACCCACCTGATGGTATATATATGCCCATGGTGATCCCATTTCTATTTTTCCTGGAGTTATGGAGGATAAATAGAGCTAACTTTCGAACATTTTGGGGGAGAATCGAAGTTGCACTTTGGCCAAGGTCAAAAGTCAAAGAGTTAAAAAAAGGGTCATCATGGCAAAAGTTGTCCTAGGAATGTCATTCTTCTTCCGTTCATTTGAAAGCTCTTTCTCCTGGGCATTTTGGTACCAAAGTCGTTCTGATTGGTTAACTTTAGCCAAAGTTATGACCTCTCAAACTTTTGGGGTCAACCAGTTTGGCCAAAAATTGACCTGGCCATAAAAATGGCCATGGGTGACCCAGAGACATAAAAATGGGTGTGTGATGTTATTTCACTACACCCAACTTGTATGCAAAAAAAATCATCAAAATCCATGACCTAGTGTCGAGATTTTTCCAAAAAGTGAGTACACTTCACGTAGAATGCCCCTCTTGCAGCTTTGGATACTCTTCTGGTTTGTGTTTGATTGTGATCTTCAGCAACTCTTCTACACTTGAATGAGATAACATTTCATACGATGGCAAGAAGACATCGTGGTGCAAGTTATTCCATTATGCTAAAGTGATGATTTTATTTGCGTTTTCATCATTGAAATTTATCAATGATAGATTGCTTCTATTAAAAATTTGTACTATCACATAATAGGCTTCGGCCAATAACTGGATTTCAATATGGTCCTCCCATTTTTGCCCAGATCGAAGTGCTTGCAATTAGTTTCCGAAGGCCAGTTCAGAGTCACCAGAGTCTGTATCAAAAAAGAGTAAGAAACGTTCTTTTTTCGATTCCAACAGTTCTGAACAAGAGCTCTGAGCGACAGATGATACGTTTCAATACCAAGTTGCTGCAAAGCTTTGGCAAGGCTATGAAATAAACAATTTCCATCCCCAGGTGTGCATTGATAAACCAAATCAAACTGGTTGGCAAAAAGAATGAAATTATGCACAGTGTCTGTGTGGGCAACTACATTATTTACCATTCACACTTTTAGAAGGAACATCATATTGCCCTCCAAATTGAGCTTATTTTTAAAGTTGGAAAGGTTTTTCAAAACTTTTTCTGATTTTTTTGGCATGATGTTCTTGGGTATGTGATGCGATGAAATTCGGAGGTATTGAATTTGCAACATCAACTCCTTGTCTTTCACTATTTTTTTGTTTTCAGTTGATCTGATTCTCTTGTTCTTTTATGCACTCTGCTATTTTAATCCAAAATTTATGTAATACCTCTTTATTTTGTTTTCTATATTTTCTTCCACGAAAAGTATTTCTCATAATAATTCTTCTTTGTTTCTTTGTATGGATGTTCTAGTTTTTTCAACTTCTGTCTTTCTTCTTGATATTTACTACAGTCTAGGATGAAGTGTTCTAAATCTTCTCTTTCAGCTTAACACAATGGGCTCTTTGTCTTACCGTTTTTGAATATATTTCTATCATTTAGTTTTAATGTGTTCGTTCTGCATCTGAAAAGCGTCTATGATGCAGGTGCATTGTCATAAACTTCATTTCCTTGTCCTAGTGTAGTTTTCCATTTATTATATACTTTTACACTGGTTTTCTTCTCCAAATCTTCTTTGCAGTTTTTTGTATCTCAATCATAAATTCTCTTTGTTAGTTTTTCCTTTTTTATTTGTTCTAATGGTCCTATATTTATATTTAGTTCTTTTAGGTATTCTTTGCATTCTATCATCCATTTGTTTATTCTATCTTCTCTTTATGTGTAATAATGGGTTGAGGAATAAGTTCTTGCGATTTTATCAAATTTATTCATTACCATCAACATTTTTAGAAAAAAATTCATTTTAATTGATAACAATATGCAATTTAATCAATTTATTTACGAATTCTTCCCAACGTTAAACTAGTTTTTCAATGCCTCTGCAATAAAAATCTCTGGATTTTGACTCGAAGAATTCGTCTAACCAGGTTCTTAATTCCACATCAGTATTGAACGAAACGCCGCGCAAATTGTTGGAGAGGGATCGGAACAGATGGAAATCCGATGGAGCCAAGTCTGGCGAATGTGGAGGATACGGCAGGATTTCCTAATTAAGCATTTGGGTGGCGTTTTTTCTCATATCAGCAATGTGAGGACGAGCATTGTCGTGTTGCAGAAAGACTCCATAACGTCGATGAGGTCGCTTTTCACGAATAGCTTCGGCAAGTCCATACATTTGCTGAACGTAGAGTTCTGCATTGACAATCTCGTTGTTCGCAAGAAGCTCATAAAGAATGATGCCTTCACAATCCCACCACACACACATCATCGTCTTTCATGGATGAAGTCCATGCTTTAATCGCGGAAGTGTTTTTTTATTAGGGCTAAGCCATTGTTTTCGATGGTTCATGTTGGCATGAATACACCACTTTTCGTCGACAGTGATGATGCGGTGAATAAATCTGTCCTTATATCCACGAGTAGCCTTGTGACGAGAAAGCAAACATGCAGCAATCGTGGAAGGTTGGAGTTTGTTGCTTTCGCTCAAAGCGTGCGGAACCCATGCACCGAGTTTTTTAACTTTCCCCATCGAATGAAGGTGATTCCCTACAATTTTCTAATCACACGACAATTATACAGCCAATTCTCTAGTCGATTGACGAGGATTTTCATGAAGGTCGTTCAATCGATCTTCATCCAACTTACTAAGGCGACCAGAACGTTCTTCGTCATTAAGATTGAAATGACCGTTTATGAAACGTGAAAACCACCATTGAGCTGTCCTTTACGATAAAACATTTTCTCTGTACACAACACAAATATCGCGACGAGCTTTGGCTGCGTTTGCATTGTTCCCGTCTCCATTGAAAATGAATAACAACAAGTGTCGAAAATGCGCCTTTCTTTCAACTTGACATTCCATTTTGAGGATACAGAACAAAAATTTAATTAACACAACTTTTAAATAAACTGCAATGACTAATTACTCAACTTCAGGACGTAGCCTAAGAAAAGGCCTAATAGTCTACTCTGTTAAGAGTCGTAGCCCTAACATATGCAAATTTCGCTCTCATTATTTATTATTGTTTCTTAATATGCGCACAAATCACTTCAACAAAACTTAAATCAACACAACATTGAAAAAAACGCAAGAACATATTTCTCAACCTAATATTTCCCTTGCTAATTGGTTTGCTTTTCCTTCCATTAACCTTTGGTAACACTTCAGTTTCGGGGCGCACGATAGGTGGCTCTGTTTATAGGCTACAATCTTGGGCTACAATATATGTCTTATGACGTCAGACGGTAGCGTCAGATGTGAACAATTACGGCGTTATAATTTTTTTGTATATGAGTATATACTGGGGGGCTGCGTCCCCCCCCCACACACACAATTGATTGAAACTCAGGATCATCGCAGGGTGGTCCCCCCGCAGTGATATCTCCCCCACGAGCAGTCCCTTTGAATTTACTGGGGGGGGGGGGTTCCCCCAACAGCTTTTTAATGGCATAAAAACCTAACCTAATAACAAACAATTCTTACTTTTATAGGTTTATTGATTAGTTTATGCGCCTCTAGATAATCTAAAAGTTTTTTGCGATTATACAAAATGAAGCCGAATTTGAATAACGAAGAAGCACATGGAGAGCACGAAAACGCAATAACGAAAGAAAAACATTTGCAAAACGGGTCCTATATATAAGCTACGACGTTGCCAGTAAGAAGCTGTTATCGTTCGCAGCAAACAAAAAATACCAAAACAAAAAAAAAACAATAAAAGACATCAAGAAACCTTACCTAATTTAGAAAAAAACTATAAACGAGCAGAGGCGCAGATATTTAGTAAATAATACAGACTAAAGGTTGCAAATCTCCCAAACAACAAAAAAATATAACGTCGTAATTGGTCACATCTGAAGCTACCGTCCTACGTCATAAGAGATATATTGTAGCCCAAAATTGTAGCCTACTAACAGCGCCACCTACCGTGCGCCCCGAATCTGAAGTATTACCAACCTTTTTATATATTTTAGTTTTCTTCATAATTTTAGTTGCCATTAGTGAAGCTCCTATTTTTCCTCTCAGGCACCTTATAGGGCTTGTTTTTATTGCTCCTAGCATTGTCCTGTATATTGAGTTTTCTATTGTTTGCAATTGTTTTATTTCTGTTTAGCTTATATTTATTATATTTGTTTCATACAGTATGCCTGGGAGTGTAACGCTTTCCCAATAGGTCTTACCAATCAATAGTTTGTTGCATTTTTTTTTAAGGAGCTATGTGGCGACTGCCTACCTGGGCATAAGTCGCCGCAATCAAACAGCTTGGCTCTAGACTAGTTTAAAATAAAAATATGAAAACAAAACCGATAAAAAGGGAAGGTGACAATAATTAGGAAGCAAGCTCCAGCGTCGGTGGGAGGTCCCACTCCCCCCTGGCGCAGGAGCGTGCGACCTACAAAGAAAACAAGAATAAAAAAACTGGTTAAATTTAAATAAAAGGAAGAAGGCCGGCCTCCCCCCAAAGGTCTAGAAGTCCACCAGTCAACGTGCACGCACTTGTCCCGAGTACAAGGGACAAGCGGTAGCGACCCCGCCCATCCCGGCAATGGGACAGGTAAGGTGCGCGAAAATCACCCAGACTGGGACATTAGACAAGAATGCGCCGAACAGTCTAGAGGACGACGCAGTCGTCACAAAATAGGGCGCAGGTGAGTGCTCCATCAAATGCCGATGCATCACACGAGTGTGCACGATTCGGAGACGACAGATAGTGACCTAAAGCCGTTGCGACTGTCTCTCATCTTCTTTGCCAAGCAGTCCTAAGAGCTGCCCGTATTCCTGCCATGTAGTTGGTGTGGGGAAGAGTAAAATGCTGGTCTGGTTGCCCAGTCCTAGCGGATTCTTTGGCGCCCTCATTCGCGCGCTCATTCCCTGCAATTCCTACATGTCCAGGAACCCAGCAGAAGATGATCTCGACATCCGCCCGGCTCGTCAAAACTGTGGCATCACGGAAATCGCGAACCAGGGGGTGAGGAGATTCCAATGCCCCGAGAGCACTCAGGGCACTTTGTGAGTCGCTATAGATCACAATCATGTCTCTGAACCAGGCACGTCGCGTAATCTCCCATACCGCTGACTTCAAACAGAGGGGATATGGCGTGGAAGCCGACCCCCTCTTCGGACTTGGAGCCATCTGTATACACTGGCATGGTTCCATTGTGACACGAGATGTGCTCCAAAATGGTCGAATGCAATACTCCTGGCGCTGTACAAACTTTGGCGACAAATAGCCAAAAATGGTACTCTCTAGGGTGGTGTCCTGGGCAGACCAGGGGTCCTACTGGACCGAGAGCTAGACCTAGCTCTCGAAGGAGTTTACTGGCCCTAAACCCAAAGGGCTTAGGGTATGACTGGAGTCTCTCGGCGGAATAGGCACCGTTGAAATCAGCAGCGGATGCAGTGAGAGGTGTTGGCGACTGAGGGAGGTGCCAGGTTCATGTGTACAGGAAAATGATGCACTGTATGAGGCGTAGAGCAGTGGCATCGACTAGTAGTCTTTCAATGGGGGAAGTGCGGAAGGCACCGGTGGCCAGGCAAAGGCCGGTGTCGTTGATAGAGTCCACCTTCCGCAATAAACGTTCGGCTGCGGATACATAAAATTCACATCTCTATTCGAGCTTCAAATGAACAAAAGGATTGATAAAAAAATAAGGCAGTAGCCCTATCAGCGCTGAACGTCATGGAGCGGAGAATATCCATGGCGCTGGTACAAGAGACCTTAAGGGGGCAAATATGAGCCTCCCAGGTGAGGCGTTGGTCAAATACAAGACCAAGGAAACGGTGCGATTCAACCACTTCCAGGCGCACCCCATTAAGAAACAAATCTGGGTCGGGGTGAAGCCGTGGATGGTGGCAGAAATGCATTACCTTAGTCTTGGCCAAGGAAAACTGAAACCTGTGTGCTTCGGCATAGTGAAAGACGCAGTTCAATGCCTGTTGGCATCGGGCCGCGCCAAAAGAGATTGAAAGGTCGTCCAGGTAGAGCGTAGCGAGAACATCTTCTGGCAGTACTAAGGTGATGCTGTTGATGCTCAGGGCAAAGAGTGTGACAGGTCGTCCAGGTAGAGCGTAGCGAGAACATCTTCTAGCAGTACTGAGGTGATGCTGTTGATGCTCAAGGTAAAGAGTGTGACAGGACATTTCCCTGCTGGACACCCTCTTCCTGCTCCATTAGGCCGGAGAGGGCTCCCTCCCAACCGTACGTGGAATCAACGATCTCGCAAAAATTCAGATATAAACATTGGGAGGCGTCCCCTCGCCCCCATTGTGTGGAGAGTCTCCATGATACCGTATTTCCATGCGGTATCTTAGGCTTTCTCCAGATCGGAAAACACTGTGCCGTATTGCTGTCTATAAAGAAAGGCCTTGCAGACGGCATTTTCCAGTTGGAGCAGAGCATCCAATGTGGAATGGATCTTGTGGAAGCTGCACTGTGTAGAGGACAGTTCGCCTCCATTGTCCAGGAAAAGGGCTAACATTTACCAATTTCTCCATCAACTTACATACGCAAGAGGTTAGAGAGATTGGGCGGAAACCAGCCAGAGTAGAGTGATCTCTCCCCGGTTTTCGAAAGGCGAGCACAGTAGCGATTCGCCAGGAATCAGGGAAAAGACCTTCCACCCAGATCCTGTTGAACAAATCTAAGAGAAAGGCCATGCCTCGCTCACCCAGGTGTCGAAGCATGGCGTACGGGATATCGTCTGGACCATGGGCGGTGTCTGAGCACGAAGCAAGAGCAGAACGCAACTCACTGAGTAAACCTGTAGTTGAAGGGTTGTCTGCATCTGGAGGTAAACTCCTGTCGGCGACCCTCCGCAACATGATGACGTGCATTGAATGCTGGCTGAGCAGCATCCTGGCTAGAGAATACAGAGAAAGCGGTCATAAGGGATTTCGCTGTAGCGGGCCGAAGGCAACACTAACCCTGCATTCCAACCTTATCCTAGAATTTATGAACCTTGAGAACCCTGAGGAAGAATATGGTTAGATTTGATATACAGTCCTTTACTTTACAAGAAAAAATACAATAATATAATTACAATATATATTTAAAAGAAAAATAAACACAGGTGCGCACTCAAAATGAATAACCTAACCTAAATTACAATTTTACCAACCAAAAACAAAATACAAAAAAAAACTGATGGGCGCAGAGAACAAATCTGTACAAAACCACCAACCAATCGGTACTTGACCCTCAACTTTCAACATCGGTGGTTTCACTTGCACACCTTACACCTTTCGCTTCTAACACCTTTCGCTTCTAACAACTTTCGCATGTAGTCGCAGCATCATTCACAACAGTTCTCAGAAACGGATAGAACACACGCTCCTTCATACACTCACACAGCTTAAATTAAACTTACATATATGCCCATAATTATCATGCACAACCTTCACCAGACCAATCATACCAACCAAGGACATCACAGGTACATACATATCATCACCACCCTTCACATGCCTCACAAAATATACAACATCCATACAAACAACAAAATCCTTAGCATACCTTTTAAAATAACTTAAACACTCAGGCCACTCATTCAAATCAACACGCGTCACTACACACCTCTCAACTCACTAACAAAAGGACACATCTCTTGCATCTCTAGAATATCATCATCACTTAAAATCTCATTCTCATCATCCATGAGCAATTCAATCATACCGCAAAATTTGACAACATTCTTCGCACACTCATTCAACCTCATCATCTCATATTTGCCTTTCATAAGACAATCCTTATCAGCATCCAAAGACAAATCATTCAATCTCATACAGTCCACCCCAAGCAGAAAACAACACGGCATTTGCTCATCTTTCAGAATCACAAAGTCATGCTTCACATTAACAGCATTGCACAAACTCACTTTCAGACTAACCTGTTCCCATGCCACTATCATGCCATTCCCTAATCCACTTATCAGTAACTTCACAGGTTTATGCTCACAACATCTAAACTCATCATACTTACTCAGAATCCTCTCATTCACTAAAGACACGCCCTCAAGTATTAATCAAACCACAGAAGAACCTTTCACCAACTTTCACTCTCGCTTCCATCATATCAGGTCCACCATGTTTGCAATACACAGAAGGAACAAGCACACCAACATCAGCACTGACATACACACCGTCATCCACTCCCACATCATTACTCACCACACACTATCTTCATCCAGACAATCATTCTTCTCTCTCATATATGAACACTTTTCAATCACCCAATTATAGTGCACACCGCTCAAACACTGCAGATGCACCACACTAGCATTCAAACCCTTCATCTTCTCATCTTTGTACACAATCGGCCTCTCACCACCAAAGTGCACATAAACAATCACCCCATACAAACGACTCACTACAATCAGCACTTCCTGAAATGGCGGGACCCTTGCATATACATCGCTCTCAATTCTTTCATAAAGTTCCACACCCTTGCCATACCAATGCTTTCAGGCTTCCTACATACTTCACTCATTACCTCCTTCCTTAAGTCATCCACACTATCGGGCACTCTCACATCTATTCCATCACTCTTCAAATCTTGCAAACCATTCCATACGCTCTCAAACAAGGAATCACCACCACACTTACTCTCCTTTTCATTCATAATCCCTTTCGTCAAATACTCAGGATCACTCACTCCACACACATTTTCATCATTCGTACCAGGATACCTTGACATCAAATCAGGGACTCCATTTCGTTCACCAGGCACGTACTCAATCACATAGTCAAAGTCACTCAAATCTTCCAAAGTCCTTGCAATCCTACGAACAGCCCACTTCATACGCTGCAGATACACAAGAGGTTGATGATCTGTTTTGATCACAAACCTCACACCATACAAAAACGGGCGCACCACTTTCAAACAATACCTTATCGCAGCCAACTCTCGCTCCACAGTCGAATACTTTCGTTCTGCAACATTCATAGCCTTGGATACATACCCAATTATTCGCCTGACATTTTCTCAATTCAAATGCTGCTCTTGCATCAGAAAACCTCCCATACAATACTCACTCGCATCCGTATACAATTCAAGCATTTTAGCATTCACACTATAATCTGGATACGCCAATTCAACATCTTCAGCAGCTTCCTCTTTGAGTTTCTCATATACTTCATTCATCTTATCATTCCACCTGACAACCGTACTACCTTTCTTGACCATCCACTCAGTCAGAGGTTTACTCACACCAGAACAATCACGTATAAACTTTCGCTGGAACTCAATCAAACCCCAAAACTTCAGTTGCTTCACAGTCACCGGTTTCGGAAACATTCGCACCTTCTCAACATACTTTGGCGACTTTCGTAACCCATTCTCACTCACCATATGCCCAAGGAATTCCACTTCTTTCGCAAACCATTCACACTTCGCCACTTTCACTTTCACACCAACACTCTCCAACGTTCTCAACACATCATAAACCAATCTCATATGCTCCTTAAAAGTCTCAGTCATAATCAAAATATCATCTATAAACGCAATCACATTCTTACTTGCAAACTTACTCAACACAACATTAATTGCCCGCTGGATTGCTTCGGGAGCATTAGCCAACCCAAAGCTGAGGTTCCGGAACTGGTAATGCTCTTTGTGGAAGAAAAGGCAGTTACCGGCCGGCTCTCCTCAGCAATGAGCATCTGGTAATACCCCCGTACCAGATCCAGCTTCGTAAACCACTCTATCCCATGCATACTATACACACACTCTGATACCACACACATCGGAAAACTTTCTTTCACAGTCCTTTCATTCACCTTTCGATAATCCACACACAGACGCAATCTTCCCTCCGGCTTACATACAGGCACAATTGGACTATTCCATGCACTCTCGCTCTCTTCAATCACCCCCAATTGCTCTAATTCCAAACACTGCTCCTCAATCTGATCAGCAACCGGACGTGGGAAATGCCTCGGCCGCTGATTGATTTGGAAGTCCTCCTTCAGGACAATCTTGAATTCCGGGAGCTTTACAACCCCAAAATCCAGATCACCCTTACTGAGGTCTCCCTTTCGTTCAAATATCATTCGATACACATCCTCCCTTTCATACTCAGTCAAACATCCACCAAATTTCACCATGCTCTTTATTTCATTATACGTCCATTCACATGTCTTTTTACCTGCAACATTTACCCTGTCATCCGTGCTATCGTCCATACCTTCCTTATTGACAGTGGAGAGGTGACCCAGTACATCTCCGACTTAGATACCCCTTACCTGTCCTTTCACCCTGGGGTCCGCCTGCACACATACAAAAGGATCATTCATTCTCATCCTGCCATCAAACACACAAGCAACACGCCTTACCTTATAACACGCATCCTTTCCATCCAATATCACAGTGTTCTCACCTACATTCAAACGAACATCCTTACTCCAACTCACTCTAACAGACACCCTTTCACCCTTCACAAGCCTTACATTCTCCATAGCAGTCACCTCAATACCAGTAAACACACTCCTCAAAACGCTACCATCTTTCCCTACATACAACTTATACACCCCATTTTTACCAATCTTTCTCTCAATCTGATCACTCGCAGGATGCACAACCATACGATTCATTTTCATAAAATCATACCCCAAAATCACACCATACTCACTACTCACCTTATCAATCACAGAGAATTCACATTCATTCATCAACATACCATTCATTCGAACAGCTGACCTTGTCATTCCAATCACAGGCAGTTTCTTATTACCAATACCTACCAAACTACCCTTACACTTAGACAGGAGGGCTTTCTTGCTCACCTTGTCATATACATCTTTATGCACCAAGCTCGTCTTGCCTCCAGAATCTATTAAAGCCAAACACTCAATTCCATTAAATTCCACCTTCACACTCAGACACTCATACTTCCTACCAGACAGCACTTTCACACTAGACAGACTTACCAACACATTACTCACACTCATGCACCCAGAGGATACTTCACCAGGTACCCCCTTACAAATCTGTTTTCCGCTTCAAACTTTCCATTCACACCTTGCGCTCTCAGTCTAATCCAACACTTTTCGAATGAATGTCTTTCCATCGCATAATAGCTACATACATTCCTCTGGTCACGACACATCCTCGCATAATGACCAGCCTTTCCACAATTACCACAATTAGACTTCATACTTCCTCCAGCAGTGGCTCTACCATTCAACCTCGGCCAATCTTTCTTCAAATGGCCTATTTCTTTACACTCAAGGCATTCTTTCACACTTTCCTGGCAATCCTATATCATATGCCCCTTCTTACCACACCCAAAACATGTACCCGACGTCCATCTACATTCTGCCAACATATGACCTTTCCTTCCACACCTATGACATTCCAAAATCTTTCTCACACCATTCGGTCTCTCATTTGCTGGAACATACCTCAGCTTCTCTCTCATATACCCATTCCCACGCTTGACATTCACCTGTCCCCTTCTATTCTTCCACCCTCCATTTACCCATCCATTCTGCCGGCCCAGGTAGTTAGATATCACTCCACCTGGTGCAGCCTTCAGGGCATCCCTGTAGCTGACAAACTGCTGGGGTGGAGGAAAGCTCCTGGGCTTCTTACCCCCAACATTCACGCTGTACCATTCATCCTCTTCTAGATCGCTTTCATCTTTAAATCGTCTATCTTCAAACAGCTCCAACACACCCTCCCACATCAACCGTTCACCTGTCATTCATGTCTCATTCTCTCCTTTTTCTTTCCACTCAGCCATTCACTCACCTTTCGCGGGATCGTGTCCAGAAACTTCCTCATCAGTGGTTTACATTCATTTACATCACCATACCTCGTTCTCGCCATACTCTCAATCGTATGTGCATACATGTTCACACTTTCACTCTTCCCCATTCGAGACTTCTCAAATTCATTCACCCTTTTATACTTCACACTCTCTTTCATTCGTTTCACCTGCCCAATCAATCTCTCCTTCACCACATCATACCTCGGTTCCACAACACTTGTAATCACGCGGAAAAACTCCAATACTTTTCCCTCCAAACATTCCCCCAAAACATTTATCCAGTATCCCTTATTCTCCGGGTACTTGAGCTTACAATATCGCTCAAATTCCCCAAAGAATTCTTCCACACTTTTTCCACCATGTAACCTAAACCTATCTACCTTTGGCACTTCCCTTATCAAAATACCCTTTCCCACATTCACTTCACTCTCACTTGAGCTGCCTTTACTCTCACTCATACCAATCATACCATCACTCTCTCCTTCATCCGAGTACAATGAGTCCACACTTGCCTATTACCTTCCTATCCCTCCCCTTTGAACCAGTCTTCCATTCTCCGTCCTTCCCATCACTCATAATCACCCTATCCTCTCTAGACTCGCGCACACTCCCATTGATCCATTAGTCTTATTCCCTTCCTTCGAAGCAGGGGTCAAGGTCGAGGGTCCTGGAGCCGGTCTTTACCCCTTCATCATGTCATACAAGTCCTTCATCCGTTGGTCGACCTGCTTCTGTCTCTCGTCCATTTCTTTCCTCATCCTGTCTGTCTTCTTATCCATACTCATCACATCACTCTTCAATCCATCAATCACGTTTCTCAACATCAAACATTCTTCCTCCTTCTGCCTTAATTCCATCCTCAGTCTCACGATCTCATCATGGAGGCCCTGTTCCACAGAAGTCATCCTCCCAGGTTAGTAACAGTGATAGACAAAGGTGAAAAACAACCAAACTACCTGTCATTCTAATTGGGTATGGACTGCAATCTAATCCCGTCACGCTCCCGGTTTCGAAGTCTCACGTGCCTATTCGGGCGCTAAATGTAGCGGGCCGAAAATCTAGACTAACCACAATCGATCCAACCCGCTTCCTACACTAATCCAGACGTCAGAAATCGAAGGATAATGAAACGGATGTTATGTACAGTTCTTTACTAACAAGAAAAATACAATAATATTTACAAAAATATGGGTAAATATGCACACAATGAGCCTATATATATATATATATATATATATATATATATATATATATATATATATATATATATATATACACTAAGAGACAGCAAATACAAAAAGAAGGGACAACAAAAAGACAAGAGACAACAAAAAGAGGAGTTATCTTACGTGGTACCACGGTTTACGATTTGCCGGGCCCTCGGGGAGAAATCTTGCCGGCAGTCACTCTTTTGACAAAAACTGGGTGTGCCCGTCTTATGGGGCCTGGCGCCTCCGAGCTCAATTTTCGTCAAGATCCAGTCACTTTTTTAGGCTATTAAAGCCCTCCGCAATCAACTACTATTAGAAGACTTCTTAAATTTTATTTAAATTTCTTCAAAATGTTTTTATTCCAGTCGCTCTTACAAAATGCAGGCAATGTTTATTTATTCCTTTACTTGAGTGCTGTCTCAGGAAAATATTTAACATTGAGTAGCTAATTTAAAGAAAAAACATGAAATGTTAAATAACCTTTTTCATACAACATGAAATCAAAGGTAAATATGTAGACGAGCGGCCCGGCCGAAAAAAAATTTGGTGTAAATATTATCGTTCACCAGTGTCGGACTATTCATGCGCGTTTGAGTCCTTTTCGAATTATAGCTGCTGCCATTTTTGTTATAAAAAAAATGCCCGAAAGTAAACAAACGGAAAACGCTGTTAACTTAGGCCATTTTTGGTACAAAAGGGCCCGAAATAAAAAACTAAACACACTGTTTACGTACTTTATTGCAGTGGTTATACTTCCGGAATAGCGAAGAGTAAAGTCTATTTATTTCTCGCGTCTGCGTCCTATTCGAAATATAGCTGACTTAAATCACATATTATTTTAGAGCATCTAAATTCAAACTGAGGGGTCACATGTAATGCCCGGCCACAAATGTCGCATTCGCTTTTACTTTTAACTAAATTATGAACATCCAAAAAGGTGAACAATTTATCTTTATCAGAAACTAGAGTTAATAATTCCGAAATGGAGGACGGACAAAGTGCACAATTCGATACCATTTTCACACTGCTTAAAAGACGTCTGTATGAGTCATTTGCACACCGCGTAAAAGGGGTCTTTTTCACACAACAAACTGCTAAAAAAAAAGTAGTAAACTTTAAATGATCTAGCTAAATAGATTTAAATGTATAAAAGAAGGTAATAAAAATAGTAAAATGGGAAAAAATATATTGACAAATAAAAATGACTCCAAAGGAGGATAATAAAAAGCTATTAAGTCAGGAAAAAAATTCAAATCAATCATTTCTGACGTCATCCTCCCCCCCCCCACCCCTATTATAATTTGCAAAACGATTAACGGCGCTGACATGATGTAGTTAAAGCATTCACCTCTGTAAACGTCAGAACATTATAACAATTAGGATTATATACTGGGGGATGGGGGGCTGTGCCCCCAGACCCCCCTCCCAATTTAATGAAACTCAGGATCATCGCAGTGTGGTCAACGTATCGTGTTTACCCCCCCCCCCCCTCCCGAGCCGTCCCCTTAAATGTATTCCAAAAACGTGAAACATTTTGGAACACGGACGAAATAGTACATCTTATCGGCCGGGCCGCTCGTCTACATATTTACCAAATCAAATACACATGTACAAAAGAAAATATAATAAAAAACAATTCTCACTCACACACACATTCTTACAGATGGAGGGAAAAGGTATTGGGAAAAGCGGTGGGAGAATGGCCCCTTCATACACACTCACATTCGCTCCACCACACCGTGACCTCCATTTTTTCTGTGGAGCTGCCCGTGGGCAGCTCCGTCGATGCACAAGGGAAAATTGAGGGGCAATTTTTAATTTTCTCATTATTGGGCATGGTGACCCTAAATTTTCTACGGGATGCAATAGCTCATCACCCCTCGCAGTAGCCCGCCCTGCAAGGGGTGTGTACAGGCATGGCAGAGTCAGGTGCCGCCATTCAGGACCACCCCTCCTGCATGGTGGCCTGGCACTCCCTTGGCATGGCGGCTCCACTTTGGACACGGCATAAAAAAAATAGATTGTGAAATGAGGAGGAAGGTATGGGTGGGGATGAAGCAGGTTGTTAAAAACCCACCATCCTGAACTGGAGCTCAATGGTTAGGGAACATTGTCCCTTCGCCCCCCCATCTCCGATCTGGGACAGTTGGCTGAGAAGAAGGTCAGCATCTACCTTGTGAAATTGGAGGCTGACCAGAGAAAGTTGTAGGAGAGGTTGTATGAAAAGCGAGGAAGTAGGGGAGAAATACAGGCTGTCTGAAAGAAGGAGAAGGTGCTGAGTCTCGTCAGCATGGCCAATTGCCACGCCCTTTACGGGCTAGTTTGTTGCAGGTTTATGGGGGGAGGGCATTCCTTTATTCTTTGCTTTCTTTATTTATCAATATTATGCTTCATCTTGAGATTTCTATATTTGTATCTGGTTACTTCTGAATTTCCTTAATCTTTTAAGTAGGCCCCTTCAAACATTGGTCTTTCATTTATCTTACTCTTAGTATTCTTGTAGGCTGAGATTCCTTCTTCTTTAGTTGGCTGGGTTAGTACTTGATCTTCGTAATTCTTTATTTTTCTGGATGTATCTTCATATTAACTTGCATTTATCTTGATGTGATGATTCCTTCCTGATGCTTCTCGATGACGTGATGATTTTTTCTTGAATTCTTGATGCGTTGAGACAAGTTAGCCCTTGAAGTCGTTTTCTTTCCGTTTTCCTTGACATCGGTTTTCTCTTGAGTCGATTTCTTGAGTTGTCCATAAGGCGTTTTCCGTTTTCTTCTGGGATCTTCTCCTTGAAAATTGTGGACTGTGGGATCGATCTCGGGTCTTTTGAATTCAGAGGCAAGCACTCTGCCGTCACGCTACGGCCAAGTCCGTCTTGACTTGGTAATTTAATGGGCTATTTATATTATCGCTTTTGGAAGGAAGTTTTTCTCTTATACATCTTCGCAACCCCTACAAGTTCTCGATATTATTCCATATGTTAAGTTTGCTAGTTTCTGGGCATTCTTTATCATGTCATTCCTGTGTTCCTTGTAGCAATCTATCCTGTACATTATGGTTATTCTCAAGTACTTTTTGACTTTAACTACTTCTATGTTTTATATATGTATTGGTTTTTCTTTCATGCAGAAAATTACAACTCTCTTTTTATTTATATTTATGTCCAGTCCATATTCTTGGCTTATTTCCTCTAGTTCATATTCCTTGTCTCACCTCCTCTATTGATCGGGATATCTGTAGTCCATCATATGCAAAGAATATTGTGTTAAATTTGAACTTTTGATCTTTGTATCCCCCCCATCTGTATTTTCCAGTTTTTCTATTATTTCATATATAATTAGTTTGAATAATGTTGTCAATGCTGTGCACCCCAGTTGTATGCTGCTTGTTGTATAATGCTTCTGCATTATTGTTGTTTTATCGTCTTGGTATATTTTGGCTATGCTAGTTAGTACCTGTTTATCTATTTTTAATTTTTTCATTGCCTCTATTATTTTTTTCTCTTTTCACTGAATCATAGACTTTTGAGAAATCAATAGCTGTGTTTTTTCGGTAAATATTTATATTAGCTGCTTGAACGATGGGACGTACTATTTCATCCGTGTTCCAAAATGTTTCGCGTTTTTGGAGTACATTTAAGGGGACGGCTCATGTGGTGGTAAACACAATGGTGGGACCATACTACGATGATCCTGAGTTTTAATAAATTTGGAGGGTCCGGGGGCACAGCCCCGCGTATATAATCCTAATTGTTTACAGAGTTGAATGATTTAACCAAATCATGTCAGCGCCTTTAATCGTTTTGCGAATAATAATGGGGTTGGGGGCTGACATCAGACTACTCAAACGCGCATGAATATTCCGGCAGGGTGAATTAAAGGGAAACACACAAAACTCCACTTTTTTAGACAAGCTGCTAATCTACATATCTACCGTTTTTTGTTTGTAACTGGTTTCTAGGCAGTGGTTTAGTATTAAGAGGTTGTCTTCTACTCTTCTTCCTGAAGTGAATCCTGATTGCTGTTCTTTGTCTTAATTGTTCAGTCTAATGTGTTTTTCTATTTTGTCATTTATGATGGCCATGAATATTTTTGTATGAAATCGATGTTAGTATAATTGGTCTCATGTCTTTAGCTGTTGGCTTTGTTACCTTTGGTATTAAGATCTTTTCCATCTTTCTGGGATAATGTCTTCTAAGATTTTATTACAGCATTCTGTTAGCTTTCAATTTTTGGAAAAATGCAGGTTTTAATCTGTCTCGTTCAGCTGCTGGTAATACTTCAGATTCGGGGCGCACGGTAGATGGCGCTGTTATTCGGTTACAATTTTGGGCTACAGTATATCTCTTATGACGTCAGACGGTAGCGTCAGATGTGATCAATCACGGCGTTATATTTTTTTGTCGTTTTGGGTGATTTGTAACTTTTAGTCTATTATTTACTAAATATCTGTGCTCTGCTCGTTTATAGTTTTTTCTAAGTTAGGTAATGTTTCTTGATGTCTTTTATTGTTTTTTGTTTTGTTTTCGTATTTTTTGTTTGCTGCGAACGATAACAGCTTCTTACTGGCAACATCGTAGCTTTTAAATAGGACCCGATTTGCAACTCGGAAGAATTACCTTTACCTAAGAGAAGTCTTATCCAGCAAAGGAGGAAAAGCTGAGGGCAGGTCAGCTCCAGAACCACTCCTGATTCATCAGTCATACCGAAGACGGTAGTAACCACGACCCTGCCAGATACCCTCGGACCTAAATAGGACCTTGAGTCACCCCCCCTTGCCCCCCCCCTAGAATAAAAAAATCCTTTATTCCCCTGGCTCGTCACTCTGATATGACGTGGTAACCCCCGCCCCCATCCCTGCTCCACCGTGATGTCTGGCTCCGTGAACGTGACTCTACACATATAGCTTCGTTGCAACTATGCCGTTCTACTTAGAAAAAGGCATAATTGCAAACTCTGGGGAAAGGAGGTCTGAGGCTTAGCCTGCTGCGGAACCCAGAGGAAGAAGCAACCTGGATCGGGATTTCAGTTACAAACGCGGGGAGGCATAACAACCTACCCTGCGGTCACCATCCAAGACCACAGAGGGAGACTCTACCGTCTCCGTGATATGTCGGACGTAACTGTTAAATACCCAAAACCCAATAGAGGGGGTGGCACCCCGACTGGAGTCAGTTGATTCTGGCTTCAGTCATCATTAAGTCCGCCATGTTTTTACACCCTCTGAGGAGCCCAACCAGGGGTATACTCATCCATCACCCTTCACCACATCCGAGTCATGTTCACGGGGTCCTCATCGGCGGGGTGGGGGTACACCCCAAGCAAAGTAAAGAAAACTGCATTATAAGAACAACCATGGCAACCAGCAATACACATCTATACTGACACACACGACAGAAAAAAAAACCGCTGCCATAATTGACCACCACACGCTACTTAACCTAGCCGCCACACACTACACCCCGATCACGAACATAATAAAACTACGTACAGGCCACAAGCTCGTCTTCCGTTCACAAGAGGACGCGATAACCTTCCACGAAAAAACAACCGACACACTCACCACCCACAACCTATCAACAAAACTCGCTGACGGT
The DNA here is from genome assembly GCA_963969495.1 of Ceratothoa steindachneri. Taxonomy (NCBI): domain Eukaryota; kingdom Metazoa; phylum Arthropoda; class Malacostraca; order Isopoda; family Cymothoidae; genus Ceratothoa; species Ceratothoa steindachneri. The sequence continues at coordinate 87,604,440 of OZ018320.1, forward strand.
ATCACAAAAAGATACCAGATTCGAGTGACAAGGACCAACTCTTTGTGGCTGGCCTTCAAAAATGATGACCTCCGCACTCACCTCCGTCAGGGGTATGGGGAGGAGGTCATCAAGGACCTGTATTTTAACAGGACAAAAAACTGGGCAGTGATCACACTGTCCAGCGACAAAACAAAGAACATGCTGCTAGACCAAGGCATCAAGGTCTGCGGCACACTTACACACTCACAAAACATTGAAGAACAACACAACATCAGACCCACACAATGCCACCGGTGCTACAAGACCGGACACAACACCAACACATGCTCAGCAGACCTAATCTGCTCAAAGTGCAGTGTAGTAAGGCACCACTACACAACCTGCACTTCAACTACAGCCCGATGCAAAAACTGTGGCGGCGACCATGTCACCGTCAATCCAAGACGCCCTTACCTGAGTAAGGCCCGCCATGACGCCGTGGTGGCTATACGGCGTCCACAACAAGTACACTCTACAACACACTCGCCACCACCCCCCTCCCCTCACCAGATCATTCGCCGCAGTTGCCGGTGCAACGCTGTCTGCTCCCCCTGCCCCCCCAGCCCCACCCCCTGCAGCGCCTACACCTCACCCACACATCCCATCCCCCCCCAGCACATTACACTCAGAGACCTCCACTACTACCAACACCCACACATCACACAGTCACCCCCACCCCACACCACACACCCACTCCCACCTCACATCACACAAGCAACGATAACACAAAGACAAAGCTACACCTGGCCACCCTGCTCTTAGCGGTGGCAAAAGACAAGTCGAGGAGCGACCCTCGACTATACGCCAAGATTTTAAACACACTATTCGCCTCCAACGGCATAGAGCAGATCACCTTCCCTGAGAAGGTGTTCGCTCTAATAGACGAACACATAAACAGACCCGCACTCCTCCCCCCCCCCTTGTGGGCACCCCCCCCCCCCCCCACACACACCGGGATCCACCGGCCGCCACTTTCACCACGCTCCCTCCGCCGCCTGTCCTGTCCCTGCACCTTTCTTACCTACTGCTCCCGCCTCTCTCCCAACCCCCTCTCCTGCCCGCACTTATTCCACCTCTCTATCAAAACCCCGTCCTACATCCCCCCTTCCTTCGGCGACCCCATCTGCTCCTTCCACTGCCACCACTCCTCTTCCACCCATCTCCGCCCCTATTCCCCAGCTTCCAACCCTGCTCCCACCGTCACCCCAACCCCCACTCCCCCTCAGTCCACCACACCCCGTGCCAATCCCCAAAAAACTACCCCAAAGTCCCCCCCCCCGCACTCACAAGCACGGGACAAACAAACCTCCCCCACTCCTGTCGTTTCCACTCCTCCTCCTCCTCCTTCCACTCCTTCTCCTTCCACCCCTTCCCCTCCCAATCCTTCTCACTCCACTCCTCCTCCCCCCACTCCTTCTCCTTCCCCTCCCACTCCACTCCCCCCGACCCAACCTCCTCTCTCCTCCGACACCCCTCCTCTCATAATCTGTACCTCGCAAACCACCTCTAGCCCCTCATCTCCCAGCTCTACGCCTCCCAACTCCGCCACAAACTAACCTCACCAAGACTCTACCCTCTCTAAGACCACTACCTCGACATCTCCGCCCACAGAACACACCCCTCCCTCCACTACGGCTTCCCCACCCAACAACACCGCCGTGAACCCCACAGAACAACAGCCAACACGTGTTAAGTACTCGCTCCTCATGCCTCCTGGGCAATTACCAAGGAGAAGGGGACGGTACCAGGCAAGTCAGCCTCCCGCGCACTCCGCCCACGACAATAGATCGACTTAGCCTAATGCAACTAAACGTACGCAGCTGGCACGATATTCGCCATACGGTCACTGTCGTAGAATAGACTCTCGACGATATACCATATATAACTATTCGTTGAGGAAATTATCCTAATATTTCGAGTGCGTGGTAAGCTGATTGACCGAGGTTATTTATCTTCAATATGCTTAAGAAGTGGAACTGAGCTCAAGGATAATAATATGGCTACCATTAATAAAATAGAGTTTTATTAATTAAACTATCAACAACACACAAAAGAAAATGTTTACATAAACGGAGAATGGAAAGGGTCGTGGGAAAATCTGACTAATCCGAGGATTAAGATTAGGAGAGACTTAAAAAGGTAAACAAATAAAATTAAAGGGATGGGATGGTTCGCTAAACCATTTAAAGCACAAGGTAGGGTTGACAAAAGGTAAGATAATTAAAGGTAATGCTCAGCTTACGTAATTACAAAGTTGTTGTGCAGAGGAAGGCGATGCGAAGGAATCTTCGGTCCACTGGCGAGTTCCAGCAGAAGGGTTCTTCGGGAGTTGTCCTTAGCGAAGGGGAAGGACTGTCTTCGAAGAGTAAGAGCGAAGTGGGACTCGGAGATACGAGCGATCTTTGTGACAGCAAATCGGGGATGTTCTAGATGAACAATGGAGGTTATCATTGAAACCAATCGTCCTCTTGAAGAACGTTAAAAAGGGAGAATTAAATTATCCTGACGTGATGTCTTGGGAATGAGAACCGTTTCTTGACGAATGGGCTTGAAGAACAATGGCTGTTCTAACATTGTTCTCTTCTGAACAACAGAGGGGGTGAGAACCGTCTCTTGTCAACGGGCTCAAAGAACAATGGCTGTTCTAACGTTGTTCTCTTTCTGAACAACAGGGGGGGAGGGTGAGAACCGTTTCTTGTCAACGGGCTCAAAGAACAATGGCTGTTATAACGTTGTTCTCTTTCTGAACAACAGGAAGGGGGGGGGGGCCTTATTGACTTGGTGTCTCGAATGCATGAACCTTGGCACTCAAGGAAAATTGTCCTCTTCTGGACAATAAGGTGGTTCTCGAGGTAGAGAGCTCCCAGGGGTGCACAAGTTGAGACCGGCTCGGCGTGATGTCTCGCGAAGATAATCTGGATCTGATCTCTCTTATTGGGAAATGCTCTTTTATAAGTACCCGGAGCCATCTCCTTGGCGTAGGGGACAATTGAATTGGAGGCTCGGGGGAATGCTCCGGTCACGCCTGGGAAAATACCTTATCTGCCCGTAAGCCTAACTTAATCTGGCGAGATCGACGAATGGATGCGAAACGGGGGAAGGAATGACCTCCTTGGTTCAATATTGACTCAGGTGGCGATAACGCGCCCTGCTTGCTCTCGAAGATGCACGTAGGTAGCAATGTTTCTAACCATGTGATAGCGGCTGAATTTAAGCGGCCTCAGACCGTTCTATCACAGTCACCAACTGGGTACTAAACACACAAAGACCCGACATAGTACTCCTGAACTCTACCAGCCTACATCCTCCCAACAATAGACTTCGCATTGCAGGCTATCACACATACCTATCTCTACAGGCGCGGCACTTAGGATCTGCGATCCTAGTAAAGCGCAACATACACCAGTCCCTCATTAATACACATGAGAACTCCTTTCTAGCCTGCAAGATAGAGACAAGCTCCGGAACCATAATAGTGGCCACTCACTACAGACCACCACGAATACAGCTAAACTTAGAAGTCCCACTCCGGGCCCTATAAAATTACAACCTTCCTATCTTCTTCGCGGGGGACCTTAACGCTTTTCACCCGACACTCTTTTCCAACAACACAAACGATGCGGGAAGTTACTTGGCCGGTGCATGCGGCGCTACCGCTGCGAGCATATCGGCCCAGCCTTTCCCACGTTCTTCGGTCCGCACGGAGGCACCACATCCCCGGACGTGGTCTTCCGCAACGACCATGCCACACGCTTCTACACTCACATGCCACCTGGTCCCCACGTACTATCTGACCACATACCAATTTGCCTTATCATATCCACATCTCCCATACTCATCCCTACATCACCTCTATACGACTACAAAAACACGAACTGGGAAGAATTCAGGAGTCACATATCCACAAATACACCACATAACCTCGACCTGGAAGACACCAATCCAGGACTAATACACCACCACTGGTGCTCACTTCTAGACACCATCACCACCGCACGAAACCTACACTCACCACAAAAAAACTAGAGCTGCATTAAACACTTCACATTCTCAATACACACTCAGAGACTCATCACACAGTACAATAACCACTAAACCAGAGGCCCACGACAACACAATATAAATCACCTACGTGCCCGCATCCTACAGTGCGTGCAGCTAGACAGGAACCGGCAGTGGCGAGAGGTCGTCCGCATCGCGGACGACACCCGTTGCACGGACCCTTCCTTCTTCTGGCGGCACGTAAAAAGGATGCTGGGCACCGAACCATGCAAATCGATCACTCTCCAAATAAACAACCACACACTCACAGACACTAACGACATCCTCGACGCATATAGGTCCCACTGGGACACGGTACACACACACAACCCACCAAAACCACAAGACCAGGAGCACTTCTAGGAAATCCAGGAGTGGTGTCGGGCTCACGCTCACGAGCTAAGGCCTGCCCCCCGTGATACGAATGGAGGTGCTCGACTACACGTCCACACTAACCACTCCAATCACCGTCGAGGAAACAAAACACTACATCAAAACAACCCTAAAACGCGCCCCCGGCCCCTCCGGCCTACCAGCCACACTCATACACAACCTCTCCGCAGACATGTACCCCACACTCACACACCTATTCAACGCCTCACTACCTCAGGCCACTTCCCCAAAATATTCCAAGTCTCTAACAACATACTCCTACATAAACACCACAAAGACTCGAAACACCCAAACAACTACAGGCCTATTGCTCTATTAGAGCACTTAGGCAAAATACTTGAACGTATGGTCAACTGCTGCCTACGGGAGTTCCTGGAAGAGAGGGATTGGTTCTACCCCCACCAATACGGGTTCAGGAGAGGCAGGTCCACTCAGGCGGCCGTGACCATCGTTCATGACAGAATACAAAAGAAACGACATATACACCAAAAGACTCTCTCCGTCAGTAAGGACGTGGAGAAGGCCTTCGACAAGGTGTGGCACGGGGGGACTCCGTTGGAAACTCGCCCCCCAGTATTATAGAATCAATAATAAATCTAACAGTGATAAAATAGGGCCTATTAAATATGAAGGGGTTTTGAAAGAATCTGATGAAATAGTAGAGGTCCTTAATGATCATTTTGCTTCAGTATTCACAGAAGAGAAACCAGTTAGACTAATTGATGATAATTCTAGGTCAAGGGAAGTAGTGATACATTCTATTAATATAGACAGAAGAAATTAAAGGGCTTATAATAGAGTTAAATACCAGTAAGGCATCTGGCCCTGACAACATTCATTCTAGGATACTCAAAGAAGGTGTAGAAAGTATTGCAGTAGCTCCCGGGAAGATATTTATTAGATCACTAGAGTCTGGAGAAATACCAAATGATTGGAAATTGGCAAATGTAGTGCCAATTTTTAAAAAGGGAAGCAAAGATGATCCAAATAACTTTACACTGGTAAGCTTAACTTCTATAGTCTGTAAAATTCTTGAGAAGATGGTTAAGAAGGGAATTTCTGATCATCTAGAGAGTAGCAGGTTAATTAATGATGCTCAGCATAGTTTTAGAAAAGGTCGATCGTGTTTAACTAATTTACTGGATTTTATGGATTATGTAACTAAAGAGTTAGATAGGGGTGAGAAAGTTGATGTGATCTACTTAGATTTCAGCAAAGCTTTTGATAAGGTTCCACATAGAAGACTAGTAGAATAAATTAAAGCTGCTTGGGATATGTGGGAAAGTTTTAAATTGGATAACTGAATGGCTGAAAAATAGGAAACAGAGAGTTGTACTGAATGGAGTGAGGTCAGAGTGGAGGAATGTTATTAGTGGCGTATCTCAGGGATCAGTTTTAGGCCCTTTATTATTTATAATCTATGTAAATGATCTTGGGCAAGATGTAAATAGCAAAGTGTCAATTTTTGCTGATGACACTAAATTGGCAGCTGTAGTCAAAGAGGTTGAGGGTAGCTTTAAAGTGCAGGGTGACTTAAATAAGTTGTTAGCTTGGGCTCACAAGTGGCAGATGACTTTTAACCTTAATAAATCAAAGTTATTAACATGGGGAGAGATAATAGGGAATTTAGCTATGAGATAGATGGGTATTGGTTTAATTCAGTTCAAGATGAGAAGGACTTAGGAGTAGTAGTAGATAGGTCACTGAAATTTTCAAAGCAGTGTATTGAGGCAAAAAATAGAGCAAATAGGGTGCTAGGTTACATTAAAAGAAATGTTAGCTACAAGAGTAAGGAGGTCATCCTTAAACTATACAACTCTTATGTCAGGCCACATTTAGAGTACTGCATACAGGCATGGTCACCACATTTTAGACATGATATAAACTTATTAGAGTCAGTACAAAGGAGGGCAACAAAAATAATACCATCCCTGAAGCACCTTGAATATGAAGATAGGCTGAGGGTATTAAATATGTTTTCATTTGATAGGTGTGTGAGGGGAGATATGAGGCACCTTGAATATATAGATAGACTGAGGGTATTAAATATGTTCTCGTTCGAAAGGAGGTGTGTGAGAGGGGATATTATGATTGAGCTCTTTAAATTTTTTTCTGGGATAGATAAATTGGATGTTAGCAAGTTTTTTGAGTTAGATGATGGAAATCAGACTAGAGGTCACCACTTGAAAATTAAAAAGCAAGGGTGTAGGTTGGATTTAAGAGTAGGTTGGATGAGTTTATGGGAAGGGAAGGTTGTGATGGTTCCTAAGTTTTGTATATATTAATATTGTTTGTATATATCTATAGCTGCATGATTTAGTTCTTGACAAGCCTTGATTGGTGATACCCTTGTTTCCGGATGCAATCCTCTGGATGTAGTTTTCCTGGGAGTTTGGGTGCCTTGAAAAAGAGGCCGCTTGACTCGGATGACCTATGATGAGCCCTTGTGGCTTTTGTCATCCGTTATATTATATTGTGGGGGACTTTGATTTTGTCTTCCCCTGGTGATGGTGCTTTTTGTGGGTGGGTTTTGACGGAGGCGGATGACCTTTGATAGGCCCTTGTGGCTTTTGTCATCCGTGTAATTATGTTATATGTTATGTTATGTTATTTAAGAAAATATTTTTTCACCAATAGAGTGGTAGACTTCTGGAACAAATTGCCGCAGAGGGTAGTAGGTAGTCCAAATCTGAATGTATTTAAGAGTAGGTTGGATGAGTTTATGGGAAGGGAAGGTTGTGATGGTTACATAAGAACATAAGAAAAGAAGGAGACTGCAAAAGTTTTGTATATATTAATATTGTTTGTATATATCTATAGTTGCATGATTTAGTTCTTGACAAGCCTTGATTGGTGATACCCTTGTTTCTGGATGCAATCCTCTGGATGTAGTTTTCCTGGGAGTTTGGGTGCCTTAAAAAAGAGGCCGTTTGACTCGGATGACCTATGATGAGCCCTTGTGGCTTTTGTCATCTGTTATATTATATTGTGGGGGACTTTGATTTTGTCTTTCCCTGGTGATGGTGCTTTTTGTGGGTGGGTTTTGATGGAGGCGGATGACCTTTGATAGGCCCTTGTGGCTTTTGTCATCCGTGTAATTATGTTATGTTATGTTATGATTGAGCTTTCTAAAATCTTTTCTGGGATGGATAAATTGGATTTCAACAAGTTATTTGAGTTAGAAGGTAGTAATAGAACTAGAGGCCACCACTTAAAGATTAAAAAACAGAGGTGCAGACTGGATGTTAGAAAATATTTTTTCACCAACAGAGTGGTGGATTATTGGAATAGTTTGCCACCTGAGACTGTTGACAGCCCAAATTTGAATGTTTTCAAGCACAGATTGGATGATTATATGGGGATGGAGGGTTAATTTCTTACTTTTTGGTATGTGGATATGTTTCTTGACTTATTCCTGTGGATGCAGTTTCTTTTTATTGTATATTTTGGGGGACTTTGATTTTGTTTTTGACAGACTCCTATGGAGGCTTTAAATTATATAATGTAGATGCATGGTTGGACAAAATCCTATGGATGCATTATGTGGGTGGGATTTGATAGATACAGATGACCTTTGATAGGCCCTTGTGGCTTTTGTCATCCGTGAAATTATGTTATGTTATGAGGGTAGGCTATCATGGTTTTTAAGTTGTATTGGGGCAAATTACATATTGTAAGTATCAATTGTGTATATAGTATACACAAGACCCTTAAAGCCGCATGTTAAGAAAATGGAGGACAATGTCAGCGCCGGAGAAAAACTACTGTTAGGAATTAATTCAATGGAATTTTTCTTAGGCCTAAAACCATAAGAGGACTAATTGGTCTGAATGGCAGTTGTATGCTCAGGACCTTTTGGTCCTTGCAGCACTTTAAGGGTTAAGCAGTTCAGACACTCTTGCAGATGCAGTTTATGGGGGTGTGTGCTAACTTGGATGACTTGTGATAGGCTTTTGTGGCTTTTGTCATATGTTAAATTGCTATGTTATTTAGAGTACTTGGAAAGCCTGAATGGTACAAGCTGGGTAGAATGGGTCCATAGAATGAATATTAGAACAAGAGGGAATTTGAGAATAGTGAATAGGTCTGAACTATGGGGAATGATGAGGAACCGGGTGATGAAATAGAGAAAAGAATAAAAGAAGTAGGACACAGAGAATGTGTAGAAAGGCTTAGGGTAAACAGGACTTTGTAGATGTATAGGAATTAAATTAAACCTGAAACTGAGAAATTCTAAGATGGTAATTAAGGAGCCAGCTGTTTTAAGCAAGAACTGGCTCACTAGGCCAGCTCATAGAAAAGTTCCTAAAATACCCTTGGCATTCTTCCTATTTAAGAGCTTACTCATATTGTATTATTTCTTATTTAACATTCCAATACTCTCTACTCACTATGTATCAGTCCGGTTGTTCCCAGCCAATCATAACCCTTGCCTGATGCAATTTAAATTAAGCAATAAGAGTTTTAAAGCTACTTTTGTCCTTGTATTCTCTCCTGCACCCAAAACCACTCATGTTTTCTCTACTCATCAGACAAGGTTAGTTACCAACAATGTTCCTGTAATCAATTCATTTAAATGTCAACTTAGTCCATAATATAATTTTTATTTTTTTTCCTTTTTAATTCCAGCTCCTCCTGTGTATCCATATCCCATGTATTTATATTGTCTGAGCACGAACTCAACATCACATTAAATCTAAATTAATACACAACAAGATTTACCCTTTCTGCTTAGGAGCAACTGCACCCCACATAATATATTTATATAAATTATTTTCTAGGTTAAATGCCAATGATACAATGTACATATGTATTCCTAGAATTATTTACCCAGTTCCTCATCTAAAGCTTTTATTCATACTCATAAACCATTGCTTTATTGGTTACCAAAGATCCATTTCAATTAAATGAATCAATTATCTAGTTACAAGCTGCTGTTCTCTTCCTTAACAGGAAGAGCTTGGTTACACAGGCACCCCTGCTGGGGTGTGGCCTACTGCCTTATTTGCTAATCTTAACCGCCTTTTTTAATCCACTTTATAGACTTTATTTTAACACCCTGAACACCCTTTTCTTCTTCTTCTTATTCTTCTTCTTCTTCTTCTTCTTCTTCTTCTTCTTCTTCTTCTTCTTCTTCTTCTTCTTCTTCTTTCTCTTCTTCTTCTTCTTTCTCTTCTTCTTCCTCCTCTTCTTCTTCCTCTTCTCCTTCTTATCCTTCTTCCTCTTCTTCTTCTTCTTTCCTCCTCTTCTTCTTCCTCCCCTTCTTCCTCCTCTTCTTCTTCTTCCTCCTTCTTCTTTTTTCTCTTCTTCTTTCTCTTCTTCCTTCTCTGCTTCCTCTTCTCCCTCTTCCTCTTCTTCACTGTTTCTAATATATATAAACGATTAGGATAATGGCGTATTTAGTACGATTTCTAAATTTGCTGACGACACGAAGCTGGGCAACCGTGCCTATGTAAGATCGGATGTAGAAAAATTACAAAAGGACCTAAACTTGATTGTCAGATGGGTGGATAAGTGGCAAATGCAGTTTAATTTAAGTAAATGCAAGGTGATGCATTTGGGTTGACATAATTTCAGGGTAGAGTATACCATGAAAGGCCATGTGCTCGACGTGGTTAAATTGGAAAAAGACCTGGGAGTTTTAGTCTCGGATGACTTCAAAGTCACAAAACAATGTGCGGATGCATGTAAAAAAGGAAATCGTGTGCTGGGTTATATCGCGCGTAATTTCACGTTCAAAACCAAAGATGTAATTTTACCGTTATATAAAACACTTGTGCGTCCACTGCTCGAATACACGGTTCAATTTTGGGCTCCATACTTAAACAAAGATATCGTGCACTTAGAAAGAGTGCAGCGTAGGGTGACAAAATTAATTCCCGAGCTGAGAAACAGGCCGTACGAGGAAAGACTCAGGGCATTCGATTTGCCATCTCTCAAAGGCAGAAGATTACATGGCCAGCTAATAGAAGTATTTAAAATATTGAAAGGATTTTCAAACGTTGATTATAGGAATTTGTTTGAGTTGGATCATAGGTGAAACACTCGCGAACACAGATTAAAATTAGTGAACAAGCAATTTAACACTAGTATAGCCCCAAACTATTTTACGTTTAAAATTACTCAAATTTGGAATAGGCTACCCACCCACGTAGTAGATAGTACGTCGGTAAATATGTTTAAAAACCGTCTCGACGCGCACTTAAATAGTATAAATATAACGTAGTCTGAGCACAGTAAATAAAAACGTCTTTGCAAAAGGAGTTTGGAGTGGAGGAACAATCAGTAAAAATGATGACTAAAAATGATGCCAGCGATTTCTCTTGCATGTGTAGTTTAGATATCCATTTTCTTTTCCACCTATCCTATAAATAGTCTTACTATCCCCCCCACCCCTAGGTTGAAGTAGTTAATATGCATGACAATGTACACATGTAGATAAGTGTGTACAGTAGATTATATATTATCAAAAAAGTAAATAAATAATAAAAAATAATAATAAAAATAAAATAAATATATAGCATGTTAGAGATACACTCTTAGATAAGTGTATATCGTAGTTATGGATTTAGTGAAGCGGACTAGCCTCGAGCGGACCTTAGGGTCTTTGCTGGTCCTAGATTCTGTAGTTCTTCCTCCTCTTCTTCTTCTTCCTCCTCTTCTTCTTTCTCTTCTTCTTCCTCTTCTTCTTCTGTAGTTCCTCTTCCTCTTCTTCTTCCTCCTCCTCTTCTTCTTTATCCTCCTCTTCTTCTTTATCCTCCTCTTCTTCTTCATCCTCCTTCTTCTTCCTCCTCTTCTTCCTCTTCTTCTTCTTCCTCTTCTTCCTCATCCTCTTCTTCTTCTTCTTCTTAAAATATACGGTTATGGATGAGAAATTTATATAATTGTATGTATTCACATGTTAATTTCAGCTTAAATGTATTCAAAATTCAAGCCCTTGCCACATCATTTGCTTTGATTGGTTGCCTCACCAGAAATATTTCCCCTCTATTTAACTCACATGTCCTGATATTTTTACCCACTCACACATTTTCTTTTTTTTTGAGCCATCCATATTGAAACTAATCCAAATTTGAAATAAATTCAATTTCATGGTATCCTTAGAAAACTTTTTTTTTATTATTCATTCTATTTCTTGTTAACTGCTTTATTCACTATATGCATTTCTTTTCATTTTCTTCCAAACTTTCTACCAAAATTGTTCTACCCTATTTTGCTACAGCCAACCCTTTTACATGGTTGGTAATGTGATATAACTATGGGTACGCACCCCATTATGGACCAGGATTGCATAATTTACATTACAGAGAAAGTCCCCATGAAAATCTTTACTATATTCTGGGGGATTCTGCTTAAAAGTGGGAGAAGGGGTGTATGGGAGGAATTGAAGGCGTCATTTAAGCTCCAATTCGCCATGTCCCTGGTTGAGGATTTGCCAAACATCCTCAATACTCAGCAAATGGGGGATAGCCATCCTACACAATTCCTTGAACATCTCAAAGAATTGATCACTATTAACTTTTTCAACTCATTACAGATATTTTTGTGTGTGGGATCCTGGGACACAGTAGGTCGCTCATTATGATTGGGAAACATTCTAATAATCAAATGGCAAGGCAGCTGAAATTATATACCTCAATCAATATGTAAACTGGGGGACTATCCATGTAATCTGTTTCCTTTGTCTAATCTATCTCTTTCTTTGCAGATTCTGATACCAATGGAGTCTTCTGACAACACGCCGGACCTGTATAACACCTCTTTCCCTTCAGCGCCAGACATAGTAACTGCATTGGAGACAGGGATGAAAGTAGGATTAAGTTCTTGCAGGAACTACTACAACATTCAACATCCCACCCCCAGACACAAATTCAATATTAAAATGCCTGTATGATGTAATTAGACACACAACATAATTTATAGCAAAACATTTATTTTCCTGTAAGTGCACCCCGTAAGGGGCGTGGTGATTTGCCATCCTGGCCGCCATGCTGATGGGACTCAGCACCCCGTAAGGGGCGTGGTGATTTGCCATCCTGGCCGCCATGCTGATGGGACTCAGCACCCCGTCTGACCCCAGCTTAGCTTCTTCTCCTTCTTTCATACAACCTCTCCCACAACTTTCTCTGGTCGGCTTCTAATTTCATAGGGTAGATGCTGACCTTCTTCTCAGCCAACCATCCCAGATCAGGCCTGAGGGGGGAAGGGACAATGTTCCCTAACCCCTGAGCTCCAGTCCGGGATGTTTGTTTTTAACAACCTGCTTCATCCCCACCCAGACCTTCCTCACATCCCTTTTCCTTTCCTCTTCACACACTATCAATTTTACGCCAGGTCTAAGGTGGAGCCGCCATGCCGATGGACTGCCAGGCTATCAGGCAGGAGGGGTGGTCCTGAATGGTGGCATATAGGTCTGCTAGGCCTGTACACACCCCTTGCAGGGCGGGCTACTACAAGGGGTGATGACCTATTGCATCCCGTGGTACAAATGGGGTTACCATGCCCAATAATGATAAAATTCAAATTCTCCCTTTAATTCCCCTTGTGTCATCGAGGAGCTGCCCTCGGACAGCTCCACAGAAAAAAGGGAGTTCCCCCCCATCCCCCTGTGCTTGTGCAGGGGACCCTCCATATTTCTCTAACCGGAGAGGAGGTTTACTCCTCTCTTCACCTACGGGTGTAGGGGACTCCCCCTCACCCCCTTGTGTGTGGTGGTGCTTTCGGGCACCTCCCTTTTTCCAGTGGCAATCCCCTCTTTTCTTTCCAAGGGGACTACCAAGAAAGCCAGCAGGCATCTCATTGCCGACTGCCCCTCATTGAAGCGGCTTGGTAGGGAAAACCCCCTTATGGGGGAGAGGGAAGCTAGGCCCCTTTGGTCGCTTCCCTCAAAAGACCTGCTGGCAAGAATACTAAACCTTGCCGGGGTTAAGGCCTGTGCCTCCCCACACATGACTGGTGACGCTGCCAACAGGACCTGCAATGTCCTGGGAGGAAATGGCCATTTCCATTTCGAAGAAGGACCTGGCTGAGGCCGGTCCATCTGGCCTGGGGGCTCCTGCCAGCAGAGGTGAGAAGTGGGCTCATACCCCGCCCTCCTCTCCAAAATTGAAAAAGACCAAGCCAAGATCGGCACATCCGGGCCCCTCTACCCTCCCATGAGCGGAGCCCCTGACTATGACAGATCAAAAGTGCACAGGACGGAGCTTCAATAACATCGGGGCCCCTCATTAAGAGGTTACCTGCCATTTTCGAGCCCGCTGGCTTCAGACGCTTCCTCATTATTCGCTCCACTGATGGCCTTCTGGCGAATCCCGCTGAGGCGGCCAAGATAAGTGCTCTTCGGACACTTCATGGCACCCCGGTGAGTGTGACGCCGCACTCTACCATGAACTTTGTGAAAGGAGTAGTTTATGTGAGGGAACTCATTGACTACTCCATTGAGGACATCACCCTAGAGCTGGCCGACCATGGGGCGGTCAAGGTCGAACGTGTGATGAGAAAACAGGGAGGGGCCTCGAGACCCACCCCTACACTCTTCTTCACGTTCGACTGTGACAAGCTCCCTGAGTCGGTGCATGCCAGTTGGTACCGCTACCGCATGAAGCCATTCGTGCCACTGCCGCTGCGGTGCTATTATTGTCACCGCTTCGGCCATAGGAATCATTCTTGTAGACGTGCAAAGTCGGGTCACCCGAAGTCTGTTTAAATTGCTCCAATGCCACACATGATAAGTCTAAATCGTGTGTGACCAAGTGTGTCAATTGCGGAGAGCCGCACTCCGCTTCTTTGAAACAATGTGGTGCATATCTCCTTGAGAAAGAAATCCTGGCCGTTCAGGACCAGGATCAACTCTCATTCCGCGAGGCTAAGGACTTGGTCCGTGCCTGCCTGGCTCTGCCTGGGACGTCTTATGCCCCAATGGTTAGAAAGGCACCCTCTGCTCCTGGCCCATCTAGGCCAATGAGCACGGTTGTTTACAGGCTCTACTCAACCCAGGCGCTCCTGTGGTAAAGCTGGCGGCAAAAAAGGTTCCTAACCAGCCCCAGCTAAAACCAGGGCTCCTTCGCCCATGCCTAGTGGTCTGCTGAGTACCTCGGAGAAGGTGGTTCCTCGCAATGCCCGCCTAAGGTTTCAAGGTGGAGGGAGGAAAAGACTTGCATGGTGAGCCAAACCTCCCCCAATAAGTCCTCAAAGGCAACAGCGCTTTGTCCAGCCAACAGCTCTCGGGGTTCTGCCTCCGGGATGCGTACCGCCATTCCCATGAGGGTCTTCTCTTCGAAGAGGGCCCCTGCATCTCAGCCGAGCTAGGCCTGGAGGGCATTTTCCTTCAATTGTATTGCCGTGGACCAACTGGGAGGAGCTGCAGAGGCTCATCTCGTCCCGTTCCCCATTAGCTATTTTTCTGCAGGAGACCATGCTAGGCGTGTGCCCCCTTCCCACCATCCCGGGGTATAAGTTTCTTGCGACCCCACCACCGCGAGATGGCCGGGTTGGGAGATGCGCGGTTTACACCCGGCATGATGTCTCTGTTCTTCCTTTCACTTTAGATACCTCCTTTCAGGCAGTGGCTGTGCAGCTTCACTTGGATAGGAGGTATACTATCATTTCTGCGTACATTCCACTGTCAGCTTACTTCAATGCGGGGGGACTTCCGCCGCATCGTGGCACCGTTGCCGAGGCCCTTTCTCTTGCTTGGAGTTCTGAATGGCAGGCATCTCCCTCTGTACTCAATAAATCTCAGGGGACGAGTCCTTGCCGATCTGATCTAAGAGCTTGAGATAGGTGTCCTAAATGTGGATGAGTTTACGCATCACTGCCCAAGAACAGCTTCATTTTCTTGCCTTGACCTATCTTTGTGCTCTTCGGATGCACAGCCTGATTTTGATTGGGGGTGGGCGATGACCCCCATGGTAGTGATCTTTCCCATTCAAATATCATTTTCAGGGCAACTCCGCCTGAGAGCCCACCTTGGTGGTGCTTGGCGCAGGCACGGTGGCCTGCATTTCAGGAAACGACTGAATTCTCTATTTCAGTCGAGGAGTTTAGCTAGATGAGGCCATTAAGTTCTTCTCTGGCAACCTCATCGCCGCGGGCCTGACTACTATTCCTAGAACGTTGGCCGTTTTACACGCCGACCACTCCCATAGTGGTCGGCCGAATGTGAGACGGCCCTCAAACAGAAGCGTTATGTCTACATGCGCTATAAGCGCCGCCCGAACGATTTCACTGTCGCTGAATTTCGTCGGGCTAGGGCTAGGTTCCGGTATATTTCGAGCACGCCCACCGCTCTTCTTGGCGGGCATACGTGTCTTCACTTAACGGGAAAGACCCCTCTAGCAGAGGTGTGGAAGCGAGTCAAAAGGATTCGGGGCAAGTTCTCGCAGGACCCCCGTTCTCCAGGAGAATGGGACTGCAATCTCGGACCTCGCCTGCATGGCGGAATCCTTCGCGTCCGCATTATCTAGCCGAGATGCTGCTCCGCTAGCATTCAATGCACGTCATGTTGTTGCGGAAGGCCGCCGGCTGGACTTTACCTCCAGAGGCGGAGAACTCTTCAACGACAGGTTTACTGTGAGTGAGTTGTGCTCCGCTCTCGCTTCGTGCGCGTAAACCGCCCATGGTCCGGACGATGTCCTGTACGCCATGCTTTGACACCTGGGTGAGCGAGGCATGGCCTTTCTCTTAGATTTGTTAAACATGATCTGGGTGGAGGGTCTCCTCCCAGAGTCCTGGCGAATCATTACTGTGCTCGCCTTTCGCAAACCAGTGAGAGATCACTCTACTCCGTTCGGTTTCCGCCCAATCTCTCTAACCTCTTGTGTGTGCAAGTTGATGGAGAAATTGGTAAATGTTTGATTAGCCTTTTTCATGGACAGCATAGGCCATCTGTCTTCTGCACAGTGTGGCTTCTGCAAGTTCCATTCCACGTCGGATGCTCTGCTCCGACTGGAAAATGCCGTCTGCGAGGCCTTCCTTCATAGACAGCACTACGCCACGGTGTTTTTCGATCCGGAGAAGGCCTATGATACCGCATGGCGATACGGTATCATGGAGAGTCTCTACACGATGGGGGCGAGGGGACGCCTCCCAATGTTTATATCTAAATTTTCCCTCAGTCGCCAACAGCTCTCACTGCATCTGCAGCTGATCTCGACGGTGCCTATGCCGCCGAGAGACGCCAGTTATACCCTAAGCCCTTTGGTTTTAGAGCCAGGAAACTTCTTTGAGAGCTAGGTATAGCTCTTGGGCCGGTGGCGTCCCTGGTTCTGCCCAGGACACTACCCTGGAGGGTACCACATTTGGCTATTTGTCACCACGCCTCTGCTCCCAAAGCTTCTAAAGCGCCGGGAGTATTGCGTTCGACCTTTTTGGAGCACACCTCGTGTCATGCTGGAACCGTGCCAATGTATATGGATGGCTCCAAGTCCGAAGAGGAGGATCGGCTTCCATGGCGATACGGTATCATGGAGACACTCTACATGATGGTGGCGAGGGGACGCCTCCCAATGTTTATATTTAAATTTTCCCTCAGTCGCCAACAGCTCTCACTGCATCTGCAGCTGATCTCGACGGTGCCTATGCTGCAGAGAGACGCCAGTTATACCCTAAGCCCTTTGGGTTTAGAGCCAGGAAACTTCTTTGAGAGCTAGGTATAGCTCTCGGGCCGGTGGCGCCCCTTGTTCTGCCCAGGACACTACCCTGGAGGGTACCACATTTGGCTATTTGTCACCACGCCTCTGCTCCCAAAGCTTCTAAAGCGCCGGGAGTATTGCATTCAACCTTTTTGGAGCACACCTTGTGTTGCTGGAACCGTGCCAATGTATACGGATGGTTCCAAGTCCGAAGAGGAGGTCGGCTTCCACGCCTTATCCCTTCTGTTTGAAGTCAGCGGGGCACTGCCAGGCGCTGCGTCTGTCTTCACGGCCGAGCTAGTGGCAATACACCACTCGGTACGGGAGATTACGCAACGTGCGTGGTTCGGAGACCGGATTGTGATCTATAGCGACTCACAAAGCACTCTGAGTGCTCTCAAGGCATTTGAATCTCCGCTTCCCCTGGTTCGCGATATCCGTGATGCCACGGTTTTTGCGAGCCGGGCGGTTGTCGAGATTATCTTCTGCTGGGTTCCTGGGCATGTAGGAATTGCGGGGAATGAGCGCGCCAAAGAGTCTGTGAGGACTCTGCGACCGGACCAGCGTTTCGCTCTTCCTCACACCAACTACATGGCAGGAATACAGGCAGCTCTTCGGACTGCTTGGCAAAGAAGATGGGAGACGGTCGAAGGGAACTTAAAGTTGTGCGCCATTGCGCCGCGACTGTTCCCATGGACCTATCCCCCAATGCCGCGACGGCTTCAGGTCGCTTTCTGTCGCCTCCGAATCGGGCACACTCGTGTGACGCATCGCTATCTGATGGAGCGCTCGCCAGCGCCCTATTGTGACGACTGCGTCGTCCCCCAGACTGTTCGGCACATTCTTGTTGAATGTCCCAGTCTGGGTGATCTTCGCGCATGATACCTGTCCCGGTACCCGGATGGGCCGGGTCACTACCGCCTGTCCCTTGTATTCGGGACGAGTTCGTCCACATTGACCTGTGGACTTGTTGACTTTTGGGGGGAGGCCTGGCTTCTTCCCTCTATTTAACTAGGTTTTATTTTCTTTGTAGGTTGCACACTCCTGCGCCGTGGTGAGGTGAGGTGTCCTCCCCTCCGACGCCGGACATTGCTTCCCAATTGTTACATTTTTTTCCTTTTTATCATTGTTACTTTTTCATATTCTTATTTTAAAGTAGCCTACTGCTAGGCTGTCGTTATTCCGGCGACTTATGCCCAAGTGGTCAGTCGCCAGATAGGCTCCTAAAATTAAAAAAAAAAAAAATCTAAGTGCAACAGTATTATTTGTGAGAAAATTAGAACACAAACTTAAAAGAAGTTCAACATCATTGAACAATGCAATAATCTGTTTTAAGTAATCAGACAATGTGTGTACAACAAATTAAACTGGCTATGGCCAGGTCCCTTTCTAGATCTTATGAAAATTGTCAATTACCATCTAAAACTGGTAGGCCTTGATGTAGGCAAGGTAAATTCAGGGAAAATGGAACCACACACATTTCCACCGAGGGTTGTATTAGTTGTCCTCTTCTCTTCCGTGTAGTGGCAAGCCATTCCTTTTGTTGAGGTGGCTGCTTTTATTCCTTTCCCCCATAAACGGTGCGGCGATTTACCATCCTGGCCACCGTGCTGACTAGACTCAGCGCCCCATCTGACCCCAGCTTAGCCTCTTCTACATCCTTTCAGTTATTTCTATCCTTTCTAACTCTTTTTGCTATTGTTTTTCTTCTGCCTCTCCAAAATACCCATTTTTGGGGTAGTTCGTTAGTTTAGTTATTTAGTACCTTAGGTACCCTCTTTTATATGTTTCTTTTTTTTTCTCTGTTCCTCTTTTTTCACTTCTCCTTTTCTTTTTCTGTTTCAACAGAAGTTGCGACTATGGCTCTGTGGGCCCCATAGTCACCTGGTAATTGACTAGGCTACACTTTTGGACTGATCCTTTCTTATTTCTGCCTCTGTATGGCTTGATGGATGCGCCCACTGGGGTCATTGTCTGCAGGACTGTGCCCTAAAGGAGGTTTGGTTGCCTTAGTCATCATTTTGTTTCTGGGATGTCTTTGCACCCCAGTCCAGAGAATCTCCGTTATGCAGCTCCACTGTTTTTAAAATGATAATGAGAGTTGGGGGAGCAGGTTACCCGGTTTGTGCTGTATGGACGCTCTTTGGACTCACGATGACGATTTGGTGCATGCCCTTGGCTCCAGGGGCAACCCAAAATAAAATATTTACTTATATGGGTAAATTTAACAAAAATAACTCCCAGAGTCCGCAGGTCTGCAGTCTCCAGTCATCGTGCCTTGGACCCTGATAGTAGATGCTTTGATCCTTTTGGGTCAGAAGTTGATCCTGAGTTGGATTACAACCGATTTTTAGTCTTGAAAGCGAAAGATAGTCCTCTTAGTAAGGCTGACATCTTCGACATCTACAAGGATTTTGTTGAGAAATGTGGCAAACTTGCCCAAATGTAGCCATGTAATGATGGCGCATTGATAGTCGAGGCGAAATCAAGTGAGCAGCATCAGCAGATTAAGACCCTACAGTCTGTAGATTCTGGAAACATGTCCTCTGCTTCACACCCGACATTTAACACCTGTAAAGGTGTTATCTGATCGGGAAAGATAATAGATTACAATGTTGACAAGCTGCTATCAAAACTTACCAATCAGAAGGTTGTAAGTGCCCACCGCATTTCCAGGTTTGTGAATGGCGCTAGGTTACCTACCGCCACCATAATCCTGACCTTCAACAGATTGGAACTGCCCAAGTACGTTAAGGCTGACTATCTTAACATCCCACTCAAGCCTTACGTTGAAAACCAACGGTGATGCTTCCATTGCCAACGCTTTGGTCATGTAAGCAAGTTTTGTAAACAAGCAAGGTTGTGTGTGAATTGTGGATCAGATTATCACGGGATGTCCTGTTCTTAACAGCTGTGCTGCCCTAACTGTGGTGAACACCCTGCAAGATCACAGCAATGCACTTTCTTTCTCTATGAGAGAGAAGTCATTGCCATTAGAAACAAGAACAGGGTCAGTTTTAAAGAGGCTAAAAGAAAAGTAAAGGAGATGTATGTCCAACCTGGTGTGAGCTTTTCTGATGCTCTGCATTCTACCAGGCCAAAGAAAGGGAGAAACCAGAGACCTCCTACTGGTTCTCCTGTGCCTGACCAGGTAAAAAGTCCTCCCTGTCCTAAATGTACATCTCCTCATGAAGAACACTCTTGGTCAGCACCTAACAGTGGTTCTGAGGTTACCAACCAGAAGAGGAACCTTCCATCCTCTCCTGGTTCCCCAGGGGTAGTTAAGCACCTTGTTACTGCTCCAGAACATGTGGATGTTGATCATGTTTTTCCTTAGCTGGTATCCATTCCACCTCTGGATATTCGCCCTGACCCTAAAGGAACAAGCTCTTCTTCAGCTCCAAAGCCAGTTATCACTCCCCCCCCCTCCTCTTTTGATACTACTTTGGAATTCCTTCGATCCCTGAATGAGAAGGAATCAACCTTTGCTCCTTCCCAGGAGTCAGCTGTTGTGGAGGTTACCCTCTCATCTGAGGAGGACTCAAAAACCGACTCCACATCCTTCTCTATCAGCATTGAATTCACAACTTTCGCCGACATCCTCCTCACCAGCATCACCTCTGCCATCCCAACCAATACCACCAGCTGTGTCAACATCATCTGTTCCCTAGACACCTGAACTGACCCCTGGAGTTGCTTCCATCTCTGCTTCTCCAGTGAAGACAGTTCTCTCTTACGGCCACTTATCAAAATCTGATGCGCCACCTCTTAAAGAAAAACCAAAGGCAAAACTCAAGCTTCCGATGCCTCCTTTGTTATACTCCAACCCTAAGGCTTGTATGACACAGAACTACTTCCGCTGGTAGTTCAAATCTAAAATCTCCTACCCCTAAGTGTAGGAAGAAATCTACCATTATGCTTTAACAGTAACAATGTTTCCAATTATTCATTGGAACCTCCAGGGTCTCTTCCCTAAATGGGAAGAGTTCAAGCTCCTGCTTAAGGATTACAATCCTGATTGTATTGCTTTACAGGAGACTTGCTTGGGTACTTGCAGAGTACCCAACATTTCGGGTTTGTGGGTTATTATAAGAACCCCAGAGAACCAATTCATGGTTCTGCTGTTTTTGTTAACAACAGGGTTCCCCACAACCAGCTCTCTCTTAACACAGACCTGCAGGCGGTTGGTGTCCGCCTGTTTTCCAGTGACGATTATTTGGTCTGTTCACTGTATCTTCCTCCTGATGAGGAAAGAGATACAGCTATTTTAGCTACAAAGTTAGCTAATTCAATTTCTCAACTCCCTCCTCCCTTTTTATTGATGATCTTCTAGCCCACATCAATCATGCAGCTAATTCCTCCATCCCTCTTTCCGGCTCAACTGCTCGTGGACCACAATTGCCTGGTGGTCTGCTGAATGATCGAGAGTTGTCACAGATTGAAAACAGGCTTGCTGATGTTACCATCGGTGCCCCATGATAGTTAAGAAACTTGGTCGTAACTGAGCAAGGGTAGTACGGCAACGAAGCCTTCGACGAGCTTGAAAGACCTCGTTGGATGGTTACATCGCGTTGATGAGTTGGCAGACCGCTGTAGACAAAATCTGGAAGAGGGTCAAAAAGCTATTGGAGGAAATCCAATGGCTTTACAGCTCCCAACATTGTTCAGGCCAGAGAACTGTTGGGAGACTTGTCCTATATTTCCGATGTCTTGGCCGGATCATTTGCTAATATCTCAAATCAAGACAACTATTCCATCCAATTCCAGCACTTTAGGCTCCAACAGGAGCAGTATCCTATCAACTTTATGGAGCCTAACATGGATAATGAGTCTTATAACCGGCTCTTTTTCTATCCATGAGCTCCATAATGCACTGTAGCACTGTGGATCCACTGCAACCGTATCGGATGGCATTTCCTATGATATGATTAGCAATATGCATCCATCCCTCCTCTCACATTTGCTGGACATCTATAACTTTATTTGGATTAGGGGCTGCTTCCCTTTTATGTGAAGGGAAGCTGTGGTTTTACCTTTCCGAAAACCAGGAAAGAATGTGATGGAACCCACCCATTACCACCTCATTGCCCTTACTAGTTGTCCATATAAATTGTTTGAGAAGATGATAAATACAACACTCATCTGGTTTTTGGAGACGAACCATCTTATATCTCCCTCTCAATCAGGTTTCAGAAATAAACAGAGTATCATCGACCTGCTTGTTAGAATGGAGTTTTATATAAGAGATGCTTTTTCAAAGAGGCAGCATTCTGTTGCTGTTTTCTTTGATTTTGAAAAAGCATATGATATCACTTGGAAGCGTGGTATCCTTAAGCAACTCCATGATTGGGGCCTGCGGGGCTTTCTACCCAGGTTTGTCAAGCAATTCCTTGTGTGGCCCACACTACGTGTAAAAGCTGGAAATACCCTATCAGAGCCCATGGAGCAAGTTGAGGGTGTGGCACAGGGAAGTATCCTCAATGTCGACTGCAAAAAAGCTGAAGCCCTTGGAAGAAGCATTATCAACTACGGTATTTATCTGTTCATCGCCTAGACTTCCATTTGTCATCCGTAAGCTACAGCGGGTTATAAATACCGTAGTTGATAATGCTTCTTCCAAGGGCTTCGGCTTTTCTGAGGTAAAAACCAAGGCTGTCCACTTTTACAATCATAGATCTGTGACATGGGACCCTCCCCATTTGTCACTCTATGGTGTCCCTGTCACCTTTGAGCCCCAATCAGATTTCTAGGGGTGATCTTTGATTCAAGGTTTTCTTGGAGTCCTCATTTGGATGCCTTGAAAAGGTCTTCTTTGAAGAGAATGGACATAATGAAATTACTGTCACACACTTCTTGGGGAAGTGATCGACGTACCCTGTGGCTTTTGTATTCAGCATTGGTCCAGTTAAAGCTGGACTATGGGTCACAGGTGTACTCCTCTGTCTCGCCGTCCATTCTTGAAAAATTAAATACTGTGCATAACCAGGGTGTGCGCCTGGCTTCTGGAGCCTTCAAGTCCTCCCCTGTGTGGAGTCTCTATGCAGAGAACGGGGCTCTTCCTCTTCATCGGCTCAAGTCTAACCTCAAATATCTTTTTAGACTTGAGCAATTACCATGGTCACTAGTATATGAGTGATGAGTGTACATTCAATTTGCGAATAGTGGCCTCATATGATAGATTTTCATCTCTGGCTCTCCCCTTTGCTCTGTGCATGGCTGAGCACACAGGATATCTAAGGGAGTTTTCTGTTATTCCGCTTTCATTACCAAAGATTCCCCCATGGCTCATACCACCTGTAGTGGTATGCAAGGGGCTTACTGGTAGGCCCAAGGATCAGTTCTTGCCTGTAGACTTGAGAACCATGTATGATCAACACTCCTCCCACCATCGGCCTAGCACCTTTGTGTTCACTGATGTGTCCAAGTCATCAGACGGAGTTGGAGCTCCTGCCATCTTCCCATCTCAGACAGCATTGGTTCGCCTACCAAGTGCAGCTTCCGTTTTCACAGCAGAACTTGTTGCCATTCTTGCTGCACTCTTTGTTATTGCTCCTATGCCATCTGGTTGTCTTACGATTTTCTCTGACTCCCTTAGTTCTCTGGAGGCACTGGGTGCTTTTGGTTCTAGCCATCCACTTGGCAAAGAAGATGGGAGACGGTCGAAGGGAACTTAAAGTTGCGTGCCATTGCGCCGCGACTGTTCCCATGGACCTATCCCCCAATGCCACGGCGGCTTCAGGTTGCTTTCTGTCGTCTCCGAATCGGACACACTCGTGTGACGCATCGCTATCTGATGGAGCGCTCGCCTGCGCCCTATTGCAACGACTGCGTCGTCCCCCAGACTGTTCGGCACATTCTTGTCGAATGTCCCAGTCTGGGTGATCTTCGCGCACGACACCTGTCCCGGTACCGGGATGGGCGGGGTCGCTACCGCCTGTCCCTTGTGCTCGGGACGAGTGCGTGTACTTTGACTGGTGGACTTATTGACTTTTTGGGGAGGCCGGCCTTCTCCCTTTTATTTAACCCGATTTAATTGTTGTTGTTGTTCTTGTAATTGTTTTTGTTATTGCTTTGTTATTGTTATTGTTATTTCTTTTTATTGTTTTCTGTTTAATTTTTTAAAGTAGCCTAGAACTAGGCTGTTTTTTACGGCGACTTATGCCTAAGTCGGCAGTCGCCAGATAGCCCCTTTAAAAAAAAAAAAAAAAAAAATCTAGCCATCCGCTAGTTTCCAAGATCCACCGGTGGCTTTTTTATCTTTCTTCTATTTGCAAGATTTTTTTTGCCGGGTGCCTAGTCACATGGGCATCCAAGGTAATGAAAGGGTGGATGCTGCAGCCAAGGAGGCGGCATCATTGGGGACACACCCATCAGCCCCAGTCCCACTTCATGATGTCTATCCTCTCATTGTGGTGGAGCGAATGTGAGTGTGTGTATAAGGGGCCATTCTCCCACCCTTTTTCCCAATACACTCTCCCTCCTTCTGTAAGAATGTGTGTGTGTTAATGGGAATGGGTTTGTTTTGTTTTTTGGTTATTTTATGTATAAATAAATTACCATCTTTTTTGTTTTTTCCAGGCGCCATATTCTGGAAAGGACTTAGTCTAGCACATCTTTATATAGCAAACAAAATATTACTTTGTCTTAATTAAATTTAACGAAGAGCCCTATTAGTATTTTTAATGAAAGAGGGCTTAGAATAGCCAGGCAAGAGTGATAAGGTCACTTATCTTCCATCAAGCGCAGAGGCGCCAAGTGTTTGGAAGACATAGGCATTTTGCTCACTCGAGTGGTAGGTGGCTGGACGTCCCCCCCCACCCTCTTTGTACCACGTGAGGCCTTTTCTTTTTTTGTTAACTATATATTGACTCTTATAGTCCGGATTTTTTTTAATGTTTCTTAGGATCAATTAATAGGATTTGTTTATTTTTTTATTGCGGGTATAAAGGAAATTTGTGTGTGAATAGGAAAGAGATCTCTAATATATCACCCCTCTCCATTGCAATTATCATTGTACATTTTTTTTGTAAGTAAAGGGACTGTATATACAATCCGTTTCATTCTCCTTCGATTTCTCACGTCCGGATTAGTGTAGGAAGCGGGTTGGATCGATTGGGGGTTAGTCTAGATTTTCGGCCCGCTACATTTGGCGTCCGAATAGGGACGTGAGACTTCGAAAGCGGGAGCGTGACGGGATTGTATTGCAGTCCATACCCAATTAGCATGACAAGTAGTTTGATTGATTTTTCCCTCCTCCTATCTTTTTACTAACTTGGGAACAATGGTTGTGGCAGAAACTTTGAATGAAGAAGTAGTGCGATTGAGACTGGAGTTGAGGAAGAAAGAAGAGGAATGTGAAATGTTGCGGGGAATGAGTAATGAGATGAATGAAAAGACTGATAGGATGAAGAAGGAAATGGGAGACTGACAGTATCAGACTGACCGACGGATGCAGGACCTATATAACATGATGACAGGGGCTGGACCAGCCCCAGAACCTACAACCCTGACCTCTGCTCCTACTGAAGGGACTCCGCTAAATGGAATGGATGGCAGTGTGATTGAGTCTAAAGAAGATACTGTGAGTGGTAGAAAGGGGGTGAATGGAAGAGAGTGGAAAGTAAGAGAGGAAGGAAGCATGATTCTAAGGTTAAAGATAGGAAGGCGAGAGGGAAGAGTGGATTCACTATACTCAGATGAGGGAGAGAGTGACGATATGATTGGAATGAGTGAGACCGAGAGTAGCTCTTCGGAGAGTGAAGTGAATGTGGGGAAAGGAATTTTGATTAGGGAAGTGCCTAGAATTGATAAGTTTAGATTGCATGGGGGAAAGAGTATGGATTAGTTCTTCAGGGATGTGGAGCGGTACTGCAAGCTCAAGTACCCGCAGAACAAGGGTCACTGGGTGAGTGTTCTGGGAGATTGTTTGGATGGGAAAGTGTTGGAGTTCTTTCGAGTGATAACGAGTGTGGGAGAGCCAAAGTATGATGTAGTGAAGAAGTGGATTATTGGACAGGTGAAACGAATGAAAGAGAGAGTGAATGAATTTGAGAAGGCGCGTATGGGTAAGAACGAAGGGGTGAATACGTATGCATATAGGCTTGAGAGTATGGCAAGAACGAGGTATGGTGATGATGTAAATGAATGTAAACCACTGATGAGGAAGTTTTTGGACACAATCCCGCGAAAGGTGAGTGAATGGCTGAGTGGAAAGAGAAAGGAGAGAGTGAGACTGACAGGTGAACGGTTGATGTGGGAGGATGTGTTGGAACTTTTGGAAGATGGACGATTTGATGATGAAAGCGATTTAGAAGAGGATGGATGGTACAGTGTGAATGTTGGGGGTAAGAAGCCTGGGAGCTTTCCTCCACCCCAACAGTTTGTCAGCTACAGGGATGCCCTGAAGGCTGCACCAGCTGGAGTGATGTCGAGCTTCCTGGGCTGGCAGAATGGATGGGTAAATGGAGGGTGGTTGAATGGAAGGGGACAGATGAATGTCAAGCGTGGGAATGGGTATATGAGAGAGAAGCCGAGGTATGTTTCAGCAAATGAGAGACTGAATGGTGTGAGAAAGATTTTGGAATGTCATAGGTGTGGAAGGAAGGGTCATATGTTGGCAGAATGTAGGTGGATGTCTGGTGCATGTTTTGGGTGTGGTAAGAAGGGGCATATGATATAGGATTGCCAGGAAAGTGTGAAAGAATGCCTTGAGTGTAAAGAAAGATTGTCCGAGGTTGAATGGTGGAGCCACTGCTGGGGAAAGTATGAAGTATGCGTGTGGTAATTGTGGAAAAGGCTGATCATTATGCGAGGATGTGTTGTGACCAGAGGAATGTATGTAGCTATTGTGCGATGGAAAGACATTCAAGTGAAAAGTGTTGGATTAGACTGAGAGCGCAAGGTGTGAATGCAAAGTATGAAGCGGGAAACTGAATTGTAAGAGGGTGACTGGTGAAGTATCCTCTGGGTGCATGAGTGTGAGTAATGTGTTGGTAAGTCTGTCTAGTGTGAAAATGCTGTCTGGTAGGAAGTATGAGTGTGAAGGTGGAATTGAATGAAATTGATTGATTTAATAGATTCTGGATGCAAGGCGAGCTTGGTGTATAAAGATGTATATGACAAGGTTAGCGAGAAAGCCCTCCTGTCTGAGTGTAATGGTAGTTTGGTAGGTATTGGTAGTAGGAGAGTGCCTGTGATTGGAATGATAAGGTCACCTGTTTGAATGCATGGTATGTTGATGAATGAATGTGAATTCTCTGTGATTGATAAGGTGAGTAGTGAGTATTGTGTGATTTTGGGGTATGATTTTATGAAAATGAATCGTATGGTTGTGCATCCTGCGAGTGATCAGATTGAGAGAAAGATTGGTAAAAATGGGGTGTATAAGTTGTATGTAGGGAAAGATGGTAGCGTTTTGAGGAGTGTGTTTACTGGTATTGAGGTGACTGCTATGGAGAATGTAAGTCTTGTGAAGGGTGAAAGGGTGTCTGTTAGAGTGAGTTGGAGTAAGGATGTTAGTTTGAATGGGGGTGAGAACACTGTGATATTGGATGGAAAGGATGCGTGTTATAAGGTAAGGCGTGTTGCTTGTGTGTTTGATGGCTTGATGCAGGCGGACCCCAGGGTGAAAGGACAGGTGAGGGGTATCCAAGTCGGAGATGTACTAGGACACCTCTCCACTGTCACTGAGGTAGGTATGGATGATAGCGCGGATATCAGGGTGAATGTTGCAAATGAAAAGACATGTGAATGAATGTATAATGAGGTGAAGGGCATGGTGAAATTGAATGGATGTTTGATTGAGTATGAAAGGGAGGATGTGTATCGAATGATATTTGAACGAAAGGGAGCCCTCAGTAAGGGTGATCTGGATTTTGGGGTTGCAAAGCTCCCGGAATTCAAGATTGTCCTGAAGGAGGACTCCCCAATCTATCAGCGACCGAGGCATTTCCCACGTCCGGTTGCTAATGAGATTGAGGAGCAGTGTTTTGAATTGGAGCAATTGAGGGTGATTGAAGAGAGCGAGAGTGTATGGAATAGTCGAATTGTGCCTGTACGTAAGCCGGATGGAAGATTGCGTCTGTGTGTGGATTATTGAAAGGTGAATGAAAGGACTGTGAAAGAAAGGTTTCCATTGTGTGTGGTATCTGAGTGTGGGTATAGTATGCATGGGATGGAGTGGTTTTGGAAGCTGGATCCAGTAACTGCCTTCTCTTCCACAAAGAGGCATTACCAGTTCCGGAACCTCAGCTTTGGGTTGGCTAATGCTCCCGGAGCCTTCCAGCGGGCAATGAATGTTGTGTTGAGTAAGTTTGCAAGTAAGAATGTGATTGTGTTTATAGATGATATTTTGATTATGACAGACTTTTGAAGAGCATATGAGCTTGGTGAATGATGTGTTGAGAACATTGGAGAGTGTTGGTGTCAAGGTGAAAGTTGCGAAGTGTGAATGCTTTGTGAAAGAAGTGGAATTCCTTGGGCATATGGTGAGTGAGAATGGGTTACGAAAGTTGCCGAAGTATGTTGAGAAGGTGCAAATGTTTCCTAAACCGGTGACTGTGACGCAACTGAAGTCGTTTTTGGGTTTGATTGAGTTCCAGCGAAAGTTTATATGTGATTGTTCTGGTGTGAGTAAGCCTCTGACTAAGTGGATGGGCAAGAAAGGTAGTATGGTTGTCAGGTGGAATGATAAGATCAATGAGGCGTATGAGAGCCTGAAAGAGGCAGCGGCTGAAGATGTTGAATTGGCTTACCCAGATTATAGTGTGAATGCTAAAATGCTTGAATTGTATACAGATGCGAGTGGGTATTGTATGGGAGGTTTTCTGATGCAAGAGCAGCGTTTGAATGGAGAGAATGTCAGGCGAATAATTGGGTATGTATCCAAGGCTATGAATGCGGCAGAGTGAAAGTATTCAACTGTGGAACGAGAGTTGGCTGCGATAAGATATTATTTGAAAGTGTTGCCTCCGTTTTTGTATGGTGTGAGGTTTGTGATCAAAACAGATCATCAACCTCTTGTGTATCTGCAGCGTATGAAGTGGGCTGTTCGTAGGATTGCAAGGACTTTGGAAGATTTGAGTGACTTTGACTATGTGATTGAGTACGTGCCTGGTGAACGAAATGGAGTCCCTGATTTGATGTCAAGGTATCCTGGTACGAATGATAAAAATGTGTGTGGAGTGAGTGATCCTGAGTATTTGCCGAAAGGGATTATGAATGGAAAGGAGAGTAAGGGTGGTGGTGATTCCTTGTTTGAGAGTGTATGGAATGGTTTTCAAGATTTGAAGAGTGATGGAGTAGACGTGAGAGTGCCTGATAGTGTGGATGACTTAAGGAAGGAGGTAATGAGTGAAGTATGTAGGAAGCCTGAAAGCATTGGTATGGCAAGGGTGTGGAACTTTATGAAAGAATTGAGAGTGATGTGTATGTAAGGGGTCCTGCCATTTCAGGAAGTGTTAATTGTAGTGAGTCGTTTGTATAGGGTGATTGTTTATGTGCACTTTGATGGTGAGAGGCCGATTGTGTACAAGGATGAGAAGATGAAGGGTTTGAATCCTAATGTGGTACATCTGCAATGTTTGAGCGGTGTGCACTACAATTGGGTGATTGAAAAGTGTTCATATATGAGAGAGACGAATGATTGTCTGGATGAAGATGAGTGATGATATGGGAGTTGATGATGGTGTTGATGTCAGTCCTGATGTTGGTGTGCTTGTTCCTTCTGTGTATTGCGAACATGGTGGACCCAATATGATGGAAGCAAGAGTGAAAGTTGGTGAAAGGTTCTTCTGTGGTTTGATTGATACTGGAGCGCAAGTGTCTTTAGTGAATGAGAGCATTCTGAGTAAGTATGATGAGTTTAGATGTTGTGAGCATAAACCTGTGAAGTTACGGATAAGTGGATTAGGGAATGGCATGATAGTGGCATGGGAACAGGTTAGCTGAAAGTGAGTTTGGGTAATGGTGTGAATGTGAAGCATGACTTTGTGATTCTGAAAGATGAGCAAATGCCATGTTGTTTTCTGCTTGGTGTGGATTTTATGAGATTGAATCATTTGTCTTTGGATGCTGATAAGGATTGTCTTATGAAAGGTGAATGTGAGGTGATGAAGTTGAATGAGTGTGCGAAGAATGTTGTCAAATTTTGTGGTATGATTGAGTTGGTCATGGGTGATGAGAATGAGATTTTAAGTGATGATGATATTCTAGAGATGCAAGAGATGTGTCCTTTTGTTAGTGAGTTGAAGAGGTGTGTAATGATGCGTGTTGATTTGAATGAATGCCCTGAGTGTTTAAGTTATTTTAAAATGTATGCTAAGGATTTTGTTGTTTGTATGGATGTTGTATATTTTGTGAGGCATGTGAAGGGTGGTGATGATATGTATGTATCTGTGATGTCCTTGGTTGGTATTGTTGGTCTGGTGAAGGTTGTGCATGATAATTATGGGCATATGGGTAAGTTTAAGCTGTGGGAGTGTATGAAGGAGTGTGTGTTCCATCCATTTCTGAGAACTGTTGTGAATGATGTTGCGACTACGTGTGAAAGGTGTCAGAAGCGAAAGGTGCAAGGTGCTCAAGTGAAACCACGGATGTCGCAAGTTGATGTGAAAGAACCGTTTGAATTGGTAGTGATTGATTGTGTGTCTTTCCCACGTACAAGTGCTGGGAATGTTGGTATGGTTGTTATCGCTGATCATAAAAGTAAGTTAGTATATGCAGCACCTGTGAGAGATAAAAGGAGTGTGACTGTTGCACGTGTGGTTGAGCAGTTGTTTTTTCCTATGTGTGTATGGAAGCCTAGAAGATGTCTGAGTGATAATGGACCTGAATTTGTAGAACTGTTTGAGCAAATGTTGAGAGAGAATGGTGTGGAGCATGTGAGAACAACTCTGTATGTACCGTCTTCAAATGGATTGGCTGAACGTACTATAAGAACCTTGTGTGAGATGTTGAGAATGATGAGTACGACAGTGAATGACTGGGATGTATGGCTGGGAAGTGTTGTGGGCATATAATTTGACTGTGCATAGTGCAACCGGAATGTTCCCATGTCAGTTTGTGGTGAATTTTGAAAGGCGAGTGAAAGTGAGCAGAGTGTATGGTGTGAGGCACATGAAAAGTTCCTTCCATTTGAATTAGGTGCGAAAGTATTGAAGGTGAAAGAAGTGCAGGGTAGGTTGAATGTGTCAAAGATGAGTGAGAAGTTTGATGAACCTTATAGAGTTGTGAGAGTTTGGGAAAATGGGGTGACGTATGTTTTGGAGAGTTTGAATGACGGTATGACAGAGAGTGCGGGCTCATCAGAGTCAGTTAAGGAGATGGAGAGAACCTCCTGACTACCTGGTGAGCCATCCGGTGTATGAATTGTGCAAAGAGAGAAATAGGGTTCATGATAATGAGAAGGCGTGTGATAGTATGGATCTGTCTGGGAAAGAGCTTGTCTTAGTCTCGAGGAGTAAAAAGCGTACAAAGAAGAGTGAAAGGAAGAATGCAAGTACAAATGAAAGTAAGTCTGAGCAGAATCTTTCTGGTATGGGGGATCTTGAAAGGGAGATTGAGTTTTTGCGTAAACAGGTGAGTGATTTGGCTGGTATAAGTAGATGAGTGAGTGAGCTGCCTGTGCCTGATTTTTCTGGTTTTGGGAACAGTATGAATGATAGTGTGTTTGGGCAGAATGAACCTAGTGTGGCTGATTTTTCAGGTTTTGTGAGTAGGGGTGAGTTTGATGTAGTGAATAATGAAGTGGCTGATTTTTCAGGTTTCTGGTGGGAACCAGTCGAAGGGGATTCTGGTATGCCTGTTGATAATACAGGGGATGTGAGTGCCCTGTCTGTTTCGCAAGAGTGTACCTTGAGTTGGATGAGAGCTGTGAGTGAAGAGCTGATGAATGGGGGTATGAAGAGTGAAGGTTCTGAATGGAAGAGTAACAAGGAGTAACAAGGAAAGTAAGTACCCTAGGAGACCTTACGGTCCATTCAAAGAGGGTACCTTTGGACTAGCAATCGAGCAGGCACATGGCTGCTCAATTGTTTTGTGTCCCTGAACGGCCGCTTTTCAAGACTTTGTCTAGTCTTGACTTGAACTGGTCAACAGATTCACTGTTGACAACTTCCACTGGAAGTGCGTTCCACTTACCGCAGATACTGTACGTGAAAAAATTTCCACACAGATTGCGGTTGTAATGCTTGAGTTCAAGTTGGAAGCCGTGATTGCGCGTTCTGTTCTTACTCAGTGTGAAAATATCCCGGTAGTCAACATTGTCGAACCTTCGAAGTATTTTGAAAACCTCAATGAGCTGACCACGCAGTCTACGGGTTTCCAGCGAGAACAGATTTAATTCCCTTGGTCTATACTCATAACTTTTATGTCGGATAGAGGGAACCAGCTTGGTTGCCCTGGCTTGTACGCGTTCCAACCTTTCGATATCTTTTCGAAACGAAGGACTCCAAAATTGTACGGCATACTCCAGGTGCCGCTGAATGAGGGAGTTGTACAGACAAAGTACTATCTCCTTGTTACGGTATCCAAACTGGCGCTTTATGTATCCTAACATCCTTTGGGCTTTCTTCTCTGCCTCAATGCACTGTTTCGAGAACTTGAGGTCGCTAGTAATAGTTTACCCAAGTCCTTCTCAGTGTCACTCGATTCAAGAGCAGTGCCCTTAAAGATATACTGAGATTGGGGGTTTCTGTGGCCGATATGCATTACTTTGCATTTCCCCACGTTAAAAAGCATTTGACACGTGTCCGACCACTCCCCAATCTTCCCAAGATCTTCCTGCAGGCGGGCATATTTCCATCCTTTGCAACGTTCATACCAAGCTTGGTATCGTCGGCAAATTTGGAAATCTTGGCAACCATGTCACCGTCCATGTCGTTGACGTAGATGATGAATAGTGGTGGTCCCAGGACAGAACCTTGAGGCACCCCGCTAGTAACGGGCACCCACTTAGAAGCCTGTCCATTCACCACCACCATTTGCCGTCTGCCACTTAGCCAGTTCTCGATTCAGCCGACTACTTTTCCGTCTATGCCCAGCGCTCGCACTTTCCGGAGAAGGCGGCGGTGTGGTACCTTATCAAAGGCTTTCTGAAAGTCTTAAGTACACCACATCCACCGCCTTGTCCCGATCGTGCTCACTGAAGACGAAGTGGAAGAATTCCACAAGATTCGTCAGGCATGACCGTTGCCTTCGGAAGCCGTGCTGGGAACTCCTCAGTAGCCAGTTTGACTCTAAATGCGACGTCATTTTGTCCACCATCATGCTTTCCATGAGTTTACCGACTATCGAAGTCAGACTGATAGGTCGGTAGTTTGACGGTTGGCTTCGGTCTCCTTTCTTGAAGATAGGAGTCACCTCCGCTTCACGCTAGTCTCTAGGAACGCATTCGGTCCGGATTGACATGTTGAAGATTGCGCTCAGGTGTGGTGACACTTGATCGCGCACTTCTTTCAACACTTTAGGTAGAAACCCATCCGGGCCAGGTGACTTGTTCGTCATTAGGTGACTGATCTTCTTTTTTATTTTCCCTTCGGTGAAGTCCATATCCTCCAGCTTTTCCCCCGAGTAGGAATCCATTGGCTGGGGGATGGGACCACACTCTTCAGTAAACACTGAAAAGAAGTAGTCGTTGAGGAGGTTAGCATTTTCTGCATCTAAGTGCTTTAATGCCCCCTCCTCATTTCTCAAAGGGCCAATCGTTTGACGGATTGGTTTACGGCTGTTCACATATCCAAAAAACTCCATGGGATTCTCTTTACAGAGTCTCGCCACTCGGAGTTCCTCAGACCGCTTAGCCGCCCGTATGCTGGACTTGACTCTCCTGGCTAGCCTCCGGTATTCGTCAAAGTCACCCGAGATCTTCGATTGCCGGTACACAGTTCTCTTCTTCCTAAGCAGTTGGCCGATTTCTCGATTAAACCACTTTGGTTGAACAGAAGACCGACGGGGACATTTGAGAGGGATGAAACGCGAATGAAGACTCATGAATGTGGTTTTGAAACTATTCCACGAGACTTCAACAACATCGCACACTTCTAGCCTCGCGTCAGTCAGTCCAGCACGAAAACCTGCAAAGTCTGCTCCTTTCAAATCGATTTTCCTCGATTTACTAGTTGCAGGCCCTGCCTTCGGGACTTTGACTACAAATCTAATTAGTCGGTGGTCACTGCCACCGAGCTCTTCGCCGACAGAGAGGTCCTCAACGATGTCATCCGCAGAGGTGAAAACCAAGTCGAGGGTATTGTTTCCTCTCGTTGGCTCTCTCACCCATTGAGTGAGGAACTCGTTGTTCGCGAACTCCAGGAGTAGTGCGTTCTCGCCACAGGGTTCTCTGGTTTCCCAGTCAACTTGTGTGTTGAAATCACCCATGACGACACACACTCTGTCTTCGACAAGTTCTCCTAGTAGCTGATACAGATCTCTGTCCTTTTCGACCAGTTGGGCAGGAGGTCTATAAAGTACCAGGGTCCTGTACTTGGCAGGACCTATCTCTAGGTCAACACCTAGTAGTTCATGGTCGGATACGATGTTGCAATCCGTCGAGTTGAGAGTATCCTTGACATACAACATCACACCGCCACCCTCTCTGTCTGGCCTATCTTTCAGGAAGAGCTGGTAACCGGGAATCCACCTTCAAAATCTCGGCTTGAGGTTTTTATCCACGACTCCGTTATGGCCACCATCTCAGGTTCCTCTGTTACTACGAGGCCACGGAGCTCAAGAAACTTATTCCTGATTGACCTCGCATTGAACAGAAGAACTTTGAGGGAGTTCCCTAGTGTAGGACTCCCTACGCTCTTCCGTTTCCCGGCTTCTCTGTTTTCGTGGTCACACCCTTTTTGACGACCTCCGAGAAGGTCGTTCCAGGAGTGACACGGGCATGCTGGCGCACGTCCGCTTTCGCTCTGTTTCGAACGCTCCTTTGGGTGCGTTCCACGACATCTTGAATTAGGTTGGCGAGAAAGGCCTTCCCTTTAAATGAGAGATGTACCCCGTCCCTTTGGTAGAGGTCGTCTCTACCGATAAAGGTACGATAGGGGTCCACGAAGAAGACTCCTTCTGCCGTGCAGAGATCCGCCAACCTTCTGTTCACTGCGACGTTTCTTTCGTGAGCGGTTCGGGATGGACCTCTTCTCGGAAGCATCCCAACCACGTTTGCGGGTTTTAAGCCCTATGTCATCCACGGCTCCCATCACCGTTTGGATGGTCTTACCACTTAGGCTAACCTTACCCCCTCTGAGGTAGGGGTCGTTGCTGCTCACCTTCAGAGCAACAACTGAATTCTCAGAAATCTGAGCTTTCTCTGCCTCTACTCTGATGTTGTGGTTACCCCGTCCTGACAGGCAGCTTACCTTCACGCTAGTGCGAAGGCGGGCTGCTAGCAGCGGCTGCAGATCCCGTGTTTGCGAGTCACCAATGAGGGTGACCTTCGGACACTTGGTCTCTGAAGACGGGGTCTTCCCTTGTGGAAGAGGCCTCCCCTTTTCCTCTTTACTCTCCACATTCTTATCTTTCTTTTTCTTCTTTATCTGTTTTTCTTCTATTTTTGGTTCTACTTTTTCAACTTTATTTTTTTCTTTTTTTTCTTCGTTTCTCCTTTTTCTCTTTTTCTCTCGCCTCAGCTAGCTTAGCCTCAGATGATGCCGGAATGTCCGCTTGGTTACCAGGGGATTCCGACACGTCAGTGGCCGGCGCCTCTTCTAGGCATCGAACCTGAGCTGCGTTAAGGGCTTCGAGTTTCTCCAACTTTCTTTCAAGGATTTTAGCTCTCTCCTCTGAGGCTCTATAGAGGTCTTTTAATTTCTCCACCTCTCGCCTCAATATGCAAGTAGTGCAGATACTTTCAGGGCTGCATTTTGAGTAGCAGCCCTCCGGAAAGTCAACGCACCACTTTTCTAACTGTCATATTGCACAATTGTGTTTGAGACGAACGGGTCCTTTTTTTGCCTGTCATTTTGAGTGCTTTCTCTCTCTCTGAAAACTCGTGACCAATCAATGATAAAAAAGGGGGGTTGGTGAGTTCTCCCCGCGTGAGTCGCTCCCGCCTATCGATCGGAGAGGTTTCCGATCTTTCAGAAGGCACGCTCCATGTGCTGCTGTTCGTCCGACCGAGTCGTCAAACCTCGGCGTGCCGTGGCTCCCAACCAAGCAGCACTGACGGTCCCCGAAGGGCCATCGATTTGTCACCAGGTGAACAACAACGAAGCACGCCCCTTACTAAACTCCTACTAGTTCCCTTCACAACGGCCAGGATCTCGGAGTAGCGTTCAATGGATATCCCGCCACACCAAGGAACTCGACCCAAGGCTTTTTATTGGCCTGGCAACCAACATGGGAACAAAGGGCCGTCACCTCGGACCAATGCTACCATAAGCACCCGTCAACGGGCACTGGGAACGGTCAATAATTACGCGCCAGGGAAGGGGTTAACGGGGCACTACCCTCATCCCATTCATCGTGCCCCAACGCCTAGGACATCTCTAGTCCTAGTCTCTCGCAACCAGTGAGCGTCGATTGGCGTTGTTTATAGAGGTTCCAAAGCCTCTCTTCTGACGCATGAGGTAGCTGCCAGGTCCTTATAAGTAGATAGAGGGGGAAAGGGAAAGAGTGACACGATAGGAGTAGGCTTTTTTTGTTGTTTTTTTCTTTTTGTATGAGTGGGAGATAGGATAAAAGTAAAAAAAGGAGAGGGATAGATTAGAAAAAGGAAGGAATGACGCACTTAGTCTGGAACCTCGTTTCCGACCAAATAGACAAGGGAAGCCCTACAAGGGGTACCCAGAAGAGGTACCCCCGACGACATAGCTCGAAAAGTCCAAGGTCCACACAAGCTCTCTTCCCGCGACAAGGGGGCGTCACCTCTCCCTCTATTTTCGTTATGGGAAGAGAGAGAGAGAGAGAGAGTTCTGTCGTGAGATGGGAGAACTGGTAATGAGGGCTAAGAGTATGGTGGACGATATGATCAATAGTGACGATGAGACTGACAGGACGACTGATGAACAACCCCGACTGATTGTACGCGTAGCCAGGGACCAGTAGACGAGTTTGAATGGGTGCAGAAGGGTGCGATTGAGTATAAAAGGTACTGTGAGTAAGGATTGAGAGTGTATTGTGAGTGACTATGGTCAAATGGCTTAAGGAAGGAGGGGTGTGGTGGAGCGAATGTGAGTGTGTGTATAAAGGACCATTCTCCCACCCTTTTTTCCAATACACTCTCCCTCCTTCTGTAAGAATGTGTGTGTGTTAATGGGAATGGGTTTGTTTTGTTTTTTGGTTATTTTATGTATAAATAAATTACCATCTTTTTTGTTTTTTCCAGGCGCCATATTCTGGAAAGGACTTAGTCTAGCACATCTTTATATAGCAAACAAAATATTACTTTGTCTTAAGTAAATTTAACGAAGAACCATATTAATATTGTTGATGAAAGAGGGCTTAGAATAGCCAGGCAAGAGTGATAAGGTCACTTATCTTCCATCAAGCACAGAGGCGCCAAGTGTTTGGAAGACATAGGCATTTTGCTCGCTCGAGTGGTAGGTGGCTGGACGTCCCTTCCCACTCTCTTTGTACCACGTGAGGCCTTCTCTTTTTTTGTTAACTATATATTGACTGTTATAGTCCGGATTTTTGGGGGGCTGTTGATTTTTTTTTTAATGTTTCTTAGGATCAATTAATAGGATTTGTAAGTAGGATTTGTTTATTTTTTGGATTGCGGGTATAAAGGAAATTTAGCTATATTTTTGTGTGTGAATTGGAAAGAGATCTCTAATATATCACCCCTCTCCATTGTAATTATCATTGTACATTTTTTTTTGTAAGTAAAGGGACTGTATATACAATCCGTTTCATTCTCCTTCGATTTCTCATGGCCGGATTAGTGTAGGAAGCGGGTTGGATCGATTGGGGGTTAGTCTAGATTTCCGGCCCGCTACATCATCACCAAATATGTAGTCGGCTTATGGCAGAAGATGTGGGATGAGCTTCCTCCCACCAAGCACCATTCCATAAAACTTTCAGTCCTTCCATGGCCATGACTGGAGGTTATTTTGTGCTGACTGAGGATAGGCCATTGCTGCCTCACTCATGGGCACTTGATGAATGGGCAGCCCCACCCTTTGTGCATCCTGTGTGGAGTGCAGCTGTCCATCCTTCACATCTTTGCCGAGTGTCCTCTTTTGAGAAATCTTGGGAGGAGGGTCTTCCCTTTCATTACTGGGCAGATCCCCCCCCCCCCCAGCAGGTTTAGCGACTCTTTTAGTGTGAATAGGATTTTAAAATTTTTAGAAGAATCTAATCTTTTAGCCCAAATTTAATATATTGTTTCATGATTTTATATTCTCTGTTCTCGCATCTATTGTTGATCTATCTATAGTCTATGTTTTTATCCTTTGTCGAGTTATCAATAATTTATTTTTTATATCCTTCTACACCCTTTGATGGCTTTAAATTCCTGTACTTCCATTCTATTTATTTTAATTTCATACCTATATTTTTTTATATTCTCTAGATGTCTATATTTTTATTGAGAATTTTCATGCAAATTACCCGTCAGTGAATTTGCCTGTGGGCTAGTCCATTTGGGCTTTGCAGCATTTATTTTTGACACTATTCATTCATTTTTTCTTCCTTTTCCCCGGCTGTCTTCACATAAGGCAGTGGATCCCACTCTCTGCATGATGGTCCCACACAACTGATTAAAAGGAGATTGGCTGCATTCTTGGTTGTGAGTTTGCTCCTGTACTCTGTAATGGTCATGTTCATTGAGTTGAACCCTCTTTCACAATCTACATTGCTTGCAGACAGTGTGTCTACTGCCATAAGCAGCTTCTTGATCTGGTTAGGAATGCTTCTCCCTCCACTCATCTTGTACTCCACGAAACCAACGTGGGCCTCATTTTCATTCACATGTAGGACCTTACTTAAAGCCTTCAGCTCCTCTTCTCCAAAGCGAGGATTGTCATGTTCCCAGTTGTCAGGGTCAAGGACTCACATTTGATTGATGAGGGTGTTGTAGGTTTCTTTTAGGTTCGCTGGGACACTGGCCTGTGCTCTGTTTGCTGTGCTTGTGAAAAGCCTTTCTTTCACGTTGTCAGACACTGGTCAAATGAACTGACCAGAGTTGATGATGGGAGACTTGCCCACAATTAGCTGCGCTTCCTTGAACTCCATCGCTTCTTTTGTTTGGTTGGCAGTGACTGTGTGTTGTCCTGGGTAGGTACTGAGGCTTTTAATGCATTTGATATACATTGTCATGTTGGTGTGGGCCTTTGGGAGTGTCATCTTCCTGTTCTGGAGCATTTCAGACAAGTTCTTGAGTTCACTGCGAACATCTGCCATCACTGCAACGCTCTTCAAGAAGTTGATTGAGCACAACCTGGAGAACAGACTTTTGAATTTAGCCCTCTCTCTGCCATCCTTAGTCTCATCCTCTGATACCTTGCGGAAATGTTGGGCCAAGGCTGGAAAGGACTGCCTGGTATGATGAAGCTACCCAGCGAACATTGAACACTTTGCTGATCCTTTTGAGGGTAAGGTAGAGGTTGTGAGCACTTTCACTCAGCTCCCTGATGTTCTTTTGTGACTTGCTGTATAATGAGCAGAGTGTCGAGGAAGGTCTGGAAGTCTTTTGTTCCTCCTGTCGCCTCCAGTGCCTGGTCCGCAGCAAGCTCCAGTCAGTGATTGAGGTAGTGCCATAACACTATCAAAGGGAAGTCATCCTGAAGCAGATTTCCAACACCTGAATAAATGAATGAATGATTGATTGGTTTAATCACACACCATCATGAAATTATTGCATTACATGTAGAGTAAGCTTAACTTACCTGACTTTACTTCCAGCATTACACTAGCCCCATTACACTAGATCATTAGTGAAGCCATTCTTCAGCTAGCAACCCATGAGCTGTTCCTTTATGTAAGCTCCAAAGAGAGAGTTTCCAGCTCAACCAGATCCTGTGGAAAGCCAATGGGCTCCATCTCCCTATCTACCCTCGCCCTCATGTACACAATAAGGGTTGACTTGTGTCCCACACTTGTTGACTCATCATCCAAGATGCTGATCTTACTCTTCTCTATTATCTTCTTCAGGAGTTCCCTTTTCATCTGGGCTCACACATGCTCAATAATATCAACTGAGATAGTCTTGCTGTGCAAAACACGCCCCAAATCGACAGAATTGGCTTTCTGCAGGTCGATCAGACTTTCAAAATCAGTGAATGGTTTGTCATTCTTGGCCACATAATATGCCATCCTGAATATCTTGGCGGTAAAATGAAATGTAGCCTCCTGACTCCTGGCATTAACATCCATCAGTACATCTTTTTTGGCTGTCTGAAGAATCTTGCTTGCTTCATTGCGTGCTTTAGATTTCCCATGCTCATGGATTTTTTTGTGCAGTGCTGCAAGCTAGGTATCCCTGGAAATACCAGGGATATAGCAATATTGACACCACAGGATGCCATGGAACCCAGGTTCTTCACATCACGGCATGAGGTACAGCGGTTCTTCACATCACGGCATGAGGTACAGCAAAGCTTTCTATCATGTGTATACAGCCATTTATTTTTACGCCTGAACTCTCCATACTGTTTTTTCCATATAGAACGGTATGCTATTGCTGGTCTAGCATCACCTGTACTTGAGGATCATGCCTCATGTTTCTCACCCTCAACTGTTTTAAATAAGAAAAAATATATAAGCTTACTAAAACTAGTCTAGTTAACCTTATTCAGTGTAGGCATAACTGTAAAAATGTAGGCTTTCCAGATTCAAGGCATGCTGTAGTATTCCAGATGAGAGTTGCTCAGAAGCTAGCTAATAGCCTACATACAAATTAAAAGGTTCATTGTATAATATAGCTTACTGTTGTGTGTACGTGTTCTGAGACAGTAACATTTTCATCCATTTTTGACAGCCTATCTAGCTATTTCTTGGCCATTCTCTGGTCTGTCAGTGTAGCCTACCCATTCCTGGTAGTTCTCCTGCTTCCTCCCTCTGTTCCTCACCTTGCTCTATCCTAACAACAGTATCATCTTCGGCCTCTCTTTTTCTCTTAAATATCTGATAATTTTTTTTTCATTCCGACACTTTTCTTTTCTCCATTCAGATCTGATCTGACGTTTTCACTGTTCCCTCCTTCCATAGGCCTACTCAAAATTCCATAGGCCTACTATCACTGGTATCATTGAAAAAAACAGCCTGAGTGCTCACCCACTTAACGCGACCGCTATTACCATCATTACAATGCGGACTGCCGAGCCGAGCGTGTATACATTCTAAGTGAATGTATTGAAAGGCTCTAGTCCAGCGTGTTACAAAATGCACTTCATGTAACAGCACATATGAAATTCTGTTGATAGAATGAATAATACAAAGAGATTTTTATGTATCCCTAAAATTTACATTTATTTCAGAGAAATTTGCTTGAAAATTGCACTGATCCAGTTGTGTGACATGCTGCTGCGTCTCCCCTAAAAGCATTCTGCTGCGTACCGGCTGCATATTTCTTTCCGGAATGGCGTACCGGATCGTTCCGGCTTACTTCAACACTGGTTGGAGAGGATAAAGAAGGATCTACAAAATCTAAAATTACGATGTTGGACTCAAGTGCAGTCTCAAGCGTGAACGAAGCGACAGGCGCCGTTTGCCAACTTGAAAGCAAAACCAACTAGGGTATTCCAGCACAAGAGGTGAGGGGCAGCATTCCTTTGCTCATTCTTCTTCTGCTTATCCTTCTGCGCCTAAATTTTCTCAATCAAGCAAATAGTCTGTGTGGGTACCACAATATACACATAACTCATGCCAACAGGCCAATAATTACAACTCATCCTGCACTCATTCTCAATAAAATGCTTGCTCTTTCATGTTACTTTCATAGAACAAACTAGTTGGGGCTGGTACCACAATAAATATGGTGCACAAGCCATAAAATACTTAAAGCTCTGCACATATTTACAACCAGTACCTTCCTCATCTAACACTAATCCACCATTTTTGTCTCTAACAACCAATTCATTCATATCATTATAATGCTCCAATTCACTTTCACTTTTCTCATTTTAAACTTCAAAATGAACTAATTTAAACTAAAAAGGCCAGTGATTAATGTGTCTTCCCTCAGCTGTCCCTTCACTTCCTAAGGTTGATTCACTATTTTGTATTTACGCCCACTTTCTGGTTTTTCATATCTGGTGATACTGATGCTCACTGTAGTGTTATTTCAGCCTCTCTGGATGATAAAACTTGTTCCTTTTCTGATTTTGTCCTTAAAGAGGCTAATTTCTCAGATATATGACCTATCGAAGGCATATCCTTCTGTTGACTCAACCTCTATCAGCTTTTTTGATGGACGTTTATTATTATCAATGTTGACAGTCCTATTTTGCGTCTCAATTTTCTCTCTGCTCACGACCTTTTGGTCGCTTCTGGCAACCACAAGCTTGTTGACCACACTTGCTCGCAACTTCAAGTTCATTTTTCCTCCTCACAGTTCTCTCTCCTCCGTTTGGTTCCCTTCAACCAATCCCCATTTCCATTGCCTTATACAAGAATTTCTTGTCATAAGTCTCCCATCTTCAAAAGACAGGCTTATTAAACACAGTTTGGTTCACTTGATAAGAGTTGACTGTAGGTCCTGTATTCTCCCCCCCCCCTTGTCTATCTCCAGATAAACTTGCATTCATGAAGCAAGAGTTAACCTTCATGGTAGAAGCTGGCATAGCTCGCCCTTCTTTATTTTTCATTTTTCCTTGGGACCCTCTGTTTCATATCGTACCAAAATCCCCCTCCCTCTCTGGGATCTTTTCTTCAGGGGTTGTTCCCAGAGAGGCTCTGGCCTTCTCGTGGCGAGGGGGGTCAGCCCTGGGCCCCCTAGGGGACCCATGGTGCTGCTAACAAGGCTTTTAACATACCCCTCTTTCTTTCCTCCTCTATTACGCTCTTCCACTGCCATTTATTTCCCCCTCTTCCTTCACCTATCTAGTGATCCTTATCAATACCCGACCTCTGCTCGTTTAATGGATTGGTTCTGAATTGTTCTTTCATGAAGGTGAAAGAGGCTGGGCATCTCCACCGCCTTCGTCTACCGAATGCCCAAGGAGAAACCCATCGTTGGCCCCTTTTCTCCGTGCGTAGGAGAACTCGGGCAGCCTCTTAGAGTTATAAAGATGGTGTGGTGGATCCGTATCCATTCTCCAAGAGGACATACCGGACGTAACTGATTGTATAGTTTGTATAGTTGCAGTAGTGCCGGGCCCTTGTAGGCCTCCATGGTGGGGAACCCCGAGGGAGAATGCGAATTTTTTTTTCTTTTTGCAATGGCTAGCCATAAACCAAAAACCTCCCCTTCTCGTAAGGGTTCTCGTGCCAAACGTTCCTTAGCTTCCCTTTCATCCTTTCCTCACTCGTTGTACCCCTATTCCAACGAAGTAGACCCAGGTCTTGATTATCCTCGCTTTCTTGTCATGAATTCATCATCTGACATCCCACTTGCAAAAGTCGATGTGTTTGATGTCAATGAATCTTCTGAGTCCCGCTGTGGTGAACCCCGCCGGATGTGGTCAAGAGGAAGTGGTGATGTCGTAGTCGAGGTGTCATCCCACTCTCAACACAACCTTGTGCGAAATCTATCTTCGATAGCTGAAATTCCAATAACTGTCTCGCCCCATCCGCGTCTGAATTTCGTCAAAGGTGTCGTCCGTTCAAACGAACTAAAGGACTACGACC
Organism: Ceratothoa steindachneri; assembly: GCA_963969495.1. NCBI lineage: Eukaryota > Metazoa > Arthropoda > Malacostraca > Isopoda > Cymothoidae > Ceratothoa > Ceratothoa steindachneri. The sequence continues at coordinate 87,648,254 of OZ018320.1, forward strand.
CCACCCGCCTTCAGAGTAAGCTCAGTACCCAACGTGTGACACACGTACACAGGGTAACTAAAACATTAGGCTCCACTAAAGTTCCAACTGCCACACTGATTTTAACATTTGAACGACAAGAACTGCCGCAGTATATTAAAGCTGGGTACCTTCGTGTCCCGGTAAGTCCCTAAATCGAACTACCCAGACGCTGCTTCAATTGCAATCAATTTGGACATGTTGGCCGAGCTTGTCGGCACCCTCGCTCCTGCGTGAATTGTAGCTCTGACTACCATGGCCCCGAATGCACCAAAACGCCCCACTGTGCCAACTGCGGAGGTACTCACAGTGCTGCGTCGAAACTTTGCTCTATATTTTTATATGAAAAGGAAGTTCTCGCTTTGCGCGACTCCCTACGTCTAGATATAAGAGAGGCCCGCTTGCGTGCCCGAACACAAACCTCGCCACTCGGCCGACTCTTCTCTGACGTTTTACGTGATGCTGGACGAAACCGACCATCACGCGCGAGTTCCGACCAGCCTGAAGCATTTCACCCTAGATCTACTCGCAGCGTCGAAAATATTCAGAATATGCAGTCGAAGCATTGCTCTCATACCGAGATAATTAATGTAGCCCCCCTCTCTCCAGCAGCTCTAGCTGGGAGAGACACTCAGGGTGAGACGCTTGAAGACATCAGGCGCTATTTGAAAGAATCCTCAACATCGACCAGTGAAGGTTTATCCACCCGGTCTCGTCCCACGAGACTCAAAGCCCAGTGGTAAAAGAAAGGATTCCTCACCTGGGTCATCGACCACCAATAAGCGGGCAGCCTCTGGAGCCGACTCGGCCGAACCCCGAGAATCTCCAATGGACTCCTCCCCTATGATTGAACATTCTCTGCCCTTAAGTCCGTCTCGCCCTTCACAGGACGTAGGCCCCATCCTGATCCAAACGATGGCAGAAATACACCCAGCTCCACACACCTCGCTCAGATCACCTGTTCGTCCCGCTCACCCTCCAAACCAAGTTCCGATGAAAGCAGTTGATACTCCAACATCACCAACTGCGGCGGTTGGACCAACTCCTCAGACACCGAAAATACCCTCGACCCATGAATCCGGATCTACCGGCCGAAAATCCCTTCTTGATCTTCCTTTTCCGCCAGGTTGCGAGCCCGAATTACAATCAAGGGCCTCGGTCGGTTCTCCAAAACCCACGAAAAAAAACTCGGTTACTACTCCATCTAGGATCTCCCCCTGCAAAAGCAGGATCCTCAAAATCAGCTCTCCGTCTCCCAAGCTCTTTGGGACGAACCTCAAATACAATATCGGCCTCAAAAGAGAAGAAGATATCCACAGTGGTATCTAATCGTCACACATAATATCTTCCATTTTACAATGGAATTGTCAAGGCGTTCTTCCAAAGTGGAAAGAACTCAAAATTCTTTTGACGACTATCCACCCCGCTGTTATTTGTCTCCAAGAGAATAAACTGGGTATACGGCCCTTTCCGCTGGTACCCGGTTTTCTCACTTTCAACTCTATAGCTCCTGCTGGAAGCCTCTCTCATGGAGGGGTGTCAATCATGGTATCTTCATCCTACCAGGTTTCTCTCATCTCCCTACATACTACCCTCCAAGCTGTTGCTGTGAGGGTTTTTCTTACTAAGCTTTTTACCGTTTGCTCTATTTACCTACCCCCTTGTTTATCATTGTCAAGATCCGACCTTTTAGAACTTATAGACCAGTTGCCCTCCCCATTCTTATTACTAGGAGATTTTAACGCCCGTCACCCATACTGGGGTGACATCACTCGAAATGCCAAAGGCAGTGTTTTAGAGTCTCTTTTATTATCTGACCTTCTTTGTGTTTTAAATACTGGCGATTTTACCTCTTATCATGTCCAGACGGACTCTTTTAGCTGTGTTGACCTGTCTGTTTGTTTCCCTGATTGCTTCACGGAATTCCGATGGTCAATTCTTGACGATCTCCATGGGAGTGACCACTTCCCTATTGTCTTGTCGGCCCTTCAAGTTAGCACTCATACAACCATGCCCCTTAAGTGGGACTTAGGTCATGCAGATTGGGAAGGTTTCCAAGAGGCGTCCTTCACAAATGCATCTTTGGGGACCTTCAATGAAGTGGACGCGGCAGTAAAATACTTTACATCGACTATCTACAATGCAGCAACTTAGACCATCCCACGGAGGCGACCTGTCACGGGCCGCTCAACCGTGCCCTGGTGGACTTCGGCGTGTGCAACAGCTATCAAAAATTACAAGTTAGCCCATGCCCGATTCCGAAAGAACCCAACTTTGTGCAGCAAGGTCGACCGAAACCGAGCTCGTGCGCTTCGCCAAAGAACCCTTCGTCAAGCTCGCCGAAATTCATGGCGCAGATACGTTTCATCGATCTCCTCTATGACACCTACTGCTAAGATCTGGAAGAGGATTAATAAGATCAGGGGCCGTTATGCTAATTTTCATACCCCCACACTCAACTGAGACGGTTCCTTGGAGAATGACGGCCTGGCGGTCAGCAATGCATTTGCTGACCATTTCCGCGCCGTCTGCAGTGTCAGCCGCTACGATAAGGCTTTTCAATCCTACAAATTAAAGGAAGAATCTCATTCTCTCAACTTCACAAAAAAATCTAACCTTCCGTATAACGCTCTATTCAGCATCTATGAGCTGCAAAGCGCTTTGTCCCTTTGCAGATCTACTTCCCCTGGCCTTGATGAGATCCATTTCGACATGATTCGGCACCTAGATCCACACTCTACTCTCTTCCTGCTTGATTTGTACAACCTTATATGGTTGTCAAACCGGGCTGGGACGGGTTGAATGCAGATCACTACCGCCCTATATCTCTCACCAGCTGTTTGAGTAAGTTGCTGGAAAAATGATATTGGAGCGCCTAAACTGGTTCCTAGAAGCCAATCACCTTCTCTCTCCATTTCAATGTGGCTTCCGCAAAGGTCATAGTACCCTTGACCTACTAGTACGTTTCGAGGGATCAGTCCGGAAAGCTTTCTCATTAAAGCACCGAGTCCTAGCCATATTTTTCGATATTGAGAAAGCCTACGACACAACATGGAGATACGGCATCTTGAAGCAGTTATACGTCTGGGGGATGAGAGGCCTTTTACCTTCATTTATTCAAAGTTTTTTAGCATCTCGATCCTTCAAGGTACGTGTTGGAGACGCATACTCTGACCTGCAACCCCAAGAGGAGGGAGTTCCTCAGGGCAGTGTTTTAAGTGTCTTATGTTTTATAATTGCCATCAATGATATTATTTCGTCTCTCCCAGAAGGTGTATCGGCAACTCTGTTTGTCGATGATTTAGCACTATACTGTTCCTCACCTCGCCTTTCATCAGCAGCGCGTCGGCTACAACTGGGGGTCGATGCTGTATCCAAAAGAGCACAACTTAAGGGATTCCGCTTTTCCACGACCAAAACCAAAGCAATATATTTCCACCGAGGCAGAGGGGTTCTTGTTCCGCCATCTATATCCCTACAAGGTGAAGATATAGAGTTTGTCTCCGAGTTTCGGTTCCTTGGCGTAACTCTCGATCCAAAGTTATCCTGGTTACCACACCTACGCCGACTTCGAACAGGCTGTCTGCGGGCTCTAGACATTTTGAAAGTCCTCTCACACACTTCGTGGGGCAGTGACCGACAAACATTGTGGACATTATACACAGCCCTCGTTCGATCCAAATTGGATTATGGCTGTCAAATTTACTCATCGGCTTTCCCTTCAGCCCTTAAAATGCTGAACCCCATTCGAAACCTTGGAGTTCGCCTTTCTAGTGGAGCCTTCCGTACTTCTCCTGTCAACAGCCTTTACTGCGAGAGTGGGGTGCTCCCTTTGCCCTTCAAATCTGCATGCGATACCTCTGCCGAGTACAGCAAGCCCCTGTATCAGAGGTCTACAGATGCCTGTATGCTGCCGAATCAACGGCATAGGAGATCATCTCTCTAACCTGGGTGCTCCAAGGGTCCTTACCCTTCCATCCTTACTGACCCCTAGGTGGCGTGCTCCTCTCCCCACAGTATGTACCAACATGTGGAGCCTGGAGAAGTCCTCCATGGACCCTCGCATCATTAAAAGCCTGTTCTTAGAGCATTCGATCTCCCACAAACAATGCTGCCCACTATACACGGATGGCTCTAAGTCGGACGGTGGCGTGGGCGCCGCAGCCATCTACCCAGGAGGAGAATTCCTAACTCTATCTTTGCCACCAGCAGCATCCATTTTTACCGCTAAACTTTCAGCAATCCTTTTAGCCTTTAGACTCATCCAAATTTTACCTTTTAGTGATTTTGTCATTTTTTCCGACTCAAGGAGTGTCTTACAGTCAATTAGATCTTTTAATGCGTCCCATCCCCTGGTCACAGAAATTTGCAACTGGCTGATCCAAAATGCATCCCGATATAGAATTATTTTTTGCTGGGTCCCTGGGCATGTGGGGGTCCTGGGCAACGAGAAGGCTGATCGGCTGGCCCGCTACGCACATTCTGTGTCCCCTGAGAACTCGGCTCTGCCTTTTAGGGACTACTTTCCTTCAATAAGAAAGTATATTTTTCAACTGTGGCAGAATGAATGGGATGACTGTTCATCATCCAAACTATACAAAATAAAAAATTCTATTCGCTCTTGGCCCTCGAGTCGTCATAGAATGCGGTCGTTGGAGGTGGCCCTTTGCCGAGTTCGCATTGGTCACATGAGACTCACTCACGGCCATCTTGTCTCGGGTGATGCCCATATCAGCCTTTGCTGTCTTTTTTGCGGTGGGGACCAATCGGTTGCCCACCTTTTATTGGATTGTAGTCATTTTACCATTCTCCGGTTGTCCTGTTTCCCGACCCTTTTAACTATTCCTCAACACACCCGTCTTCGATTCATATTGGCGGAGGAATCCTTTAACCCGTCGTTTTTTTAAATTTTTGTCACAAAGTGGTCTCCTCCACCTTTTATAGATGATATTTCTCGTTTCACCCTAGCGGCCATATAGAATCCACTTGGATTGGGCACCAACCCACCGGTAACTTATCTTAAATCTAAATCGTACCAAAATTCACTCAGGGTGAGTAGAGAGCTGTGGCTGATTACATGATGGATAAATGTTTGTACCAACCCAGCCCGATAAGGAGCACGGCGATTTGCTTTCCTGGCCGCCGCGCTGATGGGAATCAGCGCCCTGTCCGACCCCAGTTAGGCTCTTCTCCTTTCTGACACCCTGTCTTCTTACCTTGTTTCCTCACTTTCCATTCTTCTCCCACAACTTCTCTGGTTGGCCTCCATTTTCACAGGGTAGATGTCGACCAGCTACCTCTCACCCAACCATCCCGGATTGGGGCTGATGGGAGAGGGGACTTGTCCCCTCACCCCAGTTTGTGGTGGTGGGTTTTTACAACCTGCTTCACCCCCACCTTCACCTTCCGCACCATACCCTTTCTCTCTCCTTTCACTGTCTATCAACTTTATGCTCAACCCAAGATGGAGCCGCTATGCCGAAGGGGTGCTTGGCCACTGGGTGGAAGGTGTGTTCTTAAATGGTGGCAGCTGGGTATTCCGGCCGCGTGTTCACCCCTTGCAGAGCTGGCTACTGTGGGGGTGATTAGCATATGCATCCCTTGATAAAAAAGGATCACCATGCCCGATTATGAAAAAAAAACCCTTTCCCTTTACCACTGTCAGAGCCGCCCTCGGGTAGCTCCAAAGTAGAAAAGGAGCCCCCCCCCCCTCCCTGGGTGCTTTCTCAGAGAACCCTCCAAACTTCTTTTAGTGGAGAAAAGGCTTACTCCTCTCTCAGGCCTAGAGATGCAGGGGACTCCACCTCACCCCCTTCTTTGGAGTCGCCCTTTGGTAACAAATTTTTTCCAGCGTCAGTCCTCCCCTTTAATTTCCAATGGGACTCTCAAGAAAGCAGGCAGGAGGGCTATAATTGACTGCTCACGGTAGAGGCAGCTCGTTAGGGCCAAGCCCCTTAGGGGAGCAAGGGATGACAGGGCCTCTCTCCCCTAATTTCCTGCTTACGTGTGTGACTAGTTTGCAGGGGGTAGGTGTATCTTCTCCCCTCTCTTTCCCGACGGATGCCGGTTCGCCGCTCCAGGACAGGACAAAAGGTACCTTGAAGGGGACCCGTGATGTCTTTGGAGGAGGCTGGCCTCCTCCAGTTTATTTAACTGTTTTGTTGTTGTTTGTTTGTAGGTCGCACGTTCCTGCGCCTGGGTGAGGTGGGCCTTCCCTTGACGCCGGAGCGTGCTTCCTGTTTGTTACCCTTTTCCTTTTTTTTATTGTTATTTTTTGTTTTGTTTTATATAGTTATTTTAATGTAGCCTAGTCGTGAGTCGTGAGTACAGCGACTTATGCATAGTAGGTAGTCGCCAGATGGGCTCCTAAAATAATTAAAAAAAACAACCCCAAAACGAGCTTTGTCAATCCGTATTTTTATATGAAAGACTTTACAAAATCTCACGTTAGTGCTCGTTTTATTTTGTCTTTAATCTTTTGATTGAACTGATAATATTTATGTCCACATTATTTCACTGCCTCATTTGCCGGCAGTTCGTAACTTTTTTTTTCTATCTTGTTTTTATTACAAACTTAAGTCAAATGAGCTTATGCGGCAAAAAGGGCTATAAATCCTTAAAATAAATCCCGAATCGGCGCTGAGGGGGTAGTGGACAACGCCCCCTCACCCCTAAGCTCCGGTTTGGGATAGTGGATTTTTAACAACCTGATTCACTCCACCCTCATTTACCTCGCATACCCTCTCTATTTCTACAGACTATCAATTTTACGCCGAGCCCAAGGTGGAGCCTCCATGCTGATGGGTTGACTGGCCACTGGGTGGGAGGTGTGCCCCTAAATGGCGGCAGCCATTTGCGTGCCGCAATAATAACAGGATCCCCATTCCCATCGATGAAAACTTTAAAAAACCTCGTGATCACCCGACCCTTGCTTCCTCACTGGATACGATCACAGACTTCTCCCTCGGACAAGGCGAGTTCGAGGCCTACGCGACAGCGTCTATGTTACCCTCCAACGGAAATCGTCGCAGCAACCACTTTGAGGTCGCCCCCACGCAATATCAACCAACCATCTAGTGCTCAACAGCACCTCAACCTTCGTCGAAAACTGACGACAAACCTACATAGCACCCTAGCTTCCTCTGCTTGGTCTTTCTATATATCTTTACGTGTTCCAGAAGAACAAAAGGTCTGTGGCTTACACATTTACCACCCCTTAAAAGAGATGTTCCCTAAATCCACCCCCTGAATGCTCAATTGCTGACTTACGCACGGAGATAATAGTCCGAGCTACCACTGAGTCATTCTCCCAACGCCTGTTTAGCCTGCAATCTCTCCGCCAGTGACAAGAACGAATTTATTGTCAGGACCTGACGCCAACACCAGTTCATCGCTTTCCTCTTCACTGACCAACAACATAATGTTTAGTCAGTCAGTATTTTTAAAAAGCCATCTTCTACTTCTTCCACTCGATTTAAGAGTTGCTAAGATAACCCCAAAACAAGAAACGCTGCCAATGTTTATAATATTTGCAGGAACACGTATACAAGTTCAAGAAGAATTCTCCACCCCACTCCAGTGCCCTAACTGCAGCAGATTCGCCCACTCCGCAAAATATCGTACCAGCACTGGGAATCTCTGCTTCCGATGTGGACAATTGGGACACAATACCCCAGATTACACAGAAGAGAAGCACTGCCTCAACTGCGGTGGCTCGCATCATGCCGCCACAAGAACTGCCATCAATACCTCTATCACCAGGAGATCCGCGTTCGGTCCTTAAGATCCAGTATCTCGAGACGCCAAGCAAAACTAGAGATGCGGGAAGAAGGCATCACACTGTCAACACAACTTTTCCGCTGTGACGAGTGGTGTTCCTATCATTCACGGCACTCTACCCACGTCTAGCACATCGGCGCTCAGAACCGACCACCCGATACCAGCCTCTATCTCCAACGGTCCCTTGAAACAACGCACCAAGGAGCCTTTGTGAACACACCCAGCCACGCCTTCGCAACAAGGTGACGCATTAGAAGAACCATGTGATAGAACGGTCTGAGGCCGCTTAAATTCAGTCCCTATCACATGTTTGTTAGAACACATGGCTACCCACGTGCATCTGCGATGAGAAAGCAGGGCGCGCTATCGCCACCTGAGTCAATATTTAACCAAGGAGGTTCATCCCGCCCCCCCGTTTCGCCCCATACGTCGATCTCGCCAGATTGAGTTAGGCTTATGGGCAGATAAGGTATGTTCCAAGGCGCGGCTGGGGCAGTCCCTTGAAGCCCCCACTCCATTGTCCCCTACGCCAAGGGGATGGCTTCGACTACTTATACATTAGCATTTTCCAATAAGATCAGATCAGATCAGATCCAGATTATCTTTGCGAGACATCACGCCGATCCGGTCTCAGCTTGTGCACCAGGGGCCCTCTACCTCGAGATCCACTATTTTTGTCCAGAAGAGGACAATATCCCTTGAGTGCCAAGATTCGAGCCTTCAAGACGCCAAGTCCACAAGGCCTCCCTCCTGTTGTTCAGAAAGAGAACAACGTTAGAACAGCTATTGTTCTTTGAGCCCGTTGACAAGAGACGGTTCTCACCCACCTCCCCTGTTGTTCAGAAAGAGAACAACGTTAGAACAGCCATTGTTCTTTGAGCCCGTTGACAAGAAATGGTTCTCACCCTCCCCCCCTGTTGTTCAGAAAGAGAACAACGTTAGTACAGCCATTGTTCTTTGAGCCTGTAGACAAGAGACGGTTCTCACCCCCCCCCCCCCCTGTTGTTCAGAAGAGAACAACGTTAGAACAGCCATTGTTCTTCAAGTCCGTTCGTCAAGAAACGGTTCTCATTCCCAAGACGTCACTTTAGGATAATTTAATCCCCCCCCTTCGGCTGGAACTCGCCAGCGGACCGAAGAGTCCTTCGCGTCGCCTTCCTCTGCACAACAACTTGTAATTACGTAAGCTGAGCATTACATTTAATTATCTAACCTTTCGTCAACCCTACCCTGTGCTTTAAATGGTTTAGCGAACCATTCCACCCCCTTTAATTTTTATTTGTTTACCTTTTTGAATCTCCCCAAATCTTAATCCTCGGATTAGTCCGATATTCCCACGACCCTTTCCATTCTCCGTTTATGTAAACATTTTCCGTTTTGTGTGTTGTTGATAGTTTAATTAATAAAACTCTATTTTATTAATGATAGCCATATTATTATCCTTGAGCCCAGTTCCACTTCTTAAGTATATTGAAGATAAATAACCTCGGTCAATCAGATTTACCACGCACTCGAAATATATTAGAATCATTACCTCAACGAATAGTTATATATGGTATATCGTCGAGAGTCTATTCTACGACATATATATATATATATATATATATATATATATATATATATATATATATATATATATATATATGTACTATTTAAATTTGGTATCAAGTGTGTAAGGTTTAACGCTATATCTTTGCAAACACTGGTCTCAGTCGAGTAAAGCATAGTGTTATTCGTTATAAGAATAGAGTATAGTAATGCCCTTTTTGTTTTAACGATTGCTATCCCCTTTCTTGAAACTTAAGAAGCCGGAGTAGCTCAAGGAACTGTTATAATAATTTGTTTGTGTTTTTTATGGGGGATTTTAGTCATTGGTTATCTAGATCGAGAAACCAATTACGAATAGGTCAGTGCCCATATTTAGGTAGGCTAATTCTCTAGAAGGCATAATTCTTATTGCAAGGAATTTAGTTGGTTGACTATTGCGCCCCCAAGTGCAAATATGACTCAGTTCGAAATCTTCAAAGCGCAAGGAGAATCTTTGGGACTTTCCGGAAGAGAATTGATTGAATACGTTCAGGAGGAGCAACGAACGGAAAGAGAAAAGTTAAGAAAAGAAAGGCAAAGTGAAGTTCAACGGGAAGAAAAAGAAATCCAACGAGCAGAAAGAGAAAGAAATCCAACGAGAAGAAAAAGAAAGAGAGGAACGGAAAAGACGAGCTGATCTTCACTATAAGCTTGAAATGGCTAAAGTACAAGTCGAAATACAATCAGTCAGTTCACGTTCAGAAGCCCCGCCTAATATCCCACTTAAGCTCCCCAATTTCAGGGATGGAGAGGATTTCGGAGCATTTTTAGCCCACTTCGAAAAGATCCTCAAGATCAATAACCTGGATCTGGAGGCTGAAGGTGTAGCAAGATTACTTTCCCTGTTAAATTGTAAATTGCGCGAGATTTTCATATCTTTACCATCTGAATGTACAATTAACTACAGCACCTTAAAAGCTGAGTTATTGGCCGCCCATAATATGACTCGCGATTTCTACCGCCAAGAATTTCGAGGAGGTCGTATTAAACCCGGACAGACGTTCCGTCAATTCGGATACATTCTTCAGAGGAATTTTAAATTCTGGTTAGAATCCTCAAAGGTTGATCCGAACTACGAGTCCTTAACAGACTTCGTGTTGCGGGATCAATTTTTGGAGTCTCTTCCGACGGAGATCCGCGCGTTCGTCAAGGATCGTCGGTGCCAGACCTTTAAAGAGTGTACCGAAGAAGCGGATGTCTATGCCGCAAGCCATAATTTATACCCCAAGGAGAATCGAACTTCTCACCAATCCCCCAGCCAGGAAAGAAGGAAGGATTCGTGCCCCTTCCCAGGAAAGCCGACGAAGTTTCCGGGCCAGTAAAACCCCAAAACTTCTTCCCCCCAAACCAACAACGGGACGCCAAACCCCCTGTTAAGATTTCTCCTCCGTCACTCTTCCCGAAGCGACCAATCATATGCTTCACCTGCGGTGTAGAAAACCACATGAGCTGGAATTGCCCCCAAAATTCTAGGCTTAAAAGCGGACCAGCCCACCAAGTTCACCAGATTAATGCCACCCCGGCTTCCCCGGTGGTGCAGACCCAAGCAGCAACTTCTCCCCCTCCGTCAGGCCACCAGGTAAATTTTATTTTTGACAAAAGTTCACCGGGAACTTTGAAATTTGAGGAGGGCAGCGTGAACGGCTGCCGTGTATCGACTCTAGTCAGGGACCCAGGGTGCACGTGTTTCATCGTGTCCGACGAGCTCCTCCCCTCAGTGGACCCTAACCACGAAAAATTTGCGGTGGTACATGACTACCTTGGGCGGGCGAACCAATTCCCCGTCGTTAGATGTTACCTGCAGTGTCAGTATTATGTTGGCTGGGCTGAAGTCATTTCAGCAGCCATACAATTCTGTTCCGTACTTATAGGACAGAGCCTTCAAGTAAGTTCCGACCCTGAGTCCCAGGCCGCCCTTCCTCGAGGCAGTGCTAAGAAAGAAGCCCAGGAGCCCGTCCCCATCAGAACCCCGATACCGTCCGAATTCTCGGAGATCCTTAACCAGGACTTTAGGTCGGCACAAAAGGAGTGTGAAGTACTAACACCCTTATGGGATAAGGCCCAAAACAAGGACACGGAGACTGTCCGTGGACCCAAAGAAAAAAAGTACCCCCGACGCGTCCATGGAGATACGTTCGTAGCACTGGACGAAACATCGGCGCTTGAAGAGGATTACCCCGCGGAGTCCCTTAATGTAATACAGACAGTGTGCATCCAACCGGATGCCGATTACCCTCTTCCTTTCCTACCGGGTGAGTCTTTTGAACTCTGACCTGGATATCGACGCACAGCTGACACCACATCAAAAGAGTCAGCTACAAGAATTATTATGTCAGTTCGACGGCGTTATTTCAGAGAAGCCTGGATGCGGTTCTAGTTTCGAGCATGATATTAAATTAACGACCTTAGAACCCGTCCGTTCAAAACCCTATCCCATGCCGATTCATTTACGCCAAGCTTTTAACGCCGAAGTTGATAATCTGATTAGTTTAGACATAATAGAACCTTCCACCTCTAGTTATTGTTCCCCAATCGTCATGGTCAAGAAACCTGATGGCTCTTATCGGATGTGCATCGACTTCCGGAAGTTAAATTCGGTAACTGTGTTCGACGCCGAGCCCATCCCGTTGGTAGACCAAAACCTCCACCTTTTTGAAAACGCCAAGTTCATCTCAGAACTCGATTTGTGCAAGGCGTATTACCAAATTCCCCTCCGGCCCGATATGAAAGCATATACCGCCTTTGCAACTGAGAAAGGCTTAATGCAATTCAAGCGCCTTCCTTTTGGCCTCGTGACTGTTTGTAGTAATTATAACCGTCTCATGAGAAGGTTGTTAGATGGACTTCCGAATGTCTCCTTTTACTTCGATAACGTCTACGTCGCTACTCGTGAATGAAGTCATCATTTATTCACCCTATTAGCTCTCTTCGAGCGATTGCGCGAAAATGGCCTCACCATTGGCCCCAGCAAATGCCATTTTGCCCACGAAACCATAAAATACTTGGGTTTAAAAATAGGACAAAGCCAGTTAGGTCCACAAGAGGACAAGATTAAGGCAATCGCTGACATGCCCCTCCCGAATACTAAGAAGCAATTAAGATCATTCCTAAGATCAGCTTCTTACTATCGGCGATTTGTCCCGAATTTCGCTGCAATTTCGGCGCCCCTCAGCTCCCTTTTAAAAAAAGAATTCCCCCGATCGTCTACGTTGGAATGATGTCGCTGTTTCCCATTTTAATCAGCTCAAGAGTAAGCTCATTTCTGCCCCCATTTTGAAGTTGCCCAACCCGGAAAAATCCTTTGGGATTAAGACCGAGGCGAGCAACGAGATTATTGGAGGTGTACTCCTTCAATATGAAGATGACGAAACGAGTCATCCAGTTGCATATGTTAGTCGCCAATTATTACCACGCGAAAAGAGATATGCCACTATAGAGAAGGAAGCTCTAGCAATTATCTGGGTTATTGACAAATTTAAAATGTACTTGATAGGAAAAGAATTTCAGATAGGAACTGACCACCGCCCTTGGTCTATATTCGGAATGTACGACACTCCAACGGCCGAATTATCCGCTGGAGTTTACTCTTGCAAGAGTACCAATTTAACATAAATTATATAAAAGGTTCCGATAATCAGGTCGCTGACGCACTCAGTAGGAATGCGTTACCAAATAGTGTAGATTAATTGTAATTCGTAGGATTAGGATCTCCATGTATGTATATACCGTCCTGTACCACTTAAATTAGATTCTCCTGTAATATAATTAGTTAATTATCTAATGTCTGAATTTTGTGGCTCAATGTTTATTTTTTTTTCTCGTATGTATATATATTTGTACCCATTAAATTACGTATAAATTATTTTGTCCCAAATGTACTAATTTTATATCATTTCATTGTTCCATGTCTCTTTTATGGTTATGTTTGTATTAAAGGTTAGTTTCCCCTATAATCAAAAGATCAAAATAATCATATGTATTGAGATAATACTAGCTAGGTGCATGAAGGTACGGTCGTTGCAAGAAAGCGAGTCCTCCACAACGAAGCTCTATCGTTGTCCCTTCTCTCCTTTTTTTCGAAGTGACAACTTCCCCCGGAATGGAGGGGTGTGATAGAACGGTCTGAGGCCGCTTAAATTCAGTTGCTATCACATGTTTGTTAGAACACATGGCTACCCACGTGCATCTGCGATGAGAAAGCAGGGCGCGCTATCGCCACCTGAGTCAATATTTAACCTAGGAGGTTCATCCCGCCCCCTCGTTTCGCCCCATACGTCGATCTCGCCAGATTGAGTTAGGCTTATGGGCAGATAAGGTATGTTCCAAGGCGCGCCTTGGGCAGTCCCTCAAAGCCCCCACTCCATTGTCCCCTACGCCAAGGGGATGGCTTCGACTACTTATACATTAGCATTTTCCAATAAGATAAGATCAGATCAGATCAGATCCAGATTATCTTCGCGAGACATCACGCCTATCCGGTCTCACCTTGTGCACCAGGGGCCCTCTACCTCGAGATCCACTATTTTTGTCCAGAAGAGGACAATATCCCTTGAGTGCCAAGGTTCGAGCCTTCAAGACGCCAAGTCCACAAGGCCCCCCCTGTTGTTCAGAAAGAGAACAACGTTAGAACAGCCATTGTTCTTTGAGCCCGTTGACAAGAGACGGTTCTCACCCTTCCCCCCTGTTGTTCAGAAAGAGAACAACGTTAGTACAGCCATTGTTCTTTGAGCCCGTAGACAAGAGACGGTTCTCTCCCCCCCCCTTTTGTTCAGAAGAGAACAACGTTAGAACAGCCATTGTTCTTCAAGCCCGTTCGTCAAGAAACGGTTCTCATTCCCAAGACGTCACTTTAAGATAATTTAATCCCCCCGCCTTCGGTTGGAACTCGCGAGCGGACCGAAGAGTCCTTCGCGTCGCCTTCCTCTGCACAACAACTTATTTTTACGTAAGCTGAGCATTACCTTTAATTATATAACCTTTCGTCAACCCTACCCTGTGCTTTAAATGGTTTAGAGAACCATTCCACCCCCTTTAACTTTTATTTGATTACCTTTTTGAATCTCCCCAAATCTTAATCCTCGGATTAGTCAGATATTCCTACGACCCTTTCCATTCTCCGTTTATGTAAACATTTTCCGTTTTGTGTGTTGTTGATAGTTTAATTAATAAAATTATTTTATTAATGATAGCCATATTATTATCCTTGAGCCCAGTTCCACTTCTTAAGCATATTGAAGATAAATAACCTCGGTCAATCAGATTTACCACGCACTCGAAATATATTAGAATCATTCCCTCAACGAATAGTTATATATGGTATATCGTCGAGAGTCTATTCTACGACAAACCAATATCACGCCCGATCTTGAAACACAACCCATCTATCCCCCATCGAAGAATGCCACTCTCGACCGAAGTACATGTCGTTCACCTATCTTCAAAATAGGAGTCTTCCCCCTAATCGCAGGAACAAACATCGAAGAGGCAGTGACCGAAGTCATTCACCTCCTTGCCCCTTATATGTATCAAATCATGAACCCACCTATGTATCACCTTCAACTAAATCTTCAACGATCCTGCACGATAATGAACGTATAGATCATCCAACTACCGAGGTGCTTGTCTCTACCTCGGGCCCGTTGGATGTGGAATTTGTTCTTGCCCTGAGTAAGCTGCTGCCCGGTCCCTTTCACCGCAGGTACCCCGCGTGCCAATCATAAAGGAGGTGGAAGTCGTAGGCACTCCCTACCTTCTCCCTTCGATTCCTCCTCTTTCAGCCCCTGCAACGACAAAGACACCCGACTCGACGCTGACGCCCCACCCTCGCCTGGAGCAATGAGCTCCTCAGAAGAAACGTGGCTTTACTACATTAAATCATATACCTCGTATAGCCCATTGCAAAGCATACTATCCGAGAAAATCCCTTCACCCGACAAGAGAGATCTTGTAGCCCTCTCGCTTACTACCCTACATGGAATCGGTACACAAGATTCCCTCACTGTACCGATAACGATAACACTCAGATATCACCATGCTTAAATAAAACCATCGAGACCGCCCCAATAAGTGATCCTTGTCAGTCATGTGATCACCTGGCCCACCCATCACCTTGCCTCATGCCCCTCGTACCACCTAACCGCTCCTCACTGATTACATATTATTATGTGCCTCCGAGTTGTACACTCAGCACCCCGTCCGGCCCCAGACTAGCCTCTTCTCCTTTCAGACAGCCTGTATTTCTCCCCTACAACCTCGCCCACAACATTCTCTGGTCGGCCTCTATTTACACAGGGTAGATGCCGACCTTCCCAGCCAACTATTCCGGGTCGGGGCTGAGGGGGGAGTGGACAATGTTCCCTAACCCCTGAGCTCCGGTTTGGGATGGCGGGTTTTTAACAACCTGCTTCATCCCCACCTTGCTCATATCCCTTTGCCTTCTCACTTCATTATCTATTTTTTTACGCCGTGCATAAGGTTGAGCCGCTATGCCGAAGGGATGCCAGGTTACTAGGCGGGAGGGGTGGCCTTAAATGGCAGCACCTGGCTCTGCCAGCCCCATACGCATCCCTCGCCTCTGTGAGGGGTGATTAGCGTTTGCTTTTCGCAGAAAGAATAGGGTCCCCATGTCCGAAGATGAAAATCCTCCCCCCCAAAAAAACATCTTTCCCACCCTCACAATCAACGGAGACACCTTCAGGCAGCTCCACAGAAAAAAATGGAGGTTCCCCCCGCATCTTGTGCTCTCTCAGGGGAGCCTCCAAATCTCTCTAGCCGGAGAGGAGGCTTACTAATTTCCTTCCCCTACGGGTGCATGGTACTCCCCCCTCACCCCCTTGTCTGGAGATGCCTTCGGGCACCTTTCTCTTTCTTCCAGCTGCAGTCTCCCCTTTACTTTCCAAGGGGACTGCCAAGAAAGCCAGCAGGCAGCCAATAGTCGACCGCTCCCTATTGAGGTGGCTCGGTAGGCCAAACCCCTTAGGGGGAGAGAGTTGCTCCATCGATCGCTTCGTTCAAAAGACCTGCTGGCTAGATATTAAACCTAGCGGGGGTCAAGGCCTATGCTTTCCCAGACTACTCATGACAGCGCTGCCAATAGGATCTGTGATTGCCACTTCGGTAAGCGACCAAGCCAAGATCGGCACATCCGGCCCCTCTGTGCGGAGCCCCTGACTAGACCAAAAGTGTTAGTGCGCGGATCGGAGCCTCGATTACATCGAGCCATTCATTCAGAGACTACCCAGCATCTTCGAGCCCGCTGGCTTCAAACGTTTCCTGGTTATTCGCTCCACTGATTGCAGCATGTTGGCTAAGGGCAACATGATCCTTCAGAGGAGAGATTTAGATAATGTGATTGGTAGAGAGCCCTTTTGGCAAATGCCTCGAATCCCTACGAGGGGGTCATGATTAGTGCCCTTCGGACACTTGATGGCACGTCTGTGAGTGTGACGCCGCACTCTACCATGAACTTCGTGAAATGAGTAGTTTATTAATTTGTGCGAGGGAACTCGTGGACTACTCCATAGAGGACATCACCTTAGAGCTGGCTGACCATGGGGAGGTCAAGGTCAAACGTGTGATGAGAAAACAGGGAAGTGCCTCAAGACCCACCTCTTCACTCTTCGTCACGTTCGACCTTGACAAGCTCCCTGAGTCGGTGCGTGCCGGTTGGTATCGCTACCACGTGAAGGCATTCGTGCCAGTGTCGCGGATGTGCTATTACTGCCACCGCTTCGGCCATACTAGTCAATCGTGTTGACGTGCAAATTAGGGTTTCCCCGAAACCTGTGTAAGTTGCTCCAAGACCACACGATAAGTCCAAATCTTGTGTGGCCAGGTCTGTCAATTGCGGAGAGCCGCACCCCGCTTCTTCGAAGCAATGTGGTGCGTATCTCTTTGAGAAGAAAATCCTGGCCGTTTTTGCTCAGGATCGTCTCTCATTTCGTGAGGCTAAGGACTTGGTCCTGGTGCGCCTGGCGCTACCCAGACGTCCTATGCCTCAATGTTGCAAAAGAAACCCTCTGCTCCTGCCCCCTCCAGGCCGACGATTACGGTGGTTTCTGCGCCCATTCGGAACCCTTGTGCGGGTTCTACCCAGCCCCGGCCCTATTTGATGGAGCGCTCACCTGCACCATATTGCAACGACCGCGTCGTCCCCCAGACTGTTCGGCACATTCTTGTCGAATGTCCCAGTCTGGGTGATCTTCGCGCACGATACCTGTCCCGGTACCGTGATGGGTGGGGTTGCTACCGCCTGTCCCTTGTACTCGGGACAGATTCGTGCACATTGACTTGTGGACTTGTTGACTTTTGGGGGGAGGCCGGGCTTCTCCCCTTTATTTAAGGTTCTTTTTTTGTTATTGTTTTGTTTGTAGGTTGCACTCTCCATCACCGGGGTGAGGGGGACCTCCCCCCGCTGCCGGAGATTGCTTCCTGATTGTTAAGTTTTTCCAATTTATATCATTGTTAAGTTTTCATATTTTTATTTTAAAGTAGCCTAATTCTAGGCTGTCGTGTTTTTCGGCGACTTATGCCAAGTGGGTAGTTGCCAGATGGGTTCTATAAAATTAATAAAAAAACAAACAAAAAAAACCCAGCCCCGGCTAAAACCAGGGCTTCCCCCAGCGTGACCATTTCCCGTAAAGCGAACCAGCCACGCGCCTCCACCGAGTCGTTAGACGCAGGAGGCAACCCCCCTGAAGTTGGTCACCAGGCCATCTTCCGGGGTTCCTAAAGCTGCTTGCCGAAAGGAGGACAGGAACAAAGCTTCTGCTCCTTCGCCCACGCCTAGTGAAGGGCTCGGGACACGTTGGCTCCTCGAAAAGAAGGCTCCCCGCCCGCCTAAGGTTTCGAGGTTGAGGGTGCGCCTTCAGCACATTATCCGGCCAACAGCGCCCGAAGTTCTGCCTCCGGGAAGTGTAAGGCCATTTCGTGAGGGTCTTCTCTTCGAAGAGGACCCCCGCATCTCCTCCCAGCTAGGCCTGGAAAGCATATCCCTTCAATTGAACTCCCGCGGACTCCGGGCCAACCGGCAGGAGCTGCGGTGGCTCGTCTCCTCCCGTTCCCCGTTAGCTATCTTTTTGCAGGAGACCATGCTAGGCGCATGCCCCCTGCCCACCCTCCCGGGGTATAAGAGTTTTGGGACCCCACAACCACGAGATGGGGCCTGGGCGGAAGGATGTGCGATTTATACCTGGCATGATTTCTCCGTTCTTCTCTTCGCTTAGATACCTCCTTTCAGCCAGTAGTTGTACAGCTGCACCTTGATAGGAGGTATACTGTTATTTCCGCGTACATTCCACCGCCAGCTGACTTCAACGTGGGGCACTTCCGCCAAGTCGTTGCACGGTTGCCGAGGCCCTTTCTCTTACTTGCATATCTGAACGGCAGGCATCCTCTCTGGGGAGATTACTCAATAAATCCTAGGGGACAACTCCTTGCTGACCTGATCGACGAGCTTGAGATGGGTGTCCTAAATGTGGATCAGTTTACGCATCACTGCCGGAAAACCGCTTCATTTTCCTGCCTCGATCTATCTTTGTTCTCTCCGGATGCACAGCCTGATTTTGATTGGGGAGTGGTCGATGACTTCCATGATAGTGATCACTTTCCCATTCAAATATCATTTTCTGGGCCGCTGCCGCCCGAGAGCCCGCCCTGGTGGTGCTTAGCGTGGGCGCGGTGGTCTGCATTTTAGGAAATGACTGAATTCTTTATCTCAGTCTAGGAGTTTAGGTCGGTAGATGAGGCCGTTGAGTTCTTCTCCGGCAACCTCATCGCCGCGGACCTAACTACTATTCATAGAAAGTGTGGCCGTTTTGCAAGCCGACCATTCCCGCAGAAGCTATGCCTACATTCGCTATAAGCGCCGCCCGAACGATTTCACTGTCGGTGAATTTTGTCGGGCTAGGTTCCGGTATATTTCGAACCACGCCAGCCGCTCCCTCCGGCCATAAGTGTCTTCACTTAACGGGAAGATCCCTCTAGCAGAGCTGAATCGCTACTGTGCTCGCCTTTCCCAAACCGGGAAGAGATCACTACTCGGCCGTTTTCCGCCCAATTTCTCTAACCTCGTGTGTGAAAGTTGATGGAGAAATTGGTAAATGTGCGATTAGCCTTTTTTTTCTGGACAGCAGAGGCCATATGTTTTCTGCACAGTGAGGCTTTCGCCAATTCCACCCCACGTCTGTTGCTCTGCTCCGACTGGAAAATGCCGTCTGCGAGGCCTTCCTTCGCAGACAGCACTAGACCACGGTGTTTTTAGATTTGGAGAAGGCCTTATGATACCGCATAGCGGTGCGGTATCATGGAGACTCCACACGATGGGGGTGAGGGGACTCCTCCCAATCTAAAATATGAATTTTTGGCGAGATCGTCCATTCCGCGTACGGGTAGGGGAAGCCTTTCCCGCTCCAATGGAACTGGAAGAGGGTTCTCCCGCAGGAAAGTTTCCTCAGTATCGCACTCTTTGCCCTGAGCATCAACGGCATTACCTCGCTGCTGCCGGAAGATGTTCTCGCTACGCTCTACGTGGACGACATTCCGATCTCTTTTTGCGCGGCTTGGATCCCAACTCTGGAGCGTCGACTCCAACAGGCATTTAACCGCGTCTCTCGCTATGTCGAAGCGCACTGGTTT